>CM062297.1:730040544-731403108 GCA_031216915.1 Pictodentalium vernedei | reverse complement strand
AAAAAATAAAATAAAAAATAAAATAAAACAGCTCACCCACATGCAATTTCACAAATAATGGCCTGAGAAACAGAGATCTACTTTGTGTGGCCTTATCGGTAATCACTAGCCAATAAGTCACATTGGCATAATGAAACAGGCTAAAAGTTTACCACTTCTTACAGTCAAAAGGACTAAACGTCAAGCCTGTTCAAACTTTACAGATGTAAGGTCTGAAGGATAAAGATTCAGTGTAGTTCTTCATCACTCCTGATCCATGTGTTTTTTATAAAGGTCGGGGGTCACTCTGAAGTACGTCAATAATTCGGAACTCCATATTACATGTATATTACATTCTCCCGACACTAGAATCTCACATGCCTTGTTTTGTCTTGATTCAGGTTTCATTTCTTAATATTTTATGTATGAAATAATGCACCACAGGTGTAAATCTGTCACAGCTATATTACAAACTGATCAGGAAATCGAGTGGGTCTCAATACAGTGGGACGCTGTTAAATGAATAGTCATCTTTCCAGTGAAAATTTATTATATCATATCTAGTTTGACAGAGCTCTATAAACAAGATATTATAAGTTATGGGGCTTTCAGTGGGCGGATATGATGTGATATAAGGCGAAGTGAGATCAATATTAGGCGAGGCCGAAGGCCGAGCCTAATATTGATCTTGTTGAGCCTTATATCACACCATATCCGCCCACTGAAAGCCCTGTAACGTATTTATTATGCCAGTCCTTTGAAAGAGACACAACCATAAGTGTACCCAGATTCCTAGCATAAATGTTCTGTTATCACGATCAGGGAATTTCCCCAGTTTTACATCATGTGAAGGTGATGCTAGTAGCAGGCGCTGAAACAACGGAGTTTTCTTCTCAATAAACAGGAATTTATATTAACAATTCACAACTTTAATTCAGTGTTAAGTACTGAAAAAATAAAACAACTGGAGCAAATGGATTAACAATTCTTTCAAGAAGGTAAGTGGGAACAGTTTTCATTCAATATTTGTTGTTAATGGTGATATTTAATGTTTCTGACTCGGGAGTTTGCAAACACAGGCATATTTCCAGTAAGTTTACGCATGTCATTTCTTTTGGTTAACCACACGAGTTTTCAGAATCTTCAAAGGGCATGAATAACTGTTCAATGTCAAAATCCCTGTCATCTTTATCCAAATCACTCGAAAATAATTTGCATGAACTGAGAAGGGCATATTATTCGGGTAAGGATTCTCGCTTGAGTTTGTCTTATAGAGAGCCAGTTGGCTTCTATACATGTCGTTTTAGTGGTTTATTTATTGTTTTTATTTACATTTGTTATTAAAATTTCTCAAAGACTGGAAGAAACGTATTATAGTTGTACGTTGCTCAACAGACACACACGCAAAAATTATTTGTTGTTCGTTGAAAAACATCGAAGCGAGTGCTGGATGTCAAAAACAAAAAACCGGAACTGACCGTATATAAGCTCTATATATGGTCAGCTCGATGATACACAGTCTCTTATATGGTCACTAGATATTGAAGCTGCTTGGTCAATAACAATTACTGGCATAATAAAATAGAGTAACCGCCTGTATGGGATGTGCTAAGGCCAGATAGGTCCACAAACAAGGGGAATTAACCAGTGATTGTCAGGGCAATTTCTTGGCAGATTACCTGGCACAAGATTTTTAGCTCACCTGACTGAAAGTCAGGGTGAGCTTTAGTGATCACTCTTCAATCGTGAACCTGGTGTTTGCGACTTCTCCTCCAAAACCGTTGAACCGATTTAAGTGAAATTTGAGATGATTGTTTGTTATGATATCGCATTTTGATTTTGTTCAAATCAAGTTGCCCTGTCCCCGGGGAGGGCCACACCCAAAAAGTGTGCCTAAATCTTAATCTTAAAAAATCTTCTTATCATGAACCAGCAGGAGCACAGTCTTGATATTTGGTGTGCAGCTTCCTTTTGAGGTGTAGACTCAGATTTGTTCAAGACAAGTTCAAGGGGCTATATTGCCATCGTTATGGGAGGGGCAAGAATTTTGGGCCTGCCCAAAATTTCTATATTTTTATACTGTACCAATGACCCAGACATAGCTGGTGCTAACTCTTAAAATATAGGGCACAAACACAAATTTTGCCCCCCAATCCCCAAAATTTGCATCTAAAACCAAAGAAAACATGTCCTGAATGGCCCTCCACACTTCACCTCTACTGCGCAATGCGCAGTGTCAAGGACGTTCCGAAATTGGCGCCATTAATCATTCTAAGTTTGGCCCTTCATCAGTTAACATCTGACTGATCTTTGTGCTTGTAAATCTCAGTTTAAATGATGCCAGACACATAAATATTAGTGAAATGGTGATTCTAAGGAGGATAGACAAGGAGGAGAGGAAAAATTGTGTGACAGAATATTATCAGGCTGTAACTTAAAATTTTTTAATGAAATTATGTTAAGTTACCTATTTTCGAGGCAGCAGCCATTTTGTTGTCATTCTGGTTATTCAGTTACACTGATTTTTCAGTGTTTTCCTCTCTCCCCTTTCCTTTAAGTCCCCTCTTGCTATTCTCCCATGCTTTTGGCATAGTTTCTGTAATTATTATTACTAAAATTTCTTGGGAGTTTTAGCTGAATAACAATGAATTCTGTTCTTTTCCCCATGTTTACGTCTTCACCTACGGGTGGGTTAGGCGTTGTGTTCTGCATCTACCATCTGATGTTCTGCAGTTTCTTCCCTGGAAGTCTCTGTTTTACATCAGATAGTGTATTTTTGGTAACTGATTCCAGGCCTGGGTGCCTGGAGTCTTATTTTAGTGTTTTTACACTCATTGTTTCATTTACATCAGCCCTCTGTGTGAGGGGGGATTTCTTGAAAATAATATCTTGATGTTATTTTAATCATAACTAGATACATTATTATTGTTTGTAAGTGCTGAATAAAATTGTTTAAAATATTTTTAAAATTTTTGTCCACACTTAGGCTTGGGATCCATTGGGGCTCAACGTTACTTTTCAGAAACTTGGGCTATTCTGAAAAAATATTTTTTCAAAATATTTTGATTTCAATTATTTTTCTATATTAATGGATCATATTATTATTATGTATTTTGATTGCCAGGGGTTGGTGCGGAGTACCAGGACTTTGTTTTTCTTTTCACATTGAAAGGATTTTGATCAATTGTAATAAGAGGAAGTCTTCCTCTGACTTTTATAATCATTCTATATGTGGTCAGTGTACTCGCATTAACTCCTGTTCTGTATCGTATGATTTCGATGACAATATGGGAAGCGTATGTCACGGTATGTTAGTGGGGAATTGGACACTCCGGTCCTTTCCCCGCAGGGTCACTCTACTTTATCAATTTCTATTTCAGACGATCAAGATTAGGGTGATGTATCTGTGATGTCTTCCAACAGTGTGCCTCCGTCGTCACAATTAATGAAGGGCTAGCGGAAAAGTGCTCATGTAAATACGCCAATTGCCTAAGAGGACCCTAGTAGGTTCGACGGCCTTTGACGTCCGCTAGCTCGCCCGGTGTAGCGTCCATTCATCGAATGGTTCGGCAGCCGGGTTCGTCCGTTGCGGTCTAGAAGGAGTTTTGGGGTGATGCGAGCACTATAAATCAACCAAATGCACACCCAGTGATGGCGGATTAGAGGGAGAACGGAGGAAGCCTTTTAGTCCGGTTCATAGCGCTCGTTCTGGTCCATCCGGACGGCGAGCGAGAGAGGCCCCTCTCTCGTACAACAACATCTGGCCCCAGATGTTGTGGTACAAAATGTTTTGCATTCGGAGCATACGTTCCATCGCTCGGGACGCTCTGACATATAGGCAGTCCGGAGTAGACTGTCAATAAGGCTTCCTCATTTTCATGGTAGCGCACACGACCGCTCTTGGCTACGTGACCTCGGATATCAAGTCAGCTTCGCCAGTCAGAGAATCATCGGCGACCAGGTCACACCATCCGGTAGCCTGGGACACGAGGCCTGCAGACTCCAGACGTTCGCATAGGAAAGTTTGCGGGAGTCAACGTACTCGGAGCTTCCGGCGGCAATGCATCGTAAGACCGCTACTGCACAGGCCTCGGGAACGGACGTGCTTTCCTAAATAGCACAGCTTATCGCAGCATCCCAGCATCAACTGGAATCTGTCGCATATTTTTATTCGACGATGCTGGGTCGGGACGCTCCGCGGGAAGCGGGTACGGACCGTCCGAAAATTTCATCCGGTCCGACGGGATACTGAAAGGGATTTGGAGGATTTTGAGCTTTCCCTTTCGGAACAACATATGCTATTGTGTATGTCATCTGACTTGATCTTCTACAGCTTCTTTCGTCGGACCAGAATGCTGCGATGCCGGATAAGAAACTGATAGCGTCGGTGGACTTAGAAATTTTTGGTTCGGTTCAGGGACATCGTCCCTCAGTTCCGACATAGTCCAATAATGTCACACAAACTTTTGAATTATTGAACGACGCTTATATATATTATTATTATATGCTTGCTATTACCAAGCATTTCTGGTTTCTTGTTCGCAAAGTTACGGAGATGTCTTTCAAAAGTGTGCCTCTGTCGTCATAGTTAATGAAGAGCTAGTGGCAATAAGTGCTCATGGAATATGTCTATCACCTAAGAGGTCCCTTGTAGGATCGACAGAGTGACATTCGCTAGCTCACCCGGTGTAGCGTACATTCATCGAATAGTTCGGCTGCCGGGTTCGTCCGTTGCGGTCTAGGAAGGAGATTTGGGGTGATGCGAGCACTATAATTACTTAGTACTCACCCAGTGACGGCGGATTGAGGACAGATCAGAGGAAGCCTGTTAGTCCGGTTCCTGGCTTGTCCAGGTCCGTCCGGGGCTGTGAGCGAGAGAGGTCCCTCTCTCGTCCAACAACATAGGGGACCGCATGTTGTGGTTCAGATATTTTACATTCGGAGCATATGTCCTGTCCGGTCGGGACGCTCTGTTATATTGACAGTCCGAGAGACTGTCGATAATGCTTCCTCATCCTCACAGCAGGGCACACGACCGCACATTGGCTACGTGACCTCGAGTATCCGATCAGTTTCGTCATTCAGTGATTCCACGGCGAATAGGTCACGCCATCCGGTAGCCAAGGGACACGAGGCCTATACACTCCGTTCGCTCGCATATTAGTAGTATGCACGGGGGTAAACGATCACGGAGCTTCCAGCGGCAATGCATTGTAGGACCGCTTCTCCACAGGCCTCAGTGACGGACGTGCTATCTGAGTTAGCACAGTTTTTTCGCAGCATCCCAGCAATCGACAGCTTTCTTAGTCGAATCAGGAATTATCTGACGGCGCTGGGTCGGTGCGGTCCGCGGTTTCATCAGGGTACGGACGACCAAACGCTTTATAGGGGTCCGTCAGGATGGCGAAAGGGATTCGAAAGATTTCGAGTTTTCCCTTTCGTAGCATCGGAAGCTGCCATTCATATCTTCTGGCATTATCTTCCAGTGATTGTTATTTCGGACTACATTGCTGCGATGTTGGATAAGAGACTTATAGCGTCATTGGACACGGAATTTTGGATCGGTTCAGGGACATTGTCCCTGACTTACCGACACAGTCCAATAATGTCATTAGAACATGTGTATTATTTATCGGCACTATATATGCATATAAGCCTGCTACCAAGCATGATAGTTTAGTTTCTTGTCCGCAATGCTCATTTCTGCCTTTTTTTTTCATTTATACGAATAATTTATTTTGGCAGAGCAGGGCATACTGAGAGTTCATATGCGTCTAGACGGCGTGGTTATAGACTGGATATATTCTTTTTCGCTGTCATGTCTTTTCCAACCACAATGTTGGAAATGACAATGATGTCTAGTAGACTTAACTTAGACGCTTTATTATACGTAATCCACCTTACTGAAGCGTTATCATTACGTCTTCAAGAAAAGAATTACGAGATATTATCCTCAATGTGATTTCTTTTGAGGGCAGTAGTTTGTTCACGTATAACTCCCGCCCTTCAGTGGCTGATTGGAGTTGGTTAGACGTGACGCAGCCCTAGCTACATCCATGCGCGTGGATAGTAAGGTGAAGACCTCTCTCAGAGTCGCTTCGTTCTCGGAGAAGCTTCTCTTCGACGGCAACTTTTTGGCAATCCATGAATTGCTCGATTTACACATTCTCTTGTCTATATAGTGTTGCAAGAGATTCAGACTGGGGCAAACATTCGGTGGTTGACTCAGAGAGTGCCACTGCAGTTGCCGGATCCGAGTGTTATAATTATGACGGTTGCCAGTCAAACAGGTTGGGATATAATATTGATCCCAACGGATTCGAAGTGCCAGGGTCTTTGGGTTCCGCAGTCTCTAAGCAAGCACTTATCTTCCGCGGAATAATGTTTTTTAGGCTTGCTTTATGTCATTGGATGAACATTATTCAGAAACGCATGTCCAAATCCTGTCCGTTAATTCGACAGTAGTGGTGTATCTTCGGAACCAGGGAGGCACTCATTCGTTTCCGTTATTCAATTTAATGGAAAGAATCCTTCTGTTTGTTATAGTACATCAAGTTCTGTTTCGGTCCGTCATATTCCGGGTCGTCTGATTGTTTTACCGGACTCCCGTTCACTTATGGGTCGCTTGTTGCCGTCAGAATGGACTCTCAACAAACAAGTATTCAATCAGATTTGCTATCAATGGGAGCGCCCAATGATAATTTATTTACGACACAGCTTGCTAATCAATTGCAGATGTATGTGTTTGCTTGTCCGGATCTCTGAGCTAATGTTGTTAACGCTCTATTGATCTAATAGGACGGAATGATAGGATATGCGTATCCTCTGGCGCTGTTGTTTCAGCAGGTATTGCTAAGATAAACAACCACAATTCATTTCTGTTGATAGCATCTCTGTCTTCACAAGAGACCGTGGGTAAATTTACTCTGATGTCTACTGTGGGACTTAACGCAAAATCTTCTTCAATGAGGATCTTTTTTCGCTGGGTAAAATCGTGTCATCTTTATCACAACCCGCAAGGTCGCAACCATCTCGTATTCCGTTGTGTGGTCCGTATTGCTTTGTAAGCATTGTACTGGATGAGCTTTGGACGCGATTTCTTACTATAGGAGATCCTCTTCTTCGCTATTCTATGCGGCTAAAGTGGAGGCTCTTCCGTCGTTGGTGTAGGGATCACTATGTTCATATTGTTGATCCCTCCATACTACTCATTGCAACTTTTTAGTATACTTGTTTGACAAGATCTACTGCAGCCTGTTATTATTAAGGTTATAGGTTTATGTTACCTCATACCTATGCAGTCTATGATAGTTTACAATTGAGTCTTATGTCTCTTTATCTAAGTCAGTTAGTAACTTTTTGATAAATAGACTTAGAATCATTAGATTAAATTCCTATATGGAATTTAACTTCGGTTCTTATTTTAGCTAAGTAATCATTTGAGCCTCTGGAAACAGTAGTTTTCAAATTCTGACCTTTTAGACAGTAATTCTGTTGGCTTCTCTTTTACTGAAGAGTCAGTGAGTTTCATGCACTATCGGTGGATGATTTTCACTTTCGTAGTTTCGGAATCACTACTTCCTTTACTATTTAGGTTGGATTTTTGCATAAGAGTTAGGCTCCTAATATCCGGATCCTATTGTTATTAAGGTCCTTCCGTCTTCGTACGGGCATAGGCCTTTACTCTGTCCGGTTAGAGTTTATGTATTTATAAACAGATATCTGTTTATTACTACGGGCGTAAACTTCTTCTGTCTTTGATGCCTATTAGAAGGACGTTACGCTCCATTCTATTGCTAATGGATTCAATTAACTATCGATACTGCTTATGGTATATCTTTGACTCAGCAGTTGTGTTTGAGATTTCGGCTCATGTAGTAAGAGTTCTTCTACATCTTGGGCTTACATTAATAGTGTCGCTATTATAGATTTTTGAAGGCTGCTCATTTCGCTCAGCCATCCACATTCATGAATTTTTTTTATCTCAGAAATTTTGAGTCCATTTCTGGAGGCCTCTATTGTTAGGTCTATTAGCTACTGCTCAGAATGTCATTCACTTAACAGTTGCTACTATAGCTAGGTAGGCTGTCTGTTTCGGCAGTGACTCCGTTCTGCTGCCCTCTTCGCTCTGGGCTATTTGACCCAGGGCAAGAAAAAGGGGGGGGGGGGGGGGAGGGTGTTCCCTTGGGTCACCTGTTTTACTATGAAAACAAGAGGATACCTCCTCCGGAGTTAGTAATTCTGAGCTGTTATTGGGATGGTTGTTTAGTGAGAAGTTTATGTTTTAAAATTCATTCAAGTCTTAGTTTTTAAAGTATAGCTTTTGAATATAGCACGTGTCAACGGACATGATTATGCAATCCTCAGACACTTTTAAGGAGTATAAAGAGTCTCTATTCTCTAGACTTACTTTATTTATTGGCTTACTTTAAAAATTATTAGTATTAGGATTATACTAGATATTAATAGAGTACATGGATGTTTGATGCTCAATTTTGGAAGGTGTTGTATCTTTCTAATTTATCATAAATAAGAAAGATACATGTAAGGCCTAATACTTCTTTTTCCCTAGAGGGGATGACTCTATTTTATATTATTGAGCGTATTCCATCTTGCTCTATGTTCTAGGCCCTCCAGCCTTTTTACTATTCAGCTATGTCTGGGTCATTGGTACAGTATAAAAATGTTAAAAAATTTATAGTAATTTATATATTTTTTATACTTACCAATGACCCAGACGGGGATGGCCCTCCCAGGAGTTGGGAACTCTTACCTCCCCGCTGAGTACATAGCGCTTACCAGGCACTGGTTATTAGAATGATTAATGGCGCCAATTTCGGAACGTCCTTGACACTGCGCATGCGCAGTAGAGGTGAAGTGTGGAGGGCCATTCAGGACATGTTTTCTTTGGTTTTAGATGCAAATTTTGGGGATTGGGGGGCAAAATTTGTGTTTGGCCCTATATTTTAAGAGTTAGCACCAGCTATGTCTGGGTCATTGGTAAGTATAAAAAATATATAAATTACTATAAATTTTTTAATTTTCCAAACCGAGAGGCTGATTTGAGCCAAATTTGATATGAGGGCTTATTGGGTCATAAGTACTTAATTTATGCCAAAACAAAATTTCCTGTCTCCCCATGGGAACCGCAGGAGCTAAAAATAGAAAAAAATTAAAATGCCCGTATCTCCAAAACTACACGGCACTGAGCATTTTTAGCTCACCTGACTTTCAGTCAGAAGAGCTATAGTGCTCACTCACCGTCCGTCGTCTGTGAACATGGATATTTGAGATAATAGTTTGTTATGACATCGTAATTTGATTTTGTTGAAATCAAGTTGCCTCGCCCCTTGGTAGGGCCATGCCCAAAAAGTGTACTTAAATCTTAAAAAATCTTCTTCTCATGAACCAGCAGTAGCAGAGACTTGATATTTGGTGTGCAGCTTCCTTTTGAGGTGTAGACTCAGATTTGTTCAAGAGAAGTTTGTGGGGCTACATGTATATTTGCCGTCGTTATGGGAGGGCAAAAATTTTTGCCCCTCCAAAAATTTCTATTTTCCAAACCGAGAGGCAGATTTGGACCAAATTTGATATGAGGGCTTATTGGGTCATAAGTACTTAATTTATGCCCCAATTTTTTTCCCCGTCACCCCATGGGAACCACAGGAGCTAAAAATAGAAAAAAATTAAAACTCCCATATCTCCAAAACTACACGGCACTGAGAATTCTTACTTATGTTAAAAAAAAAATTGCTATTGGTTTTATCATGGGGTACTTTTCTGGGACTTTGAAAAAGTGCTGAGTCAACATTTTTTAACACTGTGGGTAATGGGAAAAACATGTCAGAGTACTTTTCTCCCAAAGCACTGCTCCAAAAGCTTTAAAATTTCACATATAACATCTTTGGAAGATTGTTTCACATGTTTATTGAAATCAATTCCCTGGGTCCATATTTGGGCTCTCTATGGGAGACCAAATGTTTAAATTAG
The DNA here is from genome assembly GCA_031216915.1 of Pictodentalium vernedei. Lineage (NCBI taxonomy): Eukaryota > Metazoa > Mollusca > Scaphopoda > Dentaliida > Dentaliidae > Pictodentalium > Pictodentalium vernedei. The sequence continues at coordinate 731,393,139 of CM062297.1, read as the reverse complement.
TGCAGTATGAGGAATAGTCTTTAAAAATCTTCTTCTTCAGATCTACCAATAAGAATCTTTTGATATTTGGTATGCAGCATCCTTAGGAGGGTGAGATTCAAGTTTGTTCAAGCCAAGTCCCTGGGTTCATATTTAGGCTGAAAATTTGGGGTACCGTTCCGGACTTAGAAATTTTGGACCAAAATCCGGAATTTTTTTTTTGTTTTTTATGCGTTTTGGTCAGTTTTAAAACAAAAAAAAAAAATTTTTTACGCTGAAAATTTGGGGTCCGGGTGGGACTTCGAAAATTTTGGACCAAAATCCCGAAATTTTTTTTCGTTTTTTATGCTTTTCGGTCAATTTTAAGACAAAAAAAAATTATTTTTTTTACACTGAAAATTTGTGGTCCGGTTTGGACCAAAATCCAGAAATTTTTTTTGGGTTTTTTATGTGTTTTAAGAAGAAAAAAAAAATTTAGGCTGAAAATATTTTGTTTGGGAAAAAAATCTGTTTTTTTATGCGTTTATCTCGATATTGGGACGTAAAAGTGCAGGAACTGAAAATAGAAGGACAATTCTGTGTATTGTGTGGGCACAATCGCTTCATCTAGTTAGTATATGCTTTTCTTAGGAGGGGCGTATGCAGCTTATTCAAGTCCCTGGTTTGATATTTAGACTACCATGTCAGGTGAGGACACTCAGGCCCCCCTGGGGCCTCTTGTTATATGTAGTTCTGCCAGGTGAGCGACTACAGGCCCTTTAGAGCCTCTAGTTTAACACTGTAAGTAATGGGAAAAACATTAACATTAATCTTCTTCTCCCATACCACTGCTCCAAAGGCTTTCATATTTGACATATAACATCCTTGGAAGATTTATTCACATGTTTGTTGAAATCAAATCCCTGGGTCCATATTTGGGATCTCTATGGGAGCCCAAATGTTCAGGTTAGCGCAATATAAGGAATATTCTTTAAACCTTTACCCAACGTAATGGCCAAAACCGGCCAGTGCTATTCACAAAAATCACCAATTAATTTTCATTATTTTTTCATTTTTTGTCTTAAAAACATAGGTTATGACCCCTTATTTTGAACGAGCTCGACGAGCTCGTTCCAGTCAAGGGTCATAACCTATGTTTTTGAGATAAAAAATGAAATAAATTAGTTATTCAAGAATTTTGTTTGCAAGTGTCGTCTGCTTTTCAAGTTAGGTAAGTCAAGCTCGTTCCAGTCAAGGGTCATAACCTATGTTTTTGAGATAAAAAATGAAATAAATTAGTTATTCAAGAATTTTGTTTGCAAGTGTCGTCTGCTTTTCAAGTTAGGTAAAGGGTTAAAAATCTTCTTCCGATCCACTAATCAGAATCTTTTGATATTTGTATGCATCATCCTTGGGGGGGGGGGGGGGGGGGGGAGGGGAGGGAGAGATTCAAGTTTGTTCAAGCCAAGTCCCTGGTTTCATATTTGGGCTCTCTGTGGCAGCCCAAATTATAACTTAGTTCAATATGAGAAATATTCTTTGAAATTCCTTTTTTTTCAGATCCACCGGTAAGAATCTTTTGATATTTGGTATAAGCTTTTCTTAGGAGGGGCAGATGCAACTTGTTCAAATAAATTCCCTGGGTTGATATTTAGGCTACCAGGTCAGGTGAGCACCCTCGGTCCCCCTGGGGCCTCTTGTTATTCAATTAACAGGAGTTTACTCTATAACCCATATGCAATTAACAGGTCAAATTTGTGCTTAAAGTATAGTAAATGGTTTTGTGTTTGGAAATAATACTCAATAGGGTTATTTAATTAAGAGATATTAGTGTTGAAACGATTTTTCGACTAGTCGATGCCGACACGATTGATGTTAAACAAATCTATTAACCGATTAGAGAATCACTTGTCGATTAGGTGCCTGGGTGTATTCTCTAAATCCTTGAAGTTTCCACTTTGTGCTCCTTCAATCTAATTTCAGTGCTGTTGATTTGAGGAGCGTTATCACACTCGCACTTCTAATTTGGAAAAAAGCTCTCTTCGCACTTCTCTAATTTTCAAGAAAATAGATTAAATTATTGGGTAAAGATTTGAGATTCCACTACACTGATTAAAACACACAAATGAGGTGTGAACAGTATACTTGCAAACTGTTGTGTCATTTTAATTAACGCTGACAGCGGAAGTACATCTTTTGAAGTTCATACTTTTTTCAACACATTCATGTTTTGGGTAAATGTTGCAGTAATAAGGTTGGTCAGAAAATAAAACGTCACATTATGATATTTACAACTGAATGGAGTTTTACAACTTGCATTACGTAATGCACATATTGACCAGACAAATCACACCATTTGGTCATGTGATGTAATTAATATTCAATAAGGCTATTGTTTATAGTTTGCAGGGACGCCGGAGCCGGGGAGGGGGGGGGGTTGGAGGGGGGGGGAGGCTTTAGCAATCCCAACCATATCTTTTTCATTGGATGGGGCTGCTCTGTCTGATAAACGACCAAGCCTAAATATGTTTTGACGACATTCTTGTATCCAGTTTCTGCGAGAAATGTCAGTCACTGTCTTGTGTAACAGTTAAGGGGAGATAACCCAAAAGGACATGATCGATTGAAACATTAGCATGGTAGGCTCCCTTGTTTCAGAAGGGAAGTAATTTAGTCATATAAACAAGCAGATGATGCAGAATCGCAGATCTGTTCGAAAACAATGTCTATCGAAAAGTATTTCACAAAAACTCCTGTGTGTGTGTGTGTCTAGCTTTTTATTGGGAGTTGATTAAGTTAGACAGGTGGAACAATCGCTTCATCCGAGTACACTTCTTCAGTGACCTGTTGTCTGCTTTCAAAGTTTTTTAGCACAATAACAAAGTGCAGAAATTTCTTATTAGACCACATTATAGAAGTGAATTTTGGGGAAAAGTTCGATTTTGCTTAAAAATGTTTGATGGAATCAAATATTCTGGGCCCTCTCCTCAATTCCCCTTGGAAATATGAACGCCAAAGATTTATTATTAGACCAATTTATTTTTTGCTGCACCGGTTGTTTGGTCATAAGGACATGGAGACATTGACTTCCATAATGTTGCGCAGTTAGATCGGTTAATTGTGTCGTAATTTGGAAGCCAATCCAGTCAAAGCATTTAGTTAAAACCAGTTTTGTAGACTTTATTGCTTAGTTTAGCACCTTACATTGCATAACCGACTAGTTGATTAATTGTTGACTACTACCTGGCGATTAGTCGATTAGTAAAAATGCAAATGGCATTAATCGTTTCAACACTAAGAGATATCCAATTAGGTGGGTTCCTCTATACAAGATTTTTATTCAATTAATAAGAGTTTACTCCATAACCTATATGCTGTTAACAGGTCAAATCTATGCTGAAGATATGGTAAACAGTTTTTTGTGTGGAAGCAAAATTCAGTTAACTGGGATATTCTTTTAAAAGATATACAAAAGTGGGCCTCACTGTACTGTATTATCCTTAATTTTTCTGTTGTAGAACCTACTGGCAGTGGAGGTCTAATTGTTGGAGGCGGCGGTCAGCGTGAGGCAATATTATTCAGAAAGAAAAATCAGCAGTTGGAGGATGAAAATAATTTATTGAAACTAAAAATTGATATTCTTCTTGATATGGTGAGTTTTCAATTAATGTTGGGCTCAGCTAACCAATGCTCCATTTCTAAGGTTCGCTTATGTGCTCACACACTAGGGCTGCACTGTATTAGGGTATACCGGTTGGTACCGGTATTGAAATTGTTACCGGTTAAAAACCGTCCATCAAAAATGAATACCGGTATACCGTGAGTAACGGTATACAATTTTTGGGCTCGGTATTATGATTTGAAATTCGCGTTTTCTTGAAATAAAAATATATATAATGCGCAAAAATAGGGAAAACACATATTAAATGCAAGGGATATCATCAATAAAAAAGATATTTTGGGAGTTATAGATAGAAGTATTACTTACTGCCCTGAGTAAATGAGTGATTTGAATGGAGTCAATGAAAGACTAATCCATGTCTGTAAAGTTATTGAACCTATTGTTACGAAAATAAGCCATAAAGGTATTAGTCGGCTTACTCACTTTCATCCGATAGAAACTCGGATACAAGTAAATTAGTCTTTGTCAGTTTAACTCCTGTAAAAACATGGTCAAACTCCCTTGTCTTGATAAGCGTTTAATTATTGAGCCAGGCTTTTGATACCAATACTGTGTCAATTAATGAACATCGAAATTCTTTTACATCCAAAGTAAACTCATCACTCTGAATGTACCGAATTTCATGAGTAGTTTTTCATCTGGTACGGTGGGACTGTGTATATTGCATTTATCAAGGGCTTACAGAAAAGTAAGGTATTTCAGTTTCATTTTGCTTTCAATCTTAACTGTTTCATGGTATACCGTGGTATTGTTTTCAATACCGCCACCATTACTCAAATCCGAATACCATGCAACCCTATCACACACCTACAGTACAGTCGTTGTGGACTGGTCGTAATCCATGTGTGGGCAGTGATGTCCACGCATACGTTTACCAAGTAATAAAAATCATCATCTGCAAATTTTTTATTAATGAATGAACATTAATTAAATTTTTGATGATTTTTCCTACAATAAGGGTTGGGAATCGTCTGTGGAAATATTGCTCCACCTGTGGAAAGTGACCAGTCCACGGTGGCCACACTGTACATGTATGATGCCCCTTATTTGTAACTGGTATATACTCTTTCTTGCATTCTCGAAATACAAATGTACCACTAGCAGTGTACAGTGGACACTGTAAGTTGACAAGCCACTTTGCATCTTAAAAATATTCAGCCAACAGGAATATTCAATTAAAAGGTATTTGTTCATTTTCTTGTGTTCTAATGATAAAATGAGCATTTATTCTCTTATATCTTGTTGGACATGGAGCTCTGTCAAACAAAGTATAGATTAAAAGCCTCTATGGATGTATTGAGGCCAAATAGTTCAAAAACATATGAAATTCCATGCCTGTCAAAGTAGTTCAATAGATCACACAATTTTTGTTGTTCAATTAACGTTAGTTTACTCAATAACCTATAAAGAGTTGACTGGTTCAATTCTACTGCAGGTATGGTAAATGGTTTGGTGTATTATATTATCAGGGTTGCTGCAGTTCTTGAAAGTCCTGGAATTTAAAAATCAATATTCAAGGCCTGGAAAGTCCTTAAATTTGCCCATCAACTCCCAAAAGTGCTTGAAAATTGCAAAGCATCAATATAGTAATCGGGGGAGAGGAGGAGGGTGGGACTAAACCGCAGTTTGTACAGAAATTGTACAATAAAGAAACCAAACATAATTGTAAGCATGAACTTTTAACCCTTTGCTCAAAGTAATGGCCAAAACCGGCCAGCGCGCTATTCACAAAAACTGCCATTCAGTTTTTGTTATATTTTTCCACTATACCAATGGCCCAGACTAGCTAGTGCAACCTAATTTATTACCAGGACCAAACACAAATTTTGAATCCCCAAACCCCCCAAATTTGCCAAAAAACTCCAAAAAAGAGAAGACCAGTATGGGCCTCATACTTCTGCGCAATGCGCAACTTGTTGTCAAGGACAACAAAAGGCTACTGCCATCTTGTCATTGTGTTGTTTGGCCCATGTCAGATCAGCACGTATCCTGACTTCTGTGCTATAAAATCCCAAAGTATAATGAAGACAGACACGATTATGGAGTGGAATGGCGGAATATTTGCAGCAGAAACTAGCTGAATAAGGACATTGAGTTTTTGAACGTTTAGGGCTATAACTTTATTGAAATTAAATAATATTTCTTGTTCTTCCCGCTTTCGGGATATGCACCTGATTTTTTCATTCTTTGTTACTCATTATGTGTTTGTTCAATGTTCACCCTTTTCCTCTTGAATCCCTTCATTAGATTTTTAAGAACAATTTGCTGTTTGTGCATTTGTTATTAAATGAAAATTCTTAAAAATATTAGATAATTTACGGAATGTGGATTATTCGTACCTCCTTTGTCACGTACCGGTTATTCTCGACATAGTTGGGCTGTCTGTTTGCCATTACCCTTCTCTATGGGGAATCTTCTGTGGCAGTTTCTCTATTGTTAAGGGTATTCTTTGGATACCGGTTGTCTGACCTGGGCCTTCGTTGTGCCTGTGTTGGACTTGGGTTACCGGCTCCTATTAAGTTTTAATTTTTTGCCTCGGGTGTGTGTATACTATGAAGTCCTCATGTTCTAAATGTAAGAGGAAGAAGTCCTCTCTTGATTCTCATTCGTCATGTTTGGCTTGCACTCGTTGCTCAAAAGATGTTACCTGTGCAGCTTGCTCTTCTTGGGATTCCAAGCGATGGAATTCCCTCTCTACTTATGTATGTGTCAGCGAAGCACCGATTTCGGTGCTTTTGCCTAAGGTAACTAATCAGAATTCTGTTTCCATTTCAGAGGAACAAGAACATGGTATTGGTCATGGTATAACATTAAGTTCTGTGCTGCCGTCGTCTTCAGATACAGAGCATGTTGACTTACGAGGTATCGCAGAATACTCGGTACCTCGGGCAAGCAGACGGTCAACTTGCTCGACTGGTGTAACGGAGCCTTTCATTAGTGCTTCCGTACCAGGAAAATCCATAGCGGTCCAGGATAAGGAGGATGGAAGACAGTCCTCTGTTCCTACGACGGAACGTAAGGGGAAGAGGCCAGTCAAGCTGAAAGGTGCATCAATAGCGAAGCATTCTTCTATTTTGGGGTAAAAACAGAACGATTCGACTTTTATTGCCAGTTCCGCTGGTAGTCCGGTAGATAATGCTTCGGAGCCAGTTGTTTCTGATGTACCTTTCTCTGCCAGTACGGCTAGCAGTAGTCTTGATATAAGAGCCTCTTCTTCATCCGCTTCCAGAACTCAGCACAGTAGACCACATGCTAGCCGGCAAGATCCAGAGGTAGAGAGTCAAAGCCAGGATCTGGCTCTCTCTAAGGCTAGCATTTCGAGGCAAATGTCTTTTTCAAAAAGACGGACACAGGGCTCTGTGGCAGATCACCTTCCGGAGCCAAAAAGGAGTAGAATGGGGGTGAACATAGCCTCGAATACGGAATTGCTGGAGCAAATTGCCCAGCTAATTGCAGACTCCCAGCAGCATAAAGTGCGGCTGTCATCGATCTCAGCTTCGGATGATTCGGACGGTGCTAGATCGGCAGAAAGAAGGGTTTCCTCAAATTATCAGTATGCCTATAATAGACCAGACCAGGAACCTCTAGCTGGTAGTGTTAGGGAGCTTGTTGAAGACAAGACTGACACTACATCTTTGGCTGTGCAACATATGGAAAGTATGAGGTTCCTGCAGGATTTTTTACCTGAATTAATTCCTTCTGGTCAGAGTTTTGTGCCTTCTAGAGCCAGGCGTCTGTCTTCTTTAGACAGGAGGGTCATTAAGTCGAAGGAAAGTATCCTTCTGTATCCGTCTCAATCAGTCCAAGCGTTAACGTTAGATTGTGTAGACGAAGCTATTGCAGACATGGCTCAGGCTAGAAAAAGTTCTTTCCTTTTGGAAAGGAAGCTTGACCTACTGTTTAGAGGCAATACCTTCTTAAATATGGTAGGCGAGAATAAGATTCCAAGAGCTCCTCTGCAATTGGTTGATGGTGCAAGAGACTTAGGTATGTCTCTTCCGTTATCGTGTAGCGTCAGTTCTTTTGTTATAGATACTTGCATTGAATCTAGCAGAAGTATTTTGGACGCTATGTCATATGCAGATCACATTTGCAGGATGTTGGCCGGCAATTTGGAATCTGAGAGCCTACAGGAGTTGTTATCTCCTTTGAGAGTGCTCTCTCGCGCCGTCATGTATACATCCCACTCTGCTCTTCCTGTAGTGAATTTAGAGTTGGTCAGGCGCGATGCTGCCCTTAAATCTACGTCATTTATTGATGACAGTGTTAAGAGCTCTCTAAGGGCCGCTCTAGTTTCGGGCTCTTCATTATTCAATGATCAGTTAAAAGCTGTATTTGAAGATGCTTCTAAGAAAGCTACAAGTCAGCTTTTGTTGCGCTCAGCTTTGCAACCTCAACCTTCCACAAGTGGTACTCCTCGGAGAGGTAAATTTTTCTCCAAGAGAGGCTCAGCCCATGCTGCTTCTAGAGCTAATCGTGGGTGTGGTGGCTCGAAGCAGGGGAGCGATTTCAAACGCGTAACCCCACACTGACATCACAGAGGGGTGCGAGAGCTTCACAAGGTTTCTCCTCATATAAGCCTCGTAAGTCCTACAAATGAAGTGTTCGACCTCTACTGTTCTCCGGTTGGCGGAAGGCTTTCAGAATTTGCAAGCAACTGGAACAAAATAATACAGGATCTTTGGGTTCGAGACGTTGTAAAAAATGGTCTACGTCTTTCGTTCCGGAGAAAACCTCCATTAACGCGGATTCCGTGTTTTGTGAGCCTTCCACAAAATGTAACAAAGAGAGAGGCTTTTATTTCAGCGGTAGACTCTCTTCTACAAAAAAAGGCAGTAGAGGTCAGAGAATCCCAATTCAAAGTGATTCTACAGTCATCTTTTTCTTGTACCGAAGCCAGGCGGCTCGTTCGGGCCAGTCATCGATCTCAGTTGGATAAACAAGCTAATAATTGCTCAAAAATTTTATATGGAGACAATTCAGTTGGTGAGAAGCAGCATCCGAGTGAACGATTATGCCGCAAACATAGACTTGAAGGACGCATATTTTCACATCTTGATTCATCTGGCTTTTCGGAAATACCCCCGTTTCGCAGTTCACGGGAAAGTATACCAGTTCAGAGCAATGTGTTTTGGTTTGATCTTTGCTCCGTGGGTGTTCACTCGGGTGATGAATGCGGTGATGAGCCACTTCAGGGCACACTCGGCTTCGATGATGTCGGCATATCTGGACGACATTCTTCAAAGATGCGGAAATTTTCATGCTCTTCAAAGCGACATTCAGAGTTTGCTATCGCTGCTACAATGCCTAGGTTTTATAATCAATGTCGACAAGTCGGATTTAATGCTGACGACGTTGTTTGTTCACCTGGGAATGAGTTTCGATACTTTCAACAATCGGGTCTGTTTGCCGGTAGCAAGAGCAAAATTAGTTTCTCTTTATGCAAAATACTGCATAAACGTGCAAGTCATTACAGCAAGAGAGTTTATGCGGCTGTTAGGACTTTGCGGCGCCACCATGGAATTAATTCCACTAGGTCGTTTGCGCACTCGTCTACTTCAAATTTTTCATATTTCAAAATTGGAGTGTAAAGCGTCAGTCGTTGGACAGTCTGATTGCTTTAACACAGTCAGTAAAGCATCATCTTCAAATTTGGGCAGATATCCAGTGGTTATCCCAGGGAATACCGCTTCAGATTCAGGAGCCTTCATTCATAATCATGACGGACTCCAGTCAGGAGGGTTGGGGTGCTTCTCTGATTCCGGGCGATCAAGTGTGTCACAGTTTATGGGAGAGTCAGTTTCTTGTGTCCCATATAAACTACAAAGAAATGAGGGCAATTTGGTTAGCTCTAAATCATTGGCTCAGTCGAGTAATAAACTCACATGTTCAAATTCTATCGGTCAATTCAATGGTAGTAGCCTATATTCGGAATCAGGGAGGTACTCATTCTGTCCAGTTGTTGAATCTCACCGAAAAGATTCTTCTTTTCTCTCAGGAGAATCAGTTTCTGATATCGATTCATCATATTCCAGGCCGTCTCAATGTAATAGCAGACACTCTATTGAGAAAGGGTCGCCTGCTGCCTTCAGAATGGATGTTGAAAAAATCTGTCTTCAATCAGATTTGCTTCCAGTGGGAATGTCCAATGATCGATCTTCTTGCCACGAGTCTGAACAATCAGTTACAGACTTTTGTGTCTCCATGCCCGAACCCTCAGGCTTATGCAGTAGATGCTCTGTAAATTTCATGGAACAGGATAATAGGGTATGCTTACCCTCCAGCTCCCCTCATTCAACAGATCTTGCTAAAGATAAAACAATCTTCTTGCAAAATTCTACTGGTAGCATGTCTGTCGGCTCACAGACCCTGGATAAATCTTCTCCGGGAGCTTCTTTGGGATGTTCCGCGGAAGTTACCGCCTCTCCGGGATCTTCTGACGCAGGGGAAACTCCGTCGGCTTCATCATAATCCGGAACGCCTCAACCTTCATGTTTTTCCGTGTTGCGGTCATTCCTGCATGGAAAACAGTTTTCCACACGAGCAATGGATGCAATTTCTAACTGCAGGAGGACCTCCTGTTCGTTAAATTATGAAGCGAAGTGGAAGGTTTTTGTTCGTTGGTGTGACTCACAATTGATTGATTTTTTTAACCCAACTATTCCTCAATTAGCTAACTTTTTTATTTATCTTTTTGATGAAGTTAAGCTACAGCCAGTCACTATTAAGGGCTATAGGTCTATGCATGCTGACCAAGCCAGAAAATAGGCAGACTGTCATCTGCAAAATGAGGTCCCCAGAGGGTGAATTTAGTGATGCTACCCTGCACAGCAGGGTAGCATCACTAAATTTACCCTCTGAACCTCGATCTGAATCAGGGTCTTAAAACTGAACAGAAAGAGGAACCCAGAGGATAAATTGGCCCACTGTATGGGATAGCATCATCAAATTCACCCTCTGGGGACCTCATTCTGCAAATGTCAGACTGCTTATTTTCAGGCAGTGTATTATATGCTTTTAATGTGTAGCTCGATGTGAAGCGTTATTGTATATGTCGTGTAAAGACGAGCTTAGTTATACTGTACTTATTAACTTTTAACAGGCACAACAATAAAGAATGACAAGATGGTGGTAGCCTATTGTCCTTGACAACAAGTTGCTCATTGCGCAAAAGTATGGAGGACCATAGTGCTATTCTCTTTTTGGGAGTTTTTTGGCAAATTTTGGGGGTTTGGGGATTCAAAGTTTGTGTTTGGCCCTGGTAATAAATTGGGTTGCACCAGCTAGTCTGGGCCATTGCTAAGTATTAAAAATACTAAAATTAGTATAAATTTTTCATTTTTTAGCTCAACTTTGACATAAGTCAAATTTGAGCTTATGCCATGGCCAGTCGTCCATCTGTACGTCAACAATTCAATACGGCTCGGGCTAGAGGCCGTATTTATGAACCGATCTTTACGGAACTTCTTGGGTACCTTTGGTATCACCGTGAGATGAGAATGAGTGCTTTTGGGTCTGGTCCGAAATTCAAGATGGCTGATGGCAGCCATTTTGTACAAAATTAGGTGCAATCAGATTTTTGCGCAGAACTTCCATATGAAAGCGCTGATTTGAATAATTTTTTGTGTGAATGCTTAGTACCATGGGATACATCACATATAATACAGGTTTTTTTCTCATGCAGAAATTATGCAAATTAGATGAACTTTGATTTTTTCAGTGCTGTTTACACACAGTAAGTACACATGTCAATACGGCTCGGGCTAGAGTCTGTATTTATGAACCGATCTTCATGAAACGTCTTGGGTACCTTTGTTATCACCTTGGGATGAGAATGAGTGTTTCTGGGTGCGGTCCAAATTCAAGATGGCTGCCAGTGGCCATTTTGTACCCAAATTAGGTCTAATCAGTTTTTAGCTGCGATTAGCAGCTCTATAAGTGGCAGTGTCGGTCTGTCGGTCGGTCTGTCTGTGATCAACGAGTTTCAAAACTCAATAACTTTTGAAATACTTGATGGCATGTAAGTGTATCTTATTGATGTCTAGCCACTGTTCAATGCATGTGTTGTTCCAAATATTTTTCTTGGAGTTATGGCCCTTGATGAACTTAGAATTTTTTGTCAGTCGGTCGGTCTGTCTGTGACCAATGAGTTTCAAAACTCAATAACTTTTGAAATACTTGATGGAATGACTTTATATTTGGCATGTAAGCGTATCTTATTGATGTCAAGCCATTGTTCAATGCATGTGTTGTTCCAAATATTTTTCTTGGAGTTATGGCCCTTGATGAACTTAGAATTTTGTGAGATTGTTCCACCCGTCGCAGCTATGGCGTCGATGTCGCGATTTTTTGTACACAACTTCTATATGGCTCAGGCTAGAGGCCGTATTTATGAACCGATCTTTACAAAACTTCTTAGATACCTTTGTTATCACCATGGGATGAGAACGAGTGTTTTTGGGTGTGGTTCAAAATTCAAGATGGCCACCAGCAGCCATTTTGTACCAAAATTAGTGCAATCAGTTTTTTGTACTGAACTTCTGTATGAAAGTTCTCATTTGAATAAATTTTTGTATGAATGTTTAGTAACATGGAATACATCACATATAGTACAGGTTTTTTTCTCATGCAGAAATTATGCAAATTAGATGAACTTTGATTTATTCAGTGATACTTGTACACAGTAAGTGCACATGTCAATACGGCTCGGGCTAGAGGCTGTATTTATGAACCGATCTTCACGAAACTTCTTGGGTACCTTTGTTATCACCTTGGGACATCACAAGAATGAGTGTTTCTGGGTGCGGTCCAAAATTCAAGATGGCTGCCAGTGGCCATTTTGTACCAAAATTAGGTCCAATCAGTTTTTTGTCACAACTTCTATACGGCTCGTATTTATGAACTGATCTTCACGAAACTTCTTTGGTACCTTTGTTATCACCTTGGGACAGGAGCAAGTGTGTTTTGGGATGCTTTTGTTATCACTGTGCTATGAGAACAAATATTTTGGGGTTCAGTCAGACCCATTCTGAGACTCAAGATTTGTTTCTAGCTTAGCATCTGACTGTCACCCACCTTTACAATACTTTACCTGTACATTTGTTACAGGCTACAGTCAGTATTTATGTACAGACCGTTACAATACTTTATATGTACCTTTGTTATCAGGTCATTACCTAGATGTTTGTCATTGCTGTGTCACATACTATACATGTACATGTCTTAACAAGTTGAGCTACAGTGTCATTGACACTTTCATTCATTTTTTTTGCTCAAAAACATAACTTATAATCCCTTATTGGAACGAGCTCATTGAGCTCGTTCCAGTGAGGGGTCATAATCTATGTTTTTGATGAAAAAAAAAGTAAAAAAAATACTTATTAATTTTGTTCTGAAGTGTCGTCTGCTTTTCATATTAGGTAAAGTGTTAATGGATTTGATGACACAACTGGTGGCAATCTAACGATTATGGGGATGGGGTTAAGCCAACTGTTTTTAATTTACTTATGCATGTACAATTTATCTTGCAGTCGTCATATTATAAAATGAGCCATTTCATGAAGTTTTTATGGTTTGAGTCCTTGAAAGTCCTTGAATTTGGATTCTGTCACTCCTTGAAAAGGGAGGCCAGTAGTAGATTGTTGGATTTCTATGCTAGAGGTCCCAAGTTCGATCCCCATCCGGGACGACCTGCATTGTGTCCTTGGGCAAGGCACTTTATCCCAGTTGCCCACATGGGGGCATGATGACACCGTGTACTAAGGCGGAGCAGAGCTTGAACAGAGTTAGAATGTTGAGGAGCTGACAGTTGCTCATCGATGCTCAGTGGTTCTCTCTGGGTACTCCGGTTTCCTCCACCTGTAAAACTACTCCTTGAGAATCCTTGAATATATGTTGAAAAGGTCCTTGAATTTACTGTTCATTTCTGTGCAGTAACCCTGATTATATGCAATTAACAGGGTTATATAATTAAGAGATTTCCAATTAAATGGGCTTCACTCTATGTCCAATAATTTCTACCTCTGACCCCAGGGCTACCTAGGTTTATAGTCACTTGCAAAATAGATGTGATGTTGCTGCCAGGATCTATATGTAATAGTTTGTTCCTGTTCATTAATTTATTCCTGGCTGTGTCAGTCTGAGCTCAGGATGCCTCCAGCCAGGCCTGTGACACACAATTTTCCTTTTTTGTTTAAGCTCACCTGGCCCAAAGGGCCATGAGAGCTATTTCCAGCGCTTGTCATCTGTAAACTTTTTACATTTTCATCTTCTTCTCTGGAACGCTGACAAAATATTGTGTATAGCATTATGTAGGGATCTAAGTGAACAACTTTGCTGCTATATGTTAAAATTACTCCAAGTCTCTTATCAGAAACTATCAGGTTGTGAATGATGACAGGTGTTTGGAAAACTTAGAAGTGTTATTTATTTGTATGCTATCATTTAGAGCTGACCAGTATTCTCCAGTCAATTATTGGTTTGATTTTTTCATTTAACTGGTAGAGTGCTGAAAGCCCATTTTTGGGCTTTATTCTGAAGTGTAGGTGCTGCAACTTAAAGGCATCATTTTTGGTGGATGAGCTTCATATTACCTTTGAAGTTAAATAATTTTGTCTGTTAGGATTTGCCTTGTTACAATTCATGAGAGAGTGCCTATAGGCACTCTCTCATGAATTGTAACAAGGCAAAGACACATAAACAAATTTTGATGACCAAAAATAATTCAGCACTCTACCAGTTAAGACAGACATGATGACAAATCATTTGAATAAAATGTTGTGCTTTGTGTAACCTTTTACCTATCCAAAGCTATTTGAAAGAGAGTACTGGCTGAAAAACTGTAATCTTCAAAATATTCTTTAACCTACCTGCACTGATTTTTAGCTCAACTTGACAAAGTCATGCTGAGCTATTGTCGTCACTTCCCGTCTGTCAGCATACTTACAGGTCACATTTTTGATCGGATTGCTTTGAAACCTGATATCCTTCTTTAGGGTTGCCTCGAAATGGGAGGTATCAATTTTCTTCGATTTCCATAAACAATGTTGCCGTTGGCAATGACCTTTTGAACTTAGTTTAGTCAGGCCTCAATATTTTCCTTTGGCACAGCCTACAGGACACATTTATGATCAGATCACTTTGAAACTTGGTATGCTTACTTGGGGTGACCTCTAGATGGGAGCTATTGATTTTGTTCCTCGTCCATCAAAAATGTTGCAGTTGGCAACGGCCTTTGATGAACTTAGTGCAGTTATGTATCAATATTTCCCTTTGGCACACTCTGCAGGGCCCATTTATGATTAAATCACTTAGAAACTTGGTGTGCTTGTTTGTTGTGACCTCTAGATGGGAGCTATCGATTTTCTTCCTTTTCTGTCAAAAAATGTTGCCGCTGGCAACGACCGTTGAACTTTGAACTTAATTTGGTCAGGCATCATATATTCCTCTGGCATGTCCTACAGGGCACATTTATGATCGGATGGATCACTTTGAAACTTGGTATGTGTGTTCAGGGGGACCTCTAGATGTGAGCTATTGATTTTTTTCATTTCCATAAAAAATTATATTATTGTCGGTAGCACCAGCCTTTTAACTTAGTGCATTTGTGCCGCAATTTATCCCGTTTGAAATTCCATAAAAAAAGTGCATTTGTGCATTAACATCTTCCTTTGGCATGCCTCAGAGGGCACATTCATTATCGAGTTGTTTTGAAACTTTTATGCTCATTCAGGGTGACAAAGATAGGAGCTATCAATTTTCTTTTCATTTCCATCAAAAACTGTTGCTGTTAGCAACAATCTTTGAATTTATTGCATTTGTGCATCAACATTCTTCTGGGCACATTTATCTTAGGATTGTTTTTGAACTTGGTGTGCTCATTAGGTGAGACCTCTAGATAAGAACTATTGATTAGTATTCATTTCTGTGAAAAAAGTTGCCATTTACAATAACCTCTGAACATATTGCATTTGTGTATCAACATTCTTCCTTTAGCCAGAGCCTTACAGTTTACATTTAAAAATGAATGGATTGCTCTGACGTTGTGCACACACAATGCTGTTATGTTGAAGTTTCACCAAATAACTTTGGAACCAATGATCTTCAATTTTGTCATTTCACTTATAATTTACCAAGTTCAAGTTTGTCAAGTTGAGCTACAGTGTCATTGACACTTTCATTATTGAAACAGAATTCATAAATGTGTGCTGGCACTATTTGTTAAACAGTATTGCTATGATACTGTTGATTTCTAACTTAACCTTGCACACATGGTTTCAGAGAAGTAGATATGGATTTCCAGCACTTATGGCTGGAGTAATATGAAATGCAGTCTGTCTGTCTGTCTACCTGCCTGCCTGACAGCAAGCCCGCCCTCACTTCGACTTTAACCATACACCATTCATGCCAATGTGAAATAGGTGAATCTCTCGATTTGTAGAAATCGAAAAATGGTGGATTTTCAATAATCTTCTCCTCTGAAACCACAAGGCCAAATGCTTTGAAATTTCACATGCTTGATGACTGGGACATCCTCTACCAACGATCCTCAAGTAATGTTGATCGGGTTGCAAACATGGCCGCAATTATGGACCTTAATTACCATGGAAACCCTGTGGGAAATCACATTTTCATCTTCTTCTCTGGAACTACCAAGCCGATGTGGACCAAACATGGCAGGAATGGTCTATGGGAGATACTCTACAAATGTTCCACATTTTGTTCCCGTTGGATGGAAAACATGGCCACCAGAGGCATTCTTTGATTCTGATTGGTGGATTTTGAAAAATCTTCTCTGAAACCACAAGGCCAATGGTTTGGAAACTTCACATGCTTGATGACTGGGCCACCCTCTACCAACGATCGTCATTTAATGTTGATAAGGTCGCAAATGCTGCAATTGTGGCTTATAGTTACTATAGAAACCCTATGGGATCACATTTTCATGTTCTCTGGAACTACTGAGCCAATGTGAACCAAACTTAGTAGGAATGGTCTACGAGAGGTTCTCCACAACTAGTCCTCATTTTGTTCCTGTTGGATGAAAAACATGGTCCTCAGAGGCATTCTTTGATTCTGATTGGTAGATTTTGAAAAATCTTATCTGAAACTACAAGGCGAAATGTTTTGAAACTTCACATGCTTGATGACTGCTACACCCTCTACCAATGATCCTCATGTAATGTTGATCTTGTTGCAAGCATGACCACAATTGCGGCTCATAGTTACTATGGAAACCCTATGGGAAATCACATTTTTAGCTCAACTTGACAATTAGATCGACCCTTGTTCCAGGATACATAGATTATGCGTTGTATTAATGATTAATTAAAAAAAACATAATGTTGGTTGTATGACTGAAATTTCGATGCAACTCGCGTTTTTTTTTCACAACCGAAACCGAGTTGTGTCCTCGGTTAACTGCCAGTCTCTACTTAGTTTAGTCAGACCTCAATATTCCCTTTGGCACACCCTACAGGGCACATTTATGATCGGATTGCTTTGAAACCTGGCATGCTTGTTTGGGGAGACTTCTAGATGGGAGCTATTGATTTTCTTCCATTTCTGTCAAAAAATGTTGCCGCGGCCAACGTTCTTAGAACTTAGTTTAGTCAGACCTCAATATTTCCCTTTGGCACACCCTACAGGGCACATTTATGATCGGATTGCTTTGAAACCTGGCATGCTTGTTTGGGGTGACCTCTAGATGGGAGCTATCGATTTTCTTCCATTTCCGTCCGTCGAAAAATGTTGCAGCTGGCAACGATCTTCGAACTTAGTTTAGTCAGGCATAAATATATTCGTTTGGCATGCCCTACAGGGCACATTTATGATCAGAACGGTTTGAAACTTTGTATGCTTGTTTGGGGTTACCTCTAGATGGGAGCTATCGATTTTCTTCCATTTCCGTCAAAAAATGTTACCGCTGGCAATGACCTTCGATGAACTTAGTAAAAACTTCGTGCAGTTAAGCATCAATATTTCCCTTTGACACACCCTGCAGGGCACATTTATGATTGGATCGCTTGCAAACTTGGTGTGCTTGTGTGGGGTGACATGTATATGGGAGCTGTCGATTTTCTTCCATTTCTGTCAAAAAATGTTGCCGCTAACCTTTGAACTTCATTTAGTCAGACCTCAATATTTCCCTTTAACACACCCTTCAGGGCACATTTATGATCAGATCACTTTGAAACTTGGTATGTTCAGGGTGACCTCTAGATGTGAGCTATTGCTTTTTTTCATTTCCATATAAAATTATTGTCATTATCACCAGCCTTTGGGGGCGCGGTGGCTCAGTAGGTAGAGGTGCAGGCTGCCAGCCCAGAGGTCCTCGGTTCGAATCCCACCTGTGGCAACCGCGTTGTGTCCTTGGGCAAGACACTTCACCCCCATTGCCCACGTGGGGGCACGGTGACATTGTGTACTAAGGCGTACTGCACATCGATGGTGCTCTTGTCTTCAACCAATGCTAACACTGCTTGTGTGGAGTTAGTATCTTGGGGAGCTGACAGTTGCTTGCCGTTGCTCGGTGGTTCTCTCCGGGTACTCCGGCTTCCTCCACCCGTAAAACTGTCGAGGTCATGATTAGCCATTGTGCAGAACTATGTGACCTTAAACACCAATAAATAAATAAATAATCACCAGCCTTTGAACTTACTGCATTTGTGCATCAACTTATCCCTTTTGAACTCTCTGCAGGGTATATTTATGAATTTCCATAAAAAAAACTCCCAAAATACCCATTGCCACAAGCAATGACCTTCTACTTAGTGCATTTGTGCATTAACATCTTCTTTTGGCATGCCTCAGAGGGCACATTCATTGTCAGGTTGTTTTGAAACTTTGTATGCTTATGCAGGGAGACAAAGATAGGAGCTCTTGATTTTCTTTTCATTTCCATCAAAAACTGTTGCTGTTAGCAACAATCTTTCAATTTATTGCATTTGTGCATCAGCATTCTTTGACATGGCCTACAGGGCACATTTATCATAGGATTGTTTTTGAACTTGGTGTGCTCATTAGGCAAGACCTTTAGATAAGAGCTATTGATTAGCATTCATTTCTGTGAAAAAAGTTGCCATTTATAATACCTTGGAACATACTGCATTTGTGTATCTACATTCTTCCTTTAGCAAGTCTTACTGTTTACATTTAAAATGCATGGATTACTCTGACGTTGTGCACACACAACTCTGTTATGTTGAAATTTCATCAAATAACACTGGTACCAATGATCTTCAATTTTGCCATTTCATTTATAACTTACCAAGTTCAAGTTTGTCAAGTTGAGCTACAGTGTCATTGACACTTTCATTATATGTAGTTCTGCCAGCTAAGTGATTAAAGGCTCTTTAGAGCATCTAGTTCCTTATTTTAATCACTGTGCATCGTGTTGTAAAAGCTACTTATCAGTAAATTTCTAAATACAGCATGTATAAAATAAACAGAGATTAACCTTTTGAACTTGTAACACAGATTTTTCGGTCCAAGGCATAATTTCATCCCTTTTTAGCTCAACTTTACATGTCAAGTATGAGCTATTGGGATGGGTTGTGATCCGTCGTCCATCTGTCCGGCTACAATTCCTTTTGCACCCTACAGACCGCAGCTCTCACCCGATCAGTTCCAAATTTCATACGTGGCTTTGCAGCAGTTTTTAGATGGGAGCTATCGATTTTTTTGTATTTCATTAAAAAACATGGCCATCGACGGCCATCTTAGATTTGGCATGTAAATTGTCAACAATTCTATTAGCACACCCTACAGGCTGCATCTATTACTTGATCAGTTTCAAATTTCACATGTAGCTTTGGTGTGATGTCTAGATGGGAGCTATTGATTTTTTTTTAATTCTGTGTCCATCTCGGATTTGGCACATAAATTGTCAACAATTCCATTGGCACACCCTGCAGGCCGCATCTCTCATCCAGTTGGTTCCAAATTTCGTATGTGGCTTTATGACAATGTCTAGATGGGAGCTACTAAATTTTTCTGAATTTTGTTGAAAAACATAGCTGCCAGTGACCATCTTAGATTTATCACATATCTTGTCAACAATTCCATTGGCACACCCTACAGACTGCATCTCTCACCAAATCTTTTTCAAATTTTATATGTAGCTTTGGTGTGATGTCTAAATGGGTGCTATAAAATTTGGCTAAATTTCGTTGGAAAACATGGCTGCCAACAGCCATCTTGGATTTGTCACGTAAATTGTCAACAAGTCCATTTGCACACCCCACATGCCACATTTCTCACCCGATTTTTTTTCAAATTTCATATGTACTTTTGGTGTCATATCTAGATGGAAACTATCAAATGTTTCTGAATTTTGTTGAAAAACATGGCCACCAGCTGCCATCTTGGATTTGACATATAAATTGTGAACAATTCCATTAGCACACCCTTCAGGCCACATCCCTAAACCAAATTTTTTCAGATTTCATATGTGGCTTTGGTGTGATGTCTACATGGGAGCTATCAAATTTTTCTGAATTTTATTGAAAAACATGGCCACCATCAGCCATCTTGGATTTGGCACATACAACAGTTCCATTACTACACTCGACAGGTCACATTTCTCATCCTATCTTTTTTCAGGTTTCATATGTAGCTTTGGTGTGATGGGTTTTTTTTTTGTAGAAACTTGATTGAGTGACATATCATTACTGGAGCTTTCTATTTATTTCAGTCCCTTCTTAAACAAGTTGAGCTGCAGTGTCATTGACACTTTCATTTGTCTTATTATAAGAGGTCAAAACACAGGGCATTGATAATAAAATAAAAACTGCAGTCTGCAGTTATTATTTTATACTCCCTGTACATTGATATTGGACTGACCCACCTCTAAGTGAACACAAAGGCGTTACCATTCTAGGAAACGAGGGTTCAAAGGGTTAGAAATTCATGCAATAACAAATTCTTGCAAAGGATTTTTGCATAGAAAACAGTCAATTTTGATTCTCGCAAAATGTTCATTCGATTCTTGCATACTCAGAGATTCCAAAAGTACCAAATGCCTGGAGAATTCTACTTATTTTTTGCTTTATCATAAGGTAATATCACTTTGCAGTGGTGCCTAGCGAGGTCTTGGCTGCCTGCACAGACAGCCATTACTTCGCTAGAAACCACTACCAAGGTACTGCAACATGCATCACCAAGAGCCCCCCCCCCCTCCCCCACTTGTACATATCAGATAAGAAACTCATCAAAGTTAGAACAAGGCCATTAAAGATTAAGTAGAATATTCTTTCAAAATATTCTCCAGACAAATTAATAGGTGTCTTCCTTTCCTAAGGAGTAACCTCTGGTGTAAATGTGGTGAAGGTGCGACAAATAGAACTAAAAGTTATTGCCCGGAAACCAATTTGTTGGAAAAAATTCTATTTATGGTAACAGTGACCTTGACCTAGGGACAACAGACACCAAAATCAATAGGTGTCTTCCTTTCCTATGGAGTAACCTCTGGTGTAAATTTGGTGAAGGTACGACAAATAGAACTAAAAGTTATTGCCCAGAAACCAATTTGTTGGAAAAAATTCTATTTATAGTAACAGTGACCTTGAGGTTTCAGGCCCCAAAATCAATAGGTGTCTTCCTTTCCTATGGAGTAACTGGTGGTGTACATTTGGTGAAAGTGTGACAAATTGAACTAAAGTTATTGCCCGGAAACCAGTTGTTTACACCCGCCCGCCACTTCATCAAACTATTAGTCGAGTTTGACTTTGTCAAAACTCGACTAAAAAAGGAATGAATTTAGGTAGGCCTAAAAAAGTTAACAAGAGGCCCCAGGGGGGCCTGTGGGCACTCACCTGACATGGTAGTCTAAATATCAAACCAGGGACTTGACTTGAATAAGCTGCATACACCCCTCCTTAGAAAAGCATATACCAACTAGATGAAGCAGTTGTGTTTCCAAGTCCCACTCGGCCCCCAAATTTTCAGTGTAAAAAAAAAATTTTTTTTCTTCTTAAAATTGACCGAAATGCTTAAAAAAACAAAAAAAAAAATTTCTGGATTTTGGTCCAAAATTTTCTAAATCCCTCCTGGACCCCAAATTTTCAGTGTAAAAAAAAAAAAATTTCTTTGGCATTGTAAAGCCTTCCTGCACTCAAGGGATGAAAAATACTTCCACGCATGCTATTCTGTAGATTATGAGTCCTAAAACGTAAAACAAACCAAGAACATGAACTTTTGATGGCAAAGAAATAATTACAAAAATAAACAAAAGGCCCCAAGGGGCCTTAATCGCTCACCTGCCAAAGTGGTTCCAAGAAGTATTTGGTGCCACATTCAGTTAGACATGGTTCATCAACACTACAAAGGAATGAAGTCATGAAAGGCAAATTTTATGGAAAAAACACTAAGGAATGGATTTGAACAAACCTGAACCTAACATGCTCCCCCTGACACCCCCACCCATAGAGAGCCCAAATAATAAGCCAGGGACTCAAATTGAACAAACTTGAATCTGATCCCCCTTGAGGGGTTATACACCAAATATGAAAGACTTCTGACTGGATGATCTGAAGAAGGTTTTTTAAAGAAATGTCCTCACATTGCATTAAGTTAAACTTTGGGCTCAAATAGGGTTGAATCTGACCCACCTGGAGATGTTGTATACCAAATGTGAAAGGATTCTGATTGGTGGATCTGAAGAAGATTTTAAAAGAAATTTCCTCATATTGCACCAAGTTAAAACTCGGGCTCCCATAGGAAGCCCAAATAATATCAACCCAGGGCCTAGGTTTGAACAAACTTGAATCTGACCCTCCTAGAGATGTTGTATACCAAATATGAAAACATTCTGACTACAGGGACTAAAGATTTTTTTTAATTTCTCATATTGCACTAAGTTGATATTCGGGCTCATATAGAGAGCTCAATTATTAACCCATGGACTTGATTTTAACAAACTTGAATCTACCCCCCACCCCCCTTCCCCATTATATACCAAATATCAAAAGATTCTAGATGATAGTTCTGGAGATTTTTTTCATTTTAAAAAAAAAAATGTATGGGTGCTATCAGAGTAATGCCCCTTGTAGTGCCCCATGGGCACGGCAAGGTTATTTGAACAAACTTGAATCGACATAATGATAAGAAACATGCATGGTGTCGTGGTAACCGGTTCTCGTCAGATCACCGAAGTTAAGCAACGACGAGTGTGGTTAGTAGTTAGATGGGTGACCATTTCAGCGACTGATTCGCACTCCCGCATTGTGTCCTTGGGCAAGGTACTTACTTAACGCTGATTGCCTGTATGGGGGCACGATGACGCTGTGTACTAAGGCGTACTGCACGTCGATGGTGCGCATGTCTTCAACCTATCTAACCCTGCCTCTGCCACGGTGCAGAGTTCAGAGTTACGATGTTGGAGAGCTGACAGCTGCTCGGTGGTTCTCTCCGGGTACTCTGGCTTCCTCCACCTGTAAAACTGTCACTGACATGATATGACCCTGGCTGTTAATGTGTCGTTAAAAAAAAAGGAACATGCACACCAAATTTGGTCCGGTAGTTTGGGAGGAGAAGTCGATAATGTTAAGTTCTCGATGGACGGCAAGTGATAAGTTAAGCTCCCTTCGGTGAGCTAAAAATAACATAAAAAGCTGCCCATCCATGTGTAATTTTACCAAAAAATAGCCTGAGAAACAGATCTACATTTTGGGGTCTTATTTAAGAAAATATTTAACAAATGTCTTCTAGTCCTGTAAGGTAAAGGTTAAACCATGATTACCATGAGTCAGTTAATAGCTTTTATAAATCTGACATATGAACATCTTTCTCGAATTGATGTAAATTCTGTGTGATTTTCATATTTTTTTCAGTTGGCAGAATTATCAGCTGTATCCCACTTTAGAGAGAATGAATTGGCTCAGTTGAGAGGGCCGAAGAAGAGATAATAGTTGTGAAAGAATCATCATCTCAATTTATCTGTGATACATGACATTTGGTTTCCTTGTATAACTTTAGCATATTATTAGACATTGATATTCATATGTATAAAAATATTCATCAGAACTGTGTGTGTTTCATGTCAGTGGATATCCGACAGGACAGGGCTCAAAATATCTTTTTTTCTATGCATAGCAAAATGCTACACACTTCCGAAAAATGAATAGCATTTTATTAAAATTGCATAGCAGTTCTTGTATACCAGAGTTATGCCATACTGTTTTGTACTGAACTCTTCTGAGCAGATAGAATAATGTCCATCCATTTCTGTGCTTTTTTTCAAATGAGCTGCAACACATGAAGCACTAGCTGTGTTTTTCAACTGAACTGCCTTTAACAACTGTATGGACTTATATATTAACAAATACGTAACATCTCTTAATTTGAGGGGCTTAAAGTTATTTTGACTGGGTATTTTATCCAAAATGCAGAAACAATGCAGGATGAATTTAAACCAATAAAATTCACGTTACATATGAAGTTGCTAATGCGAGACGGAGTTAATCTTATATCAGGAGTAAAGCATCAATGAACAAGCTTGCAAAGTTTGTTGCAAATTTTCATTTTTAGCTCAACTTTGGCGAAGCCAAATTTGAGCTTTTGTCATGGCCCGTCTGGCCGTACGTCAACAATTGGATACGGCTTGGGCTAGAGGACGTATTTATGAACCGATCTTTACGAAACTTCTTGGGTACCTTTGTTGTGACTGTGGGACGAGAACGAGTGTTTTTGGGTGCGGTCCAAAATTCAAGATGGCTGCCAGCCGCCATTTTGTACCGACGATGCAGAAATCTGTTTTTTGTACAGAACTTCCATATGAAAGCTCTGATTTGAATAATTTTTTGTATGAATGTTTAGTACCATGGGATACATCACATAATACAGGTTTTTTTCTCGTGCGTAAATTGTGCAAATTAGACTAATTTTGATGTTTTTTGGTGTTACTTTCAGCACTGTAAGTGCCAATGCCAATACGGCTCGGGCTAGAGGCCGTATTTATGAACCGATCTTTACGAAACTTCTTGGGTACCTTTGGTATCACCGTGGGACGAGAACGAGTGTTTTGGGGTCCGGTCCGAAATTCAAGATGGCCGATGGCAGCCATTTTATACAAAATTAGGTGCAATCAGATTTTTGCACAGAACATCCATATGAAAGCGCTGATTTGAATAATTTTTTGTGTGAATGTTTAGTACCATGGGATACATCACATATAATACAGGGTTTTTTCTCGTGCAGAAATTATGCAAATTAGATGAACTTTGATTTTTTCAGTGCGACTTAAACACAGTAAGTACACATGTCAATACGGCTCAGACTAGAGTCTGTATTTATGAACTGATCTTCACGAAATGTCTTGGGTACCTTTGTTATCACCTTGGGACGAGAACGAGTGTTTCTGGGTGCGGTCTAAAATTCAAGATGGCTGCCAGTGGCCATTTTGTACCGAAATTGGGTCTAATCAGTTTTTTGTACACAACTTCTATACAGCTCAGACAAGAGGCCATATTTATGAACCAATCTTTACGAAACTTCTTGGGTACCTTTGTTATCACCTTGGGACGAGAATGAGTGTTTCTGGGTACGGTCCAAAATTCAAGATGGCTGCCAGTGGCCATTTTGTACCGAAATTAGGTCCAATCAGTTTTTTGTCACAAGTTCTATACAGCTCGTATTTATGAACTGATCTTCACAAAACTTCTTGGGTACCTTTGTTTTCATCTTGGGACAAGAACGAGTGTGTTTTGGGGTGCCTTTGTTATCACTGTGCCATGAGAACAAATATTTTGGGGTTCAGTCAGACCCACTCTGGGACTCAAAGATTTTTTTCTAGTTTAGCATCCGACTGTCGCCCACCTTTACAATACTTTACCTATACATTTGTTACAGGAAACGGTCAGTATTTATGTACAGACCGTTACAATACTTCTTTATATGTACCTTTGTTATCAGGTCATTACCTAGATGTTTGTCATTGCTGTGTCACATACTATACATGTACATATCTTTGTCTTGACAAGTTGAGCTACAGTGTCATTGACACTTTCATTACATTTTGCAATACAAGATATTCAACTGCAGCCTATTAGGCTGCAGTTGAATATATTGTGTTGCAAAATGCTATACATAATTGAAAATTGTGTAGCTTTTATCATGTTTTGCAAAGCAAATAGCATTGCAAAACCACTTATTTTGAGCCCTGATGTAGGATAAATATTGAGAGGGTATAAGGCCAAATAAAAAAATACATTTTGTTCTTAGCAATCAGTGAGAGAGGGTGGCTTTTGCTCAATTTATATTTTTTATTCTGTTTGATAAATGGAAGAGTGCTAAATTATTTTTGGTTCGACAAAATTGTTCACATGTTCTTGGCTTGTTAAATTTTATGGGAGAGGGCTCTCCCATAAATTGTAACAAGGCAAATCCAAACATACTAAATAATTTCACTTCACAGATAATATGATCACACCTATCGCATGCCTCAGCCCTTCTGAATTGTGCCTCTGGACACTGGTGCAATGGTTGATGAACTTGTTTTTACTTTGCCAATAAAATGCCTTCTTATCAAATGTCATTATTCATAGTTCCCGATTCATAAAACTAGAAAACAATTACTCAAGTTCAACTGCACCAACCCCCAGCTACCCACCTAAAGACACTTGCAAAGAGCATAGACTGGATCAATTTGCTGAAACATTCGGCATCATCACTCAGGAGCAGTTAACCACCTCTTTAGTACTCAATGGTATGAGAGGTAATATTGATTCTAACAATTCTGTGTTGTTTGGTAGTGAGAACACAGGGGAATTTTTCAAATATCTGGGTCATGGAAAAGTCCTGGATACTCCACGACATTTTCTGACTTGTATGCATGAAAAATGTAACTTTTGTTTGTAACATTACAGTTTTGAAAAATTCACCTGAAATCCTGGAAAAGGTATAGGAAAAATCATGGAATTGCAGCTTAAAAAGTGTGTACAAAGCCTGACTAAATAAAAACTTTGCCAGTAAAAAAATATATACATTTAACAGGAATATTCAAGTAACCAGGGTTTTGTAATGTTACTTCATTCTGGGGATAAATTTGAGTATTCTGCCGTGTTTGCCAGAGCTCATCCAGCTATATAACAGAATAAATGATCGTATTCGACATCCTGGGGAAAAATGTATGTAAAGCACTATGTATAAAATTGCAGGTTAAATTTGTTCTAAAGGAAAGGTAAATGGTTTGGAAATTCCATGCAATTAAGAGGGTTATTCCATTAAGGAATATCCAGTTAACTGGAACATGCTGTATCTTCATTTCACTACTGGCAAAGTTAATATTTTCAGGCAGTAATTTTTATGCCAACAAATATCAAATGTCTTGGTGAAAGGGCTCAGTTTGAGCTCTAAAGTAAGCATGAGCTCAGATTCGTGTAGAGAGTTGGTGGGGATGCATTCTCCACTACATTTCAAGTGGGGTAAGACTCAACAATTATGTCCCCACCCCCCTAGAATTTATATTTGCCAAGTCTTAAAAAAGTTCAAACTTTCAAAGTGTGCAATTCAATGACTGTATTAAATTTACGACCTGGTCTTAATCCTACTTGTATGTCCATTCTGCAGCTAGCAGAAAGAAGGTTTCTGATAATTCTGTTGCTTGGTAGTCACTGTATCTGAAGGCATCGGACATTCATATTAGGACTTGGCGAATCTCAAATTTTGGGTCGAATCAGATCAGGCAGAGGATTGCAATCTAATCATCTCTTAAATCGAATCTCAGGGCTTTTCAATATATTTTATTGCTCTGTCATGTTTAACTGTACATATAAAATAAAACATTTTGCTAATAAAAAGTTTGTAAGTATATTTCTTGTGAGATATTTATTCAATAGTGGTTGTTGATTTCTGTTTATGCACTTGGTTTGAGATGAGTTCTTGAAGCAGTAACTTACCAAAATGGGACATACAATTAATCTCTGTAATTAATCTCTTAGGTAAAGAATCTGCCAAATCCTAGTCACAAAAATCACAATTCATATTTTATTCTTTCAATTTTTTCTTCCAAATATGTATGGAATTAATTCTGATAATCTAAATTCCCAAGGAGAAAGCTCAGACAAGTAATAAAGAGAGTTAGAATTTATACAATGTCTTAAAATAATTCTAACTAAACTTCCCATAACAGTGTACACAATGTGATTTGGTACTCTGACAAATGGAACTTTACCTGTACACTTAACCCTTCAGGCGTACTTCAGACTCTTAGACTACCCAAGAACAAGCACCCAGGCAGCAGTCTTTGGTAAATTTAAAGGGATCATTCTAAGTGCATTGACCGTTGTTTATAGACAAATCTTGGCTGCCTATATAGGCAGCCAAGACTTGTCTAGAAACAACAGCAAACTCACAATTCAAAAACTGCCATACTGTAGAAAGATATATGGGTCCAAACACGTCTGGTACTGTTTCAGTGTCAGAAACACACAACAGAATTATGTCATTATGAGATAATTACAGTATTGTGATCACAGAAGTGGTATTTTTCTCAATTGGATTTTGGCACACACACACACACACACACACACCAGTGCATCAAGATTTCATCAATAAAATATTGCAAAATCAGAACGAATAACAGAAAACAAACAAAAATAGGATCTCAAATTCAAGGTTCTCGCATTTCTTTTCTGATGGTTGAGATCCAACAGTACTGCTGAGAGAAAACAGGAAAGATAATCTCTACCGGATTGTGATCCAACCTTGATCTGATCAAAATTTACTGCCAACAAGTACTCTTTAGTCCTCTGTGATTTTCCTTCAAATTCACTTTGACCCTTAACATTTCACAGAAGATGCATTATTTGTTATATGTTGTAAAACAGAATCATGTTTGTCAATGATTCCGAACATTCAATACCACTGTAATTCAATTTCAAGTGAAAACATATTTTTCTTTGTGGTACAGCACAGACTGCTTTTAACTGGTAGAGTTGGGGGAGAGTCAGAAATATCTCCCGGAACAAATGATGATTTTTAACTTTCGACATGTTAGACCACCCACCCACCCGTTTCTCGAAATTTTGATCAATTTTCAACAGTTTTTTTCCAACTCCAACCCCCTTGATGGATATTCACAGTCCTATGTGGTATTCACTACAGTTTAAATATGTTGACAGGGATGGTCTCTGTGAGATAACAAAATAGACCAATGTATTGATCAGGTTGCCCGGGTAGTGTACCACAAAATATTTTTGTATGCTACTTAAACAATTAGAGCATGTGGTTATAAAAATGCATTGAAACTTCTTGTGTTTGGTATTCTGGGGTTGAATGATATGTATTTTATTTAGTGAATTTGATTAAGTATACCTTTTCATTTTCAAATTTTCTTTAGCTTGCACATGCAACTTATAATAGAGTGATTTTTCTGACCATTTTATTATTTTATTTTAAAAATTGATGGTGAAACTGTTTGAAGAACAAATCTATCATCAGTTTGCTACCAATGACTTTCAATAATTTTGAGTACCTATCCACTGACCTAATTTAACTTTTTGTCAGTGCATGGCCATGTCT
Source organism: Pictodentalium vernedei (assembly GCA_031216915.1). Lineage (NCBI taxonomy): Eukaryota > Metazoa > Mollusca > Scaphopoda > Dentaliida > Dentaliidae > Pictodentalium > Pictodentalium vernedei. Next base: position 731,363,981 of record CM062297.1, on the reverse strand, counting down.
CAAAGTGTCCGCGGAGAATAATCAGTCTGGAAGTGCACTGCTATATATATATATATATATATATATATGTAACCTTGGTAAAAAGTCTGTTTTGTTTTCACCCAGCAGTTCTATTGGAGATATATATCAGATGTTGGAGCGCGGTGGCTCAGTTGGTTGAGGTGCAGGCTGCAAGCCGAGAGGTCTTTGGTTCGACTCCCACCTGCGGCAACCGCGTTGTGTCCTTGGGCAAGACACTTCATCTCCATTGCCCGCGTGGGGGCATGATGACGCCGTGTACTAAGGCGTACTGCACGTCAATGGTACGCATGTCTTCAACCAATCTAACCCTGCCTGTGCTGCAGTGCGGAGTTACGATGTTGGGGAGCTGGCAGCTGCTTGTCGTTGCTCGGTGGTTCTCTCCGGGTACTCCGGCTTCCTCCACCCGTAAAACTGTCACGGTCATGATTAGCCATTGTGTATAAATATGTGACCTTAAACATCAATAAATAAATATCAGATGTCACTACTACTAACAATGTTGAATAAAAAAAAATTCAAACCTGATAGTGGCTTCTATCACTCAACCAGTTAAAATGTTTGGGATTGATTTCCAGGTCAAAAGGGCAAAGGTCCGGATGACCACGCACACATAACAAGAGGCCCCAGGGGGCCTGAGGGCACTCACCTGACATAGTAGCCTAAATATCAACTCAGGGAACTGATTTCAACAAGTTGCATCTACCCCTCCTAAGAAAAGCTTATACCAAATATCCAAAGATTCTAAAAAAAAAAAGAAGATTTTTAAAGAATATTCCTCGTATTGAACTAAGTAATAATTCGGGCTTCACAGGGAGCCCAAATATGAACCCAAGGACTTGGCTTGAACTTGAATCTCACCTCCAGTGGGCTGCTATATACCAAATATCAAAAGATTCTGACTGGTGGATGTGAAGAAGATTTTTGAAGAAAATTCCTCATTTTGAACTAAGTTATAATTTGTGCTCCCACAGTGAGCCCAAATATGAATCCAGGGACTTGGCTTGAACAAACTTGAATCTCACCCCCAAAAGGATGCTGCATGCCAAATATCAAAAGATTCTGATTGGTAGATCTGAAGAAGATTTTTAAAGAATATTCCTCATACTGCACTAATTTAAACATTTGGGCTCCCATAGAGAGCCCAGATATGAACCCAGGGATTTGATTTCAATAAACCTGTGACACAATCTTCCAAAGATGTTATATGTGAAATTTGAAAGCTTTTGGAGCAGTGGTTTGGGAGAATTAAATGTTTTTCCCCATTACCCACAGTGTTAAAAAACGCTGACTCGGCACTTTTTCAAAGTTCCGAAAAAGTACCCCATGATAAAACCGATGGCAGTTTTTTTGACCATTCCATTCTGTTGGTCCTAAGGAAACTTCACACCAAATAAGAATTCTCAGTGCCATGTAGTTTTGGAGATATGGGCGTTTTAAATTTTTTCTATTTTTAGCTCCTGCGGCTCCCATGGGGTGACGAGAAAATATTTTGGGGGCAAAAATTAAGTACTTATGACCCAATAAGCCCTCGTATCAAGTTTGGTTCAAATCAGCCTCTCAGTTTGGAAAATAGAAATTTTAGGCGGGGCAAAAATTCTTGCCCCTCCCATAACGAAGGCAAATATAGCTTCTTGAACAAATCTGAGTCTGCACCTCAAAAGGAAGCTGCACACCAAATATCAAGTCTCTGCTACTGCTGGTTCATGAGAAGATTTTTAAAGATTTAAGCACACTTTTTGGGCGTGGCCCTGGCGAGGCAAATTGATTGGAACAAAATCGAAATGCGATGTCATAACAAACTATTATCTCAAATTTCAATTCGATTGGTTCAGCGGTTTTGGAGGCGAAGACGCAAACACCATGTTCACGGATGATGGACGGTGAGTGATCACTGAAGCTCCCCTGACTGAAAGTCGGGCAAGCTAAACTCAGGTTGTGACAGATTATGGTTAAATCAGACATACTCTAGTTTTTGCGGTGTATGATGAAATAATTGCATAGTACTGCAGTTGTTCTGCACAATTAACTCTAGTTTTTGCAGTGTATGATGAAATAATTGTGCAGTATTGCAGTTGTCCAGCACAATTAGACTCGGCCTTGGGCCTCATCCAAATGCACAAGTCACTTGAAAAACTGTTAAATTATTTCACCATACACAAGAACTGTGTGGTATATCTCTTACAGCTTATTACATTCTTAATATAAACTGAATCCAATAAGTGCTCTTCGAATAGCAGCATAAGCTAAAGTGTGATGGACAAAGTGACAAAGAAATCTCTTTGCAATATGCTTTTCCTCTGGGAATAAGAAACTGATATCAGAATATTCAGTACTGCATAAATTCCCAAAGGATTTGGGATGTTCACATTCAACTGTATTGCTAAAGAAGATATCCCTCATTAAGAATGAAAGGGCTATATTGTGCATTATACATTTTTATTTTAAAATATTCTGGAAAAAGAAGAAATTGAAATAAACTCATCCTCATTTTAATAAAACTTAAATTCTGTTTTATCACAAACTGATTTAAAAATACAGTTAAAATGAAAAAATATCACAGCTGTCTTATACTTCGTGAATCTGTCATCTGTTCAAAGGACAAGTCTTTTTGGTGTGACCTGTAAAAAAAAGAAACATACTTTTGTAAGCTCAACATGCACACTCCAACTGACACAGACTATTTAATTTGTAACCATCCCAGTGCTGGGTACAGTAAAGGCAGGGTTTCTGGCAGGGAAAAAATACTGGGTCCAGTAGGATATAGCACCTGGTTTATTCACAACCAATTTGTTGTAAGGGGGGGCTTCTTTATTGATTTCATGACAAGTTCCAAACTAAAGTCCCTAACCTTAGGATATGAATGTTCACAGAAAAACTTTTCACAGAGCTCTGTCAAACAAGATATGGTTGATTAAATTTTCCACTACAGTAGAACCTGTTTTGAGAGACTGCCTGTTGGGCCACACAAAAGTGGTCTCTCAAGACAGGTGGTCTCACATAACAGGTTTCAGGTTTTCTAAAGTCAGTGAATAACCAACCAGAAAATTCAGAAATAGAGAAGAGATTTTTGTAATTACTTTGTAGTTCTTTTTTATGAAGTTTTTGTAACAAATTGAAATGGACTGTTATAAAAATTATAAAAATAAATTAGTGTAGAAAATCTTCATTGAAGATTTTCAACACTAATTTTTTAGCTCAACTTTGACAAAGTCAAATTTGAGCTATTGTCATGGCCCGTCGTCCGTCTGTCTGGCCGTCTGTCAACAATTGGCTATGGCTCGGGCTAGAGGTCGTATTTATGAACCGATCTTTACGAAACTTCTTGTGTACCTTTGTTATGACCCTGGGACGGGAACGAGTGTTTTTAGGTGTGGTCCGAAATTCAAGATGGCCGCCAGTGGCCATTTTGTACCGATGATGCAAAAATCAGTTTTTTGTACAGAACTTCTGTATGAAAGTTCTGATTTGAATAAAGTTTTGTATAAATGTTTAGTACCATGGGATACATCACATATAATACGGGTTTTTTTCTCGTGCGTAAATTATGCAAATTAGACTGGCTTTGATTTATTTAGTGTTACTTTCAGAGCTGTAAGTGCCAAGCTGCTATGGCTCGGGCTAGAGGCCGTATTTATGAACCGATCTTTACGAAACTTCTTGGGTACCTTTGTTATGACCGTGAGACGAGAACGAGTGTTTTTGGGTGCGGTCCGAAATTCAAGATGGCTGCCAGCCGCCATTTTGTACCGACGATGCAGAAATCTGTTTTTTGTACAGAACTTCCATATGAAAGCTCTGATTTGAATAATTTTTTGTATGAATGTTTAGTACCATGGGATACATCACATATAATACGGGTTTTTTTCTCGTACGTAAATTGTGCAAATTAGACTAATTTTGATGTTTTTTGGGGTTACTTTCAGCACTGTAAGTGCAAATGCCAATACGGCTCGGGCTAGAGGCCGTATTTATGAACCGATCTTTACGAAACTTCTTGGGTACCTTTGGTATCACCGTGGGACGAGAACAAGTGTTTTGGGGTCCGGTCCGAAATTCAAGATGGCCGATGGCAGCCATTTTGTACAAAATTAGGTGCAATCAGATTTTTGCACAGAACTTCCATATGAAAGCCCTGATTTGAATAATTATTTTGTGTGAATGTTTAGTACCATGGGATGCATCACATATAATACGGGTTTTTTTCTCGTGCAGAAATTATGCAAATTAGATGAACTTTGATTTTTTCAGTGCGACTTACACACAGTAAGTACACATGTCAATACGGCTCAGACTAGAGTCTGTATTTATGAACTGATCTTAATGAAATGTCTTGGGTACCTTTGTTATCACCTTGGGACGAGAACGAGTGTTTCTGGGTGCGGTCTAAAATTCAAGATGGCTACCAGTGGCCATTTTGTTCCGAAATTAGGTCTAATCAGTTTTTTGTACACATCTTCTATACAGCTCAGACTAGAGGCCATATTTATGAACCAATCTTTACGAAACTTCTTGGGTACCTTTGTTATCACCGTGGGATGAGAGCGAGTGTTTTTGGGTGTGGTCCGAAATTCAAGATGGCCACCAGCAGCCATTTTGTACCAAAATTAGTGCAATCAGTCTTTTGTATAGAACTTCTGTATGAAAGTTCTGATTTGAATAAATTTTTGTATGAATGTTTAGTAACATGGAATACATCACATATTGTAAGGGATTTTTTTTCGTGCCGAAATTATGCAAATTAGATGAACTTTGATTTATTCAGTGCTACTTACACAATGTAAGCACACATGTCAATACGGCTCAGGGTAGAGGCTGTATTTATGAACCGATCTTCACAAAACTTCTTGGGTACCTTTGTTATCTCCTTGGGATGAGAATGAGTGTTTCTGGGTAAAGGTCCAAAATTCAAGATGGCTGCCAGTGGCCATTTTGTACCGAAATTAGGTCCAATCAGTTTTTTGTCACAAGTTCTATACAGATCGTATTTATGAACTGATCTTCACAAAACTTCTTGAGTACTTTTGTTTTCACCTTGGGACAGGAACGAGTGTGTTTTGGGGTGCCTTTGTTATCACTGTGCTATGAGAACAAATATTTTGGGGTTCAGTCAGACCCACTCTGGGACTCAAAGATTTTTTCTAGTTCAGCATCTGACTGTCACCCACCTTTACAATACTTTACCTATACATTTGTTACAGGCAACGGTCAGTATTCATGTACAGACCGTTACAATACTTTATATGTACCTTTGTTATCAGGTCATTACCTAGATGTTTGTCATTGCTGTGTCACATACTATACATGTACATGTCTTTGTCTTGACAAGTTGAGCTACAGTGTCATTGACACTTTCATTTTTATAATTTTTATAACAGTCCATTTCAATTTGTTACAAAAAGATTTTCAACACAAATTTATTTTTATTCCTATCTGTCACATTTCAGGTATGTATGCAATTGTTTATTCAGCAATAATCCTAATCTTTTCACAGGGGTCTTATAAAAACATCTCAATTTTTAATGAGTTATGTAACTGAATAGCAACTGAAATCCAGTTAAGAGCTTTTGATTATGTTAGTTTTGCCACAATGGATTTTCCAATTCCAGAACAGGTCAAAAGTTTTTATCATGGTTTCAGTCTTCAGTGGGGCGGTCTCTCAAGACAGGTCCATTGGGGCATAAAAATACAAGTTGGTACCAAGTACAAAGAAGATACTTTTTGACCAGCACCCCAATAACCGCTATGGACACTATAACCGTTATGGAAACAGTAACCCCCATGGTTCCTGAACATCCTCCACTCCATCCCCAAAAGTGGTCGACCACTTTAAGGGAGGCGAGCACTGGTCCAGCATCCCGCCTCTGCCCCTTTTTGTAAGCGCATTGCGCATCTTTTGTCCCAACCCAATAGGATTACAATGCAGGCCAGGGAAGTTCGGGTCTTCTTTCTGGTGGTCCCCAAAAGGGGTCGTTGTTGTTTTCTTCCAAAGAGTCCAACCAAACAGAGACAGCCTGAGGCAGATTATACTTGCCAGTGATGGCCATCACTCAACATTATCCTCAAAGTGGCAGACTATACTTGCCTGAAAACCCAGATCGACTGCACCCTCGGGGAGAGGTAGTGCCTTTGTGAGAGAACCCAACCTCTCACACTGGTCCTCACCCAAGGGTTCAACCGACATCAGCCAAGAGACCATCGTGACGCAACCGGTGACACCTGCTGAGTACCTGAACCTGTTCCTCCTTCAACACACCTAGACATATGCGAACTGATCATTTACAGTCACTGAGGGTCGAAAGGGGCTTGTTCCCCACACTGTCCCTGCGCGCCTTCGGCACCTGAAATCATTCATTTCGACCATCAGGTCACAGTGGTCTCTCAAGACAGGTGGTCTCCCATAGCAGGTCCATTATAGAGTAAAACCAATCGGTGCCTGGCAGATGTGGTCTCTCAAGAAAGGTGGTCTCTCAAGACAGGTTTTACTGTACAGCTTGGGAAATTTTCACTGCTGAAAATCTAAATTTTATAGTAAATTTCCTTTCTTATTATACCTACCACAATTGTTTACTACAGGCTTGCACTACAGCGGAAGTCCCTAACTCGGATAAAATACTCTCTATTTTTGTCTTTCCCAAGCAAGTTGGGAAAGAAAAGTGGTGCAAAAGCACCAATAAAAATAAGCCAAAACTGGGTCGAGTGCAACCGGCGCAGACCCAGTACGGGACGCTCTCTCCCAAGTACAACTCCACGACTTCCGTTGCCAGTGCGCATATACCGTCTCTAAAGACTCATTCTTTTTGAATCCGTAAACGTTAGAGTTATGTGATCAGCGGGGAGGAAAGATTCTTTACCCGTAAAGAAGACGGTAAACTCCATGTAAACAATTGTGGTAGGTATAATAAGAAAGGAAATTTACTATAAAATTTAGATTTCTTATCAACCCACTCACAATTGTTTACTACAGGCTGAATAGACAAAAGGCTGGAGGGAATCGCATAACCAACCCCCACATAACCCTAGTGCACTGGAACCGTGAAGCAGAAGGAAGAGGTCCCGAGGCTTATCAACCATAATGTCGCAATCATTGGTAAAGGACAATGAAAAGAGACATATGAGCCTGTGTGACACACAGACAGAAAAAAAAGGGCAGTAACAGCACAAGGCTGAAACTGACCTTCAAGAAGCCTAATGGCTATGGCAGACAACAGCCTGAGCAGAAGAAAGAGGACCCAAGGCAAAAAGGTCCTCCGACTGCTCCTGCAACTGGCGTAAATAAAAGGTGGAGAAAGTAGAAGCATTTCTCCAGTAGGCTGCCTGCATAACATCCGACAACTTGACGGAGTTAGAATAAGCCCAAGAGGTAGACAGTGCCCGCACCTCGTGGGCAGAAATACGATTGGTGATACAATCGCCAGCTGCTAAACGACTATAAGCCGTACGAATAGCAAGACAAATCCATCGAGAAATGGATGGAGGAGAGATCTTCTGTCGACCCGGAATGAGAGACAGAAAAAAACATTTTCTGCCCTTCCGTATGAAGCGTGTCCGATCAAGATAAATGCGAATAGCACGGACCGGACAGAGCAAAGGGCGAGTACCCTCAACAGAGGGAAGAGCCCTGATACAGATAGGAGGAGGAGTAGTATCTGGTAACTGATTCTTAGCCAAAAAGGAGCAATCAGTGGTAAAAGTAACACTGTTGGGAGAACTCCTAAAAAAGGCCGGGTCAACCGAGAGGGCGTGAAGCTCACTAACCCGTCTGGCCGAAGCAAATGCCATCAGAAAAGCCGTCTTGTATGTGAGAAATTGCATATCCACCTGGGATAAAGGTTCGAACGGCGCCCCCCCCCCCAAGCAAAGCAGCACCCACGAAAGATTCCATCGTGGAGTAAGCTGCAAAGTCCGAGGCCTTTTCAAAGAAAAGTGCCGAACAAGCTTGGAGAGGTAAGGATTAGTGCCGATACGACGCTTCCCCACATAAGAAAAAGTCTCTGAAAGCATAGACCTGTAACCCTTGATGGTAACAGGCTGGAGACCCCGAGAATCAAACAGATATACCAGAAACTCCGCAATCTGTGAAATCGAAGGATTGGCATAATCAACAGAGTGATCAGCACACCATCGACAGAAGACCTTCCATTTAGCTGCATAAGCTAAACCAGTGGAGTGCCTCCTTGAAGAAGAAATGCACTCCACTGCTCGTCTCGAAAAACCTCTACGGAGGAGACAGGACCTGACAAAAGATATGCGTGAAGGCACAATGAAGTCGGGTCGACGTGAAACCTCCTCGGGCGACCTTGACAAAGAAGGTCGCGACGTAGCGGGAGACGTGCCCGAACCTCCGCCATCAGCGAGCGGAGCTGATTGATCCACACCCGCTGAGGCGACAGGGGAGCGATCAGAATGATTTGACAACTGCAGGTTCGAATTTTGGCGAGAACCTGAGGAAGAATCGGAACCGGCGGGAAGGCGTAGCCGACTAGACCGTTCCAATCGAGTGACAGAGCGTCCACGGCAAAAGCCAGAGGATCTGGACACGGGGACACGAAAGTGTCCACCTGATGGTTCCAACGAGTCGCAAAGAGATCGATGTGGGGACGTCCCCAGAGATCGCAAAGCGACTGGAACACTGCCCTGTGAAGCATCCACTCGGTGGAAATAACCCTGCCCTGTCGGGACAGGGAGTCGGCTAGGACGTTCAGACGACCGGGAATGTGACGAACAACCACCCCGGCGTGAACCTCCTGAGCGAGCAGTAAAAGATCCCGAGCTAACTCGTACATCGGAAGCGAGTGCGTGCCGCCCTGGTTCCGAATGTAAGCAACCACTGTCGAATTGTCGGATAGTAGAAGGACCTGGCGATTCGACAAGTGAGGGATTCACTGCCTGAAACTCAGAAGAAGAGCAAGAAGCTCCTTCTGGTTGATGTGTAGAGCTGCTTGATCCTGGTCCCACATCCCGTGTAGGGAAAGACCGAGAGGATCCAACGTCGCACCCCATCCGAGATCGCTGGCATCTGCCGTCAGAACGCGATCGGACGTGGGTAAGTCCAGCGGAACACCCTGTGTAATCCACTGAACATCTGTCCAGGGAAGAAGGGGAGGATACAGAGAGTCCGGAAACGGAAGCACCTGATCCAGAGAATCTACATTCGGTCTCCAACGACTGAGCAGAAAGTGTTGAAGAGGTCTGACACGCAGCCGACCTAGAGGAATGAGATCCGTCACTGAACCGCAGAGACCGATCAGCCGGAGAAAACTCCGAGCGGTCGCGGACCTGGACTGGGACAGAGTCAGAGCAAAAGCTGAGAGAATCACAGCCTTGGCCTGGGGAACAGCCACCAAATTGAATTTGGTTTGGAAAGACATCCCCAGATGACAAAACGACTGAGAAGGGACCAGGTCCGACTTCTCCTCGTTGACTCTGAATCCTAGCGACGTGAGCAAGCTCAACAGAGTGGCGACATCCGATTCCAGTAAGGCAGCATTGGAATGCCTCTGGAGGATATCGTCCAGATATGCCGAAGTAGTCACCCTGGACTGTGTGCGATGGAACGCTATCACATGCGACATCAGTCTGGTGAACGCCCAAGGAGCCAGGTTGAGGCCGAAAGGCATGGCCTTGAACTGGTAAACTCGCCCCAGAAAAGCGAACCTGAGATACTTCCGTGATGCCCGATGCATCGGAACGTGGAAGCAAGCGTCTCGCAGGTCGATGCTGGCTGCGAAATCTCCCTGGTGAATTGATTGGCGGACCGACCTGAAAGTCTCCATGCTGAACTTGGGAGCAATGATAGACTGGTTCAGGATGCTCAGATCGATAACCGGTCGGAGTCGGCCGTCCTTCTTCGGCACCAAGAACAGGCGGGAATAGAAACCCACTGACTGAACGTTCTTGACGACCTCGATCGCCCCCTTTGCCAGGAGATTGGCAATCTCCGTGGACAAAAGTTCCCGACGTAAAACGTCTGAAGGAACTGTGGTTGGAAGAGGCACCCTTGACAGAGTGGGGTGCCGTCGGAAGGATATGCGCAGCCCGGACCGAACAACATCTAACACCCATGGATCGGATGTGATGGTGGTCCAATGGTCTGCAAACTCTGCTATCCTTCCTCCAACCTGGGACGAGTCGAGGTGAGGACCTTCATTTCGAGCCCCGACGAGGCCCGCGAGAGGAGAAACCACCTCCTCTGCTAAATGAAGAATCCTGAGACTTCCCTCGATTCTGCCGACCCCTACCTTTACCCCGTGAGTAAGAAGCAGAGGCGGCGGCAGAAGGACCAGCCTTTTGCTTCACAGAGGAAGCAGAAGGGTACTTGTTAGGCTTGGAACGGCCCTTGCCTCCCCGAGAAGGCTGATCAAGCTGACGAAACAGCAGCTGATCTTTGGAAGGACGTAGGACGTCATCCCGGACCGTCGACACGGAACCATGGAAAAGTTGCGGACCTGCCAAAGAAGCAGATTGAAGAGTAGCACGGTGCTCCTCGGGAAGGGATCGTCCTGTGTCCAGCACAGCGTCCCTTCGAACTAATTCCAAATTGGCCGTGTTACAGGCATGCGTGTGAGTAAGGTGCATAAGCGCCTTGGACAGCACACGCAAAGGAGCCTGTACCTCGTCAAACTTATCTGGAGGCAGATAAGCAGCCAAAGCTGAGACGACGTGATCTGAGAGAGAAAGCATGCCAAGCATCTCTCTAGATAAGCCCAACGTGGACTCCAGAGTCGTCATTGGAATGACGGCAGACTTGGGCTTGGATAGCCCGAGGGAAGTGGAGTCCTGATCCAGAACCGTCAAAGTCTGGCAGACTGACGGAATCGTAGGAACGATAACGCACAGGAGGCAAAAAGGTGTCAACCCTGGTGAAGAATGAAGTCTTCAAAGCCTTGGAATTCAGCTTGGCATCCAATGCTGAAAAAGCTTCAACCACCTGTACCGACTGGCACGGTCGAAGGCGCCCAGAAGCAGGTTGCTCCATAGGCTGTTGGCGCGCGACCGATGATCGCGGCCAGGCTGACACTGTCGGCTGGTTAGCAGGTTTGAGCTCAGGCAGAAACCCAAACACAAAGTCAAGAGCCGCCCCCAAGTCCGAAGACTGCTGGCCCTCGACCTCAAGCATGTCGGACTCCTCCCCAGAGTCGGAAGACACATAGCCCATCGTGGGCAAACCAGCCGACGCCTCCCATGGTGTCGGGACACCAGAGGAATCGGAAACCGGCCTGTTTCCAATCCCGGGAGGCGGCGCCATAGGAGGCGCCTGGAAACCACCCATAGCCTCGCTGGAAGCAACAGGAAGGCTCTTTGAGAGAACCTGAGTGAGTAAGGAGAGGGCCTCCCTAAGCTCACTGCCTGTACCGACCGGTTCGACAGGGGAGCGAACCGGCAAAGTGGCTTCACCTCTGACCCTCTTAACCAGCGAAGGGTCACGATCCTCCAAAACACCCGACGCGGGACGACGGGCGGCAGCCGAAACATCTGAAGGCAGACGTGTATAGGGGTACGATGCACCCCGAGGATCAATATTGCGAGAACACGTGAGAGTCACCGCGGACCTCTGCGGGGCAGAAGGTCCAGGCTGCACAAAAGGCGTTGGTCCCCCAAAACTGGTCGTGTGACCAGAGTGAGTGGACGGAAACGCCACGGAGTTCATAGTGTTTCCACTACGAACATCCGAATCCAAAGACACAACTGTGGTACTCGACGGCGACGAGACCACAGCGATGGGCTCGGCCGGCAGCCCCTTCCGACTTCGCCGAGTTGAAGTCAGGGAAGGCTGGGGCCGATATCCCACGTCTACAGTATCGGACAGTTCTGCAGTCCCCTGCAGCGAAAAGCCGAGGCCGGCTGAAACAGACAACGAAGCAGACAGACCAGCAGCAGTAGTAGATACGTCGAGAGTCGTTGAGGCTGGTGAAATAATGGAGAGAGCACACCGGCTCGGCTCCGAAGGAGGAGTCACAACCCTAGTGACAGCCTCAGATGTCGACTGGAGGGGGACCGTAGTCCCGGAACCAGGCATCTCTACACCAGAACACTCAACGGCTCCCGCAGTATCCACCACAGGAAAAGACTGCACATCCCCCACGGAGGAGGAATAACTCTCACCAGACAAAGTCGGCTCGGGAGGTCCCGAACGACCACGTTCTCCTTTCCCGCGGGAGCGGGAGGCACGGCCACGAGAACGAACGACACGATTTACAGACGCCCAAAAGGTGGAAGACCATGTTCCACAGAGACCACACGGCCGCTCGGCCGAACACCCATTACAGGAGGAACACGACGAATGTACATCGTCCACATGCTTAGGCAGCAGACACTGCCCACAAGGAATTGTCCTAGGCATGAAAGAGGTGAGAGGAGCAGAGAAGGTGAGATCAGAAAACAGAACACCCCCAAAGAGAGAAAGGTGACAGAAACAAAGACCCCAGACGGTCGACCGGGAACCACCCAACAGGAAGACTACTCTCAACAGAAAGAAGAAACACTGCAGGAGTGGTACCCCGCTGACACCTAACTCTAACACAATTAGAAAAATTTGCAAAAAAAAGCATGAACAATAATTGTGAAAATCTAAGTCCGAACCGCGTGGCCCGCGAAAATCGCGCGCGACCCGAGAGAGAGCAAATAAATATACATTATGGACATATAATAGAAAAAAGAGAATATAAAACACTGTTCCTGAGAATACAAAGGATACACTGTGGTATAATGAATCAGGAATCATCAAACATCGAGCTGGTGGAACACTGATAAGCGTGCAAAAACATCTCGACACGAAGCGGATTTCATAAAGAATGAGTCTTTAGAGACGGTATATGCGCACTGGCAACGGATGTCGTGGAGTTGTACTTGGGAGAGAGCGTCCCGTACTGGGTCTGCGCCGGTTGCACTCGACCCAGTTTTGGCTTATTTTTATTGGTGCTTTTGCACCACTTTTCTTTCCCAACTTGCTTGGGAAAGACAAAAATAGAGAGTATTTTATCCGAGTTAGGGACTTCCGCTGTAGTGCAAGCCTGTAGTAAACAATTGTGAGTAGGTTGATAAGAAACATTGGTTTGCCACATAATATAAGTAGTTAAATTTCTGATTCCAACTATTTTCACAACTGTTTTGTGAATAACATACCCCCCTGGAAATTACTTCAAGCTTGAATGGAAAATTGGTCACAAAAAAAAAATCTGTCAGAACTCCAAATTTCTGACAAAATCCTTGGTAGCTGAATGATGTCGGTACATACACCTGTTGAGGCATAGTTAGAAACAAGAGGGGGGCATACCCCCAAACAATGACAAGAGAAGAAATGAACCATGATACTGTGAAAGCTATTCCCATAAACAATCTTCATTCCAAATTTCATTGAGAGCCCCTAACCCCAAACCAGAGATACGAGGTGAACAGACAAAAAATTGGCTATTTTACGAGACAAACAGCAAAATTATTGTCTTTGTTTTACAGCAAGGTAATTGTGAAGGCCAATAACACCTGTTACTGAAGTCTGGGGACGATCAGACCATCCACATAAGAGATGTAAAACAAAGACATAATTCCACATATGGGGAGGGGATTTGCAAGTATTTTCTTTGTTTTACTGCAGGGACATGACTCATTTGAAAGCCTTTCCCATAAACAATCTTCATTCCAAATTTCATTGAAATCTGATAACCCAAACCTGAAATATGAGGTGAACAGACAAATAATTGGCTATTTTATGAGGCAAATAACAAATTTTCAAAGTTAAAAAGGGGGATAAGTCTAAAAAGTGAAAAGTAAGAAATATTATCACAGACTCATTTGAAAGCCTTTCCCATAAACAATCTTCATTCCAAATTTCATTGAGATCCAATAAGCCAAACCTGAGATACAAGGCGAACAGACAAAAAATAGCCTATTTTTGTGTATTCAAAGGGCCAGAACTCACAGAAAAAATATTCCAACCGCAAAATGGCTGATGCTCATTGAAGACCTCATGATACTGAACATCTGTATGAAATTTCATCGAAATGTGGGCAGTAATGTTGAAGTTACAATGTGAACAGACATCTTGAGTGCAGACGGACATACGCACAGACAGGCACAATCCAGGAAACCCCACTTTTTTAAAAAAAAAAGTGGGGGGTACAATTAACAGATTAATCGACTAATTACTGTTAATCCACTGGGCTTAGTTGGTTGCAAGTCTTTACAATAGGCAGCAATTATTAAGATAAATACTTCATAATGTCATGACGTTATTAAGTATTTATCAAATTAAATGCTGCTTTTTGTAAAGTTGATAGCTTACAATGTTTTATTAACCCTTTACCCAATGCAGACGATATCAAAATTTATTATTTTAAATATCATTTTTTAAAATTTTTCAAACAATTTCAACAAAACCATATCATGTGACCCCTCACTGGAATGAGCTCGTTCCAAAGAGGGGTCACATGATATGGTTTTGTTGAAATTTTTCAAAAAATATTTTTTCAGCTGCTGAAGTTGCATATTACGCGGGCGGATATGGGTGATTCATTGGGTAAAGGGTTAAAGAAAATACAAACTTCATTATCACTCACTGACAATTAACACTGAAAACATTAGAAACTTATTTTGACGGAGTAATATGACAAAATTATCTTGTGTTTAACTGTCACTACCTACTGACTGGCACATACTGTGGACATGAGTTGTAGAAAAGCTGCATGAGAAATTCTGTCTTCTTTCTTCCACTGAAAACCTCTGACAATGGTTTGTGAAAAGCTCTCAGATAAATCTTTCCAAAAGAGCTCTGTCAAACAAGATATAATAGAATAAATGCTTGTTATGTAAATCCCAAGATCAAATAGGTCTGCAAATTTGGGGAATTCAACAGTTGTCAGCAGTATTTCCTCAACACATCACAAACTTTTTCCTTAATTAACATAAGTTTATGGCAACCTTTTTTGACAGAAATGGAAGAAAATCGGCAGCTCCCATCTAGAGGTCACCCCAAACAAGCATAGCAGGTTTCAAAGCGATCCGATCAGAAATGTGCCTTGTGGGGTGTGCCAAAGGGAATATTTATTGATGCCAAACTAAACTAAGTTTAAAGGTCATTGCCAGCGGCAACACTTTTTAATGGAAATGGAAGAAAATATATAGCTCCCATCTAGAGGTCACCCCGTACCAAGTTTCAAAATAATCTGATCATGAATGCGACCTGTGTGGTGTGCCAAAGGAAATTGCGGACATATATATGGACAGCCGTATGTACATACATACATACTCTGACAGACTAGAAGTGACGGCAATAGCTCAGCTTGACTCTGTCAAATGGAGCTAACTAGATTTGTCCTGCGACATGAATGCTTGTAGCATAATTAACTGTTTACAATACCTCCAGGTACAGGAGAAATAAATAACCATTTGCAATATCTCCATCTCCAAGAGTCTGGAAAAACTCAGTTAAACTGAAATTCTAAGTACTTCCAAGTTTAAATTAATCTTTTCAACACTGGTGGTATCTTCCATGCGAGTTGAATGGCAGAAATTGGAAGAGTCCATATCCATTATTTGGGGGTAGAGCAATTAATATTTTCAATGTGCAGCCTGAAAATATTAATTGTTCTACCACACACGTTCACTTAATAGCCATCCTACTTTATGAAATTATGACGTATCGTGTTCCTGGACCAGAAAAGAAGCCTCTCATGTTGAAAGAGTTAAATTAAAGTAAAGTAACTTTGTAAAAACATCAACCAAGCTCAGTAAAATTCAATTTCTACTTGTAGGTGCCCATGACAAAGGCACATACTAAAATCAGCATATAGCAAAAAAGTAAAAATTAAAGTTGAAGGAAAGTAACTCTGCAACAAAAATAAAATCAACAAATTAGGGGCTGTAACTTCATTCCTATTCATCGGACCTGGCTGGTTTTCAAACTCGACCAGTAGATTCTGCGGTTAAACTGAAATACGGAATATTGGCCCAATAAATTAATAAAATTGAAGTTATTGCACTAAACTAACAAACAAAAAATTCATTAAAATCAACTAATTATGAGTCGTAACTCTGCTCCTAATTATGGGAATGGGCTGGTTTTTTCGAACATGACTTGTAGATTCTTTATTGAACTCAAATACCAGATACTGGTTCAATCAATAAATATTTTTCCAAGGTCTCAGGCTAACAAATGAAAAATTTATTAAAATCGACTAAATGGGAGCTGTAACTTCACCCCTAATAATCGGACCAGGTTAGTTTTCGAACTTCACCTGTAGATTCTTTAGTTGAACTAAAATACCAGATATTGGCCCAATCATTGAATATTTGTTGAAGTTATCATGCTAACAAACAAAAATTCATTAAAATTAAAAAAAAGTAGGAGCCATAACTCAGCCCCCAATCACCAGACCAGACTGGTTTTTTAACTCTATCATAAAAGGGTTAAGAACAACTCGGATTAAAACAAATCATATAATATCTGTTGAAGTTATCGTGCTAACAAGCACATTGTTATGAAATGACAGAATGACAAGGGTAACAATATATGCCCCCAGCCAGGTTATGGCTGCAGCATGAAAAAAAAACATACCTTCCTGTCCACAATTACTGCATTTTCTTCGTTTTGGTGCTGAAGTATTATCACCTGCAGCAGGCCTCTTCTTAGCTTTGGACTCCGGTCTTGAATGTGAAGTAAATTTATTGCCTGTGAGAGAAAGTTAATTATGAACATAATACAGTGTATGAAAGGGAGGCAAATGGTTTTTTTTAACTATATTCTGTACTTTTAGAGAAAGTAAAGCCAGTTAGTCCGTTCCACAAGAGAATAAAAGTAGTTATATTGATAATTTAACCCCTAAAGGCCTAATTCCGACTGTGATCATTTTTAACTGTGACAGAACAGGTGTCACAACATGCAGACTCTGGGAAAAATAGCAAGTTACTCTCTTAGGCCCACAATGCCAATCCTGGAAATAAGAGGTCAGACACGGACAAAGTCTGACTCAGTTATGCGTTTGTCAAACGGCCAGTTGCTTGCACCCATCACAGGCCAATTTTCATAGTTAAGTAGGCAGTGACGCGTGGGAATGGTGGATGAAATTGTTGCTCACCTCTATTTTTGTTCATTGAAAGTACAAATCCATAACAGTTTATTTCCCGTCATCATAATACACGACAATCATTTACGAATTCTGTATACCACATTATAAAAATTCAAGGCAAAACAAAAACATAAAACAAGTTTTTTGTAGATAGACACTTTCCCAGGGGATTACTCCCGCAACATATCGAACACGAAGTGCCTCCCCTTGATATGAATTTCCATATTCCAATTGTCAAAAGCAACCCGAATGCAGTGTTTTCAATTGAAGTACTGTCGTCATACTGCCTTATCAATGATATGGTATAAACCCTTCAAGGTATGCATTATATTTTCTTAATCATAATTAGAATGTCAAACCCAGAGCTAATTTCAGTGGATGGCACATATTCTTTGTCGGTAAGATTTTACCCCTGTCTGGCAGAGTTCTAAATGTCCGACAGGAGTCAGTTTGTACCTGTCATTTTGTCCGCCCCCCCCCCCACCCCCCTCCCCCCCCAAAAAATTATATCTAGGCTCGCTCAATGACACAGGATGGATACTGTTAAAATGTAAGGAAAAAAAATGCAGAATGAAAATCTGCAGGCTTAGAAATAACCCGCAAATGATCATTTAGGTTATGCGGGGATTACGTCAAATGTGAAATATGTGAATGAACTGCAGGCTACAACAAAACAAATACAACAAAACAGTACAACATAAATTACATTTCTAATCCTGACAATCTCTTGGGACTAACTAAACTCATTGGTTGCACACAGCATCTACGTATGAGTAGAGTGGCATGCCATTTATGTCTTAAACCTTTACCCAATGTAACAGCCAAAACCAGCCAGCACTATTCACAAAAATCGCAAATTAATTTTCATTTTTTGTCTCAAAAACATAGGTTATGACCTCTCTTTGGAACGAGCTTGTTGGGCTCGTCCCAATGAAGGGTCATAACCTATGTTTTTGAGACAAAAAATGAAAAAAAGTTAAAAAATTTATAGTAATTTATATATTTTTTATACTTACCAATGACCCAGACATAGCTGGTGCTAACTCTTAAAATATAGGGCCAAACACAAATTTTGCCCCCCAATCCCCAAAATTTGCATCTAAAACTAAAGAAAACATGTCCTGAGAGGCCCTCCACACTTCGCCCCTACTGCGCATGCGCAGTGTCAAGGACGTTCCGAAATTGGCGCCATTTATCATTCTAATAACCAGTGCCTGGTAAGCGCTATGTACTCAGCGGGGAGGCAAGAGTTCCCAACTCCTGGGAGGGCCATCCCCGTCTGGGTCATTGGTAAGTATAAAAAATATATAAATTACTATAAATTTTTTAACATTTTTATACTGTACCAATGACCCAGACATAGCTGAATAGTAAAAAGGCTGGAGGGCCAAGGACATAGAGCAAAATGGAATACGCTCAATAAAATAAAATAGAGTCATCCCCTGTAGGGAAAAGAAGTAATAGGCCTTACATGTATCTTTCTTATTTATGATAAATTAGAAAGGTACAACACCTTCCAAAAATTGAGCTTCATACATCCATGTACTCTATTAATATCCAATAATCCTTATACTAATAATTTTTAAAGTAAGCCAATAATAAAGTAAGTCTAGAGAATAGAGACTCTTATACTCCTAAAAGTGTGTGAGAATTGCATAATCATGTCCGTTGACATATGCAATATTCAAAAGCTATACTTTAAAACTAAGACTTGAATGAATTTTATAAACTTAAACTTCTCACTAAACAACCATCCCAATAACAGCTCAGAATTACTAACTCCGGAGGAGGTATCCCCTTGTTTTCATAGTAAAAACAGGTGACCCAAGGGAACACCCTCCCCCCCCCCTTTTTCTTGCCCTGGGTCAAATAGCCCAGAGCGAAGAGGGCAGCCGAACGGAGACACTGCCGAAACAGACAGCCTACCTAGCTATAGTAGCAACTGTTAAGTGAATGACATTCTGAGCAGTAGATAATAGACCTAACAATAGAGGCCTCCAGAAATGGACTCGATATTTCTGAGATAAAATTCATGAATGGATGGCTGAGCGCAATGAGCAGCCTTCAAAAATCTATAATAGAACACTATTAATGTAAGCCCAAGAAGTAGAAGAACTCTTACTTCATGAGCCGAAATCTTAAGCACAACTGCTAAGCCAATGATATACCATAAGCAGTACGCTAGTTAATAGAATCCATTAACAATAAAATGGAGCGTAACGTCCTTCTACTAGACATCAAAGACAGAAGAAGCTTACGCCCTTGTAATAAACAGATATCTGTTTATAAATACATAAACTGTACCCGGAAAGAGTAAAGGCCTATGCCCATACGAAGACGGAAGGACCTTAAAATAATAGGTTCCGGATAATAGGAGCCTAACTCTTATGCAACAATCCAACCTAAATAGTAACGGAAGTATTGATTCCGAAACTATGAAAGTGAAAATCATCCATCGATAGTGCATGAAACTCACTGACTCTACAGTAAAAGAGAAACCAACAGAATTACTGTCTAAAAGGTCAGAATTTGAAAACTACTGTTTCCAGAGGCTCAAATGATTACTTAGCTAAATAAGAACCTGAAGTTAAAATCCGTATAGGAATTTAATCTAAAGATTCTAAGTCTATTTATCAAAAAGTTACTAACTGACTTAGATAAAGAGACAAAAGACTCAATTGTAAACTATCGTAGAGTGCATAGGTATGAGGTAACATAAACCTATAACCTAAATAACAACAGGCTGCAGTAGATCTTGTGAAACAAGTATACTAAAAAATAGCAATGAGTAGTATGGAGGGATCAACCATATGAACATAATGATCCCTACACCACGACGGAAGAGCCTCCACTTTAGTCGCATAGAATAGCGAAGAAGAGGATCTCCTATAGTAAGATATCGCGTCCAAAGCTCGTCCAGTACAGTGCTTACAATGCAATACGGACCACACAACGGAATACATGAAGGTTGCGACCTTGCTGGTTGTGATAAAGATGACACGATTTACCCAGTGAAAAAAGATCCTCACATAGAGGAAGATTTCACGTTAAGATCCACAGTAGACAAGAGAGTAAATTACTCATGATCTCTGTGAAGATAGAGATGCTATCAACAGAAATGTATTGTGGTTGTTTATCTTAGCAATACCTGCTAAAAACAACAGCGCCGGAGGATACGCGTATCCTATCATTCTGTCCTATAGATCAATAGAGCGTTAACAGTATTAGCTCAGAGATCTGGACAAGCCAACACATACGTCTGCAATTGATTAGCCAGCTGTGTCATAAATAAAACATCATTGGGCGCTCCCATAGATAGCAAATCTGATTGAATACTTGTTTGTTGAGAGTCCATTCTGACAGCAACAAGCGACCCGTAAGAGAACGGGAGTGCGATAAAACAATCAGACGACCCAGAATATGACGGACCAAAACTGAACTTGGTGTACTATAACCAACAGACGGATTCTTTCCATTAAATTGAATAACGGAAACGAAAGAGTGCCTCCCTGGTTCCGGAGATACGCCACTACTGTCGAATTTAAAGGACAGGAATTTGGGCATGCGTTTCTGAATAATGTTCATGCAATGACATAAAGCAAGCCTAAAAAACATTATTCCGCGGAAGTTAACTGATAGCTAAAAGACTGCGGAACCCAAAGACCCTGGCACTTCGAATCCGTAGGGATCAGTATATATCCCAATCTGTTTGACTGGCAACCGTCATAACAGCCACACTCGGGTCCGGCAACTGCGGCGGCACTCTCTGAGTCAACCACCGAATGTTTGCCCCAGTCTGAATCTCTTGTAACACTAGATAGACAAGAGAATGTATAAATCAAGCAATTCATGGATTGCCAGAAAGTTGCCGTCGAAGAGAAGCTCCTCCGAGAACGAAGCGACTCTGAGAGAGTTCTTAACCTACTATCCACGCGTGGATGTAGCTAGGGCTGCATCACGTCTAACCAACTCCAATCAGCCACTGAAGGGCGGAGTTATACGTGAACAAACTACTGCCCTCAAAAGAAATTACATTGAGAATAATATCCCGTAAATCTTTTCTTGAAGACGTAATGATAACGCCTCAGTAAGGCGGATTACGTATAATAAAGCGTCTAAGTTAAGTCTAATATACATAATGTCGTTCCCAACATTGAAATTGGAAAAGACATAAACGGTGAAAAAGAATATATGCAGTCTTTAATCACACCGTCTAGACGCATATGAACTCTCGGTATGCCCTGCTCTGCCAAAATAAACTATATGTAAAAAAAGATAAAATGGCAGAAATGAGCCACGCGGACAAGAAACTAAACTATCATGCTTAGTAGCCGTCTTGTTTATATATATAAATATATAGCGTCGAAAAATAAAACACATGTTGTAATGACAATATTGGACTGCGTCGGTAAGTCAGGGACAAAGTCCCTGTACCGATCGAAAAATCCGAGTCCAATGACGCTATAAGTCTCTTATCCAAGATCGCAGCAATGAAGTCCGAAAAATAATCACTGGAAGAAATGCCAGAAGATATGAAAGGCATCTTCCGATACTACTAAAGGGAAAACTCGAAATCTTTCGAATCCCTTTCGCCATCCTGTCGGACCCTATAAAGCGTTCGGTCGTCCGTAGCTTGATGCAACCGCGGACCACACCGACCCAGCGCCGTCGGATAATTCCTGATTCGACCGAGAAACCGTCAATTGCTGGGATGCTGCGAAACAACTGTGCTAACTCGGATAGCACGTCCGTCACCGAGGCCTGAGGAGCAGCGGTCTTACGATGCATTGCCGCAGGAAGCTCCGAGATCGTTACCCCGTGCATACTTCCAATATGCGAGCGAACGGAGTGTATAGGCCTCGTGTCCCTTGGCTACCGGATGGCGCGACCTATTCGCTGTGGAATCACTGAATGCCGAAACTGATCAGATACTCGAGGTCACGTAGCCAATGTGCGGTCGTGTGCCCTGCTGTGAGGATGAGGAAGCATTAAAGACAGTCTCTCGGACTGTCAATATAACGGAGCGTCCCGAGCAACGGACATATGCTCCGAATGTAAAATATCTGAACCACAACATGCGGTCCCCTATGTTGTTGGCTTCCTCCGATCTGTCCTCAATCTGCCGTCACTGGGTGAGTACTAAAGTAATTAAAGTGCTCGCATCACCCAAATCTCCTTCCTAGACCGCAACGGACGAACCCGGCAGCCGAACCATTCGATGAATGTACGCTACACCGGGTGAGCTAGCGAATGTCACTCCGTAAGCGATAGACATATTCCATGAGCACTTATTGCCGCTAACTCTTCATTAACTATGACGACAGAGGCACACTTTTGAAAGACATCTCCATAACTCTTCGAACAAGAAACCAGAAATGCTTGGATAGCAAGCATAAAATAATAATATATATAGCGTCGTTCAATAATTCGAAAGTTTGTGTGACATTATTGGACTATGTCGGAACTGAGGGACGATGTCCCTGAACCGAACCAAAAATTTCTAAGTCCACCGACGCTATCAGTTTCTTATCCGGCATCGCAGCATATGTTGTTCCGAAAGGGAAAGCTTGAAATCCACCGAATCCCTTTCGGTATCCCGTCGGACCGGATGAAACTTTCGGACGTCCGTACCCGCTTCCGCGGAGCGTCCCGACCCAGCATCGTCGGATAAAATACATGCGACAGATTCAGTTGATGCTGGGATGCTGCGATAAACTGTGCTATTAAGGAAAGCACGTCCGTTCCCGAGGCCTGTGCAGTAGCGGACTTACGATGCATTGCCGCTGGAAGCTCCGTGTACGTTGACTCCCGCATACTTCCTATGCGAACGTCCGGAGTCTGCAGGCCTCGAGTCCCCGGCTACCGACCCAGCGCTGTCGGATAATTCTCGATCCGACACCGTTTCTGTCGGCTGCTGGGATGCTGCGATAAGCTGTGCTATGTGCACAAGAATGTCCGGCGTCGAGACCTGCGGAGGCGCAGTCTATCGCTGCTTCGCCGAGGGCAGCTCCGCATCAGATGGCTCCCGCATACTTTTCCTATGCGAACGTCCGGAGTCCATCGGTCTCGAATCCCTGGCTGCCGGATGGTGTGACCTGGTCGCCGACGAATCCTTGATCGGCGAAGCTGGTAATATATCGGCGGTCACGCAGCCAAGGTGCGGTCGTGTGCGCTGACGAGAAGAGGAAGCCTTAGCAGTCTCAGCGGACTGCCTATACAACGGAGCGTCCCGAGCGACGGACGTATGCTCCGCTAACGACACATTTGTACCACAACATCTGGGGCCAGATGTTGTTGAACGAGAGAGGGGCCTCTCTCGCTTGCCGTCCGGATGGACCGGAACGAGCTATGAACCGGACTAAAAGGCTTCCTCCGTTCTCCCTCCGATCCGCCGTCACTGGGTGTGCATTAAGTTAATTTTATAGTGCTCGCATCACCCCAAAATTCCTTCTAGACCGCAACGGACGAACCCGGCTGCCGAACCATTCGGTGAATGGACGCTACACCGGGCGAGCTAGCGGACGTCAAAGGCCGTCGAACCTACTAGGGTCCTCTTAGGCAATTGGCGTATTACATGAGCACTTTTCCGCTAGCCCTTCATTAATTGTGACGACGGAGGCACACTGTTGGAAGACATCACAGATACATCACCCTAATCTTGATCGTCTGAAATAGAAATTGATAAAGTAGAGTGACCCTGCGGGGAAAGGACCGGAGTGTCCAAATCCCCAACAACATACCGTGACATACGCTTCCCATATTGTCATCGAAATCATACGATACAGAACCGGAGTTAATGCGAGTACACTGACCACATATAGAATGATAATAAGGTCAGAGGAAGACTTCCTCTTAAAACAATTGATCAATATCCTTTCAATGTGAAAAGAAAACAAGTCCTGGTACTCGCACTAACCCCTGGCAATCAAAATACATAATAATAATATGATCCATTAATATAGAAAAAATAATTGAAATCAAAATATTTTGAAAAAATATTTTTTCAGAACAGCCCAAGTTTCTGAAAAGTAACGTTGAGCCCCAATGGATCCCAAGCCTAAGTGTGGACAAAAATTTTAAAAATATTTTAAACAATTTAATCAACACTTACGAACAATAATAATGTATCTAGTTATGATTGAAATAACATAAAGATATTATTATTTAGAAATCCCCCCCTCACACAGAGGGCTGTTGTAAATGTAAACAATGAGTGTAAAAACACTAAAATAAGACTCCAGGCACCCAGGCCCGAAATCAGTTACCAAAAATACACCATCTGATGCAAAACAGAGACTTCCAGGGAAGAAACTGCAGAACATCAGATGGTAGATGCAGAACACAACGCCTAACCACCCGTAGGTGAAGACGTAAACATGGGGAAAGAACAGAATTCATTCTGTTATTCAGCTAAACTCCCAAGAAATTTTAGTAATAATAATTACAGAAATTATGCCAAAAGCATGGGAGAATAGCAAGGGGGAACTTAAAGGACAGGGAGAGAGGAAAAACACTTGTAAAAACAGTGTAACTAAATAATCAGAATGACAACAAAATGGCTGCTGCCTTGAAAATAGGTAACTTAACATAATTTCATTAAAAAATTTTAAGTTACAGCCCTGATAATATTCTGTCACACATTCTTTTCCTCTCCTCCTTTTCTATCCTCCTTAGAATCACCATTTCACTAATATTTATGTGTCTGGCATCATTTAAACTGAGATTTAAAAGCACAAAGATCAGTCAGATGTTAACTGATGAAGGGCCAAACTTAGAATGATAAATGGCGCCAATTTCGGAACGTCCTTGACACTGCGCATGCGCAGTAGGGGCGAAGTGTGGAGGGCCTCTCAGGACATGTTTTCTTTAGTTTTAGATGCAAATTTTGGGGATTGGGGGGCAAAATTTGTGTTTGGCCCTATATTTTAAGAGTTAGCACCAGCTATGTCTGGGTCATTGGTACAGTATAAAAATTTAGTTATTCAAGAATTTTGTTTGCAAGTGTCATCTGCTTTTCATGTTCGGTAAAGGGTTAACAGAATTTCCACCACAATAAATAAAAGCTAAGGTGCAATATCGTCAAAGAGAGATTGCACATTAGTTGTTGCTATTTCTTATGACGAAAATTCTGTTAAGATGTAAACAGCATGGCTGATGTAGTAAAACGGTGAAGGTGGAGAAGCATCAAAAACCATTATTTCTATTGGTTACCACCATGCTATGTAGTGTAACCTGCTATTAGGCTGCTAATGGGTTATGATGTTAGCTCTTTATTTCCAGGCGTGTACCTGCTTTTAAGGGTTAAAACTTGCTCTCAAGCTATATGTCTGAGAGCTCAAACAGAGATTCAACTGACTCCGAGAGTATTAACATTCTTCTTAAATGTTGTGCATCAGCCAAGTGTATTGCACAAGATTTCTTTCAAAAGTTAAAAAATTTATAGTAATTTATATATTTTTTATACTTACCAATGACCCAGACTTAGCTGGTGCTAACTCTAACAAAACCAGGGCCAAACACAAATTTTGCCCCCCAATCCCCAAAATTTGCATCCAAAACAAAAAGAAATCATGTCCTATAGGACCTCCATACTACGCCCCCACTGCGCATGTGCAGTGTCAAGGACGTCCCGAAACTGGCGCCAATTATCATTCTTACTGGCAGTGCCTGGTCAGCGCTATGTACTCAGCGGGGAGGCAAGAGTTCCCAACTCCTGGGAGGGCCATCCCCGTCTGGGTCATTGGTAAGTATAAAAAATATATAAATTACTATAAATTTTTTAACATTTTTATACTGTACCAATGATCCAGACTTAGCTGAATAGTAAACAGGCTGGAGGGCCTAGGACATAGAGGAAAATCCAATAAGCTCAACTATATAATAAAGAGGTAACCCCTTAAGGAGAAAAGGAGTATTAGGCTTTACATGTATCTTTATTTAATATTAAATTAGAAAGATACAATACCCTTAATAATTGAGCACAATAATATTCATGTTCTCTATTAACATCCAGTATAACCCTTATACTAATTATTTTTAAAGTAAGCCAATAAATAAAGTAGTCCAGAGAATTGAGACTCTTTATAGTCATTTAAAAGTGTCCGAGTATTGTATATTAAAGCCCGTTTGACACTTGACATATACAAATGCTTCACACCGAGCTACACTTTAAAAATAAGACATGAATGAATTTTAACATTAATATTACACTTTAAAACCATCCCGGAAGCGACTCAGAAATACTGACTTGGAGGAGGCATTCCCTTGCTTTTCACTATAAAGCAGGTGACCTAAGGGAACACCCGCCCCCCCCCCCCCCTTCCCCTTGGTCAAATAGCCCAGAGCGAAGAGGGCAGCCGGACGGAGTCACTGCCGGAACAGAAAGCCTGCATAACTATAGTTGCAACTGTTTAGTGGACGACATTCTGAGCAATAGATAACGGACCTAAACAATGCAGGTCTCCAGAAATGGACTCAATATTTCTGAGATAAAAATTCGTAAATGTGGATGGCTGAGACCAATAAGCAGCCTTCATTAAATCTGTAATAGCAACACTATTAGCATAAGCCCAGGAAGTAGAAAGAGCTCTTACTTCATGAGCAGAAATCTTAAGCACAGACTGCTGAGAAGAAGATAAACTCTCATAAGCAGTACGGATAGTTAATTGAATCCATCTAGCAATAGAATGGACCGAAATGTCCTTTCTATTAGGCATCAAAGACAGAAAGAAACGTTTCCGTCCCTTTCTGATAAACTGAGATCTCTGTTTATAGATACGTAACGCTCTAACAGGACAGAGTAAAGGCCTACGCCCGTCTGAAGACGGAAGAGCCTTAATAACAATAGGTTCCGGATATTTATTAGGAGCCTGATTCTTAGCTAAAAAACCCACATTAGTAGTGAAGGTGATAGTGTTCCCGACACTACGATAGTGAGAATCATCCACCGACAGTGCATGAAGCTCACTGACTCTTCTAGCAGAAGAGAAAGCTAAGAGAAAAGCTGTCTTATAAGATAAGAATTTGAAATTTACTGTCCCAAGAGGTTCAAATGGCTTTTCCTTCAATTTAAGAAGAACCCAAGCTAAATTCCATTTAGGAATTAATCTAAGAGTTCTGGGTCTATTTATCGAGAAGTTTCTAACCAACTTAGATAAAGAGACATTAGATCCAATTTGTAAACTATCATGATGTGCATAGGTATCAGATAACATAGACCTATAACCCTTAATAGTAACAGGCTGCAGTTTGATTTCGTCAAACAAGTATACTAGAAAGTTTGCAATGTCTGGTATAGAGGGATCAAATATATCTACAGAATGATCCCTACACCAACGACGAAAAACCTTCCACTTAGCCGCATAGTTTAGCGAAGAGGAGGTCCTCCTACAGTTAGAAATCGCGTCCACTGCTCGTCCTGTAAAGTGCTTGCCATGCAAGAAGGACCGCACAACGGAAAAACGTGAAGGTTGAGACCTTGCGGGTTGTGATGGAGTTGGCGCGATTTCCCCTGCGAAAGAAGATCCTCCCGTGGAGGAAGCTTTCGCGGTAGGTCCCACAACAGACACCTGAGTAGATTTATCCACGGTTTCTGTGGCGACAGAGATGCTACCAACAGAATCTTGCATTGAGATTGATTTATCTTTAGCAATACTTGTTGAATTAACGGCGCTGGAGGATACGCATATCCTATCATTCCGTCCCAAGGGATCGACAGAGCGTCTACTGCAAATGCTCTTGGATCCGGACACGGAGACACATACGTCTGCAACTGATTGTTGAGATGTGTCGCAAATAAGTCTATCATTGGCCGTTCCCATTGGTAGCAAATCTGATTGAATACTTGTTTGTTGAGAGTCCACTCCGACGGCAACAAGCGACCCTTTCGTGAAAGGGAGTCTGCTAGCACATTCAGACGACCCGGTATGTGACGGACCGAAAGAAGAACCTGATGTTCTAGCGCAAACAGAAGGATTCTTTCCGTTAGATTGAACAACGGAACTGAATGAGTGCCTCCCTGATTCCGTATATACGCCACTACTGTCGTATTGTCGGATAGGATTTGGACATGAGCATTGTGAATAATGTCCATCCAATGACGTAACGCAAGCCAAATTGACATCATTTCCTTGATGTTAATGTGCTTGCACAGGAATTGTGGATCCCAAAGACCCTCGCATCTCGAATCCGTTGGGATTAATGATGCACCCCAACCTGTTTGACTGGCATCCGTCATAATGGTAAAACTCGGATCCGGCAACTGCAGCGGAACTCCCGGAGTTAACCACTGAATGTTTGCCCAAGTCTGAATCTCTTGTTTCACTTGATCTGACAAGAGAACGTCTACGTCGAGCGAATGAATTTTCACACTCCAATTCTGAGTCAAGAAAATTTGGAGAGGACGTGTGCATAACCGCCCCATCGGAATGAGATCCGCAGCGGCTCCGCACAGACCTATCAGTCTCATAAATTCTCTCGCTGTGACTTTGTCTGCGTGCAGACAATAGCGAGCGTAACAACTGACTAATTTCGCTCTGGTTAACAGCAGACGAACGAGATTGTTGTGCGTCTCGAAGCTCATTCCCAGATGTGTGAATGACTTGGACGGCACCAGATCCGACTTCTCCTCGTTTACTATAAAACCGAGACGTCGGAGCAATAGAAGTAGATTCTGAACATCGTTCTGAAGCGTTAACTCGTTGCCGTACCTCTGAAGAATGTCGTCCAGGTAGGCCGACGTTACCGCAGACGAATGAGCTCGGAAATAGATCATTACCGAGTTCATTACCCGAGTGAAAGCCCAGGGTGCTAGATTCAATCCGAAGCACATCGCCCGGAATTGATACACCACTCCTAGGACTGCAAAGCGTAGATACTTTCGGAATGTCGGATGTACCATGACGTGAAAGTACGCATCTTTGAGATCTATGCTTGTTGCATAATCGTTCACCCGAATACTCGCTCTGACCGACCAAATCGTCTCCATATAAAATTTCGGAGCGACGATCAGCTTGTTTATCCAGCTCAAATCTATGACTGGACGGAACGAGCCATCTGGTTTCGGAACCAGAAACAGATGGCTGTAGAATCCCGGAGTCTCCTGGTTTTCTACGACCTCTACCGCGTTCTTCATTAAAAGAGACTGCACCTCTGATAACAGAGCGTCTCTTTTCTGCAGATTTGACGGAAGTTGAGTCCATTTTGGACTTCGAGTTAATGGAGGCTTTCGTTTGAAGGATATCTTTAGACCTTCCGAAGTCACTCCTCTCACCCAAGGGTCGTCCGTAATCGACGCCCATTCTTGTGAAAAGCTTGACAACCTTCCGCCAACCGGTACGCGATAGAGGTTTAAGCCATCACCTCCTGGACCTGCGAGGCCTGCGGTAGGAGAAACCACGTCCTCCACGACCCGCACCTCGCCCCGTCGACCTCGGGGCGTCCGACCGGTTGTCCCGGCCTGAACGAGAGTCGCTACCCTGACGGTCTCTCGAATAAGACCAAGAGGACGCACCGGAACCTCTATAGGAACCTCTCTTGGGTGCATTAGACCCAGAAGTGCCTGTCTTATTCTTGTCTGCTGTATCCGACTTCTTAGAAGCAGATTTGAACAACAGAGAATCCGAAGCTTTCTTTGTAATTTTATCATAAATAGCAGAAAGCTTGCCGTCAAAGAGAAGTTCTCCGGAGACCGAAGCGACTCTAAGAGAGTTCTTCACCTTAGTATCCACGAGTGTGGATGTAGCTAGGGCTGCGTCACGTCTAACCAACTCCAGGTTTGCCACTGAAAGGGCGGAGTTACACGTGGAATAAGCTACTGCCCTTGAAAGAAGTCTTAAAGAGGATTGAATATCCTGAAACTCTTTCCCTTGAAGGCGCAGTGATAACGCCTTAGTAAGGTGATCTGCGTAAGATAAGGCATCTAAATTGGCTCTGTTAGACGAAATAGCTGTTTCCAACACCGCGGTTGGAATAGAAGCCGACGACGGTAATGATAGCTCTAAGTCTTCCGCCTCGTCGTCCATACGCAGAGGAACTCTCGGGATACCCTGTCCTGCCGTGTCGAATTTATTCCTTGCATTAATGAAAGGCAGGTTGAGAGTATTGGCGGACAAGAAACCTGCTTTCCCCGTCTTGGAAGCAAGTTTAAATATAGCGTCGTTCAATAATTCAAATGTTTTGCAACATTATTGGACTGCGACGGAAACTCGGGAGCAATGTCCCTGAACCGCTCAAAAAATTCAGAGTCCAATGACGCTATAATCCTCTTGTCCGGAACCGCAGCAGTCTGGCCCGACGGAACAACTTGAGGGAGAAAGTGCCGGATGAAGTCCACGGCAGCTTTATGTTGTTCCGAAAGGGATAGCTCCAAATCATCCGTATCCCTTTCACCATCCGGTCGGACCTCATGATGCTCCCGGTCGTCCGCCCCCGATGCTTCGGCGGAGCGTACCGACCCAGCGCCGTCGGATAATTCTCGATCCGACACCGTTTCTGTCGGCTGCTGGGATGCTGCGATAAGCTGTGCTGTCTGCACAAGAATGTCCGGCGTCGAGACCTGCGGAGGCGCAGTCTTTCGCTGCTTCGCCGAGGGCAGCTCCGCATCAGATGGCTCCCGCATACTTTTTCTATGCAAACGTCCGGAGTCCATCGGTCTCGAATCCCTGGCTGCCGGATGGTGTGACCTGGTCGCCGAAGAATCCTTGATCGGCGAAGCTGGTAAGATATCGGCGGTCACGCAGCCAAGGTGCGGTCGTGTGCGCTGACGAGAAGAAGAAGCCTTAGCAGTCTCCGCGGACTGCCCATACAACGGAGCGTCCCGAGCGATGGACGTATGCTCCGCTTGCGACACATTTTGTACCACAACATCTGGTCCCAGATGTTGTTGTACGAGAGAGGGGCCTCTCTCGCTCGCAGCCCGACTGGACCTGGACGAGCTAGGAACCAGACTCAAAGGCTTCCTCCGTTCTCGCTTACTATCCGCCGTCACTGGGTGTGCACATTGTATGTTTATAGTGCTCGCATCACCCAAAATTTCCTCCTGGACCGCATCGGACGAACCCGGCTGCCGAACCATTCGGTGAATGGACGCTACACCGGGCGAGCTAGCGGACGACATTTGTCTAATCTCCATGAGCACTTTTGCCGCTAGCTCTGAATTCATTTGTGACGACGGAAGCACACTTGTAGAAGATAACATGGAAACATCACCCTGTTCTTGTTCCTCTGAAATAGAAACTGAGAGAGTAGAGTGACCTTGCAGGGAAAGAGCCGGCATAGCCCTTTCTCCAGAAACAACATACCGTGACACACGTTTCCAATGTTTGTCATCCCAATATTGACATACAGAACAGGGATTAGTGCGAGAACACTGACTACAATTAATACAATGATCACGAAAGTCAGAGGAAGATTTCTTCCCATTACAATTTGAACAATATCCTTTCATTGTGAAAAGTCAACAACAAGTCCTAGTTACTCGCACAAACCCCTGACACAAAGATACATAATAACATGATCCATTAATAAATGAAAAAACAATTGCTAATCAAAATAATTTTGAAAAAATATTTTTTCAGCGAAGCCCAAGTTGCTGAAAAGTAACGTTGAGCCCCGATGGATCCGATGGCAAAGTGTGGTCAAAAATTTTAAATTTATATTAAATAATTAATGAGACACTTACGGATAATATAAATGTATCTTATAGTGAGATAAACTACACCAAAGGCAAACAGCCCCCCTCAAAAAAGGCTGTTGCCAATGTAAACAAACAGTGTAAAACACCAGAAAACATGACTCCAGGCACTGAAAAAACTGGCCCGAAATCAGTCATCAAAATTACACTCTATCTGATGCAAGACAGAGACTCCCAGGGGAGAATCTGCAGAACATCAGATGGAAGATGCAGAACACAACGTTTATACACCCATGGGTGAAAACGTAACTATGGGGAAAATAACAGAAAACAATCTGTATCCAAGCAACTCTCTCAGGAAAACTTTAGAAATGAACTTTCTCAAAAATATGCCAAAAGCATGGGAGAATTGCCAGGGGGGACTTTAGAAGGCTAGGGGAGAGGAAACACTGAATAAGCAGTGCAACATTTAGCAAGAATGACAACAAGAGGCCCATGCCTCGAAAATAGGCAACTTAACATAATTTCATCAAAAAATTTTAAGTACAGCCCTGATTATTTTTTGTCACTTCTTTTTCCTCTCCTCCTTCTATATCCTCCTTAGAATCACCATTTCTCCAAAAATTACGTGTCTGGCATCCTTTAAACTGAGATTTACAAGCACAAAGATCAGTGAGATGTTGACTGATGAAGGGCCAAACAGAGAATGATAATTGGCGCCAATTTCGGGACGTCCTTGACATTGCGCATGCGCAGTGGGGGCGTAGTATGGAGGTCCTATAGGACATGATTTCTTTTTGTTTTGGATGCAAATTTTGGGGATTGGGGGGCAAAATTTGTGTTTGGCCCTGGTTTTGTTAGAGTTAGCACCAGCTAAGTCTGGGTCATTGGTACAGTATAAAAATATCAGTATCTTGCATCTTGCCATTTTTTCGAACTCTTACTGAAATGTGTTGGAAACCACCATAGTGGCTTCATATTCTTTGCCTGCACTTGATATTGAGTCCATTTTAAATGTTTTGTTATGTGGGTATAACAAATCAAAATAAAGTGGGATATTTCTAAACTTATAAAGATGGAAGGCTGATATAATGGGATCATCCAATCAGGACTTTTCACAAATATCGCCATTCAAATTTTGATTTTTTTAAAAAAATATTTGCCTCCAGAATATGGCTTATGACCCCTCATCCAAGCAAGATACAAAAAGGGATCATAAGCTGTGTGTCTGAGGCAAAAATGAAAATATGTAAGATATTTAAGAAAATTGTGGATGTGTCATCTTCTGGCCATACCAGGTAAAGTGTTAACCCTCTGCACACTGGTATTTTGACATCAGCATGCAGATGGTTAAGCAAATAAAAATAAAAACAGCTATTGCTGAAGGCAATTATTATACCCAAGTGCCGTGCTGGACTGATGAAGCAAAAGTAAGGTAAGGACTGTAATTTTGGTGAAAAATATGCTGGCAACTTTTTTACAACATATGCAGGAGCAGCTTGCCAGAAGGATCCCTCATACCAAATTTCTTTGAAATCCATCCACTCACTGCTGAGATATTGCTGTGGACAGCTGGATGGACGGATGGATACATGTAATCCAGTATACCCCCCATTCTCTTCAAGAGTGGGGGTATAAAAATGACTTTACATGTTAGAAAAGTGATTCTTTCAAAATACTGAAAGTAGGGCTATGTACAAACAGAAGATAGGGACAGAAGGATAAATAAAAATGAACAAGAGCGCACGTATCGCTGAAGCAATACAATGTCCCCTACCAGACTAATGAGCATTAATAATTATACAAATGTTATAACCTGGATGTGATCAGCATGAATTCCGTTGAAGCATTTCCAAAAAAAGTCCAGAAAACTGATATTTTGGTGCTTTTCCATATATCCAAGGGCCATAACTCACACAAGAATAATGCAATCAGCATGAAACTCAAACTTGATCTTAAGTCATCGTTCTATAGTAGGTTACCAAGAATGAAATCATTCGGTTGAAGCATTTCCCCAAAAAGTCCGGAAAACTAAAGTATGACTGAGAGACTGACTGACAGACTGAGGGATGGACTGAGTGCAAATGAAACTTGATCTGTAAGTCATCGTTCTATAGTAGGTTACCAAAAATGAAATCATTCCGTTGAAGCGTTTCCAAAAAAAGTCTGGAAAAATAAAGTATGACCGACAGACTGACTTGACAGACTGACGGATGGATGGACAGAGTGCAAATGAAACTTGATCTGTAAGTCATCGTTCTATAGTAGGTTACCAAAAATGAAATCATTCCGTTGAAGCGTTTCCAGAAAAAGTCCGGAAAACTGATATTTTGGCACTTTTCCATATTTCCAAGGGCCATAACTCACACAAGAATAATGCAATCAGCATGAAACTCAAACTTGATCTGTAAGTCATCGTTCTATAGTAGTTTACCAGAAATGAAATCATTCCGTTGAAGCGTTTCCAAAAAAAGTCTGGAAAACTGATATTTTGGCGCTTTCCCATATTTCCAAGGGCCATAACTCACACAAGAATAATGCAATCAGCATGAAACTCAAACTTGATCTGTAAGTCATCGTTCTATAGTAGTTTACCAAAAATGAAATCATTCTGTTGATGCATTTCCAAAGAAACTCCAGAAAACTGATATTTTGGTGCTTTTCCATATTTCCAA
Organism: Pictodentalium vernedei; assembly: GCA_031216915.1. Classification (NCBI taxonomy): domain Eukaryota; kingdom Metazoa; phylum Mollusca; class Scaphopoda; order Dentaliida; family Dentaliidae; genus Pictodentalium; species Pictodentalium vernedei. Next base: position 731,329,593 of record CM062297.1, on the reverse strand, counting down.
GGGCTGTAACTCACACAAGAATAATGCAATCAGCATGAAACTCAAACTTGATCTGTAAGTCATCGTTCTATAGTAGTTTACCAAAAATGAAATCATTCCATTGAAGCGTTTCCAAAAAAACTCCGGAAAACTGTTATTTTGATGCTTTTTCCCATATTTCCAAGGGTCGTAACTCACACAAGAATAATGCAATCAGCATGAAACTCAAACTTGATCTGTAAGTCATCGTTCTATAGTAGTTTCTCAAAAATGAAATCATTCCGTTGAAGTGTTTCCAAAAGAACTCCGGAAAACTAAAGTGTGACTGACAGACTGACGGATGGACAGAGTGCAAACCTATAGTCCCCTCCGGCGATGCCAGTAGGGGACTAAAAAACAAGCAGACCTTGCAAAATTCTGACCACCCAACAAATCTGATAAATATTTTAACCAGTGAAACAAAAATCAAAAGAAAACTGGACTAAATGTAAGGCTACCAATTGTGTCTTGGTGAAGAAACAGGTTTTGTGTCCGAAAAAACCTGCATTTAATGAGTAGTTCAAGTTTTTTTTTGAAGCAAAGTTAGATTTTCCACATATTTCTGAATGTTGAAGGAAATACTTCGGGACTAATATTCGCTGGTTTGGTTAAATACGCAGAGGGGGGAATTGTTAAACAAGAGGGATGCTACATCCCAACGCTCACCTACATTCGCGCTTGATAATGTCGTTCCAATGTAACATGCCTAATATTTAGTTAATATAAATCATTAACTAGGCATCAAATGATTAATGTGGTTGATGTGATGGCTTTGGAAAGTCTATATTTCTGCATTTATTATATATCAATTCAACATAGAATCATTGGATACATCTTTTAGAAATGTTTATGATTAAGAATATGAATCATGAGGCCAGATATTAAATCATAAATAAGAATTAGGAAAGGCTTTCATAAATCACTGAAATTTTAATTGAAGTACATTCATTAGTTAAAGAGGAGTTGCGGAAAAACATTCATGCAAGAAAGTGACTATAAGTCCCAACAAAAATTCATCACATCAACAACTAAAATAAGCCTTAATGTTACTAGTAACAAGTATGAGAAAGTATTAAATAATAAAAATAAAAGTTGAAAAATTTTTTTTTTAAAGAAAGTGAATATAAGTCCCAAAAATCTCCGTCAAATTCCTCAAATATGCATGTAATAAGGGCGCAACGTTACCGCAATGTACTTCAGTAACCCATGCGTACAATATCAATTGCCTGGAAAGACACATAGAAACAGAACTCACCTTAACACCTCACCTTAACACAAACTTTTAGAACTTAAAATTGAGTAAGTCAGACAAAAACGTGAACATTGTGACTGAAAAAAAGAAAAAAAATCAGTTAAATTTCTGCATACAGTAGGGTTAATACCTACAGTTGTTATTGAAATGAGAAAATAAACAGTAATGAGAGGTGAAGGCACCACAATCTGCACAAAAGCTGACTTTAACGCAAATTCTTACAACACCTAAACACTAATTCTTACAAGTTTTGGCAGAAAATCAGCCTCAAATTCCTCAAATGTGCATGTAATGAGGGTTAAATATTGCTGCAATGGAGTTCAGTAACCCAAGTGCAGAATATTAATCACCTGGAAAGACACATAGAAACACAACTCACCTAAACACAAAGTTTACAAAGTTTTACAACTTAAAATTTACTAAGTCCGAGAAAAACATGAAAATTTTGACTGAAAAAAAAGAAAATTTCCGTGAAATTTCTGCATACAGTAGGGTTAATACCTACAGTTGTTATTGAAATATGAAAATCAACAGTAATGAGAAGTTAAAGCAGCACAATCTGCACAAAAGCTGACTTTAACGCAAATTCTTACAACACCTAAACGCAAATTCTTACAACAACTTTTGGCAGAAAATTTTAGGTGAAATTTGGAAAAAGGTCATAGTATCAGGGTTAAATACTGTTCTGATAGTCCCCTACAACCTACATATGCAATATCAAAGGCCTGAGCCCACTGATCTTTGAGAACTCACCTTAACACCTCACCTTAAAACAAACTTTTAGAACTTAAAATTTACTAAGTCCGAGAAAAACATGGAAATTTTGACTGAAAAAAAAGAAAATTTCCGTTAAATTTCTGCATACAGTCGGGTTAATACCTACAGTTGTTATTGAAATATGAAAATCAAGAGTAATGAGAAGTTAAAGCACCACAATCTGCACAAAAGCTGACTTTAACGCAAATTCTTACAACACCTAAACACTAATTCTTACAAGTTTTGGCAGAAAATCAGCCTCAAATTCCTCAAATATGCATGTAATGAGGGTTAAATATTACTGCAATGGAGTTCAGTAACCCAAGTGTAGAATATTAATCGCTTGGAAAGACACACAGAAACACAACTCACCTAAACACAAAGTTTACAAAGTTTTACAACTTAAAATTTACTAAGTCCGAGAAAAACATGAAAATTTTGAGTGAAAAAAAAGAAAATTTTCGTTAAATTTCTGCATACAGTAGGGTTAATACCTACAGTTGTTATTGAAATATGAAAATCAACAGTAATGAGAAGTTAAACCAGCACAATCTGCACAAAAGCTGACTTTAACACAAATTCTTACAACACCTAAACGCAAATTCTTACAACAACTTTTGGCAGAAAATTTTAGCTGAAATTTGGAAAAAAAGTCGTAGTTTCAGGGTTCAATACTGTTCTGATAGTCCCCTACAACCTACATATGCAATATCAAAGGCCTGAGCCCACTGATGTTTGAGAAATTCACCTTAACATTAAATCTTACAATATTGGACATGCCGGACGCCGACGCTGACGCCCGAGGTTATCACAATAGCTCATCACATCTTACAGATGTAGGTGAGCTAAAAATGATAAATTTAAAGTAATTTGTATATTTTTACCTGCGTCGCCAGCGGCAAAGCATGTATAGTAACCGCTCGACTCCATCCGTCAGTCCGTCCATCCGAAACACTTTTTCTGTCAAAGTTTTCTTGGCTTCTATGAAAGGGAATGATTTTATATTTGGTCTGCTGCTTCATAATGATGAGTTATATCATGTAAGCAATTTTCAGATCTGCCGTGCAGCCACTTCCTATTTGCCGATACTTTGAAATTTTACTGTACCCACTGAACATTGAAATTTTCCGTCAAGGTTTTCTCGGCTTCTATGCAAGGGATTGCTTTTATATTTGGTCTGCTGCTTCATAATGATGAGTTGTATCGTGTATGCAATTTTCAGGTCTCCGTGCAGCCACTTCCTGTTTGCCGTTACTTTGAAATTTTACAGTACCCACTGAACATTGAAATTTTTCGTCAAGGTTTTCTCGGCTTCTATGCAAGGGATTGATTTTATATTTAGTCTGCTGCTTCATAATGATGAGTTGTATCGTGTAAGCAATTTTTAAATCTGCCGTGCAGCCAATTCCTGTTTGCCGATACTTTGAAATTTTACTGTACCCACTGAACATTGAAATTTTTCGTCAAACTTTTCTCGGCTTCTATGCAAGGGATTGATTTTATATTTCATCTGGAGCCTGATAATGATCAGTTGTATCGTGTATGCAATTTTCAGATCTGCTGTGCAGCCACTTCCTGTTTGCCGATTCAATTGCATGCAGCGACGCAGATCCAGACCCGGTATTGGTCTTGGCTTGTTTATAATTACCAATGGCCCAGACTCAGCTGGTGCAAACTCAATAATATCCTGGGCCAAACACAAATTTGGAACCCCCCAATCCCCAAAATTTGCATACAATATGATAAATTTACAGTAATTTGTATATTTTTTATTCTTACCAATGGCCCAGACTTAGCTGGTGCAAACTCAATAATATCAAGGGCCGAACACAAATTTTGAACACCCCAATCCCCAAAATTTGCATACAATACCGAAAATTAAAAGTCCTATCTGGCCCTAAAATCGCAAGCTTCTAAATGTATGCCGCATCCGGAATACATAGATAGGTCGATAACCGGAGATATTAATATGTACAACTTTAAACTTGTCCAATTGAATCCCAATGGAAAGTTATCTGATGGAACTTATACGCTTCTGGTTCAACCAACAGGCACCCATGTTCAGGTGTACAAGTAAATTCCAATAATGAACTTCCAAATTGTAACCGTTCAATCTACGAGAATGAGAGAGTAGGATTCCCCTTTGTGTACCGCTTCTGGTTGAATACTGGATTCGGAACCTGGAACGGGATATGAATAAAAACCTATCAAGGACCATCCCCAAATAAATCATTGTTCCCTAGGTCCATAAAACCAATGAGTGTTCGGAGAAAGAATGTACCACTTCGAATAATGAAGCCAAAAATAGAGAACGTATGCATAGACGGCCTGTAGGAAAATCCACAACTGATCCAACTAGCCCAAAATTCTCGTAATCTCTTACACTGACGATGAGCAAGAATTTAAGAGAATCGATTCAAGAAATACATCTGCCTAATGATTAATACATATTATGCACACCACCAACAGAATCCTGCATGCACCCCCACCTGAATACAGCCTGTATCAATGGCATAACCGAGCGATACAAAATATAACCAGGAAACTGAAGGAATAAAACAACATTAATGCTATTTAACCTGAGGAATAGACTCATACATCGAAACAAAAGCAGACAACTCTGAGCGAAACTTCTCAGAGTGGACTAATTGCCATATTGGAGAATGTCGTCCAGATAACCGACATACCTGCCACACAGGTTCATGAAGGCTAGCAATATCAACCGAATGTATTTATGAAAGAATTCGGAATCAAAAAACTGTTTCTGTTCAGGAATCATATGCTCGTATATGACTTATGAATGAACAACCACAGGAAGCAAACAACTAAAGAGTGGATGCGCCCCCTGAAGTCGCCGTTAGACCACAACCCACCTGCCAATTGAAGAGCAATGAAAAACATTCATATAATTGAATGCATATGGGGCTTACGGGAAGTGAACTACGTCCTGTCCTGTAATTGCCTCTTAACATATTGGAGGGGAGGGGGGGGGGGGTTCAACGAATAAATCATATCGAACCCCACCCCCACCCACATTACTTGAATCGCTAGGTGGGTGCAGTAATACTAAAGCTTGGAACTGTGACAAATTCCTTTTTCACTATAGGAAAAGGAAACCTCACGCTACATTCCCAAAGCTATACTGCTGCAGCTATTCTCAATAAAGAGTAATACAGCTAATAGAAGCTTATCGTTAGTCAAACCAAGCATGACCAATTTAACTCGGCACGACTTGTAATGCTTTAGTGTTAGTCATCTAGAATAGTATAAACTGTAGAGCTCCCTCATGTCTGACCAACTCCATAATGCCACTAAGGATGGAGAGAGGGACGTGATGAACATGGTGCTATTTCAAGTAAAACACCTGCTTACATGGATAGCCGCTAATGTTAGGGAAAAAAAACCCTGCTCATAATTCTAGCTAGGCTACTATGGTGTCAAAGATAAGACTAAAGTCTGTGACACCTAAGAAAACAAAACCGAGAAGGAAAAATGTACTCTTTCCTTTTAGCAGTTCTATTCCTAGAAGACAGCGGTCTCAGCCTAGCTAACGCAGCTTAGAAGTCTTCATCTCCATGAAGACAGATATCTCCGTGTAATTTTGTGACTTTATAAGGCTCACTAAACGGAGACTTAAGACGTTAATCGCTCAAGTTAAGAAAAAAGGGCTGCACGTGATTCTAATAAGGCGCCAACAAAAGGATTAAAAGCCTCAGACACCTGAGAATACAACATCGGGAAGGAAACAACATACTCTTTCCTTTTAATGGCCCTAATTCCAAAGAGACAGCAGTCTCAGATTAGCTAGCGCTGCTAAGAAGTCTTCATCTCGTCAAGGCAGATATCTCGGTATAACTTGTGACCTTGAAAGCTCACTAAATGAAAACTTGTAATATTAGTCGCTCAAGGTAAGGAATAAAGGACTGCTCTTCCAACGGCCGTAATTCCAAAGAGACAGTAGTCTCAGCTTAGCAGGCACAGCTAGAAGTCTTCATCTCCGTGAAGACAGATAACTGTGACACCTGCAGCCTTGGAAAGCTCACTAAACAGAAACTTACGACGTTAGCTGCAATGTATAAGAAAAGACCGCTGTAACATAAATATGGCCACTATGATGTTAGCCGCTAATCTTATAGAAACAGCCCTCACTTAATTCAGATAAGACTACTAAGGCGACAACAATAGGACTAAATGCCTGTGATGCCTAGGAATACCACACCGAGAAGGAAAGAACGTAATCTTTCCTTTTAACAGCCTTATTCCAAAAAGATAGTGGTCTCAGCGTAGCTAACACAGCCTAAAAGACATATATCGGTGAAGACAGATATGTGAGTGTTACCTTGCGGCTTTGGACAGCTCACTAAACGGAGACATACGACATTAGCTGCTAATGTATAAGAAATGACTGCTCTGACAGTACATAAGGCTACTATGGTGTCAACAATAGAACTAAATGCCTGTGACACCTAGGAATACAACACCGAGAAGGAAAGACATATTTTTTTCTTCTAACGGCACTATTCCAAATAAGACAGCTGTCTCAGCCTAACTGTGAGCTGGCGATCTTCTATTCGTAAATAGAGCATTTGCCTTTCTAAAACTATTGCTAGCCAACGGTGGTGTCGTTAATCGGACCAAAGGCCTTCGACACCTGAGCAGAATAACCTGGGAAGGAAAGAATTTCGTCTTTCCTTCGATCGGTACTCTAAGCTGTTTTTTGCCTAGCCAACTTAAGACTTTAGTTCAGATGGAACAAGATCCGAAAGAACTTATGAATAAAATTCATAGTCTTAATGTGCTGTTCTGTGAGGAATGAAGAATCCCCCTCCGATACCCTCTCACCATCTGAATGTTCCATCTGAAAAGCATGGTCAACACCATCCGAATGAACAGATGACTGGACCAACCCAACACCGTCTGACAACTCACTACTGGAGACTGTCGATGGCTGAACCTGCGACTACTGGGATGCTGCGATAAGCTGCACAATCTATGACAGCAGGTCTGTGAACGAAGCTTGTGGAGCAGCAGTTATCCACTTCTTTACCATATGCTGCTCACAGGATGGAGATCTGACCCCATATCTTTTGACGCATGTCCCGTATGAATATGCCTTGAACCACTAGCTGCAGGTTAATCCAACTTCGGTGGTGAAGACTGAGAATATCTTTGTGGAACAGCTTGAACATGCGAAGTCAGACAGCTTGTCTGCGGTCTAACATGCTTCGTTGATGATGCAGAGGAAGAGGCCATAGCTACAACCGACCCTGGCAGCAGTGTGGAAGAAGCATCCCGGACGGCAAGCGTGAACGGACACCCCAACTCACTACAGTTTCTCAAAGCGAAAAAGAGTCGAACCTGAATGCTGACGGAAAGGAGAGGGCTCCAACTTGTAATCTCCTCCAGATCTTGCCGAGCGTTCCGTTTAGAAACTTGTAGGCTTACTATTTCATGGAAGCAGAGAAAGCCGTAACAACAGCCAACCCCGGCTGAAGTGTGGAAGGAGCGTCCCGACTCAATGAATTTTCTCACGACATAAACAGTAGACCCTGACTGTTGAAGGGACGGAGAATGCTCTCCAACTCACGATCTGACCCCAGATCTCGCCAAGTTTCCCATTGAGAAGCTTGTAGGCTAATCCCCTTTTGCGTGCTCTTCCATGTAAGAAAAAGAAGTCATAACCGCAGCCGATCCTGGCTGCAGTGTGGAAGGAACATCCCGACTCGCACATTTCGGACGGGTGTTCCAACTCATTGTAATTTCTCGCAATGGACACAGTCGACCCCGACTGCTAACAGGACAGAGAGGGTTCTCCAACTCGTGACCTAACACCAGGTCTCGGCGCGCATCCCATAGAGAAATTTTTAGGCTTCTTCTTTTGCCATCGTCGCTGGGTGACCTTTTGTTTTTGAGGTGCTCGCTCTACCCACATGAATACCACTTGACTGCAACGGACCTATCCGGCATCCTGGCTCCCATATAGGGACAACCGCTTCACTGGTCGAGCTAGATGCATTCAGAGGATTACGAGACCTCAATCCCCTGCTATAATCATGAGCACCTTGGCAGCTAGCTCTGTTTACTCATCAGAGCGGGGCTCATCATAGTGCGATGATGGCAGCACGTAACGGACAGGTGTCAAAGTACCATCACTATGTTCTTGTTCCTCTGAAAAAGAGACTGAAAGACTAGAATTAGACGCCGGTGAAAGCTCCGACATCGGAACTTCACCGACCACCACACAGGTTGACACCCGTTTCCAATGTTTGCATCCTATAGTACAAGTATTGAAGGAGTACAGTGACAAATGGTGTTCTTGCTCCTATATATGCAGACAACAGGTTAGTAATTCCGAGACTTCCTGGACTTACACTAGGTACCAATTATTATAAAAGATACAATAATAATGAAGGCAAAATCATAAGTCCACTGTACTCCCAATAATAATACAGAATAAACATCGCAAGGATACAAAACATAGACAATCATAAAAATTTTCGAAACAAATTAAAAAAAAAATTGGGGGAAAAAATTTTGAATGAAGACTAAGTACCTCCAAGGGAACCTCATGAGCCCAAGGGCATCCTGATAGAGCCTAAGTGTGGACAAGCACTACCTAATTAAAGCTAAACTACCGGAATAAGATATAATATGTATCCTAATAGAAAAAACAATAACTGTTTTAACTAAACACTGAATTAATAAGTATCCAAAACGCTGTTTAACAGACAACAACTTCAAGAGGAAAAACCGGAAACTAACCAATAACAGGCACAACAGACCCAAAGTCGTCAGAAACCAATCAACAATCACCTGATGCAAAGCTAGATCTTCATAGGATGAAAAAACAATGCATCTGGTAGAAGATGCTAGAATACAAAACGTCCTGAAAAGAAACGAACTAGATGTAAACACAGGGGATAACTATTCTGTAAAACAAGTTAAACTCCCAAGAATTTTAATAAAAAATTCTCAATAAAAAAGCCGAAAGAGCTTGGGAGTATAATAGGAGGGATCAGGAGAGGGAAGGGAAGTAACTCTAACAAAACAACATTTGAGTCATATTATAATGACGACGTTCAGAAGCACATCCCGAAAATGGGAAACATGAATAATTTTACAAAAAAAATTATAAAGTTACAGCCCTGAACATCCCAAACCACCGTTATTCACTTCCAACATCCTGCTACACTGCTGATTCCATGAAAACCATCATAGATTTGTGTCTGGTATCTTCAAAAATGAGAATTTATTGCACAGATGTCAGTTCAAATGTTTACTGACTTGGGCCAAATAAAAGAATGATGCTTTGCGCCAATTCCGGTCTCTTCCGGGGTACTGCGCATGCGCAGTACTAAAAGTATGGAGGGCCAGATAGGACTTTTAATTTTTGGTATTGTATGCAAATTTTGAGGATTGGGGGGTTCAAAATTTGTGTTTTGATCCTTGATATTATTGAGTTTGCACCAGCTAAGTCTGGCCCATTGGTTCTAGTATAAAAGTATGATCAGAAGATTTGAGTTTTGATCTATCCACCAATGAATCTATTAAATAAAAAGGGAAATACATATTTCTTGTGCCCACTTATGAGATAATCATTAGTATGCATGCAAAAAAAACAGACATCCTCTATTCACTAATTTTGGACAAATAAGGTTCCTCCATATTGTGGCCTGCCGGGACAGAATAGTGCTGTTATTTTCACCTCCGTAGCATATGTTTCACATACTTCAAGGTTTTTCCCCTTTAGAATCATAGTTTACAGCCTCTTTTTAGAAGTATTCACCATTTTTAGCATACCTGGCCTAAAAGGCCATGTGAGCTTTTCTCATCTTTTGGCGTCCGTCGTCGTCCATCGTTCGTCGTCCGGCGTCCATAAACTTTTCAAATTTCATCTTCTTCTCTGTAACCGCTGAGCCGGTGTGAATTAAACTTGTCAGGAATGGTCTATGGGAGGTCCTCTACAAATGATCCTCATTTTGTTTTGGTCGGATGAAAAACATGGCTTCAGAAGCATTCTTTGATTCTGGTTGGTGGATTTTCAAAAATCTTCTCTGAAACTGCCAGGCCAAATGTTTTGAAACTTCACATAAATGATGACTGGGACCCCCTCTACCAACGATCCACATTTAATGTTGATTGGGTTACAAACATGGCCACAATTGCAGCTTATAGTTACTGTAGAAACCCTATGGGAAATCACATTTTCCTCCTCTTCTCTGGAAAAACCGAGGCGTCGTGAAAACAAACCTGGAAGGGATAGTCTATGGGAGGTCCTCTACAAATGATCCTCATTTTGTTTGTTCCTGTGGATTTAAAAACATGGCCGCCAGAGGCATTCTTTGATTCTGATTGGTAGATTTTCAAAAATCTTCTCCTCTGAAACTGCCAGGCGAAACATTTTGATACTTCACATAAACGATGACTGGGACCCCCCTCTACCAACGATCCTCATTTAATGTTGATCGGGTTGCAAACATGGCCACAATTGCGGCTTATAGTTACTATAGAAACCCTATGGGAAATCACATTTTCATCTTCTTCTCCGGAACTACTGAGCCGACGTGAACCAAACCTGGCAGGGATGGTCTATGGGAGGTCCTCTACAAACGATCATTTTGTTCCCGAGGGTTGAAAAATATGGCTGCCAGCGGCATTCTTTGATTCTGATTGGTGGATTTTCAAAATTTTTCTCCTCTGAAACTGCCAGGCCAAATGTTTTGATACTTCACATAAGTAATGACTGGGACACCCTCTACCAACGATTCTCATTTAATGTTGATCGGGTTGGAAACATGGCCACAATTGCGGCTTATAGTTACTATAGAAACCCTATGGGAAATCACATTTTCATCTTCTTCTCTGAAACTACTGAGCCGACATGAACCACACTTCGCAGGAATGGTCTATGAGAGGTTGGAAATATGTGGCCATCAGAGGCTATATTTTAATGCTTAACCCAATGCCCCTCCTGTCTGCACAAAAGATCAGTACTGTCAGCAAAATACTTGTTTTTCGAGAATCTGGTAAGGGTTGGTTCCAGTTTTCTCCACTGAGGACTGGGAAAAAACCCCCAAAATTTTGTGTATACAGTACAAGTCAAAATAAGCTGTAGCATAACTGCAATAAACTAAGTAAACTGCTGCTCCTGCCCTGACAAGATCAGAATCTGACATTTTCTAGAAAGCTATCAGTGAGAGCTTTCCATAAAATAATGTTAGCTTTTGGTCTTATCAGTGTAGGAAGAGAAAAAGAAAAAGATACATAATTTTTGGATTATCCTACACAACTTATTTTGACTTTACTGTAAACCATTTTAACTGTACCTTGATATTTGCATCATTAGTCTTCTGAATTTACAGGCATTTGTCAACTTCAATCTGATAACAGTATTTTCTGATAAGTAACATGAACAGTGTTTGTATTCTGTTTCAATCATGTCAGCTTAAATGACAGAGTAATTATTGTTTATCTTTTAAGATTTGACAAATATTGGAGGAAAGTGTGTTTGACTGTAACCCTTTACCTATCCAAAGCTATTATGAAAAGAGAATACTGTCTGAGGGAATTGTAATTTTCAAAATATTTAACCTTCTTTTACTGATTTTTTTTTTAAAAAATATTCTTTGAAACTACAAGGCCAAATGGTTTGAAAACTTAGTGTGACTGATGACTGTAACCCCCTCTACCAATGATCCTCATTTTAATCTTCATAAGGTTGCAATTATGACTGCAATTGTGGCTTATAGTTACTATAGAAACCCTATGGGAAATCACATTTTTATCATCTTCACTGAAAGTACTGAGCCAATTTGAACCAGACTTGGCAGGCATTGTCTATGAGAGGTTCTCTACAACTGTTACTCATTTTATTCCTTTTGCATGAAAAAACGTGGTCGCCAGAAGCATTCTTTGATTCTGATTAGTCAATTTTGATAACTCTTCTCCTCTGAAACCACTGGGCCAAATGTTTTGCTATTTTGCATGGCTGATAACTGGGACACCCTCCACGACATTCCTCATTTTAATTTTGATTGTATTGCAAACATGGCCACAATTGCAGTTTATAGTTACTATAGAAAAAACCTATGGGAAATCACATTTTCATCTTCTCTCTGGAACTACTGAGCCGATGGAACCAAAACTTGGCAAGAATGGTCTATAGGAGGCCCTCTACAAACGATCCTCTTTTTGTTCCCGTTGGTTGGAAAGTTAAAAAATTTATAGTAATTTCTATATTTTTTATACTTACCAATGACCCAGACATAGCTGGTGCTAACTCTTAAAATATAGGGCCAAACACAAATTTTGCCCCCCAATCCCCAAAATTTGCATCTAAAACCAAAGAAAACATGTCCTGAAAGGCCCTCCACACTTCGCCTCTACTGCGCATGCGCAGTGTCAAGGACGTTCCGAAATTGGTGCCATTAATCATTCTAAAAACCAGTGCCTGGTAAGCGCTATGTACTCAGCGGGGAGGCAAGAGTTCCCAACTCCTGGGAGGGCCATCCCTGTCTGGGTCATTGGTAAGTATAAAAAATATATAAATTACTATAAATTTTTTAACATTTTTATACTGTACCAATGACCCAGACATAGCTGAATAGTAAAAAGGCTGGAGGGCCAAGGACATAGAGCAAAATGGAATACGCTCAATAATATAAAATAGAGTCATCCCCTGTAGGGAAAAAGAAGTAATAGGTCTTACATGTATCTTTCTTATTTATGATAAATTAGAAAGATACAACACCTTCCAAAATTGAGCTTCATACATCCATGTACTCTATTAATATCCAATATAATCCTTATACTAATAATTTTTAAAGTAAGCCAATAAATAAAGTAAGTCTAGAGAATAGAGACTCTTATACTCCTAAAAGTGTCTGAGGATTGCATAATCATGTCCGTTGACATATGCAATAATCAAAAGCTATACTTTAAAAACTAAGACTTGAATGAATTTTAAAAACCTAAACTTCTCACTAAACAACCATCCCAATAACATTTACTAACTCCGGAGGAGGTATCCCCTTGTTTTCATAGTAAAACAGGTGACCCAAGGGAACACCCTCCCCCCCCCCCCCCCCCTTTTTTCTTGCCCTGGGTCAAATAGCCCAGAGCGAAGAGGGCAGCAGGACGGAGTCACTGCCGGAACATAAAGCCTACATAGCTATAGTTGCAATTGTTAAGTGATCGACTTTCTGAGCAGCTGATAATGGACCTAAATAATGCAGGTCTCCAGAAATGGATACAATATTTCTGAGATAAAAATTTGTGAATGTGGATGGCTGAGACCAATATGCAGCCTACTTAATCTATAATAGCCCAGAGCGAAGAGGGCAGCAGAACGGAGACACTGCCGAAACAGACAGCCTACCTAGATATAGTAGCAACTGTTAAGTGAATGACATTCTGAGCAGTAGATAATAGACCTAACAATAGAGGCCCCAGAAATGGACTCGATATTTCTGAGATAAAAATTCATGAATGTGGATGGCTGAGCGCAATGAGCAGCCTTCAAAAATCTATAATAGCGACACTATTAATGTAAGCCCAAGATGTAAAAGAACTCTTACTTCATGAGCCGAAATCTTAAGCACAACTGCTAAGTCAATGATATACCATAAGCAGTACCGATAGTTAATAGAATCCATTAACAATAGAATGGAGCGTAACGTCCTTCTACTAGGCATCAAAGACAGAAGAAGCTTACGCCCATAGTAATAAACAGATATCTGTTTATAAATACATAAACTCTACCCGGAAAGAGTAAGCAAAAATCCAACCTAAATAGTAACGGAATAGTGATTCCGAAACTACGAAAGTGAAAATCATCCATCGATAGTGCATGAGAATTACTATCTAAAAGGTCAGAATTTGAAAACTACTGTTTCCAGAGGCTCAAATGATTACTTAGCTAAATAAGAACCGAAGTTAAAATCCATATAGGAATTTAATCTAAAGATTCTAAGTCTATTTATCAAAAAGTTACTAACTGACTTAGATAAAGAGACATAAGACTCAATTGTAAACTATCCTAGAGTGCATAGGTATGAGGTAACATAAACCTATAACCTTAATAATAACGGGCTGCAGTAGATCTTGTGAAACAAGTATACTAAAAAATTGCAATGAGTAGTATGGAGGGATCAACAATATGAACATAATGATCCCTACAGCCACGACGGAAGAGCCTCCACTTTAGCCGCATAAAATAGCGAAGAAGAGGATCTCCTATAGTAAGAAATCACGTCCAAAGCTCGTCCAGTACAATGCTTACAATGCAATATGGACCACACAACGGAAAACATGAAGGTTGCAACCATGCGGGTTGTGATAAAGATGACACGATTTACCCAGTGAAAAAAGATCCTCACATTGAGGAAGATTTCACGTTAAGTCCCACAGTAGACAAGAGAGTAAATTACCCATGATCTCTGTGAAGATAGAGATGCTATCAACAGAAATGTATTGTGGTTGTTTATCTTAGCAATACCTGCTGAAACAACAGCGCCGGAGGATACGCGTATCCTATCATTCCGTCCTATAGATCAATAGAGCGTTAACAACATTAGCTCAGAGATCTGGACAAGCCAACACATACGTCTGCAATAGATTAGCAAGCTGTGTCGTAAATAAATCATCATTGGGCGCTCCCATAGATAGCAAATCTGATTGAATACTTGTTTGTTGAGAGTCCATTCTGACAGCAACAAGCGACCCCTAAGTGAACGGGAGTCCGGTAAAACAATTAGACGACCCGGAATATGACGTACCAAAACAGAACTTGGTGTACTATAACCAACAGACGGATTCTTCCATTAAATTGAATAACGGAAACGAAAGAGTGCCTCCCTGGTTCCGGAGATACGCCACTACTGTCGAATTAACGGACAGGATTTGGGCATGCGTTTCTGAATAATGTTCATGCAATGACATAAAGCAAGCCTAAAAAACATTATTCCGCGGAAGAAAATTGGTTGCTAAGAGACTGCGGAACCCAAAGACCCTGGCACTTCGAATCCGTTGGGATCAGTATTATATCCCAATCTGTTTGACTGGCAACCGTCATAACAGCAACACTCAGGTCCGGCAACTGCGGTGGCACTCTCTGAGTCAACCACCGAATGTTTGCCCCAGTCTGAATCTCTTGTAACACTAGATAGACAAGAGAACGTGTAAATCGAGCAATTCATGGATTGCTGAAAAGTTGCCGTCGAAGAGAAGCTCCTCCGAGAACGAAGCGACTCTGAGAGAGTTCTTAACCTTACTATCCACGCGTATGGATGTAGCTAGGGCTGCGTCACGTCTAACCAACTCCAATCAGCCACTGAAGGGTGGAGTAAAACGTGAACAAACTACTGCCCTCAAAAGAAATTACATTGAGAATAATATCCCGTAAATCTTTTCTTGAAGACGTAATGATAACGCCTCAGTAAGGCGGATTACGTATGATAAAGCGTCTAAGTTAAGTCTACTATACATCATGTCGTTTCCAACATTGAAGTTGGAAAAGACATAAACGGTGAAAAAGAATATTTCCAGTCTTAAACCACACCGTCTAGACGCATATGAACTCTCGGTATGCCCTGCTCTGCCAAAATAAACTATTCGTATAAATGATAAAACGGCAGAAATGAGCAACGCGGACAAGAAACTAAACTATCATGCTCGGTAGCAGGCTTGTATGCATATATAGTGTCGAAAAATAAAACACATGTTGTAATGACATTATTGGACTGCGTCGGTAAGTCAGGGACAATGTCCCTGAACCGATCGAAAAATCCGAGTCCAATGACGCTACAAGTCTCTTATCCAAGATCGCAGCAATGAAGTCCGAAATAACAATCACTGGAAGAAAATGCCAGAAGATATGAAAGGCAGCTTCCGATACTACTAAAGGGAAAACTCGAAAATTTTCGAATCCCTTTCGCCATCCTGTCGGACCCTATAAAGCGTTCGGTCGTCCGTACCTGATGCAACCGCGGACCGCACCGACCCAGCGCCGTCGGATAATTCCTGATTCGACCAAGAAACTGTCAATTGCTGGGATGCTGCGAAACAACTGTGCTAACTCGGATAGCACGTCCGTCACTGAGGCCTGAGGAGAAGCGGTCCTACAATGCATTGCCGCTGGAAGCTCCGTGATCGTTACCCCGTGCATACTACTAATATGCGAGCGAACGGAGTGTATAGGCCTCGTGTCCCTTGGCTACCGGATGGCGCGACCTATTTGCCGTGGAATCACTGAATGACGAAACTGATCGGATACTCGAGGTCACGTAGCCAATGTGCGGTCGTGTGCCCTGCTGTGAGGATGAGGAAGCATTAAGGACAGTCTCTAGGACTGTCAATATAACGGAGCGTCCTGGCCGACAGACATATGCTCCGAATGTAAAATATCTGAACCGCAACATGCGGTCCCCTATGTTGTTGGACAAGAGAGGGACCTCTCTCGCTCACAGCCCGGACGGACCTGGACAAGCCAGGAACCGGACTAACAGGTTTCCTCCGATCTGTCCTCAATCTGCCGTCACTGGGTGAGTACTAAAGTAAATAAAGTGCTCGCATCACCCAAATCTCCTTCCTAGACCGCAACGGACGAACCCGGCAGCCGAACCATTCGATGAAAGTACGCTACACCGGGTGAGCTAGCGAATGTCACTCCGTAGGCGATAGACATATTCCATGAGCACTTATTGCCGCTAGCTCTTCAATAACTATGACGACAGAGGCACACTTTTGAAAGACATCTCCGTAACTTTGCGAACAAGAAACCAGAAATGCTTGGTTATAGCAAGCATAAAATAATAATATATATAGCGTCGTTCAATAATTCGAAAGTTTGTGTGACATTATTGGACTATGTCGGAATTGAGGGACGATGTCCCTGAACCGAACCAAAAATTTCTAAGTCCACCGACGCTATCAGTTTTTTATCCGGCATCGCAGCATTCTGGTCTGACGAAAGAAGCTATAGAAGACCAAGTCAGATGACATACACAACAGCATATGTTGTTCCGAAAGGGAAAGCTCGAAATCCTCCAAATCCCTTTCGGTATCCCGTCGGACCGGATGAAATTTTCGGACGTCCGTACCCGCTTCCGCGGAGCGTCCCGACCCAGCATCGTCGGATAAAAAATATGCGACAGATTCAGTTGATGCTGGGATGCTGCGATAAACTGTGCTATTTAGGAAAGCACGTCCGTTCCCGAGGCCTGTGCAGTAGCGGTCTTATGATGCATTGCCGCCGGAAGCTCCGTGTACTTTGACTCCCGCACACTTCCTATGCGAACGTCCGGAGTCTGCAGGCCTCGTGTCCCTGGCTACCGGATGGTGTGACCTGGTCGCCGATGAATCTCTGACTGGCGAAGCTGACTGGATATCCGTGGTCACGTAGCCAAGAGCGGTCGTGTGCGCAACTATGAGAATGAGGAAGCCTTATTGACAGTCTACTCCGGACTGACTATATGTCGGAGCGTCCCGAGCGACGGACGTATGCTCCGAATGCGAAACATTTTGTACCACAACATCTGGGGCCAGATGTTGTTGAACGAGAGAGGGGCCTCTCTCGCTTGCCGTCCGGATGGACCGGAATGAGCTATGAACCGGACTAAAAGGCTTCCTCCGTTCTCCCTCCGATCCGCCATCACTGGGTGTGCATTAGGTTGATTTATAGTGCTCGCATCACCCCAAAATTCCTTCTAGACCGCAACGGACGAACCCGGCTGCTGAACCATTCGGTGAATGGATGCTACACCGGGCGAGCTAGCGGACGTCAAAGGCCGTCGAACCTACTAGGGTCCTCTTAGGCAATTGGCGTATTTACATGAGCACTTTTCCGCTAGCCCTTCATTAATTGTGACGACGGAGGCACACTGTTGGAAGACATCACAGATACATCACCCTAATCTTGATCGTCTGAAATAGAAATTGATAAAGTAGAGTGACCCTGCGGGGAATGGACTGGAGTGTCCAATTCCCCAATAACATACCGTGACATACGCTTCCCATATTGTCATCGAAATCATACGATACAGAACAGGAGTTAATGCGAGTACACTGACCACATATAGAATGATTATAAAGTCAGAGCAAGACTTCCTCTTATTACAATTGATCAATATCCTTTCAATGTGAAAAGAAAACAACACCTGGTACTCGCACTAACCCCTGGCAATCAAAATACATAATAATAATATGATCCATTAATATAGAAAAAATAATTGAAATCAAAATATTTTGAAAAAATATTTTTTCAGAACAGCCCAAGTTTCTGAAAAGTAACGTTGAGCCCCAATGGATCCCAAGCCTAAGTGTGGACAAAAATTTTAAAAATATTTTAAACAATTTATTCAACACTTACGAACAATAATAATGTATCTAGTTATGATTAAAATAACATCAAGATATTATTTTCCAGAAATCCCCCCCTCACACAGAGGGCTGTTGTAAATGTAAACAATGAGTGTAAAAACACTAAAATAAGACTCCAGGCACCCAGGCCCGAAATCAGTTACCAAAAATACATTATCTGATGCAAAACAGAGACTTCCAGGGAAGAAAGTGCAGAACATCAGATGGTAGATGCAGAACACAACGCCTAACCACCCGTAGGTGAAGACGTAAACATGGGGAAAAGAACAGAATTCATTCTGTTATTCAGCTAAAACTCCTAAGAAAATTTAGTAATAATAATTACAAAAACTATGCCAAAAGCATGGGAGAATAGCAAGGGGGGACTTAAAGGACAGGGAGAGAGGAAAACACTTAAAAAACAGTGTAACTAAATAATCAGAATGACAACAAAATGGCTGCTGCCTCGAAAATAGGTAACTTAACATAATTTCATTAAAAATTTTTAAGTTACAGCCCTGATAATATTCTGTCACACATTTTTTCCTCTCCTCCTTCTCTATCCTCCTTAGAATCACCATTTCACTAATATTTATGTGTCTGGCATCATTTAAACAGAGATTTACAAGCACAAAGATCAGTCAGATGTTAACTGATGAAGGGCCAAACTTAGAATGATTAATGGCGCCAATTTCGGAACGTCCTTGACACTGCGCATGCGCAGTAGAGGCGAAGTGTGGAGGGCCTTTCAGGACATGTTTTCTTTGGTTTTAGATGCAAATTTTGGGGATTGGGGGGCAAAATTTGTGTTTGGCCCTATATTTTAAGAGTTAGCACCAGCTATGTCTGGGTCATTGGTACAGTATAAAAATATATGGCCACCAAAGACATTCTATGATTCTGTTTGATGGATTCAAATGTTTTGAAACTTCATGTGATTGAAGACTGGGACACCTTCTACCAATGATCCTCATGTAATGTTGATGTAATGTTGCAAACATGGCCACAATTGCAGCTCATAGTTACCATGGAAAGCCTATGGGAAATCACATTTTTATATGTAGTTCCAGGTGAGCGATTACAGGCTCTGTAGAGCCTCTAGTTATTGATTCTCTTCCTTGAGATAAAGTTTACTTTAGAAAGTTTCTTAGTTTTCCGGGTCTGAGTAGGAGCTCTGTCAAACACGATTTAACCCTTTACCTAATGAATCGGCCGCATCCTCCCATGTAATTTACAAATTAAGCAGATGAAAAAAAAAAAAATTCAACAAAACATGTGACCTCTCATTGGAACAAGCTCATCAAGCTTGTCTGAATGAGGTAACACATGATATGGTTTTGTTTAAATTTTTGGAAAAATCTGAAAAAAACAAAAACAAATTAAAATAATAAATTCTGATATCCTGTGCGTTGAAGAAAGGTTAATGGGATAATGCACAGTCTATTAGACAAACACAGGAATGAGACAAAATTCCTGTCAGTGAGATACTCCTGTTAAGGCCTTACAAAGTAGATCTTCGGTGTCTCAGGTACATTTTTTGTAAAATTGCATGTGGACGGGCGGGTTTTTATTTTATTTTTGCAATTGTTTCTTTGCCATCAAAAGTTCATGTTCTTGGTTTGTTTTATGTTTTAGGCCTCATTATTTACAGAATAGCATGGGTGGTGGTACTAAAGCATTGGAAAGCCTTCTTGCACTCAAGGGACAAATTTATCAATTTCATTAACTTGGGTAAAATATCAGACATAAACAATTTAATTTTTTTTTTTTCACATTGACATTGGTTGTAAAAAAAGCATGTGGCAGTCAAAAAGACCATGCGGGAGGGCCTGAGAAACAGATTTTTAACTTTTTTAGGCCCAACTGGATATTTTTCCATGGCAAAGAAGCTATTCATTTATCAGGGTTTGACTGTATTATAAAACCAAACCATGAAAATATTCAACAGAGAATCTACGACTGTATTATAAAACCAAACCAAGAAAATATTCAACATAGAATCTACTGACAGATTTTGAAATGCTGTGTTACCTCCAGATTGCTTACCTGCTCGTTCATTGCCACCGACACTGTTTTCATCACCCCATTGGAAGAAGTTACAGCCTTCACCTCTTGGTTTTGGGCATGCATAAAATGGTCTTCCTTTATTGGGTCCCTCCTTTTGTACTGTTAATCTGAAAATGAATATATTTCTCATCAATTCAAGTCTTTAAATGTTATAACTGGGAAGACACAAAACCAAGAACGTATCTATGCAAATGTGCACATTTGCTACCTAAAAGATAAAAACAAGTCTTCAATATCATTTTGCATAAAACTAATGTGTAACAAGGGATGAGAAACCAATTACCAGCAACAGAATACATTTTGTCATTTCTACTTTCAGTTTCATGTTTTATGTTATTTGTTT
Source organism: Pictodentalium vernedei (assembly GCA_031216915.1). Lineage (NCBI taxonomy): Eukaryota > Metazoa > Mollusca > Scaphopoda > Dentaliida > Dentaliidae > Pictodentalium > Pictodentalium vernedei. The sequence goes on along the minus strand of CM062297.1, from coordinate 731,308,801 downwards.
ATGCATATGCTTTTTGTTACTTCACACAGACACATGACCTGCATTCGCAACATCTATTAGCTTGCTGACCAATGACAGTTCACTTCATGTGCATGATTCTATTAATCATTACTCATTTTTACCTGCTAAAATGTTCCCATTCATCTGTTAACTTTCAAACCTTCCGCTTGTATAAAATTTTGTTGTGAACGTTGAACTGTCCATCTACTTATCTGCAAAGATTTGTTTATATGTTTACTTTCCTGCCACAAATCTGTGTGAGTGTGATTTAGGGTTTATACTTGTTGTCGATTTTTGATAAAATCGCACATTACAAATTTGATTATCGTTTCAATTTGCTTTTTGTCCTGAGATATTGAACAGTGAATGACTGAAGTTATATACTTGTGATATGTATATATTTCTAGGTTTTGGTTTATGGCGTAAAACTGAAGATGCAGTGATATTGTTATAATGAACCTTCATAGAATCCAGCTCACTCATTGTGTTCAAATTATTTGAGACCTCCTGAGTTACAAATGTGTTTTATAGGACAGTAATATTCAGAACACATTCAGGCCTTTGGATTTGTCTAGTTTTGGGCAAATCCTCCATATTGTGGCCTGCCAGGACAGAAAAGTAGGGTCTTGCAAATATTTGAGATTTGATTTGATATCGATATCAAATGTCTGCTTTGACATTGATCCCGAATCAGTCTCAAGATTCAATTTTTTCGAATCTCTCATACTAACTTCAGTTTGTTGCATTTCCAACAAAAATTGGATAAAATTGTCATTAGAGAATTCATTCAGGCCATGCCACGAGATGCCTGCCAAATGGTGGAGTTTCTGGAGAAGAAGAAAGAGAAGGAAGAGAAGCAGGCAAGTGGGGGTGTCATAGGGACTACACCTGTCACCCCTGTCCAGCTCGGCACCCCCCTCCCAGGAGTAGGGTTCGGAGGATGATGGGTCGTCAAGTGACAGATCAATCTCCAACCCATCTGAAGAGGAGATGGAGGAGGAAGATCTGTCTATGGTACAGGAAGTTGTCCCAGATGACGCACCTTCCACCCCTCCAGCTCTTGCTTCCCCGGCTTCTTCGAACCAGGAAGCTTCTACTGCGGAGTCCGTGTAGAGCATCCTAGGGAACAAGGTCAGAGACAAAGAGCACCGCGCCTTTCTTTTACAATCAAAGGAGTAACAGAGTGCCAGCAACCCCTACCTCCGCACCACTCCCAAGAGCTCTCCACCACCGGCAGCTGCAAGGGCTAGACCATATCAACCTAGTCAGCCCTCCACTCCTCCTTCAACACCAACAAAGGAGGTATCACCATTGCAGCCACCTCCTCCAAAAAAGAACAGAAGGAGGCACAGACGGCGCTGAGTACCTTTTACACTTTCCTCCTTTACCACGGCCAGACAAATCAAAATCATATACAGTTAAAGAGGGGCAAAAGGGGCTTACCCCAAATTGTCTCTGCGCGCCTTTGGCGCATGAAACCATTTGATCCGTGTCATATACAACACTGTCAATGCAGACTGCTTTTCACTGTCAAACAATTGTTTTTTTTTTAACCCTTTACCCAATGCAGCCGATTTCAAAATTTATTATTTTAAATAGCATTTTTTAAATTTTTTCAAAAAATTTCAACCAAACCACATCATGTGACCCCCTCTTTGGAACGTGCTCGACGAGCTCGTTCCAAAGAGGGGTCACATGATGTGGTCTGGTTGAAATTTTTCGAAAAATATTATTTTTTCAGCTGCTGAATTTGCATATTACGTGGGTGGATGAGGACAATTTGTTAGGTCAAGGGTTAAACTTATTTATCCGTTTCATTGTTTGATAAGACAGGAAGACCCTAAACTATATTGCATACATCTGGGAAACTTGACCAAAATATATATGGCTGCCACACTGGAAAACTTTGGCACTATGCAGGCCCATGTGGACACAGATAAAGGAACTTCATGAGCTAGAAAAAATAGAAACTATTGAAACACGTTTAAGATTTAAAAACAAAACCCTCAATAGACTCCAAGACAGTGAATTAATGGTATAGCTAAATGAGCACCGAACCCTTAACAAAAAAAAACTAAATGTGCTGAAGAGCGCAAGACGAGGATATAGCTAGTTATCATAATTAAAGTCACATAATTAAAATCAAAACTGCTACAATTGGGACGAAATTCAGTGAGGTTTATATCGCCAGTCAAACAAACTTTAACCCTTTACCTAACGAAACAACCACATCCGCTGGCGTAATATGCAAATTTAGCAGCTGGAAAAAACATTATTTTTAAAAAACTTCCAACAAAACCATACCATGTGACCCCTCTTTGGAACAAGCTTGTCAGACTTGTTCCAATGAGGGGACACATGATATGGTTTGGTTTGAATTTTTTTTAAAATTTTTAAAAATGATATTTAAAATAATAAATTTTGTTATCGTCTGCATTGGGTAAAGGGTTAAGGGTTTGTGAGGACTGTCTCACTGCTCAATGCACACATTATACATTACCATAACGTATTGGGAAGGGCCTGGTACATTTTGGTGTAAATAACCTGGACCGGAGGCAGGTGAGAATACCCACGAAAGCTTGCCTCTGCAATCAGTGGGAGCTGCAAAAAATCTCCACCTGCAGTCCAGTTTTCCATCCCCCGAGTATTAATTTCGGGGAGGGACGACTGGCTGGCCCCTTCGCATGGCACTTGCCATTCTCGGTGGAACAGTGTACTTAGAAGGCAACTACATCTTCTACCCCTATAGTTACAGAAAAGTATATAATAGAATGAAAGTGCGTGGAGTAAGTGAGAATTCCCTTGCTACTCATTTTGAACTCAAGGATCAAGTCTGTGAGGAACTCCTCGCAACTCTGCGGGTAGGGAGTGTGCTAGGAAGAAACCCAGTCCTTGCCCCATCAATTGCAACAATCACACAATATATACATCTCTATACAATCTCTTCCTATAACTTTCCTAACTGAACACTCTCAAATTTCCTTGAAACACTCTAACCAAGACGACGCATGGAAAAAGACAAAGCACAGGAGGGATTCGAAAAAGCATCCTGCCAACATACACACAAGAACACCAAACACCAAGCAAGGATTGAAAAAAGCTTGCCTGGTTGGGACCAGAGTACATTTTAAAAAATGCCGATAGGATCATCGATCCAATGTCGAGTTGTGACAGCACAAAAGTGGGTTTAATCATTATCAACTTATCGTCCAGAAACCAATTGTTTACAATTTACTATGTGAAGGGTCACTTTGACCTTGACCTTTGACCTAGTGATTCCGAAATAAATAGGGCTCTTTCTTGCACCAATGCCAACCTACCTATGAAATTCATGAACGTAGGTGGAACCATTGTCAAATTATCATCTGGAAACCAATTGTTTACGATTTATTATGTTCAAGGTTACTGTGACCTTGGCCTTTGACCTAGTGAGTCTAAAATAAATAGGGGGTCTTCCACTCAAGTAGGCCAAACTACCTATAAAGTTTCATGAATCCAAAATAAATAGGGGGTCTTCCACTCAAGTAGGCCAAACTACCTATAAAGTTTCATGAATGTGGGTCAAACTATTATCAAGTTATCGTCTGAAAACCAATTGTTTATGATTACTATGTTGAAGGTCACTGTGACCTTGACCTTTCACCTAGCAAATCCAAAATAAATCGGGTTCTTCCTCTCACTGATGCCAGCCTACCTATGAAGTTTCATGAACGTGGATCGAAACATTATTAAGTTATCATCCGGAAACCAATTGTTTATGATTTACTATGTTGAAGGTCACTGTGACCTTGACCTTTCACCTAGCGAGTCCAAAATAAATAGGGTTCTTCCTCTCACTGATGCCAACCTACCTATGAAGTTTCATGAACATGGGTCGAACCATTATCAAGTTATCATCTGCAAACCAATTGTTTTGATTTACTATGTTCAGGGTCACTGTGACCTTGACCTTTGACATAGTGAGTCCAAAATAAATATGGTTCTTCCTCTCATGAAGGCCAACCTATATATGAAGTTTCATGAATGTGGGTTGAACTGTAGTCAAGTTATCATTCAGAAACCAATTGTTTACAATTTACTATGTTCAAGGTCATTGTGACCTTGACCTTTGACCAAGCAAGTCCAAGATTAATAAGGTTCTTCCTCTCACCGATACCAACCTACCTATAAAGTTTCATGAACATGGGTTGAACCATTATCAAGTTACTATCCGGAAACCAATTGTTTATGCCCGCCTGCCATTCATCAAACTATAAGTCGAGTTTGACTTCGTCACAACTCGACTAAAAATTGGAAAAAATGTTGATAGGATCACCGATCCAATGTTGAGTTGTGACAGCACAAAAGTGGGTTTAATCATTATCAACTTATCGTCCGGAAACCAATTGTTTACAATTTACTATGTGAAGGGTCACTGTGACCTTGACCTTTGACCTAGTGATTCCGAAATAAATAGGGCCCTTTCTTGCACCAATGCCAACCTACCTATGAGGTTTCATGAACGTAGGTGGAACCATTGTCAAATTATCATCTGGAAACCAAATGTTTATGATTTATTATATTCAAGGTCACTGTGACCTTGGCCTTTGACCTAGTGAGTCCAAAATAAATAGGGGTCTTCCACTCACCTAGGCCAACCTACCTATGAAGTTTCATGAATGTGGGTCAAGCCATTATCAAGTTATCGCCTGGAAACCAATCGTTTACGATTTTCTAATTTGAAGGTCACTGTGACCTTGACCTTTCACCTAGCAAGTCCAAAATGTTAAAAAATTTATAGTAATTTATATATTTTTTATACTTACCAATGACCCAGACATAGCTGGTGCTAACTCTTAAAATATAGGGCCAAACACAAATTTTGCCCCCCAATCCCCAAAATTTGCATCTAAAACTAAAGAAAACATGTCCTGAAAGGCCCTCCATACTTCGCCCCCACTGCGCATGCGCAGTGTCAAGGACGTTCCGAAATTGGCGCCATTAATCATTCTAATAACCAGTGCCTGGTAAGCGCTATGTACTCAGCAGGGAGGCAAGAGTTCCCAACTCCTGGGAGGGCCATCCCCGTCTGGGTCATTGGTAAGTATAAAAAATATATAAATTACTATAAATTTTTTAACATTTTTATACTGTACCAATGACCCAGACATAGCTGAATAGTAAAAAGGCTGGAGGGCCAAGGACATAGAGCAAAATGGAATACGCTCAATAAAATAAAATAGAGTCATCCCCTGTAGGGAAAAAGAAGTAATAGGCCTTACATGTATCTTTCTTATTTATGATAAATTAGAAAGATACAACACCTTCCAAAATTGAGCTTCATACATCCATGTACTCTATTAATATCCAATATAATCCTTATACTAATAATTTTTAAAGTAAGCCAATAAATAAGTAAGTCTAGAGAATAGAGACTCTTATACTCCTAAAAGTGTCTGAGGATTGCATAATCATGTCCGTTGACATATGCAATATTCAAAAGCTATACTTTAAAAACTAAGACTTGAATGAATTTTAAAAACCTAAACTTCTCAGTAAACAACCATTCCAATAACAGCTCAGAATTACTAACTCCGGAGGAGGTATCCCCTTGTTTTCATAGTAAAACAGGTGACCCAAGGGAACACCCTCCCCCCCCCCCCCCCCTTTTTCTTGCCCTGGGTCAAATAGCCCAGAGCGAAGAGGGCAGCCGAACGGAGACACTGCCGAAACAGACAGCCTACCTAGCTATAGTAGCAACTGTTAAGTGAATGACATTCTGAGCAGTAGATAATAGACCTAACAATAGAGGCCTCCAGAAATTGACTCGATATTTCTGAGATAAAATTCATGAATGTGGATGGCTGAGTGCAATGAGCGGCCTTCAAAAATCTATAATAGCGACACTATTAATGTAAGCCCAAGAAGTAGAAGAACTCTTACTTCATGAGCCGAAATCTTAAGCACAACTGCTAAGTCAATGATATACTATAAGCAGTACCGATAGTTAATAGAATCCATTAACAAAAAAATGGAGCGTAACGTCCTTCTACTAGACATCAAAGACAGAAGAAGCTTACGCCCATAGTAATAAACAGAAATCTGTTTATAAATACATAAACTGTACCCGGAAAGAGTAAAGGCCTATGCCCATACGAAGACGGAAGGACCTTAAAATAATAGGTTCCGGATAATAGGAGCCTAACTCTTATGCAACAATCCAACCTAAATAGTAACGGAAGTATTGATTCCGAAACTATGAAAGTGAAAATCATCCATCGATAGTTCATGAAACTCACTGACTCTACAGTAAAAGAGAAACCAACAGAATTACTGTCTAAAAGGTCAGAATTTGAAAACTACTGTTTCCAGAGGCTCAAATGATTACTTAGCTAAATAAGAACCGAAGTTAAAATCCGTATAGGAATTTAATCTAAAGATTCTAAGTCTATTTATCAAAAAGTTACTAACTGACTTAGATAAAGAGACAAAAGACTCAATTGTAAACTATCGTAGAGTGCATAGGTATGAGGTAACATAAACCTATAACCTAAATAATAACAGGCTGCAGTAGATCTTGTGAAACAAGTATACTAAAAAATAGCAATGAGTAGTATCGAGGGATCAACAATATGAACATAATGATCCCTACACCACGACGGAAGAGCCTCCACTTTAGCCGCATAGAATAGCGAAGAAGAGGATCTCCTATAGTAAGAAATCGCGTCCAAAGCTCGTCCAGTACAGTGCTTACAATGCAATACGGACCACACAACGGAATACATGAAGGTTGCGACCTTGCAGGTTGTGATAAAGATGACACGATTACCCCAGTGAAAAAGATCCTCACATAGAGGAAGATTTCACGTTAAGACCCACAGTAGACAAGAGAGAAAATTACTCATGATCTCTGTGAAGATAGAGATGCTATCAACAGAAATGTATTGTGGTTGTTTATCTTAGCAATACCTGCTAAAACAACAGCGCCGGAGGATACGCGTATCCTATCATTCCGTCCTATAGATCAATAGAGCGTTAAGAATATTAGCTCAGAGATCTGGAGAAGCCAACACATACGTCTGCAATTGATTAGCAAGCTGTGTCATAAATAAATCATCATTGGGCGCTCCCATAGATAGCAAATCTGATTGAATACTTGTTTGTTGAGAGTCCATTCTGACAGCAACAAGCGACCCGTAAGAGAACGGGAGTCCGATAAAACAATCAGACGACCCGGAATATGACGGACCAAAACTGAACTTGGTGTACTATAACCAACAGACGGATTCTTTCCATTAAATTGAATAACGGAAACGAAAGAGTGCCTCCCTGGTTCCGGAGATACGCCACTACTGTCGAATTAAAGGACAGGAATTTGGGCATGCGTTTCTGAATAATGTTCATGCAATGACATAAAGCAAGCCTAAAAAACATTATTCCGCGGAAGAAAACTGATTGCTAAAAGACTGCGGAACCCAAAGACCCTGGCACTTCGAATCCGTAGGGATCAGTATTATATCCCAATCTGTTTTGACTGGCAACCGTCATAACAGCCACACTCGGGTCCGGCAACTGCGGCGGCACTCTCTGAGTCAACCACCGAATGTTTGCCCCAGTCTGAATCTCTTGTAACACTAGATAGACAAGAGAACGTGTAAATCGAGCAATTCATGGATTGCCGAAAAGTTGCCGTCGAAGAGAAGCTCTTCCGAGAACGAAGCGACTCTGAGAGAGTTCTTAACCTTACTATCCACGCGAGTGGACGTAGCTAGGGCTGCGTCACGTCTAACTAACTCCAATCAGCCACTGAAGGGCGGAGTTATACGTGAACAAACTACTGCCCTCAAAAGAAATTACATTGAGAATAATATCCCGTAAATCTTTTCTTGAAGACGTAATGATAACGCCTCAGTAAGGCGGATTACGTATAATAAAGCGTCTAAGTTAAGTCTACTATACATAATGTCGTTCCCAACATTGAAATTGGAAAAGACATAAACGGCGAAAAAGAATATATGCAGTTTTTAATCACACCGTCAAGACGCATATGAACTCTCGGTATGCCCTGCTCTGCCAAAATAAACTATTTGTATAAATGATAAAATGGCAGAAATGAGCAACGCGGACAAGAAACTAAACTATCATGCTTAGTAGCAGGCTTGTATATATATATATAGCGTCGAAAAATAAAACACATGTTGTAATGACAATATTGGAATGCGTCGGTAAGTCAGGGACAATGTCCCCGAACCGATCGAAAAATCCGAGTCCAATGACGCTATAAGTCTCTTATCCAAGATCGCAGCAATGAAGTCCGAAATAATAATCACTGGAAGATAATGCCAGAAGATATGAAAGGCATCTTCCGATACTACTAAAGGGAAAACTCGAAATCTTTCGAATCCCTTTCGCCATCCTGTCGGACCCTATAAAGCGTTCGGTCGTCCGTACCTGATGCAACCGCGGACTGCACCGACCCAGCGCCGTCGGATAATTCCTGATTCGACCGAGAAACTATCAATTGCTGGGATGCTGCGAAACAACTGTGCTAACTCGGATAGCACGTCCGTCACTGAGGCCTGAGGAGAAGCGGTCTTACGATGCATTGCCGCTGGAAGCTCCGTGATCGTTACCCCGTGCATACTACCAATATGCGAGCGAACGGAGTGTATAGGCCTCGTGTCCCTTGGCTACCGGATGGCGCGACCTATTCGGCGTGGAATCACTGAATGCCGAAACTGATCGGATACTCGAGGTCACGTAGCCAATGTGCGGTCGTGTGCCCTGCTGTGAGGATGAGGAAGCATAAAAGACAGTCTCTCGGACTGTCAATATAACGGAGCGTCCCGACCAACGGACATATGCTCCGAATGTAAAATATCTGAACCACAACATGCGGTCCCCTATGTTGTTGGGCGAGAGAGGGACCTCTCTCGCTCACAGCCCGGACGGACCTGGACCAGCCAGGAACCGGACTAACAGACTTCCTCCGATCTGTCCTCAATCTGCCGTCACTGGGTGAGTACTAAAGTAATTAAAGTGCTCGCATCACCCAAATCTCCTTCCTAGACCGCAACGGACGAACCCGGCAGCCGAACCATTCGATGAATGTACGCTACACCGGGTGAGCTAGCGAATGTCACTCCGTAGGCGATAGACATATTCCATGAGCACTTATTGCCGCTAACTCTTCATTAACTATGACGACAGAGGCACACTTTTGAAAGACATCTCCATAACTCTTCGAACAAGAAACCAGAAATGCTTGGTTAGCAAGCATAAAATAATAATATATATAGCGTCGTTCAATAATTCAAAAGTTTGTGTGACATTATTGGACTATGTCGGAACTGAGGGACGATGTCCCTGAACCGAACCAAAAATTTCTACGTCCACCGACGCTATCAGTTTCTTATCCGGCATCGCAGCATTCTGGTCCGACGAAAGAAGCTGTAGAAGACCAAGTCAGATGACATACACAACAGCATATGTTGTTCCGAAAGGGAAAGCTCGAAATCCTCCGAATCCCTTTTGGTATCCCGTCGGACCGGATGAAACTTACGTCCGTACCCGCTTCCGCGGAGCGTCCCGACCCAGCATCGTCGGATAAAATATATGCGACAGATTCAGTTGATGCTGGGATGCTGCGATAAACTGTGCTATTAAGGAAAGCACGTCCGTTCCCAAGGCCTGTGCAGTAGCGGTCTTACGATGCATTGCCGCCGGAAGCTCCGTGTACGTTGACTCCCGCACACTTCCTATGCGAACGTCCGGAGTCTGCAGGCCTCGTGTCCCTGGCTACCGGATGGTGTGACCTGGTCGCCGAAGAATCCTTGATCGGCGAAGCTGGTAATATATCGGCGGTCACGCAGCCAAGGTGCGGTCGTGTGCGCTGACGAGAAGAGGAAGCCTTAGCAGTCTCAGCGGACTGCCTATACAACGGAGCGTCCCGAGCGACGGACGTATGCTCCGCTTACGACACATTTTGTACCACAACATCTGGGGCCAGATGTTGTTGAACGAGAGAGGGGCCTCTCTCGCTTGCCGTCCGGATGGACCGGAACGAGCTATGAACTGGACTAAAAGGCTTCCTGCATTCTCCCTCCGATCCGCCGTCACTGGGTGTGCATTAGGTTAGTTTATAGTGCTCGCATCACCCCAAAAATCCTTCTAGACCGCAACGGACGAACCCGGCTGCCGAACCATTCGGTGAATGGACGCTACACCGGGCGAGCTAGCGGACGTCAAAGGCCGTCGAACCTACTAGGGTCCTCTTAGGCAATTGGCGTATTTACATGAGCACTTTTCCGCTAGCCCTTCATTAATTGTGACGACGGAGGCACACTGTTGGAAGACATCACAGATACATCACCCTAATCTTGATCGTCTGAAATAGAAATTGATAAAGTAGAGTGACCCTGCGGGGAAAGGACCGGAGTGTCCAAATCCCCAACAACATACCGTGACATACGCTTCCCATATTGTCATCGAAATCATACGATACAGAACAGGAGTTAATGCGAGTACACTGACCACATATAGAATGATTATAAAGTCAGAGCAAGACTTCCTCTTATTACAATTGATCAATATCCTTTCAATGTGAAAAGAAAACAACACCTGGTACTCGCACTAACCCCTGGCAATCAAAATACATAATAATAATATGATCCATTAATATAGAAAAAATAATTGAAATCAAAATATTTTGAAAAAATATTTTTTCAGAACAGCCCAAGTTTCTGAAAAGTAACGTTGAGCCCCAATGGATCCCAAGCCTAAGTGTGGACAAAAATTTTAAAAATATTTTAAACAATTTATTCAACACTTACGAACAATAAAAATGTATCTAGTTATGATTAAAATAACATCAAGATATTATTTTTTAGAAATCCCCCCCTCACACAGAGGGCTGTTGTAAATGTAAACAATGAGTGTAAAAACACTAAAATAAGACTCCAGGCACCCAGGCCCGAAATCAGTTACCAAAAATACACTATCTGATGCAAAACAGAAACTTCCAGGGAAGAAACTGCAGAACATCAGATGGTAGATGCAGAACACAACGCCTAACCACCCCTAGGTGAAGACGTAAACATGGGGAAAGAACAGAATTCATTCTGTTATTCAGCTAAAACTCCCAAGAAAATTTAGTAATAATAATTACAAAAACTATGCCAAAAGCATGGGAGAATAGCAGGGAACTTAAAGGACAGGGAGAGAGGAAAACACTTAAAAAAACAGTGTAACTAAATAATCAGAATGACAACAAAATGGCTGCTGCCTTGAAAATAGGTAACTTAACATAATTTCATTAAAAATTTTTAAGTTACAGCCCTGATAATATTCTGTCACACATTCTTTTCCTCTCCTCCTTCTCTATCCTCCTTAGAATCACCATTTCACTAATATTTATGTGTCTGGCATCATTTAAACTGAGATTTATAAGCACAAAGATCAGTCAGATGTTAACTGATGAAGGGCCAAACTTAGAATGATTAATGGCGCCAATTTCGGAACGTCCTTGACACTGCGCATGCGCAGTGGGGGCGAAGTGTGGAGGGCCTTTCAGGACATGTTTTCTTTAGTTTTAGATGCAAATTTTGGGGATTGGGGGGCAAAATTTGTGTTTGGCCCTATATTTTAAGAGTTAGCACCAGCTATGTCTGGGTCATTGGTACAGTATAAAAATATATAGAGTTCTTCCTCTCACTGATGCCAACCTACCTATGAAGTTTCATGAACATGGGTCGAACCATTATCAAGTTATCATCCGGAAACCAATTGTTTGGATTTACTATGTTCAGGGTCACTGTGACCATGGCCTTTGACCTAGTGAGTCCAAAATAAATAGGGTTCTTCCTCTCACAAAGGCCAACCTACATATGAAGTTTCATGAATGTGGGTTGAACCGTAGTCAAGTTATCATCTGGAAACCAATTGTTTACAATTTATTATGTTCAAGGTCACTGTGACCTTGACCTTTGACCAAGCAAGTCCAAAATTAATAGGGATCTTCCTCTCACCGATACCAACCTACCTATGAATTTTCATGAACATGGGTTGAACCATTATCAAGTTATCATCCGGAAACCAATTGTTTACGCAAGCCCGCCCGCCCGTCCGCCCGCCATTCACCAAACTATAAGTCGAGTTTGACTTCGTCACAACTCGACTAATAAATAAACAGATGAATAAAGAAATAATGGCCCTTTTAAGGGCTTTTGGGTGTGTGTCTGTGAGAGAGTGGGGGTGGATGTGTGCAGGGGGTGTGTGCTTGTGGGGATGTGTGGTTAGAGGTTTTTTTTCTTCTCCACTACCATGGCATCTGCTCCCTCTGAGGGAAGACCAGATGGCCAAAATTCAGCATCCACTCTCTCTCAAACGCTGATGGATGACACCCAGCTTTCAAAAACACATATTGGTGGATTTTTTTTCCTTTTTAATAACCATTATGGATAATATGTGGGGGCTGCTTCCAAACCAGCAACCTGTTTGGGCTTCTTTTTCTTCTTTCTAAAACAAACATCAAACTGCAGTTTCAGTATTACCATAAATATCCCCACATTTCTAAGTAAAACACAAGAGCAGAATTCTGGTACCATATATGTCTGTGTGTAAGTCACACTTTTTTTTACCTCGAAACATAAATCAAAATCAGGGTGCATTTGTTGTTTTATGAATCACTGTCAGAGCAGGTTCTCGATTAGACTTCGTTTGTACTATGTTGATGGGAAGGGGTAGATTGCATGGCTTTTGTTTATGTTCTTGCTGTATATGTTCTGTTTGGTAAATGCTATACATTATTATAAAGTGTATCCCTGTTAATTGAATAGCCACTCTGCCAATGAAAATTATTCAATTAACAGGAGTATTCAATTAACAGGAATTGTCACTTCCCTGTATTCTAGAGATAAACTTAGCATTTAATCTATTATATCTTGTTTGATAGAGCTTATGGCACACTGTCAGACAGGATATAATAGATTAAATGCCTGTACTGAATGTACTGAGGCCAAATAGGTCTATAAACAAAGGAAAACTGGGGAGAGTCAGGGTAATATCTCGACAGGTTACAAGATTTGTTATTCAATTAACCGGAGTTTACTCTATAACCTATATTCAATTAACAGGTCAAATTTGAACTGGAGGTATGATAAATGGTTTTGTGTTGGGAAATTATATTCAATTAACAGGGTTATTCAGTTACGGGATATCCAATCACGTGGGATCCACTGTACCTGTAGAAGACTGTTATTTTGTGTTGTTTAGTTTTAAATTCGATAAAATAAATAATTTGTACTTGTAACTTGTCTATTATGTTTAACATCGCTATAAAATAATGACTCCATTCACTGCCCTGATCCTTAACCCTTATTGGGCCTCTTGCCTCCTTTCGAAGTACTGAGTATGATCTATCCCTCATGTCGTCATATTCAAAATATAATGGATTTACTGCATCAACGAGTATCACATGGGGAATAAATGGACAAAGTAAATAACACTAAAAATTTTTTTCCTGCATTTAATATGAGATAAATATGACTAAAATGAAAAAATAATAAGAAACCAAAACCCTTCACATGTTCTGATACTCACCTGATTTTGTGTACAAGCCCACACTCACTCACTGACCACAGTCATTCTTGTGTACCAGCTCTTCTCACAATCGGGGAGGGGGGGGGGGGGGACTTATACAAAGGTAATAGACGCAGGGGAGATATTTTGGCTGAAAATATGGGGTGCGACTAAACATGGGAACGACTTACACACAGACATATACAGTAGTTATGCACAATTCCTAGCCATCTTCCAGTTTGAGGTTGTCGGGGGTATGACCCCACTACCCTACCACCAGTGCGCACACTCAAATCAAAAAGATTCTTGGTCCTTCTGTCTGTAATGGCTTCATAAGCAAATAAAGTTATTCGGGTCGCAAGGGATTTCAAATCCCACATTGCCCCTGTGCACCTTCGGAGCATTAAAACTTTCATTAATTAAAAACCTTTGAGGTGGTATTAGTCCCCTACGACGCTTTTGTGACATAAGGTTTTTTTGTCACAGAAGACACTCGAGTAAAAAAGCATCTTGGATTTTGAAAAAAAAATATTGAGCATGCATAATCCCCTCACAACCCTTTATCCATGTACCATATATGAAAGGCATAGCTTGAACCATATTGGAGGGAGGGATGGTAACATAAAATAGAGAGAAAAGCTTAAAAAACACAAAAAAATGGCCGCCATTCTGCCATCTTGGATTTTGAAAAATAAATATTGACTGTGCATCATCCCCTCAGAACCATTTATCCATGTACCAAATATGAAAGATGTAGCTTGAAGCAGAGGGAGAGGTGGTAACATAAAAACAGACAGACGAAAAGACAGACAGACAGATGTTAGATTTTGAAAAAAAAATATTGAGCGTGCATAATCCCCTCACAACTCCTTTATCCATGTACCATATATGAAAAGGGCAGCTTGAACCATGTTGGAGGGAGCAGTGGTAACATAAAATAGAGAAAAAAGAAAAAAGCTTAAAAAACACAACAGAAATGGTTGCCATGGCGCCATCTTGAATTTTGGAAAAAAAATATTGAACATGCAACATCCCATTACAACCCTCTATCCATGTGCCGGATACAAAAAGTGTAGCTTGAACCATGTTGGAGTGAGGGGTGGTAACATAAAATAGAGAAAAAAGGTTAAAAAACACAACAAAAATGGCCGCCATGCCACCATCTTGGATTTTGATAAAAAATGACTGAACGTGCATCATCCCCTCCCAACCCTCTATCCATGTGCCAAATATGCAAAGTGTAGCTTGAACCATGTTGGTGGGAGGGGTGGTAACATGAAAATTGAGAAAAAAAGCTTAAAAAACACAACAAAAATGGCCGGCATTCCACCATCTTGGATTTTTTTGAAAAAAAAAATTTTGAGCGTGCATCATCCCCTCAGAACCATTTATCCATGTACCAAATATGAAAGGTGTAGCTTGAAGCATATTAGAGGGAGAGGTGGTAACATAAAAACAGACAGACGGACAGACAGACAGATGTTAGATTTTGAAAAAAAAATATTGAGCGTGCATAATCCCCTCACAACCCCTTTATCCATGTACCATATATGAAAAGTGCAGCTTGAACCATGATGGAGGGAGCAGTGGTAACATAAAATAGAGAAAAAAGCTTAAAAAACACATCAGAAATGGTTGCCATGGCGCCATCTTGAATTTTGGAAAAAAAATATTGAACGTGCAACATCCCATTATAACCGTCTATCCATGTGCCAGATATAAAAAGTGTAGCTTGAACCATGTTGGTGGGAGGGGTGGTAACATGAAAATAGAGAAAAAAAAGCTTAAAAAACACAACAAAAATGGCCGCCATTCCACCATCTTGGATTTTGAAAAAAAAATTTTGAGCGTGCATCATCCCCTCAGAACAATTTATCCATGTACCAAATATGAAAGGTGTAGCTTAAAGCATGTTGGAGGGAGAGGTGGTAACATAAAAAACAGACAGACAGACAGATGGACGGACAGACAGATGGATGGACAGATGGACGGATGGATGGACAGGCAGACAGACAGACGGAGTGCAATCCTATAGTCCCCTTACGGTTCCCGTAGGGGACTAAAAAAACACATAATAGAGACACTATAGCACTATTTCCAGATCTGCAATGTTTCAAATGACCCAAACTTAAATTGCGTTATAAAAGTTTTGAACTCTACCATTGATCATTTACTAAACAAACCAAACAAATCTGGCCATATACACAAAACAAGAGGGATGTTACATCCCAACGCTCACCTACATTCGCGCTTGATAATGTCGTTCAGGGTATTTGATGACTGGATTCGCAACGCAAAATGCTATACAAAAATGTCCAAATGCTAACCATTTTTCTTTCAAATTGGTTTATATTCACTATTTATCATCACTTTTTGAAACCAAGATGGAAACTGCTAATCAAATTTTTAAAAACAAAAAATACCCTGTCGTTCCAATGTAACATGCCTAATATTTAGTTAATATAAATCATTAACTAGGCATCAAATGATTAATGTGGTTTATGTGATGGCTTTGGAAAGTCTATATTTCTGCACTTATTATATATCAATTCAACATAAAATCATTGGATATAAAAGCATTTTTTTCTTTTAGAAATGTTTATGATTAAGAATATGAATCGTGAGGCCAGATATTAAATCATAAATAAGAATTAGGAAAGGCTTTCATAAATCACTGAAATTGTAAGTACATTCATTGGTTAAAGAGGAGTTGCGGAAAAACATTCATTCAAGGCTTTCATAAATCACTGAAATTGTAAGTACATTCATTGGTTAAAGAGGAGTTGCGGAAAAACATTCATTCAAGAAAGTGACTATAAGTCCCAACAAAAATACATCACATCAACAACTAAAATAAGCCTTAATGTTACTAGTAACAAGTATGAGAAAGTATTAAAAAAAAAAAAGTTAAAAAATTTTTTTTAAAGAAAGTGAATATAAGTCCCAAAAATCCCCCTCACCTTAACACAAACTTTTAGAACTTAAAATTGAGTAAGTCAGACAAAAACGTGAACATTGTGACTGAAAAAAAGAAAAGAAATCAGTTAAATTTCTGCATACAGTAGGGTTAATACCTACAGTTGTTATTGAAATGAGAAAATAAACAGTAATGAGAGATGACGGCACCACAATCTGCACAAAAGCTGACTTTAACACAAATTCTTACAACACCTAAACGCTAATTCTTACAACAAGTTTTGGCAGAAAATCAGCCTCAAATTCCTCAAATATGCATGTAATGAGGGTTAAATATTACTGCAATGGAGTTCAGTAACCCAAGCGTAGAATATTAATCGCCTGGAAACAAACATAGAAATACAACTCACCTAAACACAAAGTTTACAAAGTTTTACAACTTAAAATTTACTAAGTCCGAGAAAAACATGAAAATTTTGACTGAAAAAAAAGAAAATTTCCATTAAATTTCTGCATACAGTAGGGTTAATACCTACAGTTGTTAATGAAATATGAAAATCAACAGTAATGAGAAATTAAAGAAGCACAAGCTGCACAAAAGCTGACTTTAACGCAAATTCTTACAACACCTAAACGCAAATTCTTACAACTTTTGGCAGAAAATTTTAGGTGAAATTTGGAAAAAAGTTGTAGTATCAGGGTTAAATACTGTTCTGATAGTCCCCTACAACCTACATATGCAATATCAAAGGCCTGAGCCCACTGATCTTTGAGAACTCAGCTTAACACCTCACCTTAACACAAACTTTTAGAACTTAAAATTTACTAAGTCCGACAAAAACATGAAAATTTTGACTGAAAAAAAAAAAAAATTCCGTTAAATTTCTGCATACAGTTGGGTTAATACCTACAGCTGTTATTGAAATATGAAAATCAACAGTAATGAGAAGTTAAAGCACCACAATTTGCACAAAAGCTGACTTTAACACAAATTCTTACAACACCTAAACGCTAATTCTTACAACAAGTTTTGGCAGAAAATCAGCCTCAAATTCCTCAAATATGCATGTAATGAGGGTTAAATATTACTGCAATGGAGTTCAGTAACCCAAGTGTAGAATATTAATCACCTGGAAAGACACATAGAAACACAACTCACTTAAACACAAAGTTTTACAACTTAAAGTTTACTAAGTCCGAGAAAAACATGAAAATTTTGAGTGAAAAAAAAGAAAATTTTCGTTAAATTTCTGCATACAGTAGGGTTAATACCTACAGTTGTTATTGAAATATGAAAATCAACAGTAATGAGAAGTTAAACCAGCACAATCTGCACAAAAGCTGACTTTAACACAAATTCTTACAACACCTAAACGCAAATTCTTACAACAACTTTTGGCAGAAAATTTTAGCTGAAATTTGGAAAAAAGTCGTAGTTTCAGGGTTAAATACTGTTCTAATAGTCCCCTAGAACCTACATATGCAATATCAAAGGCCTGAGCCCACTGATGCTTGAGAAATTCACCTTAACATTAACTCTTACAATATTGGACACGCCGGACGCCGACGCCCGAGGTTATCACAATAGCTCACCACATCTTACAGATGTAGGTGAGCTAAAAATGATCATCGAAACTATGTTGAATTTCAGATCTTTTAATTCCAAAACACTGCCTATAACCAAGCCTGAATATAAGCAACCTGTCATTTGCATAATGAGGTACCAAGAGGGTGAATTTGCTGATGCTATCCCATACAGTGGGCCAGTTTATCCTCTAGGTACATCTTTCTGTTATGGATTGAGGGTAGCATCACAAAATTTACCCTCTGTGAACCTCATTTTGAAGATGACAGTCTGTTAATTTCAGGCTTGCCTATAACCACTCATTAGAAGCAAAATTGAAAAACATGATTTCAAAGAGTATTGTGGGCATGATAGTGGATAGTTTAGGTAATAATGTAGTTGAGCACATTGCAAATTGGTAGTTTCTCTGCTGTAGGAATCCAAGACTTGCCAAGAAACAACTGCCAAGGTTCTTAGAATTTAACTTGCGATTTAACTTGCAAGTTTACCCAAAGACTTTCTTGTCAGGGCACCTGTTCTGTTGCAGTAAAAAAAAAATTTGGAATGAGGCCTTCAAGGGTTAAAATATAATTGTAATTCAAATGACAATGGAATTGAAATTACCGTTTTTTAATTTTTCTCTCAAAAACATAGCTCACTGTCCTTCATTGAAACAAGCTTGGTTCATGTTTTAAGGCATACAAATTAAACTTTTTAATTTTGGCCTAAAAAGGTAAAAAGTATGTTTCTCAGGCCCAACAACATGGTCCTTTGGCTGCCACATGCTCTCTTTTTTATAACCAATGCAAAATTAAAAAAATAAAAAATAAATGGCTTATGTCTCGTATTGTAGCGAAGTTAATAACATTGATAAATTTGTCCCTTGAGTGCAACAAGGCTTTGCAATGCTTTAGCATTGCAAAGCCTTGGTGTACTCAAGGGACGAAATACACCACCACTCATGATAGTCTGTAGATTATTAGGCCTAAAACATAAAACAAACCATGTACATGAACTTTTGATGGCAAATAAATAATTATGAAAATAAAAAAAAAAAAAAAAAAAAAAAATGCCTGCCCACATGTAATTTACCAAAAAAATGGCTTGAGAAACAGAAGATCTCCTTTGTAGGGCCTATTCACAAATTTGTTTTGGCAAGTGTAATCTGCTATTCATGTTTGGAAAAAAGGGGTTAATAAATCAATACCTTTTAGCTTTCTGTCCACAATTGCAATTAGGTTCTTCTGTATTTTCAGCAGATACTCCTTGAAAACTGTTATTGTTTCGGTTCTGATTCAATGTCCAGTTTGGTGGCTGTTGAAAATTTCTGTTGTTGTTGTGACTGGATGTGAAAGATGAATTCTCCCTGATTCAGAAATAAAAAGAGTGATAAACTGAGATGCCTGAAATTTAATGTGTAATCAGTTCATGGTGGTTTCAGTACTTCCCCAATATACAGAGGAGCCCACTTAATTCGGTATCTCTTATTTATCTCAAAACCATTTACCATACCTCCAGTACAAATCTCATCTGTTAATTACATATTGGTTAAAGAGCCAAGTCCCGTTAATTGAATAAAAGATTCTTGTGATATGTTGAGAAAGTATCCAAACAATAGTCAAATTCCCCTTGTTTAGAGTCCTTTTTGGCTTCAGTACATCCAATACAAGCATTTAATTTCTGCATCTTATTTGCCATAGCTCCCTGAGGTCTAACAAACAAGATATAATAGAATAAATGCTCAGTTTATCTCAAGAATACAGGAAAATGAACAATCCCTGTTAATTTAATACTCATGTTAATTGAATAATTCGCACAGACACAGAGGCCATTACATTAACAGGATTCCACTGTATTTTCGACGGTTTTCAAGGAGCTTATTATAAGGCCCCACAAAGTAAATCTTCTGTTTCTCAGGCCAATCTTGGGAAAATTGAATATGTGCGGGCATTTTTTAATTTTGTTTTTGTAATTATATCTTTGCCATCAAAAGTTCATGTTCTTGGTTTGTTTTATGTTTTAGGCCTCATAATCTACAGAATAGCATGGGTGGTGGTGTATTTAGTCCCTTCAGTGCAAGAAGGCTTTCCAATGCAAAAGCATTGCAAAGCACTGTTGCACTCAAGGGACAAATTTATCAATTTTATTTACTTGGGTAAAGTATTTTTTTTTTTTTAAGTTTGCACTGGTTATAAAACAAGTGCATGTGGCAGCCAAAAGGACCATGCAGGAGGGCCCGCGAAACAAATTTTTTAAAACTTTGTTAGGCCTAAAGAGATATATTTTTATGTTCTGGGTCAAAAACAAGGAGAGTTGTCCTCCAAGATCTACATATGACATAAACATGTAAACTGATGGAATTTGTTCTAATATTTTCTATTTTACTATTGTATCATAATTGTATATGCAATCTAATACATAACTCTAATTCTAAATTATACATCCTATTTGTCACAGAAGGTCCATTTCAGGAAAAATCAGCTTGCTGAATATTGCTAAAATAAATCTCCTTTTGTCGCCTGTATATCACATTTTTCAAGGGTTTTCAAGGATGGTTCTGATATTGAAGAAGTTTTCAGGCAAGAGATTTCTAAATCCCAATGATTTTTATTTAACTCACCAGAGTTTAACTTAATGGAGGAACCCTGTAAATATTAGCTGACATGTATATTTTTTTTCTCGAGTCTCATGATAATCAATGTCAATAAATATGGGGCTGAAGTGAAAAAAAAGTGCTGTGCATCAGAGATGAAGGCATTGAGTTGTGGTGGCAATCGGAGAGTGTTGCATGTCCATAACCTGGTTATCAAGCATATGCCGGTTGTCAAATCTGGAACCTTTGTTCCAAGTTATAATGCTAATAAGTTCAGAATTCATAAACAAGAGGCCCCAGGGGACCTTAGGCGCTTACCGAATTTTCCATCCTGTTAAGACACAAATTTTATAAAAAACTATTCTTAAGGTTCTACAGAGTAAATCTATACTCTTTGTGGAGCTAAAACATCAACAGGACTGAATGGGACAATGCTGCTGATCAAATATCAAAAGATTCTGCATGATGGTTGTAAAGAAGATTTTTTAAAGAATTTTCCTTGAATTGCACAAAGTAAACATTCACGCCCCCATAGTGAGGCCCAATATTGATCGAGGGACTCAATTTGAACAAACTTGAATCAGAACCATACTAAGATGCTACATACCAAATATCAAAACATTTTGCCCACTGGTTCGGGAGAAGAAGATTTTTAAAGAATTTTTTCTTAAATTGCACGAAGTGAAAATTCACGGCCCATAGGGAGGCCCAATATTGGTTGAGGGACTCGATTTGAACAAATGTGAATCAGACCCATAGCAAGATGCTGCATACCAAATATCAAAAGATTCTGACCACTGGTTCTAGAGAAGAAAATTTTTGAAGATTTTTTCTTAAACTGCACCAAGTAAAAATCCACGCCCCCATAGGTAGCTCCAATATTGATCGAGGAACTCGATTTGAACAAACTTGAATCAGACTCATACCAAGTTGCTGCATACCAAATATCGAAAGATTCTGCCCATTGGTTCTGGAGAAGAAAATTTTTGAATAATTTTTCTTAAATTGTACCAAGTAAAAATGCACGCCCCCATAGGGAGCCCCAATATTGATTGAGGGACTCAATCTGGAGAAGATTTTTAAAGAATTTTTTCTTAAATTGCACTAAGTGAAAATGCACGGCCCTCATAGGGAGCCCCAATATTGATCCAGGGACTCGATTTGAACAAACTTGAATCAGACCCATACCAAGATGCTGCATACCACATATCGAAAGATTCTGGTCATTGGTTTTGGAGAAGAAGATTTTTAAAGAATTTTTCTCAAATTGCACTAAATAAAAATTCACGACCCCATATTGGCTGAGGGACTCGATTTGAACAAACTTGAATCAGACCCATACCAAGTTGCTGCATACCACATATCAAAAGATTCAGCCCACTGGTTCTGGAGAAGATTTTTCCTTAAACTGCACTGAGAAAAAATTCATGCCCCTATAGGGAGCCCCAACATTGATCAAGAGACTTGATTTGAACAAACTTGAATCAGACCCACTCCAAGATGCTGCATACAAAATATCAAAAGATTCTGCCCATTGGTTCTCGAGAAGAAGATTTAAAAAATTTTTTTCTTAAATTGCACTAAGTAAAAATTCACACCCCTTTAGACCCATCCTAGCATCCTGCATACCAAATATCAAAAGATTCTGCCCACTGGTTCTGGAGAAGATTTTTAAGAATTGTTCTTGAACTGTACTAAGTAAAAATTCACGCCCCCATAGTGAGCCCCAATATTGATCAAAAGACACAATTTGAACAAACTTGAATCAGATCCATACATATATACCAAACATCAAAAGATCCTTCCCATTGGTTCTGGAGAAGAAGATTTTTTAATAATTTTTCTATAATTCATATGTTGCTATCGGAGTTATGCTCCATACAGAGCCCCCAAGGGACGTGGCCATTTCATTTGAACAAACATGAATTGCTATATAGTAATGAACATCCACATGAAGTTTCGTGAAAATCTGACCGGTGGTTTCTGAGGAGAAGTCGTTTGAAAAGTTAAAAAATTTATAGTAATTTATATATTTTTTATACTTACCAATGACCCAGACATAGCTGGTGCTAACTCTTAAAATATAGGGCCAAACACAAATTTTGCCCCCCAATCCCCAAAATTTGCATCTAAAACTAAAGAAAACATGTCCTGAAAGGCCCTCCACACCTCGCCCCCACTGCGCATGCGCAGTGTCAAGGACATTCCGAAATTGGCGCCATTTATCATTCTAATAACCAGTGCCTGGTAAGCGCTATGTACTCAGCGGGGAGGCAAGAGTTCCCAACTCCTGGGAGGGCCATCCCCGTCTGGGTCATTGGTAAGTATAAAAAATATATAAATTACTATAAATTTTTTAACATTTTTATACTGTACCAATGACCCAGACATAGCTGAATAGTAAAAAGGCTGGAGGGCCAAGGACATAGAGCAAAATGGAATACGCTCAATAAAATAAAATAGAGTCATCCCCTGTAGGGAAAAGAAGTAATAGGCCTTACATGTATCTTTCTTATTTATGATAAATTAGAAAGATACAACACCTTCCAAAAATTCAGCTTCATACATCCATGTACTCTATTAATATCCAATAATCCTTATACTAATAATTTTTAAAGTAAGCCAATAATAAAGTAAGTCTAGAGAATAGAGACTCTTATACTCCTAAAAGTGTGTGAGAATTGCATAATCATGTCCGTTGACATATGCAATATTCAAAAGCTATACTTTAAAAACTAAGACTTGAATGAATTTTATAAACTTAAACTTCTCACTAAACAACCATCCCAATAACAGCTCAGAATAACTAACTCCGGAGGAGGTATCCCCTTGTTTTCATAGTAAAAACAGGTGACCCAAGGGAACACCCTCCCCCCCCCCCCCCCTTTTTCTTGCCCTGGGTCAAATAGCCCAGAGCGAAGAGGGCAGCCGAACGGAGACACTGCCGAAACAGACAGTCTACCTAGCTATAGTAGCAACTGTTAAGTGAATGACATTCTGAGCAGTAGATAATAGACCTAACAATAGAGGCCTCCAGAAATGGACTCGATATTTCTGAGATAAAATTCATGAATGGATGGCTGAGCACAATGAGCAGCCTTCAAAAATCTATAATAGCAACACTATTAATGTAAGCCCAAGAAGTAGAAGAACTCTTACTTCATGAGCCGAAATCTTAAGCACAACTGCTAAGCCAATGATATACCATAAGCAGTACGCTAGTTAATAGAATCCATTAACAATAAAATGGAGCGTAACGTCCTTCTACTAGACATCAAAGACAGAAGAAGCTTACGCCCTTGTAATAAACAGATATCTGTTTATAAATACATAAACTGTACCCGGAAAGAGTAAAGGCCTATGCCCATACGAAGACGGAAGGACCTTAAAATAATAGGTTCCGGATAATAGGAGCCTAACTCTTATGCAACAATCCAACCTAAATAGTAACGGAAGTATTGATTCCGAAACTATGAAAGTGAAAATCATCCATCGATAGTGCATGAAACTCACTGGCTCTACAGTAAAAGAGAAACCAACAGAATTACTGTCTAAAAGGTCAGAATTTGAAAACAACTGTTTCCAGAGGCTCAAATGATTACTTAGCTAAATAAGAACCGAAGTTAAAATCCGTATAGGAATTTAATCTAAAGATTCTAAGTCTATTTATCAAAAAGTTACTAACTGACTTAGATAAAGAGACAAAAGACTCAATTGTAAACTATCGTAGAGTGCATAGGTATGAGGTAACATAAACCTATAACCTAAATAACAACAGGCTGCAGTAGATCTTGTGAAACAAGTATACTAAAAACTAGCAATGCGTAGTATGGAGGGATCAACCATATGAACATAATGATCCCTACACCACGACGGAAGAGCCTCCACTTTAGTCGCATAGAATAGCGAAGAAGAGGATCTCCTATAGTAAGAAATCGCGTCCAAAGCTCGTCCAGTACAGTGCTTACAATGCAATACGGACCACACAACGGAATACATGAAGGTTGCGACCTTGCTGGTTGTGATAAAGATGACACGATTTACCCAGTGAAAAAAGATCCTCACATAGAGGAAGATTTCACGTTAAGATCCACAGTAGACAAGAGAGTAAATTACTCATGATCTCTGTGAAGATAGAGATGCTATCAACAGAAATGTATTGTGGTTGTTTATCTTAGCAATACCTGCTAAAACAACAGCGCCGGAGGATACGCGTATCCTATCATTGCGTCCTATAGATCAATAGAGCGTTAACAGTATTAGCTCAGAGATCTGGACAAGCCAACACATACGTCTGCAATTGATTAGCAAGCTGTGTCATAAATAAAACATCATTGGGCGCTCCCATAGATAGCAAATCTGATTAAATACTTGTTTGTTGAGAGTCCATTCTGACAGCAACAAGCGACCTGTAAGAGAACGGGAGTGCGATAAAACAATCAGACGACCCAGAATATGACGGACCAAAACAGAACTTGGTGTACTATAACCAACAGACGGATTCTTTCCATTAAATTGAATAACGGAAACGAAAGAGTGCCTCCCTGGTTCCGGAGATACGCCACTACTGTCGAATTAAA
The DNA here is from genome assembly GCA_031216915.1 of Pictodentalium vernedei. Taxonomy (NCBI): domain Eukaryota; kingdom Metazoa; phylum Mollusca; class Scaphopoda; order Dentaliida; family Dentaliidae; genus Pictodentalium; species Pictodentalium vernedei. The sequence continues at coordinate 731,283,591 of CM062297.1, read as the reverse complement.
GGACAGGAATTTGGGCATGCGTTTCTGAATAATGTTCATGCAATGACATAAAGCAAGCCTAAAAAACATTATTCCGCGGAAGTTAAACTGATAGCTAAAAGACTGCGGAACCCAAAGACCCTGGCACTTCGAATCCGTAGGGATCAGTATATATCCCAATCTGTTTGACTGGCAACCGTCATAACAGCCACACTAGGGTCCGGCAACTGCGGTGGCACTCTCTGAGTCAACCACCGAATGTTTGCCCCAGTCTGAATCTCTTGTAACACTAGATAGACAAGAGAATGTATAAATCAAGCAATTCATGGATTGCCGGAAAGTTGCCGTCGAAGAGAAGCTCCTCCGAGAACGAAGCGACTCTGAGAGAGTTCTTAACCTACTATCCACGCGTGGATGTAGCTAGGGCTGCATCACGTCTAACCAACTCCAATCAGCCACTGAAGGGCGGAGTTATACGTGAACAAACTACTGCCCTCAAAAGAAATTACATTGAGAATAACATCCCGTAAATCTTTTCTTGAAGACGTAATGATAACGCCTCAGTAAGGCGGATTACGTATAATAAAGCGTCTAAGTTAAATCTACTATACATAATGTCGTTCCCAACATTGAAATTGGAAAAGACATAAACGGCGAAAAAGAATATATGCAGTCTTTAATCGCACCATCTAGACGCATATGAACTCTCGGTATGCCCTGCTCTGCCAAAATAAACTATATGTAAAAAAGATAAAATGGCAGAAATGAGCCACGCGGACAAGAAACTAAACTATCATGCTTAGTAGCAGGCTTGTATATATATATATAATATATAGCGTCGAAAAATAAAACACATGTTGTAATGACAATATTGGACTGCGTCGGTAAGTCAGGGACAAAGTCCCTGTACCGATCGAAAAATCCGAGTCCAATGACGCTATAAGTCTCTTATCCAAGATCGCAGCAATGAAGTCCGAAAAATAATCACTGGAAGAAATGCCAGAAGATATGAAAGGCATCTTCCGATACTACTAAAGGGAAAACTCGAAATCTTTCGAATCCCTTTCGCCATCCTGTCGGACCCTATAAAGCGTTCGGTCGTCCGTAGCTTGATGCAACCGCGGACCGTACCGACCCAGCGCCGTCGGATAATTCCTGATTCGACCGAGAAACCGTCAATTGCTGGGATGCTGCGAAACAACTGTGCTAACTCGGATAGCACGTCCGTCACTGAGGCCTGAGGAGCAGCGGTCTTACGATGCATTGCCGCAATTAGCTCCGAGATCGTTACCCCGTGCATACTTCCAATATGCGAGCGAACGGAGTGTATAGGCCTCGTGTCCCTTGGCTACCGGATGGCGCGACCTATTCGCTGTGGAATCACTGAATGCCGAAACTGATCGGATACTCGAGGTCACGTAGCCAATGTGCGGTCGTGTGCCCTGCTGTGAGGATGAGGAAGCATTAAAGACAGTCTCTCGGACTGTCAATATAACGGAGCGTCCCGAGCAACGGACATATGCTCCGAATGCAAAATATCTGAACCACAACATGCGGTCCGCTATGTTGTTGGCTTCCTCCGATCTGTCCTCAATCTGCCGTCACTGGGTGAGTACTAAAGTAATTAAAGTGCTCGCATCACCCAAATCTCCTTCCTAGACCGCAACGGACGAACCCGGCAGCCGAACCATTCGATGAATGTACGCTACACCGGGTGAGCTAGCGAATGTCACTCCGTAAGCGATAGACATATTCCATGAGCACTTATTGCCGCTAACTCTTCATTAACTATGACGACAGAGGCACACTTTTGAAAGACATCTCCATAACTCTTCGAACAAGAAACCAGAAATGCTTGGATAGCAAGCATAAAATAATAATATATATAGCGTCGTTCAATAATTCGAAAGTTTGTGTGACATTATTGGACTATGTCGGAACTGAGGGACGATGTCCCTGAACCGAACCAAAAATTTCTAAGTCCACCGACGCTATCAGTTTCTTATCCGGCATCGCAGCATATGTTGTTCCGAAAGGGAAAGCTTGAAATCCACCGAATCCCTTTCGGTATCCCGTCGGACCGGATGAAACTTTTGGACGTCCGTACCCGCTTCCGCGGAGCGTCCCGACCCAGCATCGTCGGATAAAATATATGCGACAGATTCAGTTGATGCTGGGATGCTGCGATAAACTGTGCTATTAAGGAAAGCACGTCCGTTCCCGAGGCCTGTGCAGTAGCGGACTTACGATGCATTGCCGCTGGAAGCTCCGTGTACGTTGACTCCCGCACACTTCCTATGCGAACGTCCGGAGTCTGCAGGCCTCGAGTCTCCGGCTACCGACCCAGCGCTGTCGGATAATTCTCGATCCGACACCGTTTCTGTCGGCTGCTGGGATGCTGCGATAAGCTGTGCTATGTGCACAAGAATGTCCGGCGTCGAGACCTGCGGAGGCGCAGTCTATCGGTGCTTCGCCGAGGGCAGCTCCGCATCAGATGGCTCCCGCATACTTCCTATGCGAACGTTCGGAGTCCATCGGTCTCGAATCCCTGGCTGCCGGATGGTGTGACCTGGTCGCCGAAGAATCCTTGATCGGCGAAGCTGGTAATATATCGGCGGTCACGCAGCCAAGGTGCGGTCGTGTGCGCTGACGAGAAGAGGAAGCCTTAGCAGTCTCAGCGGACTGCCTATACAACGGAGCGTCCCGAGCGACGGACGTATGCTCCGCTAACGACACATTTGTACCACAACATCTGGGTCAGATGTTGTTGAACGAGAGAGGGGCCTCTCTCGCTTGCCGTCCGGATGGACCGGAACGAGCTATGCACCGGACTAAAAGGCTTCCTCCGTTCTCCCACCGATCCGCCGTCACTGGGTGTGCATTAAGTTAATTTTATAGTGCTCGCATCACCCCAAAATTCCTTCTAGACCGCAACGGACGAACCCGGCTGCCGAACCATTCGGTGAATGGACGCTACACCGGGCGAGCTAGCGGACGTCAAAGGCCGTCGAACCTACTAGGGTCCTCTTAGGCAATTGGCGTATTACATGAGCACTAGCCCTTCATTAATTGTGACGACGGAGGCACACTGTTGGAAGACATCACAGATACATCACCCTAATCTTGATCGTCTGAAATAGAAATTGATAAAGTAGAGTGACCCTGCGGGGAAAGGACCGGAGTGTCCAAATCCCCAACAACATACCGTGACATACGCTTCCCATATTGTCATCGAAATCATACGATACAGAACAGGAGTTAATGCGAGTACACTGACCACATATAGAATGATAATAAGGTCAGAGGAAGACTTCCTCTTAAAACAATTGATCAATATCCTTTCAATGTGAAAAGAAAACCAGTCCTGGTACTCGCACTAACCCCTGGCAATCAAAATACATAATAATAATATGATCCATTAATATAGAAAAAATAATTGAAATCAAAATATTTTGAAAAAATATTTTTTCAGAACAGCCCAAGTTTCTGAAAAGTAACGTTGAGCCCCAATGGATCCCAAGCCTAAGTGTGGACAAAAATTTTAAAAATATTTTAAACAATTTATTCAACACTTACGAACAATAATAATGTATCTAGTTATGATTAAAATAACATAAAGATATTATTATTTAGAAATCCCCCCCTCACACAGAGGGCTGTTGTAAATGTAAACAATGAGTGTAAAAACACTAAAATAAGACTCCAGGCACCCAGGCCCGAAATCAGTTACCAAAAATACACCATCTGATGCAAAACAGAGACTTCCAGGGAAGAAACTGCAGAACATCAGATGGTAGATGCAGAACACAACGCCTAACCACCCGTAGGTGAAGACGTAAACATGGGGAAAGAACAGAATTCATTCTGTTATTAAGCTAAAACTCCCAAGAAATTTTAGTAATAATAATTACAGAAACTATGCCAAAAGCATGGGAGAATAGCAAGGGGGAACTTAAAGGACAGGGAGAGAGGAAAAACACTTGAAAAAACAGTGTAACTAAATAATCAGAATGACAACAAAATGGCTGCTGCCTTGAAAATAGGTAACTTAACATAATTTCATTAAAAAATTTTAAGTTACAGCCCTGATAATATTCTGTCACACATTCTTTTCCTCTCCTCCTTTTCTATCCTCCTTAGAATCACCATTTCACTAATATTTATGTGTCTGGCATCATTTAAACTGAGATTTAAAAGCACAAAGATCAGTCAGATGTTAACTGATGAAGGGCCAAACTTAGAATGATAAATGGCGCCAATTTCGGAACGTCCTTGACACTGCGCATGCGCAGTGGGGGCGAGGTGTGGAGGGCCTTTCAGGACATGTTTTCTTTAGTTTTAGATGCAAATTTTGGGGATTGGGGGGCAAAATTTGTGTTTGGCCCTATATTTTAAGAGTTAGCACCAGCTATGTCTGGGTCATTGGTACAGTATAAAAATATTGTAAATTGCACCAAGTTGAAATTCAAATTCCCATAATGAGCCTTAAAATGAACAAAGGGACTCAATTTGTACAAACTTGAATCAGGCCTATACTAGAATGCCGTATACCAAATATCAAAAGACTCTGCATGCTGGTTCTGGAGAAGAAGATTTTTAAAGAATTAGACTTGAATTGCACAAAATAAAAATTCATGCTCCCATATTGAGCCCAAATATAGATTGGGGGGAGGGGGGAACTCAATTTAAACAAACTTGAATCAGACCCATACTAGCATCCTGCATAACAAATATCAAAAGATTCTGCCCACTTGTTCTGGAGAAGATTTTTAAGGAATTTTTCTTGAACTGTGCTAAGTAAAAATTCACCCCCCCCATAGTGAGCCCCAATATTGATCAAAAGACTCAATTTGAACAAACGTGAACCCAGCCCATACCAAGATGCTGCATACCAAATATCTAAAGATTCTGCCCACTGGTTCTGGTGAAGAAGATTGTTAAAGATTTTTTCTTAAATTGCACTAAGTAAAAATTCACACCCCCATAGTGATCCACAATATTGAACGGGGAATTCAATTTGAACAAACTTGAATCAGACCCATACCAAGATGCTGTATACCAAATATCAAAAGATTCTGCCCATCGGTTCCAGAAAAGAAGATTTTTAAAATTTTTTTCTTAAATTGCACTTAGTAAAAATTCACACCCCTTTAGACCCATACTAGCATCCTGCATACCAAATATCAAAAGATTCTGCCCACTGGTTCTGGAGAAGATTTTTAAAGAATTTTTCACGAACTGTACTAAGTAAAAATTCACGCCCCCATAGTGAGCCCCAATATTGATCAAAAGACTCAATTTGAACAAACTTGAATCAGATCCATACCAAGATGCTGTACACCAATTATCAAAAGATCCTTCCCATTGGTTCTGGAGAAGATTTTTAAATTTTTTTTCTTAAATTGCACTAAGTAAAAATTCAGGTCCCCATATGAGCCCCAAAATTGATCAAGGGACTCCATTTGAACAAACTTGAATCAGGCCCATACCAAGATGCAGTCCTTCGCGTGAGACGGGCGCTATTGCGCTCGGAAGCACCCGTAATTTAAAAAAGACGAGAGCAAAAAATAGCACCCGTCATCGAACAGTTCAACTTCACTTAAATTGCACTCAACTCACAAGCATTGCCAAGCTTCAAGTCAGAATGGACATCTATTTTGTTATTGTCCATTGGTTAATGGTAAAACAAAATTAAAACTGCTGTTATATGCCCCTCCCCCCCCCCCCCCCCCTTCATATCACCATCCGCTCCGCAAGAGGTCCGAATCGATATTGTCGGTGAAAACTGAAACATTTCCAGTTTCCTTTGTTCACTGCACATGTCATTATACATCCCCATTCATCCAGTAAACGAAACCCAAAGTCCAATACTAATTTAATAAGAATTTGCTTTAAAAATTCTCATAATTATCTTGTACATACGTTTCATTTTCAGATTTCGTGTTTTAATTCTCAAATTAATGAATAAAACAAACAGAAAACCATGCGGTGTTGTTTTCATTTTTTGTACAGGTTACTCTCGAAGCTAGAGAAATGGACGTAAGTTAAGTATGTCAATCAACACTGCAAACCACCCCCTTGAAAACAGACAAACATAGTCTGTTTAAAAATAGCTGTTTTTTTTAAAATATGTACATTTATTACGAATAAACAAAATATAGCTTCACACAAAATCAATAAAAAAAAATCATAATATGAAGACCAGATAAAATTTACACAGCGGAATATGAATAACAAAATAGTTGCCTCCCTTGGCAAAATTCAAAAAATTGATTTTACACTGAAAGTCATAACTTCACATGTTGCAGAGCATGATGAAATGATAAATGAGCATGTTTTATTAAACCAATAAGTCATACATCATATCGCTGGTCAAATTGTTATGTAATTCTCAAATACCAGAGTTGTAATTATTTTTTATTTTTAATTACCACTTTCTCATTAATTTCTGAACACCCATTTTCACAGTGAGTTGTGCATGCTCGAAAGTGGCAGTGTTCTTTCACAATGAGTTGTGCACCGCTCATAAGTGGCAGTGTTCAATCGGTATCTTTGTGATGATGTTCAACCACTGTGAAACTATATGTTATGGGCATGTTTCAGACAACTATTGACAGCAGTCTGCATACTTGTTTGAAACAAGTCACAGCTTCCAAAATGAGGTCGACAAAAAAATAAACAAGTCAATTTTGCTTGGGATATATAATTTTTTAATAAAGACTTATTACACTGAACACAGACATAATGTATTGCACAAAAGACGAATTTAACAACACAAAAACCTCAACTCCCAAAAATATACATAATACAGTATTACAGTTCTATTTGATACCGGGCTAAGTACAGTGTTGCAACAAGTCACCTGTTTTTCCATTTGATGCCTGTAAATTTGACATCTCAAACAACTTTCGTCCAATTTGAAACTTGGGGGGGGGGGGGGGGGGGGGGGGGGGGGCTGGCTTTGACTTGAGTGGGGCACCCTGGTTCATAAATCTGAAAAGGCGAGGGGTGGGCTTAATCATGAATATGGGCTTCAACATGGGTGAGTACAGTAGCTGTGTTTAAACACATCTGTCTCAAACATGCATAGTTGTGAAACTTTGGGGAATTTTGTGAGTGCAATTTGCACAAAATCCCAATCGCAACACAATTTGCGAGTGCACTTTTTTACACCCGTAAAATTTACTCACACAAAGGACTGAAGATGATGTATACGAAATATCAAAAGATTCTGCCCCACTGGTTCTGGGGAAGATTTTTACTTAAATTGCACTAAGGAAAATTCATGCCCCTATAGGGAGCCCCAATATTGATCAAGGGACTCTATTTGAACAAACTTGAATCAGACCCATACCAAGATGCTGCAAACCAAATATCAAAAGATTCTGCCCATTGGTTCTGGAGAAGAAGATTTTTAAAGAATTTTTCTTAAATTGCACTAAGTAAAAATTCATGCCCCCATAGTGAGCCCCAATATTGGTTAAGGGACTCGATTTGAACAAACTTGAATCAGACCCATACCAAGATGCTGCATACCAAGTATCAAAAGATTCTGCCCACTGGTTCTGGAGAAGAAGATTTTTTAATAATTTTTCTATAATTCATACGGTGCTATCAGAGTTATGCCCCATACAGAGCCCCCCAAGGGACGTGGCCATTTCATTTGAGCAAACATGAATTGCCATATAGTAATGAACATCCACATGAAGTTTCGTAAAAATCGGACCAGTGGTTTCAGAGGAGAAGTCGTTTGAAAAATGTTCATGACAACGGACGGCAAGTGATAAGTTGAGCTCCATTCAGTGAGCTAAAAACAGGCCAGTTTTTGAACACGCTTGAAATGTTATTGCAAAAGACCTGTATTGCCAATATTAGTCAAACCCGAGAACATTTGTTCAAGTTATTTAGCTAACTGACTAATTAAGGCCTATAACTCAGTAATGAGAAACCGGGCTGGGCCAGTTTTCAAACTCGCTTGAGATATTATTGAAAATAAGAGGCCCCAAGGAGCCTTAATCGCTCACCGGCCAAAGTCGTTCAAAGAAGTATTTTGGGGTCACATTCAGTTTGACATGGTTCATCAACACTACAAAGGAATGAAGTCATGAGAGACCAATTTTATGGAACTAGGGCCATAGCTTGAACAAACTTGAATCTTACCCCCCTAAGGATGCTACATACCAAATATCAAAAACATTCATCTGCTGGATCTGAAGAAGAAGATTTTTAAAGAAAATTCCTCATTTTGAACTAAGTTATTATTCGGGCTCCCACAGTGAGCCCAAATATGAATCCAGGGACTTGGCTTGAACAAACTTGAGTCTCACCCCCTAAGGGTGCTGCATGCCAAATATCAAAACATTCCGACTGCTGAATCTGAAGAAGATTTTTAAAGAAAATTCCTCATTTTGAACTAAGTTATTATTCGGGCTCCCACAGTGAGCCCAAATATGAATCCAGGGACTTGGCTTGAACAAACCTGAGTCTCACCCCCTAAGGGTGCTGCATGCCAAATATCAAAACATTCCGACTGCTGGATCTGAAGAAGAAGATTCCTCATTTTGAACTAAGTTATCATTCGGGCACCCACAGTGAGCCCAAATATGGACCTAGGGACATGGCTTGAACAAACTTGAATCTCACTCCCCCTAAGGATGCTGCATACCAAATATCAAAACATTCCGACTGCTGGATCTGAAGAAGAAAATTTTTAAAGAAAATTCCTCATTTTGAACTAAGTTATCATTCGGGCTCCCATAGTGAGCCCAAATATGGACCTAGGGACATGGCTTGAACAAAGTTGAATCTCACCTCCCTAAGCATGCTGCATACCCAACATCAGAAGATTCTGCCTGCTGGATCTTGAGAAGAAGATTTTTAGAGAAATTTGCCTGAAATGCACTAAGTTCAAATTGGCCTCCTATACTGAGCCAAATATGAACCCAGGGGGGGCGATTTGAACAAACTTGAATCAGCTCCATCCCGCAATGTAACATACTGGATCTGAAGAAGATTTTTTAAGAAATTTGCCTGAAATGCACTAAGTTCGAATTCGAGCTTTTATAGTGAGCCCAAATATGAATCCAGGGGGCTGATTTGAACAAACTTGAATCAGATCCACCCCACAATGTTGCATACCAAATATCAAAAGATTCTGCCTGCTGGATCTTGAGAAGAAGATTTTTTAAGAAATTTGCTTGAAATGCACTAAGTTCGAATTCGGGCTTCTATACTGAGCCCAAATATGAATCCAGGGGGCCGATTTGAACAAACCTGAATCAGATCCACCCACACAATGTTGCATACCAAATATCAAAAGATTCTGCCTACTGGATCTGGAGAAGAAGATTTTTAAAGAAATTTGCCTGAAATGCAGTAAGTTCGAATTTGAGCTTCTATAGTGAGCTCAAATATGAATCCAGGGGCCGATTTGAACAAACTTGAATCAGACCCATACCAAGATGTTGCATACCAAGTATCCAAAGATTCTGCCCACTGGTTCTGGAGAAGAAGATTTTTTAACAATTTTTCTATAATTCATACAGTGCTATCAGATTTATGTCCCATACAGAGCCCCCAAGGGATGTGGCCATTTCATTTGAACAAACATGAATTGCCATATAGTAATGAACATACACATGAGGTTTCGTGAAAATCGGACCAGTGGTTTCAGAGGAGAAGTCGTTTGAAAAATGTTCACGACGACGGACGGCAAGTGATAAGTTGAGCTCCCTTCGGTGAGCTAAAAACCTGTATGGCAAATATTAGTCAAATCGGAGAATGCTTGTTCAAGTTATTATGCTAATGAGCTCAAAATTCATAAATGAAAGTGTCAATGACACTGTAGCTCAACTTGTCAAGACATGTACATGTATAGTATGTGACACAGCAATGACAAACATCTAGGTAATGACCTGATAACAAAGGTACATATAAACTATTGTAACGGTCTGTACATAAATACTGACCGTAGCCTGATACAAATATATAGGTAAAGTATTGTAAAAGTGTGGTAACAGTCAGATGCTAAACTAGAAAAGAAATCTTTGAGTCCCAGAGTGGGTCTGAATGAACCCCAAAATATTTGTTCTCATAGCACAGTGATAACAAAGGCACCCCAAAACATACTCATTCCTTTCCCAAGGTGAAAACAAAGGTACCCAAGAAGTTTCGTGAAGATCAGTTCATAAATACGAGCTGTATAGAAGTTGTGACAAAAACAGATTGGACCTAATTTCGGTACAAAATGGCCACTGGCAGCCATCTTGAATTTTGGACCGCACTCAGAAACACTCGTTCTCGTCTCAAGGTGATAACAAAGGTACCCAAGAAGTTTTGTGAAGATCAGTTGATAAATACAGCCTCTAGTCCGAGCCGTATTGACATGTGCACTTACAGTGTATAAGTAGCACTAAATAAATCAAAATTCATCTAATTTGCATAATTTCTGCACGAGAAAAAAACCCATACTATATGTGATGTATTCCATTTTACTAAACATTCATACAAAAATTTATTCAAATCAGAACTTTCATACAGAAGTTCTGTACAAAAGACTGATTGCACTAATTTTGGTACAAAATGGCTGCTGGTGGCAATCTTGAATTTCGGACAACACCCAAAAACACTCGATCTCATCCCACGGTGATAACAAAGGTACCCAAGAAGTTCCGTAAATATCGGTTCATAAAGACGGCCTCTAGCCTGAGCCGTATAGAAGTTGTGTACAAAAAACTGATTAGACCTAATTTCGGTACAAAATGGCCACTGGCAGCCATCTTGAATTTTGAACCACACTCAGAAACACTCGTTCTTGTCCCAAGGTGATAACAGAGGTACCCAAGAAGTTTTGTAAAGATCGGTTGATAAATACAGCCTCTAGCCCGAGCCGTACTGACATGTGTACTTACTGTGTGTAAGTGGCACTGAAAAAATCAAAGTTCATCTAATTTGCATAATTTCTGCATGAGAAAAAAACCTGTATTATATGTGATGTATCCCATGGTACTAAACATTCACACAAAAAATTTTTCAAATCAGCTCTTTCATATGGAAGTTCTGTGCAAAAATCTGATTGCACCTAATTTAGTACAAAATGGCTGCCATCGGTCATCTTGAATTTCGGACCACACCCAAAAACACTCGTTCTCATCCCACGGTGATACCAAAGGTACCCAAGGAGTTTCGTAAAGATTGGTTTATAAATACAGCCTCTAGCCCGAGCCGTATTGGCATTTGCACTTACAGTGCTGAAAGTAACACTAAATACATCAAAGTTAGTCTAATTTGCATAATTTACGTACAAGAAAAAAACCTGTATTATATGTGATGTATCCCATGGTACTAAACATTCATACAAAAAATTATTCAAATCAGCGCTTTCATATGGAAGTTCTGTGCAAAAATCTGATTGCACCTAAGTCTGTACAAAATGGCCGCCAGCGGACAACTTGAATTTCGGATCGGACCCCAAAACACTCGTTCTCGTCCCACTGTCATAACAAAGGTACCGTAAGTTTCATAAAGATCGGCTCATAAATACGGCCTCTAGCCCGAGCCGTATTGAATTGTTGATGGACAGACGGACGTCTGGCCATGGTATAAGCTCAACTTTGGCGAAAAATTGACTAATTAAGGCCCATAACTCTGTAACAAGACATCGGGACAGGCCAGTTTTCGAACTCGCTTGAGATATTATTGCAAAAAAACCTGTATGGCAAATATTAGTCGCATCGGAAAATGTTTGTTCAAGTTATTGCGCTAATGAGCTCAAAATTCATAAAACTTGAATGCACACATATATAATAATCATCTTGCACTGACCCCATTATGTCATTGTAATGAACAAGAGATGCCAGAACATTTTCTGCTGCACTGCCCGATTTATACAGATGCTCGTCGTGTTACGATCGATATACTTCCAATCAGAACAAATGTATCCATACTCTTTTTTGGTTCTGAATATTTCAAGAACGATGAAAATTATCATATTTTCTAGGTCATACAGCATTTCATTCTACTGAGTAGGAGATTTCGGTGATTGCAACACTCCTGTCATGTACCTAAATAAAAGCATCACACTTACCCAGTTTTCAATAGATTCTTGCATTACCATATCATGTTTCTGCCAGGGGCCCTGTTCAACTAAAGCCCCACATGCCATCCCTCTCAGCAGGTGTACACCACACAAGCAGCAAACTGTCAGTGTTTTTGTATTGATTTCTAGGATATTGCATTTTGTGTTCAAGCTGACTTTATTTCTTTTCTATATCTTTTTTATCATTCTCTTTATTTCTTCCCTCTTCTTCTACATGGCAAGTTTAAACAATCTCACGCATCGTCAACTATGGGGGTTTGACACTCACTGAACTGCTTTCATATTTGGATAGAGCCAACCTTAGTCCCATATCTGCCCCTTCTCCCAGTCAATGTGGATTATGCACTTCTGCGTTAGTGATTACTTTGTGTGTGTTAAAACGTATTGTCTCAAACCTGTCGGGGAAATGGCATCGACCTGTCTGACCATGAGTCATTATGCCCTTGTGTCTGGTGCCTTGGTTTAGCGAGGGGCAGCGGGTAATCGATCTAGTTAGGCAGGCTGCTTACTAAATTTCTTCTGCCTCCAATGTGATGATGCGTGAGTATAGCTATTTATCCTAACCATCTTCTTGTGTCAGTTTATCCAAGAGTTAGGGAGACAACCCAAATAAGCTCTAAGCTTTCTGTCGAATCCCTTCTTTAAAATGTATCTTCTTTATTCTTATGCTGTGTAATATTGTATAATACTAAGTTTTGTACATGTATTCCATTCTGTATACAGCAAATGTAATATGTTCCAATAAATAAATATCGTTTAAAATAAAATTCATAAAAATTGAATTAAGGTCCATAACTCTGTAACAAAAAATACGGCTGGGCCTGTTTTCAAACTCGTTTGAGATATTATTGCAAAAAACCTGTATGGCAAATATTAGTGAAATCGGAGAATGTTTATTCATTTTATTGTGCTAACAGTGTGAGGATGCCCGGATGCCCACCTGGATGCCCAGACACACACCGACTGTTGCCAAACCATAGGTCTCAGTTGTTAACACAACTCGACAGAAAAACAACCCAAAACAAGGATTACACAGTGCCAATGTGCGTGAGGGGGTGGGGGGGGGGGGGGAGTTTTTTCGCACCTGCAAGGCTTGTCATTATACGAAAATCAAATCCATTGATATTTGTTAAAGTTATTGCACTAACAAGTTGAAAACAGGCAAAAATTAAGTGCCATAACTCTGCTTGGTGTGGCCGAACCATACCAGTTTTCAAACTCATTAATGACACTGTAGCTCAACTTGACAAACTAAAACTTTGTTAGTTATAAATGAAATGGTAAAATTGAAGATCACTGGTTCCAATTTTATTTGATGAAACTTGAACATAACAGCATTGTGTATGCACAACATCAGAGCAATCCATGCATTTTTAAATGTATACTGTAGGGCTGGCTAAAGGAAGAAAGTTGATACACAAATGCAGTAAGTTTAAAGGTCATTGTAAACGGCAACTTTTTTCACAGAAATGAATGATAATCGATAGCTCTTATTTAGAGGTCTCGTCTAATGAGCACACCAAGTTCAAAAACAATCCTATGATAAATGCATCCTACAGGCCATGTCAGAGAAGAATGCTGATGCACAAATACACTAAATTCAAAGATTGTTGCTAACAGCAATAGGTTTTGACGGGAATGAAAAGAAAATCGATAGCTCCTATCTTGATCACCCTGAATAAGCATACAAGTTTCAAAACAGTCCGATAATGAATGTGCCCTCTGAGGCATGCCAAAGAAAGATGTTAATGCGCAAATGAACTAAGTTTCAAGGTCGATGCTAGTGGCAATGTTTTTGGGGTTTTTTTTATGGAAATTCCTAAATATGCCCTTTGCGGTGTACCAAAGGAATATATTGATGCACAACTGCACTAAGTTCAAAGGCTGTTGCTAATGGCAATGCTTTTTGACACAAATTGAAGAAACCAGAAAGCTCCCATCTGGAGGTCACCCCAAACAAGCATACCAAGTTTCATAGCAATCTGGTCATAAATGTGTCCTGTAGGGCATGTCAAAGGAATATATTGATGCATAACTAAACTAAGTTCAAAGGTGATTGCCAGCGGCAAGGTTTTTCAACAGAAATGGAAGAAAATCAATAGCTCCTATCTAGAGGTCACCCCAAACAAGCATACTAGGTTTGAAAGTGATCCATCGTAAATGTGCCCTGTAGGGTGTGCAAAGGGAAATACTGATGCCTAACTAAACCAAGTTCAAAGGTCGTTGCCAGAGGCAACATTTTCGACGGAAATGCAAGAAAATCGATAGCTCCCATCTAGATGTCACCCCAAAAAGCACACCAAGTTTCAAATCTATCGGATCATAAACTCGACCTGTGTGGTGTGCCAAGGGGAATCGTGAACATATGTACGCCGATGGAAGAGAAGTGATAGCCATAGTTCAGCTTGACTTTGTCAAGTTGAGCTAAAAATCAACTAATTAAGGGCCAAAATTCTACTCAGTAAGGCCACATTGATGTTTGAACTCAAGCAAAACATTGTTAAGAGAGTCTCCCAAACCAAATATTGACCAAATTCATTAATATTTGTCCAAGTTATAGCACTGATCAGCTGAAAACAGGCAAAAAATATATATTAAAGGCTATAACTCTGTTCAGTATGGCCAAACCATACCAGTTTTCGAACTCATTCAAGACATTGTTAAGGAAGTCTCACATACCAAAATACTGACCAAGTCCATTGATATTTCTTCAAGTTATAGTGCGAATGAGCTGAAAACAGGCAAAAATTAACTAAGGGACATAACTCTGCTCAGTAGTATGGCCAAACCACACCAGTTCTCAAATTAGTTGAAGACATTGTTAAAAAAGTCTCATATACCAAATATTGACTAAACCCATTGATATTTGTTCCAAGTTGTCATGCTAACGAGCTGAAAACAGGCAAAATTTAACTAATTAAGTGCCATAACTCTGCTCAGTATGGTAAAACTGTACCATTTTTCGGAGCTCATTCAAGACATTGTTAAGAAAGTCTCACATACCAAATACTGATGATATCCACTGATATTTGTTCAAGTTATAATGCAAGCGAGCTGAAAGCAGGCAAAAATCAACTAATTAAGGGCCATAACTCCACTCAGAATGATCAAACTGCACTGGTATTGAAACCCGTTCAAGACATTGTTAAGAACATCCCACATACCAAACACTGACCAAAGTCCATTGATATCTGTTGACCACGCCAATGGAAAAGTAGGCACCTGCCCGATTGCCTGCCTGCCTGCCCATGCACGGACTTCATCAAATTATAGATCATGTTTTTGAAAAAACTTGACCAAAAATTAAGATTATTGTAAGCAATTAAAATATTTGCCCAAGAAAAATTGGGAATAAACAAAATTAAATTTTTTGAAATCAGCCGCCTTAAGGATGGTATTTAAAAAAATATTTTCCTATTACTTTTTCTTTATAACTCTGAATTAAATATAATCTATATACTAAAAGGAAACAAGAGGCCCCAGGGGGCCTTAGGCGCTCACCGAATGTTCTGTACTGTTAAGACACAAATTCCGTGGCCATTTCATTTGAACAAACATGAATTGCCATATAGTAATGAACATCCACATGAAGTTTCGTGAAAATCGGACCAGTGGTTTCAGAGGAGAAGTCGTTTGAAAAATGTTCACGACGACGGACGACGAAAGACAGCAAGTGATAAGTTGAGCTTCCTTCGGTGAGCTAAAAATTCCTCATACAGAGAGCCCAAATATGGACCCATGTGAATGAGTGACAAGTAACTCATAAAAAGTTTTCATTTTTTATTCTTTTATAACTCGAAAAAACAACATCTCGGCATATGGTATAGGCATTAGCACATTTTAGCACAATCTGAATTTCACAACAATGAAAACACATCAGTAATAAACTAGAGGTACTGTGAGCAAACTCACAAAGTGATACCCACCCCCACCCCCCACGCCTGAAATGTATAAGTTAGATTATCTCCCCTTGGAAATGTCAGAACGGAATTATATTGCTTCATGCACATCTTCATATGGAGTTCTTCCATTGTGTCAAGTTTCATGAAAATTCTTCAAACGGTTTAGGAGGAGTTGCGCTTACAAGGATGGACAGACGGTATAAGTTAGATTATCTCCCCTTGGAAATGTCAGAACGGAATTATATTGCTTCATGCACATCTTCATATGGAGTTCTTCCATTGTGTAAAGTTTCATGAAAATTCTTCAAACGGTTTAGGAGTTGCGCTTACAAGGATGGACAGACGGACGGACAGGGTGATTCCTATATATCCCACCAAACTTTGTTTGCAGGGGGTATAAAAACAAGAATTTTTATCTGGTTACAAGTGTATGTATATATGTATATACAGGGTTTCCGCTAGACCGGCTGCGGGTCCGTCGACCGGACCCATTCCCCTAGCCGATCATACTGAGAAAAGCTGGTGGTTAAAATGTTGAGTACAATGCTGTATCGTAACGACATTCAAGATCCTTTGTTTCCACGTAATATAGGCATAATTATGTTGTATACTATGCCTACTATTACTGGCTACAACCTGATACTTTATAACCCCCAGACTAGAGGGCGAAACAAAGTTCAAATCTTAAACGTCGCCTATAAAATTTTGGACTCAAATTGTCGTGTTTGGTCCGAAATCACTGGCTTTTATTTTGAGCGATAAATGATGTAATTGCACGTGCATGACGTCACACATCCGCATCATGGTTCTTTTCGAATATCGGGTTGTATAAAAACAAGAGGCCCCAAGGGGCCTGAGGGCACTCACCTGACATGGTAGCCTAAATATCAACCCATAGAATTGATTTCAACAGGTACCATCTGCTCCTCCTAAGAAAAGCTTATACCAAATATCTAAAGATTCTGATCAGTGGATCTAAATAAAAAAAGATTTTTAAAGAATATTCCTCATATTGAACTAAGTTATAATTCAGGCTTCCACAGGGAGCCCATATATGAACTCAGGGACTTGGCTTTAACAAACTTGAATCTCACCCCCCTAAGGATGCTGCCCACCAAATATCAAAACATTCCGACTGCTGGATCTGAAGAAGAAGATTTTAAAAGAAAATTCCTCATTTTGAACTATATTACAATTCGAGCTCCCACAGTGAGTCCAAATATGGACCTAGGGACATGGCTTGAACAAACTTGAATCTCACCCCCCAAGGATGCTGCATACCAAATATCAAAACATTCCGACTGCTGGATCTGAAGAAGATTTTTAAAGAAAATTCCTCATTTTGAACCAAGTTATAATTCGGGCTACCACAGTGAGCCCACATATGAACCCAGGGACTTGGCTTGAACAAACTTGAATCTCACCCCCCTAAGCATGGTGTATACCCAATATCAAAAGATTCTGCCTGCTGGATCTTAAGAAGAAGATTTTCAAAGAAATTTGCCTGAAATGCACTAAGTTCAAATTTGGGCTCCTATACTGAGCTCAAATATAAATCCAGGGTGCCAATTTGAACAAACTTGAATCAGATCCACCCCACAATGTTGCATACCAAATATCAAAAGATTCTGCCTGCTGGATCTGGAGAAGAAGATTTTTGAAGAAATTTGTCTGAAATGCACTAAGTTCGAATTCGAGCTTCTATAGTGAGCCCAAATATGAATCTAGGGAGCCGATTTGAACAAACTTGAATCAGATCCACCCCACAATGTTGCATACCAAATATCAAAAGATTCTGCCTGCTGGATCTGGAGAAGAAGATTTTTGAAGAAATTTGTCTGAAATGCACTAAGTTCGAATTCGAGCTTCTATAGTGAGCCCAAATATGAATCTAGGGAGCCGATTTGAACAAACTTGAATCAGATCCACCCCACAATGTTGCATACCAAATATCAAAAGATTCTGCCTGCTGGATCTGGAGAAGATTTTTTAAGAAATTTGTCTGAAATGCACTAAGTTCAAATTTGGGCTCCTATACTGAGCCCAAATATAAACCCAGGGGGCCGATTTGAACAAACGTGAATCAGATCCACCCCACAATGTTGCTTACCAAATATGAAAAGATTCTGCCTGCTGGATCTGGAGAAGAAGATTTTTGAAGAAATATGCCTGAAATGCACTAAGTTCGAATTCAAGCTTCTATAGTGAGCCCAAATATGAATCTAGGGAGCCGATTTGAACAAACTTGAATCAGATCCACTCCACAATGTTGCATACCAAATATCAAAAGATTCTGCCTGCTGGATCTGGAGAAGAAGATTTTTTAAGAAATTTGCCTGAAATGCATTAAGTTCTAATTCGGGCTTCTATAGTGAGACCAAATATGAATCCAGGGGGCCGATTTGAACAAACTTGAATCAGATCCACCCCACAATGTTGCATACCAAATATGAAAAGATTCTGCCTGCTGGATCTGGAGAAGAAGATTTTTGAAGAAATTTGCCTGAAATGCATCAAGTTCGAATTCGAGCTTCTATAGTGAGCCCAAATATGAATCTAGGGAGCCGATTTGAACAAACTTGAATCAGATCCACTCCACAATGTTGCATACCAAATATGAAAACATTATGCCTGCTGGATCTGGAGAAGAAGATTTTTGAAGAAATTTGTCTGAAAAGCACTAAGTTCGAATTCGAGCTTCTACAGTGAGCCCAAATATGAATCTAGGGAGCCGAATTGAACAAATTTGAATCAGATCCACCCCACAATGTTGCATACCAAATATGAAAAGATTCTGCCTGCTGGATCTGGAGAAGAAGATTTTTGAAGAAATTTGCCTGAAATGCACTAAGTTCGAATTCGGGCTTCTATAGTGAGCCCAAATATGAATCCAGAGGGCCGATTTGAACAAACTTGAATCAGATCCACCCCACAATGTTGCATACCAAATATCAAAAGATTCTGCCTGGTGGATCTGGAGAAGAAGATTTTTGAAGAAATTTGTCTGAAATGCACTAAGTTCGAAATCGGGCTCCTATACTGAGCCCAAATATGAACCCAGGGGGCCGATTTGAACAAACTTGAATCAGATCTACCCTACAATGTTGCATACCAAATATCAAAAGATTCGGCCTGCTGGATCTGGAGAAGAAGATTTTTTAATGTTTTCCCATTGCCTACAGTGTTAAAAAGTGCTGACTCAGCACTTTTTCAAAGTCCTGAAAAAAGTACCTTGTGATCAAACCGATAGGGATTTTTTTTAACCATTCTATTCTACTGGATAAAAGTAAGCTTTGTACAAGATAAGAATTCTCTGTGCTGTGTAGTTTTGGAGATATGGCAGTTTTAAGGTTTTTCCTATTTTTAGCTCCCGAGGTTCCCACGGGGCAATGAGAAAAATTGTTTTTGCATCAATCAACTACTTATGACCCATTATCATCTCATATCAAATTTGGTTCAAATCGACTTTACGGTTCAGAAAATAGAAATTTTAGGCGTGGCCAAAATTTTTGCCCCTCCCATAACGAAGGCAAATAATGCCCAACAAACTTCTCTTGAACAAACTTGATTCTAAACCTCAAAAGGACTCTGTATACCACATATCAAGTCTCTGCTACTGGTGGTTCATTAGAAGAAGATTTTCAAAAAATTTGGCCATTTTTTCCCCCACACCTCTGCTCAATATGAGCCGAAACCTAATTTGCCTAAAAATCAAAATGCCCTTATATAACCACTACTTACATGAAATTTAATTAAAATGTGGCCAGTGGTTTAGGAGAAAGAGGTTCAAACACCACCTTCACGCAGGACGACGGAAGACAGACGACGGACGAAGAGTGATAAGAAAAGCTCACCCTGACTTTCAGTCAGGTGAGCTAAAAATTGAGGTCAAGCGTCGCAGTCACCTGTCAGGATTCGTGGATTTTGTGTTGTTTTGGGTTTGTATTTTATTGAAACCTCTGACCAAATGTAGTATTGTGTGTCCTGTGGGAATTTTGAGAATTGTAGGAAGCAAAAATACATATTTTCCACTTCAGTTATTCAATTCAATTATTCAGCATTTTAGCGACCAGAATGCCCCCCAGAGAGCACCTAATATTTTAATTTTCCGGCACGTACGGCACACGCCTTTGGCGTCTGAGTTTCACTTTCTTTAAACTACCGGACCCACAAATTTTCCCCTAGCGGAAACCCTAGTATATAAATATGTTTGCTTATAAATCTCTTACACATGCTTCTTGCAGTTGTTTGATAATTACTTCAATGAAGACACGACTGTTTATCAATCAACTTAACAATATTTTTGAATGAAAGTAGCTTGACCAGACATGTTAACTCTCCCGGAATGCCCGGGATTCTCCCGGAATTAGCTATCCCCTCCCGCCCTCCCGCCCGGGAGTCAATTTGGGCCAAAATCTCCCGGAAAGTCGACATACCAGACAAAAACTGAATCCACCAGCTTTTGTTTACAAATACAAAAGCATGTGCTCTACTCTCAATGGCAAGGTCATTAAGTTTGTGTGAAACGTCACCACTTACGTAAGAACTGGTGACCAATCTCATTTCTGTCAATGACAATGGCCGTGTTGTGATTATTTGCAACACGTTTGAAGGCGGATTAAATGAATTTGAGATGCAGGATAATTGCTGAAATTGATTATATATTAAAGGCACACCTTTGCTTGTATACAGGCAGCAGTCAAATCGAAAAATAAGTTCCATACGCATAAATTTTGTCCAATCGAACATGTGCAAAAATACGCACAAATTTATTATTGTGCATTTTGGATTTCACTTTCACTTCAGATAATTATAGCCAATTTTGCAGACAAACGGCTCAAACATATGAGTTGCCGTAATTTTCAATACATTGGGAAAAATTTCTGATTCGCAATTTTCTAAAGCAGGCTGTGAAAAAAATTATGTTTTTGGTGAAAAAAATCTCTAAAATGTTGCTAATTTACGGCACTTGGACGTTTTTTCATTCGTTGTGATAAATGGACAACAAAATAAATTAAATATCCCGGAGATGTTTCGTCCTGGGCTGGCTGTGGCATAATGTTCACGTTTCACTGAAAAATGATCACCCCATTCCAAATCCCCTTCGTAAATGACCAACTACTTCCAGTGAGTACCCGGTGTGGTTAGGTGGGGCGCTGGGCTTTGGCAGATCGAATTACCACAACAACCGGGCTCGGGGTGTGCCTAAACACCACAGATCGGACAGGTTACCGCAGGTCGCCGCAAGTACCCATAATTTCCCAAATAGATCCAAAACTTTCAACACAGCGTCAAAACTGATATAGTGCTGAAAAGGTCGAAAATATCTCCAAACATTTTGTGCATAAAACCATTGAAATATGGATGTCATTGGAACAACTCAGATATTGGCACATGACCACATCCATATTTTTGGTTTCTGTTTTTCTCTATATTTCTATGTTTTGGCTTTTGAAAGGACAAATTGTTCAAATAAAACACATTAGGGTAGAATGTTTAATGTATGTGTGTGTGTGTGTGTGGGGGGGGGGGGGGGGGGGTGTTGTTGGACTGTTTCCTGTTATGTCTGTGTGTGTGGGGGTGGGGGGGGGGGGTATTTGGTATTAATTTGTATTTAAAATTGATCCACACGTGGCTTCTACGCGCAAAAAAAAATCTCCCTGAAAATCATGTCATCTCCCTGAAAATTTTCTTCAATCTCCCTGAAAAAAATTTTGGAAGGTTAACATGTCTGAGCTTGACAGAAAGAACAAATATTAAAATTGCAATGAAAACATCCATATTGTTCAATCCACTTGTGTGATAAAAAGTGATGTATGCATTGAATTTCACATCAGTGAAGACATGAACGTTTATCAATCATCTCAACAAAAAGTTAACTGTAAATTGCTACGAAAACAGAACACAAATGTCTTATAAACACTTCTTATAGAGTTGTTAGATAAACACTGATGCATTCATTGACATTTACTTTAATGAAGACACCACTATTTATCAATCAACTCAACAATATCTTTGAACAAAAGTAGCTTCTCAGAGAGAACAAATAAAAAAATATAAATACTGTTAAATCCTGATTAGGTTTATTCCTGTCAATTATAGTGATAAAAGCACATTAATCTATTTACACCTCATAATCACACCACCACATTCCAAAAACTCTTCAATATTTACACTACCATTATTTCGATCTACACACGTTCATCATTCGTTCATTGGAAAGCTTATTGTTACGTTTTACACGTTTCTTAGGTTTCTGACCAAATCTGTTTTGCAAAATTGTGGTAGTTACAAGAGCATGGTCTTGCTGAAACCCTTCTATGAGAGTCCAAATACTTGGATGTTTGTGTCCGATGAGTTCATTAAACGAATTGTTCCAACCCTCACAAATGTTATTTGTACAGTCTCCCCCTTGTAAAGTAACACCGTGTACGTTCCACATTTCAGGAGGAAATAGTGGTTTTTGTCTGCGGAAACGAATTGTCGGCAGATGGCCATCAGACATTGGTTGAATTGCCCTGAACATGCCGGTCACATAAGTTGCATCAAAATAAGAAACACAATCCTCCAAACCACTTATTTTGTCTTATATGTTCCATTGCCACTGGTATGTCATCAAGAGGAAGAAAAGCTAATCCATCAACTTTTGCACAAAATTGTCTAACCTCAGCATTAGATTTGTATTCGTTAACAAGCCCTAAATCCTGAAGCTTCCTCCAAGTGCTCCGAGTTAAATGAAAATAACAACATTGTGTGGTGACATGTTCACCAAAAATCCGCTTGATAGCATTTATGGATGACATTTCAAAATCAGTCACAATTATTTTTGGATCAGAATCGAAGCCAAGGTTGTTACACTGGGACTGAACTGCCTCAAACATTTCCTCATACAACATTTGTGACTTTCCCTGTAACAATGCATAAACGCACGAAACCGTTGTGTCTGCTAATGGCACACGTATCACATACAACTGTTTATATATTTTTGGTGCAACTTAAAATGTCCCATCCATGCACCACTGATCAGATCTTGCTAAGAGACGTAAACAGATCTCCGATGCAAAAACTAAAATTCTGCTAGCATTGTCAGGACCACTGTCATAGATGAGAAATTTTTTAGGCTCCTCATCTGCTGTTGTTGTCCAAGGCTCATTCAGTACTATCTCTTGCAAAGTTCTAGGTTCTGAAGGCCGTGTGACCTGCTTTATGTGTCTAATTCGTTGTCGGATGCTCTCAGCTTTTCCTAACATTGCGCGCACATTTCCATTAGAGTTTATGATGGCCTCAGCCAGTACCTGGTTAGTTTTAACTTTTTTGTTCTTAGCATCAGTTTTGATTTGAGATTTAATTTTTGCGATTTCAATATCTTCTGAGAAAGGTTAATGAGTGTGTTCTTTTGACCCTAAAACCATCGACATTTCAGAGTTTGTAGTTAGGGCACCATTACACGATAGTGCTCCTCACTTTGTGCATTCCCACCGTATTGTATACTTATTCTTTGTGTACATAAATCCTTCGTGACAAATTTTTAAGAATGTAGGAAAAAAAGTAACAGGAAAAAAAGTAACAGGAAAAAAAGAAACGGAAAAAAAGAAACAGGAAAAAAAGTAATTATAATAATACAACAGGAAAAAAAGTAACAGTGTTTTTTCATTATTTCATTTTTCATTATAATAATTATAATAATGATTTTATTTTTTATTTTTTTAATTATTTTGTAATTGGAGATCATGTGTGCTATGACAATGTTGTTACAAGGATATCCATCATGCTTTCTTTGATGTACAACAATGTTCTTGAAACAAATGAACACACATTGTAATAAACACACATCAAGTGTGGTTACTTTCAAGTATTCTCTTCTTTGATGTACAACAATGTTCTTGAAAAAATAAACACAAGCAAGTGTGGCTACTTTCATGAATTCTCTTCTTTGATGTACAACAATGTTCTTGAAAAAATAAACACACAGCAAACTATATATTGGACAGCAGTTTGAATTAGTCGCTGCTACAGAAATGAAAAGACCTGCGTCCGCCGGCTCACTGCCGGGGATATCTGAAATAGATTCAGATCTAATTACCCCCAGCCAGGATAACTGGCTGCGTTCCATAGTAGAAGAAGCTACCAACACGGTCGCAGTTTCCCCGGCCGTGGCGGTTGAAATTCAATTGGATAAAAATTCAGCTAAAGTCCCCAAATCGCAGCGACAGAAAAAATCACCAAACCAAAATCGATCGAAAAGGAAACTCTCCAATGAGTTCCGTGAAAATGATGAAACCGTGGACGTCGAAGACGAAAATGGTTTCTGTATGACTATTGATCGGCATGTCAAGAAGACAAAAATCATCAAGAAAAATTCACAGAGCACCGCTACTGGAAAGGACTCGGTGGTCACACCAAGATATGGGGACTCTGTTAATGCAACAGAGTCTACATCACCGGAAATAGTGAATGCGACAGCTAGCCCAACCGATAGAGCGACGTACGCCGATAAAGTAAAAGCCAAAACGCCCCCTAAGGTGACCAATAAAACCAACAAGACACAGGGCCACCCGCAACCAAACCCCTGTGTCGTAATCACACGCATCCACCCCAAAACGGAAAAAAACTTGATTGATAAAGCCCTTCCAGGATGCTCGTGGGAGAGACTAATCTCCAAAGCCACGGGTAACCATACTTGGAAAATAAAAGTAAAATGCCCTAATAGAGCAACGAAATTAAATCTGATAAGCAAAGGGGTAATTATTCATGGCAAAAAATACGAAACCGAGGAATATCGTGTTCTTCCGTAACCCGTTCAGTGTCACAAGTGTCAGAAATTTGGGCACTTGTCACACAAATGCAACGGGGAGCAACGATGTATGAAATGCGGTGACAAACACATCGCGAAGGCATGTAGTGCTAAAACTCTGAAATGCCCGAATTGCGGTGGTCAACACCCCAGCAACTACCGGGGTTGTAGCCACTTCAAAAAAGTTAAAACAAACATCCAGCTTAAAGCTCTAAATGTAAGTAATGTCGAGAACTCATCTTCCCCTTATTCCACGTGTACTCTAATGGCTGGCTCTATTTTCAGCATAATGAAGAAACACTTGGACACCAGTCTTTCGGACGTTTGCAAAGAGATTAGTAAAACAGCCTCTAAGTTATATAATAATCAAATATCTCACACGCTATTAGAAGCGGCCGTCAACAGAATATAATTATGTAACAATATTACAAATAGTAATTAAACTTAAATAAACTTAGTACAGTTATTCCTAAACCATTCATGGATACACTAAAAATAGTCCAGTGGAACGCTCGAAGCGTTAATCAGAAAAATTTGCAAATGTCACATTATTTAAAAAATATGGACGTAATTGGAATTAGCGAAACCTGGCTTAAACCAAACAAACAATTCTCGTTATGTGGTTTTGATATTATTAGAAGAGACGCCCCGCCCCAAAAGGCGGCGGTGTCGCTCTGTTAATAAGGCAGGAGATTAAATACAAATCAATACCATGCGACCACCTCAATGCTGAAGTGATTGTAGCTGAAATTGAACTTGACCACAAACACGTGGTCATCATATCATATTATAACAAGTCGCAAGCAACAGTAGACAGTAAAGTATTTGAATTTTTTACCAACAAGTACAAGCACTGCATATTCTTGGGTGATTTCAATTCCAAACACCAGGTATTCGGTTGTCATAAGACTGAGCCTAATGGTGACGCCCTTTTCCATATCATTGAAGAACTCGATCTATTCGTGGTAAATAACGATCAAGACGTAACACACATAAGCAACAACCCACTCCATCAATCAGATATCCTAGACTTGATTATCACCAGCAAATCACTAACCAGCCAAATGCAAGACATATTTGTAGGAGATGATGATCTAGGCAGTGATCACCTGCCGGTTCACGCCACTCTGAAATGTAATACTGGTCCCGCAAGGTATCCTCCCGTGAATAGGAGGAACCTATCAAAAATTGACTGGAACCTCTTCAGAAACATTATCGAAGTAAAAATAAAGGCAAATGACCCCTCAAATGTTCATGAACTAGAAAAAGCCTGTACCCACCTTAACGAGGTTATCAACAGTACACTAGATGAAATCTGTCCCAAGCAAACAGTAAAGACGCGGATAAACAGAATAACCCAAACAACTCTTCAAATAATCAAACAAAAAAGAAAAGCCTTCCGGGCTTACCAATCAGAGAATGATCAAATGAAAAGAGCAGAACTTAAAACTGCGTATAATCGCCTTCATGGGGAAGTAAAAAAGGCCATAGCTAACGACAATCGCGTGAGATGGGAAAAAGCAACCGAAAACCTAAATGGGCTGAGAGAACCTAAGAGGTTCTGGGATACATTTAAAACTCTTACTGGCCAAAAGAGCAAAATTGCCAATAATAATGCGCTAAAGACTAGCGACGGATCTATGGCCATAGACGACAAGGCAAAGGCCAGTGCTTTTGCCGAACTTCTAAAGAAGGCACATCGTCCACAAGAAGGGAACAGATATGACAACGATTTTAAGGTACGAGTAAATAAATTTGTCCAAGATAACAACTCAATCTTCAATGAACCGAACTTCGACCAAAGGCATGAAGACGGGGACGACCATGAATTAACCGAACCAATAAGCGTAGAAGAGGTCATGGGTATAATCAGAAAATGCAGGTCATCTTCGTCCCCAGGAGAAGACGAAGTCTCTTACAAAATAATGAAACGGTGCCCCAACATCTTCTACTGCAGACTTAACAAACTCTTAAACTGCTGTCTCTCCTGTGGGTACTTCCCAAAATGCTGGAAAGTGGCCACAGGAGTCATGATACCTAAACCCGACAAAGACCTTACCAACCCTTCTAACTACCGCCCAATCAGCTTGCTTAGCTGTGTTGGGAAAATATTTGAGCGGATTCTCACTACGAGACTTCGCAGCTATCTCGAATCAATCAACTTTTTCAACAAATGGCAAAGAGCGTATAGGAGTCAGAAAGAGGGAATCGAACACGTATATAGACTGGTCGATTATATGAAAACAGCATTTAGTCAAAACGAAATTGGAACCGCGCTTTTCTTGGATGTAGAAAAAGCGTTCGACTCGGTATGGCACAATGGCGTGAGATATAAACTAGCGAAAATGGGATTACCCACTAAAATTCTAAGGATCATATCATCATTTCTAACTGACCGAAAAATCAAGGTGAGGGTTAATCGCGAGGTGTCAGAGGAAGTAATACTCGAAGCGGGAACACCACAAGGGTCGGTTCTAAGTCCGCTTCTTTTCATAATATATGTGAATGATATAGAAAAAGTAGGGAAAAACTTTGTTCAACTATCGCAGTTTCTCAGACGACAAAGGCATTTGGACAGCCAGCAAGTCCAGAAACATAATTAAAAATCGTCTACAGGATACCATTCGCGATCTTGAGAGCTGGTGTGCCCTGTGGCGCATCAAACTCAATGCCGCCAAAACTCAAAAAGTTACGTTCTTCAAAAAGCAAAGGAAAAAACCAGTCCCGAGTATCGATCTCCAGTTATACGATCACAAACTAGAAGCAAACAAAGAGGCCAAATTTTTGGGATTTATCCTAGATAGCAATCTCAGTCTAAACAGTCACGTAAACTCCATTACGGTTAGAGCTACTAAACGTATCAATTTTCTGAAGATGATCAGAGGTAGAAATTGGGGAGCAAACAAAGATGTGCTTCTCAAGCTCTACAAAACATTTATACGTCCGGTACTAGAATACGGTGCCATAATAACAAGCGACCTAAGCAAAACCAACATTCAGAAGCTACAGAGGGTTCAAAATTATGCCCTGCGAGTGGCACTATGCAAACCGAAAGGGACACCGATAAAGGAACTTCACAAGCTAGCAAAAATAGAAACTATTGATACGCGATTAAAAGACCTACAAAACAAAACCCTCAACAGACTCCAAGATAGTGAATTAATGGTTGAGCTGAACGAACACCGATCCCTTAACAGAAAAACAAAATAATTTTCCGGTAAAAAAAAAAAAAAAAAAAAAAAAAAAAAAAAAAAAAAAAAAATAATAAAAATTATACAATATAACTAAATCGCGTGGGGTCAGTGAGGATTGCCTCGCTACTCATTGGGAACTTTAGGATAGAGACTGTGAGGACTGCCTCGCAACTCTGCTGAAGCGCGATTGAAACGCGTTTAATAAGATCTATATAACAAAACCCACCACATACTCCAGGATAGTGAATCAATGGTGAAGCTGAACGAACACCGAACCCTAAACAGAAAAACAAAATAATCCACAGTAAATTAAAATTACTCAATAGAATTAAACTGCGTGGAGTCAGTGAGGATTGCCTCGCTACTCATTGAGATCTTTAAGATTGAGTCTGTGAGGATTGCCTCGCAACTCTGCGTGTGGGAAGTGGGCTCCGAAGAAACACACCCCTTACCCCATCCATAGCAACAATCACACAGCAGGCACAATATACAATAGCAGATACCTATCTCTCTCTCTACCTATAACTTTTCTAACTGAACATTCTCAAATTTTCTTGCAACACTGTTATCAAGAAGACGCATGGAAATGGTAAACAAAGCGTAGGAGGAATTGGTGGGTGTGTGTGTCAGTGAGAGTTTTTTTTTTGGGGGGGGGGGGGGGGGGGTGGAGGAGGTCATTTGGAATTCCCGAAGGATAACCAGATACCTCAAAATCACATACGGCATCCTATCTCCCAGAAGGCTTGATGGATGACTCCCGGTTTTTTAAAACTAAACTGTTGGAGCTTTCTCCACTTCTTTTTTGTAACCGCTATGGTCATATACCGGGGTCGCTACCAAACCGGCGTTGCTGTTTGGTTTTCTTTTCTCTTCTTCCCTTAAACTTGCCATCGCACAACATTACATCTTACTCGCCACCATGGTGGGACTCAAACCTCTACCATCGCCGAACTGGAGCCGAATAGAGCTCGCTCTTTAATAGTTTTAAAGGCGTTGAGGGATTGAGTATTGACCATCTAACACTCCAGCGTAAACTGCCGGGTATTCTAACCGCGTACATAACCCCCTCAGACTCCATTTTGGGCAATAGGAAAGCTAGGCCTGTGTGATCCAAAGGAAAAAAATAAGGTTAACCGGGTCGCAAGGGATTTGTAAATCCCACATCGTCCCTGCGCGCCTTCGACGCGCTAAAACCTTTCATTCATTCATTCATTCATTAGTCATTAAATGTTCTTGAGTCATCATGGAAGTCATTGAGAGTAAATGCTGAAAGTGAAGTCAAGTTGATGCTGCCAGACTTAGATAATGCCAAACGGAGTCTGAGATACCACAGAAGAAGTCCTCCTGTCCCCAAAAGTCTGTCTGAGCTGACCATTCCAGAAGAGTTTCAGAAAATATCAGACTCTGAACAATTCCTTTTCTCTGATAATGGACCTGATGCAAGTGAGCGTGTGGTTGCATTTGCAACAAATAGTGGACTCAATTATCTTGGCAGTGCAAGTACTTTATTTATGGACGGTAATTTTGCAATGGCTCCTCCACTATTTCAGCAAATTTATGTTGTTAGGGTTAAGTTTCATGACAGTTTTTTATCTTGTGTATACGCTATATTACAGAGGAAGACACGTACTTCCTATGAGACTCTGTTTCAAGCTATTGTAGATAAACTGACTGAGCTAAATATTGACTTGAATGTAAATACTGTTGTGACTGATTTTGAAGATGGTGTGTTACGAGCTGTGAATGCTGTGTTTGGTAGACATGTACAGAGTAGAGGTTGTTTCTACCATCTGACACAAAGCACTTGGCGCAGAGTGCAGAGTTTAGGTTTAGTGCAGTTGTATCGGGATGATGCAGACTTCAGACTGTTTTGTGGGAAACTGGATGCACTTGCATTCTTGCCAGTTTCAGATGTGCGTGATGGTATGAATCACCTCAAAGACATTGTTCCAGAAGAAGCCGAGGAACTGTTGAGGTATTTTGATGAAAATTATGTCACTGGTAGATACAGGCAACCTCGCGCCGCACCTTCAGATGTGTTGGCACCATTACGACTTAGATTAACGCCTCCAGCCTATCCTCCAGCTACATGGAATGTTAATAGTGCTACGCTGGATGGCGAATCTCGTACAAATAATGCATGTGAAGGTTGGAACAACAAGTTCTACAATCTTGTTGGCCACCAGCACCCATCAGTCTGGAAAACTATCCAATGGTTTCAAAAAGAGCAAGCTCTGACCAATACAATTATTCAACAGGTGTCAGTTGGTTTGCTGCCTGTTATCCGCAAACAGAAGTCAGCTGAATCCCTGAATAGAAAACTGAAAAATCTGTGTGGTTTATATTCCCAAGGTTCACTTACTATTTCAGCTTTTCTTACTGGCATTGGCCAGAATATTAGATTACACAAGGTGTGATATGTAATAATCTAACTAAATCATAATTAAGTTTAAATTATTTTATAACTATGTACTATGTAGTACTTATACTGATATGTAATAATCCAACTAGTTTCAAGGTGTGATATGTAATAATCTAACTAAATCATAATTAAGTTTGTTAAATTATTTTATAACTATGTAATATAACTAAATCATAATTAAGTAATCTATCATTTTTATGAAATAAAAATAAGAAAGTGTGACTCTTTTTCCTGTTTTTTTTTTCCTACCCAAATCTGTTACTTTTTTTCCTGTTACTTTTTTACCTTATATAAATAAGAAAGTGTTACTTTTTTTCCTGTTTCTTTTTTTCCTACCCAAATCTGTTACTTTTTTTCCTGTTACTTTTTTTCCGATTACCATTTTTAAACCACCTTGGCTGGATTCAATAAACTCCATACTTGACAAACTGATGAAGAAACTCATAAACTTTGCCTCAATATATACAAACAAACACACAAGCCGGTCGAAAAGTTAAAAAATTTATAGTAATTTATATATTTTTTATACTTACCAATGACCCAGACATAGCTGGTGCTAACTCTTAAAATATAGGGCCAAACACAAATTTTGCCCCCCAATCCCCAAAATTTGCATCTAAAACCAAAGAAAACATGTCCTGAATGGCCCTCCACACTTCACCTCCACTGCGCATGCGCAGTGTCAAGGACGTTCCGAAATTGGCGCCATTAATCATTCTAATAACCAGTGCCTGGTAAGCGCTATGTACTCAGCGGGGAGGTAAGAGTTCCCAACTCCTGGGAGGGCCATCCCCGTCTGGGTCATTGGTAAGTATAAAAAATATATAAATTACTATAAATTTTTTAACATTTTTATACTGTACCAATGACCCAGACATAGCTGAATAGTAAAAAGGCTGGAGGGCCAAGGACATAGAGCAAGATGGAATACGCTCAATAATATAAAATACAGTCATCCCCTCTAGGGAAAAAGAAGTATTAGGCCTTACATGTATCTTTCTTATTTATGATAAATTAGAAAGATACAACACCTTCCAAAATTGAGCATCATACATCCATGTACTCTAATAATATCTAGTATAATCCTTATACTAATAATTTTTAAAGTAAGCCAATAAATACAGTAAGTCTATAGAATAAAGACTCTTTATACTCCTTAAAAGTGTCTGAGGATTGCATAATCATGTCCGTTGATACGTGCTATATTCAAAAGCTATACTTTAAAAACTAAGACTTGAATGAATTTTTAAAACATAAACTTCTCACTAAACAACCATCCCAATAGCAGCTCAGAATTACTAACTCCGGAGGAGGTATCCCCTTGTTTTCATAGTAAAACAGGTGACCCAAGGGAACACCCTCCCCCCCCCCCCCCCTTTTCTTGCCCTGGGTCAAATAGCCCAGAGCGAAGAGGGCAGCAGAACGGAGTCACTGCCGAAACAGACAGCCTACCTAGCTATAGTAGCAACTGTTAAGTGAATAATATTCTGAGCAGTAGATAATAGACCTAACAATAGAGGTCTCCAGAAATGGACTCAATATTTCTGAGATAAAAAAATTCATGAATGTGGATGGCTGAGCGGAATGAGCAGCCTTCAAAAATCTATAATAGCGACACTACTAATGTAAGCCCAAGATGTAGAAGAACTCTTACTTCATGAGCCGAAATCTCAAACACAACTGCTGAGTCAAAGATATACCATAAGCAGTATCGATAGTTAATTGAATCCATTAGCAATAGAATGGAGCGTAATGTCCTTCTAATAGGCATCAAAGACAGAAGAAGTTTACGCCCGTAGTAATAAACAGATATCTGTTTATAAATACAAAAACTCTAACCGGACAGAGTAAAGGCCTATGCCCGTACGAAGACGGAAGGACCTTAATAACAATAGGTTCCGGATATTAGGAGCCTAACTCTTATGCAAAAATCCAACCTAAATAGTAAAGGAAGTAGTGATTCCGAAACTACGAAAGTGAAAATCATCCACCGATAGTGCATGAAACTCACTGACTCTACAGTAAAAGAGAAGCCAACAGAATTACTGTCTAAAAGGTCAGAATTTGAAAACTACTGTTTCCAGAGGCTCAAATGATTAATTAGCTAAATAAGAACCGAAGTTAAATTCCATATAGGAATTTAATCTAATGATTCTAAGTCTATTTATCAAAAAGTTACTAACTGACTTAGATAAAGAGACATAAGACTCAATTGTAAACTATCAAAGAGTGCATAGGTATGAGGTAACATAAACCTATAACCTTAATAATAACAGGCTGCGGTAGATCTTGTCAAACAAGTATACTAAAAAGTTGCAATGAGTAGTATGGAGGGATCAACAATATGAACATAGTGATCCCTACACCAACGACGGAAGAGCCTCCACTTTAGCCGCATAGAATAGCGAAGAAGAGGATCTCCTATAGCAAGAAATCGCGTCCAAAGCTCGTCCAGTACAATGCTAACAATACAAAACGGACCACACAATGGAATACGTGAAGGTTGCGACCTTGCGGGTTGTGATAAAGATGACACGATTTTACCCAGCGAAAAAAGATCCTCAGATTAAGGAAGATTTCGCGATAAGTCCCACAGTAGACATCAGAGTAAATTTACCCACAGTCTCTGTGAAGACAAAGATGCTATCAACAGAAATGTATTGTGGTTGTTTATCTTAGCAATACCTGCTGAAACAACTGCGCCGGAGGATACGCATATCCTATCATTCCGTCCTATTAGATCAATAGAGCGTTAACAACATTAGCTCAGAGATCCGGACAAGCAAACACAAATGTCTGCAATTGATTAGCAAGCTGTGTCGTAAATAAATTATCATTCGGCGCTCCCATTGATAGCAAATCTGATTGAATACTTGTTTGTTGAGAGTCCATTCTGACGGCAACAAGCGACCCATAAGTGAACGGGAGTCCGGTCAAACAATCAGACGACCCGGAATATGACGGACCGAAACAGAACTTGGTGTACTATAACAAACAGAAGGATTCTTTCCATTAAATTGAATAACGGAAACGAATGAGTGCCTCCCTGGTTCCGGAGATACGCCACTACTGTCGAATTAACGGACAGGATTTGGACATGCGTTTCAGAATAATGTTCATCCAATGACATAAAGCAAGCCTAAAAAACATTATTCCGCGGAAGATAAGTGGTTGCTTAGAGACTGCGGAACCCAAAGACCCTGGCACTTCGAATCCGTTGGGATTAATATTATATCCCAACCTGTTTGACTGGTAACCGTCATAATTATAACACTCGGATCCGGCAACTGCAGTGGCACTCTCTGAGTCAACCACCGAATGTTTGCCCTAGTCTGAATCTCTTGCAACACTAGATAGACAAGAGAACGTGTAAATCGAGCAATTCATGGATTGCTGAAAAGTTGCCGTCAAAGAGAAGCTTCTCCGAGAACGAAGCGACTCTGAGAGAGTTCTTCACCTTACTATCTACGCGCGTAGATGTAGCTAGGGCTGCATCACGTCTAACCAACTCCAATCAGCCACTGAAGGGCGGAGTTATACGTGAACAAACTAATGCCCTCAAAAGAAATCACATTGAGGATAATATCCCGTAATTCTTTTCTTGAAGACGTAATGATAACGCCTCAGTAAGGTGGATTACGTATGATAAAGCGTCTAAGTTAAGTCTACTAGACATCATTGTCGTTTCCAACATTGTGGTTGGAAAAGACATAGACGGCGAAAAAGAATATTTCCAGTCTTTAACCACGCCGTCTAGATGCATATGAACTCTCGGTATGCCCTGCTCTGCCAAAATAAATTATTCGCATAAATGATAAAAAGGCAGAAATGAGCATTGCAGACAAGAAACTAAACTATCATGCTTGGTAGCAGGCTTATATGCATATATAGCGTCGATAAATAACACACATGTTCTAATGACATTATTGGACTGTGTTGGTAAGTCAGGGACAATGTCCCTGAACCGATCCAAAATTCCGTGTCCAATGACGCTATAAGTCTCTTATCCGACATCGCAGCAATGTAGTCCGAAATAACAATCACTGGAAGATAATGCCAGAAGATATGAATGGCAGCTTCCAATGCTACGAAAGGGAAAACTCGAAATCTTCCGAATCCCTTTCGCCATCCTGTCGGACCCTATAAAGCGTTCGGTCGTCCGTACCTGATGCAACCGCGGACCGTACCGACCCAGCGCCGTCAGATAATTCCTGATTCGACTAAGAAACTGTCGATTGCTGGGATACTGTGCTAACTCGGATAGCACGTCCGTCACTGAGGCCTGTGGAGAAGCGGTCCTACAATGCATTGCCGCTAGATGCTCCGTGATCGTTACCCCATGCATACTACAAATATGCGAGCGAACGGAGTGTATAGGCCTCGTGTCCCTTGGCTACCGGATGGCGTGACCTATTCGCCGTGGAATCACTGAAATGACGAAACTGATCGGACATTCGAGGTCACGTAGCCAATGTGCGGTCGTGTGCTCTGCTGTTAGGATGATGAAGCATTATCGACAGTCTCTCGGACTGTCAATATAACGGAGCGTCCCGACCGACAGATATATGCTCCGAATGTAAAATATCTGAACCACAACATGCGGTCCCCTATGTTGTTGGACGAGAGAGGGACCTCTCTCGCTCACAGCCCGGACGGACCTGGACAAGCCAGGAACCGGACTAACAGGCTTCCTCCGATCTGTCCTCAATCCGCCGTCAATGGGTGAGTACTAAAGTAAATATAGTGCTCGCGTCACCCAAATCTCCTTCCTAGACCGCAACGGACGAACCCGGCAGCCGAACCATTCGATGAATGTACGCTACACCGGGTGAGCTAGCGAATGTCACTCCGTCGATCCTACAAGGGACCTCTTAGGCGATAGACATATTCCATGAGCACTTATTGCCGCTAGCTCTTCATTAACTATGACAACAGAGGCACACTTATGAAAGACATCTCCGTAACTTTGCGAACAAGAAACCAGAAATGCTTGGTAATAGCAAGCATATAATAATAATATACATAGTGTCGTTCAATAATTCGAAAGTTTGTGTGACATTATTGGACTATGTCGGAACTGAGGGACGATGTCCCTGAACCGAACCAAAAATTTCTAAGTCCACCGACGCTATCAGTTTCTTATCCGGCATCGCAGCATTCTGGTCCGACGAAGAAGCTGTAGAAGATCAAGTCATATGACATAGACAACAGCATATGTTGTTCCGAAAGGGAAAGCTCGAAATCCACCGAATCCCTTTCGGTATCCCGTCAGACCGGATGAAATTTTCGGACGTCCGTACCCGCGGAGCGTCCCGACCCAGCATCGTCGGATAAAAAATATGCGACAGATTCAGTTGATGCTGCGATAAGCTGTGCTATTTAGGAAAGCACGTCCGTTCCCGAGGCCTGTGCAGTAGCGGTCTTACGATGCATTGCCGCCGGAAGCTCCGTGTACGTTGACTCCCGCACAATTTCCTATGCGAACGTCCGGAGTCTGCAGACCTCGAGTCCCTGGCTACCGGATGGTGTGACCTGGTCGCCGATGATTCTCTGACTGGCGAAGCTGACTGGATATCCGAGGTCACGTAGCCAAGAGCGGTCGTGTGCGCTACCATGAGAATGAGGAAGCCTTATTGACAGTCTACTCCGGACTGCCTATATGTCGGAGCGTCCCGAGCGACGGACGTATGCTCCGAATGCGAAACATTTTGTACCACAACATCTGGGGCCAGATGTTGTTGTACGAGAGAGGGGCCTCTCTCGCTCGCCGTCCGGATGGACCAGAACGAGCTATGAACCGGACTAAAAGGCTTCCTCCGTTCTCCCTCTAATCCGCCGTCACTGGGTGTGCATTTGGTTGATTTATAGTGCTCGCATCACCCCAAAACTCCTTCTAGACCGCAACGGACGAACCCGGCTGCCGAACCATTCGATGAATGGACGCTACACCGGGCGAGCTAGCGGACGTCAAACCTACTAGGGTCCTCTTAGGCAATTGGCGTATTTACATGAGCACTTTTCTGCTAGCCCTTCATTAATTGTGACGACGGAGGCACACTGTTGGAAGACATCACAGATACATCACCCTAATCTTGATCGTCTGAAATAGAAATTGATAAAGTAGAGTGACCCTGCGGGGAAAGGACCGGAGTGTCCAATTCCCCACTAACATACCGTGACATACGCTTCCCATGTTGTCATCAAAATCATACGATACAGAACAGGAGTTAATGCGAGTACACTGACCACATATAGAATGATTATAAAAGTCAGAGGAAGACTTCCTCTTATTACAATTGATCAAAATCCTTTCAA
Organism: Pictodentalium vernedei; assembly: GCA_031216915.1. NCBI lineage: Eukaryota > Metazoa > Mollusca > Scaphopoda > Dentaliida > Dentaliidae > Pictodentalium > Pictodentalium vernedei. The sequence goes on along the minus strand of CM062297.1, from coordinate 731,246,888 downwards.
TGTGAAAAGAAAACAAAGTCCTGGTACTCGCACCAACCCCTGGCAATCAAAATACATAATAATAATATGATCCATTAATATAGAAAAAATAATTGAAATCAAAATATTTTGAAAAAATATTTTTTCAGAACAGCCCAAGTTTCTGAAAAGTAACGTTGAGCCCCAATGGATCCCAAGCCTAAGTGTGGACAAAAATTTTAAAAATATTTAAACAATTTATTCAACACTTACGAACAATAATAATGTATCTAGTTATGATTAAAATAACATCAAGATATTATTTTCAAGAAATCCCCCCCTCACACAGAGGGCTGTTGTAAATGTAAACAATGAGTGTAAAAACACTAAAATAAGACTCCAGGCACCCAGGCCCGGAATCAGTTACCAAAATTACACTATCTGATGCAAAACAGAGACTTCCAGGGAAGAAACTGCAGAACATCAGATGGTAGATGCAGAACACAATGCCTAACCACCCTTAGGTGAAGACGTAAACATGGGGAAAAGAACAGAATTCATTCTGTTATTCAGCTAAAACTCCCAAGAATTTTTAGTAATAATAATTACAGAAACTATGCCAAAAGCATGGGAGAATAGCAAGAGGGGACTTAAAGGAAAGGGAGAGAGGAAAACACTGAAAAATCAGTGTAACTAAATAACCAGAATGACAACAAAATGGCTGCTGCCCCGAAAATAGGTAACTTAACATAATTTCATTAAAAAATTATAAGTTACAGCCCTGATAATATTCTGTCACACATTTTTCCTCTCCTCCTTCTCTATCCTCCTTAGAATCACCATTTCACTAATATTTATGTGTCTGGCATCATTTAAACTGAGATTTACAAGCACAAAGATCAGTCAGATGTTAACTGATGAAGGGCCAAACTTAGAATGATTAATGGTGCCAATTTCGGAACGTCCTTGACACTGCGCATGCGCAGTGGAGGTGAAGTGTGGAGGGCCATTCAGGACATGTTTTCTTTGGTTTTAGATGCAAATTTTGGGGATTGGGGGGCAAAATTTGTGTTTGGCCCTATATTTTAAGAGTTAGCACCAGCTATGTCTGGGTCATTGGTACAGTATAAAAATATCGCTAACAATGTCAGCATAGGGCAAAGTGAGCAATTCCAATCACTGCCTGCCTTGCATTACAATCAGACAAGCCCAAGCCAATCGAACATCGGCAACAATGTCGGAAATGGATGGTGAAAAGTCTGCATGGGGAATTGTCCGTTTTTCTATTAAGCAGAATGGGGTAACGTCCGATGGGGAAATGTCAGGCCTAAATGGGATGGGGTAATGTCCGGATGGGGAAATGTCTGATGGGGAAATGTCCGGTGACCATGCAATGTTCCTGTTAAATATCATGATCTTGGGCAGATGGAGACTGTTTGTAGGTTAGTGAATTCTAACCATGACCTACAAATCGATAGGTTTCATTCCCTTCTCCTTGGAAGTGACCCTGTGCAATTTCAAGAGCCAAGGCTGAAACATTGTCAAGTTAAGAGTCCGGAAACCGAATTGGAACACCTGTGACCTAAGGATGCCCCAAATGGAGATGTATCTGTGCGGTTTCATGACCCTTCTATTTATTTATTGGTGTTTAAGGTCACATATTTCTGCACAATGGCTAACCATGACCGTGACAGTTTTACGGGTGGAGGAAGCCGGAGTACCCGGAGAGAACCACCGAGCAACAGCGAGCAACTGTCAGCTCCCCAACATACCAACTCCACACAAGCAGGGTTAGCATTGGTTGAAGACAGGTGCACCATCGACGTGCAGTACGCCTTAGTACACAGCGTCGCCGTGCCCCCACGTGGGCAATGGGGTGAAGTGTCTTGCCCAAGAACACAACGCGGTTGCCGCAGGTGGGATACGAACCGAGGACCTCTCGGCTTGCAGCCTGCACCTCTACCAACTGAGCCACCGCGCCCCTCATGACCCTTCAAAGCACTGTCAAGTTAGAGTCTGGAAACCAAAAGGGATGGATAAATGGACACAAGAACTCAGAGAGAGAGCAATCAGGCCCTAATAAATAAATAAATTGTTTGAAATGGAAGGTAAATGGTTTGGCATCTGAATATTCTATGCAAACATAAAGGTTATTGTTTTTAGCAATATCTCTTTACCCAATGCACAGGATAACAAAATTTATTATTTTAAGTATATTTTTTTAAATTTTCGATGTGATCATTTTATAGTGTTCGAAATTGTGATCATTTTATAGTGTTGATGACATTTTTGGAAAAAAAAATCTTTTTTTTTAACTGTTCAGTTTGTAAATTATGTGGGCAGAGGGTTAAAAGGTCCCCACTGATTAATGATAGTTGAATGTGTATAAATATATTTCCCATTGTAACCAACAATTAGTTTATAAATTTAAGGAACTGCTGAAGGAATCAGCAAACTAGATTTGAGCTGCATGTATCATTAACTCCTTAATGCTGCTAGTGCATATTCCTGCCCAGGACAGGATTTCTCTTGCTACTGAAAGAAGTATAATTAAGCATAATTTTGGCACATTTAACCCTTTGATACTTTTCTACGTCTTATGACGTACAAAATCAAACAGCGGTCATGTGTATTGTCATTATTTTTCGATTTTTTAAAGTTTTAACCTCAATTTCTATTTTCTCCCGAATAGTGACAACCGTTGAGCAAACTGTTATCGCAGCTTAAAGTACTAATATAATCCTGCTGTCAATACTTCTTAACTGGTTGAGTGCTAGAAGCCACTATTAGGGCTTTCAAAAAAATGAGGATGCCAGAGCAAAAGCCTACACTTCCCTAGCTTATATTTCATATTCAGTCATACACAAATAATATTTTGTTTATATAAATTTGCTTTATTACAAATTATTGGAGAGTGCCTGTGGGCACTCTCCAATGATTTGTAATAAAACAAGTTTTCAATAACAAATTCAGATCACCAAAAATAATCTAGCCCTCAACCAGATAACCACTAATGTGAAAAATATCTTGTTATTTGTACTTTCCGACGCTTGACGTAGCATTTTGAAAAATGTTGAAGAAACTGAATTCTCAGTGACGTTTGAACGTCAGGATAAATTAAAGTCTCAAAGGGTTAATCAAATTTTACTCCTGTAAACTGAATGTTTTTTTTTCACCAATGAGTTCTTGAGTTAATTTTAGATGAATTTTTCATCAAATCTAGTCATGGCTACCATGAAGAAGCCATGACTAGATTTGATGAAAAATATCTTTAAAATACTCAGCGGGTTAAGAATTAAGGGAGACAATTTTATTTTTCTGGAACTAGAGAAATAAAATGCAATATCTATCCTTGCAGAACAAGCCCTTACCTCGAACTATCTGTTGGTGACTCGTCAGCCCATAAAAAGAAGTTGCATCCTGTTCCAGATGGTTTTGTACATTTGTAAAACTGTCTTCCTGAAACAAACAAAAAACTAAATAAGTGGAGAATATCTACTGTTTTTGAGTAGGTACCAAAATATCTCATTGAGTGAATGCAAGGAAATATAAGTTTCGCAAAAGGTTGAACCACATGAGAAAATTTTGATTTCCTTGCTGTCAGGAATGAGATAATTCTGGTGGCTGTTCAAAAACAGTTGGTATGGCCTAAAAAAGTGAAAAACTGTTTCTCAGGCCCTCTTGCATGGTCCTTTTGGTTGCCGCATGCTCTCTTTTTATATAACCAATGTAAACTTAAAAAAATTAAATGGTTTATATCTGATTTCTTACACAAGTTAATAAAATTGGTAAATTTGTTCTTTAAGTGCAACAAGGCTTTGCAATGCTTTAGCACTTAAAAGACTAAATACACCACCACCCATGCTATTCTGTAGATTATGAGGCCAAAAACATAAAACAAAGAACACAAACTTTTGATGACAAAGAAATAATTACAAATATAAAATAAAAAATGCCTGAGAAACAGAATGAGAAACAGAAGATCTACTTTGTGGGGCCTATTCTGTAGGATATATATGTTTATTATATGTGGCATAGAGCTGAGAGGTTATCCTCAACCACGGGTCGGGATTGGTAGTGCGAGACTACAGAAAATCACAAATGCACTTTTTTTTGGTCAAGAGTAACACTGAGGAATTTTGCCTTCGTGCATTCCGGGAACTTTGTCCAGTAATTTGAGATCAAAGTTGCAGTTTTTGAGCTTACGGGTGAAGGTGATTCTTTGCATTTTATTTATGTTTAGTTTGATTCTCCAATTGGCACACAAGTGCTCGAGGTTGACCAGTGCACACTGGAGAGATTTTTTGACTCGTGAGGATTTACTGTTAGAATCCCATAACCCTATGTTGTCTGCGAATTGTGATATATGGATGCAATTCTGGTTAAATCTGAGATCGTATACATAGAACATAAAGAGGAGGGGGCTATGGATGGACCCTTGGGGGGGTACCAGCTTTGAGGAGAAAACTGTCAGCCATTTCTTTGTTGACCCTGACTTTGATTTTTCAGTCGTTAAGAAAAGAGGAGAGTAGTCTTAGCAATTTTATTGGGAGGTTTAGTTCAAAGAGTTAATAGAGTATTCCGATGTGCCAGATGGAATCAAATGCTTTTTCAACATCAAATGGCATCGCTGCACCTACTTGTTGATTATTGATGGCTGTTCTCATTTGTTCCACAAGATGATGGATATGTTCCATGCCTTCCTTGTGGCTCCAATAGGCCCATTGCTAGTCGTTATAAAAGTTGGTATCTTCAAGGTGCTCCTTCAACTGATTGTTAAGGACTCTTTCGAAGGTGTGAGGAAGAGTTCCTGCATTTTTTATGTTAACAATTTCTTCGTTTGTGATGGGGGCGATGAGGTCATCATCGTCCTTTCTCCAGAGTCAGGGCAGAATTTAGGATCACGGTAAATCTTGGGGTGCTCATTGATGAAGCTATCCATAGCATGTTTGACTTTGTTGTCATAGAAGGGGCCATTAAATGGGCAGTGAGTTTTCCTGAGGAGGTCGAAAAAGATGTTGGCCTTCTCCTTATCATTATCAGCAGTGGAGCCATCCTCCTAAGTAAATTGCTATTTTCCTACTTTTACTCTTTTGGCCTGTTAACACTTGGAAGTTGTTCCAAAATTTTTTGCCTTCCCTTGTTCCATTAAGTTTGGATGTGGCCCTTTCCCAATTAGCTTGTTGTTTGGCCTGGAGGGCCTTTTTTACCTCCCTGTGAAGGTGGTTATAAGTTTTCTTGAGATCTGCTTTTTTGGCTGGGTCGCTTGCTGGTTTTACACAGAGGGCTTTCCATTTAGTTTTTATGAGTGAGAGGATGTTCCCTGAGATTGTTCTCCAGGGGCGCATCTCTTCTTTAGGGCATATTACATCTAAGGTCGATTTGATTACATTTTGTAGGTCTGTGCATTGGCCTCCAAGGTCAGTGGCATTGGAGGGGTATTTTGGGTGAGTTTTACATCAACCATTTATCGATAAAGGTCCCAATATTTTTTGGTAAGGTTTCTGCGAATGGTGGGGGGGGGGGGGGGGGGGGGGAGGGTACCTGAGGTGGCCATTTCCTAATTTTACTGAGGTATGGACCAGGAAGTGGTTGCTGTCTAGGTCATCGCCGATCCTGTGGTCGTCGATATGGTTGATGAGGGAGTTGCTTGTAATAATTTGATCCAGGATATCAGTTCAATTTAGCAGATTACTACTGATGTAGGTTGTGGAGTTGTCATTCATAACCACATGCAAATTAAATTTTTTTTTGGTGATACTGAAGAGAGTATCACTGTTAGGACTTGTGACTTACAGACAAAGTATTGATGTTTTGCAGGCTTATTCTCACTTAGCCAGCAGGCTACAATTTCTAAATAGCGAAGAAGAGTTATGGTCTGTATCTAATTAGATCTCTTGTTTTCTCACTCGCCCAGTAGTGTTGTTTTAGTGACCTGTTATTAGCCAGTGACAGTATAAACCTTAAGTATGCCGCCGTATATTAAACACAGTTTCAGGATGTAACTTCTCACTTTGTTTTTCACAAGTCTTAGACCACCACGTGAAGTGATATCATCGGAGGGTATAAATTTCAAGCATTGGATGCTAGTCGGTCATCAATTATTCGGTACGTCATCAAGGAGGGAGTAAATAGAGGTGTTTGTGTTTTGAGACAAACGTTTGTTAGGCACTTGCTGTTAGAAAATTCACCAAATTTACCAGCTATACCACATTTTCACCTCTTTTGCACTTTTCTTTCAGATTTGAGTCAAATGTGAAGATCCAGATATCCTTGCAAAAATGCCAACATTTTACTCATCAAAAGCGGCTTTATACAGATCTCGGTCAAAAACACGTTTCAATCTTCCAAAACAACGGGAGTGACGTGAACCTACCGGAACAATACAAGAAAACAACGGCCGGTGAAGACTTTTTAGTCACTGATGATGGACAATCTAACAAAATGTTAGTATTCGCCACTAATAACAATCTGTTACATCTATCACAGGCCTCTGTGATATACTGTGATGGCACTTTTGACAAGTCACCAAAGATATTCTACCAACTGTACACCATACATGCATTTGTTGATGATCAGATGTGCCCTCTTGTATATGCTCTTCTCTCAGATAAGACACAGACAACATACGAAAGATTTTTCAGTATCATCAAAGAAAAGTGTGCTAGTCTACAAACTCCAATGACAGCAACTCACACATTCACAGACTTTTTAGACCTCTGCACAGAACGCTGCCAAAACACTTTTCCATGGATCACACTGAAAGGGTATTTTTATCATTTTAGTCAAGCCATTTTCAGATATGCTTCAGCTGAGTGTAAACTTTGGAGGGAATATCAACAAGATGATGAAATAAAAACTTTGATTAGACGAACCACTGCTTTACCATTCTTGCCAGATCAAGATATCAGTGACGGTTGGTTTGACATCCTGCAAGATGCCCCAGTAGGTCCTGATGTGACCAAATTCACAGACTATGTCACCACTTATTGGGTTGAGGAAAGTCATGTATGAGTCATGTGGAATCACTACGACACAGAGGGTCCAAGGACCACAAATCATGCTGAGGGATGTCATCGCAAACTGCAGCTGTTTATCTCCTCATCTAAACCTAATGTCTTCTCTTTGATAGAGTTCATCAAAAAAGAACAAGCCTATCACGAGGTTTCAATGCTGCAGTTGTCTGCTGGTGGTAGAATGAGACCTCGCCAACTTCGATATAGAAAGGCTGATATCAAATTGGCTTCTCTAAAAAATAGATATATAAATAATGAACTTTCAATGTTACAATTTCTTGATAGAGTTGCATATTGTACTGGTTACTGAATGAATTTATATGTTAAATTTATGTATTTTTCACCGTCTTATTGTCATTATCATTATTATATTTTCCAACAAAATTATTGAACTGTCTCATATCTAACAGTTATTATTGCTTCTTGTAAATACTCAAATTTATGTATTTTTCATTGTCTTATTGCCATTATCATTATATTTTCAAATAAAATTATTGAACTGTCTCAGTGTTTTATCTAATTAGGGTTAACAATCTGGAGTTTCCTCAAATAAATACTGGCACGAACTACCATTTAATATAATATAGACTATAGGCGGCAAATCTTTCATGTTAAGGATTATTCATGGGATACGGATAATTGCCCTGAGGACATTTGCCCCGATACCAAAGTGGACATCTGCCCCGATTTCATTTTCACATTCAAACGTTTGTTCCGATTTCATTTTTGGCATCCAGACGTTTGCCCGATTTCATTTTTGGCATCCAGACGTTTGCCCCAATTTATTAAATGAGACGCAGATATTTGCCCTGATACCGAAGCGGATATATGCCGCAAATGAATCAAGAGTTAATGCTAACAACATGCCGACAAACGGTTCTATGAATTGCTGATAATATGCTAACAAACGATTTTATGAAAACACAAGAAATATTTGGTTCAGAAGCAAGTCTTATGCTGACAATATGCTGACAAACGGTTTTGTGAAAACACAAAGTAAATTGGGTTCAGAAACAAGCTGTATGCTGACAATATGCCGGCAAACAGTTTTGTGAAAACACAAACTATGTTCTGAAAAAGGTGATCACTAAATATACAGGTATCTTCACTATAGGTTGGTTATAAAAGTATATGTGTGACAGTCACTAGCATATTACATTTAAAATGGAACTCATTCGTACAAGTCGTGCAGGTGAGAAACTATGCGTAGATGGATTTTCTTATACCATAAAACAAAGATAATATACGTTGGGAATGTTCTACTCGTAGAACAACAAAGTGTAGTGGCAGCCTTGTGACTGACATAGAGAAAACAAACGTTTTGAATTCAAACGAGCACAATCATGAAAAAGATCACAGCGCCATAGTAGCTATGAAAGCCCGTCAGGACATAAAAGATTCTGTATCAAATAGTCAAAGATAAGTTAGCTCAATACCATGTTGATGATCGAGTGGCTGCTGGGTCAACAGAAACTGTTGAACATGCACTTAGGCAATACAAACGTGGTAATGCTCCAAATGAGCCCAAAACAACTCTCAGACCTTCAGTCTATCCCTGATGAGTATACGACTACCGGCGGCGTCGAGGACCTCCCTTTCCTCTTTTACGACAACCACAAAGAAGGCAGTTCTAACGACCAGAGAATGTTAGTTTTTGGTACCAATGATAGTCTTCAATTCTTATGTGATGCAGATGAGTGGTTTCTCGAGGGCACATTTGGTGTTTCTCCTAAGATCTTCAAGCAGCTTTTTGTGATTCGTGCAAAAAAAGATGACCTAACTGTGACATGTGTTTATGCATTGTATGCATCAAAAGATCAAAGCTGTTATGATGAATTGTTTGCTGCTGTCATGAACCACTGCCAGTCATTAGGACTTTACCAAAATCATCATCAATTTCAGTTCACATTCAAGGGTGTTTTTACCATTTGAGTCAGTACGTGGTGAAAAATTCAGAAAAGTGGGCTGGCTTCCAACTACCAAGACGACGACAAAGTGAAACAGAATGTTGGATGGACTATTGTGAAGATTCCCATTTTTTGCTTCAAAAACATAGGTTATAACCCTTATTGGAATGAGGTGCATAACCTTTGTTTTTAAAGCAAAAAATAAAAGAATAAAAAACTTTTTGTGTATATATAGTGCTGGCTGCTTTAGTAATCTTTTTTTCTACGGCAAACTGGTGTTGTTAACTGTTGTTGGACTGAAGTTCCATTTTTTATTCAAAAACATCAAGTCTTTGTTAAACCATTTCATTTGTTTATGAAATAAAAATTATATTAACGTTCTACATTCTTCTGTTATCAAATATCCGGGTTGGAAGCCATTCGCTGATGGGGGCAAATGTCTGCAGGGAAATTCACTGATCGGGGCAAATATCCGCAGGGCAATTCGCTGATCGGGGCAAATGTCCGTGGGGCAATTTGCTGATCAGGGCAAATGTCTGTGGGGTAATTCACTGATTGGGGCAAATGTCAGTTTTTCTTGAAAAGGGATGCAGGGCAAATCTCCGCGCGGCAATTGTCCGGGATTCATTATTCACACCTTATAGAAATCTAAAGTCTAAAAGAGTGGTTTTAGCGCGCCGAAGGCGCGCAGGGACGGTATGGAGCAAGCCCTTTCGACCCATCTCTAACTGTGTCATATTTGGTACTTTAACTTTTTGGTTCTCTGCATCATGTCTGAGTGTGTTAAGGGAGGAAAAGGAAGGAAATGAAGTTAACGGCGTTTGTGTTTCTTGGTCTTCTTTCTTGTGAGGAGGTGGCTGTGACGGTGATGGAGCTTCAGCAGTGTTTGTTGGTGTTTTTGCAGTTGGAGAGGTTGGTGGTGGAGGGCTGTAGGTGATTGTTAGATTCTGTCTTGCCGCCTCTAGTCCCGGTCGGAGTTTGTCAAACGCTTCCGGGTCCTGTTCTTTTAATTTTTTTAGGTTTTCGAATGTTTCTTCCCAGTCAGGGGTCACTTTTCTCGCAGTTTCTAGTATTTGTTGAGTGCATTCTTCAGCTTCGTCTAGACTTACTGGTCTTGAAGGGAGAGGTGAGTGGGGATCTGGAAGTGGCGAGAAGGCAGCCTCCAAATCCATCTCAGTCTCCACAGAGGTGTCCATCTGGTGTCTCCAGCTGTGGGGCTGGAGGCAAGATGGGTGTCTCTGTGGGAGTGGGAGTCTCTTGCTCTTCCTTTTCCTCACTCTTCTCTCTTTTCTTTTCCAAGAAAGCCTCCAAGCGCCGAGAATCACTGCGCTTGGTGGACGGACTCTTCTTCCTTGATTTTCTCTTCTCAGGGCCTCCTAGCCTGCTCGGGTGAGGACCAGTGCAAGAGGAGGTCCTCTCTGCAAAGGTACTACCTCTCCCCGAGGAGGGTGGTGTTTTTATCTCTTCTTCTTCCACTTGGAATTCCATAGTTAGGTGGACTCTCATTCCTATCTCCTGGATAATCCAGGTGATAGGACGAGAGACCCCTCGAGCAGTGATAGTCCTCTTCAATCTATCTGGTATATTTCCATGATTCTAGATTAGGTGCGCATGCTCTGAAGTCAGACACAAAGGAATGATTTCGCGTGCCGAAGGCGCGCAGGGACAGTATGGAGGACAAGCCCCTTTCGACCCTCAGTAACTGTATATGATTGGCTGTCACATGTCTAGGCGTGTTGAAGGAGGAAAAGGTTCCGGTACTCGGCAGGTGTCTCCAGTTGTGGTTAGGCGGTCTCGTTGACTGATGTCGGTTGAACCCTCAGGTGAGGACCAGTGTGGGAGGTTGGGTCCTCTCACAAAGGTACTACCTCTCCCCGAGGGTGCAGTCTATCTAGATTTTCGGGCAAGTATAGTCTGCCACTTCGGAGATGATTTTAAGTGATGGCCATCACTGGCAAGTATAATCTGCCTCAGGCTGTCTCTGTTTGATAGGATGTCTTTGAAGGAAGTAACAACGACCCCTTTCGGGGACCACCAAGAAGAAGACCCAAACTTCCCTGGTTCGGGGGCAGGCCTGCATTGTAATCCTATTGGGTTGGGACAAAAAGATGTGTATTGCGCTTACAAAAAGGGGCAGAGGTGGGACGCAGGACCAACGCTCTCCTCCCTTAAAGTGGTCGACCACTTTTAGGGATGGAGTGGAGGATGTACAGGAACCATGGGGGTTACCGTTTCTGTAATGGTTGAACTGTCCATAACGGTTATTGGGGTGCTGGTCAAAAAGCATCTTCTGTGTACCTGCTTAAAAGAAGAAGGCAGAATTAGTTTTCATTAGAATATGTAGAAATAAAAAGATAAAAGTAGCACATTATGTTATAATTGTGATCACAGTTAGGCTGTTAATCTGCCTGTTAGATCACCTTCTTAGGGTGATAGTGAGCTTGCAGCGGGAGGGTAACAGGTTTAGACACTAAACCACACCCGAGGGTGTTTCTGTTATGCCCTTCGCTGGTTTCGACCATATTTAGACTAGTTTGAGTTTATTTTGGATCATAATTAAACACTGCAGATCCCCACCCCCAGCCGGAGAGGCCCAGCCCACACAAAACGCTCTCGTCTGGTATCGTGAGCGTCCTGTGTAGGCCGAGCACATGTTTCATACAACAATATTGTGGACAGCATAAATAAGGTTATTTAACAACCTCAGAAAGGTTGGGTTGAAAATCACCACTGTAGGAAGTATTTCTGATGATATAAACCAAGGTTGATTTGTTGACCATTAAATTTTTTTAGGAGGGAAGGAAACTGTCAAATCACAGTAGTACATAATCACCCCTACCCCCACCCTTTAAAAAAAAAAGAAAAGAACAACAGGGATAAAATAAAAAAATAATTTATTTACTGGGGTTTAAGGCCACTCTTCTGGACTCTGGATAATTGCAACAACAGTAAATAAGCACTGCTCCAATTCCCACTGGAGAAATGAAAATAAGAAGCTGTTATCTCTTAATATAGCAAAAAACTGAAGGAGTTACACCCAACAGGCCTCCAGACAAACTGACATCCACAATTTCATCCAAAATAAAAATATATCTTTTGTTTTTATTTACTTTGTTTTATTATTCGTGTGATTTATGTCTAGAGTAGGCCTGTATTATATTTAGTTTAAACAGTATTTTATTTCCTTAATTTGACAGAATATTATGATATATTTCATCAAGATACATAAATGTGAAAGAGAAAAGAGGATTCAGCAGCAAGCTATAACTTATGTAAGCTGTCTCCTTAGCAGCAAGCTGTATTATATTTAGTTTAAACAATATTTATTCAAGAATTCGTTATTTGTGTACATTAAGCTAAACGATGTATACAACACGAAATACAACAGAACACAAAATAACAAAGATATACAAATAGATATGGGTTGCTATGTAAGGTAGGGATTCGACAGAAACCTAATAGCTTATGTTAGTCATCTCCTTAGGTTGATTATCAGTTTTCGCAAGCAGGTAGTGTGGGTTAATAGGTGAGCTCACATATCGTTACCCCGTGGCCCTGCTCCTAGTACGGCAGATTAACTCTTCACCCAACGAGGATATAAGATGACAGGTACAACTGAATTATTGAACCACTCGATTTTTCATTATCTACTCAACAGACACAACTCGTGACCCACCATCGGAACGAGCTCGGCGAGCTCGCGGCTACGATGGGTCACAGGCAATCTCTCTAAGACCAAAACAGAAATATAATAAATATGAGTGACAGATTTTTGATAGTTCTGACCAGTATTGACATAAAGCGAGGTGAAGGTGCGAGTAAGAGAGGCGGACCACGGGGCAACGATATGTGAGAATGTTTAAACTACAATATGAATAAAATACAAAGATTTGAAAAAAGACAAATATCTGCCAGCTTGAATACTTAATGCATTAACACTCGAGAAAGACGGAAGAAGATAGCTTGTTTCATTCGGTTCATCTAGTAAGACGTAAAAGTATAGTGAGTAGCGGCCTCGAGCTGCAATACAAGTTAATGGCTGCATGCGGAGAGGGGTATAGTCGTCCAGTTAAGCTTATTTGGCATTATTCCTGTTTGGTAAGATTGAATGAATTAACGTTATGTTGTAAATCAATCATTGGAAACGTTTACTTGCTAAGATGAAGTCATGTACCACTTCAAAGATTAGACGGTTATCTTCGTTATTCAAAAGTTCTGAACCAAAGAGGAGTGTGGATGTATCAACTTTAAAGGGTAGCAGGTTAATTGTATAATTACGGATATCTGAGAAAATTGGACAATGAAAGAAGAAGTGATCAGGAGTCTCTTGGTTACCACACTGACAAAGTGGATTTGGTGATAAATGACTATCATATAGATGGGAATTAAGATTACTACACTGCAGTCGTAACCTACAATGATATATTTGGGCTGCACGAGAAGTCACGTTACTGTAGAACCTTGGTGGTCGTTGATTACCGCCGTTCAGGAAGGTCTTGAAATGTATCAGTGGCGAGTTCTCGCGGACAGGCAGGGGTAAGTTGTTCCATTCGTCAGAAGCACTAGGGATGAAAGAAGACTTATACAATTGTGTTCGACAAAAGGGAACTCGATGGTTCTGACTTGATTGTAGACTGAACATTGGATTCGTAGAGGAGAAGAGTGGTGGGACTTTATTTGAGATATATGGAGGTGATATACAATGATATATCTTGAAAAACTGAATTAGCTTATGTTTACGGTGTCTTTCTTGGAGAGAATCCCATCGTGTTTCCGCATACAGCAATGTTTTACTAGCACGCACGGTTGCTCCCGTAATTATTCTTGCTGCAGCAATCTGTATTTTTTCGAGTTCCGCCATTTTGGACTGGGAACAATTATCCCAAACAGTATCAGTGTATTCTAGAAGAGGCCTAATAAAAGCAAAGTATATTTTTTCCAAGACAATACAGTCAAGAGAAAATTTGTGCCTCCTCAACAGGTCCAAACGAGACCAGGCTTTTGTGCAGATATAATCAATATGGTCATTCCATGTGCAGGTGCTGTTCAGTATTACTCCTAAATGTTTATGGTTGGACACTTCCGATATCCGTGAATCGCCTAAAAATAAAGGTGGATGGGAGATGGGGTTGCTTTTAGGTGATATAAGCATACTTTCAGTTTTGTTCGGATTGAATTCAACCAGCCATGTTTCAGTCCAATGTTCAATTGTCGCAAGGTCATTATTGATTATGATAGAGGCTTGTTCTGGGTTTTCTGTAATTAGATATAAGGAGGTGTCATCAGCAAAGAGTCGTATGCTACAAAGTAAGTTTCTAGTTATGTCATTAATTTATATTAGGAACAGTAATGGCCCGAGTATCGACCCTTGAGGCACACCGGCATTGATGGGTCTCCACGAGGATGTCTCCGATGCTATTACGACACGCTGTGACCTATCCACAAGATACGATTTTAAAAACAGAAACATTTCACCAGAGATGCCAATGGTCTCCAACTTGTAGATAAGACCAGCGTGCCATACTTTATCAAAAGACTTACTGACATCACAGAAGACTACTCTGACTTCCTTACCTTCGTCAAGCGCGTGACAGAATTCGTCGTATATGTAAGTCAGTTGAAGGACAGTTGAATCACTGGGTATAAAGCCTGACTGAAATTGGCTGAGAACATTGTTGTCAATCAGAAATTGCCACAAGCATTTGAATACACATTTTTCGAATAATTTACCAACACAGCTGATCAATGATATTGGGCGATAATTGGTTACCGAATTTGAGGGTTGTTTTTTTAGGATCGGGGAGACATTTGCTTTTTTCCACAGTGAGGGGAAGTATGAGTTATTCAGTAGTATATTAAATAAGATTGAAAGTGGCTCGCACAAGGAGGATTTACATTCTTTAAGGAGACGTGGGCTTATTAGATCGGGACTAGATGCCTTGGACACTTTTATCGACTTCATAGCAGAATATACTTCGTCACAATGTAAAGTGATAGAATCAATACCATCGGAAACACGGGGTGGTGCATCTGGTAAGGAAGCATTCGAATCGTCAACTGTTGAGATAGAACTGAAGTATTCATTGAACACCTCGGCTTTCTCAGCACTTGAAGAGTAAATTTTGTTTGAGTGGATGAGAGTGGGAATTCCTACCGAGTTACCACTACCGATGAGTGTTTTTAGGGTCTTCCACCATCGTGATGGGGGTGTTTTATTGTTTTTCAATGTGGACTGAATTTTAGACAAGTATAACGTTTTAGCCTTTCTAATAGACGATACCACGTCATTTCGTTTAAGTTTATATTTAGCCCAGGCTTGGGGGAGATTCGTGCGTTTAGCAATACGATATAAACGCTTTCTCTGTCTAATTAATAGCCTTATGTCATTGTGCATCCATTTTGGCTGGTCCCTTCTCGTGGTAATAACTTTGTTGGGTATGTGTCTGGATGCGGTGTCAAGTAAAATGTCGGTAAATTTAGAAACTATAGTATCAAGATCTATAATATCAAAAAGAGAATTCCAATCAACATCAACAAAAGCATCGTTTAAAGCTTCATAGTTACCTTGGGCATAAAGCCACACCCTCCTCTTGAAAGAAAGAAGTTGCGGTTTTAAAAATTCAACTTCAATTGAAATTGGACAATGGTAGTGGATCATATCTGGAATAAGAGGTTCTTGCACCTCACATGCTTTCACATTGATTGTATCACTAATAGTGAAGAGATCAAGCAAAGATGCCGATGACTCAGTAAAACAGGTTGGCTCACTCACGGTCTGTCTTAAATTAAAATAATTAATTATTTCAGAGAAGCCGCTTCTTGATGTAACCATTTGGTTGTCGTTGAAGTCCCCGGTGATAATCAAGTCAGCAATTGATGTGTCTCTGGCTTTTTCAATGGATGCCGATATCACGTCCCATGAATCTGAAGGACTATTTGGTGGCCAATAAAATACCCCTAATAATAAGGATCTACCCCGTTTTGTAAATACTTCGGCCCATATGCACTCCGTATTCAACGTTTCAAGGTCCGGTCTTGGTCGAAATGGGATATCATCCTTGATGTAAATCGCAACCCCGCCTCCCCTTGTTGAGCGGCTGAATTGCAATGGTTCATGGAATCCATGGATTAAAACATCGGATGTGGGGTCATTGGTAAGCAGCCATGTCTCCGTCAAGGCCAAAATGTCATATGGTGCGAATTCACATTCGACAATATCCAGTTTTGGCTTTAGGCTCTGAACGTTAAGAAGGACAATTTTTAGCGTATTCTGATGGTGATCTGAGTGGAGAGAATTTGGGCCTGGGTTGGTTTCGATGTCCCCGGACAACAATAGGCTTATGGCCAAGTAAAGAAAGAGCGACATGACCAGGGAGGACGAGATTTATACCTCCGATGTGAATTTTGGCTTTGGTTCATCCACATCCCTGTTACGATATGGAAATGCTTTGAGAGAATTTATTAATGTAAAGGTAATTGACTCATTGGTCAACAAATGGAACAAAACAGCCATAGTGAAGCTTTCATGAAGCCCGACACCACTTAAACGTAGTAGCAGGTAAGCTAAGATACAAATACATCTTTCCCTTGGCAAGCAATGTTTTAAGCGGTTAGAGTAGACTTTAAGGTTGAAAGTGCCTATCTGGGCACGGTATAATTCTAGAGAACACATTATATACTAAAAAGTAACTTGTTGGTGGTAATAAAAGCTTAATTTCGACAACAAAAATGAACTGAATTCAAGCTGACGTGAAAGAAGGTATGTAGTGTGGAATGAGAAGAGTTGCGAGATCTTACACAGGTAGTTAGGCTGGGTAATACAGTGAAAAATGGGTTTGGGATTCTAATAGATTAAGAAAGTACGAGAAGTGAGCAAAAGTTAGGTTAAGTGGACTTGTCTTGTTAGCGTTTGTTGGAAGGCACCCTCAGAGCCTCTCAACAAAACATATAAACATAAATCAGTTGCTTACTCTCTGAGACAGAGTTGCGGGTATTTCATGAGGAGAAAATTATCAACTAAAAACTGCATGACGCATTTTGAGCTGTATGGAGAAACCACATATACAAACAGTATGCAGGGAATTTTAAGGGGAAAAGTTAAATCTCGATAATGAACACATCAAGGGCACTATTTACATGTTCATGTACAAGCGAGGAGAAAAAAATTAAGTTAAGTGGACAGACTGTTGGAAGGCAGTGAAATTTTTTTGGGGAAAGGTTAAATTTCAAGAAAGAATACAGGGAGGTCACTATTTGCATGTTCGTGCAAAAGAAAGGAGGAAGGATTAGTTTATGTGGACTCACCCTGTTACAGATTGTTGGGGAGTTTCTTATCAACTTATCAATATGAACCAAGAACACAGGAAAGACACCGATTACATGTTCATATACACACTAGAAAAAGAGAGAGAGGGAGAAAAAAACAAAAACATTAGCTTAAGTGGACTTTCAAGGTTACAGTTAGCAGGAAAGTACCCACGTGTACACGCAGGAGAAAAACATTAGCTTGATTGGGCCTGTCCTGTTGCAGTTTGTTGGAAAGTACCCACAGGAACTCCCCAACAAACTGCAACAGCACGTATCAACATGATTCAGGAACACACGATGGACACTGTTTACATGTTCATGTACAAACAAGGGGAACAAATTTTGGTTGGGTGGACTTGTGTTACAGTTTGTTGAAAAGCACCTGCAGGAACTCTCCATCAAACTGCAGCAGGGATTTTATCAGCATGAACCAAGGTCATCGGAATGACACTGTTTAAATGTTCATGTACGAGCAGGAAGAAAAAATTACTTGAGTGGACTTGTCTCGCTACACTTTGTTGGAAAGCATGTACAGAAACTCATTCAAACGGGGCTAATTGGCATGAACCAGCAACACAGGTATTACACTGTCTGCATCTTCATGTACCAGCAAGGAGAAAAAATAAGGTTAAATGTACTTATCCTGTCACGGATGGTTTGGAGGCAAGATATTTTAGGGAAGAAGATAAGTCTAATGAATGAACACAGGAATGGCACTATTTACATGTTAATGTACAAGCAAGGAGAAAAAATTAGTTCAAATGGACTCGTCCTGTTACAGATCTTTGGAGAGTTTCTTATCGAGTTTCTTATCAACTTATCCACATGAACCAAAAACACAGGAAAGACAGTATTTACATGCCCATACATGTACACGCGAGGGGAAAACGTCAGGTTAAGTGGACTTACAAAGTTACAGTTTGTCGGGAGGTATCCATAGGAACAGGGCTTATCAATGTGAAATGGGAACACAGGGAAAGCACTGTTTACATGTTCATGTACGCACAAGAAGGAAACAATTAGTTAACTGGACTTGTCCTGGTACGGTTTGTTGGACTTGGAGAGTACCCACAGGAACTCAACAAACTGCAACAGGGCTTGTCAACGTGAACCAGGAACACAGGAAAGGCACTGTTTACACGTTATGTAGACGCAAGGAGAAAACATTAGGTTAATTGGACCTGACCCGTTACAGTTTGCTGGGAAGCACCCACAGGAACTCTCCAACAAACAGCAACGGGGTTTATCAACATGAACCAGAAACACAGGAAAGACATTGTTTACATGTCCATGTACGCACAAGAAGAAAGAAAACATCAGGTTGATTGGACTTATCCTGGTACAGTTTATTGGAAAGCACCCACAGGAACTCTCCAACAAACTGAAACAGGGCTTATCAGCGTGAACCAGAAACACAGGAAGGACATTGTTTACATGTCCATGTAAGCACAAGAAGAAAGAAAACATCACGTTAGCTGAACTAGTCCTGGTACAGTTTATTGGGAAGCACCCACAGGAACTCTCAAACAAACTGCAACAGGGCTCATCAACGTGAACCCGAAACACAGGAAAGGCATTGTTTACTTGTCCATGTACGCGCAAGAGGAAAGAAAACATCAGGTTAATTGGACTTGTCCTGGTACAGTTTATTGGAAAGCACCCACAGGAACTCTCCAACAGACTGCAACAGGGCTTATCAACGTGAAACAGGAACACAGGAAAGGCGCTATTTATAGTATTCATGTACGCGCAGGAAGTAAACATTAGGTTAATTTGGAATTGTCATGCTATAGTTTGTTGGAAAGAACCCACAGGAACCCACAAGTACCCATAGGAACTCTCCAACAAACCGCAACAGGGCTTAACAACGTGAACCAGTAACACAGAAAAGTCACTGTCCACATGTTCATGAATGCGCAAGAGGAAAACATTAGGTTAATTGGACTTGTCCTGGTACAGTTTGTTGGAAAGTACCCACAGGAACTCTCCAACAAACTGTAACAGGGCTTATCAACGCAAAACATGAACATCGGAAATGCGCTGTTTATAGTATTCATGTACGCACAAGAAGAAAACATTAGGTTAATTGGACTTGTCCTGGTATAGTTGGTTGGAAAGCACATACAGGAACTCTCCAACAAACTGCAGCAGGGCTTAATAACGTGAACCAGGAACACAGAAAAGTCTCTGTTTACATGATCATGAACGCACAAGAGGAAAACATTAGATTAATTGGACTTGTCCCGGTACAGTTTGTTGGAAAGCATGCACATAAGAAAACATTAGGTTAATTGTACTTGTCCTGGTACAGTTTGTTGGGAAGCATGCATGAAACCCACTAACAGGGCTCATCAACATGAACCAGGGACACAGGAAAGGCACTGTTTGCATGTTTGTGTACAAACAAGAGAAGAAAAGAAAAAAAAAAAAGAAAAATTTTAAAAGTTTTTGAAGTAGAGTGGATTTGACCTGATGCAGTTTGTTGGAAAGTGCCCATAGAAACTCTCATGGAAACGGCAACAGGGCATATCAACATGCACATGCACATGTTTGAGGAATCTCTCAGTGAGATGGCATGATCAATTCATCAAAAGTTTACGAACTTACTATTTGTGATTTATTCAAGTCAATATTCATGAGAAGTCTGAATTTTTTTTCCAGTTCAGTTATCTGAGGAGTTGTCACAAACCTTTGGATGGATCCATTGTCAAGTTTGACGAAGATCACACCATCGAATGTCCAAGATTCCTTGAGTTTTCTTTCACTGACAAGTTTACGAGCTCGGCGAGCTATCGAAGCCCTTGTCCCTGTTAAATCCTCATTTAAGAAAATACCAGAATTCCTGCTACTGTTGGCACCACGAGGAGATTGGTTGTCCAGTCTAACATATTTAAGTTTAGTTCTTGCTCTGTAGAGCTTATTCCTGGTGCGGTAACTGTTCAACTTGAATATAATGGGTCTATCTTTATTGGGTTTACCATAAATAAACCTCGGACCAACACGGTGACTTCGAGAAATATCGTCGAGTGACAACGGAACTTCAATCTTCCTACTAATATCAATGACAATGTCATCAGTGTTTTCACCAGGGGTCTCAGCCACACCCGATAGCCTTAGATTGGTCCTTCGTCCATATTGTTCCAAGTCATCTAACTTGTCACTTAATTGGGCTATTGATGTGTCCCTTTCTTTGATTTCGGCACGCAGTTCACGCACAGTCTCCTCCAGGTCTTTAATCTGTTCTTGGGCAGCTTCCATGAAAATAGATTACAGCACGTCACGCACAAAACTGTCAGTGAGCACTCTGATGAAGGAACTTTTAAGGTCGTCGAGCCATGCTGGTGGTTCACAGGCTGATTTGCGTCCAGACATCTCAAAAGAAAAATCATACTGAGGAGAAACACTTTCGTAACGCTCCTGTGGTTTGGTTTTTTTTCTGTCCATAGGCGAAGGCGTTTCCCCTTCAACTGCTCCTCTCTTCCTTCCTTCATCTTCACCTAAGATCACATTGTCTGTGTTTACACTTGAGGTACTCATATTAAAGGATTAATGAGAACAGTATTATATTTGAACATGAATGTAGTTTTAAAATGTGTCAAAGAAATAAATTTTGTTTAAAAATCACATTGGGTAAAAATGAGGAGGAGGGTTTGGGTGAAAATGTTGGAGGCCGGTTTAGGTAAAATTGTGGGGGCCGGTTTGGGTCAGGTGGAGGCCGGTTTGTGCTGGTGATTATTTTCTAGCTATTTTCCGTATTTTCGGTACCAGCAAACTATCCATTTATCCTATTTCCGTATAAACTTACGAATTCTACGAAAGTGGCAAGAATAAATATAACATGACTTTGTCGGTCAGTAAAATGTATCAACAGCTCAACAGAAATGGTTAACAGATCTCCAGAAAATGCTTTTGGGCTGTTAACAATTAAGATTCAGAATAATGATACTATTAAACACAAAGTATAACATTATCCACATTTCAATAAATTATTTACATTAAGAATATATAAGCTGTTAAATCTGTCAAAAGATATATTTTAATATAAAAATATTTATTTGTAATAAAAAAATATTTATTTTCAATTTATAAATATTAATAATTTATACATAAATCTCTCTAAATAAATTTTAAACATATTATGATTCTGTGATGAAATGGCAATTGATGAAGTGGTAATAAACTGTTTCGGCATATACCAAGTGACCGACAAATTGAGTTGATGGCTACTAAGTTACCCCTGATAAACAAAATAAACAAGTCGAAAAATTGGAGGGTATTACTATAGAATAAAATAATTGTTAGAACCTGGTCAATTCGGCAGTGAAATAGAGAGAGAGAGGGAGGGGGGGGGGGGGGGTGTTAGTGGGGGGGGGGGGGGCATTCCATAAAATGGGAAGTTTTTTCAGCACACACAACATTCTTATTAACTAATTTTAAATCGTGGAAAATAGTGATAAAATGTACATAATGTTACTATATTGTTCCACCCACCACTGCACTGTTCATGGAAATGTCAGTGAAATTTAGTGGGTCTCTTATCTCCATTTCCGTAACAGTCCTATCAAATTCGCTTGTCCAGCCAGTAAATGCAAAATGAATTTTTGAAAACCATCTACAAAAATAACATCGTCAAATTTTCCATCTTCCTAGCGACGAAGTTCATCAAATGTCTGAATTTTTCTATTGACCCTCATTTTCCCACTTGTGACAGTTAGCAAAACATTACAGAGATATGAAAGACATTAAAAATGGAATGAATGTGAATAAAAAGTTTTTTGAAAACTTTCATATTTTTATTCTTCTTTTCCTACTTAAAGTAAGCTTTCATGGGATGCTCCAGATATCTGTACCAACGTCTCACTCGGTGGCCGCGCTCCCCATGCTAAGTCATAATGACATCGTAGTTAATTGGCTTTGCATGGGATTCTCCGGTGTGTTATTTATAGTAATGATTTTGGGGTCGATCACCCCGTTTGTATCCTTTATTTAACCATAGAGTTTTGAGGTGATGAATCAGGGTCTTTAACCCTTTACCCAACATAACGGCAAAACCAGCAAGTGCTATTCTAAAAAATCTCCAATTAATTTTCATTATTTTTTCATTTTTTGTCTCAAAAACATGTTATGACCCCTTGTTGGAACGAGCTCGTTCCAACAAGGGGTCATAACATTATTATTATTCAAGAATTTTTTTGCAAGTGTTGTCTGCTTTTCATGTTAGGTAAGGGGTTAATGCAGTGTACACATAATGCAAAAATAATGCAAGTATCATCACTGAACGTCAGTGGTTATAGTGAGGGAACCAACTAGGATTTTATTTACACCATCACATACAACAGGTTTGACACCTAGGATCCATCAGTACTAGTGACAGGTAGGAAAAAAAGCCATTTCTTAAATTTTGCATTTTAGGTATTTAGGGTGTACAAGTCCTTAAAACATCCCAAACATGATTTTTATTACACTTTTGCGTCCATTGCTGATTTTTATCTAAATACCAGCCACAACCTTCCGGGATCCTAAATCACAAATTGAGAAATGAAATTTCCTGCCATTTTCACATAAGAAGGGACCTTCCAAGGAGGGTGGGGGAACCCCTCCCCCAAGCTTGATTTATTTACACTTCCTTGTACACAAATCACTGCTGAAATCTTCCTGAATCATAAATCATGCTTCCCTGGTGCTATTGCATAGGAAAGTCCTCTAAGGTGGAGCAGGTTGCCATGGAAATGGATTGTGATTCCCTTACTTTATTTGCCCACCATGTACAGTACAAAGCTGATGTATTTTGACTGAAAATAGCAACAACCACCGAGATCAATTAATCATGAAGTGAGAGGACAGATATTCTGTTGTTTTTTTCACATAAGAGTTCCTTGAAGTGAGTGTGCATTTGGGGTGTGGTGTGGTGGAGGGAAGTTGAAAGCGTTGTTCGACATATCTTATTTTAATTAAATTTTGGTATATTCTTGTACTCTACCTAGCCTTTCCCATACACCACAATATAAGAATCAGATCTCTCTGGCCTTTTTGCACTAGAAAGGATCTGAAAATGCATTGAAGGAGGAATACGAAAATGAAAAAATTTATAGTAATTTATATATTTTTTATACTTACCAATGACCCAGATTTAGCTGGTGCTAACTCTTAAAAATTCAGGGCCAAACACAAATTTTGCCCCCCCAATCCCCAAAATTTCCATCAAAATCCAAAAAATCAATGTCCTATATGGTCCTCCATACTTCTGTCCACTGCGCATGCGCAGTGTCAAGGAAGTAACAAAATTGGCGCCAAATCTTCATTCTTACAACCAGTGCCTGGTAAATGTTATATAATCAGTGGGGAGGTATGAGTTCGCAACTCAAGGGAGGGCCATCCCCGTCTGGGTCATTGGTAAGTATAAAAAATATATAAATTACAATAAATTTTTTCATATTTTTATACTATACCAATGACCCAGACTTAGCTGAATAGAAAAAAAAGGCTGGAGGGCCCAGGACATGAAGGAAAATCCAATAGGCTCAATTACATATAAACAGAATTATCTCCTCAAGGAGAAAAGGAGAAACAGGATTTACATTTATCTTTCTTGTTTATACAAAAAAAGAAAGACATATTACCAATCCGTAATTGAGCACAATAACATCAATGATCTCTATTAACATCCAGTATAACCCATTATACTAATTTTTTTAAAGGAAAGCCAATAAATAAAGATAGTCTAGAGAATGAGACTCTTTATACTCATTTAAAAGTGTCTGAGGATTGTATATTAATGCTCGTATGACGCGCGACATATACAAATGCTTCACACCGAGCTACACTTTAAAAATATTACATAAATGAGATAGACATTAGCTTTACACTTTAAAACCATCCCAGCACCAACTCAGAATTACTGACTCCAGAGGAGGTATTCCCTTGCTTTTCATTATAAAGCAGGTGATATAAGGGAACACCATCCCCCCCCCCCCCCCTCCTTCCCCTTGCTCTGGGTCAATCACCCCAGAATGAAGAGGGCAGCATGACAGAGTCAGTGCTGGAACAGAAAGCCTGCATAACTATAGTTGCAACTGTTTAGTGGACGACATTCTGAGCAACAGATAACAGACCTAAACAATGAAGGTCGCCAGAAATAGACTCAATATTTCTAAGGTAAAAATTTGTGAACGTAGAAGGCTGAGACCAGTATGCAGCCTTCATCAAATCGGTAATAGCAATACTATTAGCATAAGCCCAAGATGTAGACAGCGCTCTAACTTCATGCGCTGAAATCTTAAGCACAGACTGCTGAGAAGAAGATAATTTTTCATAAGCAGTACGAATAGTCAATTGAATCCACCTGGAAATAGAATGGACCGAGATGTCCGTTCTATTAGGCAGCAGAGACAGAAAGAAATGTTTTCGTCCCTTTCTGATAAACTCAGATCTACGTTTGTAAATACGCATAGCTCTAACTGGACATAGCTAAGGCCTATGGCCATCTGAGGACGGAACAGCCTTAATAACAATAGGCTCAGGGTACTTATTAGGAGCCTGATTCTTAGGCAAAAATCCAACATTAGTAGTCAAGGTAATAGTATTACCTACACTACGATAGTGAGAATCATGAACAGATTGAGCATGAAGCTCACTAACTCTTCTAGTAGAAGAGACGGCTAAGAGAAAAGCTGTCTTATAAGATAAGTATTTGAAGTCTACCGTGTCAAGGGGCTCAAATGGTGCTTCTTTTACCTTCAGAAAACCCAAGCTAAATTCCACTTAGGAATTAACCTAAGGGTTCTAGGTCTATTTATCTAACTTTGATAAAGAGAAATTAGATCCAATTTGTAAGCTATCATGATGAGCATAAGTATCCGATAGCATAGACCTATAACCCTTAATAGTTATTGGCTGCAGTTTGATCTTGTCAAACAAGTAGACCAAAAAATTGGCAATGTCTGGAATGGAGGGATCATAGAAATCAATTGAATGATCCCTACACCAATGAGAGAAAACCTTCCACTTAGCAGCATAATTTAGCAAAGAGGAGGTCCTCCTACAGTTAGAAATTGCGTCCACTGCTCGTCCTGTAAATTGCTTGCTGTGCAAGAAGGACCGCACAACGGAAATACGTGAAGGTTGAGACCTTGCGGGTTGTGATGCAGTGTGCACGATTTCCCCTGCGAAAGAAGGTCCTCCCATGGAGGAAGCTTCTGAGGAATGTCCCATAACAGACACCTGAGTAGATTTATCCATGGTCTCTGGGGTGACAGAGATGCTACCAACAGAATCTTGCAGTGAGATTGCTTGATTTTTAGCAATATCTGTTGAATCATTGGAGGTGGAGGATACGCATATTCTATCATTCCATCCCAAGAGATCGAGAGAGCATCTATTGCGAATGCTCGAGGATCTGGGCATGGCGACACATACGTATGCAACTGATTGTTGAGATGCGTCGTAAACAAGTCTATCATTGGACGATCCCATTGGTAGCAGATCTAATTGAATACTCATTTGTTGAGCGTTCATTCTGACGGCAACATACAACCTTTCCGAGAAAGGGAGTCTGCTAGAACGTTCAGGCGACCCGGAACATGACGGACTGACAGAAGAACCTGATGCTCTAGGACAAACAGAAGGATTCTTTTCGTTAAGTTGAACAACGGAATGGAATGAGTGCTTCCCTGGTTCCGAATATATGCTACTACTGTTGAATTGTCAGACAGAATTTGAACATGTGAATTCTGAATAATGTTCATCCAATGCCGTAGCGCAAGCCAAATTGACATCATCTCTTTGATGTTTATGTGCTTGTTCAGGAATTGCGGATCCCAAAGACCCTGGCACCTTGAATCTGTTGGGCTCAAAGTCGCACCCCAACCTGTTTGACTCGCGTCCATCATGATCATAAAAATCGGATCCGGCAGTTGCAGTGGAACTCCCTGAGTTAACCACTGAATATCTGCCCAAGTCTGAATCTCTTGTTTTACTTGGTTCGACAAGACGATGTTCGTTTCGAGCGAATGAATCTTCACACTCCAATTCTGAGTAAAAAATATCTGGAGTGGACGAGTGCGTAGACGCCTCATCGGAATAAGGTCCGCGGCGGCTCCGCACAAACCTATCAGTCACATGAATTCTCCCGCTGTTACTACATCTGAGTGTAGACAAAAGCGAGCGTAACAACTGACAAATTTCGCTCTGGGTAACGGCAGACAAAACAGATTGTTGTGTGTCTCAAAGCTCATTCCCAAGTGAATGAATGACTTGGACGGAATTAGATCCGATTTCTTTTCGTTTACTATGAAACCGAGACGTCGGAGCAGTTGAAGCAGACTCTGAACATCGTTCTGAAGCGTTAATCTGTTGCAGTACCTCTGAAGAATGTCGTCCAAGTAGGCCGACGTTACCGCTGACGAATGAGCTCGGAAATGAGTCATTACCGAGTTCATTATTCGAGTGAAGGCCCAGGGCGCTAGATTCAGTCCGAGGCACATTGCTCGGAACTGATAAACGACTCCTAGGACAGCAAAGCGAAGGTACTTTCTGAATGCTGGATGTACAATGTCGTGAAAGTACGCATCCTTGAGATATCTCTATGCTCGCAGCATAATCGTTCACTCGAATGCTCGCTCTCACCGATCGAATGGTCTCCATATAAAATTTCGGAGCCACGATCAGTTTGTTTATCCAGCTTAAATCTATAACTGGACGGAACAAGCCGTCTGGTTTTGGTACCAGGAACAGGTGACTGTAAAAACCGGAAGATTCCTGGTTTTCTACGACCTCTATTGCGTTCTTCTCCAGAAGAGATTGCACCTCTGATAGAAGAGAATCTCTCTTCTGAAGGTTTGATGGAAGCTGAGTCCATCGTGGACTTCGTGTTAACAGAGGTTTTTTTTTTTTTTTTAGATCTTCCGAAATAACCTCCTGAACCCATTGGTCGTCCGTAATTGACAACCAATTGGTTAAGAATCTCGACAGCCTTCCGCCCACTGGAGCGCAATAGAGGTTCTGACCTTCACCTCCTGGACCTGCGAGGCTTGTGGGAGGAGAAACTACATGCTCCCCGACCCGCGCCTCGATCAGTCGACCCAGGGGCATCTGACCGGTAGTCTCGGCCAGCATTACGTCCCCTACCTGAGTCGCTACTCTGATGGTCCCTGACTTACTCCTTTATGCTGAGTCTGTTTTTTTCAAAACGGACTTAAAGAGCAGAGAGTCCGAAACTTTCTTGGTAATCTGATCATAGATTAGTGAAAGCTTACCATCGAAGAGAAGCTCTCCTGAAACCAGAGCAACTCGAAGAGAGTTTTTCACCTTAGAATCCACCCTCGTGGATGAAGCCAGGGCAGCATCACGTCTGACTAACTCCAAATTTGCCACTGAAAGGGCGGAGTTATACGTGGAATGTGCGAATGCCCTCAAAAGAACTCTCAAGGAAGTTTGAACATCCTGGAATTCTTTAGCATCGAGACGTTGTGATAACGCTCTGGTAAGGTGATCTGCATAAGATAAGACGTCTAAACTGGCTCTGTTAGACGAGATTGTCGTCGCCAACATACTGGAGAGAATCCAAATAGACGCCAGCAATGACAACTCCAAATCTTCTGCCTGGTCATCTAAACACAGAGGAACTCTCGGAATGCCCTGTCCTGCCGTTTCTAATTTATTTCTACTGTTGATGAACGGCAGATGTAGAGCAAGAGACGATAAGAAACTGGATCTGCCAGTCTTACAGGCTAGCCTAAATATAGCGTCATTCAGCAATTCAAACGTCCGTGAGACATTTCTGGACTGGGCCGGAAACTCAGGCGCGATGTCCTTAGCCCGGCTGAAAAAGTCTGTGTCCAGTGACGCTATCAGTCTCTTAACTGGTATCTCAGCTCTCTGGTTTGGAGGAACAACTTCTGGAAGGTGTTGCCGGATGAAATCTACGGCCACCTTATGTTGTTCTGAAAGGGAAAAATCCAGCTCTGCAGATTGCCTTTCACCATCCGACTGGACCAAATGTGAATCTTGGTCGTCCCTATCTGACACTGCAGGGAAGCGTACTGACCCAGCTTCCTCGGACAGTTCCTGATCTGAGAGTTTCCGAAGGTTGCTGGGATGCTGCGATGAGTTGTGCTATCTGCGATAGCAAGTCCGTCAAGGAGGCCTGGGGAGCTGCGGTTTTACATTGTTTAGCCACTGGAAGCTCCTGGGACGGTGCCTCTTGCATAATTCTTTTATGCGAACGTCCCGGCTGGTAAGGCCTCGTGTCCTTGGCTACCAGATGGAGTGACCTGGTCAACATGGAATACTTGGTCGGAGAAGCAGACTGGATATTTGAGGTCACGTAGCCAAGGTGCGGTCTTGTGTGCTGCGTGTGCTGCGTGTGGAAGAGGAAGCCAATAGACTAGCCGTGCCCAGCTGTCTATGCGACAGAGCATCCCGAGCAGGAGGAGTGGACATATGCTCCAACTGACGAACGTTATGTACGACAACATCTGGCCCCAGATGTTGTTGTAAGAGAGAGGGGCCTCTCTCACTCGCGGTCCGGGTAGACCTGAACGAGCTAGCTACCGGACTGACTGGCTTACTCTGTTCCATCCTCCGATCCGTCATCGCCGGGTGTGCGTGATCCGAGATTGTAGTGCTCGCAACACCCCTTCTCCTCTCCTGGACCGCAACGGACAAACCCGGCGTCACATCACCCGATCTACGAGTGATAGCTTCACCGGGCGAGCTAGCTGGCGACAAGGTCGTCAATCCTACTAAGGATCTAGGCACTTGTTGAATTTCCTTGAGCACTTTTGCCGCTAGCTCTACATTTGATTGCGACGACGGCAGCACACTTCCTGAAGACATCACGGAAACATCACCCTGTTCTTGTTCCTCTGAAAAAGAGACTGAAAAACTGGAGTGACCCTGAGGCGAAAGGACCGGCATGGACCTCTCACTACTAACAATATACCGTGACACACGTCTCCAGCGTTTGTCATCCCAATTGACACACACTGAGCATGAACTAGTGCAAGTACATTGACTACAGCAAATACAATGAGCATGAGAATCAGAGGAAGACTTCCTTGATTTACAATTTGAACAATATTCTTTCATATTTAAAAAAATATTAAACAGCCATAGTACTTGCACTAACCCTGGAAAATACAAAGATACATAATAATAATATAATACATTACAAAAATTTCGAAAAATAATTCAAAAGAAAAAATTTTCGAAAAAATTTTGACATGAGCCCAAGTTCCCAATGGGAACGATGAGCCCAACTGGATCCCAAAAAAGCCTAAGTGTGGACAAAAATTTTAAAACATATCTAAAAATTAATGTTACACTTACGGACAATATTAATGTATCTGGCAATAAGCAAGCTGAACCCTACAGAAGACAAGGAATCACTGTCAGAAGTAACCGTTGTCAACATAAACAAAAATCAATAAAAACAGGAAACAAGACTCCAGGCACTGAAAATATGACCCGAAATCAGTAACCAATTTTAAAACGCTATCCGATGTAAAACAGAATCTTCCACAGAAGAAGCTACAGTACATCGGATGGTAGATGCATGACCAAAACGCCTAAACACCCCTAGGGTGAGGACGTAACCATGGTGTTAACAGAATAAACATTCTGTTACTATGCTAAAACTCCCAAGAAATTTCAATAAAAAAATTTAAAAAAATTATACCAAAAGTAATTGAGATTAGCAACGGGGGTATCAAGGAAAGGGAGAGAGGAAACACTGAACAAACAGTGGAGATTTCATAGCAAGAATGAAAACATCAGGCCCATGCCCCAAAATTAGGGAGCATGAAATAATTTTACATAACAAGAGGCCCCAGGGGGCCTGAGGGCGCTCACCTGACATGGTAGCCTAAATATCAACCCAGAGAATTGATTTCAACAAGTTGCATCTGCTCCTCCTAAGAAAAGCTCATACCAAATATCCAAAGATTTTGACCAGTGGATCTAAAAAAAAAAGATTTATAAAGAATATCCCTCATATTGAACTAAGTTATAATTCGGACTCCCACAGGGAGCCCATATATGAACCCAGGGACTTGGCTTTAACAAACTTGAATCTCACCTCCCTAAGGATGCTGCACACCAAATATCAAAACATTCCGACTGCTGGATCTGAAGAAGAAGATTTTTAAATAAAATTCCTCATTTTGAACGAAGTTACAATTCGAGCTCCCAAATATGGACCTAGGGACATGGCTTGAACAAACTTGAATCTTACCCCCCCCCCCCCCCCCCCCCCCCCCCCCCGCCCCCAAGGATGCTGCATAAAAAATAACAAAAGCATTCATCTGCTGGATCTGAAGAAGATTTTTAAAGAAAATTCCACATTTTGAAGTAAGTTGTTTTTCGGGCTCCCATAGTGGCCCAAATATGAACCAAGGGACTTGGCTTGAACAAACTTGAATCTCAGCCCCCTAAGGTTGCTGCATGCCAAATATCAAAACATTCCGACTGCTGAATCTGAAGAAGAAGATATTTAAAGAAAAACTCCTCATATTGACTAAGTTATAATTCGGGCTCCCACAGGGAGCCCAAATATTGACCCAGGGACTTGGCTTTAACAAACTTGAATCCCCCTAAGGATGCTACACACCACCTATCAAAACATTCCGACAGCTGGATCTGAAGAAGAAGATTTTTAAAGAAAATTCCTCATTTTGAAGTAAGTTATCATTCGGGCTCCCACAGTGAGACCAAATATGGACCTAGGGACATGGCTTGAACAAACTTGAATCTCACCCCTGTAAGGATGCAGCATACCAAATATCAAAACATTCCGACTGCTGGATCTGAAGACGATTTTTAAAGAAAATTCCTCATTTTGAAGTAAGTTGTCATTCAGGCTCCCATAGAGAGCCCAAATATGAACCAAGGGACTTGGCTTGAACAAAATTGAATCTCACCCCCCCTAAGCATGGTGCATACCCAATATCAAAAGATTTTGCCTGCTGGATCTTGAGAAGAAGATTTTCAAAGAAATTTTCCTGAAATGCACTAAGTTCAAATTTGGGGTCCTATACTGAGCCCAAATATAAATCCAGGGGGCCGATTTGAACAAACTTGAATCAGATCCACTCCACAGTGTTGCATACCAAATATCAAAAGATTCTGTCTGCTGGATCTGGAGAAGAAGATTACAGGTGGCAAATACAGTACAAGTCAAAATGAAAGAACCTTAGTGAGCACGCTCACATACCCCATGCGCCCCGATATTTCAAGCTCTAATCATTTTTTAAAAATAAACATAGATTCTAGGAATACTGCAGAAAACAGTGTTCTGTAGTTTCAACCTTATTGAAAGAATTCAAGCAGAGAAAAAGCCCGGAAAACTGTAATTTTGATGAACTTTTCAAAGTCTATGGGCCCGTAATTTTGGTAAAAATCAGTGGCGCGCAACAAAACCCAAACTTGTTCTGTAGGCCACCATGTTAGACTAACATACCAAACATCAGCTCAATATCTGGAAGCGTGTAGAAAAAAAGTCCGGAAAACTGTAATTTTAATGCATTTTTCAGAGTCCAAGGGTCGTAATTTCGGTAAAAATCAGTGGAGCAGAACAAAACGCAAACTTGTTCTGAAGGCCACCATGTTAGACTAACATACCAAAAATCATCTCAATATTTGGAAGCGTGTAGGAAAAAAGTCTGCAAAACTGTAATTTTGATGAACTTTTCAAAGTTCAAGGGCCGTAATTTCGGTAAAAATCAGTGGAGCGGAACAAAATGCAAACTTGATCTGTAGGCCACCATGTTAGACTAACATACCCCAAAACAGCTCAATATCTGTAAGCGTGTAGAAAAAAAGTCCGGAAAACTGTAATTTTGATGAACTTTTCAAAGTTCAAGGGCCGTAATTTTTGTAAAAATCAGTGGAGCAGAACAAAATGCAAACTTGATCTGTAGGCCACCATGTTAGACTAACATACCAAAAATCAGCTCAATATCTGGAAGCGTGTAGAAAAAAAGTCCGGAAAACTGTAATTTTGATGAATTTTTCAGAGTCCAAGAGCCGTAATTTCGGTAAAAATCAGTGGAGCGGAACAAAATGCAAACTTGATCTGTAGGCCACCATGTTAGACTCACATACCAAAAATCAGCTCAATATCTGGAAGCGCGTAGAAAAAAAGTCCGGAAAACTGTAATTTTGATGAATTTTTCAGAGTCCAAGGGCCGTAATTTCGGTAAAAATCAGTGGAACAGAAAAAAAAATGCAAACTTGATCTGTAGGCCACCATGTTAGACTCACATACCAAAAATCAGCTCAATATCTGGAAGCGTGTAGAAAAAAAGTCCGGAAAACAAGTAGGACTGACGGACGGACCAGTCAAAAACATTATACCCCAGCAACTTCGTTGCGTGGGGTATAATAAGTTGAAGCATAACTGTAATAAACTAAGTATACTGCTGCTCCTGCACTGATAAGATCAGGTTCTGACATCATTTTCTAGAAAGCTCTCAGTGAGCTTTCCAAAAAATGATGTCAGCTTCTGGTCTTATCAGTGTAGGAAGAGAAGGATACATAGTTTATAGTAGTTATCCTGCAACTTATTTTGACTTGTACTGCAAGCAACAAAGCAATATAAATGAAAGTGTCAATGACACTGCAGCTCAACTTGACAAACTTGAACTTGTTTAAGTTATAAATGAAATGGCAAAATTGAAGATCATTGGTACCAATGTCATTTTTTTTGCCAGTGGCAACATTTTTTGACAGAAACCAAAGATGAAAGTGTCAATGACACTGTAGCTCAACTTGACAAACTTGAACTTGGTAAGTTATTAATGAAATGGCAAAATTGAAGATCATTGGTACCAATGTCATTTTTTATGCCAGTGGCAACATTTTTTGACAGAAACCGAAGAAAATCGATAGCTCCCATCTAGAGGCCTCCCCAAACAAGCATGCCAGGTTTCAAAGCAATCCGATCATAAATGTGCCCTGTAGGGTGTACAAAAGAGAAATATTGTGGTCTGACTAGACTAAATTCTAAGAACGTTGGCCGTGGCAACATTTTTTGACGGAAATGAAAGAAAATCGATAGCTCCCATCTAGAGGTCACCGTAAATAAGCATATAAGGTTTCAAAGCAATCTTATCATAAATGTGCCCTGTAGGGTGAGCCAAAGGGAAATATTGTGGTCTGACTAAACTAAGTTCTAAGAATGTTGGCTGCGGCAATATTGTGGTCTGACTAAACTGAGTTCTAAAAACGTTGGCCGCGGCAACATTTTTTTGACGGAAATTGAAGACAAGAGGCCCCACGGGGCCTGAGGGCGCTCACCTGATACTGGCCGAGTCATATCACCAAAATAGCAAGGGATTCTGCCTTGTGGTTATTATCAGTTTTTCAACATAAAAGTGTTTTCTCTACTTAGTAACCCAGAGTGTTCATATGTTAGATCCCCATATTGGGTACTCAATAATTTATCTATTTATTTATTGGAATTTAAGGTCACTTTCTAAGGCTACATCATTACAGAGGCATAATTATAATATCAGGTTTGGTCAATCGTTTATGCCTATTACTGCCCACTTTACAGGGCTTTCAACGCAGGAATTGGTTACTGGGCCCAATTTTATCAATAAACCAGAACTTGAACAAATTTCAATTTGCCGCTTCTAAGAAAACTAAAAATCAAATATCAAAAGATTCTGAGAGGAGTATCAGAAAAAAAAGATTTTTTAAGAATATTTCTCATACTGAACTAAGTTATACATGGGCTCCCATAGGGAGCCCAAAAATAAAAGCTTCTGAAGCAGTGTTTTGGGAGAAGAAGATTCTTCAACGTTATTCCCATTAGCTACACTGTTAAAAAATGATGACTCGGCACTTTTAGTCCTAGAAAAGAACCTTATGATAAAATTTTTACCATTTTTTTCTTCCGGTCCTAAGGAAGCTTCACACCATATAAAAATTCTCAGTGCCATGTAGTTCTGGAGATATGGGCATTTAAAAAGAAAAAAATTTTTTAGCTCCTGCAGTTCCCGTGGGGGACAGGAAAACAATTTTCGGCATAAATTAGGTACTTATGACCCAATAAGCCCTCATATCAAATTTGGTTCAAATCGACTTTTTGGTTTGGAAAATAAAAATTTTGGTATAATTTGGGCTCCCACAGTGAGCCCAAATATGAACCCAGGTACTTGGCTTTACCAAACTTCACTCTCAGCCCCTAAGAATGCTGTACATCAAATATCAAAACATTTTGACTGGTGGATCTGAAAAAAAAATTTTTTTTAAAGAATATTCCTCATATTGAACTAAGTTATAATTTGGGCTCCCACAGGGAGACCAAATATGAGCCGAAGGACTTGACTTGAACAAACTTGAATCTCACCTCCCTAAGCATACTGTATACCAAATATCAAAAGATTCTGACCGGTGGATGCGAAGAAGAAGATTTTAAAAGAATATACCTCGTATTGCACTAAGTTACAATTTGGGTTCCCAAAGGGAGTCCAAATATGAACTCAGGGACTTGGCTTGAACAAACATCAATCTCACCCCCCTAAGGATGATGCATAGCAAATATCAAAAGATTCTGATTTGTGGATCCGAAGAAGAAGATTTTTAAAATATATCCCTCATATTGCACTAATTTGAACATTTGGGTTCCCATAGGGAACCCAAATATGGACCGAGGAATTTGATTTCTACAAATATGTGAATCAATGTTCCAAAGATGTTATATGTAAAATATGAAAGCTTTTAGAGCAGTGGTTTGGAAGAAAACAATTCTTTATTTTTTTCCCATTGCCTACTGTGTTAAAAAATACTGACTCAGCACTTTTTCAGAGTCCCGAAAAAGTACCCTATGATAAAACCGATAGCAATTTTTTTTTACCAATCCTTTCTGTTGGTCCCAAGAAAGCTTCACACCAAATAAAAATTCTCACTGCCGTGCAGTTTTTGAGATATAGGCGTTTTAATTTTTTTCTATTTTTAGCTCCTGTGGTTCCCACGGGGCTACAGGAAAAAAAATTTCTGCATAAATTAGGTACTTATGACCCAATAAGCCCTCACATAAAATTTGGTTCAAATTGGCCTCTCGGTTTAAAAAATAGAAATTTGGGGTGGGGCCAAAATTTTTGCTCCTCCCATAACATCGCCAAGTATAGACCTACAAACTTCTCTTGAACAAACTTGAGTCTACACCTCAAAAGGAAGCTGCATACCAAATATCAAGTCTCTGCTATTGCTGGTTCTTGAGAAGAAGATTTTTTAAGAATTGGAGCATTTTTGCCCCACCCCTCTGCTCAATATGAGCCGAAACCTAATTTGCCCAAAAATCAAAATGCCGCTATATAACCCCTACTCACATGAAATTTCATTAACATGCGGCCAGTGGTTTGGAAGAAAAAGACCCAAACACCACCTTCACGCCGGACGCCGGACGACGGACGACTGACGAAAAGTGATCAGAAAAGCTCACCCTGACTTTCAGTCAGGTGAGCTAAAAATCAATAGCTCCCATCTAGAGGTCACCCCAAACAAGCATGCCAGGTTTCAAAGCAATCCGATCATAAATGTACCCTGTAGGGTGTGCCAAAGGGAAATATTGAGTCTTCTGACTAAATTAAGTTCTAAGAACGTTGGCCGCGGGAACATTTTTTGACAGAAATTGAAGAAAATTGATAGCTCCCATCTAGAGGTCTCCCCTGGTCTAAACTGAGTTCTAAAAACGTTGGCCGCGGCAACATTTTTTTGACGGAAATTGAAGAAAATCGATAGCTCCCATCTAGAGGTCACCCCAAACAAGCATGCCAGGTTTCAAAGCAATCCGATCATAAATGTACCCTGTAGGGTGTGCCAAAGGGAAATATTGAGTCTTCTGACTAAATTAAGTTCTAAGAACGTTGGCCGCGGGAACATTTTTTGACAGAAATTGAAGAAAATTGATAGCTCCCATCTAGAGGTCTCCCCCAAACAAGCATACCAGGTTTCAAAGCAATCTGATCATAAATGGGCCCTGTAGGGTGTGCCAAAGGGAAATATTGAGGTCTGACTAAACTAAGTTCTACGAACGTTGGCCGTGGCAACATTTTTTGCCAGAAATTGAAGAAAATCGATAGCTCCCATCTAGAGGTCACCCTAAATAAGCATACCAGGTTTCAAAGCAATCAAATCATAAATGTGCCTTGTAGGGTGTGCCAAAGGGAAATATTGTGGTTTGACTAAACTAAGTTCTAAGAACGTTGGCCGCGGCAACATTTTTTGACAGAAATTGAAGAAAATTGATAGCTCCCATCTAGAGGTCTCCCCAAACAAGCATACCAGGTTTCAAAGCAATCTGATCATAAATGGGCCCTCTAGGGTGTACCAAAGGGAAATATTGAGGTCTGACTAAACTAAGTTCTACGAACGTTGCCCGTGGCAACATGTTTTGCCGGAAATTGAAGAAAATCGATAGCTCCCATCTAGAGGTCTCCCCAAACAAGCATACCAGGTTTCAAAGCAATCTGATCATAAATGGGCCCTCTAGGGTGTGCCAAAGGGAAATATTGAGGTCTGAGTAAACTAAGTTCTACGAACGTTGCCCGTGGCAACATGTTTTGCCGGAAATTGAAGAAAATCGATAGCTCCCATCTAGAGGTCATCCTAAATAAGCATACCAGGTTTCAAAGCAATCAAATCATAAATGTGCCCTGTAGGGTGTGCCAAAGGGAAATATTGTGGTTTGACTAAACTAAGTTCTAAGAACGTTGGCCGCGGCAACATTTTTTGACGGAAATTGAAGAAAATCGATAGCTCCCATCTAGAGGTCACCCCAAACAAGCATACCAAGTTTCAAAGTAATCTGATCATAAATTCGACCTGTGAGGTGTGCCAAAGGAAATTGTGGACGTACGTACTAATGTACTAATGTACTAACGTACGTACGTACGTACGTACATACATACGTACGTACGTACGTACGCCGACGGACGAGAAGTGATGGCAATAGCTCAGCTTGACTTTGTCAAGTTGAGCTAAAAATCGATAGCTCCCATCTAGAGGCCTCCCCAAACAAGCATGCCAGGTTTCAAAGCAATCCGATCATAAATGTGCCCTGTAGGGTGTACGAAAGGGAAATATTGTGGTCTGACTAGACTAAATTCTAAGAACGTTGGCTGTGGCAACATTTTTTGACGGAAATGGAAGAAAATCAACAGCTCCCATCTAGAGGTCACCGTAAATAAGCATACCAGGTTTCAAAGCAATCTAATCATAAATGTGCCCTGTAGGGTGAGCCAAAGGGAAATATTGTGGTCTGACTAAACTAAGTTCTAAGAATGTTGGCTGCAGCAACATTTTTTTATGGAAATTGAAGAAAATCGATAGCTCCCATCTAGAGGGCACCCCAAACAAGCATGCCAGGTTTCAAAGCAATCCGATCATAAATGTACCCTGCAGGGTGTGCCAAAGGAAAATATTGTGGTCTGACTGAGTTCTAAAAACGTTGGCCGCGGCAACATTTTTTGATGGAAATTGAAGAAAATCGATAGCTCCCATCTAGAGGTCACCCCAAACAAGCATGCCAGGTTTCAAAGCAATCCGATCATAAATGTACCCTGTAGGGTGTGCCAAAGGGAAATATTGAGTCTTCTGACTAAACTAAGTTCTAAGAACGTTGGCCGCGGCAACATTTTTTGACAGAAATTGAAAATGAAAGTGTCAATGACACTGTAGCTCAACTTGACAAACTTGAACTTGGTAAGTTATAAATGAAATGGCAAAATTGAAGATCATTGGGACCAATGTCAGTTTTTTTGCCAGTGGCAACATTTTTTGACAGAAACCGAAGAA
The DNA here is from genome assembly GCA_031216915.1 of Pictodentalium vernedei. NCBI lineage: Eukaryota > Metazoa > Mollusca > Scaphopoda > Dentaliida > Dentaliidae > Pictodentalium > Pictodentalium vernedei. The sequence goes on along the minus strand of CM062297.1, from coordinate 731,208,901 downwards.
AATCGATAGCTCCCATCTAGAGGCCTCCCCAAACAAGCATGCCAGGTTTCTAAGCAATCCGATCATAAATGTGCCCTGTAGGGTGTACAAAAGGGAAATATTGTGGTCTGACTAGACTAAATTCTAAGAACGTTGGCTGTGGCAACATTTTTTGATGGAAATGGAAGAAAATCGATAGCTCCCATCTAGAGGTCACCGTAAATAAGCATACCAGGTTTCAAAGCAATCTAATCATAAATGAGCCCTGTTGGGTGAGCCAAAGGAAAATATTGTGGTCTGACTAAACTAAGTTCTAAGAACGTTGGCTGTGGCAACATTTTTTGATGGAAATTGAAGAAAATCGATAGCTCCCATCTAGAGGTCACCCTAAATAAGCATGCCAGGTTTCAAAGCAATCCGATCATAAATGTACCCTGTAGGGTGTGCCAAAGGGAAATATTGAGTCTTCTGACTAAACTAAATTCTAAGTACGTTGGCCGCGGCAACATTTTTTGACAGAAATTGAAGAAAATCGATAGCTCCCATCTAGAGGTCACCCTAAATAAGCATACCAGGTTTCAAAGCAATCAAATCATAAATGTGCCCTGTAGGGTGTGCCAAAGGGAAATATTGTGGTTTGACTAAACTAAGTTCTAAGAACGTTGGCCGCAGCAACATTTTTTGACAGAAATTGAAGAAAATCTATAGCTCCCATCTAGAGGTCACCCCAAACAAGCATGCCAGGTTTCAAAGCAATTCGATCATAAATGTACCCTGTAGGGTGTGCCAAAGGGAAATATTGAGTCTTCTGACTAAACTAAGTTCTAAGAACGTTGGCCGCGGCAACATTTTTTGACAGAAATTGAAGAAAATCGATAGCTCCCATCTAGAGGTCTCCCCAAACAAGCATACCAGGTTTCAAAGCAATCTGATCGTAAATGTACCCTGTAGGGTGTGCCAAAGGGAAATATTGAGGTCTGACTAAACTAAGTTCTACGAACGTTGGCCGTGGCAACATTTTTTGCCGGAAATTGAAGAAAATCGATAGCTCCCATCTAGAGGTCACCCTAAATAAGCGTATCAGGTTTCAAAGCAATCAAATCATAAATGTGCCCTGTAGGGTGTGCCAAAGGGAAATATTGTGGTTTGACTAAACTAAGTTCTAAGAACGTTGGCCGCGGCAACATTTTTTGACGGAAATTGAAGAAAATCGATAGCTCCCATCTAGAGGTCACCCCAAACAAGCATAAGAAGTTTCAAAGTAATCTGATCATAAATGCGGCCTGTGAGGTGTGCCAAAGGAAATTGTGGACGTACGTACTAACGTACTAACATACTAACGTATGTACGTACGTACGCCGACGGACGAGAAGTGATGGCAATAGCTCAGCTTGACTTTGTCAAGTTGAGCTAAAAATCGATAGCTCCCATCTAGAGGTCTCCCCAAACAAGCATACCATGTTTCACAGCAATCTGATCATAAATGGGCCCTGTAGGGTGTGCCAAAGGGAAATATTGAGGTCTGACTAAACTAAGCTCTACGAACGTTGGCCGTGGCAACATTTTTTGCTGGAAATTGAAGAAAATCGATAGCTCCCATCTAGAGGTCACCCTAAATGAGCATACCAGGTTTCACAGCAATCAAATCATAAATGTGCCCTGTAGGGTGTGCCAAAGGGAAATATTGTGGTTTGACTAAACTAAGTTCTAAAAATGCTGGCCGCGGCAACATTTTTTGACGGAAATTGAAGAAAATCGATAGGTCCCATCTAGAGGTAACCCCAAACAAGCATGCCAAGTTTCAAAGCAATCCGATCATAAATGTACCCTGTAGGGTGTGCCAAAGGGAAATATTGAGTCTTCTGACTAAACTAAGTTCTACGAATGTTGGCCGTGGCAACATTTTTTGCTGGAAATTGAAGAAAATCGATAGCTCCCATCTAGAGGTAACCCTAAATAAGCATACCAGGTTTCAAAGCAATCAAATCATAAATGTACCCTGTAGGGTGTGCCAAAGGGAAATATTGAGTCTTCTGACTAAACTAAGTTCTAAGAACGTTGGCTGCGGCAACATTTTTTGACAGAAATTGAAGAAAATCAATAGCTCCCATCTAGAGGTCACCCCAAACAAGCATACCAGGTTTCAAAGCAATCGGATCATAAATGTGCCCTGTAGGGTGTGCCAAAGGGAAATATTGAGGTCTGACTAAACTAAGTTCTACGAACGTTGGCCGTGGCAACATTTTTTGCTGGAAATAGAAAAAAATCGATAGCTCCCATCTAGAGGTCACCCTAAATAAGCATACCAGGTTTCAAAGCAATCAAATCATAAATGTGCCCTGTAGGGTGTGCCAAAGGGAAATATTGTGGTTTGACTAAACTAAGTTCTAAGAACATTGGCCGCGGCAACATTTTTTGACGGAAATTGAAGAAAATCGATAGCTCCCATCTAGAGGTCACCCCAAAAAACAAGCATGCCAGGTTTCAAAGCAATCCGATCATAAATGTACCCTGTAGGGTGTGCCAAAGGGAAATATTGAGTCTTCTGACTAAACTAAGTTCTAAGAATGTTGGCCGCGGCAACATTTTTTGACAGAAATTGAAGAAAATCAATAGCTCCCATCTAGAGGTCTCCCCAAACAAGCATACCAGGTTTCAAAGCAATCTGATCATAAATGTGCCCTGTAGCGTGTGCCAAAGGGAAATATTGAGGTCTGACTAAACTAAGTTCTACGAACATTGGCCGTGGCAACATTTTTTGCCGGAAATTGAAGAAAATCGATAGCTCCCATCTAGAGGTCACCCTAAATAAGCATACCAGGTTTCAAAGCAATCAAATCATAAATGTGTTCTGTAGAGTGTGCCAAAGGGAAATATTGTGGTTTGACTAAACTAAGTTCTAAAAATGTTGGCCGCGGCAACATTTTTTGACGGAAATTGAAGAAAATCAATAGGTCCCATCTAGAGGTCACCCCAAACAAGCATACCAAGTTTCAAAGTAATCTGATCATAAATGCGACCTGTGAGGTGTGCCAAAGGAAAGTGTGGACGTACGTACTAACATACGTATGTACGTATGCCGAAGGACGAGAAGTGATGGCAATAGCTCAGCTTGACTTTGTCAATTTGAGCTAAAAATAAAAGGGTTCTTTCATACTGAGAAACATCCTTTTTTGTTCAACTGGTGTTCCCTAATCATATAGTCAGAGAATGTGTGTGTCATATTCTTTGAGATTCCATTCCTTTGACGTGACTGCTATTCATCAAATTTACAAAAACAAACATCCAAAAGCTGTGACATGAAAGCAGTGCATGAAACTGAAAGCATGAGATTTTGTTACTGTGATTATAAATGTGTTGAGTCGGTTGGGGCAGGTTCAAGCCACAAGCAACACCCAGCAACCAATGCTAGCATCTGCTTGAGGGTGTGGGAGGGGGATGGAAGGGGGCTGGGTGTAGTGAATAAAGTTTATGCTGCTTGTTGCTATTTCTTATCCAAATTCACTTTTGTGTTACTGCATCTGCATGTTTGCAGTTGTTCTGGTGCGATGTTGTCAAGAGTGTTTGTGAGTGTAGTTTGATTTGGCAGTGTGCTTCTTGTAAGACGGCTAAAGCAAGGTTTAGCTAAAAGCAGCAGCCATGCTGGCCTCTGTTCTGGGGGTGGTAAACAGAGTTACGCAGCTCATCGCTATTGTTTAACCATATCCACCCTGGATTGGCTCCATTTGTGTGTTAGTAGCTGTTCTGGAGTCAATGTTGTTGAAGAGTACGTGAATATTGTGTTATTTTGTATTGTGATTATCAAAATAATACTATTTTCATAGCAGTAAATCCACACATGGTGCTCTATGGCTGTACAAAATTGTATAAGGCCTTATGGCAAAAGTACATTTTAATGTCAGACTTGAATGATTCGAGGAAATTCATTCCTCTTACAACAATTTGGAAGAGAATTCCATAGCTTTGAGGCAGTGAATAGAGTTTATGTAATGCCCTATCACCAGCAGAACTTAATTTAGATGAGGGATGAACCAAGTTAAATTTATATGATAACAGAAGAAACCTTAGTGGCTTGTGACTGATAAGCAAACAAGAGGTGGGCCACCACCCCGGTACAAACCCCCACAGTGCATACCGCCAAACAATGGCAAGAGAAGAAATAAACCATGATACTGTGAAAGCCTTTCCCATAAACAATCTTCATTCCATATTTCATTGTTATTTATTTATTGGGGTTTAACAACATTTTTGACAGCCAGGGTCACCTCGTGTCGGACTGTTTTATGGGTGGAGGAAGCCGGAGTATCCCGAGAGAACCATTGAGCAAAGGCAAGAAACTGTCAGGCTCCCCAACATACTAACTCCACACAAATAGGGTTAGCATTGGTTGAAGACAAGTGCACCTTCGACGTGCAGTACGCCTTACTACACAACGTCAACCTGCCTCCATGGGGTCAATTGGGGTGAAGTGTCTTGCCCAAGGACACAACGCAGTTGCCGCAGGTGGGATCAAACCGAGGGCGTCTCGGCTTGCAGCCTGCACCTCTACCTACTGAGCCACCACACCACCCTACCCCCACCCAAATTCCATTGAGATCCAATAACACAATCCTGAGATACAAGGTGAACAGACAAAAAATTTGCTATTTTACGAGGTAAACAGCAAATTTCCAAAGAGCTATGTCTGGCGTGCATTATACGCCCATTAGTCTTTTTTCAATTCTACATAATCACTGTTTTCATCCAACAAATGGCCTGCATTGCATTGCCAAAAGCTAAATCCTTCAAAATGCATTTTGGAGGGAAGAAAAAAAAAAAGCCTAAATAGATGGGTGGGGGGGGGGGGGGGGGGGGGTGGGGAGGGGGGAGGAGTTTGGAGGGGGTATTACAGAAGTCAAAATTTTTTCTACATATAAACACACCAAATCCTTAAAAATGCATTTTGGGACAAAAAAAAATCCCCCCCCCCCCCCCCAAAAACCCTCAATGACACGAGTGGCAGGGGTGGGTATGGGAGTTGGGGGGGGGGGGTGGATGGGGGGAGAGAGCAGGGCAATACCTCTGACAATTTTCAGCAGATAACAGAGGTCAACAAACTTGAGGCAGACATTGTTCCCAAACAGATATATGCCAAAACCAGAAACGAAAAAATTGGGCTAAATTCTCATAAACAAAGGGCCATAACTCTACTGCAAATGGGCTTTCAAAACCCGAAATGAATCTCATCCTGTATTTTGTTGTAATAAACCCACATACCGAATTTCTTTCCATTCTGTGTAGAACATCTTAAGTTATCGTCCGGAAACTTAAAAAATTTATAGTAATTTATATATTTTTTATACTTACCAATGACCCAGACATAGCTGGTGCTAACTCTTAAAAATATAGGGCCAAACACAAATTTTGCCCCCCAATCCCCAAAATTTGCATCTAAAACCAAAGAAAACATGTCCTGAATGGCCCTCCATACTTCACCTCTACTGCGCATGCGCAGTGTCAAGGACGTCCTGAAATTGGCGCCATTAATCATTCTTACCAACAGTGCCTGGTAAGCGCTATGTCCTCAGCGGGGAGGTATGAGTTCCCAACTCCTGGGAGGGCCATCCCCGTCTGGGTCATTGGTAAGTATAAAAAATATATAAATTACTATAAATTTTTTAAGATTTTTATACTGTACCAATGACCCAGACATAGCTGAATAGTAAAAAGGCTGGAGGGCCCAGGACATAGAGGAAAATCCAATAAGCTCAACTATATAAATAGAATCATCTCCTGTAGGAGAAAAGGAGAAATAGGCTTCACGTGTATCTTTCTTATTTATGACAAATTAGAAAGACACAATACCTTTTATAATTGAGCAGGATAACATCCATGTTCTCTATTAATATCCAGTATAATTTGTATACTAATTATATTTAAAGTAAGCCAATAAATAAAGTTAGTCCAAAGAATTGGGACTCTTTATACTCTTTTAAAAGTGTCCGAGGATAGTATAATAACATCCGTTTGACACATGACATATACAAATGCTATACTTTAAAACTATGACATGAATGAATTTAAAAACATAACTTTCACTTAAGAAACCATCCCAGTAACAGCTCAGAAATACTAACTCCGGAGGAGGTATCCCCTTGTTTTCATAATAAAAACAGGTGACCCAAGGGAACACCCTCCCCCCCCCCCCCCCCTTTTTCTTGCCCTGGGTCAAATAGCCCAGAGCGAAGAGGGCAGCAGGACGGAGTCACTGCCGGAACATAAAGCCTACATAGCCATAGTTGCAATTGTTAAGTGATCGACTTTCTGAGCAGCTGATAATGGACCTAAACAGAAATGGATACAATATTTCTGAGATAAAAATTTGTGAATGTGGATGGTTGAGACCAATATGCAGCCTATTAATCTATAATAGCAAAACTATACGTCAGCCCAAGATGTAGAAGAGCTCTTACTTCATGAGCTGAAATCTTAAGCACAGACTGCTGAGTTAAGGATAGATTATCCTAAGCAGTACCGATAGTTAACTGAATGCATAAAGTAATAGAATGGACCGTAATGACCCTTCTATTAGGCATCAGAGCCAGAAGAAGCTTTACGTCCTACTGATAAACTGAGATCTGTTAATAAATACATAAAGGTCTATCCGGACAGAGTAAAGGCCTATGCCCGCTCGAAGACGGAAGGACCTAAAAAACAATAGGTTCCGGATATCATTAGGAGCCTGATTCTTAACCAAAAATACAACATTAGTAGTAAAGGTAATAGAGTTCCCGATACTACGAAAGTGAGAATCGTCCACCGATAGTGCATGAAGCTCACTGACTCTTCAGCAGAAGAGAAGGCTAAGAGAATCGCTGCCTTAACCCTTTACCTAACGTAACGGCCAAAACCGGCCAGCGCTATTCTCACAAATCGCCAATTACTTTTCAGTATTTTTTTTCATTTTTTGTCTCAAAGACATAGGTTATGACCCCTCGTTGGAACGAGCTCGTCGAGCGCGTTCCAACGAGGGGTCAAAACCTATGTTTTTGAGACAAAAAATGAAAAAAATTAGTTATACAAGAATTATTTTTGCAAGTGTCGTCTGCTTTTCAGGTTAGGTAAAGGGTTAAAAGACCAGAATTGAAACGGCTGTCTCAAGGATTCAAATGGTTGCTTTAGTTAATAAGAACCCAAGCTAAATTCCGAATAGGAATTAATCTAACGATTCTAGGTCTCTTATCGAAAAATTTCAAACTAACTTAGATAAAGAGACATTAGGCTCCATTGTAAACTATCATGGTGTGCATAGGTATCAGATAACATAGACCTATAACCTATAAAAGTAACTGGCTGCAGTTGATCTCGTCAAACAAGTATACTAGAAAGTTTGCAATGTCTGGTATGGAGGAATCAAAAATATCAACATAAAGATCCCTACACCAATGACGGAAGACCCTCCACTTTAGCCGCATAGTATAGTGAAGAGGAGGTCCTTCTACAGTTAGGAATCGCGTCCACTGCTGGTCCTATACAGTGCTTGCTATGCAAGAAGGACCGTACAACGGAATACGTGAAGGTTGAGACCTTGCGAGTTGTGATAGAGTTGACACGATTTCCCCAGCGAAAAAAGATCCTCTCGTGGAGGAAGTTTCCGTGGTAAGTCCCATAGTAGACATCTAAGTAAATTTATCCACCGTCTCTGTGGGACAGAGATGCTACCATCAGAATTGTATTGTGAATGAATAATTCTAGCAATACTTGCTGAATCAACAGCGATGGAGGATACGCATATCCTATCATAGCGTCCTACTAGATCGATAGAGCGTTAACTACATATGCTCAGGGATCCGGACACGGTGACACATACGTCTACAATTGATTGGAGAGTTGTGTCGCAAATAAATTATCACTGGGCGCTCCCATTGATAGCAAATCTGATTGAATACTTGTTTGTTGATAGTCCATTCCGACGGCAACAAACGACCCTTACGTGAAAGGGAGTCTGCTAATACGATCCGACGACCGAGAATATGACGAACCGAAACAGAACTTGGTGTTCTATAACAAACAGAAGGATTCTTTCCGTTAAAATTAATAACGGAACCGAATGAGTGCCTCCCTGGTTCCAGATATACGCAACTACTGTCGTATTATCGGACAGGATTGAACATGCGTTTCTGAATAAAATTCATCCAATGACGTAGTGCAAGCCAACATAATATTCTTCCTTGGAAGTAAGGAGCTTGCCTAAAGACTGCGGAACCCAAAGACCCTGGCACTTTGAATCCGTTGGGATCAAAATTGTGTCCCAACCTGTTTGACTGACATCCGTCATAATCAAAAAACTCGGATCCGGCAACTACAGTGGAACTCTCTGAGTCAACCACCGAATGTATGCCGTCGGAATCTCGTTACACTTGATAAACAAGAGAACGTGTATATCGAGCAATTCAAGATTGCTGAAAAGTTGCCGTCAAAGAGAAGCTTCTCGAGACCGAAGCGACTCTGAGAGAGTTCTTCACCTTACTATCCATGCGTGTGGATGTAGCTAGGGCTGCGTCACGTCTAACCAACTCCAGGTTGCCACTGAAGGGTGGAGTTATACGTGGAAAAACTACTGCCCCTGAAAGAAATCTCATTGAGGATCATATCCTGGAATTCTTTCTGTTGAAGACGTAATGATAAACGTCTCAGTAAGGTGGTATATGTATGATAAAGCGTCTAAGTTAAGTCTATTATACATCATTGTCGTTTCCAACATCGTGGTTGGACTTGACATAGACGGCGAAAAAGATAATTAGCAGTCTTCAGTCTCGCCGTCTTAGATGCAAAGGAACTCTCGGTAAGCCCAGTTCTGCCAATAAACAATTATTTCCTAGAATTCACGAAAGGCAGAATAGAGCATTGCGGACAAGAAACTATACTAGCATGTTGATAGCAAGCTTATATATATATAGCGTCGTTCAATAATTCAAATGTTCTAAGACATTATTGGACTGCGTCGGCAACTCAGGGACAATGTCCCTGAACCGATCCCAAACTCCGTGTCCAATGACGCTATAGTCTCTTATCCAGCATCGCAGCAATCTAGTCCGACGGAACAACCTCTGGAAGATAATGCCGGAAGAAATGTATGGCAGCTTCTGTTGTTCCGAAAGGGAAAGCTTGAAATCATCCGAATCCCTTTCGCCATCCTGTGGGACCCTATGAAATATTCGGTCGTCCGTACCTGATGCAACAGCGGAGTGTACCGACCCAGCGCTGTCGGATTATTCCTGATCCGACCGAGAATCTGTCGTTTGCTGGGATGCTACGATAAGCTGTGCTATTTTGGATAGCACGTCCGTCACTGAGGCCTGTGGAGAAGCGGTCTTACGATGCATTGCCGCTGGAAGCTCCGTGTTCGTTACCCGTGCATACTTCTATTATGCGAGCGACCGGAGTGTGCAGGCCTCGTGTTCCTTGGCTACCGGATGGCGTGACCTGTTCGCCATGGAATCACTGAATGCCGAAGCTGGCCGGATAATCAAGGTCACATAGCCAATGTGCGGTCGTGTGCGCTGCTGTGAGGATGAGGAAGCACACTCGGACTGTCTATATAACGGAGCGTCCGGAGTGGCGGACATACGCTCCGAAGGTGAAATGTCTGTACCACAACATCCGGTCCCATATGTTGTTGCACGAGAGAGGGACTTCTCTCGCTCGCCGCCCGGCCGGACCGGACGAGCTAGGAACCGGACTAACAGGCTTCCTCTGATCTCTCCTCTAATCCGTCGTCACTGGGTGTGTACTAAAGTCTATTATAGTGCTCGCATCACCCAAATCTCCATCCTAGACCGCAACGGACGAACCCGACTGCCGAACCATTCGATGAATGGACGCTACACCGGGTGAGCTAGCGAATGTCAACTCCGTCAATCCTACTAAGGACCTCTTAGGAGATTGACGTAATCCATGAGCACTAATTGCCACTGGCTCTTCATTAACTATGACGACAGAGGCACACTTTTGAAAAACATCTCAGTAATTTTGCGAACAAGAAACCAGATATGCTTGTACATAGCAAGCATATAAAAAATATATATAGCGTCGTTCAATAAATCGAATGTATCTGAGACATTATTGGACTGTGTCGGAACTGAGGGATGATGTCCCTGAACCGAACCAAAAATTTCTAAGTCCACCGACGCTATCAGTTTCTTATCCGGTATCGCAGCATTCTGGTCCGACGAAGAACCTCTAGAAGAAGAAGTCGGATGACATATACAGCAGCTTATGTTGTTCCGAAAGGGAAAGCTCGAAAACCTCCGAATCCCTTTCGGCATCCCGTCGGACAGTATGAAATTTTCGGACGTCCGCACCTGATGCTTCCGCGGAGCGTCCCGACCCAGCGCCGTCGGATATTATATTATGCGACAGAGATTCTGTCGTTGCTGGGATGCTGCGATAAGTTGTGCTATTTGGGATAGCACGTCCGTCACCGAGGCCTGTGCAGAAGCGGTCTTACGATGCTTTACCGCTGGAAGCTCCGTGTACGTTGACTCCCGCATACTTTCTTATGCGAATGTCCGGAGTCTGCAGGCCTCGTGTCCCTGGCTATCGGATGGCGTGACCTGGTCGCCGAGGATTCTCTGATTGGCGAAGTTGACTGGATATCGGAGGTCACGTAGCCAAGATGCGGTCGTGTGCGCTGTCATGAGAATGAGGAAGCCTTATTGACAGTCTCTCCGGACTGTCTATATAACGGAGCGTCCCGAGCAGCGGACATATGCTCCGAATGCGATACATTTTGTACCACAACATCTGGGGCCAGATGTTGATGTACGAGAGAGGGGCCTCTCAGCCTGGATGGGCCTGGACGAGCTATGAACCTGACTAAAAGGCTTCCTCCGTTCTTCCCTCTAATCCGCCGTCACTGGGTGTGCACATGGATGTTTATAGTGCTCGCATCACCCAAAACTCCTTTCTAGACCGCAACGGACGAACCCGGCTGCCGAACCATTCGATGAATGGACGCTACACCGGGCGAGCTAGCGGACGTCAAAGGCCGTCGAACCTACTAGGGTCCTCTTAGGCAATTGACGTATTACCTGAGCACTTTTCCGCTAGCTCTACATTAATTGTGACGACGGAGGCACACTTTTTGGAAGACATCACGGATACATCACCCAGATCATGATCGTCTGAAATAGAGATTGATAAAGTAGAGTGACCCTGCGGGGAAAGGACCGGAATGGCCAATTCCCCACTAACATACCGTGACACACGCTTCCCATGTTGTCATCGTAATCAACACATACAGAACAGGAGTTAGTGCGAGTACACTGACTACATTATACAATGATTATGAAAATCAGAGGAAGATTTCCTCTTATTACAATTGAACAATATTCTTTCAATGTGAAAAGAAAACAAAGTCCTAGTACTCGCACCAACCCCTGACAATCAAAATACATAATAACAAGATCCATTAACATAGAAAAAATAATTGAATCAAAAACTTTTGAAAAAATATTTTTTCAAAACAGCCCAAGTTTCTGAAAAGTAACGTTGAGCCCCAATGGATCCCAAGTCTAAGTGTGAACAAAAATTCTAAAAATATTTAAAACAATTTATGCAACACTTACGAACAATAATAATATGTCTAGTTATGATTAATAAACATCAAGATATTATTTTCAAGAAATCCCCCCTCACACAGAGGGCTGTTGGAAATGTAAACAATAAGTGTAAAAACACTAGATCAAGACTCCAGGCACCCTGGCCCGAAATCAGTTACCAATAATACACCATCTGATGCAAAACAGAGACTTCCAGCGAAGAAACTGCAGAACATCAGATGGTAGATGCAGAACACTACGCCTAACCACCCATAGGTGAAGACGTAAACATGGGGAAAAGAACAGAATACATTCTGTTATCCAGCTAAAACTCCCAAGAAATTTTAGTAATAATATTACAGAAAATATGCCAAAAGCATGGGAGAATAGCAAGAGGGGACTTGAAGGAAAGGGAGAGAGAAAAACACTAAATAAGGAGTGTAATCTTGATAACAAGAATGACCACAACAGGCAGTTGCCGCGAAAATAGGTAACTTAACATAATTTGATCAAAAAAAATTTTAAGTTACAGCCCTGATTATTTTCTGTCACTCATTTTTCCTCTCCTCCTTCTATATCCTCCTTAGAATCACCATTTCACTAATATTTATGTGTCTGGCATCATTTAAACTGAGATTTACAAGCACAAAGATCAGTCAGATATTAACTGATGAAGGGCCAAACTAAGAATGATTAATGGTGCCAATTTCGGGACGTCCTTGACACTGCGCATGCGCAGTAGAGGTGAAGTATGGAGGGCCATTCAGGACATGTTTTCTTTGGTTTTAGATGCAAATTTTGGGGATTGGGGGGCAAAATTTGTGTTTGGCCCAATATTTTTAGGAGTTAGCACCAGCTATGTCTGGGTCAGTGGTACAGTATAAAAATCAAGAACTTGGGCTAAATTCCCATAAATAAAGGACCATAACTCTATTGCAAATGGGCCGCTAGAAACGGTAATCGAACCCATCCTGTATTTTGTTACACTAAATCCACATGCCAAATTTATTTATTTATTTATTGGTGTTTAAGGTCACATACTTTTGCACAATGGCTAATCATGACCACAACATGGAGATAAAGTCAAGGTCAGCCAATCGTTTATACCCCATGTTGCCTATTTTAGAGGACTTGCACCCCAAGCATTAGTGACTGGGTCCTATTTTACCAGTGAAAAGTTAAAAAATTTATAGTAATTTATATATTTTTTATACTTACCAATGACCCAGACATAGCTGGTGCTAACTCTTAAAATATAGGGCCAAACACAAATTTTGCCCCCCAATCCCCAAAATTTGCATCTAAAACCAAAGAAAACATGTCCTGAAAGGCCCTCCACACTTCGCCCCTACTGCGCATACGCAGTGTCAAGGACGTTCCGAAATTGGCGCCATTAATCATTCTAATAACCAGTGCCTGGTAAGCGCTATGTACTCGGCGGGGAGGTAAGAGTTCCCAACTCCTGGGAGGGCCATCCCCGTCTGGGTCATTGGTAAGTATAAAAAATATATAAAGTACTATAAATTTTTTAACATTTTTATACTGTACCAATGACCCAGACATAGCTGAATAGTAAAAAGGCTGGAGGGCCAAGGACATAGAGCAAAATGGAATACGCTCAATAAAATAAAATAGAGTCATCCCCTGTAGGGAAAAAGAAGTAATAGGCCTTACATGTATCTTTCTTATTTATGATAAATTAGAAAGATACAACACCTTCCAAAATTGAGCTTCATACATCCATGTACTCTATTAATATCCAATATAATCTTTATACTAATAATTTTTAAAGTAAGCCAATAAATAAAGTAAGTCTAGAGAATAGAGACTCTTATACTCCTAAAAGTGTCTGAGGATTGCATAATCATGTCCGTTGACATATGCAATATTCAAAAGCTATACTTTAAAAACTAAGACTTGAATGAATTTTAAAAACCTAAACTTCTCACTAAACAACCATCCCAATAACAGCTCAGAATTACTAACTCCGGAGGAGGTATCCCCTTGTTTTCATAGTAAAACAGGTGACCCAAGGGAACACCCTCCCCCCCCCCTTTTTCTTGCCCTGGGTCAAATAGCCCAGAGCGAAGAGGGCAGCTGAACGGAGACACTGCCGAAACAGACAGCCTACCTAGCTATAGTAGCAACTGTTAAGTGAATGACATTCTGAGCAGTAGATAATAGACCTAACAATAGAGGCCTCCAGAAATGGACTCGATATTTCTGAGATAAAATTCATGAATGTGGATGGCTGAGCGCAATGAGCGGCCTTCAAAAATCTATAATAGCGACACTATTAATGTAAGCCCAAGAAGTAGAAGAACTCTTACTTCATGAGCCGAAATCTTAAGCACAACTGCTAAGTCAATGATATACCATAAGCAGTACCGATAGTTAATAGAATCCATTAACAATAAAATGGAGCGTAACGTCCTTCTACTAGACATCAAAGACAGAAGAAGCTTACGCCCATAGGAATAAACAGATATCTGTTTATAAATACATAAACTGTACCCGGAAAGAGTAAAGGCCTATGCCCATACGAAGACGGAAGGACCTTAAAATAATAGGTTCCGGATAATAGGAGCCTAACTCTTATGTAACAATCCAATCTAAATAGTAACGGAAGTAGTGATTCCGAAACTACGAAAGTGAAAATCATCCATCGATAGTGCATGAAACTCACTGACTCTACAGTAAAAGAGAAACCAACAGAATTACTGTCTAAAAGGTCAGAATTTGAAAACTACTGTTTCCAGAGGCTCAAATGATTACTTAGCTAAATAAGAACCGAAGTTAAAATCCATATAGGAATTTAATCTAAAGATTCTAAGTCTATTTATCAAAAAGTTACTAACTGACTTAGATAAAGAGACAAAAGACTCAATTGTAAACTATCGTAGAGTGCATAGGTATGAGGTAACATAAACCTATAACCTAAATAATAACAGGCTGCAGTAGATCTTGTGAAACAAGTATACTAAAAAATAGCAATGAGTAGTATGGAGGGATCAACAATATGAACATAATGATCCCTACACCATGGCGGAAGAGCCTCCACTTTAGCTGCATAGAATAGCGAAGAAGAGGATCTCCTATAGTAAGAAATCGCGTCCAAAGCTCGTCCAGTACAGTGCTTACAATGCAATACGGACCACACAACGGAATACATGAAGGTTGCGACCTTGCTGGTTGTGATAAAGATGACACGATTTACCCAGTGAAAAAAGATCCTCACATAGAGGAAGATTTCACGTTAAGACCCACAGTAGACAAGAGAGTAAATTACCCATGATCTCTGTGAAGATAGAGATGCTATCAACAGAAATGTATTGTGGTTGTTTATCTTAGCAATACCTGCTGAAACAACAGCGCCAGAGGATACGCGTATCCTATCATTCCGTCCTATAGATCAATAGAGCGTTAACAACATTAGCTCAGAGATCTGGACAAGCCAACACATACGTCTGCAATTGATTAGCAAGCTGCGTCATACATAAATCATCATTGGGCGCTCCCATAGATAGCAAATCTGATTGAATACTTGTTTGTTGAGAGTCCATTCTGACAGCAACAAGCGACCCGTAAGAGAATGGGAGTCCGATAAAACAATCAGACGACCTGGAATATGACGGACCAAAACTGAACTTGGTGTACTATAACCAACAGACGGATTCTTTCCATTAAATTGAATAACGGAAACGAAAGAGTGCCTCCCTGGTTCCGGAGATACGCCACTACTGTCGAATTAAAGGACAGGAATTTGGGCATGCGTTCTGAATAATGTTCATGCAATGACATAAAGCAAGCCTAAAAAACATTATTCCGCGGAAGAAAACTGATTGCTAAGAGACTGCGGAACCCAAAGACCCTGGCACTTCGAATCCGTAGGGATCAGTATTATATCCCAATCTGTTTGACTGGCAACCGTCATAACAGCCACACTCGGGTCCGGCAACTGCGGTGGCACTCTCTGAGTCAACCACCGAATGTTGCCCCAGTCTGAATCTCTTGTAACACTAGATAGACAAGAGAACGTGTAAATCGAGCAATTCATGGATTGCCGAAAAGTTGCCGTCGAAGAGAAGCTCCTCCGAGAACGAAGCGACTCTGAGAGAGTTCTTAACCTTACTATCCACGCGTGTGGATGTAGCTAGGGCTGCGTCACGTCTAACCAACTCCAATCAGCCACTGAAGGGCGGAGTTATACGTGAACAAACTACTGCCCTCAAAAGAAATTACATTGAGAATAATATCCCGTAAATCTTTTCTTGAAGACGTAATGATAACGCCTCAGTAAGGCGGATTACGTATGATAAAGCATCTAAGTTAAGTCTACTATACATAATGTCGTTCCCAACATTGAAATTGGAAAAGACATAAACGGCGAAAAAGAATATATGCAGTCTTTAATCACACCGTCTAGACGCATATGAACTCTCGGTATGCCCTGCTCTGCCAAAATAAACTATTCGTATAAATGATAAAATGGCAGAAATGAGCAACGCGGACAAGAAACTAAACTATCATGCTTAGTAGCAGGCTTGTATATATATATATATAGCGTCGAAACATAAAACACATGTTGTAATGACAATATTGGACTGCGTCGGTAAGTCAGGGACAATGTCCCTGAACCGATCGAAAAATCCGAGTCCAATGACGCTATAAGTCTCTTATCCAAGATCGCAGCAATGAAGTCCGAAATAACAATCACTGGAAGATAATGCCAGAAGATATGAAAGGCATCTTCCGATACTACTAAAGGGAAAACTCGAAATCTTTCGAATCCCTTTCGCCATCCTGTCGGACCCTATAAAGCGTTCGGTCGTCCGTACCTGATGCAACCGCGGACCGCACCGACCCAGCGCCGTCGGATAATTCCTGATTCGACCGAGAAACTGTCAATTGCTGGGATGCTGCGAAACAACTGTGCTAACTCGGATAGCACGTCCGTCACTGAGGCCTGAGGAGAAGCGGTCTTACGATGCATTGCCGCTAGAAGCTCCGTGATCGTTACCCCGTGCATACTACCAATATGCGAGCGAACGGAGTGTATAGGCCTCGTGTCCCTTGGCTACCGGATGGCGCGACCTATTCGCCGTGGAATCACTGAATGCCGAAACTGATCGGATACTCGAGGTCACGTAGCCAATGTGCGGTCGTGTGCCCTGCTGTGAGGATGAGGAAGCATTAAGGACAGTCTCTCGGACTGTCAATATAACGGAGCGTCCCGACCGATGGACATATGCTCCGAATGTAAAATATCTGAACCACAACATGCGGTCCCCTATGTTGTTGGACGAGAGAGGGACCTCTCTCGCTCACAGCCCGGACGGACCTGGACAAGCCAGGAACCGGACTAACAGGCTTCCTCCGATCTGTCCTCAATCTGCCGTCACTGGGTGAGTACTAAAGTAATTAAAGTTGCCGCATCACCCAAATCTCCTTCCTAGACCGCAACGGACGAACCCGGCAGCCGAACCATTCGATGAATGTACGCTACACCGGGTGAGCTAGCGAATGTCACTCCGTAGGCGATAGACATATTCCATGAGCACTTATTGCCGCTAGCTCTTCATTAACTATGACGACAGAGGCACACTTTTGAAAGACATCTCCATAACTCTTCGAACAAGAAACCAGAAATGCTTGGTTAGCAAGCATAAAATAATAATATATATAGCGTCGTTCAATAATTCGAAAGTTTGTGTGACATTATTGGACTATGTCGGAACTGAGGGACGATGTCCCTGAACCGAACCAAAAATTTCTAAGTCCACCGACGCTATCAGTTTCTTATCCGGCATCGCAGCATTCTGGTCCGACGAAAGAAGCTGTAAAAGACCAAGTCAGATGACATACACAACAGCATATGTTGTTCCGAAAGGGAAAGCTCGAAATCCTCCGAATCCCTTTCGGTATCCCGTCGGACCGGATGAAACTTTCGGATGTCCGTACCCGCTTCCGCGGAGCGGCCCGACCCAGCATCGTCGGATAAAATATATGCGACAAATTCAGTTGATGCTGGGATGCTGCGATAAACTGTGCTATTAAGGAAAGCACGTCCGTTCCCGAGGCCTGTGCAGTAGTGGTCTTACGATGCATTGCCGCCAGAAGCTCGGTGTACGTTGACTCCCGCACACTTCCTATGCGAACGTCCGGAGTCTGCAGGCCTCGTGTCCCTGGCTACCGGATGGTGTGACCTGGTCGCCGAAGAATCCTTGATCGGCGAAGCTGGTAATATATCGGCGGTCACGCAGCCAAGGTGCGGTCGTGTGCGCTGACGAGAAGAGGAAGCCTTAGCAGTCTCCGCGGACTGCCTATACAACGGAGCGTCCCGAGCGACGGACGTATGCTCCGCTTGCGACACATTTTGTACCACAACATCTGGGGTCAGATGTTGTTGAACGAGAGAGGGACCTCTCTCGCTTGCCGTCCGGATGAACCGGAACGAGCTATGAACCGGACTAAAAGGCTTCCTCCGTTCTCCCTCCGATCCGCCGTCACTGGGTGTGCATTAGGTTAATTTATAGTGCTCGCATCACCCCAAAATTCCTTCTAGACCACAACGGACGAACCCGGCTGCCGAACCATTCGGTGAATGGATGCTACACCGAGCGAGCTAGCGGACGTCAAAGGCCGTCGAACCTACTAGGGTCCTCTTAGGCAATTGGCGTATTTACATGAGCACTTTTCCGCTAGCCCTTCATTAATTGTGACGACGGAGACACACTGTTGGAAGACATCACAGATACATCACCCTAATCTTGATCGTCTGAAATAGAAATTGATAAAGTAGAGTGACCCTGCGGGGAAAGGACCGGAGTGTCCAAATCCCCAATAACATACCGTGACATATGCTTCCCATATTGTCATCGAAATCATACGATACAGAACAGGAGTTAATGCGAGTACACTGACCACATATAGAATGATAATAAAGTCAGAGGAAGACTTCCTCTTAAAACAATTGATCAATATCCTTTCAATGTGAAAAGAAAACAAGTCCTGGTACTCGCACTAACCCCTGGCAATCAAAATACATAATAATAATATGATCCATTAATATAGAAAAAATAATTGAAATCAAAATATTTTGAAAAAATATTTTTTCAGAACAGCCCAAGTTTCTGAAAAGTAACGTTGAGCCCCAATGGATCCCAAGCCTAAGTGTGGACAAAAATTTTAAAAATATTTTAAACAATTTATTCAACACTTACGAACAATAATAATGTATCTAGTTATGATTAAAATAACATCAAGATATTATTTTTTAGAAATTCCCCCCTCACACAGAGGGCTGTTGTAAATGTAAACAATGAGTGTAAAAACACTAAAATAAGACTCCAGGCACCCAGGCCCGAAATCAGTTACCAAAAATACACTATCTGATGCAAAACAGAGACTTCCAGGGAAGAAACTGCAGGACATCAGATGGTAGATGCAGAACACAACGCCTAACCACCCGTAGGTGAAGACGTAAACATGGGGAAAGAACAGAATTCATTCTGTTAATCAGCTAAAACTCCCAAGAAAATTTAGTAATAATAATTACAAAAACTATGCCAAAAGCATGGGAGAATAGCAAGGGGGAACTTAAAGGACAGGGAGAGAGGAAAACACTTAAAAAACAGTGTAACTAAATAATCAGAATGACAACAAAATGGCTGCTGCCTCGAAAATAGGTAACTTAACATAATTTCATTAAAAAATTTTAAGTTACAGCCCTGATAATATTCTGTCACACATTTTTTTCCTCTCCTCCTTCTCTATCCTCCTTAGAATCACCATTTCACTAATATTTATGTGTCTGGCATCATTTAAACTGAGATTTATAAGCACAAAGATCAGTCAGATGTTAACTGATGAAGGGCCAAACTTAGAATGATTAATGGCGCCAATTTCGGAACGTCCTTGACACTGCGCATGCGCAGTAGGGGCAAAGTGTGGAGGGCCTTTCAGGACATGTTTTCTTTGGTTTTAGATGCAAATTTTGGGGATTGGGGGGCAAAATTTGTGTTTGGCCCTATATTTTAAGAGTTAGCACCAGCTATGTCTTGGTCATTGGTACAGTATAAAAATAGAGCTTGTTTACCACAGTAAACAAGTACTGCTTCACTTCCCGTGGTTCCCACGGGGGTCCACATGCCAAATTTAACTCAGCTCAAACCATTACAACTAAAGTTATTGTCCAGAAATGAAATGTGTCCATGGATGGACGGACAGAAAGAATGGACGAATGGCAAGACTATTCACATAACAAGTCCCCTTTTTCAAATGGGCGTACAAAAAGGGGGATAAGTTTAGAAGGTGAAACGTAAGAAATATTATTAGAATGCATTTGAAAACCTTTCCCATAAACAATCTTCATTCCAAATTTCATTGAGATATAATAACCCAAACCTGAGGTATGAGGGGAACAGACAAAAAAATGGCTATTTTGTATATTCAAAGGGTTGTAACTCACAGAAATGAAAGTGTCAGTGACACTGTAGCTCAACTTGTGTAAGACATGTACACACATAGTATGTGACACAGCAATGACCCACATTCAGGTAATGACCTGATAACAAAGGTACATGTAAAGTATTGTAAAGGTCTGTACATAAATATTGACGGTAGCCTGTAACAAATGTACAGGTAAAGTATTGTAAAGGTGAGTGACAGTTAGATGTCTCTAGCCAGAGCCATATTGAAATGTGCCCTTAATGTGTATAAGTAGCACTCAATACATCAAAGTTTGTCTAATTGGCTGCCGGAGGCCATCTTGAAATTTTGGACCACACCCAAAAAACACTCGATCTCATTTCAAGGTGATAACAAAGGTATCCAAGAAGTTTCGTGAAGATCGGTTCATAAATACAGCCTCTAGCCCGAGTCCTATTGACATGTGTACTAACTGTGTATAAGTAGCACTAAATAAATCAAAGTTCATCTAATTTGCATAATTTATGCATGAGAAAAAAACTCACATATGTGATGTATTTATTTATTTATTTATTGATGTTTAAGGTCACATATTTATGCACAATGTCTAATCATGACTGTGACAGTTTTACGGGTGGAGGAAGCCGGAGTACCTGGAGAGAACCACCGAGCAACGATGAGCAGCTGCCAGCTCCCCAACATCGTAACTCTGCACTGCAGCACAGGCAGGGTTAGATTGGTTGAAGACATGCGTAACACCGACGTGCAGTATGCCTTAGTACACGGCGTCATCGTGCCCCCACGCGGGCAATGGAGATGAAGTGTCTTGCCCATGGACACAACGCGGTTGCCGCAGGTGGGATTCATGTGATGTATTCCATGTTACTAAACATTCATTCAAAAATTTATTCAAATCAGAACCTTCATATACAAGTTCTGTACAAAAAACTGATTGTACCTAATTTTGGTACAAAATGACCACCGGCAGCCATCTTGAACTTCTGACCGCACCCAAAAACACTTGTTCTGGTCCCAAGGTGATAACAAAGGTACCCAAGAAGTTTCGTGAAGATTGGTTCATAAATACAGCCTCTAGCCTGAGTCCTATTGACATGTGTACGAACTGTGAATAAGTAGCACTGAATAAATCAAAGTTCATCTAATTTGCATAAATTCTGCACGAGAAAAAAATCCTGTATTATATGTGATGTATTCCATGTTACTAAACATTCATACAAAAATTTATTCAAATCAGAACTTTCATACAGAAGTTCTGTACAAAAAACTGACTGCACCAATTTCGGTACAAAATGGCTACTGGTGGCCATCTTGAATTTTGGACCGCACCCAAAAACACTCGTTCTCGTCTCACGGTGATAACAAAGGTACCCAAGAAGTTTCGTAAAGATCGGTTCATAAATACGGCATCTAGCCCGAGCTGTATTGAATTGTTGATGGACAGACAGATGGGCCATGACAAAACCTCAAATTTGACTACACCAAAGTTGAGCTAAAAATTGTCCAACAGCAAAATGGCTGATGCTCCTAAAAGATCCCATGATAGTGAACATCTGTATAAAATTTCATCGAAATCTGAGCAGACTATTTATGTTCAAAACAGATCGGACATACTCACATCCACGCAGATATGTGGCTATTAATTATGTGGCTGAAAGTAGTTACATGTATGTGGCTTATATTTTTGAGTGGCTTCTCAAATTAATGTGGCTCCTTTGACCAACCAATAGTTATGTGGCTTATATTTTTTAGAGCCTTCTCAAAATTATGTGGCATTTTTGGCTATTTGTGCGTCCAATGTCCATTCAAATTTTATGTGGGCTTATATTTTTAAGTGGCTTCTCAAATTTTATGTTGCTATTTATTATGTGGCTGCCAATTATGTGGCTTTTCTACTAAGAAATGGCTATTTATGTGCCCATGGCCATATATATTTTATGTGGCTTACATTTTTAAATGGCTTACCAACTTTTATGTGGCTGTCCATATATAATTCTAGGAGTCTTATAGTTTTAAGTGGGTTCACAGTTTTTATAAGGCTATCAATTATGTGGCTGCCATTGGATGGATATACAAAAATATGGACATCGCTGTTCCAACCTTTAATGTGACTATGATGTAAAGTGTCTTATTTAGTCACATAGATGATTTTCAGATGCCTAGAAAATTTTTGTTACGAGGCTAGCCACATAACAGAAATTAGCTACATAAAGTAGTCAAATGTAAACATGATGGACAGATGGACAGGCAACATCCAGTATACTCCACTTTTTAAAAAAAAAGTGAGGGTATAATTACACAAGTAGAGTGGTGCTGATCCTTTGATGCATTTACCCCTAAAGGGCCTAATTCTGACTTTGATCCCATTTTTTTGCAACAGAACAGGTGCCCCTATATGCAGAATTTGGGTTAACCACAAGTTATATTCTAAACACCTTGGTAGTTGTTTTTAGGCAAGTCTTGGCTGCAGGATATAGACTGTCAACATGTAGCAATGAAAGTGTCAATGACACTGTAGCTCAACTTGTCAAGACATGTATGTGTATAGTATGTGACACAGCAATGACAAAGATTTAGGTAATGACCTGATAACAAAGGTACATATAAAGTATTGTAAGGGTCTGTACATAAATACTGACCGTAGCCTGCAACAAATGTATAGGTAAAGTATTGTAAAGGTGGGTGACAGTCAGATGCTAAACTAGAAAAGAAATCTTTGAGTCCCAGAGTGGGTCTGACTGAACCCCAAAATATTTGTTCTCATAGCACAGTGATAACAAAGGCACCCCAAAACACACTCATTCCTGTCCCAAGGTGAAAACAAAGGTACCCAAGAAATTTTGTGAAGATCAGTTCATAAATAGGAGCTGTATAGAAGTTGTGACAAAAAACTGATTGGACCTAATTTCGGTACAAAATGGCCACTGGCAGCCATCTTGAATTTTGGACCGCACTCAGAAATACTCGTTCTCGTCCCAAGGTGATAAAAAAGGTACCCAAGAAGTTTCGTGAAGATCGGTTGATAAATACAGCCTCTAGCCCGAGCCATATTGACATGTGCACTTACAGTGAATAAGTAGCACTAAATAAATCAAAATTCATCTAATTTGCCTAATTTCTGCACGAGAAGAAAACCTGAACTGTATGTGATGTATTCCATTTTACTAAACATTCATACAAAAATTTATTCAAATCAGAACTTTCATACAGAAGTTCTGTACAAAAGACTGATTGCACTAATTTTGGTACAAAGTGGCTGTGGTGGCCATCTTAAATTTCGGACCACACCCAAAAAAACACTCGTTCTCATCCCATGGTGATAACAAAGGAACCCAAGAAGTTTCGTAAAGATCGGTTCATAAATACGGCCTCTAGCCTGAGCCATATAGAAGTTGTGTACAAAAACTGATTAGACCTAATTTCGTTACAAAATGGCCACTGGCAGCCATCCTGAATTTTGGACCGCACTCAGAAACACTCGTTCTCGTCCCAAGGTGATAACAGAGGAACCCAAGAAGTTTCGTGAAGATCGGTTGATAAATATAGCTTCTAGCCCGAGCCGTATTGACATGTGTACTTACTGTGTGTAAATAGCACTGAAAAAATCAAAGTTCATCTAATTTGCATAATTTCTGCACGAGAAAAAAACCCGTATTATATGTGATGTATCCCATGGTACTAAACTTTCACACAAAAATTTTTTCAAATGGGCGCTTTCATATGGAAGTTCTGTGCAAAAATCTGATTGCACCTAATTTTGTACAAAATGGCTGCCATTGGTCATCTTGAATTTCGGACTGTACCCCAAAACACTCGTTCTCGTCCCACAGTGATACCAAAGGTACTCAAGAAGTTTCGTAAAGATCGGTTTATAAATACGGCCTCTAGCCCGAGCCGTATTGGCATTTGCACTTACAGTGCTGAAAGTAACACTAAATACCTCAAAGTTAGTCTAATTTGCATAATTTACGTACCAGAAAAAAACCCATACTATATGTGATGTATCCCATGGTACTAAACATTCATACAAAAAATTATTCAAATCAGCGCTTTCATATGGAAGTTCTGCGCAAAAATCTGATTTCACCTAAGTCTGTACAAAATGGCTGCCAGTGGCCAACTTGAATTTCGGATCGGACCCAAAAACACTCGTTCTCGTCCCACGGTCATAACAAAGGTACCCAAGAAGTTTCGTAAAGATCGGTTCATAAATACGGCCTCTAGCCCGAGCCGTATTGAATTGTTGATGGCCAGACGGACAGACATATAAAAATATGTAAAAATATCTGGGCCCTTAAGGGTTAAGGATAAGAAGAGAAAATTGAATTGAATTCTCTGCTGAATTGGAAGCCAGTGGCGATCTAAAAGGATCAGTGTAATGTGGAACAGTAGTACTTTCTAGACCAGGTGACAATGCATGATGCACAGTTTGTTTCAATTTTCCGTCATCCATGCCTCAACGTCTGAAATGCAGCATTCAGTTTTATTGCGAAAATCATATTGTATGTCATGCGTGAAACTAACATGCAGCTGAAAATCCAGGCCACGGCTCTGGATACTTGCACCAACAGGCAAAACATAACTAGTGTAGAGTAATGGGACTAACACTGACCCTTGGGAGATGCAAAACCGAAGTCTCACTTATTCTGATGAATTGCTGTCAGTGACTACAATTTGTGTGCCACCTGAATGATATGATGCAAACCAGTCAAGCCTGTGAGATCTATTTTTTGTTTCCATCTTTCAATTAATATGTTATGGTCTATGGTGTCAAAAGCAGGGTTGAAGTCCAACAAAAAAAGGCAGGAAATTTTATATTTATCTATTGATAAGAGAACATCATTTTACACTCTTAGAAGAACCACTTCGGTGCTAAGATTCGATCTGTATGCTGGAAGACTTCAGTTAAGACATTGGCGGACAAATGGAAAGTTAACTGAGAAGCAACCACCTGCACAATAATCTTAGATAGGAATGCAAGATTAAGAGATTGGTCAGTAGCTTTTCAAAAGCTCTGGGTCTAGCGATGGTTTTTTGAGAAGGGGGCTTGACTAAAACATGCTTCATGATCATAGGAAAGATGCTAGATAGTAGTGAGGCATCTAATGTAAACTGTTTAGATGGTGCCTTGGATATTAGCTTATGAAATGTGATGACAAGAAAATAAATGGCCAGTCCTCAATGCACCAACTAAGTACCAACAAGGTCAATCACTCTTAAAAGACTACTCAGACACAGCTGGTTCGCAATCCCATTCACGATATTTTCATCAAAAGCTATATATTGAATTGGGAAAAATTTTGTTTGAATTTGTTTGTTTGTTGGTGGTTAACGTCACATATTTATGCACTATGGCTAATCGTGACACAACATGGAGATGAAGTCAAGTTTAGTCAGTCGTTGATCTACATGTTGCCCATTTTAGAGGACTTTCACCCCAAGCATTGGTGACTGGGTCCTATTTTACTAGTAAAGCGGAACTGGTTTACCACAGTAAACAAGTGCTGCTTACTTCCCGGGGTTCCCACGGGGAATGTTTGAATTTGTAAAAACAAATTATGCCAAGAAATGGCGAAAGATGGACAGATGGAAAATTGGATGAAAAAAGAATGAGCAGTTGAAAGAAGGTACTGAAGGAAGGCCTCTTGATCTCCCTTCTACTATGTGGCATGGCTATGACAA
This sequence comes from Pictodentalium vernedei, assembly GCA_031216915.1. NCBI lineage: Eukaryota > Metazoa > Mollusca > Scaphopoda > Dentaliida > Dentaliidae > Pictodentalium > Pictodentalium vernedei. The sequence continues at coordinate 731,183,210 of CM062297.1, read as the reverse complement.
TTACTAGATTGCATGTTTATAAAGTGAACAAGAGTTATTGCTGAAGGCAATTATACTCCCACTGCAGAGCTGGACCGATGAAGCATAAATGAATTAAAAACAAAGTAAGGACCAAAAAATTATGAAAAATTGACAAAAAGTTAAAAAATTTATAGTAATTTATATATTTTTTATACTTACCAATGACCCAGACTTAGCTGGTGCAAACTCATTAAATTCAGGGCCAAACCAAATTTTGCCCCCCCTAATCCCCCAAATTTGCATCAAAAACCAAAAATTAGATGTCCTAGTAGGTCCTCCATACTTTTACTGTACTGCGCATGCGCAGTGTCAAGGAGGTCTCAAAATTCCCGCCAAAATGTCATTCTTATGACCAGTGCCTGGTATGTGTTATGTACGCAGCGGGGAGGCAAGAGTTCCCAACTCCTGGGAGGGCCATACCCGTCTGGGTCATTGGTAAGTATAAAAAATATATAAATTACTACAAATTTTTTAACATTTTTATACTGTACCAATGACCCAGACTTAGCTGAATAGTAAACAGGCTGGAGGGACCAGGACATAAAGGAAAATCCAATAGGCTCAATTACATATAACAGAATTATCCCCTCAAGGAGAAAAGGAGAGATAGGATTTATATGTATCATTCTTATTTTATCAAAAAAGAAAGACACAAAACCATTCCGTAATTGAGCACAAATACATCAATGATCTCTATTAATATCCAGTATAACCCTTTATACTAATTATTTTAAAAGGTAAGCCAATAAATAAAGACAGTCCAGAGAAATGAGACTCTTTATACTCATTAAAAGTGTCCGAGGATTGTATATTAACGCCTGTTTGAAACATGACATATACAAATGCTTCACACCGAGCTACACTTTAAAAATATTACATGACATGAGTAAACATTAGCTTTACACTTTAAAACCATCCCGGTACCAACTCGGAATTACTGACTCTGGGGAGGTATTCCCTTGCTTTTCACTATAAAGCAGGTGACCTAAGGGACCCCCCCCCCCCTTCCCCTTGCCCTGGGTCAAATACCCCAGAGCAAAGAGGGCAGCAGGACAAAGTCACTGCGGGAACAGAAAGCCTACATAACTATAGTTGCAACTGTTTAGTGGATGATATTCTGAGCAACAGATAACGGACCTAAACAATGTAGATCTCCAGAAATGGACTCAATGTTTCTAAGATAAAAATTAGTGAAAGTGGAAGGCTGAGACCAATATGCAGCCTTCATTAAATCTGTAATAGCAACACTATTAGCATAAGCCCAAGCTGTTGATAGAGCTCTTACTTACTGAAATCTTGAGAAGGACCGCACAACGGAAAAACGTGAAGGTTGAGACCTTGCGGATTGTGGGGAAGCGTGCGCAATTTCCCCTGCGACAGAAGATCCTCCCGTGGAGGAAGCTTCCGCGGCATGTCCCACAACAGACACCTGAGTAGATTTATCCACGGTCTCTGTGGTGACAGAGATGCTACCAACAAAATCTTGCAGTGGGATTGCTTTATCTTGAGCAATATCTGCTGAATCAGCGGCGCATGAGGATACGCATATCCTATTATCCCATCCCACGGGATCAATAGAGCGTCTACTGCAAATGCTCGAGGATCCGGACATGGGGACACGTAAGTTTGCAACTGATTGTTGAGGTGCGTCGCAAACAAATCTATCATTGGTCGCTCCCATTGGTAGCAAATCTGATTGAAAACCTGTTTGTTGAGAGTCCATTCCGACGGCAACAGGCGACCCTTCCTGAAAGGGAGTCTGCTAACACATTCTGACGACCCGGAATATGACAGACCGATAGTAGAACCTTATGTTCCAGTACAAACAGAAGGATTCTTTCCGTTAGCTTGAACAACGGAATGGAATGAGTGACTCCCCGATTCCGAATCTACGCTACTACTGTCGTATAATCAGATGAAATTTGAACGTGTGTGTTCTGAATAACGTCCATCCAATGATGCAACGCAAGCCAAATTGACATCATTTCTTTGATACTTATGTGCTTGCCTAAGAATTGAGGATCCCAAAGACCCTGGTACCTCGAATCCGACGGGCATAGTGTCGCGCCCCAACCTGTTTGACTGGCATCCATCATGATAGTAAAACTCGGATCTGGCAATTGCAGTGGAAATCCCTGAGTTAACCACTGAATGTCTGCCCAAGTCTGAATCTCTTGTTTCCGCATCGAGCAAATGAGTCTTCACTTTCCAATTCTGAGTCAGAAAGATTTGGAGAGGATGAGTGCGTAGCCGCCCCATTGGAATGAGATCCGCGGCAGCTCTGCACAGACCTATCAGTCTCATGAATTCTCTTGCTGTAACCTTCTCTGAGTTTAGACAATAGCGAGCATAACAACTGACTAATTTCGCTCTGGTTAACGGCAGACAAACGAGATTGTTGTGTGTCTCGAAGCTCATCCCCAGGTGGGTGAATGACTTGGACGTCACCAGATCCGACTTCTGTTTGTTTACTATAAAACCAAGACGTTGGAGCAACAGTAGAAGATTCTGCAGATCGTTTTGAAGCGTTAACTCATTGCCGTACTTCTGAAGAATATCGTCCAGGTAGGCCGACGTTACCGCAGACGAATGAGCTCGGAAGTAAATCATGACCGAGTTCATTATCCGAGTGAAAGCCCAGGGCGCTAGATTCAGACCGAAGCACATCACACGGAACTGATATAGAACCCCTAGGACAGCGAACCGAAGATACTTTCTGAACGCCGGATGTACCATGACGTGAAAGTATGCATCTTTGAGATCTATGCTCGCAGCATAGTCGTTCACTCGAATGCTCGTTCTGACCGATCGAATGGTCTCCATATAAAATTTTTGAGCCACAATCAGCTTGTTTATCCAGCTTAAATCTATTACTGGATGGAATGAGCCATCTGGTTTGGGAACCAGAAACAGATGGCTGTAGAAACCTGGAGATTCCTGGTTTTCTACGACCTTTGTCGCGTTCTTCAGTAAAAGAGACTGAACTTCTTAAAGAAGAGCGTCTCTTTTTAGAATATTCGACGGAAGTTGAGTCCATCTTGGACTTCGAGTTAACGGAGGCTTTCCTTTGAAGGACAGTTTCAGTCCGTCCGCAATTATCCTTCGAACCCAAGGGTCCTCCGTAATCAATTCCAAATTTTTAAAATAACTCGACAACCTTCCGCCCACAGGAACGCGACAGAGGTCTACACCATCACTTCCTGGACCTGCGAGGCTTGTGGAAGGAGAAACCACGTCCTCCCCAACCCGCACTTCGCGCCGTCGACCTAGGGGCGTCTGACCTATTATTACGGCCAGCGTTACGGCCCCTGCTAGAGTCGCTGCCTTGACGGTCTCGCGAATAAGGCCTAGAGGGCGCATACACACCTCTAAAGGAACTTCCCTTGGACGTGCTCGTCCCAGAAGATCCAGGCCTACTTTTTTCTGCTGGTTCCGACTTATTAGAAACGGACTTAAAAAGCAGAGAATCCGAAGCTTTCTTAGTTAACTTATTGTAAATAGCAGAAAGCTTGCCGGCAAAGAGAAGCTCTCCGGAGACCGGAGCGACTCTAAGAGAGTTTTTCACCTCACTAACCACTCTCGTGGACAAAGCTAGGGTTCCATCACGTCTAACCAACTCCAGTTTAGCCACTGAAAGGGCGGAGTTATATGTAGAATAGGCAATAGCCCTTGGCAGAACTCTCAGACGTTTGAACGCCCTGAAATTCTTGCCCTTCAAGGCGTAACGACAATGCTCTGGTAAGGTGATCTGCGTACGAGAGTGCGTCTAAATTTGCTCTATTCGAAGATGTTGTAGTTTCCAAGGTAGAGCTATGAATAGACATAGACGACGGCATGGATAATTCAAGGTCTTCAGCCTGGTCGTCTAGACGCAGAGGAACTCTCTGAACGCCCTGTCCTGCCGTTTCAAATCTATTCCTAGCATTAATGAAAGGCAGATTAAGAGCATTAGCCGATAGGAGCCCGATTTACCAGCAAGTTTACTGATAGCTTCATTCAAAAGTTCAAATGTCCGTGAGACATTTCTGGACTGAGACGGAAACTCTGGGACGGTGTCCCTAAACCGATTAAAAGATTTGGTGTCCAGTGGCGCTATAAGCCTCCTATCAGGCTGAGCAGCATCCTGGTCCGCTGGAACAACATCAGGAAGAAAATGCCGGATTCACTCGACGGCAATTTTGTGTTGTTCCGAAAGGGAGAACTCCAATTCATCCATATCCCTTTCACCATCCTGACGGACCTCCTGGATATCTCGGTCGTCCGCTCCCGTTCCAGCTGCGGAACCTACCGACCCAGCATCATCAGATTCTTCCTGCTCTGACCTGGCTGTCGAGGAATCTCTGGAAGGCGTGCCGGCTGGATATCGGCGGTCACGTAGCCAAGGTGTGGTCGAGTGCGCTGACGTGAGGAGGAAGAAGCCCTTGATACAGCCTCTACGGACTTTCTATACACTGGAGCGTCCCGAGGGGTGGACGTAAGCTCCGACTGAGGAACGTTTTGAACAACAACATCCGGACCACGATGTTGTTGTACAAGAGAAAGACCTCTCTCGCTCGCAGCCCGTGCAGAGCTGGACGAGCTAGGGACCGAACCCAAAGGCTTCTTTCATCCTAAACCAAGATCCGCCATCACTGGGTGTGCCTGAGGAATGTTTATAGTGCTCGCAACACCCTTAATTCTTTCCTGGACCGCAACGGACGAACCCGGGTGCTGTACCATTCGGTAAATGGACGCAACACCAGGCGAGCTAGCGGACGTAGACGCCAATGTCATCGATCCTACTGGGGGCCTCTTAGGCAATTGCCGTATATCCATGAGCACTTTTGCCGCTAGCTCTTCTCTGGATTGTGACGACGGACGCGCACTGGAAGACGACATCACAGAAACATCACCCAATTCTTGTTTCTTTGAAAAAGAGAGTGAAAAACTTGAGTGACCTTGCGGAAAGAGGACCGGCATGTCCTGCTCCCCACTAACAATATACCGTGACACACGTATCCAACGTTTGTCATCCCAATTGCTACATATAGCACAAGGCTTAGTGTGGGTACACTGACTACAATTAATGCAGAAATCATGAGAATCGGAGGAAGATTTCCTTCCATTACAATTTGAACAATAATCTTTCATTGTAAAAATAATCAATCATAGTACCCGCAATAAACCTTGCAAACAAAGATATATAGTATAAAAATCCATTATAATAATATGAAAAAACAATTCAAAAAGAAAAAAATTTTTGAAAATTTTTTTTCAGAAGAGCCCAAGTTCCCAAAGGGAACCCAGAGCCCAAATGGATCCCAAAAAAGCCTAAGTGTGGACAAAAATTTTAAATCATTTTGAAAAAATTAATGCAACACTTACGGACAATATTAATGTATCTTATTATGAATAATCAAGGCAGAAGACAAGGAATCACTTATCAGAAGTAACCGTTGTCAACATAAACAAAGAGTGTAAACAAACCAGAAAACTGACACCAGGCACTGGTAAACATGGCCCAGTAATCAGTGTCCAATTTAAACACTATCTGATGCTAAACAGAGCCTTCCCCAGCAGAGACTGCAGAGCATCAGATGGTAGATGCAGACCTAATACGCCTAAACACCCCTAGGGTGAGGACGTAAACATGGGACAGAACAGAAAAAATTCTGTTTCCAAGCCAAAACTCCCAAGAAATTTTTAGTAATAAAAATTACAAAAATAAGCCAAAAGCATGGGAGAATGGCAAGGGGGGAATGAAGGAAAGGGAGAGAGGAAACACTGAACAAACAATGGAACATTCATGGCAAGAATGACAACAGCAGGGCTATGCCTCGAAAATAGGCAACATGAATAAATTTGTTATAAAAAAATTTTTAAGTTACAGCCCTGAACATTGGAAACCACTGTTTTTCTCCTCTCCTCATCCTAAATGCACTTCCTATCCACCATTTCTCTCATAATTATGTGTCTGGCATCATTAAAACTGAGATTTGCAGCACAAATATCAGTGATGTGACACTGTTTACAGGGCCAAACAAAGAATGACATTTTGGTGGGAATTTCGAGACCTCTTTGACACTGCGCATGTGCAGTACAGTAAAAGTATGGAGGACCTACCAGGACATCTAATTTTTGGTTTTTGATGCAAATTTTGGGGATTGGGGGGGGCAAAATTTGGTTTGGCCCTGAATTTAATGAGTTTGCACCAGCTAAGTCTGGGTCATTGGTACAGTATAAAAATATAAGGATCATAACTCTGGTGAAAAAATATGCAGACAACTCTTTTATATCATGTGCCGGAGTGGCTCGTCACAAGGATCCCACATACCAAATTTCACTGAAATAAATCCACTCACTGCTGATATATCACTGCGGATGGACAAAAGCACGGACACACAGATATCTAGATGGAGGGATGGATGGACACACGTAATCCAGTATACCCCACATTCTCTTCGAGAGTGAAGGTATAATAAAGCAGACACTGTATGCATGAATCTATCTATCCTCAATTGATGCCATATTGAACGTACTTCTCTGTACTTTTCTGCATGCAGCTCCTTATCAAAACTATTTCCATGGTTTTTGGGACCCATAAGTAATCCAATTTTATACTGAAACAGGAGTCGTTCTCCTTTCTTATGTCCTGTCGGGAGGTCAGTGCTATTTCCAGTCAAGTATTAGTGGTGTACAGAAAGTGTAAATAATTTAAGTAACTCACATTCCATTTTCTGAATTTTGCAGGGGGAGGGGAGGGCAGCTTCCCCACTAAAAGGCCTCCCCCTCATTCTTATATGAAGATGCCCAATATTATCTTTTCGTAAATTGTGGTTTATGAATAAGGAGGCTGTGGCTGCAATTCAGCCCAAAATTGGCAATGCATGTGAATGTGTAAAAAAACAAGAGGCCACACGGGGCCTGAAGTGCTCATCTTGTACAGAACACAATTTAAACAGAGTCCAAGAATGAGTCTACATTAAGCAAGCCATCTCCATAGGCTACACTGTCAATCCTTGAGTCCCTCAGGAGTGACAAAAATAATCTGGGCATCATGCCTTTTATTCAGTTGATCATAAGTAAAATGTAGAGCTCCCCTATGAAGCCCCTTGATACAACCTATGTGGATTAATCTTAGTACCTCTAGAGGGTACTGAATACAAAATTTTTAATTCTTCAGCAAAATGGCCAATTCCGGCTCCCATAGGGAGCCCAAATATTAACCCAGGCTCTTGGTTTGAACACAGTTAAATCTGACTTCCCTAGAGATGTTGTGTACCGAATATGAAAACATTCTGACTGTTGGATCTGAAGAAGAGAAATTGTAAAGAAATTTCTTCGAATTGCACTAAGTTCAAATTTGGGCTACCATAGCGAGCCCAAATATTGACCTATGGATCCGATTTGAACAAACTTGAATCTGACCCCCCCTAGAGATGTTGTAAACCAAATGTGAAAGCATTCTGACAAGTGAATCTGAAGAAGATTTTTGAAGAAATTCTCTCATATTGTACTAAGTTAAATTTCATGTTCCCATATGGAGCCCAAATATTAACCTAGGCACTCGAAACTTTTATCTGACCCCCCTATGAATGCTGTATACCAAATATCAAAAGATTCTGATGATTGGTTCTGAAGAAAAGATTTTTTAAAATTTTTGCAAATATGCTGGCTCAGCATTTTTTCGATGCCCATTACAGAACACCCTAACATAACCGATGGCAATTTTTTTTTACCATTCAGTTCTACTGGTCATAAGGATACTTCATACTAAATAAAAGCGTTCTGTTCCGTGGGTTTTGGGAAATATGGGCGTTTGAAAATATTTCTATTTTTAGCTCCCAGGGTTCCCATGAGGATGCGGGAATATTTTTTTTTGCATGGATCAAGTACTTATGACCCAATACTACCACAAACCAAATTTGGTTCATACCGGACCATTGGTTCAGAAAATAGAAATTTTGGGCGGGGCCAAAAATCTTACCCCTCCTATTACAAAGCCAAATATTACTTTACGAACTTCTTTTGAACAAACTTGATTCTACACCTCATATGGAAGCTCCATAGCAAATATCAAGTCATTGTACACACTGGTTCTTGAGAAGAAGATTTTTAAAATATTTTGGAGCATTTTCCCCCACTCCCTCCCTATGGGGCTGGGCATGCTGAGTTGAACAAAAATGAAATGCCCCTTTGGGATCATCACTCATACAAACTTTCACTTGAATTGGCCCAGTGGCTTTGGAGAAGACCAAAACATGGTGTTGACGGACGACGGACGGGAAGCGATGAGATTAGCTCAGCTTGACTTTGTCAAGATGAGCTAAAAAAAAAAGGTTGAAGGTATTTTAGAGGGTCATGGCCCCTAAATGTCAAGAATGCCAAAGAGGCCCTTTTTGTGTGACCACTGAATTTTGATTCTTACGTTGTGATTTATGATTCGGGAAGATTGTGGCTGTCATTCAGCCAAAATTTAGTGATGTATGAGAAAAGTGAAAGTGCAAATAAATAATGTTTTGGGGAGTATTTTGCTGACCCCCCCCCCCCCCCCCCCCCCCCCCCCCCCGTACCCCAAAACCACTTCTTATACAGATATGCCAGGATATTTTATTTCCAGGGTTTATGATCCAGGAAAGTAGTGGCTAGCATTCAGCTAAAAGTCAGCGATGTATGTGAAAGTGTAAATAAAACCAATTTTGGGGGAGTTTTTGGGGTTCATAGACCCTAAACACCAGGAATGCATGACGTGAGAAATGACATTTGTACTACCTATCACTGATAATGATGGATTGGGGGTATCATACCTTTTGTTTGCAATATAAATAAAATCCTAGTTAGCTCCCAGACTATTAACTAATGAAAGCGTCAATGACACTGCAGATCAACTTGTCCAAGAAGGGACTGAACTAAATAGAAAGATCCAGTAATGCCATGTCACTCACTCCAGTTTCTACAGAAAAAACATCGTACCAAAGCTACAAATGAAATCTGAAAAAAATCGGGTGAGGGATGGGGCCTACTGGGTGTACTAATGGAACAGTTGACAATTTTTATGTCAAAGATGGCCGGTGGTGACTATCTTTTTCAACAGAATGCAGAAAAATTTGGTAACTACCATCTGGACATCATACCAAAGTTAAATATAAAATTGAAAAAGATCGGGTGAGAGGAGAGGCCTATATGTTCTTCAATGAAATTTGGAAAAAATTGATAGCTCCCATCTAGACATTACCCCAAAGCAACATATGAAATTTGGGACTGACCGGACGAGAGCCATGGCCTGTAGGTTGTGCTAAAGGAATTGTTGGACAATTTATCTCCAAATCCAAGATGGCTGCTGGCAGCCATGTTTTCAACAAAATCCAATAGCTCCCATCTAAGCATCACACCAAAGCTACATATGAAATCTGAAAAAGATTGGGTGAGAGAAGCGGCCTGTAGGGTGTGCGAATGGAACTGTTGACAATTTATATGCCAAATCTAAGATGGCCACTGGTGGCCATGTTTTTTAAGGAAATTCGGTAAAAATTGATAGCTCCCATCTGGACAATGCCCTAAAGCAAGAAATGAAATTTGAGACTGATCTGGTGAGAGCTGCGACCTGTAGGGTGTGCTAAAGGAATTGTTAGACAATTACTATCAAAATCCAAGATGGCCACTGGCAGCCATGTTTTTCAACGAGAATTTGAAAAAATTCAATAGCCCCCATCTGGACATCACACCAAAGCTACATACGAAATTTGAAAAAGATCGAGTGAGAGATGTAGCCTGTAGGGTGTGCTAATGGACTTGTTGACAATTTATAGGCCAAACCTAAGATGGCCACTGGTGGCCACGTTTTTCAAAGAAATAAGCCACATATGAAATTTGGAACTGATGGAATGAGAACTGTGGCCTGTAGAGTGTGCTAAAGAAATTGTGGATGGACAGACAGCAGATCACAACCCATCCCAATAGCTCATACTAGACATTGTCAAGTTGAGCTAAAAATGCCGACTGTTAAAATTATTCCATCAACATGAATATTCAATTCACTCAATGATGATGATTATCTCTGTTCTAGAAATAAAGTCATGTACTTCTGAAACAAGAAAATTTTGATACTTTCCATCAATACTTCTGTTATAGAAGAATGCTCACATTGATTGGTTAAAACAGAAGTGGCATTATGAGAAAAATTTGCCGCTTGAATTTTGGTGTTTTAAACCTTTGAAATCGTAAGACTGATTTTTCGGTCCAAGGTATAATTTCGTCCCATTTGTGTCTTATTATATATAAGAGGTCTACACAGTGGGCATTGATGATAAAATAACTGCAGAGTGAAGCCAGACGCCTGCAGAATGCAGTTATTTTATTCATCCTGTATATTGCTATTGGACTGACCCATCTCATGGTAAGTGTACACAAAGGCGATATCATTCCAGGAAATGAGGGTTCAAAGGGTTAACATCGGTCTGCAGAGAGTTAACATAAATTTGAGGTTAAATTGTCTGGCTGAGACTGCAGTTATTATTTTATCCTCCCTGTATACTGATATTGGACTGACCCATCTCACTGTAAGTGTACACAAAGGCGATACCATTCCAGGAAATGAGGCTTCAAAGGGTTAACATCAGAGTGCAGAGAGTTAACATAAATTAAAGGTTAAATTCCCTGTTGACTGCATGGTTCACTCTTTACGCAAACGGACAGGATTTCAAAATTTATTATTTTAATTATTGTTTATTGTTCAAATTTCTCAAAACATTTCAACAAAACCATACTATGTGACCCCTCATTAGATCGAGATCATTCCAATGAGGGGTCACATGATATGAATTTGTTGAAATTTTTTTCTTCAGCTGCTTAAGGCCTCAAAAAGTTAAAATTCTGTTTCTCAGGCCCTTCTGCAAGGTCCTTTTGGTTGCCACATGCTCTCTTTTTATAGCCAATGTAAACTTAAAAAAATACAAATTAAATGGTTTGTCTTGATATTTTACCCAAGTCATGGTTCCTGCAGATTTTTCAAGGTAAAATTCAAAGGTTTTCAAGGACTTTCAAGGATATTTTAAGGAATTTTCAAGAACATTTTTGGACATTCAAATAAGAATTTCAAGACTTTTCAAGGACAAAATTCTAATCAAGCAACAAAGGCACAGTACAAGTCAAAACAAGTGCAACGCCGATCACCAACGATCAGACAATAGGATGATTACTGTAAAATATATTGATATTTCCTCAATAAAACCCAAACAAATGAAAATCAAAGGAATAACTCAACAAACTAGTCCCAATGTTGCCCATATTTCTGTGGTTTTACTGGAAGCATCCAAATACCTGTAAAAAGGTTAAGTAAGGCCAACTTGCATAATTTATGCACAAGAAAAAACCCTGTATAATATGTTATGTCCCTTCCCTTCAAATCTGAAAATTTGAAACAAAAGCATGAAAGCATCTCTGAGATACAGGTGGTAAAGGTACACAACATAATACGCACAAAAATATAACTCGAAAAAATGTCAAGTAAGGCTAATTTGCATAATGTATGCACGAGAAAAAAAACCTGTATGATGTTTATGCTGCTAGACATCCGTACCAAAAATTATTGAAATCGGAAATGTCGTTCAGAAGTTCTGAGCATATAATGGAGTACACGCAATTTCCAACAAAAATGGCTGCTAATTGGACATCTTGATTTTTTTTCGGAAAAAAATTGACATGCATCAGTTTTTCTTAATGCCCCATCAAATCTGAAAATTTTAAACAAAAGCATCAAAGCATCTCTGAGATACAGGTGGTAACATTACACGACATAACACGCACAAATATATTACCCGTAAAAAATGTTAAGTAAGGGTAATTTGCATAATTTATGCGCGAGAAAAAAACCTGCATGCTATATTATTTATCTTATGCTGCTAGACCTCCATACCAAAGATTATTGAAATCGGAAATGTCATTCAGACATTCTTAACATATAACAAATTACACGCAATTTTGAACAAAAATGGCCGCCAGTCGGCCATCTTGAATTTTTTTTGGAAAAAAATTGACGTGCATCAATTTTTCCTAATGCCCCATCAAATATGAAAAGCTGAAACAAAGACGCCAAAGCATCTCTAAGACACAGATGGTAACAAGACGCATGCATGGATGGATGGGCAGACAGACAGATGGATGGATGAACAGATGGAGTGCAATCCACTAGTCCTCTTGACAGTGAAACCGTGGGGGGACTAATATTTATTTACTGGTGTTTAAGGTCACATACTTAAATGGCTAATTGTGACCCTGACAGTTTTACGGGTGGAGGAAGCCGGAGAGAACCACCGAGCAGCTGTCAGCTCTCCAACATCGTAACTCTGCATAGCAGCACAGGCAGGGTTAGATTGGTTGAAGACATGCGCACCATCGACGTGCAGTACGCCTTAGTACACAGCATCATCGTGCCCCTATGTAGGCAATCGGGTTAAGTGCCTTGCCCAAGGACACAACGTGGGAGCGCAAATCAGTCGCTGAAATGGTCACCCATCCAACAACTAAACACGCTCGACGTTGCTTAACTTCGATGATCGTACAAGAACCGGTTACCATGATGCCTCTGCGCCCCCTGGGGGACTAATAAACCAAAAGAAATGTTTCTCACTTTTCATGTGTGAGCGAATGGCTGAGAAAAGAAAAGTACGGTCGAAACTATAATCCCATGGCAGTGAACATACATACCAAGTTTCAAACAAATTGACCCATAAACATTTTAGAAAATCTCTAGAAAAGAAATCTTTGAGTCCCAGAGTGGGTCTGACAGGATCCCAAAATATTTGTTCTCATAGCACAGTGATAACAAAGGCACCCCAAAACACACTCATTCCCATCCCAAGGTGAAAACAAAGGTACCCAATAAGTTTTGTGAAGATCAGTTCATAAATACGAGCTGTATAGAAGTTGTGACAAAAAACTGATTGGACCTAATTTCGGTACAAAATGGCCACTGGCAGCCATCTTGAATTTTGGACTGCACTCAGAAACACTCGTTCTTGTCCCAAGGTGATAACAAAGGTACCCAAGAAGTTTCGTGAAGATCGCTTGATAAATACAGCCTCTAACCCGAGCCGTATTGACATGTGCACTTACAGTGTATAAGTAGCACTAAATAAATCAAAATTCATCTAATTTGCCTAATTTCTGCACGAGAAAAAAACCTGTACTGTATGTGATGTATTCCATTTTACTAAACATTCATACAAAAAATTATTCAAATCAGAACTTTCATGCAGACGTTCTGTACAAAAGACTGATTGCACTAATTTTGGTACAAAATGGCTGCTGGTGGCCATCTTGAATTTCGGACCACACCCAAAAACACCCATTCTCATCCCACGGTGATAACAAAGGTACCAAAGACGTTTCGTAAAGATCGGTTCATAAATACGGCTTCTAGCCTGAGCCGTATAGAAGTTGTGTACAAAAAACTGATTAGACCTAATTTCGGTACAAAATGGCCACTGGCAGCCATCTTGAATTTCGGACCACACTCAGAAACACTCGTTCTCGTCCCAAGGTGATAGAAGAGGTACCCAAGACGTTTCGTAAAGATCGGTTGATAAATACAGCCTCTAGCCCGAGCCGTATTGACATGTGTACTTACTGTGTGTAAATAGCACTGAAAATATCAAAGTTCATCTAATTTGCATAATTTCTGCATGAGAAAAAAAACTCGTATTATATGTGATGTATCCCATGATTGCCTCTAATTTTGAACAAAATGGCTGCCAGTGGCCATCTTGAATTTCGGACCGCACCCAAAAACACTCGTTCTCGTCCCATGGTGATACCAAAGGTACCCAAGAAGTTTCGTAAAGATCGGTTCATAAATGTGGCCTCTAGCCCGAGCCGTATTGGCATTTGCACTGAAGTGCTGAAAGTAACACTAAATACATCAAAGTTAGTCTAATTTGCATAATTTACGTACAAGAAAAAAACACGTATTATATGTGATGTAGCCCATGGTACTAAACATTCATACAAAAAATTATTCAAATCAACGCTTTCAAATGGAAGTTCTGTGCAAAAAACTGATTTCTGCATCGTCGGTACAAAAACACTCGTTATCGTCCCACAGTCATAACAAAGGTACCCAAGAAGTTTCGTAAAGATCGGTTCATAAACACGGCCTCTAGCCCGAGCCGTATTGAATTGTTGACAGACAGACGGACAGATGGACGACGGACGACTGGCCATGGCATAAGCTCAAATTTGGCTTTGCCAAAGTTGAGCTAAAAATAAAATAAACCAGAGGCTCAAGTGAGCCTAAAACTCTCACCTGGCTCAAATTGTCAAAACAGATGAGTGTATCAGTAAGTGATTAGCAGCAAGAGCAATTTTTTTTGATTTGCTATGACACAACCAAAGGCAACTTTTTTTGGCCATTCATTTCTGCTGGTCCTAGGAAAGCTTCCTAGCAAGCTCTGTTCTGTGAAGTATTAAAAATGCTGATAGGATCACCGATCCAAAGTCGAGTTGTGACAGCACAAAAGTGGGTTTAATCATTATCAACTTATCATCTGGACACCAATTGTTTACAATCTACTATATGAAGGGTCACTGTGACCTTGACCTTTGACCTAGAGATTCCAAAATAAATAGGGCTCTTTCTTGCACCAATGCCAACCTACCTATGAAGTTTCATGAATGTGGGCGGAACCATTGTCAAATTATCATCTGCAAATCAATTGTTTACGATTTATTATGTTCAAGGTCACTGTGGCCATGACCTTTGACCTAGTGAGCCCAAGATAAATAAGGGCCTTCCACTCACCTAGGTCAACCTACCTATGAAGCTTCATGAATGTGGGTCAAACCATTATCAAGTTACCATCCGGAAACCAATTGTTTACAATTTACTATGTTGAAGGTCACTGTGATCTGGACCTTTCACCTAGTGAGTCCAAAATAAATAGGGTTCTTTCTCTCACTGATGCCAACCTACCTATGAATGTTCATGAATGTGGGTCAAACCATTATCAAGTTATCACCGGAAACCAATTGTTAGGATTTACTATATTCAGGGTCACTGTGACCTTGACATTTGACCTAGTGAGTCCAAAATAAATAGGGTTCTTCCTCTCAAGAAGGCCAACCTTCTTATGAAGGTTCATGAATTTGGGTTGAACCAGTCAAGTGACCTTGACCTTGAGGCTTCAGACCCCAAAATCAATAGGTGTCTTCCTTTCCTATGGAGTAACCTCTGAAGTCAATTTGGTGAAGGTATGACAAATAGAACTAAAGATATTGCCTGGAAAGCAATTTGTTGAAAAAAAATTCTATTTATAGTAACAGTGACCTTGAACGAGGGGCAACAGACACCAAAATCAATTGGTGTCTTCCTTTCCTATGGAGTAACCTCTGGTGTAAATTTGGTGAAGGTGTGACAAATAGAACTAAAGTTATTGCCCAGAAACCAATTTGTTGAAAATGAAAGTGTCAATGACACTGCAACTCAACTTGACAAACTTGAACTTCGTAAGTTATAAATGAAATGGCAAAATTGAAGATCATTGGTACCAATGTTATTTGATGAAATTTCAACATAACAGCATTGTGTGTGCACAACGTCAGAGTAATCCATGCATTTTTAAATGTAAACTGTAAGACTGGCTGAAGGAAGAATGCTGATACACAAATGCAGTATGTTCAGAGGTTATTGTAAATGGCAACTTTTTTCACAGAAATGAATGCAAATCAATAGCTCTTATCTAAAGGTCTTGCCTTATGAGCACACCAAGTTCAAAAACAGTCCTATGATAAATGTGGCCTGTATGCCATGTCAAAGAATGTTGATGCACAAATGCAATAAATTAAAAGATTGTTGCTAACAGCAACAGTTTTTCATGGAAATGACAAGAAAATCAATAGCATCTATCTTTGTCACCCTGCATAAGCATACAAGTTTCAAAACAACCTGATAATGAATGTGCCCTCTGAGGCATGCCAAAGGAAGATGCTAATGCAAAAATGCACTAAGTAGAAGGTCATTGCTTGTGGCAACGTTTTTTTTTGTTTTTTTGGGGGGGGAGGGGGGGTATGGAAATTCATAAATATACCCTGCAGAGAGTGCAAAAGGACCAAGTTGATGCACAAATGCAGTAAGTTCAAAGGTTGGCGATAACGACAATAATTTTTTATGGAAATGAAAAAAAACAATAGCTCACATCTAGAGGTCACCCCGAACACACATACTAAGTTTCAAAGTGATGCGATCATAAATGTGCCCTGAAGGCTGTGTTAAAGGGAAATATTGAGGTCTAACTAAACTAAATTCAAAGGTCAGCAGCAACATTTTTTGACAGAGATGGAAGAAAATCGACAGCTCCCATATAGATGTCACCCCACAGAAGCACACCAAGTTTGCAAGCGATCTAATCATAAATGTGCTCTGCGGGGTGTGTCAAAGGGAAATATTGATGCTTAACTGCATTAAGTTTTTACTTAGTTCATTGAAGGTCATTGCCAGTGGCAACATTTTTTGACAGAAATGGAAAAAAATCGATAGCTCCCACCTAGAGGTCTCCCCAAACAAGCATGCCAGGTTTCAAAGCAATCCGATCATAAATGTGCTCTGTAGGGTGTGCCAAAGGAAAATATTGAGGTCTGACTAAACTAAGTTCTAAGAACGTTGGCCGTGGCAACATTTTGTGACGAAAATTGAAGAAAATCGATAGCTCCCATCTAGAGGTCACCCCAAACAAAACAAGCATGCCAGGTTTCAAAGCAATCTAATCATAAATGTGCCCTATAGGGTGTGCCAAAGGGAAATATTGAGGTCTGACTATAAACTAAGTTCTAAGAATGTTGGCTGCGGCAACATTTTTTGACAGAAATTGAAGAAAATCGATAGCTCCCATCTAGAGGTCACCCCAAACAAGCATACCAAGTTTCAAAGCGATCTGATCATAAATGCGACCTGTGAGGTGTGCCAAAGGAAATTGTGGACGAACGTACGTACTAATGTACGTACGCCGATGGATGAGAAGTGATGGCAATAGCTCAGCTTGACTTTGTCAAGTTGAGATAAAAATTCTATTTATAGTAACAGTGACCTTGACCTCGGGGCATCAGACCCCAAAATCAATAGTGTCTTCCTTTCCTATGGAGTAACCTCTGGTGTAAATTTGGTGAAGGTACGACAAATAGAACTAAAGTTATTGCCCGGAAACCAATTTGTTGGAAACAATTCTATTTATAGTAACAGTGACCTTGACCTTCAGGCTTCAGACTCCAAAATCAATAGGTGTCTTCCTTTCCTATGGAGTAACCGTTGGTGTAAATTTGGTGAAAGTGTGACAAATAGAACTAAAGATATTGCCTGAAAACCAATTGTTTATGCCCGCCCGCCACTTCATCAAACTGTTAGTCGAGTTTGACTTTGTCAAAACTCGACTAATAAATAGGGTTCTTCCTCTCACCGATGCTAACCTATCTATGAAGTTTCATGAACGTGGATCAAACCATTACCAAGTTATCATCTGGAAACCAATTGTTTATGGATTTACTATGTTGAAGGTCACTGTGACCTTGACCTTTCACCTAGCAAGTCCAAAATACATAGGGTTCTTTCTCTTACTGATGCCAACCTATATATGAAGATTCATGAATGTGGGTTGAACCATTATCAAGTTATCATCCAGAAACCAATTGTTTTGATTTACTATGTTCAGGGTCACTGTGACCTTGACCTTTGATCTAGAGAGTCCAAGATGAAAAGGGTTCTTCCTCTCATAAAGGCCAACCTACATATGAAGTTTCATGAATGTGGATTCAACCATAGTCAAGTTATCATCCGGAAACCAATTGTTTATGATTTAGTATGTTCAAGGTCACTGTGACCTTCACCATTGACCGAGTGAGTCCAAAATAAATAGGGTTCTTCCTCTCACCGAGGCCAACCTACCTATGAAGTTTCATGAATGTGGGTCGAAGCATTATCAAGTTATCTTCCGGAAACCAACTGTTTACACCCGCCGCCCGCCCGCCATTCATTAAACTATAAGTAGAGTTTGACTTCGTCAGAACTCAACTAAAAAACAACTGAACGAAATTTTTGTATTGTTTTAAACTACTGTGGTTCTCTCTAGCCCCCCACCCCCCTACCCACCCCCCCCCCCCCCCCCAAAAAAAAAACAAGAAAAAACAAGCGACTCAATTTGAACAAACTTGAATTTAACACCCCTAGTGAGGTTACATACCAAATATGAAAGGATTCTCACTGGTGGATCTGAAGAAGAAGAATATTCAAGAAATTTTCTCATATTGCTCCAAGTTAAACTTTGGGCTTCAATAAAAAGCCCAAATATTAACCCAGGGAGCTGATTTAAACAACCTTCAATCTAACCCTCCCAGAGGTGTTGTACGCCAAATATCAAAAAGAATCTGACTGCTGGATCTGAAGGAGATGATTTTAAACGATAATTCCCCATATTGCACTAAGTAAATATTTGGGCTCCCTTGGGGAACCCAAATATTAACCTAGGAAATTGATTTGAACAAATTTGAACCTTACACCTCTAGAGATGTCACATACTAAATATGAAAGGATTCTCACTAGTGGGTCTGAAAAAGATTTTTTAAGAAATTTTCTCATATTGCACCAAGTTATAATTTGGGCTCCAATAAAGAGCCCAAATATTCATCCAGGGATTCCATTTGAACAAACTTGAATCTAAACCCCCTAGAGATGCTGCATACCAAATATCAAAAGAATCTGACAGGTGGATCTTAAGAAGACTTTTAAAGATTATTCCCTATATTGCACCAAGTTAATATTCTGGCTTCCATAGGAAGCCCAAATATCAACCCATGGACTCAATTTGAACAAACTTCAATCTGACCCCTGTAGAGATGTTGTATACCAAGTATCAAAAGAATCTGACTGTTTGATCTGAAGAAGAAGATTTTTATAGCTTATTCCCCATAGCACCATAAGTTAATTATTTGGGCTCCTCTGTCCCCCCGAGGGGGGTCGATTGGAACACACTTGTATTTGACTGTCCTATGGATGCTGTATACCAAATATCAAAAGATTCTGATCAGCAGTTCTGAAGAAAAAAATGTTTTTCATTTTTTGAAAATATGCGGACTCAGCATTTTTTCAAACACCCCTACAGAACACCCTGACACAACCGATGGCCATTTTTTTTTTTAATCCATTCTACTGGTGAAAAGGACGCTTCATACCAAATAACAGTTCTCTGTTCCGTGTAGTTTGGAAAATATGGGCATTTGAAGTTTTTTCTATTTTTAGCCCCTGGGGTACTCACGGGGCAACAGAATTTTTTTTTTTTAGGGGGGGCATCAATCAAATACTTTGGACCCACTTATGTTACATGCCAAATTTGGTTCAAATTGGCCCCTCGGTTCTTGAAACAGAAACTTTGGGCGGACCCAAAATGATTATGCACCCACAGAGAGCCCAAATATTAATCTACCAACTTCTCTTGAACAAACTTTATTCTTCAACACCAAAGAGTGTTTCATACCATATATCAAGGCAATCTCTCTGGTGGTTCATGAGAAGAAGATTTTAAAAGATTTTTAGGCTTTGGCATCATTGACCAGAGCCCGAAGAAGGCAGCCGCTTCATTTGAACAAAATAGAAAGGATATACCCCAGGGATGGTTTGTGCAATATATGTTTGAATCTGGCTGAATGACTGTGAAGAGGAAGCCAGGTTTGCAAAAGTTAACTGAAGACGGATGCCAAGTGATGGCAATACCTCACACTGACTTGCAGTCAGGTGAGCTAAAAACCACCTGCCCAAATGCAAATTTACAAAAAATGGCCTGAGAAACAGAAGATCTGCTTTGTGGTACCTAATTTGTAAATTAAGTGAGCAGATTCATTAGGTAAAAGGTTAATGGCTTGTGCACAAAACAGATGTGTGAATATCACGGATATGGAAGAAAATCAGAGCGTGCATTATATATACCTGTGTTTGGACCCTCCTTTCTCACGGTCAGCAAAACAGCATCCTCACCACAGTTACACACAATATTATTTTCACCATCGCCCTGACTTCTAGGCGTAGTAGTTCTGTTAGCATTCACAACTGTCAAACCTGTTGCAGGAGGGTTATCCCTTTTCTTGGCACTATATCCACCTCTAGCATTTGATGAGGTCTGACCATTGTGGCCAGCAGTGACAGGTGTTCTCAATGCACTATTATTTGTTCCAACAAAGGTTCGATTGGAGGAAGCTGTAAGTTGTGTAGATTGGGAAGAAAGAGTTCTTGAACCACCGAAGGTACTTCCATATCCACTGTCATTAGGTGTAAACTGACTAGGTACAGTGGCACCTCTATTTCTTCCTGAAAAAATGAAAGTGTCAATGACACTGTAGCTTAACTTGTGTGTTGTGTTTGATGAAAAGGATAATGTTCAATGTTTATGAAAGGATTATGAAATAAGATAAGAATTGTGATAATTGGGAATATGTTCATTTCTGTTCCCTGTATGCTATGTTTTTGATAAAAATAATATGAGGTGTACACTGTACTAAGGAGCTGAGGGGTGGGTTAATATGACCTCACAGTTAATGTACACAGGGGGGATGACAGATGAAGTACAAAGCAGATTTTTAGGATAGAAAATTGTATCTGTTCATTAAGCTTTATGCCAGCCAAGAAGGCTGATTTCATTTGCTGGAAAATTCTTCTTGTGCTGAGAATTTTCCAAGAAATCATATCATATTTTGTGTTTGTAAACTGTCAAAGATGACAATAAATATTATTAGTTATCTTTGTGTTTTACAGAGTGTATGGAAATTTACACCGGTTGGGGAACTCATACACCCTTAGGCGAAGCCGAAGGGTGTATGAGTTCCCAAACTGGTGTAAATTCCCATATACCCTGGAAAACACAAGGATAACAGATTTATGAGTTCCCAAACTGGTGTAAATTCCCATACACCCTGGAAAACACAAGGATAACAGATTTATTTCCAAGAATTTTGGTGTACTTAATACTTTAGCCTACATTGTGGGCAAAAACTGACAGAACAATTGTACTTTGTAAGTTTCTTAATAAAAAAAGACAAATATGGATGCCATTGGAACTGGCTCAATGAGCCAGTTCCAATAACATCCATATCTGTAATATTTTATTGCACATAAAAATTAAATTTCCTGTATTTTTATTTTTGTTCTAACATAACCGAGCAGAAGGTATGAATTAATAATTAAAAATGGGTACTTTTTTTTAGCCATATAGCTTGCACTTGTATATTCTTGTTTTTACACCGTGGTTAAACACGATGTAAAAAAAAGCTACTGTGTATTGCAAGTTACACCGTACCTCTCAGCCAATCAAAATCCAGTATTTTGTTTCATTTGGAAATAAAAAGTTATATTCATTACTTGTTGTGGACATAATATTACAACATAATATTATTACTACATAAACATTTAATAGTAATCATATCAATCATGTCATCATTTTGTGATTCCTAACTCTTCACTTATAATATTTCTCTTTTCATAATTTTACACAAAGAAATACTTTGAGTCACACAAAGTAGATCTTCTGTTTCTCAGGCCATTATTTGTGAAATTGCATGTGGGTGAGCGTTTTTTTATTTTATTTTTTATTTCAGTACTTACTTTTTTGCCATCAAAAAAAGTTCATGTTCTTGGTTCAAGTTTTAGATCTCATAATCTACAGAATAGCATGGGTGCTGGTGTCTTTCATCCCTTGAGTGCAAGAAGACTTTGCAATGCTAAAGCATTGCAAAGCCTTCTAGCACTCAAGGGACAAATTCATCAATTTTTTTAATTTGGGTAAAATATCAGACATAAACCATTTAATTTTTATTTTTTTTAAGTTTAAATTGGTTATAAAAAGAGAGCATGCGGCAGCCAAAAGGACCATGCGGGAGGGCCTGAGAAACAGATTTTTAATTTTTTTAGGCCTTGGAATTATATTTTACTTTAGTCTCAGAAAGAAAATGTGTTTTCAGCTCATTAACTGCAACATAATTTCATCAGATTCTCCAGATCTTAGAAGTTAAAAATTCATTTCAGAAATTCTGGTGATAAATTTGATAAAGAAACACTCGAGATTTCAAGCTTGCAATTTTATTTTGAACCACGGGCAAACAATAACATTAACTTAAGTATATTTAGAAAAAAATACACTTTGAATGTACAATTCAACAGTATTAAAACAAGAGCACTGCCTAGCGGGACATTATACGCCCGTTTTGTTTTTTTGAAGGGTTGGGGTAAGGATGGGGTGAGGGTGAAAACTGTTCGAACCAACCCCATATTCGAAAACTTGACCTGTATTTTGTTGTGATCAAACAACAAACCAAGTTTGGAACCAATCGGAAAACAAATAATAAAAGTTATCATCCGGAAACCAAATATTTGATGCATTCTATGTCCAACAAGGGCCATAATTCAGAGGAACTTCGAAGTTCGAACTGACCCCATATTCGAACTTGACCTGTCTTTTGTTTTGATTAAACCACATACCAAGTTTAGGAGTCAATTGAAAAAAAAATACTAAAGTTATCATCTGGAAACCAAATGTTGACGAACGGACAGACCAACGGATGGACAAATGGATGGACAAATGGACAGACTGATTCCATAATTCAACGGTTTTTCAACAGGCGTATAAAAAATCAGTCAGGCCATACTTTATATGTTATATGTTATAATCCGGAAAACACAAAATGCACAAATTCAAGAGGAATAACTCTGGAAAGGTACATGCGATTTTGGCCAAAGTGAACTTGAGCTGTGTTTTGTGGTCATAAACAAAATCTGAGAATTTGAAACAAATTAGTCAAGGCAAACTAAAGTTATCATCCGGAAACCACATAATTCACAAATTTGCAATCATTAAAGGGGAATAACTATGGAACGGTACATGCGATTATGGCAAAAGGTGAACTTGAGCTGTGCTTTGTGGTCAAAAACAAATCTGAGAATATGAAAAAAATCGGTCAAGGCAAACTAAAGTTATCATCCGGAAACCACAAAATCCACAAATTAGCAATCATTCAAGGGGAATAACTGTGGAAAGGTATATGCGATTGTGGTCAAAAGTGAACTTGAGCTGTATTTTGTGGTCAAAAACAAAAAACTGAAAATTTGAAATAAATCGGTCAAGGCAAACTAAAGTTATCGTCCGGAAACGAGAAGTTGGGCTAAATTCCCATAAATAAAGGGCCATAACTCTACTGCAAATGGGCCGCTAGAAATGGAAATCGAACCCATCCTGTATTTTGTCATACTAAATCCACATGCCAAATTTAACTCAGCTCAAACCATTACAACTAAAGTTATGCTCCGGAAACGAAATGTGTCCATGGACAGACAGACAGACAGGTGGAGAGACCATTGTCCCGTTTTTCAAACGGGCGTATAAAAACAACATCTGAAAAATTTGGTGTCAATCCGTCAAAGCGTTCGGCTTTAAATGAACGGAAACCAATTTTTTTTCAAAAATTGTGTTTTCAAAGAGCCATAACTCTGCAGCGGATAGACTGAAAAAGACCAATATCGAACTTGACCTTGCTACAAACAACATCTGAAAGATTGATGTCGATCCGTCAAGGCGTTCGACTTTAAATGAAGGGAAACCAATTTTTTTCAAAAGATTGTGTTTTCAAAGGGCCATAACTCTGCAGCGGGTGGTCTGAGAAACACCAATATCGAACTTGACCTGTATGTCATTGCTAAAAACAACATCTGAAAAATTTGGTGTTAATCCGTCAAGGCATTCAGCTTTAAATGTACGGAAACCCATCTTTTTAGAAAAATTGTGTTTTCAAAGGGCCATATCTCTGCAGCAGATCGACTGAGAAACACCAATATCGAACTTGATCTGTATTTTATTGCTAAAAACAACTTCTGAAAGTTTGATGTCAATCCGTCAAGGCGTGCGACTTTAAATGAACGGAAACCAAATTGTTTACGGACAGACAGACGGACAGACAGACTGATAACATAATACAACCGTTTTTATAAACGGGCATATAAAAATGAAAGTGTCAATTACACTGTACCTTAACTTGTGTGTTGTGTTTGATGAAAAGGATAATGTTCAATGTTTATGAAAGGATTATGAAATAAGACAAGAATTGTGATAATTGGGAATTCTGTTTATTTCTGTTCCCTGTATGCTATGTTTTTGATAAAAATAATATGAGGCGTACACTGTACTAAAGAGCTGAGGGGTGGGTTAATATGACCTTACAGTTAATGTATGTGGCCCCCACAGTTAACGTATGTCAACGAAAGTTACCAAGTTACAGTGAAATTATTCCAAAATGAGTCATCCTATCAAATTACATTGAAATCCCTTCATAAATATGGCCTGTAGACTGTGCTAAACGTTTTCGGGCTTCAGGCTTGTGTAGCCATGACGGTAGACCAATTGCAACTAAAAGAGGACATTCCCCATCTCGACATTATACTGAGTCATTCTACTAAGTTACAATGAAATCCCTTCACAAATACGACCTGTAGTCTGTACTAAAGTTTTTCGGGGTTTTTGGCTCGGGAAGCCATCATGGTTGAATGATCGCAACCAAAAGGGGGCTTTGTCATCTGGGCATAACCTGGAGTGATCCTACGAAGTTACAATGAAATCCATTCATATATATGACCTGTAGTCTGTGCTGAAGGTTTTCGGGCTTCGGGTCCCTGAAGCCGTCACAGTTGACCAATCGCGATCAAAAGGGGAAGTTCTCATCTAGACATGATCTCAAACCTGCATATGAAATTTTGTGATGATCGGACAAGAACTGTAAGGTGCAGCCTGTGCTAAAGGAAAATGTGAACAGACAAACACACTCACAGACTTCCACACACCTGATGGCAATAGCTTATCTTGACTTTGTCAAGTTAAGCTAAAAATGCCTAATTGGGATCAAGAGGGAGGGGGAGGCCAATAACTCCAACAATTCTCACTGGATAATGGAGGTCATCGAATTTGAGGTAAACATTGTTCCCAAAGAATTATATACCCCCAAAATTGATATTTGGTTACTAATGTTTAAGTTCTTCCATAAACAAGCATTACACAATATTTTTAACAAAGGGCAATCACTCTCATAATTTTCATCGAATATCACTGGTCATTGAACTTGACGTAGACATTGTTGCTATAGAGACATGCTCTGAAAAGAAATGAAATCCGATTTTTATTCTTAAAGTTATGCCATAAACAAGTATTACACTATATTTTTTATTAAAAAAAGGGCAATAACTCCAATAATTTTCATCAGATGTCGCTGGTCATCAAACTTGACATAGACATTGTTGCTATAGAGACATTTATAGAAAAGAATTGAAATTTGTTAACTATTGTTCAAGTCATGCCATAAACAAGCATTACACCTGATTACACTATATTTTTTATTAAATAAAGGGCAATAACTGCAATAATTTTCAAATATCACTGGTCATCAAACTTGACATAGACACTGTTGCTTTTGAGACATACACCAAAAAGAATAGAAATCTGTAAACTATTGTTCCAAGATATGCCAAAAACAAAGTTTGGACAGGCAGGCAGACAGACAGACAGATGAAGCTCTATGCTATATCCCTCCCTTGCGGGGGGGATAATATACTCATAATTATTTTATTCACACAATGCCTAAGGCCAAAGAAAAAAAAAATGTTTTGGTTTGGGTTACCAAAAACATTGCTACAAATTTTACCGAGTACATTTCTCCATTGAAGCAGAACATGCCTTTTCGCGATTTTAATTTGTTGTATTGCTGATTTTCATCTGAACAATGTCAACAATCTTGGCTGTAATAAAATGAAAGTGTCAATGTCTGTAGCTCAAGTTGACCGTGTGTTGTGTTTGATGAAAAGGATAATGCTCAATGTTTAAGAAAGGATTATGAAATACGACAAGAATTGTGATAATTGAGAATATGTTAATTTCTGTTCCCTGTATGCGATGTTTCCAATAAAAATAATTTGAGGTGTAAACTGTACTAAAGAACTGGGGGGTAAGTTAATGTGGCCCTCATAGTTAATTCAAAGTTCGTTATTTAATAAGTTAATAAGTTAATGTATGCCAACAAAAGTTACCAAGTTACAGTGAAATTCTTCCAAAACGAGTCATCCTATCAAGTTACAATGAAATCCCTTCATAAATATGACCTATAGACTGTGCTAAAGGTTTTGGGGCTTCGGGCCCCTGTAGCCGTCACAGTTAAACAATCGTGATCAAAAGGGGCCGTTCTCATCTAGACATTATATGGAGTCATCCTACCAATTTACAATGAAATCCCTTCCTAAATACGACCAGTAGTCTATGCTAAAGGTTTTGGGGTTTTGGGTACGGACAGCCATAATGGTTGAATGATCGCTACCAAAAGGGGACGTTCTCATCTAGACATTATCTGGAATCATCCTACCAAGTTAATATGAAATCCCTTCATAAATATAACCTGTAGACTGTGCTAAAAGTTTTCGGGCTTCGGGACCCTGTAGCCGTCACAGTTGACCAATCGCAATCAAAAGGGAAAGTTCTCATCTAGACATCATACGGAGTCATCCTACCAAGTTACAATTTTATCCCCCCATATTAAATATGACCTGTAGACTGTGCTAAAGGTTTTCGGGTTTTGGGCTCAGACAGCCATCATGGTTGACCGATTGTGACCAAAAGGGAACGTTCTTATCTAGACATGACCTCAAACCTGCATATGAAATTTTGTAATGATCGGACAAGAACTACAGGGTGTAGCCTGTGCTAAAGGAAACTGTGAACAGACTAACAGACTTCTGCACGTGTGATGGCAAAAGCTTTGTTAAGCTAAAAAAGAAATGCCCTCATCCAGGCTAAATGAATAATTTGAAATAATAGCGCATTAGGTAAGCACAGCAAATATCCATAGAATCACATCTGATGCATGGTAGTGTATCGCAATTTCAGCAGAAATATAACGTGCGATGGCTAATTGTTATTCAGTCCTTGTAACGGGCAATCAACAGTAATTAAGTTGCACCTTCTTCTGACATTAGGTGGCAATTAAATATTGGAATGCAGATATGCAGAAGACGAGATGATATTCATTAATATGTTTTCCCCCCTTTTATCAATTCATTTTGTGAAAATACACAAAGTATTTAAAAATGCGCATTGCATGATTTTAGTTTTGGAAGATTGACAAGATCATGCAGGTTGATTCATGACTGCTAAACATTGAGAAGGCAGAAGTAATGACGTTTTCATTTCGAAATTTTTTTAGTCTACTATCAATCGCAGCCATTCTTATGAAGGAACTATGGGAGAGGCAAGCATGGTTGGAAACAAAGGACGCTCTCCACGGAATGCCGAACACATTTTTGTATTACAAATTTGGAATGCTCAGCTATTTATAAAAAAAGTTTCAATTTCAAGAGATAGTTGGTATTCTGTAAAAAATATATGCATTTGGGTGAAAGCTGAACAAGAAATTAATTATTCACTGGGAATTTGAAAATCAGATCAACAGAAAGCTCTCCCTACCCCCCCCCCCCCCCCCCCTCCATTCCCTCTGCAGAACACTCAAGTCCTCATGCATGCATATCCCTACATAGAGGGAAGCATGGGTAGCAAACTGCCAATTCCTCAGACACCACAATCTTTGAAAGCATGAATATTGTGGCAGGGTTTCCGCTAGGGGAAAATTTGTGGGTCCGGTAGTTCAAAGAAAGTGAAACTCCGATGCCGAAAGTGTCT
The DNA here is from genome assembly GCA_031216915.1 of Pictodentalium vernedei. Taxonomy (NCBI): domain Eukaryota; kingdom Metazoa; phylum Mollusca; class Scaphopoda; order Dentaliida; family Dentaliidae; genus Pictodentalium; species Pictodentalium vernedei. The sequence goes on along the minus strand of CM062297.1, from coordinate 731,155,482 downwards.
GCCGCACATACCAAAGGCACGTGTGTATAGATGGGGGTCTGGGAAAATTTTGATTTTTAGGTGCTCTCTGGGGGCATTCTGGTCGCTAATATGCTGAATAATTGAAGTGGAAAATATGTATTGTTTCCTCCTACAATTCTCTAAATTCCCACAGGACACAGAATACTACATCTGGTCGGAGGTTTCATAAAAATACAAACCCAAAACAACACAAAATCCACGAATCCTGACAGTGACTGCGACGCTTGACCTCAATTTTTTTTATACAACCCGATATGTGTCAACATCAATAATTGGAAATGCAGAAAGAACGAAATATTCAAAAAGAACCATGATGTGGACGTGTGACGTCATGCACGTGCAATTACATCATTTATCGCTCGAAATATAAGCCAGTGATTTCGGACCAAACACGACAATTTGAGACTGTTTATAGGCGATGTTTAGGATTTGAACTTTGTTTCCCCCTCTCGTCTGAGGGTTATAAAGTATCAGGTTGTCGCCAGTAATAGTAGGCATAATATACAACATAATTATGCCTATATTATGTGGAAACAAAGAATCTGAGTGTCATTACGATACAGAATTGTACTCGACATTTTAACCACCAGCTTTTTCTGACTGATCATAGTATGATCGGCGGGGGGAATGGGTCCAGTATGTTGATTGTGGACCACTTTCTCGTCAATATCATGACACGCTGTTTGAGAAGTTGCAACATCCTCTCTCAGTTTCGTACCGTAGGTGACTCAATCCATTGTTCATGTGAATTCAACATTCTCAGACACCGTGAACGACTGTACTTTTGATTGTGGATATCCTGTAACGTGTCTGAAATCCAACAACTTTACATGGTGAATGCTTTGGCACAGAAACACCAACAAAGTGGAATTTCCAGGCATACTGGATTGTGTTATGTGAAAGAAACATTCTCAACTTCAAGTGAGCTTCAAACCAATATAAAAAGCCCAATCCACTGAACCATACTGCATGTTCCTTGTGCTTGCTTTGTCGAAGAAACTGAGTATATCATTTGGGTGGATATTCCACCCTGGGATGATTTCTCACATATGTATTGGTATGTCCAGCTAAATTATTCATCTCAAAGTGGTAAAAAAAACAATCCCCCCCCCCCCCCAGCCCCCCAAAAAACGCTACCTACCAACCCTATTTTTTCTCTGTCATGTAACCCAAACTACAACATTTAATTTTTTTTGGCTTAATGTTTTTCATTGTAACAACTGCCCATGGCCCATAACTCTCAGATACCATAAGTTCTAACTGCAGTTTGTTCACTAAATATTCTTTCTCTCAAAAAATGCAATGTACAAATGAGGCAGTCTAAAACCTCTTTACATATACATACCTGGAACATTTCTCTGTGTTAACTGTGAATCTGGTATGTCTAAAGATTCTCTTAGAATAACATCACAACCAATGCACCCAACATATCTAAAAACAATTAGGGAATGAGAAAATATCAGGAAAAAGTTAAAAAATTTATAGTAATTTATATATTTTTTATACTTACCAATGACCCAGACTTAGCTGGTGCTAACTCTAACAAAACCAGGGCCAAACACAAATTTTGCCCCCCAATCCCCCAAATTTGCATCCAAAACAAAAAGAAATCATGTCCTAAAGGACCTCCATACTACGCCTCTACTGCGCATGCGCAGTGACGCAGACGTCCCGAAATTGGCGCCAATTATCATTCTTACTGGCAGTGCCTGGTCAGCGCTATGTACTCAGCGGGGAGGCAAGAGTTCCCAACTCCAGGGAGGGCCATCCCCGTCTGGGTCATTGGTAAGTATAAAAAATATATAAATTACTATAAATTTTTTAACATTTTTATACTGTACCAATGACCCAGACTTAGCTGAATAGTAAACAGGCTGGAGGGCCTAGGACATAGAGGAAAATCCAATAAGCTCAACTATACAGTAAAGAGGTAACCCCTTAAGGAGAAAAGGAGTATTAGGCTTTACATGTATCTTTCTTATTTAATATTAAATTAGAAAGATACACTACCCTTAATAATTGAGCACAATAACATTCATGTCCTCTATTAACATCCAGTATAACCCTTATACTAATTATTTTTAAAGCAAGCCAATAAATAAAGTAGTCCAGAGAATTGAGACTCTTTATAGTCATTTAAAAGTGTCCGAGTATTGTATATTAAAGCCCGTTTGACACTTGACATATACAAATGCTTCACACCGAGCTACACTTTAAAAATAAGACATGAATGAATTTTAACATTAATATTACACTTTAAAACCATCCCGGAAGCGACTCAGAAATACTGACTTGGAGGAGGCATTCCCTTGCTTTTCACTATAAAGCAGGTGACCTAAGGGAACACCCGCCCCCCTCCCCCCCTTCCCCTTGCCCTGGGTCAAATAGCCCAGAGCGAAGAGGGCAGCCGGACGGAGTCACTGCCGGAACAGAAAGCCTGCATAACTATAGTTGCAACTGTTTAGTGGACGACATTCTGAGCAACAGATAACTGACCTAAACAATGCAGGTCTCCAGAAATGGACTCAATATTTCTGAGATAAAAATTCGTAAATGTGGATGGCTGAGACCAATAAGCAGCCTTCATTAAGTCTGTAATAGCAACACTATTAGCATAAGCCCAGGAAGTAGAAAGAGCTCTTACTTCATGAGCAGAAATCTTAAGCACAGACTGCTGAGAAGAAGATAAATCTTCATAAGCAGTACGGATAGTTAACTGAATCCATCTAGCAATAGAATGGACTGAAATGTCCTTTCTATTAGGCATCAAAGACAGAAAGAAACGTTTCCGTCCCTTTCTGATAAACTGAGATCTCTGTTTATAGATACGTAATGCTCTAACAGGACAGAGTAAAGGCCTACGCCCGTCTGAAGACGGAAGAGCCTTAATAACAATAGGTTCCGGATATTTATTAGGAGCCTGATTCTAAGCTAAAAAACCCACATTAGTAGTGAAGGTGATAGTGTTCCCAACACTACGATAATGAGAATCATCCACCGATAGTGCATGAAGCTCACTGACTCTTCTAGCAGAAGAGAAAAGCTGTCTTATAAGATAAGAATTTGAAATCTACTGTCCCAAGAGGTTCAAATGGCTTTTCCTTCAATTTAAGAAGAACCCAAGCTAAATTCCACTTAGGAATTAATCTAAGAGTTCTGGGTCTATTTATCGAAAAGTTTCTAACCAACTTCGATAAAGAGCCATTAGATCCAATTTGTAAACTATCATGATGTGCATAGGTATCAGATAACATAGATCTATAACCCTTTATAGTAACAGGCTGCAGTTTGATTTCGTCAAACAAGTATACTAGAAAGTTTGCAATGTCTGGTATAGAGGGATCGAATATATCTACAGAATGATCCCTACACCAACGACGAAAAACCTTCCACTTAGCCGCATAGTTTAGCGAAGAGGAGGTCCTCCTACAGTTAGAAATCGCGTCCACTGCTCGTCCTGTAAAGTGCTTGCCATGCAAGAAGGACCGCACAACGGAAAAACGTGAAGGTTGAGACCTTGCGGGTTGTGATGGAGTTGGCGCGATTTCCCCTGCGAAAGATCCTCCCGTGGAGGAAGCTTCCGCGGTAGGTCCCACAACAGACACCTGAGTAGATTTATCCACGGTCTCTGTGGCGACAGAGATGCTACCAACAGAATCTTGCATTGAGATTGTTTTATCTTTAGCAATACTTGTTGAATTAACGGCGCTGGAGGATACGCATATCCTATCATTCCGTCCCAAGGGATCGACAGAGCGTCTACTGCAAATGCTCTTGGATCCGGACACGGCGACACATACGTCTGCAACTGATTGTTGAGATGTGTCGCAAATAAGTCTATCATTGGCCGTTCCCATCGGTAGCAAATCTGATTGAATACTTGTTTGTTGAGAGTCCACTCCGATGGCAACAAGCGACCCTTTCGTGAAAGGGAGTCTGCTAGCACATTCAGACGACCCGGTATGTGATGGACCGAAAGAAGAACGTGATGTTCTAGCGCAAACAGAAGGATTCTTTCCGTTAGATTGAACAACGGAACTGAATGAGTGCCTCCCTGATTCCGTATATACGCCACTACTGTCGTATTGTCGGATAGGATTTGGACATGAGCATCGTGAATAATGTCCATTCAGTGACGTAACACAAGCCAAATTGACATCATTTCCTTGATGTTTATGTGCTTGCACAGGAATTGCGGATCCCAAAGACCCTGGCATCTCGAATCCGTTGGGATTAATGATGCACCCCAACCTGTTTGACTGGCATCCGTCATAACGGTAAAACTCGGATCCGGCAACTGCAGCGGAACTCCTTGAGTTAACCACTGAATGTTTGCCCAAGTCTGAATCTCTTGTTTCACTTGATCTGACAAGAGAACGTCTACATCGAGCGAATAAATTTTCACACTCCAATTCTGAGTCAAGAAAATTTGAAGAGGACGTGTGCGTAACCGCCCCATCAGAATGAGATCCGCGGCGGCTCCGCACAGACCTATCAGTCTCATAAATTCTCTCGCCGTGACTTTGTCTGCGTGCAGACAATAGCGAGCGTAACAACTGACTAATTTCGCTCTGGTTAACGACAGACGAACGAGATTGTTGTGCGTCTCGAAGCTCATTCCCAGATGAGTGAATGACTTGGACGGCACCAGATCCGACTTCTCCTCGTTTACTATAAAACCGAGATGTCGGAGCAATAGAAGAAGATTCTGAACATCGTTCTGAAGCGTTAACTCGTTGCCGTACCTCTGAAGAATGTCGTCCAGGTAGGCCGACGTTACCGCAGACGAATGAGCTCGGAAGTAGATCATTACCGAGTTCATTACCCGAGTGAAAGCCCAGGGTGCTAGATTCAATCCGAAGCACATCGCCCGGAATTGATACACCACTCCTAGGACTGCGAAGCGTAGATACTTTCGGAATGTCGGATGTACCATGACGTGAAAGTACGGATCTTGAGATCTATGCTCGTTGCATAATCGTTCACCCGAATACTCGCTCTGACCGATCGAATTGTCTCCATATAAAACTTCGGAGCGACGATCAGCTTGTTTATCCAGCTCAAATCTATGACTGGACGGAACGAGCCGTCTGGTTTCGGAACCAGAAACAGATGGCTGTAGAATCCCGGAGATTCCTGGTTTTCTACGACCTCTACCGCATTCTTCATTAAAAGAGACTGCACCTCTGATAACAGAGCGTCTCTTTTCTGCGGATTTGACGGAAGATGAGTCCACTTTGGACTTCGAGTTAATGGAGGCTTTCGTTTGAAGGATATCTTTAGACCTTCCGAAGTCACTCCTCTCACCCAAGGGTCGTCCGTAATCGACGCCCATTCCTGTGAAAAGCTCGACAACCTTCCGCCAACCGGAACGCGATAGAGGTTTAAGCCATCACCTCCTGAACCTGCGGTAGGAGAAACCACGTCTTCCACGACCCGCACCTCGCCCCGTCGACCTCGGGGCGTCCGACCGATTGTCCCGGCCTGAAGGACGTCCCGAACGAGAGTCGCTATCCTGACGGTCTCTCGAATAAGACCAAGAGGACGCACCGGAACCCCTATAGGAACCTCTCTTGGGCGCATTAGACCCAGAAGTGCTTGTCTTATTCGTGTCTGCTGTATCCGACTTCTTAGGAGCAGATTTGAACAACAGAGAATCCTTAGCTTTCTTTGTAATTTTATCATAAATAGCGGAAAGCTTGCCGTCAAAGAGAAGTTCTCCTGAGACCGAAGCGACTCTAAGAGAGTTCTTCACCTTAGAGTCCACTAGTGTGGATGTAGCTAGGGCTGCGTCACGTCTAACCAACTCCAGATTTGCCACTGAAAGGGCGGAGTTACACGTGGAATAAGCTACTGCCCTTGAAAGAAGTCTTAAAGAGGATTGTATATCCTGAAACTCTTTCCCCTGAAGGCGCAGTGATAACGCCTTAGTAAGGTGATCTGCGTAAGATAAGGCATCTAAATTGGCTCTGTTAGACGCAATAGCTGTTTCCAACACCGCGGTTGGAATAGAAGCTGACGACGGTAATGATAGCTCTAAGTCTTCCGCCTCGTCGTCCATACGCAGAGGAACTCTCGGTATACCCTGTCCTGCCGTATCGAATTTATTCCTTGCATTAATGAAAGGCAGGATGAGAGTATTAGTGGACAAGAAACCTGCTTTCCCCGTCCTGGAAGCAAGTTTAAATATAGCGTCGTTCAATAATTCAAATGTTCTTGCAACATTATTGGACTGCGACGGAAACTCGGGAGCGATGTCCCTGAACCGCTCAAAAAATTCAGAGTCCAATGACGCTATAATTCTCTTGTCCGGAAGCGCAGCAGTCTGGCACGACGGAACAACTTGAGGGAGAAAGTGCCGGATAAAGTCCACGGCAGCTTTATGTTGTTCCGAAAGGGATAGCTCCAAGTCATCCGTATCCCTTTCACCATCCGGTCGGACCTCATGATGTTCCCGGTCGTCCGCCCCCGATGCTTCGGCGGATCGTACCGACCCAGCGCCGTCGGATAATTCTCGATCCGACACCGTTTCTGTCGGCTGCTGGGATGCTGCGATAAGCTGTGCTATCTGCACAAGAATGTCCGACGTCGAGACCTGCGGAGGCGCAGTCTTTCGCTGCTTCGCCGAGGGCAGCTCCGCATCAGATGGCTCCCGCATACTTTTCCTATGCGAACGTCCGGAGTCCATCGGTCTCGAATCCCTGGCTGCCGGATGGTGTGACCTGGTCGCCGAAGAATCCTTGATCAGCGAAGCTGGTAATATATCGGTGGTCACGCAGCCAAGGTGCGGTCGTGTGCGCTGACGAGAAGAGGAAGCCTTAACAGTCTCTGCGGACTGCTTATACAACGGAGCGTCCCGAGCGACGGACGTATGCTCTGCTAAAGACACATTTTGTACCACAACATCTGGTCCCAGATGTTGTTGTACGAGAGAGGGGCCTCTCTCGCTCGTGGCCCGGCTGGACCTGGACGAGCTAGGAACCGGACTCAAAGGCTTCCTCCGTTCTCGGTTACTATCCGCCGTCACTGGGTGTGCATCTATTATGTTTATAGTGCTCGCATCACCCAAAATTTCCTCTTGGACCGCATCGGACGAACCCGGCTGCCGAACCATTCGGTGAATGGACGCTACACCGGGCGAGCTAGCGGACGACATTTGTCTAATCTCCATGAGCACTTTTGCCGCTAGCTCTAAATTCATTTGTGACGACGGACGCACACTTGTAGAAGATAACATGGAAACATCACCCTGTTCTGGTTCCTCTGAAATAGAAACTGAGAGAGTAGAGTGACCTTGCGGAGAAAGAGCCGGTATCGCCCTTTCTCCAGAAACAACATATCGTGACACACGTTTCCAATGTTTCTCATCCCAATATTCACATATAGAACAGGGATTAATGCGAGAACACTGACTACAATTAATACAATGATCATGAAAGTCAGAGGAAGATTTCTTCCTATTACAATTTGAACAACGTCCCTTCATTGTGAAAGAACAACAATAAGTCCTAGTTACTCGCAAAAACCCCTGACACAAAGATACATAATAACATGATCCATTAATAAATGAAAAAACAATTGCAAAACAAAATAATTTTGAAAAAATATTTTTTCAGCGAAGCCCAAGTTGCTGAAAAGTAACGTTGAGCCCCGATGGATCCGATGGCAAAGTGTGGTCAAAAATTTTAAATTTATATTAAATAATTAATGAGACACTTACGGATAATATAAATGTATCTTATAGTGAGATAAACTACAGCAAAGGCAAACAGCCCCCCTCAAAAAAGGCTGTTGCCAATGAAAACAAACAGTGTAAAAACACCAGAAAACATGACTCCAGGCACTGAAAAAACTGGCCCGGAATCAGTCATCAATTACACTCTATCTGATGCAAAACAGAGACTCCCAGAGGAGAATCTGCAGAACATCAGATGGAAGATGCAGAACACAAACGTTATACACCCATGGGTGAAAACGTAACTATGGGGAAAATAACAGAAAACATTCTGTAACCAAGCAACTCTCCCAGGAAATTTTAGAAATGAAATTTCTCAAAAATATGCCAAAAGCATGGGAGAATTGCAAGGGGGGACTTTAGAAGGCTAGGGGAGAGGAAACACTGAATAAGCAGTGCAACAATTAGCAAGAATGACAACAAGAGGCCCATGCCTCGAAAATAGGCAACTTAACATAATTTCATCAAAAAATTTTAAGTACAGCCCTGATTATTTTTTGTCACTTCTTTTTCCTCTCCTCCTTCTATCCTCCTTAGAATCACATTTTCTCCAAAAATTACGTGTCTGGCATCCTTTAAACTGAGATTTACAAGCACAAAGATCAGTGAGATGTTGACTGATGAAGGGCCAAACAGAGAATGATAATTGGCGCCAATTTCGGGACGTCTGCGTCACTGCGCATGCGCAGTAGAGGCGTAGTATGGAGGTCCTTTAGGACATGATTTCTTTTTGTTTTGGATGCAAATTTTGGGGATTGGGGGGCAAAATTTGTGTTTGGCCCTGGTTTTGTTAGAGTTAGCACCAGCTAAGTCTGGGTCATTGGTACAGTATAAAAATATAGGCTTTTTGCGGAAGAAGAATAATCAGATAACAAGAAAATTGATTTTTCAAGAATTTTTTGGCTTAATCCCACCTACCCGGCACACTGTAATTAAGGTATCGGATCAGAGACATTATCGTCTGTTTTCATTATTGGTGACTAATATTTTCACTCAGCAAGCATTGTTTGTTTTAGTAAACGTCACCGGCCAGCCACTGCTTGTTAACACCACACCCTTGTCCTGCCAATATTTATGACAAAGACCTTCCGCTAGTTAACGGTGGTGATGCTGACAGGTGAGAGGTGTTAATATTCAGTACACAAGGAAAAATCTGCAACACCTCTCAGATGTCCCAAGTGTTCTTCTGTAACGGCACCTTCGACAAGTGTCCTAAGATATTCACGCAACTCTATACAATCCACCAGACGTCCAGGATGTTGAAAAATAGGCCGATTGAATCGTTAGATGTGTACCCATACACGCAACTAGTAGAAAGCTGTTATTATCTCAGGACCAATTTTGTGGACAGGTAAAATCCATGTGAGGGCAATTTGTCAGCATACCCTCTTTGTTATCTGAAAGTATTTATGAAAATATTATAACCAAAAAGACATTTTTTTAAATTAACAATTACTAAAAAAAAGGGTACAATTGCCAAACAGATGGATAGACAGATAGACGAATGGATGGTCAAACAAGGGCCCATCAATGGAAAATATCCTCTAGATGCTGACATTATGTGTTCCAAAGCAGATGAATATTTTCCCATCATTGTATGCCACAGAAGAAATTTTTAATTGGATAGAAGTGTAAGTATATCAGGAATGAAAAAATGATATCCATGTTTGTATGGTTTTATTGAGGCAGTAAAAAGTTACTTTGTGCTTTGGGATACCTATATGGGGTTATTTTCTGGCCATTTTTTACTGCTATGTTGGGTAAAGGGTTAAATGATATCACCTCTTGAGTGCAGTAAGAGGCCATCTGAAATGCTAGCTCATTGCAGATGGCACTTTGTTGCACTCGGGTGGTAATATATTTCAGATTTAAAACAAATTTCTGGAAATGAACTCACCAGAGAAATTTTCAGCAGCGAATTTGTCCAATTCATGACAGGTTACTTCTGATGGGAAATATTATCTATATTGCTTTGTGGTCACTTAAGTATGTTTCATAGACACCAGTTTGAAGGTTCTCTTGTGAGATGTTGGTGTAAAAACGATCAATTGTTGTTATATAGTCTGTGGTATAGATATGAATCCCCCAAGACAAATTGCAAGCAGAACATATTTTCTGTCTTGTGTCTCTGGATTTCCAAATTATCGGATTGATATTTTTTGAGTTATCTCATGCGAAAGGGATTAGAGGAATTCTCAATTTGAAGGATAAAGGGTTAATATCTCAGGATCAAAATAACAGATTTACACCAAAAACTGTACAGCTCGGCAAATCAGTAACCTGAACACAAATATAAAGTAACTGGACAGTCCAAGCAATATTTTTCAAGTTATCAAATGCTAAAGGGATTGGAGGAATTTTCAATTTGAAGGATAAAGGGTTAATATCTCAAGATCAAATTATCAGATTTACACTAAAAACTATCCAGCTCGGAACATCAGTAACCTGAAGATATATATAAAGTAACATGACAATCCAAGCAATATTTTTCAAAAAGTGATTGGAGGACTTTCAAATTTGAAGGATAAAGGGTTGATATCTCAGGATCAAATTATCAGATTTACACCAAAAATTATACAGCTCGGCACATCAGTAACCTGAACACAAATATAAAGTAACATAACAATCCAAGCAATATTTTTCAAGTTATCGAATGCCAAAGAAATGGATACAGATGCCGGAGGGACAGGCAGATGGACAGACTGACAAAGGATGGACGGAGGGCCAGCCCAGATGCCGACATTATGTGTACCATACATGGTATGGGTACACATAAAAATTCACAGACTATATGACAACATACTGGGTAGAAGGTGACCATGGTGGAGATACTTGGAACCACTTTGATAATGATGGACCTCGAACAACAAACCATGTGGAGGGTTGGTACAGGAAGCTCCAGCTGTTTATTCCTGAACGAAAGACAACTGGGCATTCTACCGTACGTAGATTGTGCATCTAATATCACAGGGTACTGATATGTGTCATTTCAATTAAATAATCTGATTAATATTGTCTGTTATTGTGTTTGTTAAATAGTTGTATTATTATTTTTATTGACCTGTAAATATATAAATATATAAAAAATATATAAAAAAAAAATATATAAAAAAAAAATAGGCCGATGAAATTGTCAGATGTACGCGCAACTAATAGAAAGCTGTATGATGGAGGGCCACCACGGATGCCGACATTATGTACACCATACAAGGTATGGGTACATATAGAGATGGATTGGAGGAGAGTCTAATTTGATGGATAAAGGGTTAATATCTCCTGATCAAATTATCAGATTTACATAAAAAACTATAAAAAACTATACAGCACAGCACATCAGTAACCTGAATAAATATATAAAGTAACATGACAATCGGATTGATATTTTTTGAGTTATCTCATGCCAAAGGGATTGGAGGAATTTTCAATTTGAAGGATAAAGGGGGTTAATATCTCAGGATCAAATTATCAGATTTACACCAAAAACTATACAGCTCAGCACATCAGTAACCTGAACACAATTATAAAGTAACTTGACAATCCAAGCAATATTTTTCAAGTTATCGAATGCGAAAGGGATTGGAGGAATTTTCAATTTGAAGAATAAAGGGTTAATATCTCAGGATCAAAATAACAGATTTACACCAAAAACTATACAGCTCGGTACATCAGTAACCTGAACACAAATATAAAGTAACTTGACAATCCAAGCAATATTTTTCAAGTTATCGAATGCCAAAGGGATTGGAGGAATTTTCAATTTGAAGGATAAAGGGTTAATATCTCAGGATTAAATTATCAGATTTACACCAAAAACTATACAGCTCGGCACATTAGTAACCTGAACACAAATATAAAGTAACCTGACAATCCAAGCAATATTTTTCAAGTTATCGAATGCCAAAGAAATGGATACCGGACGGACAGACAGAGACGGACGGATGGACGGACGGATGACGGATGGCCACCCCGAATGCCGGCATTATGTGTACCATACATAGTATGGGTACACATAAAAATGTATAAAATTAATGCTTCCCTAACTGTTGTATTAAATTCTGTAAATATTTAAAATTAGTGCTAACCATATTGGCTATCAATGTGTTAATTTTGTTACTTTTGTTAAAGATCGTTAAATTCTATTGAACTAACAATAAAACATTGAAAAATTTCATCAGTCTAAGTTTGTCTATAAACTCCAACTATTCCCGATACAGACTATAAGCGGCAACTCTTTCATGTTGGGTATTATCACATCTACTTCGGAAACAATAGATGCCAGGTAAGAGGGAACATCCCAATTTTTTCAAAGTTTGGTGATAAATTTATTATTTATTTGATTGTATCTTGTTTGACAGTCCCGAAGCCAAAGAGGTCTGCAATGGTTGGGAATTTTTAGGTTTTGAGTATAATTTTTCCGATACACCACAAAACTTTTTCTTCAATTATCAGGTTCTGACTTTATGATTTATATGCAAATAACTGGTTGAGTGATAGAAGCCACTTCCAAGGCTCAACTGAAAAGTACAGAAAACCACTTTAGTGGCATTACACTCTCCACATTAGTTTATTTGCTAAAATGGATAAAACCGTTCTGTTACAATTTATTGGAGAATGCTAACAGGCACTCTCCAATAAATTATAACAAAGCAATTATTTTTTAACAAAATTATGGTAAACTAAGAGTCACCTTGCCAGTAGTACAGCATCTTTTATAAAGAAAATAGTCTGGTTACAAATGACCTTTGAACAGGAGATTGTCACTCAGAAGTAACTATGCCCTGTTTAGTGTTCTGCGATTTTGGCGTAAAAATACAATTTGTTTTTTGTGGCAATTTTTCTTCAATAATATGATGGAGAGAGGATGTTTTGTCTTTTGTTAATCCACAAAACAATCAGCAGTGAGAATTTCCAATTATGCAGCTGAAAACTGAATCCACTATATCAAACAAGATACCATGGTATAAAATAAGAATATCCACAGAGATTTAAAGGTAATAAAAAGTGATGAGGCAGATTTTCAAATGGGAGGTGCCGGAGAAATGATAAATTTTAAGTAATTTGTCTATTTTTTATACTTACCAATGGCCCAGACTAGCTGGTGCAAACTCTAAATTATCAAGGGTTAAACACAAATTTTGAACCCCCCCAATCCCCCAAAATTGCATACAAAACCGAAAATTAAAAGTTCTATCTGGCCCTCCATACTTTTACTCTCTGCGAATGCGCAGTGGTCAGGAAGAGACTGGAATTGGCACCAACATCATTCTTTGTAGATGAGCATAGTACATAATAACTCAGCGGGGAAGTATGAGTGCCCACTCATGGGAGGGCCATCCCCGTCTGGGCCATTGATAAGTATAAAAAATATACAAATTACTTAAAATTCATCATATTTTTATATGACAACCAATGGCCCAGACTAGCTGAATCGTACAAAGTTGGAGGGCCTAGGACTTAAGAATTAGCAGACCAATATAGCTCGTAAGCCTGCATTCCAAGGTGAAAGGAAAATACATTTAAAAGGAATTACATGTATGTCTCTCTATACAATAATAGAGAAGACATATTATAAATAAGGAGCCATATCCAAGTAATTCCATATTCTTAGCATGAATGATTATGCTAAATGGGTGTAATGAGCTCCCACTTTTAAGGCTAGTCTGGACTAAGCCCCATAAATTAAGATGGCGTATTTGAGGGTGAGAGACTAACCTCCACAAACATACACCATATACAAATATAATAAACAAGCTGTATCTAGGATCGGATATAATCTAGACAAAAACAGCTTCACTCATAGATACACACTTATCAAGCAGAGGAGATTTTACAAGAAAAATCCCCCCCCTTTTTTGAAGGAATATTCTTCAAAACAAAGAGGGGAGAGCTCTGGAATTAGTGCAAAGCGATACTAAATAATCCAAATATATTCTCCTAATAAGCACCCTGTTATTAATTATTATTAATTATTGGTGCTTAAAGCCACTTCAGAAGCTAAGGTTATTGTGGCGATTCCGGTAATTAACAGAGCATGCCACTAATGTGTACCGGAGTCGGAATACTTAAGATAGGATGAAGCCGGTAATATAAAGTGTATGACCTTACACTTGTCCAATTTAATACCAACTAAACAATATCTGAAGGATTAACACACTTCTAAGGCAACCTTCAGGCGACCCCGTTCAGGTGTACAATTGATTCCAATAATAACACTCCAATGAACCATTCGAATATACGAGAAGGTGTACTGTATCTTCATAGAAACCTGCATATAGAACATGGAACAAGCTATGATTAACAGACCTGTCACAGACCGTCCCTGAAATAATTCATAGTTCCTAGGTCTGTACAACAAATGAGTGTTCGGAGAAGAATATATTACTCCGAATAATGATCTCCAAAAAATGAGAACATAGACATAGACGGCCTATTGGCAGTTCCATAACTGAACCAAATAGCCCCAAAATTCTCACAAGCAGAGCAAGAATTTATATAGTCTGTCAACAAATCGTCTGCCTAATAATAGACATATTATGCACGCGAGCAATGAAATCCTGCATATACTCAACTGAATACATCGTATAACCACGGTATGACCGAGCGATATAAGTGTAACCAGAAAACTGAATGAATAATACAACGTTAATATGCAGTTAACTGAGTAATAAACTCATACATCGTAAGAAAGGCCAGACTGCCCTGAGCGAAACTTTTCAGAGTGGACAAATTGCCACATTGGAGAATGTCGCCCAGATAACGACATGTCAACCCTACAGGTAAATAAAGGCTAGCAATTTTATTGATAAGAATCATATGCTCGTATATGACTTATAAACGAACAACCACTGGAAGCAAACCAACTAAAAAGTGGATGTGCCCATGAGTACGCTGTTAGAACACGAACCAGCTGCCAATCAGAAAGCCATGAAACTCATGTATATATTAAATGCATACAAGGCAAACAGGAGGAAAACTATGTCCTGCCCTGTAATCGCCTCTTAACACATTGGTGGGGGAGGAGGGAGGGATTCAAATTGATATCAAACCCCCTCACCCGCATTACTTGAATCATTCTTGTGTTAGTCATGAAATGGAATAGGAACAGAAGGGCTCCCTCACATCTGACCGACTCCATAATGTCACTAAGGACGGAAAGGGATGTGAAGAACAAATACACTGTATCGACATAATCATACTCGGTAAATATGACAACATTAATATTAATAGGGCTTATCGCCTCATATAACTAACACCAAACCATGCCGGTAGAAAGAGAATAACCTCCTCTAACATATGGTATTATACCCGATAGGACAATGAACTCAGCCTATCTGAAGCAGCTAAAGGTCTTCTTATACGTGAAGGCAATAAAAGGCTGATAATTGCGGCCTTAGAAGCTCACTAAGGAGACTTACAACGCTAGCCGTAGCTTATAAGTTTTCATCTCCATGAAGACAGCTATATCGGTGTAAGTTGCGACCTTGAAGGCTCACTGAAAGGAGACTTACAACTATCGTTGTGCAAGGTAGGGAATGAAGAACTGCTATTTAACAGTCCTAAATTCCCAAAGAGACAGCAGTCCCCAGAGAAAATAAATTCAGTTATGACACTGCATAATAACTGAAACAATCTTGCTTATGATTCTAGATAGGCTACTATGGTGCAACCAATAAGACTCAAGTCTATGACACCGATGGAAGCAAACCGAAAAGCACTGTACCTTATCGTTTTAATCCCAAAAGACAGCGGTCATAGCCTGGCTAACGTAGTTAGAAGTCTTCCTCTCCATGAAGACAGATATCTCGCTGTAACTAGCGACTTGAAAGCTCACTAATTGGAGACTTACAACCATCGTCGCGCAAGATAGGGAATGGCAAGTTGGTACTCTAACTAACAGCTGTAATTCACAAAGAGACAGTAATCTCAAGGTAGCTACGCAGTTATGTGTCTTCGTCTACATGAAGACATATCTGTGTCACTTGCAGCCTTGAAAGCTCACTAAATGGAGACTTACAACACTAGCCGCAAGAAAAGACCGCTGTAACAGTACATAAGGCGACTATGATGTCCGCAGTAACATTAAATGTCTTGACGCCAAGGAATAGAAACACCGAGAGGGAAAAGATGTACTTATTCCCTCTAATGGCTCTATTCCAAACAAGACAGCTGTCTCAGCCTATCTATGCACTATTCGTCCGACTTCAGGATGAAAAACAGGTGATTTGAAATAACCTGGAGAATATTTCGACAACCTTTATTGCTTTTCTTCAATAGGAGAGCCTATACCTCCACAAGGAGACTCTCTTGGAAGAATTCGACCAACACGTACTCGTAGTAAGTGGAGCTTTGCTTGGACTGATAGCCACAGGCCTGCCAAGACTACATACTGATCCATTGATCTTCCGCAATTTTCATCCACTTTTTTGCGAGGTTGATAACCTTGCGCTAAGTGGAAAGCAACAGAAGTCTATTCTCGATGATCTCTATTGCTTCCTTCAATAAGAGGGCCTGTACCTTCACCAGGAGCGACCCCCTTTTGAAGGGATCCAGATTTGTCCAACACGGACAGCTTGTAAATGGGGGTTATGTTTGGAATCATAGCCGTAGGCCTTCCAAGACAACACTTACCCACTGATCTTCCGTGACATAAATCCAGTTTCCAGCTAAGTTGATAACCTTCTGTCAACTGGAAAGCAATAGAGGTCTTATTTATCACCTGTACGACTAACGAGGCTTACGGAAGGAGAAACCACGTCCTCCCCGCGAAGAACCTCGTCCCATCGTCTAGGGGCGTCTGACCTATTAGTAATATAATATGAAATACTACATATATTAAAGGATGTTGCCAATGTAAACAACATCAAGGAAAAAACAGAAAACAAGAAAACAGGCACAAAAAAGGCCCAAAGTCAGAAACCAATTTAAATGCTACCAGATGCAAAGCTAGACCTTCATACAAAGAAAAAACGATACATCGGATAGAAGATGCAAGACTAAAATGACCTAACACCCCTAGGGCGAGAATGTAACCATGGAGATAAACAGAATAAAAATTATGTAATACACGTTAAACTTCCAAGAAATTTAATAAAAAATTTCAATAAAAAAAAGCCAAACAGCTTAGGAGTTTAACAGGAAGGATTCATGGAAAGATAGGGAAGGAATACTGATCAAACAGTGGAATAATCATCAGCCAGAATGATGACGACAGGTGTATGTCCCGAAATGGGAAACATGAAATAATTTTTATAATTATTATAAAGTTACAGCCCTAAACGTCTGAAACCACCGTAGTTCACTTCCATCATCCATTAACAGCCTTGAATCCACCAATTCTTGCATTGATTTGTGTCTGGCATCCTCAAATGAAAGTGTTAATGACACTGTAGCTCAACTTGTGTAAGACATGTACATGTATAGTATGTGACACAGCAATGACACACAAAGTTATCCAAGAAGTTTCGTAAAGATCGGTTCATAAATACGGCCTCTAGCCCGAGCCGTATTGACATTTGCAGTTACAGTGCTGAAAGTAACACTAAATAGATCAAAGTTAGTCTAATTTGCATAATTTTTGCACGAGAAAAAAACCTGTATTATATGGGATGTATCCCATGGTACTAAACATTCACACAAAAAATTATTCAAATCAACGCTTTCATATGGAAGTTCTGCGCAAAAATCTGATTGCATCTAATTTTGTACAAAATGGCTGCCAGTGGCCATCTTGAATTTCAGACCGGACCCAAAAACACTCATTCTCGTTCCGTGGTGATAACAAACACTCGTTCTTGTCCCACGCTGATAACAAAGGTACCCAAGAAGCTTCGTAAAGATCGGTTCATAAATACGGCCTCCAGCCCGAGCCATGTTGACTAGTGTTGAAACGATTAGTGATTTTCAGGAATCGACTAGTCGCCAGCAGTAATCGATTACTAATCGACTAGTCGAAGCCCCCATGTTATTGTTATCAAACACGTGTACCGCCGTTCTTCCCTGGTTAAAACTAACAGTAATACTTGCAATGAAACAATGGCAAGTGAAGCTTTCAAAGTCCTCAAAACCTCTTTCAGTTTCGAGAGAGAATTAATGTTGGTAGCTTCTGTTTAAAATCATTTTTTCTCAATATAGTCTCTGATATTTTAATAAAATAAATCATTATTCAGGTTTTTTTTATATTATTCGTTCCATCCCATTGAATGTTAACAAAAGGAAGTGCTCTTTACGCATGCGTGATGTACATCCCCTGTCGAAAATTAAGCACAGTTAACGCCCACAGCAGTCATCAGTCTGTCAACAATTGTACACTGAACACTCCCACACAACTACTCGTATTATGACTTAACCTCTTATCTGTCCATAATTATGCATACATCGAACACGCCTACTAATTTCCATATTGTCTGCTTTGAAAATCATCACCTGACCTGACTGGGTTTCCTCTTAACTCAGTTGCAGTTCGAGGAAAAGCTAGTTTCACTTTCAATTTCCCGGAAACTCGCAGATTTCCAGGAATTTGTCAGCATGTATTTACAAAATGAAAATAAAAAGCACATGGATTTTGTAATTGGTTCTTTAGTGATAACAAATTGTTCCAAATACGAACTGGTATGTGTTCTTCCATAACTTCTCTTTGATGTTTCTGTAAGACATTTCGAACTTACCAGAACCTGGTGAACAAATTGATGTCCGAAGGTGGCCTAATTTCACGTCAACTTTGGGTCCTAATTTCCTGCAGGCTGCTCCCTCGAGAATAAGCTCACCCATATATTTTTCCCTGTTTACTTCACGCACCCCTGGTCTTATTCAATCTCTGGTCAGTTGGCCAACTAGGGTTGTTATTCATGCAGTCGGAAACATCAAACACGTTATTTACGTGGGTTGTTTTTTGATTTCGGGAGTTTACTTGTGACGTTCGCAACAATGTTGGGTGAATTTAAGGGGATGGTGTATGGTTGGGGCAGATGTTCCGACTAATCGACTAGCAGATTTAGGGATCGACTAATTTAATAATCGCGTCGACACCGATTAGTCGGCTAATCGTTTCAACACTAATGTTGACGGCGAGACGGATGGACAGACGGACAATGGGCCATGACAATACCTCAAATTTGGCTTCGCCAAAGTTGAGCTAAAAAGGAGATTTTAAAGCACAGATGTCAGCTCATTGTTACTGACTTCAGGGCCAAACAAATTATGATATTGGAGCAAATTCTGGTCTCTTCCTGACCATTGCGCATGCGCAGAGAGTATAAGTATGGAGGGCCAAATTTGTGTTTCGCTTGGCACCAGCTTGTCTGGTCCATTGGTTGTCATATAAAAATACAAGAATTTTTTTCATTCATCTTAACAGATCATCTCTATTGTAAAGGTATGGCAAATGGTGTGGTGTTTTCAACATATATATATATATATAACATAAAAAGCAGATGACACTTGCAAACAAAATTCTTGAATAACTAATTTTTTTCATTTTTTGTCTCAAAAAAATAGGTTATGACCCCTCATTGGAACAAGCTCGACGAGCTCGTTCCAAAGAGGGGACATAGCCTATGTTTTTGAGACAAAAAATGAAAAAATAATAAAAATTAATTGACGATTTTTGTGAATAGCGCTGGCTGGCTTTGGCCATAATGTTGGGTAAAGAGTTAATCACAAATAAATAAATAAATATTGTCTCTACTTACTCTGAGGATTCTGAAATTAACATGGGTGGTACTGATCCTCTCTTAAATTTGAACTTCAACAAAAAAACAGCTTGTGGTTGGCACTAGAATGTAATAAAAAGTGTTGTCAATATTATGAGCCTTTGGTTTGTATTGACTGTCTTTTATGAGGCAAGAAATGGAAATTCGCATTTTGATTTACCATTTAAGGCCATAAAAAAAAGAAACCTCTGTTTCTCGGGCCCGCACGCATGGTCATTTTTGCTGCGCAGGCAACCTTTTTATGACACCAAAAAATCTTTTAAAAAAATTTGAGATATTGTGCTCATTTTGGTAAATCGATATCGATGTGTTGGCAAATTTTAAATTAACACACTTCAAGCTTTTTCTACATCATACTTTAATAAAGTGGGTGTGTTTTAGCAATATTCACGACAAAAAGAGTTTTATTCTGTAAAAGGTAAGTCATAATGACAGCAAGAAGGAAGGTGTCTTTCAGTCTGACAACAGTCACAAAGGGCAATGGTCGATTCGCACCACGTTTGATTCGCACCAACCCTCAGAAAGTCTGCAAAGTCAGGTGCTATGGTGAATGGAATACAGTCTCCTGGCATTTATTTTTAGTAACGTTTGTATTGTAAATGGCCATCATTGGGAATTTGTCTACTGTTATTTGAAACCGTTACGAGTTTCCCAGTTAATTTAAATAAATGCATTTGAGATGCAGGATAATTGGATAACTAATAGTACCCGTTGCTTGATATAAAAGTAATAGTCATAGTTGAAAATAAATCGCATATAGGCAGGTACGTGCGGTCGAATTGGTTAATAAAAACACACAAACATTCGTTTTGTATTTCATTTTCAGATTTCCGAAAAATATGATTTATGGATGAACTGCCCGTTCAAATGGGTTGTGATAATTTTGAATATAATGGGAAAAAATTGCGATTCACGATTTTATTAGGCAGGTTGTGAAAGGATTTTTTTGGGGGGGGGGGGTTAAAATAAATCTGTGAAAGTTGGCACTTCGACATTTGATTTGTTCCAGAGACATTTCACCCATGAGGCGTTTCGCCCTGTGTCATAATTTTCACGTTTCACTGAAGAAACAAACATTCAAACCCCACTTCATTTATGACCCAACACCCCTACGGTGAATAACCAATATATTTGCAAAAGTTTGCGTCGTCCACCAGGCGCTTGTTTACCACAAACAACCTCTCAGGGGAGAAATAAAATGAGTGTCAATGACACTGTAGCTTAACTTGTGTGTTGTGTTTGATGAAAAGGATAATGTTCAATGTTTATGAAAGGATTATGAAATAAGACAAGAATTGTGATAATTGGGAATATGTACATTTCTGTTCCCTGTATGCTATGTTTTTGATGAAAAATAATATGAGGTGTACACTGTACTAAAGAGCTGAGGGGTGGGTTAATATGACCTCACAGTTAATGTATGTGGCCCTCACAGTTAACGTATATCAACGAAAGTTACCAAGTTACAGTGAAATTATTCCAAAACGAGTCATCCTATCAAGTTGCACTGAAATCCCTTCATAAATATGGCCTGCAGACTGTGCTAAAGGTTTTCGGGCTTCGGGCTCCTGGAGCCGTCAGTTTCCCAATTGCGTCCAAAGGGGACGTTCTCATTTAGACATTATATGAAGTCAACCTACCAAGTTACAACGAAATCCCTTCATAAATATGACCTGTAGACTGTGCTAAAGGTTTTTAGGCTTTGGGCTTGGGCAGCCATCATGGTTGACTGATCGCAACCAAAAGGGGACATTCTCATCTGAGCATCATCTGGAGTGATCCTACGAAGTTACAATGAAATCCCTTCATAAATATGACCTGTAGACTGTGCTCAAGGTTTTCAGGATTCGGGCCCTTGAAGCCGTCAAAGTTGACCAATCACGACCAAAAGGGGATGTCATCATCTAGGCATTATATGGAGTCAAACTAACAAGTTACAATGAAATCCTTCCATAAATACGACCTACAGACTATGCTAAAGGTTTTGGGGCTCAGGCAGCCATCAAGGCTTAAAGGATTGTGACCAAAAGGGGATGTTCTCATCTAGACATTATTTGGAGTCATCCTACCAAGCTACAAAGAAATCCCTTCATAATTATGACCTGCAGACTGTTCTAAAGGTTTTCAGGCTTTGGGCCCCTGTAGCTGTCACAGTTGCCCAATCGTGTCCAAAAGGGGACGTTCTCACCTAGACATTATATAAAGTCAAACCTACCAAGTTACAATGAAATCCCTTCATAAATATGACCTGTAGACTGTGCTAAAGGTATTCGGGCAGCCATAATGGTTGAATGATCGCAACCAAAAGGGGACATTCTCATCTGGGCATCATCCTATGAAGTTACAATGAAATCCCTTCATAAATATGACCTGTAGACTGTGCTCAAGATTTTCGGGCTTCGGGGCACCTGCAGCAATCACAGTTGACCAATCATGACCAAAAGGGGATGTCATCATCTAGGTATTATATGGAGTCAACCTAACGAGTTACAATGAAATCCTTCCATAAATACGACCTGTAGAATATGCTAAAGGTCTTTGGGCTCGGGCAGCCATAGAGGCTGAATGATCGCGACCAAAAGGGGATGTTCTCATCTAGACATTATTTGGAGTCATCCTACCAAGCTACAATGAAATCCCTTCATAATTATGACCTGTAGACTGTTCTAAAGGTTTTCAGGCTTCGGGGACCTGTAGCCGTCACAGATGCCCAATCGTGTCCAAAAGGGGACGTTCTCATCTAGACATTATATGAAGTCAACCTACCAAGTTACAATGAAATCCCTTCATAAATATGACCTGTAGACTGTGCTAAAGGTTTTCAGGCTTCGGGCTCGGGCAGGCATCATGGTTGAATGATCGCACCCAAAGGGGACAATCTCATCTGGGCATCATCTGGAGTGATCCTACAAAGTTACACTGAAATCCCTTTATAAATATGACCTGTAAACTGTGCTCAAGGTTTTCGGGCTTCGGGCACCTGTAGCCATCACAGCTGACCAATCACGACCAAAAGGGGATATCATCATCTAGGCATTATATGGAGTCAACCTAACAGGTTACAATGAAATCCTTCCATAAATATGACCTTTTGCCTATGCTAAAGGTTTTTGGGCTCGGGCACCCATCAAGGCTGAATGATCGTGATCAAAATGGGACGTTCTCATCTAGACATTATTTGGAGTCATCCTACCAAGTTACAATGAAATCCCTTCATAAATATGACCTGTAGACTGTGCTAAAGGTTTTCAGGCTTCGGGCCCCTGTAGCCGTCACAGTTGCCCAATCAGGACCAAAAGGTGACTTTCACATCTAGACATTGTATGAAGTCAACAGACCATGTTACAATGAAATTCCTCAATAAATATGACCTGTAGACTGTGATAAAGGTTTTCGGGTTTTGGGCTCGGGCAGTTGTCACGGTTGGCAGATCACGCCCAAATGGGGAAATTCTCATCTAGAGATCATAAGGAGTCATCCTACCAAGTTACAATGAAATCCCTCCACATTAAACATGACCTGTCGACTGTGCTAAAAGTTTTTGGGTTTCAGGCTTGGGCAGCCATCACGGTTGATAGATCATGCCCAAAAGGGGACATTCTCATCTAGGCATTATAGAGGCATCCTACAAAGTTACAATGAAATCCCTTCACAAATACGGCCTGTAGGCTGTGCTAATGGTTTTCGGGTTTTGGGGTTAGGCAGCCATACCGGTTGCCCGATCGCGACCAAAAGGGGAAGTTCTCATCTAGACATGACCCCAAACCTGCATATGAAATTTCGTGACGATCAGACAAGAACTGTAAGGTGTAGCCCATGCTAAAGGAAAATGTGAAGAGACTCACAGACTAACAAACTTCCGCATGCGTGATGGCAATAGCTTATCTTGACTATGTCAAGTTAAGCTAAAAAAAAAAAAAAAAAGACCGCCCACCCGCATGCCTTTTTGGAAAAAAATGGCCTGAGAAACAGACAATCAACTTTGTATGGCCTAACCTCAACAATTTTTTTCAGGGAAGTAGTGGCTCAATATTTTGAAAATGGCATGGATTTCAGGGAAAAGTTCACGTCAAGGGAATGATGTATGCAAAAAGTGCACTACCACCAAAACACCCTTAAAGAGAAGTTTTTTTCATGATGGAGATACCACAAAACTGTTGTACTGGTTGTGGATGCATTAACAAATCAAATAAAAGGTCGCTTGGCAACACGTCCTCCGAAAAAAAGGTGTGCAATTCGAGGTATTTGAAATAAATTGAATTTTTCCAAGGCGTAAAAGGGACCTAACTCTGGCAAAAAATGTTGGACCAAACCCCGATTTTAACCTGACCTGTATTTTATGTTGATACATCTACATATACCAAATTTTATTTGATTCAGTCAACAACAACTAAAGTCATCATTGGGAAATCCAACAAGAGGCCCCGGGGGCCTGAGGGAGCTCACCTGACATGGTAGCCTAATTATCAACCCAGGGAATTGATTTGAACAAGTTGCATCTGCCCTTCCTAAGAAAAGCTTATACCAAATATCCAAAGCTTCTGACAAGTGGATTTAAAAAAAAAGAAGATTTTTTTAAAGTATATTCCTTATATTGAACTAAGTAATAATTCGGGCTCCCACAGGAAGCCAAAATATGAACCCAGGGACTTGGCTTTTACAAACTTATATCTCACCTCCCAAAGGATACTGTATACCAAATATCAAAAGATTCTAACTGGTGGATGTGAAGAGAAGATTTTTTGAAAATATTCCTCATATTGAACTAAGTTATAATTTGGGCTCCCACAGGGAGCCCAAATATCAACCATGGGAATTGGCTTGAACAAACTTGAAGCTTGCCCCCTAAGGATGCTGCATACCAAATATCAAAACATTCCGACTGCTGGATCTGAAGAAGATTTTTAAAGAAAATTCCTCATATTGAACTAAGTTATAAATTGGGTTCCCACAGGGAGCCCAAATATCAACCCAGGGACCTGGCTTGAACAAACTTGAATCTCACCCCCCTAAGGATGCTTCATACCAAATATCAAAACATTCTGACTGTTGGATCTGAAGAAGATTTTTAAAGAAAATTCCTCATTTTGGACTGTTATAATTTGGGCTCCCACTGTGAGCCCAAATATGAACCTAGGGACTTGGCTTGAACAAACTTGAATCTCTCCCCCGCCCCCCTTCCCCACCAGGATGCTGCATAAAAAATATCAAAAGATTCTGATTGGTGAATCTGAAGAAAAAGATTTTTAAAGAATATTCCTCATACTGCGACAACTAATTTAAACATTAGGTCTCCCATTTTGAGCCCAAATATGGACCCAGAGATTTGATTTCAATAAACATGTGCAACAATATTTCAAAGATGTTAGATGTGAAATTTGAAAGCTTTTGGAGCAGTGGTTTGGGAGAAGAGTAGTCTTAAATGTTTTTCCCATTACCCACAGTGTTAAAAAATGCTGAATCAGCACTTTTTCAAAGTCCCCAAAAAGTACCCCATGATAAAACAGATAGCAATTTTTTTTTTTGGAACATTCTATTCTGTTGGTCCTAAGGAAACTTCACACCATATAAGAAGTCTCAGTGCAGTGTAGTTTTGGAGATATGGGCATTTTAATTTTTTTTTATTTTTAGCTCCTGCGGTCCCCAAATTTTCTTTGGCATAAATTAAGTACTTATGACCCAATAAGCCCTCATATCAAATTTGGTTCAAATCAGCCTCTCAAATATTAACCCAGGGACTCCATTTGAACAAACTTGAATCTGACACCCCTAGAGATCTCTAGGGGTGTCAGATTCAAGTTTGTTCACAAGTCTGTATACAAAATATGAAAATATTCTGACTAAAAAGATGGTTTTTAAAGAAATTCCCTCATATGGTACTATGTTACAATTCGGGCTCCCACAGGGAGCCTAAATATTAACCCAAGGACTTGATTTGAACAAATTAAGAATTAATACAATTTGTATTAATGGAAGTTTAAGCTGAAACAAGAATATCTTTCACTAAGTAAACTGATCCCGTATGGTTTCCATGCATACCAGGCTAGGTACAAGTAGCTGAGTTGCTTGATACCATGTATAGCCTCAAGATCTATTTCTATAAGTTTAACTAAGTTCTCTGCATATATTTTAATGTTAATACTGGGCTTTCCTTGGTTGTTGAAATTTACTATTTGTTGCCTCAAAGCTGACTCAGTCCTGCGGGCTGCAGAATGGTATTTTTCTGCAGACCTGAACAATCGATCCATTGTCATGAGTTACTGGTGACATTCCAGAGTTGTGACACATGGGTATTCCAGCTAAACTTTTCCAGGAAAACTACAAGGAGGTATGACAAAATATGGAAATGAGAACTGCAAACTTACTGGTATATACCACGACCCAGCTAGACCAAATCAGTCTTGCTCGTTTCTTTGAAATGCTCAGACATTCTGTTCAGTCTGTTCAGTAATCACCCACCAGCCCCGCCAATACCCCTTCCTCCTTGCCCTTTCTGCCTTGTCTGCATTTTCTGTTTCTCTTGGTACTTTATGTTTTGTTTTTGACATGCCTCACTGTGGCTCAGTTTGCTGCATGATCAGGCTGGCGGTTGCTATGCTGAAAATACTTTGTGTTCTCAGCATTGTCTCCCAAATTCATTTCAGTCACCTAGGCTGCAATACTAATCTTCACCCATGGTGGACTTTGCAACTAGGTACTAGTTCAATAACATGTCTTTGTGTGACACTGCAGTATTCATACCTCGGTCACACCTGATGATACCACCACATCGTGGTGTTTTCGTAATTCTACGCTGTATTGTGAAGCAAACCGAATCACCTCAAAGGGCCAAATGTTTGAATGTTTATATATGTACAGTTCATTTAAATAAATAGAAGAAAAAATATTAATTCATACTACTGTGTTGTTTACTGCTTAAACTTGAATTTTACCCCATAATGATGTATTCCAAATATCAAAAGAATCTGACTGGTGGATCTGAAGAAGATTTTTAAAGATTATTCCCCATTTTGCACCATTAAACGTTAAAATTTGGACTCTCATGGGGAGCCCAAATATTGACCCAGGGACTCGATTTGAACAAACTTAAATCTGACCACCATAGAGATGTTGTATACCAAATATGAAAAAATTTTGACTGGTGGATCTGAAGATTTTAAAAGAAATTTTCTCATATTGCACGAAGTTAAACTTTGAGCTCCAATAAAGACCCCAAATGTCAACCTGGGGATCAGATTTGAACAAACTTGAATCAGATCCCTCTAGAGATGTTGTATACCAAATATCAAAAGAATCGGACTGTTGGATTTTTAAAGCTTATTCCCCATTTTGCCCCAAGTTAATTATTCAGGCTCCTGTATTGAGCCCAAATATTAACTGAGGGGTTTAATTTGAACACACTTGTATCTGACCCCCATATGGATATATGCTGTATACCAATTATCAAAAGATTCTGATCAGTGGGTCTGAAGAAAAAAAGTTTTGTCAATTTTTGCAAATATGCGGACTCAACATGTTTTCGATGCCCCCGTACAGAACATCCCGACACAACCGTTGGCAATTTTTTTTTACCATTCCATTCTACTGGTCCAAAGGATGCTGCATACCAAATAACAGCTCTTTGTTCCGTGTGGTATGGGAAATATGGGCGTTTCAATTTTTTTCTATTTTTAGCCCCTATATTCTATATGTCAATCAAGGTTCTCAGTGAATGAAATTTTTCTCCAGGATAAACTATTGCAAAAATGCTGACTCATCATTTTTTCAATACCCTCTACCAGGCACACTGATTGAACCAGTGGCAATTTTTTTTTAACCAATCCCTTCTACCGGTCGCAAGGGTGTGCTTCATACCAAATAACAGTTCTCTGTTCCTTGTGGTTTGGGATATATGGGCTTTTGAATGTTTTTTTCTGTTTTTAGCCCCTGTGGTTGCCACAGGGCTGTGAAAGTTAAAAAATTTATAGTAATTTATATATTTTTTATACTTACCAATGACCCAGACATAGCTGGTGCTAACTCTTAAAAATCTAGGGCCAAACACAAATTTTGCCCCCCAATCCCCAAAATTTGCATCTAAAACCAAAGAAATCATGTCCTGAATGGCCCTCCATACTTCGCCTCTACTGCACATGCGCAGTGTCAAGGACGTCCTGAAATTGGCGCCATTAATCATTCTTACAATCAGTGCCTGGTAAGCGCTATGTACTCAGCGGAGAGGTATGAGTTCCCAACTCCTGGGAGGGCCATCCCCGTCTGGGTCATTGGTAAGTATAAAAAATATATAAATTACTATAAAAACATTTTTATACTGTACCAATGACCCAGACATAGCTGAATAGTAAAAAGGCTGGAGGGCCTAGGACATAGAGGAAAATCCAATAAGCTCAACTATATAAAATAGAGTCATCCCCTCGAGGAGAAAAAGAGTATTAGGCTTTACATGTATCTTTCTTATTTATGATAAATTAGAAAGACACAACACCTTCCATAATTGAGCATCATAACATTCATGTTCTCTATTAACATCCAGTATAATCCTTATACTAATTATTTTTAAAGTAAGCCAATAAATAAAGTTAGTCCAGAGAATTGAGACTCTTTATACTCTTTTAAAAGTGTCCGAGGATTGTATATTAGCGCCCGTTTGACACGTGACATATTCAAATGCTATACTTTAAAACTATGACATGAATGAATTTTTTTAAACATAAACTTTTCACTTTAAAACCATCCCAGTAACAGCTCAGAATTACTGACTCCGGAGAAGGTATCCCCTTGTTTTCATTTATAAAAGAGGTGACCCAAGGGAACACCCTCCCCCCCCCCTTCCCCTTGCCCTGGGTCAAATAGCCCAGAGCGAAGAGGGCAGCAGGGCAGAGTCACTGCCGGAACAGAAAGCCTACATAACTATAGTTGCAACTGTTAAGTGAACGACATTCTGAGCAGCAGATAATGGACCTAAACAATGTAGGCCTCCAGAAATGGACTCAATATTTCTGAGATAAAAATTTGTGAATGTGGATGGCTGAGACCAATATGCAGCCTTCATTAAATCTGTAATAGCAACACTATTTGCGTAAGCCCAAGATGTAGAAAGAGCTCTTACTTCATGAGCCGAAATCTTAAGCACAGACTGCTGAGTTAAAGATAGATTATCATAAGCAGTACCGATAGTTAATTGAATCCATTTAGCAATAGAACGGACCATAATGTCCTTTCAATTAGGCATCAGAGACAGAAGAAGTTTTACGTCCATACTGATAAACTGAGATCTGTTTATAAATACATAAAGCTCTAACCGGACAGAGTAAAGGCCTATGCCCATTCGAAGACGGAAGGACCTTAATAACAATAGGTTCCGGATATTTATTAGGAGCCTGATTCTTAACCAAAAATCCAACATTAGTAGTAAAGGTAATAGTGTTCCCGATACTACGAAAGTGAGAATCGTCCACCGATAGTGCATGAAGCTCACTGACTCTTCAGCAGAAGAGAAGACTAAGAGAATTACTGTCTTAAAAGGCCAGAATTTGAAATCTACTGTCTCAAGAGGCTCAAATGGTTACTTTAGTTTAATAAGAACACAAGCTGAATTCCGTATAGGAATTAATCTAAGGATTCTAGGTCTATTTATCGAAAAGTTTCTAACTAACTTAGATAAAGAGACATTAGACTCAATTGTAAACTATCATGGTGTGCATAGGTATCAGATAACATAGACCTATAACCTTAAAAGTAAAAGGCTGCAGTTGATCTCGTCAAACAAGTATACTAGAAAGTTTGCAATGTCTGGTATGGAGGGATCAAAAATATCAACATAATGATCCCTACACCAACGACGGAAGACCCTCCACTTTAGCCGCATAGTATAGCGAAGAGGAGGTCCTCCCACAGTTAGAAATCGCGTCCACTGCTCGTCCTGTACAATGCTTGCCGTGCAAGAAGGACGGCACAACGGAATACGTGAGGGTTGAGACCTTGCGGGTTGTGATGAAGCTGACACGATTTCCCCAGCGAAAGAAGATCCTCTCGTAGAGGAAGTTTTGGCGGTAAGTCCCACAGCAGACACCTGAGTAAATTTATGTATGGTCTCTGTGGAGACAGAGATGCTACCAACAGAATTGTATTGTGAATGTTTTATCTTAGCAATATTGCTGAATCAACAGCGCTAGAGGATATGCATATCCTACCATTCCGTCCTACTAGATCGATAGAGCGTTAACTACATATGCTCAGGGATCCAGACATGGTGACACATACGTCTGCAATAGATTGTTGAGTTGTGTCGCAAATAAGTCTATCATTGGCCGCTTCCATTGGTAGCAAATCTGATTGAATACCTGTTTGTTGAGAGTCCATTCTGACGGCAACAAGCGACCCTTACGTGAAAGGGAGTCTGCTAATACAATCAGATGACCCGGAATATGACGGACCGAAACAGAACTTGGTGTTCTAGAACAAACAGAAGGATTCTTTCCGTTAAATTGAATAACGGAACAGAATGAGTGCCTCCCTGGTTCCGGATATACGCAACTACTGTCGTATTATTGGACAGGATTTGGACATGCGTTTCTGAATAATGTTCGTCCAATGACGTAGTGCAAGCCAAAATAACATCATTTCTTGGAAGTTTAAGTGCTTGCCTAGAAAACTGCGGAACCCAAAGACCCTGGCACTTCGAATCGGTTGGAATCAATGTTGTATCCCAACCTGTTTGACTGGCATCCGTCATAATCGTAAAACTCAGGTCCGGCAACTGCAGTGGAACTCTCTGAGTCAACCACCAAATGTTTGCCCAAGTCTGAATCTCTTGTTACACTTGATTGACAAGAGAATGTGTACATCGTGCAATTCATAGATTGCTGAAAGGTTGCCGTCGAAGAGAAGCTTCTCCGAGACCGAAGCGACTCTGAGAGAGTTCTTCACCTTACTATCCACGTGCGTGGATATAGCTAGGGCTGCGTCATGTCTAACCAACTCAGGTTTGCCACTGAAGGGCGGAGTTATACATGGAAAAACTACTGCCCTTGAAAGAAATCTCATTGAGGATCACATCCTGGAATTCTTTCTCTTGAAGACGTAATGATAACGCCTTAGTAAGGTGGTTACGTATGATAAAGCGTCTAAGTTAAGTCTGTTAGACATGATTGTCGTTTCCAACGTCGTGGTTGGAATTGACAAAGACGGCGATAAAGACAATACCCAGTCATCAGCCTCGTCGTCTAGATGCAGAGGAACTCTCAGAATGCCCCGTCCTGCCATTTCAAATTTATTCCTAGAATTGATGAAAGGCAGATTAGAGCATTTGCGGACAAGAAACTAGACTAGCCTGTTTTGGTAGCAAGCTTATATATAGCGTCGTTCAATAATTCGAATGTTCTAGTGACATTATTGGACTGTGTCGGCAACTCAGGGACGATGTCCCTGAACCGATCAAAAACTCTGTGTCCAATGACGCTATTAGTCTCTTATCCAGCATCGCAGCATTCTAGTCCGACGGAACAGCCTCTGGAAGATAATGCCGGAAGAAATGTATGGCAACTTCTGTTGTTCCGAAAGGGAAAGCTCGAAATCGTCCAAATTCCTTTCGCCATCCTGTTGGACCCTATGAAGTGCTCGGTCGTCCGTACCTGATGCTTCAGCGGAGCGAACCGACCCAGCGTCGTCGGATTATTCCTGATCCGACAGATATTCTGTCGTTTGCTGGGATGCTGCGATAAGCTGTGCTATTTTGGATAGCACGTCCGTCACTGAGGCCTGTGGAGAAGCGGTCTTACGTTGCTTTGCCACTGGAAGCTCCGTGTATGTTACCCTGTGCATACTTCTATTATGCGAGCGACCGGAGTGTACAGGCCTCGTGTCCCTTGGCTACCGGATGGCATGACCTGTTCGCCGTGGAATCCCTGAATGACGAAGCTGGCAGGATACTCGAGGTCACGTAGCCAAGGTGCGGTCGTGTGCGCTGCCGTGAGGATGAGGAAGCATTATCGACAGTCTCTCGGACTGTCTAAATAACAGAGCGTCCCGAGCGGCGGACATATGCTCCGAATGCGAAACGTTTGTACCACAACATCCGGTCCCAGATGTTGTTGTACGAGAGAGGGACCTCTCTCGCTCGCAGCCCGGTCGGACCTGGACGAGCTAGGAACCTGACTAACAGGCTTCCTCCGATCTCTCCTCTGATCCGTTGTCACTGGGTGTGTACTATTGTCTATTATAGTGCTCGCATCACCCAAATCTCCTTCCTGGACCGCAACGGACGAACCCGGCTGCCAAACCATTCGATGAATGGACGCTACACCGGGTGAGCTAGCGAATGTCAACGCCGTCGATCCTACTAGGGACCTCTTAGGCGATTGACGTATTTCCATGAGCACTTATTGCTGCTAGCTCTTCATTTAACTATGACGACAGAGTCACACTTTGAAAGACATCACGGTAACTTTTGCGAACAAGAAACCAGACTTGCTTGTTTAATAGCAAGCATATATATATATAGCGTCGTTCAATAATTCGAAAGTTCCTGTGACATTATTGGACTGTGTCGGAAATTGAGGGACGATGTCCCTGAACCAATCAAAACATTCTTGTGTCCACCGACGCTATCAGTCTCTTATCCGGCATCGCAGCATTCTGGTCCGACAAAACAACCTCTAGAAGACAAAGTCGGATGACATGTACAGCAGCTTATGTTGTTCCGAAAGGGAAAGCTCAAAATCCTCCGAATCCCTTTTGCCATCCTGTCGGACCCTATGAAGTTTTCGGACGTCCGTACCTGACTCAGCGTCGTCTTATATTACATGATGCGACAGAGAGGCCTGTGGAGTAGCGGTCTTACGATGCTTTGCCGCTGGAAGCTCCGTGTATGTTGACTCCTGCATACTTTTCTTATGCGAACCTCCGGAGTCTACAGGCTTTGTGTCCCTGGCTACCGGATGGCGTGACCTGGTTGCCGTGGATTCTCTGATTGGCGAAGTTGACTGGATATCCGAGGTCACGTAGCCAAGGTGCGGTCGCGTGTGCTGCCATGAGGATGAGGAAGCCTTATTGACAGTCTCTCCAGACTGTCTATATAACGGAGCGTCCTGAGCGGCGGACGTATCCTCCGAATGCGAAACATTTGTACCACAACATCTGGGGCCAGATGTTGTTGTACGAGAGAGGGGCCTCTCTCGCTCGCAGCCCGGATGGACCTGGACGAGCTAGGAACCGGACTAATAGGCTTCCTCCGTTCTCCCCTCTGATCCGCCGTCACTGGGTGTGCACTTGGTTGATTTATAGTGCTCGCATCACCCTGTTCTTGATCGTCTGAAATAGAGATTGATAAACTAGAGTGCCCTGCGGGGAAAGGACCGGCATGGCCATTTCCCCGCTAACATACCGTGACACACGCTTCCCATGTTGTCATCGAAATTAACACATACTGAACAGGTGTTAGTGCGAGTACACTGACTACATTTATACAATGATTATGAAAGTCAGAGGAAGATTTCCTCTTATTACAATAGAACAATATCCTTTCATTGTGAAAAGAATACAAAGTCCTAGTACTCGCACCAACCCCTAAAAACTAAAATACATAATAACATGATCCATTAACATAGAAAAAATAATTGAAATCAAAAAATTTTTTGAAAAAATATTTTTTCAGAAAAGCCCAAGTTTCTGAAAAGTAACGTTGAGCCCCAATGGATCCCAAGCCTAAGTGTGGACAAAAATTTTAAAAATATTTTAAAAAATTAATGCAACACTTACGAATAATAATAATGTATCTAGTTATGATTAAACTAACACCAAGACAAGAAATCCCCCTCACACGGAGGCTGTTGTCAATGTAAACAAGAAGTGTAAAAAACACCAGAAACATGACTCCAGGCACTGATAACCCTGGCCCGAAATCAGTTACCAATAATACGCTATCTGATGCAAAACAGAGACTTCCAGGGAAGAAACTACAGAACATCAGATGGTAGATGCAGAACACTACGCCTAAACACCCATGGGTGAGGACATAAACATGGGGAAAAGAACAGAATTCATTCTGTTATCCAGCTAAAACTCCCAAGAAATTTTAGTAATAATATTACAGAAAATATGCCAAAAGCATGGGAGAATAGCAAGGGGGGACTTAAAGGAAAGGGAGAGAGGAAAACACTGAACAAGCAGTGTAACTTTATAGCAAGAATGACCACAACAGGCCCATGCCTCGAAAATAGGTAACTTAACATAATTTCATTAAAAAATTTTAAGTTACAGCCCTGATTATTTTCTGTCACTCATTTTTCCTCTCCTCCTTCTATTTCCTCCTTAGATCCACCATTTCTGTAATATTTATGTGACTGGCATCATTTAAACTGAGATTTACAAGCACAAAGATCAGTCAGATGTTAACTGATGAAGGGCCAAACAAAGAATGATTAATGGCGCCAATTTCAGGACGTCCTTGACACTGCGCATGCGCAGTAGAGGCGAAGTATGGAGGGCCATTCAGGACATGATTTCTTTGGTTTTAGATGCAAATTTTGGGGATTGGGGGGCAAAATTTGTGTTTGGCCCTAGATTTTTAAGAGTTAGCACCAGCTATGTCAGGGTCATTGGTACAGTATAAAAATATCTTTTTTTTTTGACATCAATCAATTACTTAGGACCCAATTATCCTACATGTCAAATTTGGTTCAAATCAAAGTACCGGTTCTTGAAATACAAATTCTGGGCAAAGCCCGAAATGGATGTGCTCCCACAGAGAGCTCAAATATTGACCTACCAACTCCCCTTGAACAAACTTTAATCTTCAACACCAAGTGATGTTCCATACCAAATATCAAGGCATTCTTGGTGGTTCATGAGAAGAAGATTTTTAAAGATTTTTAGGCTTTTGGGGGATTAGCCAGAGCCTGAAGATTGCAGCTACTTCATTTGAACAAAATAAAAAGGGTATAATCCATGGATGGTCTGTGCAATATATGTTTGAATATGGCTTAATGGTTGTGAAGAAGAAGACAAGTTTCCAAAAGTTAATGGACGACAGACGACGGACGAAAGATGATGGACGCCAAGTGATGGCAATAGCTCATACAGACTTGCACTCAGGTGAGCTAAAAATGAATTTTCAAGTCAAAAAGGAACATAACTCTGGCAAAAATCGTCGGACTGCACCCCGATTCAAACCGGATCTGTATTTTATGTTGATACACCAATATACCAAATTTTATTTTTGATTTGGCCAACTATAACTAAAGTTATCATTGGGAAACCAAAGTAGGACGGATGCACGCACGCATGGACACTGACTACTTTAATTGTCCCTCAAAAAAAAAATTTTCAGCGGACAAATATGTAAAAAAAACATGTACAAATATTGTCATTTTGGAGGTAAGATGCTACATATTGCAGCAGATTTTCTCTTCTCTTTAGCAGCACATTTAAACAATATCATATTCAAGGCCTGAGAATAACAACACTACTAAAGTTTTTCTAACCCTTTACTGCACGCCCCCCCCCCCCCCCATCACCAAAAACAAGAGGCCTGAGGCACTCACCTGACCAAAGCTACCACAGAAATAATGCCCAGATTTTCTGTAATGCAAAACTAGGGAGTTCAAATATCAACCTAGGGACTTAACTTGAACAAACTTGAAGGATGTTTTATACCAAATATCAAAAGATCTGGTGATTCTGGAGAATAAGATTTTGATAATATTACCAATTTTGCACTATGTCAAATTTGCACCCCCCCCCCCCCCTCCCCAACCCCAGGGTACACAAATATCAGCCCAGGGACTTTACTGGAACAAATTGAATCTCAACCCTCTAAGGATTCTGTATACTAAATATCAAAGATTCTGATTGTATCTCAAGAAGAAGATATTTTAAGATTATTTTCCATACTTCACAAAGTTAAAATTCAGGCTCCCATACAGGGATGCACAAATTGGACGATCGTCCATTACATTTGTCTAGTGGTTTTCTAAAGAAAATTTGGATAACCATTTCTCACTCTTCTAAATTAACGCAGCCTGAGTTAGCTCCTTAAAGAAATTCTACATGCAACTTAACAATTTCAAAGAACGTGGCGACAAACAAAGTGCACGCAATACAACAGTGTAGATAGTAAAACAAAGTGAGCCGCTATAATCTGTTTCTACTAATGCGCAAGCAGTACTATAGGCACTAGCTAAATAGACTATAGGGAATAATGTGCATGCTTTGATTATGCCTGGGTCACTGTCAAGTGTCGCAAGTGACATGGGTCTTGTGATAAGAGAGCTGGGAGGTTGACTGCAACTAAAGGTCGTGTGAGACTACCGAAAATCACAACAGTGCCCCAATAAACACAATCTCAAATTCACTTTTAAAATTTCAGCATGTTTTTAGAGAAATAAAACAAGTATCAAATTACTAAAATGACTACATAATTCACTTAAATGCAATATCTACACATCTGCTGGCCACTGTCAATAATTTTTATGTGCACCGGTATGTTTGAATGGAATTAAAAAACAAAAACTGTTGTAGAATATACTTGCACCAATGCCATTTTCAAGACTTTAAGCCAAGATTTGAGGCTTTCCGTATCAATACACGAAACTCAACATGATATTCATTAATATTTATGACCTGTCAACACCAATGGTGAAGCATTGTAAAATATTCATATATTTATTTCTAAATGCCATTTTGAAAGCTTGAACTCCTAAATCTGTTTCAAAGTCACAGTTGAAGTCGAATGGAAATTTAGGGTTACAATGATCTATAGGAGCAACTTTTACTCGAAAACATTTTTAGACTCGATCGTGTTACCCTAAACACAGGGGTTTTTTTTGGCCTGACATTTTGCAAAATTACAGGAATAGATATGTTATAATTATTTATTCAACTGATAAAATCAACAGAAGATACCTTGTTAGCTGTTAGTAGAAGATGTTGCAAGAATAATGTGGGACCAATCTGATAGGTATATGCAGATGGTTTCTATATGCTCATGGACAATCAAAACCGCATCCAGGGTTTTTTGCTTTAAAAAAACTGAAACCGCAGTGTAAATCCCACAACCTCTCAGCTCTACTTGTGATTTCTTTGATCCTTTTCGTCAAAGCAATGCACGTGGTCTCCGAAACGTGCAGACAGGTTGATAACTTCATAGGTTTCATAACTCTTTAAAGTTGATCAATAAAACAGTATTCCATGATGTAGGGACAGGCTAACGTTTAATGACACTGTGTCTACAGTGTATCAGTTTTCTGTGAGTACAGTCAATGAAAGATACACCTTATGTGTGCCAGTATGGAGATGAATTTCTTAGTAGTTCAACGCAGTTTGTTCCCAACTTCAACAGTAATCTATATCTCATATTATCGGATGCAATATCGGGAGTATGGTTATCTGGTTGATGGCTTTTTTAACCAGTTGAGTTTCTTTGCAACCAGATGCAAACTGGATATCCGGCTAACCGTGGCAGCTCCATATATTACAAATTAACAACAAGAGGCCCCACAGGGCCTGAAGCCCTCATCTTGTACAGAACACAATTTAAACAGAGTCCAAGAATGAGTCTACATTAAGCAAGCCATCTCCATAGGCTACACTGTCAATCCTTGAGTCCCTCAGGAGTGACAAAAATAATCTGGGCATCATGCCTTTTCTTCAGTTGATCCTAAGTAAAATGTAGAGCTCCCCTATGAAGCCCCTTGATACAACCTATATGGATTAATCTTAGTACCTCTAGAGGGTACTGAATACAAAATTTTTAATTCATCAGCAAAATGGCCAATTCCGGCTCCCATAGAGAGCCCAAATATTAACCCAGGCTCTTGATTTGAACACAGTTAAATCTGACTTCCCTAGAGATGTTGTGTACCGAATATGAAAGCATTCTGACTGTTGGATCTGAAGAAGAGAAATTGTAGAGAAATTTCTTCGAATTGCACTAAGTTCAAATTTGGGCTACCATAGCGAGCCCAAATATTAACCTATGGATCTGATTTGAACAAACTTGAATCTGACCCCCCCCCCCCCCCCCCCCCCCCCCTAGAGGATCTGAAGAAGAAGAGAAGATTATTAAAGATTATTCCCCATATTGCACTAAGTTAAAATTCGGACTCCCATGGGAACCCCAAATATTGACCCAGGGACTTGATTTGAACAAACTTGAATCTGCCCCCCTGCCCCCCCCCCCCCCCCCCCCCCCCCCCCCCCACAATCTGAGATATATTGTATACCAAATATGAAAGAAGAATTCTGACTGGTGGATCTGAAGAGGATTTTAAGTTAAACTTTGAGATCTAAAAAAGAGACCAAATATCAACCCATGGATCTGATTTGAACAAACTTGAATCTGCCCCCCTGCCCCCCCCCCCCCCCCCCCCCCTCCCCACAATCCGAGATATATTGTATACCAAATATGAAAGAAGAATTCTGACTGGTGGATCTGAAGAGGATTTTAAGTTAAACTTTGAGATCTAAAAAAGAGACCAAATATCAACCCATGGATCTGATTTGAACAAACTTGAATCTGATCCCCCCCCCCCTGTATACCAAATATCAAAAGAATCTCACTGGTTGATTTGAAGAAGATTTTTTAAGCTTATCCCCCATATTGCCCTAAGTTAATTATTCAGGCTCCTGTATTGGGCCCAAATATTAACCCAGAGTCTCAATTTGAACAAATCTGAATCTAACACCCCTCCCCCCCCCCCCACCCCCTACCTCACCAAGATGTTGGAAACCAAATTTGAAAAGAATCGGACTGTTGAATCTGAAGAAGATTTTTTAAGCTTATTCCCCATATTGCCTTAAGTTAATTATTCAGGCTCCTGTATTGAGCCCAAATATTAACTGAGGGGCTTAATTTGAACACACTTGTATGTGACCCCCCCCCCCCCCCCCTCCTCCTATTGATGCTGTATACCAATTACCAAAAGATTCTGATCAGTGGTTCTGAAGAAAACATTTTTTTCAATGTTTGCAAATATGGTGACCTATCATTTTTTTGATGCCCTGTACAGAACAGCCTGACACAACCAACCGATGGCTATAAATGAAATGGCAAAATTGAAGATCACTGGTACCAATGTTATTTGATGAAATTTCAACATAACAGCATTGTGTGTGCACAACGTCACAGCAATCCATTCATTTTAAAAGTAAACTGTAAGGCTGGCTAAAGGAAGAATGTTGATACACAAATGCAGTATGTTCAGAGGTTATTGTAAACAGCAACTTTTTTCACAGAAATGAATGCTAATCAATAGCTCTTATCTAGAGGTCTAGTGTAACGAGCACACCAAGTTCAAAAACAATCCTCCGATAAATGTGCCCTGTAGGCCATGTCAAAGAAGAATGTTGACACACAAATGCAATAAATTCAAAGATTGTTGCTAACATCAACAGTTTTTGATGGAAATGAAAAGAAAATTGATAGCTCCTATCTTTGTCACCCTGCATAAGCATACAAAGTTTCAAAACAACCTGATAATGAATGCTCCCTCTAAGGCATGCCAAAGGAAGATGTTAATGCACTAATCCACTAAGTTTGAAGATTATTGCTTGTGGCAATGTTTTTTTTGGTTTTTTTAGTGGAAATTCATAAATATACCCTGCCGAGAGTGCAAAAGGGATAAGTTGATGCACAAATGCAGTAAGTTCAAAGGCTGGCAATAACAACAATAATTTTTTATGGATATGAAAAATGAAAGTGTCAATGACACTGTAGCTCAACTTGTTAGAGACATGTACATGTATAGTATGTGACACAGCAATGACAAACATCTAGGTAATGACCTGATAACAAAGGTACATGTAATGTATTGTAACGGTCTGTACATAAATACTGACCTTAGCCTGTAACAAATGTATAGGTAAAGTATTGTAAAGGTGGGCGACAGTCAGATGCCAAACTAGAAAAGAAATCTTTGAGTCCCAGAGTGGGACTGCACCACAAAATATTTGTTCTCATAGCACTGTGGTAATAAAGGCACCCCAAAACACATTCGTTCCTGTCCCAAGGTGAAAACAAAGGTACCCAAGAAGTTTCGTGAAGATCAGTTCATAAATACGAGCTGTATAGAAGTTGTGACAAAAAACTGATTGGACCAAATTTCGGTACAAAATGGCCACTGGCAGCCAACTTGAATTTTGGACCATACCCAGAAACACTCGTTCTCGTCCAAAGGTGATAACAAAGGTACCCAAGAAGTTTCGTGAAGATCGGTTGATAAATACAGCCTCTAGCCCAAGCTGTATTGACATGTGCACTTACAGTGTATAAGTAGCACTGAATAAATCAAAGTTCATCTAATTTGCAGAATTTCTGCACGAGAAAAAAACCCGTACTATATGTGATGTATTCCATGTTACTAAACATTCATACAAAAATTTATTCAAATCAGAACTTTCATATTCCACTAATTTTGGTACAAAATGGCTGCTGGTGGCCATCTTGAATTTCGGACCACACCAAAAAACACTCGTTCTCATCCCACGGTGATAACAAAGGTACTCAAGAAGTTTCGTAAAGATCGGTTCATAAATACGGCCTCTAGCCTGAGCCGTATAGAAGTTGTGTACAAAAAACTGATTAGACCTAATTTCGGTACAAAATGGCCACTGGCAGCCATCTTGAATTTTGGACCGCACCCAGAAACACTCGTTCTCAGACTCTAGTCCGAGCGGTATTGAGATGTGTACTTACTGTGTGTAAGTAGCACTGAAAAAATCAAAGCTCATCTAATTTGCATAATTTCTGCACAAGAAAAAAACCTGTATTATATGTGATGTATCCCATGATACTAAACATTCACACAAAAAATTATTCAAATCAGAGCTTTCATATGGAAGTTCTGTGCAAAAATCGGATTGCACCTAATTTTGTACAAAATGGCTGCCATCGGCCATCTTGAATTTCGGACCGGACCTCAAAACACTCATTCTTGTCCACGGTGATACCAAAGGTATCCAAGAAGTTTCGTAAAGATCGGTTCGTAAATACGGCCTCTAGCCCGAGCCGTATTGGCATTTGCACTTACAGTGCTGAAAGTAACACTAAATACATCAAAATTAGTCTAATTTGCATAATTTACGCACGAGAAAAAAACCTGTACTATATGTGATGTATCCTATGGTACTAAACATTCATACAAATGAAAGTGTCAATGACACTGTAGCTTAACTTGTGTGTTGTGTTTGATGAAAAGGATAATGTTCAATGTTTATGAAAGGATTATGAAATAAGACAAGAATTGTGATAATTGGGAATATGTTCATTTCTGTTCCCTGTATGCTATGTTTATGATAAAAATAATATGAGGTGTACACTGTTCTAAAGATCTGAGGGGTGGGTTAATATGATCTCACAGTTAATATACGTGGCCCTCACAGTTAACGTATATCAACAAAAGTTACCAAATTACAGTGAAATTATTCCAAAATGAGTCATCCTATCAAGTTACATTAAAATCCCTTCATAAATATGCACTGTAGACTGTGCTAAAGGTTTTCGGGCTTTGGGCCCCTGTAGCCGTCAGTTTCCCAATTGCATCCAAAGGGGACATTCTCATCTAGACATTATATGAAGTCAATCTACCAAGTTACAATGAAATCCCTCCATAAATACGACCTGTAGACTGTGCTAAAGGTTTTTGGGCTTTGGGCTCTGGCAGCCATCATGGTTGAATGATCGCAACCAAAAGGGGACAATCTCATCTGGGCATCATCTGGAGTGATCCTACAAAGTTACAATGAAATCCCTTCATAAATATGCACTGTAGACTGTGCTAAAGATTTTCGGGCTTTGGGCCCCTGTAGCCGTCAGTTTCCCAATTGCATCCAAAGGGGACATTCTCATCTAGACATTATATGAAGTCAATCTACCAAGTTATAATGAAATCCCTCCATAAATACGACCTGCATACTGTGCTAAAGGTTTTTGGGCTTTGGGCTCTGGCTGCCATCATGGTTGAATGATCGCAACCAAAAGGGGACAATCTCATCTGGGCATCATCTGGAGTGATCCTACAAAGTTACAATGAAATCCCTTCATAAATATGACCTGTAGACTGTGCTCAAGGTTTTTGGGCTTCGGGCCCCTGAAGCCATCACAGTTGACCAATCATGACCAAAAGGGGATGTCATCATCTAGACATTATATGGAGTCAAACTTACGGGTTACAATGAAGTCCTTCCATAAATATGACCAATATTTAGACTATGCTAAAGGTTTTGGGGTTTTGGGTTCGGGCAGCCATCAAGGCTGAATGATTGCGACCAAAAGGGGACGTTCTCATCTAGACATTATTTAGAGTCATCCTACCAAGGTACAATGAAATCCCTTCATAAATATCACCTGTAGACTGTGCTAAAGATTTTCGGGCTTTGGGCCCCTGTAGCCAACACAGTTGCCTAATGGTGTCCAAAAGGGGCTGTTCTCATCTAGACATTACATGAAGTCAACCTACCAAGTTACAATGAAATCCCTTCATAAATATGATCTGAAGACTGTGCTAAAGGTTTTCGGGCTTTAGGCTTGGGCAGCCATCATAGTTGAATGATCGCAACCAAAAGGGAACATTCTCATCTGGACATCATCTGGAGTGATCCTATGAAGTTACAATGAAATCCCTTTATAAATATGACCTGTAGACTGTGCTCAAGATTTTCGAGCTTCAGGCACCTGTTGACATCACAGTTGACCAACCACGAGCAAAAGGGGATGTCATCATCTAGGCATTATATGGAGTCAACCTAACAAGTTACAATGAAATCCTTCCATAAATACGACCTATAGACATGCTAAAGGTTTTTGGGCTCGGGCAGCCATCAAGGCTGAATGATCGTGACCAAAAGGGGACCTTCTCATCTGGACACTATTTGGAGTCATCCTACCCAGCTACAATAAAATCCCTTCATAATTATGACCTGTAGACTGTTCTAAAGGTTTTCGGGCTTTGGGCCCCGGAAGCCGTCACAGTTGCCCAATCGTGTCCAAAAGGGGACGTTCTCATCTAGACATTATATGAAGTCAACCTACCAAGTTACAATGAAATCCCTTCATAAATATGACCTTAGACTGTGCTAAAGGTTTTCGGGCTTCGGGCTCGGGCAGCCATCATGGTTGAATGATCGCAACCAAAGGGGACAATCTCATCTGGGCATCATCTGGAGTGATCCTGCGAAGTTACAATGAAATCCCTTCATAAATATGACCTGCAGACTGTGTTCAAGGTTTTCGGGCACCTGTAGCCATCACAGTTGACCAATCACGACCAAAAGGGGACGTCATCATCTAGGCATTATATGGAGTCAACCTAACAATGTTACAATGAAATCCTTCTATAAATATAACCTTTCGCCTATGCTAAAGGTTTTTGGGCTCGGGCACCCATCAAGGCTGAATGATCACGGCCAAAATGGGACGTTCTCGTCTAGACATTATTTGGAGTCAACCTACCAAGTTACAATGAAATCCCTTCATAAATATGACCTGTAGACAGTGCTAAAGGTTTTCGGGCTTCGGGCACCTTTAGCCATCAAAGTTGCCCAATCATGTCCAAAAGGGGATGTTCTCATCAAGACATTATATGAAGTCAACCTACCAAGTGACTATGAAATCCCTTCATAAATATGACTTGTAGACTGTGCTTAAGGTTTTCGGGCTTCGGGCTCGGGCAGCCATCATGGCTGAATGATCGCAACCAAAGGGGACAATCTCATCTGGGCATCATCTGGAGTGATCCTATGAAGTTACAATGAAATTCCTTCATAAATATGACCTGTAGACTGTGCTCAAGGTTTTTGGGCTTCGGGCACTTGTAGCCATCACAGCTGACCAATCACGACCAAAAGGGGATGTCATCATCTAGGCATTAAATGGAGTCATCCTAATAGGTTACAATGAAATCCTTCCATAAATATGACCTTTTACCTATGCTAAAGGTTTTTGGGCTCGGGCACCCATCAAGGCTGAATGATCGCGATCAAAAGGGGACGTTCTCATCCAGACATTATTTGGAGTCATCCTACCAAGTTACAATGAAATCCCCTCATAAATATGACCTGTAGACTGTGCTAAAGGTTTTCGGGCTTCGGGCACCTTTAGCTGTCACAGTTGCCCAATCATGTCCAAAAGGGGACGTTCTCATCTAGACATTATATGAAGTTAACCTACCAGGTTACAATGAAATCCCTTCATAAATATGACCTGTAGACTGTGCTTAAAATTTTCGGGCTTGGGCTCGGGCAGCCATCATGGGTGAATGATCGCGCGTTCTCATCTAGACATTATATGAAGTTAACCTACCAAGTTACAATGAAATCCCTTCATAAATATGACCTGTAGACTGTGCTAAAGGTTTTCGGGCTTCGGGCTCGGGCAGCCATCATGGGTGAATGATCGCAACCATAGGGGACAATCTCATCTGAGCATCATCTGGAGTGATCCTAAGAAGTTACAATGAAATCCCTTCATAAATATGACCTGTAGACTGTGCTCAAGGTTTTCGGGCTTCGGGCACTTGTAGCCATCACAACTGACCAATCACGACCGAAAGGGGATGCCATCATCTAGGCATTATATGGAGTCAACCTAACAGGTTACAATGAAATCCTTCCATAAATATGACCTTTTGCCTATGCTAAAGGTTTTTGGGCTCGGGCACCCATCAAGGCTGCATGACTGCGATCAAAATGGGACGTTCTCATCTAGACATTATTTGGAGTCATCCTGCCAAGTTACAATGAAATCACTTCATAAATATGACCTCTAGACTGTGCTAAAGGTTTTCGGGCTTCGGGCTCCTGTAGCCGTCACAGTTGCCCAATCACGTCCAAAGGGGGACTTTCTCATCTAGACATTGTATGAAGTCAACCCACCAAGTTACAATGAAATTCCTCAATAAATATGACCTGTAGACTGTGCTAAAGGTTTTCGGGTTTTGGGCTCGGGTAGTCGTCACGGTTGGCAGATCATGCCCAAATGGGGAAATTCTCATCTAGACATCATAAGGAGTCATCCTCCCAAGTTACAATGAAATCCCTCCACATTAAACATGACCTGCAGACTGTGCTAAAAGTTTTTGGGTTTCGGGCTTGGGCAGCCATCACGGTTGATAGATCATGTCCAAAAGGGGACGTTCTCATCTAGGCACTATACAGAGGCATCCTACCAAGTTACAA
Organism: Pictodentalium vernedei; assembly: GCA_031216915.1. Lineage (NCBI taxonomy): Eukaryota > Metazoa > Mollusca > Scaphopoda > Dentaliida > Dentaliidae > Pictodentalium > Pictodentalium vernedei. The sequence continues at coordinate 731,110,848 of CM062297.1, read as the reverse complement.
TGAAATCCCTTCATAAATACGAACTGTAGACTGTGCTAATGGTTTTCGGGTTTTGGGCTCGGGCAGCCATACCGGTTGCCCGATCGCGACCAAAAGGGGACGTTCTCATCTAGACATGACCCCAAACCTGCATATGAAATTTCGTGAGGATCAGACAAGAACTGCGGGGTGTAGCCTGTGCTAAAGGAAAATGTGAACAGATGTCACAGACTCACAGACTAACAGACTTCCGCACGCGTGATGGCAATAGCTTATCTTGACTATGTCAAGTTAAGCTAAAAATTATTCAAATCAGCACTTTCATATGGAAGTTCTGCCCAAAAATCTGATTGCACCTAATTTTGTACAAAATGGCTGCCAGCGGCCAACTTGAATTTTGGATCGGACCCAAAAACACTCGTTCTCGTCCCATGGTCATAACAAAGGTACCCAAGAAGTTTCGTAAAGATCGGTTCATAAATACGGCCTCTAGCCCGAGCCGTATTGAATTTTTGATGGACAGACGGCCATGGCATAAGCTCAAATTTGGCTTTGCCAAAGTTGAGCTAAAAATCAAAAGCTCACATCTAGCCGTCATCCCGAACACACACACCAAGTTTTAAAGTGATCCGATCATAAATGTGCCCTGAAGGGTGTGCCAAAGGGAAATATTGAGGTCTAACTAAACTAAGTTCAAAGGTTGTTGCCAACATTTTTCGACAGAAATGGGAGAAAATTGATTGCTCCCACATAGATGTGACCCCACACAAGCACACCAAGTTTCCAAGTGATCCAATCATAAATGTGCCCAGCAGGGTGTGTCAAAGGGAAATATTGATGCATAACTGCACTAAGTTTTTACTAAGTTCATCAAATTCATTGTCAACGGCAACTAATTTCAACGGAAATGGAAGAAAATTGATAGCTCCCATCTAGAGGTCACCATAAACCAGCACACCAAGTTTACAGTGATTCAATCATAAATGTGCCCTGCCGGGTGTGTCAAAGAGAAATATTGATGCATAACTGCAATAAGTTCATCGAAGGTCATTGCCAGCAGCAACATTTTTTGACAGAAATTGAAGAAAATCAGTAGTTCCTAGAGGTTACCCCAAACAAGCATACCAAGTTTCAAAGTGATCAAATCATAAATGTTCCCTGTAGGGTGTGCCAAAGGGAAATACTGAGGACTGACTAAACTAAGTTCAAAGGTCACAGCCAGCGGCAACACTTTTTGACAGAAATGGAAGAAAATCAATAGCTCCCATCTGGAGGTCACCCCAAACAAGCATACAAGGTTTCAATGCAATCCGATCATAAATGTACCCTGTAGGGTGTGCCAAAGGGAAATCATTATGTGTATATTCCCTGTAAAAGTAGTCTTCCAAATTACCCCAGTTGTTACATATGATTACATAATGCAGTCACTGTTAATCCGGTTCAATTAAGATCTCTGTGTTTATTTATAGAGGAACTTTTTATGAATGGGCGGAGCTAATTAATGGGGTTTTCCAGCACTGGTCTGATAAAGCATAACACTTTTGAGATGTTGTTTATAACCTTTCTGACAACTTTTATTTATCAAGTGTTATTAAATATCTTTTTGAAATTTATTCTGTATTTTATTATAATTGATTGGGAATTTATTGGGAATATCAATATATTCAATTAAATTTTCAATTAATTGTAATTTGTTACAAAAACAAATGGAAGAGTCAATGACACTGTATCTCAACTTATTAAGACATGTGCATGTACAGTATGTGGCACAGCAATGACCTGTAACAAAGGTACATTTAAAGTATTGTAACGGTCTGTACATAAATACTGACCGTAGCCTGTAACAAATGTATAGGTAAAGTATTGTAAAGGTGGGTGACAGTCAGATGCTAAACTAGAAAAGAAATCTTTTGAGTCCCAGAGTGGGTCTGACTGAACCCTAAAATATTTGTTCTCATAGCACAGTGATAACAAAGGCACACCAAAACACACTCGTTCCTGTGAAAACAAAGGTACCCAAGAAGATTTGTGAAGATCAGTTCATAAATACGAGCTGTACAGAAGTTGTGACAAAAAACTGATTAGACCTAATTTTCGGTACAAAATGGCCACTGGCAGCCATCGTGAATTTTGGACCGCACCCAGAAACACTCGTTCTTGTCCAAAGGTGATAACAAAGGTACCCAAGAAGTTTCGTGAAGATCGGTTGATAAATACAGCCTCTAGCCCAAGCTGTATTGACATGTGCACTTACAGTGTATAAGTAGCACTGAATAAATCAAAGTTTATCTAATTTGCATAATTTCTGCACGAAAAAAAACCCTGTACTATATGTGATGTATTCCATGTTACTAAACATTCAAACAAAAATTTATTCAAATCAGAACTTTCATACAGAAGTTCTGTACAAAAGACTGATTGCACTAATTTTGGTACAAAATGGCTGCTGGTGGCCATCTTGAATTTCGGACCACACCAAAAAACACTCGTTCTCATCCCACGGTGATAACAAAGGTACCCAAGAAGTTTCGTAAATATCAGTTCATACATATGGCCTCTAGCCTGAGCCGTACAGAAGTTGTGTACAAAAAACTGATTAGACCTAATTTGGGTACAAAATGGCCACTGGCAGCCATCTTAAATTTTGGACCACACCCAGAAACATTCGTTCTCATCCCAAGGTGATAACAAAGGTACCCAAGATGTTTCGTGAAGATCGGTTCATAAATACAGACTCTAGCCCGAGCCGTATTGACATGTGTACTTATTGTGTGTAAGTAGCACTGAAAAAATCAAAGTTCATCTAATTTGCATAATTTCTGCATGAGAAAAAAACCTGTACTCTCTGTGATGTATCCCATGGTACTAAACATTCACACAAAAAATTATTCAAATCAGCACTTTCATATGGAAGTTCTGTGCAAAAATCTGATTGCAACAAATTTTGTACAAAATGGCTGCCATCGGCCATCTTGAATTTCGGACCAGACCCCAAAACACTCGTTCTCGTCCCACGGTGATACCAAAGGTACCCAAAAAGTTTCGTAAAGATCGGTTCATAAATATGGCCTCTAGCCTGAGCCGTATTGGCATTTGCACTTACAGTGCTGAAATTAACACTAAATACATCAATGTTAGTCTAATTTGCATAATTTACGCCTGAGAAAAAAACCAGTATTATATGTGATGTATCCCATGGTACTAAACATTCATACAAAAAATTATTCAAATCAGCGCTTTCATATGGAAGTTCTGCGCAAAAATCTGATTGTACCTAATTTTGTACAAAATGGCTGCCAGCTGCCAACTTGAATTTCGGATCGGACCCAAAAACACTCATTCTTGTCCCATGGTATTGAATTGCGGACGGACAGACGGATAACTGGCCATGGCATAAGCTCAAATTAAAATATTCTTGGCATATAAAGTTCAAATGGAGAAATATTCAAGTCTAATTACTGTGTAATATTCAATTTTGCATTTAACACTTCAAGTGACATAACTAAAAATCGGCCAGCGCTATACACGAAATTCGTCATTTCCATTTTTTTAAAGGTTTTTATCTTAATTTTTTGCTTCCAAAGCATATCTTATGACTCCTGATTGAAACGAGCGCGTAGTGTTTTGAAAGCAAAACACAGTTTGACAATTGCTGTCTTCTACTTTAACTAAGATTAGATAAACGGTTTATCGGTAAACCCTTTACCCAACAGTTCAGCAGTACTGTCCAGATTATTGCACAAAAGCCTACATCTTTGCTTCTGAAATATAGCTTATGCTCCCTCGTTTGCAACTAGTCTGAGGGTCTTGGCTAGTTTCAGTAAGGAGTCATAAACTATATTTTGAAACAGAATCATGTAAAAAGTACTGTCTTGATCGACGCTTTTTGGACGATTTGGCCCGATCTTCAAGTTTTGCACTTTTCGACCCCGCGCTTTTCGGCCTCGCCAGGTCAGGCGCTCTTCGGCCTCGGGATGTTCGGATGGGTTAATGTAATAATGTATAAAGAAAATAAATTCATTTTAATGATTTATTTCAAGTTATCGACTAACAAGAAGTATGTTACTAAGGTAACACATGCCCCCCCTTGTGACCTTCACCTTGCAGATGCGGTGGAACCTATTATACACGACACACCTTCTGACTGTCCTTAACATTTGTAAAAAGTTTAACAATTGTACTATAATTTGTTTCTGAGTTATGGCTGAGACACGAATATTGATGATTTTCAGTGTGACCTTGACATGTGACCTTGACCTTACGGACCTGGCTGTGGTGTGTGACACATCCACCAGTTGTCCTTTATAATTGAGTGAAGTTAAATGATTGTAGCCCTAATAGTTTTGGAGTTATGCTCGAGACACGATTTGTGACCCTGAACATATGAAGGTCAATTGTGACCTTCACCTTGCATATGCGGCGGAAACTATGCGACACACCTTCTGACTGTCCTTAACATTTGTAAAAAGTTTAACAACTGTACTATGATTCGTTTTGGAATTATGGCTGAGACACGAATATTGACCGATTTTAGTGTGACCTTGAAATGTGACCTTGACCTTGAAGGTACAAATCTGGCTATGGTGTGTGACACATCCTCCCATGGTCCTTTATAATTGTGTGAAGTTTGACGACTGTGGCCCTAACAGTTTTCGAGTTATTGGCTCGGACACACACACACATGCGGACACACGGACGGTCACACGCACACTTCAATCACTATATGCCACCCGACCTAAGTCGGGGGGCATAAAAATATTCAACACATATTTACATCATGAACACAAAAAAGACTGACAACAAATCGAGATGCAATTGATTGCCTTCTATTTCAGTTATGACCACTTATAATCTGCCCATATTAATACTGTCAAAAATAATTTTAATGATTTTATTTGCAATGTCCGGTTTCCGTTTTTGAATTCACTCAAATTAAAGGGGTCGTCTCGATAACCGGCAGCTATTGTTTCCAGAGGTAAGGTCAGTAGGTGTGAATAATCCGCATGATCAAGGGATTCCCGCTGATAGTCTGTATCTTATTTTTCCGACTTGCCGAGGAAATTATAACTACAGCAGCTGTATATATATTTAACAATATTTTTCGCATACATCATACAATATATATAAAAATATTTATCACATATTTTTCACATACATATATTATTACTTTTTTAAATAAAGTAACATAATACAGTAATGCAATGCAATAATTAGGAAAACAATTCAAAATATTGTGAAATACAGAAATATTACAATGAACCACACGAAATGTAGTTTTCTCAGTGGCCCGAGCCCGAACATTTTGAAACAGAGTCCAAATATTCTAACCTGTCCATTTCCCCCTCTTGAAACACACGTTTATAATGTCTTATTGCATCATCGAAGGCCCGGTACTTCCTTTTTCTGGGTGCCACTTTCCCACCCTTACAATTTGTAATATTGTTGCTTCTTGATTTGCCTGCTCCTCTATGATAAATTGGATCAATCTAAATATGTTTGGATGGGGCCAGCAATCAACTGTTGAAGTTTTCTGTGCCAGCCTTTTACGTGGTTAGTTGTTCTTGGCCCCACTGTCTCATAATGATTCCACAGATGTCTACCATGGCTCCCTTCTACCAAATACGTGGTAACATAGTCTGTAAATTTATTGTTGTACGTGGGTCAACTGGACGATCTTCATGCACATGCGCCTCATCCCAGGCCTCATGAGCATAAAACCATGCCTAGCTGATTTCGTCAATTGGGATGAAAGGCAGTCCCATGGCACAACGAATTAGCTGATGAACAGTGGGGTCCTGTTGGTATTCTGTTTTCAACCCCACATCATTGGCCTTTCTCCAGACACACCAGGTATAATGGAATAAACATCCCCTCAGGATTGTTGAAGGAAATATCTCTCTGATGGCATTCTGTGCGTCATTTTCATAGTCCGTGAACCAGTGTGTCGGGGATAGGTTTGCACCAATCTCCTGTGAACATTGTTTTGTAAGTTGGAAGAATCGTCGGTACATTCCCTCACTCTTATCTGGAAGAAGTCCATATACAAGTGGAGCCATCTTGCTCTCTATAAAAGCGTGGATAGTGTCAAGCTGATGGAATACTTTAGGACATTTGTCGAAGGTGTCTACCCCCACTTGTGCATTTGCCATTTTGATAATTCTGAGAGTAAGACTGATTCGAATGATGGAGATATCCACAAAGAGGGCATATATATATCATTACTGTGATTTTTATTTACCAAACTGTTGGGGTACAACATATATTACTTCAAATGTTCTCTTGTTGATGAGTGTTTAATCATGACCAGTGATCAGTGAAACTGCGACAAGAATTTCACACCAGAGTTTTACATCATTAATGATATTGACTTTAACTCAATCTTTACCCCGACTGACTAATTAATTGTAGGCTGCCGGCATATTGAGACTGACTCAAATTAAATTGCGGTCCGGTTACAACATAATTATGCCTTTAAACTATGAGGGTGTCGAAGCCCGCTCTCACTGGACGTCGACGCAGCACATGTACATACGGCGATCTTAGGTAGAAAAGACAGTTATCCAGTGTTAAGAAAACAACACTAGAAAACATGGTCTCTCAGTGTGCTGCAAGACACGGGGCTGTAGAAATTGTTTTTTCTCATTTTTTGCAACTATCTGTTCAAAACACCGCTGGATGTTTTCCAATAAATTGTCGCAAAAAAAATTGGGTGCTTTCACATTAAAGGTTGCTCAACTACATTCTTTCACTTTTAGCTTATATATGAACAATTTATTTTGAATAGGAATGCATTTTTCCTCTAAATTAATAGTTTGGGTACATATCGGTCTACATAAATATACCCATGATGATAAGTGCTCAAATTTTCAAAATCTATTCATTTTTATGCTATTTGATGCCTTTTTCAAGGCGACAATGAATATATGGCTCTTATTGTCACTTGGAACAAATTAAAAACACTTTCTCCATTGGAAAAAAATAATGGTTGTTTAATCTATATCAATATGATTATCACAAATTTTAGAAATATCAAGTTCTTACCGACACAAAATCTGATATATACCATTTGCCATTTACCGGTGATAATTTTCCGTCAAAATTGTTTTACAATATCCCATAAATAAATCTGGTGAATAAGAACATGAAAAATCCTAAAATTGCATTCATATGCATTTCAGTTTTGTATGCAGGGTTCAATTTTTGCATTTTGACATGTATCTTATCAATATATTGTGTATTGTACACACACAATGACTTGAAGTTAGTGAGAGAAATTTTCCGTCAAAAAATGTCCTCTCCGAAACTGGGAATTTTTACAAAGAAAAACAGTTTTAAAAATAATAATATCACATCTATCTGAAAGGCCTTGTGAGGAGAAAGACTTTATAATGTGAATGAGCTTAACTGAACAACGATAATCACTCCAGATACTATAAAAGGTATGTCAAACAGCCATATCCTCTCCGAAACACTTCAATTATTGACCTTACTGAAGCCACTGTTCCAATTAAACCCAATAGAAACACACTGATTACATCTCTGATCTATAATGAAGGATTGTTTCTGATGGAAATATTACTTCTGATCACACTGATTAGTGATTTTTTTTTTTTTTCAATTTTGTGCCATATTGGTTGACAAATTCATCGCTAATTACTAACCGGCGACCCATAAAAATGCTGCAAACCTATTGATGAGAACATATATGGACACCATGGAACTGTTAAAGTTCTGATTGACAGTATTTTGTATAATATTCTTGTACACCTATGACTGAAGTGTGTACAGAAAAAGTGTTGCGGAGATGACAGAAGTTTTGACATATTTCAATTCTCAACATGCAATCTTTTTTTACCTCAAAATTTCCGCAAAGGTTATTGTCTGATTAGCTTCTGTTGCACAGGTATATATGTACATGTATCTGAGAGGGGTTAACATGTAAGGTTTGAGATATTTCCCTCTAAATGTGTGGTAGCAAATGAATTTTTTTAAAATTCACTATTTTCTGAATATTTCTTATACCGAATTAAGAAATAAGTTTGGTGTTAAACATATTGAAGAGTTTTCAGATTGCTGTGCAGTGCAGTACCGTTCGAAGAGGGCCTTCTATTATTTATCAATACGGCCAAGTGAGACAAATATAACTCTCTCACATAATTATTTTGAAGCATGTCATGGCAAAAATGCATCGGATGGCCTTGGTGCGGTCATTAAGCACAATGCAACTAAAGCTGTGACAAGATGCATACAAAAATCAGAAACCCTATTGAATTGTTTGAGTATTGCGTGGAACATCTCAGTGTTGTTGGTAAATCTGTTTTTGATTCTAACAAAAAAAAGTTTGAAAATTCTGAAAGAAAATTTTTCTATGTAAACAAAGATGACATAACAAGGCCAGATCTTAGTCACCTGCAAACACTGAAGGGAACCATGTCTGTTCACAGTGTTAAAGTGTGTGGTCCAAATGAGGTCTGTACTAGATATTTGTCATGTTTTTGTGATTTTTGCATAGGCTCAGGCTGTGTATCAGAGCATAGCCTTACTGCTTGTACTTCAGTTGGATTTGTGAGTGACTGGATATATTCAAACCTGAAGACATCCACAGATACAAATGAATGTTCAATCAGTGATCATGAATGTATTGCCTCAGCTGATCAAGATTATACTATTAAGCTAGAGGACATGCAGCCTGGTCAAAATTGTTGGGCAGTAGCTATGTATGACTGTGATTGGTACCTTGGCCAGGTTGAGTCCAAAGATTTAACACACAGAGATGTATCCATGAATTTTACGAAATTTGCTGGTATAAACAAGTTTGTGTAGCCTTCTAAGCCAGACAGATGTCATGTACAAGAACAAGATGTTATCTGTCTTGTTCAGTCACCTCTGCTTGAAGGTAACTCAGCAAGGAATTATGTGTTGTCTCAAGAAGATCTGGCTTCTGCAAAAGAATTATTTGTCAAAAAAAAGTCCTCTCCAAAACAAAATTGAATGACACATAATTCCTTCTGATTTAAATGCTTCTGCATATATTATGGCTCTTATAAATTGCGTTAAGTGACAGTTATATTCACAAGTAATACACAAGGCACCCATGTGTTTGCATTGCAACAAAAAAGTGAATTTTTTCCCCAAAAGTTTCTAAATCTTGAAGTGTGGTTTGATACATTTTATATCTGTTGTACTGTAAATAAAACATAAAATACATTTTAAAATACATAATAGGATTTTAAAAATTATTGCTGATGAAGTACAAATCATTAGACCTGCTTTCTGAGATATTCTGGATCTAATTTATGCCTACAGAAAAGTGTCAAAACATTTGTCCTCTCCGCAACAGAGATTAATACTTATTTTGAAATAGGGATTCCTAAAAAACTCAATCCCCAAACAGATTAATATTTTTTGTTATCATTTCGAATGTATCTCAGTCATCAAATAAGAGAAATAAAATGTTAATATCAATTATGTTTTTAAAAGAACAGAGCTTAGAACCAGGTGGCTTGATCAAGAAATGGTCACATCTGAGGTGAAAATACTTTTCCCAGAATTATTATGTGCTTATGTTACATTCTGTGTTCTTTTTTTGTGGCAGCAATATATTGGCTTGCTGACTGAAGCAGTTTTTTTAGATTAGTTTTGTTCGAATGCACTTTTACTTTGTTGAGAATTAAAGTTCAGATTTGAAAAAAATTGCATAGTCTTCATACAATGATGTTCCATAATTTTTTTCCTGACATATCTGTAGCCTTGGGGTTGATATTTTCATATTCCATAATATTTTGCCAACATTACATGGCACTTCAATCAATTATTAAGTGTAAATCTTTTTTCAACAAGTTTGTCCCAAACTGGGCAACCCATCATGTGAAAGCACCCATTTCAAGCTTTGTTGTTGTGGTATAAAATCTACAAAGAGTTAAATGGTGCGAATTCGCCCCCATGGGAAGTCCTCCATGGGAGAAGTTGACCAAAAATAAAGTCAGCAACTGAGGTAGGCCCCTAAGTCGGTCCACGGAACAAATCGGCCGAAGGGCTTTTTCGTAGTGCTAAAAAACATGTGCATGGTTAACTTAAGTGACAGGCCAAATGTTAGAAATTGAATTTTTTTCTCATTGTGTTGCAACTATTTGTGAGAAAACATGACACAAGCGCGGTCTTTTCCTATAAAGAGATTCAAAATAATTTCAATATTTGTCGTAGTTCTAATAAAATTGTCAAATGGTAGGTTGAATGTTAGAAACAAATTTTCTTTATATGTTGCAGTGCAAATATAAAAGTATATAGATAACATAATTGTAATTCAATTTAACCAGTTTCTGATGTTGGAAATTTCAAAAGAATAAACTTTACAGGAGTAATTCATGATTTGTCTATATTTGTCACCAGTCAATGTTTTCATTACAATCAGAGGCTGTTTCAGAAACAATCAGTAGCTATTGTCGGCTCTTGTTTTACATCCTTGGAAGGGTAATTAAAGGATTAGTTCGGATTAGGAAATGTTATTGCTACCAAATTTTATTGCTGCCGCGAGAACTCAATAATTGATCATGTTAAGTATTGTGTTATATTCAGTCAGATGATATCTATAACCGACTTGTCTTCCACTGCATTTTTTCTTTTACCAAGAACATTTTTTGGGGGTGGGGGCAGATTAACATTCTGCACCCGTCTTTTGGGTATTTTTTATATTTTTGCCCCACCAAATTGAGTGGGAACATCACCTTGTAAAACCATGCTTTGCCGCGTTACTGGGGGCGAGTTCGGAAAGGGCCGACTCGTTCTCTGCACACCTTGAAATCCAACATTACCCGTTGAACGCTTATTTTTTTTTTACTGAGAAATGTTGTATATCATCCACAGATTAAAGAGATATCAGAATTCAGAGTTGCTTTGCATCCCACCCCCACGTCCCTCTGCCTAGTCTAACCACAGACGTCTGGAGACCTAATTAATATCACATCACCCCCCCCCCCACCCCCCCCCCCCCCCCACCCCCTACTTACACACACTTCCAAAATAAATAACACACAGATCTGTGTATTATATGTTTCGGGGAGGGGGGTGCATATAAGAATGAGGTGTTTTGAGGTAGGGGTAAATTAGATCAGATTTCCCGACGCCTGTGGTCTAATAACTCTGGCAATTTGGCCTGTTTAGTGGGTAATGAAACTACATTGTTCTCAACCTGTTAAGTCAACGTCAGCCGTCCTTCATGCGAATACATGGAAAATTGTGTAAAGTTTTTTTTCATTGCTCTTAATATGTCTGCCACTGCAGAATAAAAAGGTGTGTATTTGAATGACTCTTTTCGAAAGGTTCTTCAACCTGTTACAAATGAATTTTTTTATTGTTTCCATTTTTGGCGTTACTTAGCTAATATTAGTCGGACTGTTGTAAAAATTCAAGGACGAAATCGCACTGATTTTCACTCAATATATTCGAAACGCAACACGTTTTTAAAATTTCCCTATGATATTAAAAATAGTATTTGCCCGACTGGTTGGGAAAATGTGCTAATTAGTATCCAAAAATTACGGGATCAAAGAAACATCGACAAAAAGTAACGAGAAGGTCTTCACAAATATTCATGCGAGATTGAAACAGCCCTCAAAAATCATTTTGTACGATATTTTAAAATAAATTTTAACGATTTCATTTTTATTTGTATAGTTTGGGAGCGATGCACTTATTTCCCTAATTATTAACGGCCGTTTTGCAGAGAAATGATGTTTGGAGGTCCTATTTTGGGTCGGAAGCATAACCTTGTCACAACACTAAGTTCAAAGGTCATTGCCATACTTCATGTTAATTATAACCAATAGTACATCTTATTGAAGTCACGTGGTTGGGTTTTGATACCCCACCTCATAAAGCAGTTAGTGGGGAGTTGATTGGCAATGTTTTACAGGGTGCGTACACGTAATGATTGAGGTCTCGACAGTTTACTAAGTTCAAAGAACGTTGCCAGGGGCAACATTTTGTCACGGAAATGGAAGAAAATTGATAGCTCCCATCTAGAGGTCACCCCAAACAGGCATACCAAGTTTCAAAGTGATCTAATCATAAAAGCGACCTGTGTGGTGTACCAAAGGAAATTGTGGATGTACGCCGACGGACAAGAAGTGATGGCAATAGCTTAGCTTGACTTTGTTAAATTGAGCTAAAAATTGATAGCTCCCATCTAGATATGACCAAAGCTACAATGAAATTTGAAAAAGATCGGGTGAAGAATGTGGCCTGTAAGATGTGCTAATGGAATTATTGATAATTTATGTGCCAACTCCAAGATGGCTGCTGGCAGCAATGACTTTCAACAAAATTCAGAACGATTCCGATCATAAATGTGCTCTGTAGGGTGTGCCAAAGGGAAATATTGAGGTCTGACTAAACTAAGTTCAAAGGTCATTGCCAGCTGCAACATTTTTTGATGGAAATGGAAGAAAATCGATAGCTCCCATTTAGAGGTCACCCCAAACAAGCAAACCAGTTTCAAAGCTATCCGGTCAAAAATGTGAACTGCAGAGTGTGCCAAAGGGAAATATTGATGCATAACTGCACTAAGTTCATCGAAGGTCGTTGCCAGCAGCAACATTTTTTGACAGAAATTGAAGAAAATCGATAGCTCCCATCTAGAGGTAACCCCAAACAAGCATACCAAGTTTCAAACTGATCTGATCATAAATGTACCCAAGGGCATGCCAAAGGAATAGATTGATGCCTGACTAAAGTTCAAAGGTCATTGCCAGCGGCAACATTTTTTGATGGAAATCGAAGAAAATCGATAGCTTCCATCTAGAGGTCACCCCAAACAAGCGAACCAAGTTTCAAAGCCGGTCAAAAATGTGCACTGCAGGGTGTGCCAAAGGGAAGTATTGATGCATAACTGCACTAAGTTCATCGAAGGTCGTTGCCAGCAACATTTTTTGACAGAAATTGAAGAAAATCGATAGTTTCCATGTAGAGGTAACCCCAAACAAGCCTACCAAGTTTCAAACTGATCTGATCATAAATGTGCCCTGTAGGGCATGCCAAAGGAATAGATTGATGCCTGACTAAACTAAGTTCAAAGGTCACTGCCAGCGGCAACAGTTTTTAACAGAAATGGAAGAAAATCGATAGCTCCCATCTAGAGGTCACCACAAACAAGCATGCCAGGTTTCAAAGGAATCCGATTATAAATGTGCCCTGTAGGGTATGCCAAAGGGAAATATTGAGGTCTGACTTAACTAAGTTCTAAGAACATTGGCAGCAGTAACATTTTTTGACGGAAATCAAAGAAAATCGATAGCTCCCATTTAGAGGTAACACCAAACAAGCCTACCAAGTTTCAAACCAATCTGATCTTCATGTGCCCTGTAGGGCATGCCAAAGGAATATATTGATGCCTGACTAAACTGAGTTCAAAGGCCGTTGCCAGCAGCAACATTTTTTGATGGAAATGGAAGAAAATCGATAGCTCCCATCTAGAGGTCACCCCAAACAAGCATGTCAGGTTTCAAAGCAATCCGATCACAAAAGTGCCCTGTAGAGTGTGCCAAAGGGAAATATTGAGGTCTGACAGTTTATTAAGTTCAAAGAATGTTGCCAGCGAAAACATTTTGTCATGGAAATGGAAGAAAATTGATAGCCCCCATCTAGAGGTCACCCCAAACAAGCATATCAAGTTTCAAAGTGATCTAATCATAAATACGACCTGTGTGGTGTGCCAAAGGAAATTGTGGATGTCCGCCGACGGACAAGAATTGATGGTAATAGCTCAACTTGACTTTGTTAAGTTGAGCTAAAAATTGATAGCTCCCATCTAGATATGACCAAAGCTACAATGAAATTTGAAAAAGATCGGGTGAAAAATGTGGCCTGTAAGATGTGCTAATGGAATTATTGATGATTTATGTGCCAACTCCAAGATGGCTGCTGGCAGCAATGACTTTCAACAAAATTCAGAAAGATTCAATAGCTCCCATTTAAACATCACACTAAAGCTAAATATGAAATTTGAAAAAGATCGGATGAGAGATGCAGCCTGTAGGGTGTGCCAATGGAATTGACAATTTATATGCTAAATCTAAGATGGCTCCTGGCGGCCATGTTTTTCAACAAAATTTGAAACAATTCAATAGTTCCCATCTGGACATTGCCCCCAAAGCCATGTATGAAATTTGAAACAGATCGGGTAAGAGATGTGGCCTGTATGGTGTGCAAATGGAATTGTTGACAAATTATATGCGAAATCGAAAATGGCTGCTGGTAGCCATGTTTTTCAAAGAAATCAGGGTCCCTCTAGCTAATCAGTCAGTGGATTCAAGGCTTTTCAAGGTCATTTTCATGCCATATTCAAGGTTTTTTAAGGCTTCACAGAAGTTAGATTCTAGGTTTTTCAAAATTATCAACGCGATTCCTGGACGTTTTTGCCTCTACATTTTATGAAGCCCATCACAAAAAAGGATTTTTATATTTTGAAAGATTGTTTTCAAGGATTTTCCAGGCCACTTTTGGAGTTTTGGGGAAATTCAATGACCTTCAGGCCTTGAAAATTGATTTTAAAATTTCAAGGCTTTTTAAAAAACCCTAGAAAGTCAGAAAGATTCGATAATTCCCATCTGGACATCACACCAAAGCTACATACAAAATTTGAAAAAGATCGGGTGAGAGATGTGGCCTGCATGGTGTGAAAATGGAAATTGTTGACAATTTTATATGCCAAATCTAAGATGGCCATTGGTGGACATGTTTTTCAACAAACTCCGTAAAATTCAATAGCTCCCATCTATACATTGCCCCAAAGCCACATATGAAATTTGGAACTGATTGGGTGAGAGATGCGGCCTGCTAGGCGTACTAATGGAATTGTTGACAATTTATATGCCAAATCAAAGATGGCCATTGTCAGCCATGTTTTTCAATAAAATTCAGAAACATTTGATAGCCGCCATCTAGACATCACACCAAAACTACATGTGAAATTTGAAAAAAAATTGGGCGAGAGATGGGGCCTGCAGGGTGTGCTAATGGAATTGTTGACAATTCAAATGCCAATCCAAGATGGCTGCTGGCAGCCATATTTTTGAAAGTAATTCAGAAAAATTTGATAGCTCCAATCTAGACATCACACCAAAGCTACATATGAAATTCAAAAATGATCAGGTGAGAGATGCAACCTGTAGGGCATGCTAATGGAATTGTTGAAAATTTATTTCTGAATCAAAGACGGCCATGTTTTTCAACAAAATTCAGAAATATTCGATAGGTCCCATCTAGACACAAGACTAAAGCTACATATGAAATTTGAAAGAAGATCGGGTGAGAGATGTAGCCTGTAGGGTGTGCTAATAGAATTGTTGGCAATTTATAAGCCAAATCTAAGATGGCCACTGGCGGCCATGTTTTTCAATAAAATTTGGAAAACTTTGATAGCTCCCATCTAGACACTGCCCCAAACCTACATATGACATTTGAGACTAATCGGATGAGAGCTGCGAACTGTATGGTGTGCTGAAGGAATTGTTGGACAATTTATATTCAAAGCCTAGATGGCCACTGGCGGCCATGCTTTTCAACAAAATTCAGAAAAATTCTATGTCTCCCATCTAGACATCACACCAAAGCTACATATGAAATTTGAAAAATATTGCATGAGAGAGGTGACCTGTAGGGTGTGCTAAGGAAATTGTTGACAATTTATATGCCAAATCTAAAATGGCCTCTGGCAGCAATATTTTTAATGAAATTCAGAACAATTTGATAGCTCCCATCTAGACATTGCCCCATATCTATATATGAAATTTGAGACTGATCGGGTGAGAGCTGTGACCTGAAGGGTGTGCTAAATGAATTGTTGGACAATTGATATCCAAATCCAAGATGGTTGCTGGCAGCCATATTTTTCAACAAAATTCAGAAAAATTCAATAGCGCCCATCTAGACATCACGCCCCAAAGCTACATATGAAATCTGAAAAAGATTGGGTGAGAAATGCAGCCTTTAGGGTGCTCTAATGACAGTTTACATGCCAAACAAAAGATGGCCACTGGTGGCCATGTTTTTTAACGAATTTGGGAAAAGATCAATGGCTCCCATCAAGACAATGCCCAAACGCTACATATGAAATTTGGGACAGATCAGATGAGAGGTGCGACCTGTAAGGTGTGTTAAAGGAATTGTTGGACAATTTATATCCAAATCCAAGATGGCCACTGGCGGCCATACTTTTAAATGAAATTTCAAAAAAATCGATAGCTCTCATCCACACATTGTTGCCCCAAAGCCACATATGAAATTTGGAACTGATCGGGTGAGAGCTGTGGCCTGTATGGTGTGCTAAAGGAATTGCGGACAGAAACTTCAACTAAGAATTGAACCTTAGTTGCCACAAGTTTCCCCAAACCTGGGTTTGCTTCAACAAGAGGTCGGCCACCACCCTGGTGCATAGAGCAAAATAATGGCTAGAGAAGAAATAAACCATGATACTGTGAAAGCCTTTTCCATAAACAATCTTCATTCCAAATTCCAAAATGAGATCTGATAACCCAAACCTGACATACAAGGCAAACAGACAAAAAGTTAAAAAATTTATAGTAATTTATATATTTTTTATACTTACCAATGACCCAGACTTAGCTGGTGCTAACTCTAAAATATTTAGGGCCAAACACAAATTTTACCCCCCAATCTCCAAAATTTGCATCAAAAACCAAAAATTACATACTTTTACTCCACTGCACATGCGGAGTGTCAAGGAGGTCTCAAAATTGGCGCATTTATCATTCTTACAACCTGGTAAGCGTTATTTACTCATCGGGGGAGGTATGAGTTCCCAACTCATGGGAGGGCCATCCCCATCTGGGTCTTTGGTAAGTATAAAAAATATATAAATTACAATAAATTTTTTAACATTTTTATACTGTACCAATGACCCAGACTTAGCTGAAAAGTAAAAAGGTTGGAGGGCCTAGGACATAAGGAAAATCCAATAGACTCAACTACATATAACAGAATTATCCCCTCGAGGAGAAAGGAGAAATAGGCTTCACATGTATCCTTCTTATTTGCATCAAAATGAGAAAGACGCAACACCATTGTGTAATTGAGCACAATAACATCAAAGATCTCTATTAACCTCCAGTATAACCCGTTATGCTAATTATTTTTAAAGGAAAGCCAATAAATAAAGGAAGTCCAGAGAAATGAGACTCTTTATACTCATTAAAAGTGTCCGAGGATTGTATATTAACGCCCGTATGACACGTGACATATACAAATGCTTCACACCAAGCTACACTTTAAAAATATTACATGGATGAGTAAACATTAGCTTTACACTTTAAAATCATCCCGGTACCGACTCGGAATTACTGACTCCAGGAGAGGTATTTCCTTGCTTTTCACTTTTAAGCAGGTGACCTAAGGGAACACCCTCCCCCCCCCCCTTTCCCCTGGATCAAATACTCCAGAGAGAAGAGGGCAGCAGGACAGAGTCACTGCCGGAACCGAAAGCCTACATAACTATAGTTGCAACTGTTTAGTGGACGACATTCTGAGCAACAGATAACAGACCTAAACAATGCGGATCTCCAGAAATCGACTCAATATTTCTAAGATACAAATTCGTGAAAGTGGAAGGCTGAGACCAATATGCAGCCCTCATTAGATCTGTAATAGCAACACTATTAGCATAAGCCCACAATGTAGAAAGAACTCTTACTTCATGAGCTGAAATCTTAAGCACAGACTGCTGAGTTGAAGATATTTATCATAAGCAGTACGGATAGTTAATTGAATCCATCTAGCCATAGAATGGACCAAAATGTGGAGGAAGCTTCCACGGCATGTCCCACAACAGACACCTGAGTAGATTAATCCACGGTCTCTGTGGAGATAAAGATGCTACCAACAGAATTTTGCATTGAGATTATTTTAACTTGAGCAATATCTGCTGAATCAACGGCGCTGGAGGATACGCATATCCTATCATTCCGTCTCCCTAGATCGATAGAGCGTCTACTGCAAACGCTTGAGGATCTGAACATGGTGACACATACATCTGCAACTGATTGTTGAGATGAGTCGCAAATAAGTCCATCATTGGCCACTCTCATTGGTAGCAAATCTGATTGAATACTCGTTTGTTGAAAGTCCATTCTGACAGCAACAAGCGGCCCCTCCGTGAAAGGGAGTCCGCTAATACGTTCAGACGACCCGGAATATGACGGACCGATAGGAGAACTTGATGTTCTAGTACAAACAGAAGGATTCATTCCATTAACTTGAATAACAGAATGGAATGAGTGCCTCCCTGGTTCCGAATATACGCTAATACCGTCGAATTGTCGGCCAGAATTGCACGTGAGCATTCTGAATAACGTTCATTCAATGACGTAGCGCAAACCAAATTGACATCATTTCTTGATGTTTATGTGCTTGATTAGGAACTGCGGATCCCAAAGACCCTGGCACTTCAAATCCATTGGGCTCAATGTTGCGTCCCAACCTGTTTGACTGGCATCCGTCAAAACTGAAAAACTCGGATCCGGCAATTGCAGTGGAACTCCCGGAGTTAACCACTGAATATCTGCCCAAGTCTGAATCTCTTGTTCACTTGTTTGGACAAGAGGATGTCCGAATGAATCTTTACCCTCCAATTCTGGGTCAGAAAATTTGGAGAGGACGAGTGCGTGGCCACCCCATCGGAATATAATCCGCGGCAGCTCCGCACAACCTATCAGTCTCATGAAATCTCTTGCTGTAACTTTGAATGAAGACAATAGTGAGCGTAACAATTGATTAATTTCGCTCTGGTTAATGGCAGACGAACGAGATTGTTGTGCGTCTCGAAGCTCATCCACCTGTGGGTGAATGACTTGGACAACACCAGATCCGACTTCTCCTCGTTTACTTATGAAACCGAGCCATCAGAGCAATAGAAGCAGATTCTGCACATGGTTCTGAAGCGTTAACTCATTGCCGTACCTCTGAAGAATGTCGTCCAGGTAGGCCGACGTTACCGCAGACGAATGAGCTCAGAAATGAGTCATTACTGAGTTCATTATTTGAG
The DNA here is from genome assembly GCA_031216915.1 of Pictodentalium vernedei. Classification (NCBI taxonomy): domain Eukaryota; kingdom Metazoa; phylum Mollusca; class Scaphopoda; order Dentaliida; family Dentaliidae; genus Pictodentalium; species Pictodentalium vernedei. The sequence goes on along the minus strand of CM062297.1, from coordinate 731,091,815 downwards.
TGAAAGCCCAGGGCGCTAGATTCAGACCGAAGCACATTGCTCGGAGCTGATACAAGACTCCTATGACGGCGAAGCGAAGATACTTTCTGAACGCATGATGTACCATGACGTGAAAGTACGCATCTTTGAGATCTATGCATTTAGCATAGTCGTTCACCTGAATACTTGCTCTGACCGATCGGATGGTCTCCATATAGAAACTTGGAGCCACGATCAGCTTGTTTATCCAGCTCAGATTTATGAGTGGACGGAACGAGATGTCTGGTTTTGGAACCAGAAAAGGATGATTGTAGAAACCTGGAAATTCCTGGATTTCTACGATCTCTATCGCTATCTTCTCCAGAAGAGACTGGACTTCTGATGGAAGCGAGCCTCTCCTCTGCGGATTTGACGGAAGCTGAGTCCATCTTGGACTTCGAGTTTAACGAAGGTTTTCCTTTGAAGGACATTTTAGTCCTTCCGAAATCACCCCTCGAACCCAAGGAACGTCCGTAAACGACTCCCAATTGGTTGAGAAACTCGACAGTCTTCCGCCCACTTGAACACGATAGAGGTTTATACCATCACCTCCTGGTCCTGCGAGGATTGCGGAAGGAGAAACCATGTCCTCCACGGCCCGCACCTCGCCCCATCGACCTAGGGGCGTCTGACCGGTTGACTCGGCCAGTATTATGGCCCCTGTCTGAGTCGCTACCCTGACGGTCTCCAGAGTAAGACCTAGAGGATGCAAAGGAACCTCTATAGGAACTTCCCTTGGATGTATTCACCCCAGAAGTGCCTGTCCTACTCTTCTCCGCTGAATCCGACTTTATGGAAGCGGATTTGAATGGCAGAGAGTCTGAAGCTTTCTTAGTTATCTGATCATAGATTGCGAAAAGCTTGCAGTCAAAGAGAAGCCCTCTGGAGACCGGAGCGACTCTGAGAGAGTTTTTCACCTTACTATCCATGCGCGAGGATGTAGCCAGGGCCGCGTCATGTCTAACCAACTCCAGGTTTGCCACTAAAAGGGCGGAGTTATACGTGGAGAATGCTATGGCCCTCAAAAGAACTCTTAAGGAGGTTTGTACATCCTGGAATTCTTTTCCATCGAGACGTAGTGATCACGCTCTGGTAAGGTGATCTGCGTACGATAATGTGTCTAAGCTAGCCCTGTTAGACGATATTGTTGTTTCCAATGTCGTGGTTGGAATTGACATAGGCGACGGTATAGACAATACTAGGTCTTCGGCCTGGTCGTCTAGATGCAGAGGAACTCTCAGAATGCCCTGTCCTGCTGTTTCGAATTTATTCCATGAAATGATGAAAGGCAGATGTAGAGCATTTGACGACAAGAAACCGGACCTACCCGTTTAGATAGCAAGTTATATATAGCGTCATTCAATAGATAAAATGTCCGTGAGACATTACTCGACTGTGTCAGAAACTCAGGGACGATGTCCCTAAACCGATTAAAGAATTCTGTGTCCAGTGGCGCTATCAGTCTCTTATCCGGCAAAGCAGCATTTTTGGTCCGGAGGAACAACATCAGATGATAATGCCAGATGCACTCTACGGCAATTATGTTGTTCCGAAAGGGAAAATTACAACTCCTCCGTATCCCTTTCGCCATCCTGTCGGACCACTTGTAAATCTTGGTCGTCCGTGCCTGAACCTGCAGCGGAACGTACCGACCCAGGTTCTTCGGATAATTCGTGATCCGACAGAGTTTCTGTCAGTTGCTGGGATGCTGCGATAATTTGTGCTATCTGTGATAGCATGTCCGTAACGGAGGCCTGGAGCTGCAGTCTTACGGGATTTAGCCACTGGAAGCTCCCTGCACGTTGACACGTGCATACATCTTTTATGCAAACGTCCGGAGTATGAAGGCCTCGTATCCTTGGCGACCGGATGGAGTGACCTGGTTGCCGTGGAATCCCTGGTCGGCGAGATTGGTTGGATATCACTGGTCACATAGCCAAGGTGCGGTCGTGTGTGCTGCCGTGAGGATGAGGAAGCCGATAGACTAGTCTCTCCGAACTGTCTATATAAAGGAGCATCCCGAGCGGTGGATGTATGCTCCGACTGAGGAACGTTATGTACCACAACATCTGGGCCCAGATGTTGTTGTACGAGAGAGGGACCTCTCTCGCTCGCAGCCCGGATGGACCTGGACGAGCTAGGAACCGGACTAATAGGCTTCCTCCGTACCATCCTCATATCCCTCGTCACTGGGTGAGCACATTGTATTTTATAGTGCTTGCGTCACCCAAATCTCCTTTCTGGACTGCAAAGGACGAACCCGGCTGCCGAGCCATTCGGTGAATGGTCACTACACCGGGCGAGCTAGCGGACGCCAAAGCTGTCGACCCTACTTGGGACCTCTTAGGCAATTGACGTATCTGCATGAGCACTTTTACCGCTAGCTCTTCATTTGACTGTGACGATGGAAGCACACTTTTTGAAGACATCACGGTAACATCACCCTGTTCATTTTCCTAAATGAGGCCTGTGGAGCCGTGGTCTTGCGTAATTAGCCACTGGAAGCTCCAGGGACGTTCATTCCTGCATTTATGTAATATGCGAACGTCCCAACTGGAAAGGCCTTGTGTCCTTGGCTAGCAGATGGAGTGACCTGGACGACCTGTATTCCCTGGTCGGCGAAGCAGGAGCTCCAGGGACGTTCATTCCTGCATTTATATAATATGCGAACGTCCCAACTGGAAAGGCCTTGTGTCCTTGGCTAGCAGATGGAGTGACCTGGACGACCTGTATTCCCTGGTCGGCGAAGCAGGAGCTCCAGGGACGTTCATTCCTGCATTTATATAATATGCGAACGTCCCCTGGAAATCTGTGGTCACATAGCCAAGGTGCGGTCGTGTACTGACGTGAGGATGAGGAAGCCAATAGAACAGCCGCGTCGGACTGTCTATGCGACGGAGCATCCCGAGCAGGAGGAGTGGACGTATGCTCTGACTAACAAACGAACATACAAGAACATCAGTTACATCACGGTGCAGATGTTGATGTAAGAGAGAGGGGGCCTCTCTCGCTCGCGGTCCGGATGAACCTGGACAAGCTAGGAACCGGACTAACAGGCTTCCTCCGTACCATCCTCTGATCCGTCGTCACTGGGTGTGCATGTTGTATTTTTATAGTGCTCGCATCACCCAAATCTCCTTCCTGGACGGCAACGGACGAACCCGGCTGCCGAGCCATTCGTTGAATGGTCACTACACCGTGTGATCTAGCGGACGCCAAAGGCCGTCGATCCTACTAGGGAACTCTTTGGCAATTGACGTATCTGCATGAGCACTTTGCCACTAACTCTTCATTTGATTGTGACGACGGAAGCACACTTTAAGAAGACATCACGGATACATCACCCTGTTCTTGTTCCTCTGAAAAAGAGATTGAAAAACTAGAGTGACCCTGCGGAGAGAGGACCGGCATGGACCTCTCCCCGCTAACAACATACCGTGACACATGTCTCCAACGTTTGTCATCCCAATTGACACACACAGAACAAGGGTTAGTGCGAGTACACTGACTACAATTAATACAGTGATCATGAGAATGAGAGGAAGATTTCCTCGCATTACAATTTGAACAATAATCTTTCATTGTGAAAAATTACAAACAGTCATAGTACTCGCACCAAACCTTGAAAACAAAGATACGTAATAAAATAATTCATTATAACAATTCGAAAAAATAATTCAAAAAGAAAAAAATTTTTGAAAAAATTTTTCAGAAGAGCCCAAGTTCCCAATGGGAACGATGAGCCCAAATGGATCCCAAAAAAGTCTAAGTGTGGACAAAAATTTTAAAACCATTTCAAAAAATTAATGTAACACTTACGGACAATATTAATGTATCTTGCTATGAATTGAACTAAGCAGAAGATAAGTAATCACTATCAGAAGTAACCATTGTCAACATAAACAAAAAGTGTACAAAAACTGGAAACATGACTCCAGGCACTGGTAAACATGGCCCGAAATCAGTTACCAATTTAAACACTATCCGATGCAAAACAGAGACTTCCAGAGAAGAAACTGGAGAACATCAGATGGTAGATGCAGACCAAAACACCTAAACACCCAAGGGTGAGGACGTAAACATGGGGAAAAACAGAATATTAATTCTATTACCAAGCCAAAACTCCCAAGATATTTTAGTAATCAACATTACAAACAATATGCCAAAAGCATGGGAGAATAGCTAGGGGGGAATAAAGGAAAGGGAGAGAGGAAACACTGAACAACAATGGAACATTCATAGCAAGAATGACAACATCAGGGTCATGCCTCGAAAATAGGTAACATGAAATAATTTCGTAAAAAAGTTAAAAAATTTATAGTAATTTATATATTTTTTATACTTACCAATGACCCAGACTTAGCTGGTGCTAACTCCAACAAAACCAGGGCCAAACACAAATTTTGCCCCCCAATCCCCAAAATTTGCATCCAAAACAAAAAGAAATCATGTCCTAAAGGACCTCCATAGTACGCCTCTACTGCGCATGCGCAGTGACGCAGTCGTCCCGAAATTGGCGCCAATTATCATTCTTACTGGCAGTGCCTGGTCAGCGCTATGTACTCAGCGGGGAGGCAAGAGTTCCCAACTCAGGGAGGGCCATCCCCGTCTGGGTCATTGGTAAGTATAAAAAATATATAAATTACTATAAATTTTTTAACATTTTTATACTGTACCAATGACCCAGACTTAGCTGAATAGTAAACAGGCTGGAGGGCCTAGGACATAGAGGAAAATCCAATAAGCTCAATTATATAATAAAGAGGTAACCCCTTAAGGAGAAAAGGAGTATTAGGCTTTACATGTATCTTTCTTATTTAATATTAAATTAGAAAGATACACTACCCTTAATAATTGAGCACAATAACATTCATGTTCTCTATTAACATCCAGTATAACCCTTATACTAATTATTTTTAAAGCAAGCCAATAAATAAAGTAGTCCAGAGAATTGAGACTCTTTATAATCATTTAAAAGTGTCCGAGTATTGTATATTAAAGCCCGTTTGACACTTGACATATACAAATGCTTCACACCGAGCTACACTTTAAAAATAAGACATGAATGAAATTAAACATTAATATTACACTTTAAAACCCTCCCGGAAGCGACTCAGAAATACTGTTTTGGAGGAGGCATTCCCTTGCTTTTCACTATAAAGCAGGTGACCTAAGGGAACACCCGCCCCCCCCCCCCCCCTTCCCCTTGCCCTGGGTCAAATAGCCCAGAGCGAAGAGGGCAGCCGGACGGAGTCACTGCCGGAACAGAAAGCCTGCATAACTATAGTTGCAACTGTTTAGTGGACGACATTCTGAGCAACAGATAACGGACCTAAACAATGCAGGTCTCCAGAAATGGACTCAATATTTCTGAGATAAAAATTAGTAAATGTGGATGGCTGAGACCAATAAGCAGCCTTCATTAAATCTGTAATAGCAACACTATTAGCATAAGCCCAGGAAGTAGAAAGAGCTCTTACTTCATGAGCAGAAATCTTAAGCACAGACTGCTGAGAAGAAGATAAATCTTCATAAGCAGTACGGATAGTTAACTGAATCCATCTAGCAATAGAATGGACTGAAATGTCCTTTCTATTAGGCATCAAAGACAGAAAGAAACGTTTCCGTCCCTTTCTGATGAACTGAGATCTCTGTTTATAGATACGTAGTGCTCTAACAGGACAGAGTAAAGGCCTACGCCCGTCTGAAGACGGAATAGCCTTAATAACAATAGGTTCCGGATATTTATTAGGAGCCTGATTCTTAGCTAAAAAACCCACATTAGTAGTGAAGGTGATAGTGTTCCCAACACTACGATAATGAGAATCATCCACCGATAGTGCATGAAGCTCACTGACTCTTCTGGCAGAAGAGAAAGCTAAGAGAAAAGCTGTCTTATAAGATAAGAATTTGAAATCTACTGTCCCAAGAGGTTCAAATGGCTTTTCCTTCAATTTAAGGAGAACCCAAGCTAAATTCCACTTAGGAATTAATCTAAGAGTTCTGGGTCTATTTATCGAAAAGTTTCTAACCAATTTCGATAAAGAGACATTAGATCCAATTTGTAAACTATCATGATGTGCATAGGTATCAGATAACATAGATCTATAACCCTTTATAGTAACAGGCTGCAGTTTGATTTCGTCAAACAAGTATACTAGAAAGTTTGCAATGTCTGGTATAGAGGGATCAAATATATCTACAGAATGATCCCTACACCAACGACGGAAAACCTTCCACTTAGCCGCATAGTTTAGCGAAGAGGAGGTCCTCCTACAGTTAGAAATCGCATCCACTGCTCGTCCTGTAAAGTGCTTGCCATGCAAGAAGGACCGCACAACGGAAAAACGTGAAGGTTGAGACCTTGCGGGTTGTGATGGAGTTGGCGCGATTTCCCCTGCGAAAGAAGATCCTCTCGTGGAGGAAGCTTCCGCGGTAGGTCCCACAACAGACACCTGAGTAGATTTATCCACGGTCTCTGTGGCGACAGAGATGCTACCAACAGAATCTTGCATTGAGATTGTTTTATCTTTAGCAATACTTGTTGAATTAACGGCGCTGGAGGATACGCATATCCTATCATTCCGTCCCAAGGGATCGACAGAGCGTCTACTGCAAATGCTCTTGGATCCGGACACGGGGACACATACGTCTGCAACTGATTGTTGAGATGTGTCGCAAATAAGTCTATCATTGGCCGTTCCCATTGGTAGCAAATCTGATTGAATACTTGTTTGTTGAGAGTCCACTCCGACGGCAACAAGCGACCCTTTCGTGAAAGAGAGTCTGCTAGCACATTCAGACGACCCGGTATGTGACGGACCGAAAGAAGAACGTGATGTTCCAACGCAAACAGAAGGATTCTTTCCGTTAGATTGAACAACGGAACTGAATGAGTGCCTCCCTGATTCCGTATATACGCCACTACTGTCGTATTGTCGGATAGGATTTGGACATGAGCATCGTGAATAATGTCCATCCAGTGATGTAACGCAAGCCAAATTGACATCATTTCCTTGATGTTTATGTGCTTGCATAGGAATTGCGGATCCCAAAGACCCTGGCATCTCGAATCCGTTGGGATTAATGATGCACCCCAACCTGTTTGACTGGCATCCGTCATAATGGTAAAACTCGGATCCGGCAACTGCAGTGGAACTCCTTGAGTTAACCACTGAATGTTTGCCCAAGTCTGAATCTCTTGTTTCACTTGATCTGACAAGAGAACGTCTACATCGAGCGAATGAATTTTCACACTCCAATTCTGAGTCAGGAAAATTTGAAGAGGACGTGTGCGTAGCCGCCCCATCGGAATGAGATCCGCGGCGGCTCCGCACAGACCTATCAGTCTCATAAATTCTCTCGCCGTGACTTTGTCTGCATGCAGACAATAGCGAGCGTAACAACTGACTAATTTCGCTCTGGTTAACGGCAGACGAACGAGATTGTTGTGCGTCTCGAAGCTCATTCCCAGATGAGTGAATGACTTGGACGGCACCAGATCCGACTTCTCCTCGTTTACTATGAAACCGAGACGTCGGAGCAATAGAAGAAGATTCTGAACATCGTTCTGAAGCGTTAACTCGTTGCCGTACCTCTGAAGAATGTCGTCCAGGTAGGCCGACGTTACCGCAGACGAATGAGCTCGGAAGGAGATCATTACCGAGTTCATTACCCGAGTGAAAGCCCAGGGTGCTAGATTCAATCCGAAGCACATGGCCCGGAACTGATACACCACTCCTAGGACTGCGAAGCGTAGATACTTTCGGAATGTCGGATGTACCATGACGTGAAAGTACGCATCTTTGAGATCTATGCTCGTTGCATAATCGTTCACCCGAATACTCGCTCTGACCGATCGAATCGTCTCCATATAAAACTTCGGAGCGACGATCAGCTTGTTTATCCAGCTCAAATCTATGACTGGACGGAACGAGCCGTCTGGTTTCGGAACCAGAAACAGATGGCTGTAGAATCCCAGCGATTCCTGGTTTTCTACGACCTCTACCGCGTTCTTCATTAAAAGAGACTGCACCTCTGATAACAGAGCGTCTCTTTTCTGTGGATTTGACGGAAGATGAGTCCACTTTGGACTTCGAGTTAATGGAGGCTTTCGTTTGAAGGATATCTTTAGACCTTCCGAAGTCACTCCTCTCACCCACGGGTCGTCCGTAATCGACGCCCACTCTTGTGAAAAACTCGACAACCTTCCGCCAACCGGAACGCGATAGAGGTTTAAGCCATCACCTCCTGGACCTGCGAGGCCTGCGGTAGGAGAAACCATGTCTTCCACGACCCGCACCTCGCCTCGTCGACCTCGGAGCGTCCGACCGATTGTCCCGGCCTGAAGGACGTCCCGAACGAGAGTCGCTATCCTGACGGTCTCTCGAATAAGACCAAGAGGACGCACCGGAACCTCTATAGGACCCTCTCTTGGGTGCATTAGACCCAGAAGTGCCCGCCTTATTCGTGTCTGCTGTATCCGACCTTTTAGGAGCGGATCTGAACAACAGAGAATCATTAGCTTTCTTTTTAATATTATCATAAATAGCGGAAAGCTTGCCGTCAAAGAGAAGTTCTCCTGAGACCGAAGCGACTCTAAGAAAGTTCTTCACCTTAGAATCCACTAGTGTGGATGTAGCCAGGGCTGCGTCACGTCTAACCAACTCCAGATTTGCCACTGAAAGGGCGGAGTTACACGTGGAATAAGCTACTGCCCTTGAAAGAAGTCTTAAAGAGGATTGTATATCCTGAAACTCTTCCCCTTGAAGGCGCAGTGATAACGCCTTAGTAAGGTGATCTGCGTAAGATAAGGCATCTAAATTGGCTCTGTTAGACGCAATAGCTGTTTCCAACACCGCGGTTGGAATAGAAGCTGACGACGGTAATGATAGCTCTAAGTCTTCCGCCTCGTCGTCCATACGCAGAGGAACTCTCGGTATACCCTGTCCTGCCGTGTCGAATTTATTCCTTGCATTAATGAAAGGCAGGTTGAGAGTATTTGCGGACAAGAAACCTGCTTTCCCCGTCCTGGAAGCAAGTTTAAATATAGCGTCGTTCAATAATTCAAATGTTCTTGCAACATTATTGGACTGCGACGGAAACTCGGGAGCGATGTCCCTGAACCGCTCAAAAAATTCAGAGTCCAATGACGCTATAATTCTCTTGTCTGGAAGCGCAGCAGTCTGGCCCGACGGAACAACTTGAGGGAGAAAGTGCCGGATGAAGTCCACGGCAGCTTTATGTTGTTCCGAAAGGGATAGCTCCAATTCATCCGTATCCCTTTCACCATCCGGTCGGACCTCCCGATGTTCCCGGTCGTCCGCCCCCGATGCTTCGGCGGAGCGTACCGACCCAGCGCCGTCGGATAATTCTCGATCCGACACCGTTTCTGTCGGCTGCTGGGATGCTGCGATAAGCTGTGCTATCTGCACTAGAATGTCCGACGTCGAGACCTGCGGAGGCGCGGTCTTTCGCTGCTTAGCCGAGGGCAGCTCCGCATCAGATGGCTCCCGCATACTTTTCCTATGCGAACGTCCGGAGTCCATCGGTCTCGAATCCCTGGCTGCCGGATGGTGTGACCTGGTCGCCGAAGAATCCTTCATCGGCGAAGCTGGCAAAATATCGGAGGTCACGCAGCCAAAGTGCGGTCGTGTGCGCCAACGAGAAGAGGAAGCCTTAACAGTCTCTGCGGACTGCTTATACAACGGAGCGTCCCGAGCGACGGACGTATGCTCCGCTAAAGACACATTTTGTACCACAACATCTGGTCCCAGATGTTGTTGTACGAGAGAGGGGCCTCTCTCGCTCGCGGCCCGGCTGGACCTGGACGAGCTAGGAACCGGACTAAAAGGCTTCCTCCGTTCTCGTTTACTATCCGCCGTCACTGGGTGTGCATCTATTATGTTTATAGTGCTCGCATCACCCAAAATTTCCTCTTGGACCGCATCGGACGAACCTGGCTGCCGAACCATTCGGTGAATGGACGCTACACCAGGCCAGCTAGCGGACGACATTTGTCTAATCTCCATGAGCACTTTTGCCGCTAGCTCTGAATTCATTTGTGACGACGGACGCACACTTGAAGAAGATAACATGGAAACATCACCCTGTTCTGGTTCCTCTGAAATAGAAACTGAGAGAGTAGAGTGACCTTGTGGAGAAAGAGCCGGCATCGCTCTTTCTCCAGAAACAACATATCGTGACACACGTTTCCAATGTTTCTCATCCCAATGTTCACATATAGGACAGGGATTAATGCGAGAACACTGACTACAATTAATACAATGATCATGAAAGTCAGAGGAAGATTTCTTCCTATTACAATTTGAACAATGTCCCTTCATTGTGAAAGAACAACAATAAGTCCTAGTTACTCGCAAAAACCCTTGACACAAAGATACATAATAACATGATCCATTAATAAATGAAAAAACAATTGCAAAACAAAATAATTTTGAAAAAATATTTTTTCAGAGAAGCCCAAGTTGCTGAAAAGTAACGTTGAGCCCCGATGGATCCGATGGCAAAGTGTGGTCAAAAATTTTAAATTTATATAAAATAATTAATGAGACACCTTCGGATAATATAAATGTATCTTATAATGAGATAAACTACCACAAAGGCAAACAGCCCCCCTCAAAAAAGGCTGTTGCCAATGAAAACAAACAGTGTAAACACACTAGAAAACATGACTCCAGGCACTGAAAAAACTGGCCCGGAATCAGTCATCAATTACACTCTATCTGATGCAAAACAGAGACTCCCAGGGGAGAATCTGCAGAACATCAGATGGAAGATGCAGAACACAAACGTTATACACCCATGGGTGAAAACGTAACTATGGGGAAAATAACAGAAAACATTCTGTAACCAAGCAACTCTCCCAGGAAATTTTAGAAATGAAACTTCTCAAAAATATGCCAAAAGCATGGGAGAATTGCAAGGGGGGACTTTAGAAGGCTAAGGGAGAGGAAACACTGAATAAGCAGTGCAACAATTAGCAAGAATGACAACAAGAGGCCCATGCCTCGAAAATAGGCAACTTAACATAATTTCACAAAAAATTTTAAATACAGCCCTGATTATTTTTTGCCACTTCTTTTTTCCTCTCCTCCTTCTATCCTCCTTAGAATCACATTTTCTCCAAAAATTACGTGTCTGGCATCCTTTAAACTGAGATTTACAAGCACAAAGATCAGTGAGATGTTGACTGATGAAGGGCCAAACAGAGAATGATAATTGGCGCCAATTTCGGGACGACTGCGTCACTGCGCATGCGCAGTAGAGGCGTACTATGGAGGTCCTTTAGGACATGATTTCTTTTTGTTTTGGATGCAAATTTTGGGGATTGGGGGGCAAAATTTGTGTTTGGCCCTGGTTTTGTTGGAGTTAGCACCAGCTAAGTCTGGGTCATTGGTACAGTATAAAAATATTATAAGTTACAGCCCTGAACATTTCCTGCCACTGTTTCTTCCTCTCATCCTTCTATTTCCTCCTTAGATCCACCATTTCTCTCATAATTATGTGTCTGGAATCATTTAAACTGAGATTTACAAGCACAAATATCAGTGAGATGTAACTAAATTGAGGGCCAAACAAAGAATGATAATTGCGCCAATTTCGAGACCTCCTTGACACTGGGCATGCGCAGTGGAGTAAAAGTATGGAGGACCATATAGGACATGTAATTTTCGGTTTTTGATGCAAATTTTGGGGATTGGGGGGTAAAATTTGTGTTTGGCCCTAAATATTTTAGAGTTAGCACCAGCTAAGTCTGGGTCATTGGTACAGTATAAAAATATTGGCTATTTTATGAGGCAAGCACACATTTCTTAAGTAAAAAGGGGATAAGTCTAGATAGTGAAATGTTAGTACAGACTCATTTGAAAGCCTTTCCCATAAGCAATCTTCATTCCAAATTTCACTGAGATCCGATAAACCAAACTTGAGATACGAGGTGAACAGACAAAAAATTGGCTATTTTGTATATTCAAAGGGCTATAACTCACAGAAAAAATGTTCAAACAGCAAAACAGCTGATGCTCCTGAAAGATCTCATGATATTGAACGTCTGTAAGAACTTTCATCAAAATCTGAGCAGTAATGTTCATGTTATAACTCAAACAGACACAGGAGTGCAGATGGACAGATGTATGGATGGACAGACAGATGGAAGGACAGACAGATGGATGGAAGGATGGATTAATGGATGGACACGCGCAATCCAGGACACCCCACTTTTTTAAAAACAAGAGACTCCACTGGGCTTGAAGCGCTCATCTTGAACAGAACCTCATATAAACATAGGCCAAGAATGAATCTACATTAAGCAATCAATCTCCATAAGATCCTTTGTCAATCCTTGAGTCCCTCAGGAGTGACTAAAATAGTCCAAGCATCACACCTTTTCTTCAGTTAATCATAATGTAAAAAGTGGATCTCCCCTATGGATGCCCGTGATACAACCTATGTGGATTAATTTTAGTTACACACATTCTAGAGGGTACATGATAAAAAATTTTCAATTCTTCAGCTACATGGCTACTTATAAAATTAACTTGGAATTATGTTTCAATTTTAAGCAAACAGTAAGTTCAATGACAGCTGGGGTTAATTTTTTTCATATGAATCAAATATCTGTTTCCCACTTATGCAGAATACCAAATTTTGTTAAAATCAGACTAACAGTTCTGAATAGTGAACTAGAAATGTTGTATTCCAAATATGAAAGGATTCTGACTGGTGGATCTGAAGAAGAAAATTTTTAAAGAAATTTCCTCATACATGTATTGCACTAAGTTAAAATTCAGGTTACCATAGGGAGCCCAAATATTAACCCAGGGACCCAATTTGAACAAACTTGAACCTGACCTCCCTAGAGATGTTGAATACCAAATATGAAAGGATTCTAACTGGTGAATATGAAGAAATTTTTTTTTAAAGAAATTTCCTCATATTGTACGAAGTAAAAATTTAGGCTACCATAGGACGCCCAAATATTAACCCAGGGACAAAATTTGAAAAAACTTGAATCTGACCCCCTAGAGATGTATACCAAATATGAAAGGATTCTGACTTGAGAATCTGAAGAAGAAGATTTTAAAGAAATTCTCTCATATTGCACTAAGAAGAAATTCAGGATTCCATATGGAGCCCAAATGTTAACCCAGGCACTCGAATTGAACAAACTTATATCTGCCACCCTACCCAACAGAGATGCTGTATTTCAAATATGGAAGGATTCTGACTGGTGATCTGAAGAAGATTTTTTAAGAAATTCCCACAACTTTCACCAAATTAAAATTTGGAGCCCAATTATCAACCCATTAACTCGATTTGAACAAATTGGGATCTGACCCCCCTGGAGATTTTGTTTATCAAATATGAAAGGAGTCTGACTGGTGGATCTGAAGAAGATTATCCCCCATATTGCACTAAGTTAAAATTTGAGCTTCCATAAGAAGAATATTAACTGAGGGACTTGATTTGAACAATCTTGAATCTGATCCTTATAGCAATGATGTATGCCAAACATTAAAAGATTCAGACTGGTGTTCTGAAGAAGAAGATTATTTCCCATATTGCCCTGAGTTAAAAATTCGGGCTTCGGTATTGAGCCCAAATATGAACCAAGGGGCTTCATTTTAACAAACTTGAATCTGACCCCCCAATGGATGCTGTATACCAAATATCAAAAGATTCTGATTATTGGTTCTGGAGAAAATTTTGTAAAAGATTTTTTGGAAATATGCTGACCCACCTTACAGAACACCCTGACACAACCAATGGCAATTTTTTTTACCTTTCAATTCTCTAGGTCCTAAGGATGCTTCATACCAAATAACAGTTCTCTGTTCCCTGTGGTTTTGGAAATATGGGTGTTCAAAAATATTTCTATTTTTAGCTCCTGGGGTTACACAGAGGCACAGAAATTTTTTTTTTGGCATGAGTCAAGTACTAATGACCCAATAATACCACATATCAAATTTGGTTCAAGTCAGACCAGAAAATAGAAATTTTGGGCGGGGCCAAAAATCTTGCCCCTCCCATTACAAAGGCAAATATTGCTCCACGATCTTTGTTTGAACAACCTTGATTCTACCCCTCAAGAGGAAGCTCATGCCAAATATCAAGTCACTGTACCCACTGGTTCATGAGATGTTTTTTAAATTTTGGAGCATTTTCCCCCACCCCCTCCCTATGGGGATAGGCATGTTGAGTTGAACAAAAACGCAATGCCTTTTCGTGACCATCACTCACAAACTTTCACTTGAATTGGCCCAGTGGTTTTGGAGAAGTCCAAAACATGGTGTTGATGAAAAACAGACGGAGAGTGGTTAGATAAGCTCAGCTTGACGTCAAGTTGAGCTAAAAAGAGGGGGTTATGAGATTCAATAACCCAAACCTGAGATACGAGGCGAACAGGCAAAAAATTGGCTATTTTACGAGGCAAACAGCAGATTTCCCAAGTTAAAAAGAGGGATAAGTCTAGAAAGTGAAATGTATGAAATATTATTAGAGACCAGTTCGAAAGTCTTTCCCATAAACAATCTTCATTCTAAATTTCATTGAGATACGATAACCCAAACCTGAGATACGAGGCGAACAGACAAAAAATTGGTTATTTTGTATATTAAAGGACCATAACTCATAGAAAAAATATTCCAACGGCAAAATGCTCCTGAAAGATCTCATGATAGTGAACATCTGGACAAAATTTCATCAAAATCTGGGCAGTAATGTTCAAGTTGTAATTCAAAGAGACATCAGCATACAGATGGACAGATGTACAGGAACAATCCACTTTTTAAACAAGAGGCCCCAAGAGGCCTTAATCACTCACCTAACAAAGTGGTTCCAAGAAATATTTTGGGTCACATTCCGTTAGTCATAGTTCATCAACATTACAGAGGAATGAAGTCATGAAGTTATTCATAACTCTCATGTCCATGTCAGATGATTATTAGCATAGGTGTTCCAGACTGCTTCCAATTCTATTAGTTGGAGACAAGCAGTGCCAAACTTCCAAAGGTTGTTTTGTCACCCCCCCCCCCCCCCTCCCCTAGAGAGCCCAAATATTAACCCAGAGACCAAGTTGAACAAACTTGAATCTGAACCCCCCGAGGGATGTTGTATACCAAATATCAAAAGATTCTAATATATGGTTCTGGAGAAGAAGATTTTAAAACAAATTCCCTCATATTGCACTAAATTATAACCCAGTGATTCGATTTGAATAAACTTGAATCTGAGCGCCCTAGAGATGTTGTATACAAAATATGAAAGGATTCTGACTGGAGAATCTGAAGAAGATTTTCAAAGAAAATTCCTCATATTGCACTAAACTAAAATTTGGGCTTCCATAGGGAGCCCAAATATTAACCCATGGATCTGATTTGAACAAATTTGAATCTGAACCCCATAGAGATGTTGTATACCAAATATGAAAGGATTCTGATTGGTGGATCTGAAGAAGTAGATTTTTAAAGAAATTTCCTCATAATGCAGGAAGTTAAAATTTAAACACAATGTTGTAGTTTGTAAAACTTGGGTTCCCTTATTCAAACTAACGATAAATTTAAATGAACACTTTTAACCTTTTGAATTTGAGAGTCTGCTTTTCTGGCCAGGATTGTGATATGACCTAAATTCATAACTTAGATGATTCCTCCGTGAATTTGTATAGTAGACAAATCAATATTTTCAACGTGCAGCCCCCAAGGCTGCACGTTGAAAGTATTAATTGGTCTACCCACAAATAGCAAATATGGACTCTACCAACTGCTGGCACTGAACTGATGTGGAAGATACAGTCAAGAGTTCAAAGGATTCAAGAGAAATACTTTCCAGAAAAACACATTTTTTGATAAACCAAACATCAGAAGTGGTTAAAAACAATACTGACTCATAGTAATCATTTATAGTCAGAGATAGAAAAAACATTCTGGAAAAAATAGTTGTAAAAGCTCTCTGGTATTCATCCCTGGATGATACACTAGATTTACCTGGCTACATCTTGATTCTTCTACGCTAACATCTAGAACAAAATCTGGAAACCATATAGCACTCTTACAACTAGGGTAGCCCATACAGCTTAAATAAAACCTGAATGGAAACAATGAATATATATATACCCTCTACCTGTTACAGTATCACCACTTGTAACCCTTAATCCAATGCCCACAATATCAAAATATGCTATTTTGGAACATGCTTTACAAACTGCTCAATTTGTAAATTATTTGTAAATTTGTAAATCATTTGGTAAAGGGCTGACTGAAACATTTCTATTTCTTCAGAGAATAAAATTTGATCAGCTATGATATTTTTGAAGGACATATTTATGATTTGGAACAATTTCAAATGTTGGTTTCTAATCTGCTGGAAACTGAACTCCTGGCAACACTGCCAGGCAATCAGGGTGTACCTTGAGGTAGGACCCTACGAATATGGATTTTTTTTGGACTCGACTTTTGACTGAAACTTACCAAAAAATGTTTCAAGTCGACCCAGCATCGAATTTGAACCAAGTTAGCCCAAACCAGATGTCCACATGCAGTTTTGTGCGTGATATTTCCAGTTTAAAATAGCCACACTAGGATTGATTTGGCACTGTACTGAAGATTTATCCACATATTCATGCTAACATTCAACAGTTCCGAAGAAAACAATGCAGCACACTTGAATGCATGGTTGAATAAGAGACAAAGAATCTGTATGTACCTGTGATTGCTTCGCTCCCTTCTTGACTTTAAGCTTGGCATAGTCCGGTCTTCACTTATCATGAAGCGATGGATGCTTCTTACTAAAGTGAACCAGAGATGTAGTCCCTGTTGCTTGGGTTTTGTACAAAGTCTTACATGTATTACATGTGTATGTAGCCCTGGCTTTATCCACTGTAAAATATTAGAGAATTACCAATGTCATTCGGAATTACACGAAATGCGTGATTCTAAATGACATTGGTAATACACTATAAGCTCCATCTTGATGATGTGTCTGTTTGCTGTTCATGCTCAATTCCTCGCATTGTTTTGACAATTTAGCCAGTATTAAATTTATGAATGTACATATATCAAGACATTTATTAATAATTGTTTTTTCATATTTGTGATTTTATTTTCGACTCGAATTTGTTGATCGACTTCGACTCAACCAATTGGATATTTGCAGGGGCTCATCTTGAGGGCCTGGAGATTTTTATACATTTCCGCTATTCTCCAAGTCTTGGCTTCCAGCAGAGGCAGCCAAGACTTCCCTAGAAGCAACTGACAAGATACTTAGAAAATAAGTTTGAGTTTACCCAAATAATGCATGTTGGGGAACCCATTCCGTTGCATTAAAAAGTGATCAAAGAGGGAATTAGGCCCATAAGGGTTAAACTACTAGACTAACACACATCATCACATAATGATGGCACCAATCTAGTATTCAACTGGAGTGCTCATGATTAGCTGGTTCTATTTATTTATTGGTGTTTAAGGGCACATACTTCTGCACAAAGGTTAATCGTGACTGCAACATGGAGATAAAGTCAAGTCCAATCAATCGTTTATACCCATGTTGTCCATTTCGGAGGACTATCAGCCCAAGGTGACTGTGTCTTATTTTACCAGTAAAACAGAGCTTGTTTACCTCAGTAAAAAAGCTTATAGTGTATTTCACTTCCCGGGGTTCCCACAGGGGATTAGCTGGCTCATATTTTGTTACGATAGCGGCATGAAAGTGGGAAATATGATGGATACAATATGGCTAAAGTGCTCTGGTCAAAGACTGGAACAGGCTTCTATGGATATTTTTGAAAGACACAATCATGATCAAGAGAAATTTGGAAACCCAACCCATGATAACACTACCTGGCAATCAGGAATTCAATACCTAAACTATTAGACTACACACATCATCATAAAACAATGGTATTTTCACAATTGGACATCCGTAGAAAAACGATTTTATGTTTTTGGCAGCCATTCTGACCGCCATCTCAGGATATCTTGATTGCCCTCTAGCAGTTTTATCTTGTGTACATTTGGAGATGTTTTACTGACCAAATATCAATGGTCTGAATGAAATTTGAACATACAAATTGACTATATTCTTTCCCAAGTTGGATTTATTCAATTTCGGCAGCTGAATTAAAAGTCATTTTGAAAAATTGTTGTAAAAAAATTCCCCCAAAGCAGATTTTAGCATTTTTTGGATATGTTCATCAGGGATCAATTTAGCTTGTTATTAATTTTTTTCAGTGTTCAAACCTCTTACTGCCAGACTATAACCCTTTATCTAACAAATTGGTCACATCCATCCACATAATTTACATATTAAGCAGTTGAAAAATAATATATTTTTTAAAAATTTAAAAAAAAATTATCATGTTCCTCCGCATTGGAATGAGCCCGAAAATTTTCTAAGTCCTCACTAACAAAAAGTCTAACACTGCATTAAAAAAGTCAAGAATCTCCAAAAAATGTCTAGCCAAGGCTTAATATCATCTTATATTGATGCACTTAACACATAGATGGAATATGAAAGCCACAGCATACCAGTGGTAGCCTCCACTCATGTATAGGAAAAGAGGTCAGAAATTTTGTAAGTCCACACTGACAAAAAAGTCGAACATTGCAAAACAGGCCAGAAATTTTCTAAGTCCACACTGACAAAAAAGTCGAACATTGCATTAAAAAAGTCTGAAGTCTCCAAAAAAATGTCCAGCCAAGGGTCCACACTGACAAAAAAGTCTAACATTGCAAAAACACTAAAAATCAATCAAATATCACTGATTAAGGGTCTATGGGTAATTGTAAGCCATAGAAACACAGTATGAGGTGCATAGCAACAGGGCTGAGAGTCAAAGTGGACTGGTACAATAACTTTAACACAAGTATTGATGCTGACGCACCTCTGGTCATGACATAAACTCACACAACTTCGTTGGTGAGCTAAAAACTCAAGACATCTTGAAAGTTAAAAAATTTATAGTAATTTATATATTTTTTATACTTACCAATGACCCAGACATAGCTGGTGCTAACTCTTAAAATATAGGGCCAAACACAAATTTTGCCCCCCAATCCCCAAAATTTGCATCTAAAACTAAAGAAAACATGTCCTGAAAGGCCCTCCACACTTCGCCCCTACTGCGCATGCGCAGTGTCAAGGACGTTCCGAAATTGGCGCCATTAATCATTCTAATAACCAGTGCCTGGTAAGCGCTATGTACTCAGCGGGGAGGCAAGAGTTCCCAACTCCTGGGAGGGCCATCCCCGTCTGGGTCATTGGTAAGTATAAAAAATATATAAATTACTATAAATTTTTTAACATTTTTATACTGTACCAATGACCCAGACATAGCTGAATAGTAAAAAGGCTGGAGGGCCAAGGACATAGAGCAAAATGGAATACGCTCAATAAAATAAAATAGAGTCATCCCCCGTAGGGAAAAAGAAGTAATAGGCCTTACATGTATCTTTCTTATTTATGATAAATTAGAAAGATACAACACCTTCCAAAATTGAGCTTCATACATCCATGTACTCTATTAATATCCAATATAATCCTTATACTAATAATTTTTAAAGTAAGCCAATAAATAAAGTAAGTCTAGAGAATAGAGACTCTTATACTCCTAAAAGTGTCTGAGGATTGCATAATCATGTCCGTTGACATATGCAATATTCAAAAGCTATACTTTAAAAACTAAGACTTGAATGAATTTTAAAAACCTAAACTTCTCACTAAACAACCATCCCAATAACAGCTCAGAATTACTAACTCCGGAGGAGGTATCCCCTTGTTTTCATAGTAAAACAGGTGACCCAAGGGAACACCCTCCCCCCCCCCCCCCCCTTTTTCTTGCCCTGGGTCAAATAGCCCAGAGCGAAGAGGGCAGCCGAACGGAGACACTGCCGAAACAGACAGCCTACCTAGCTATAGTAGCAACTGTTAAGTGAATGACATTCTGAGCAGTAGATAATAGACCTAACAATAGAGGCCTCCAGAAATGGACTCGATATTTCTAAGATAAAATTCATGAATGTGGATGGCTGAGCGCAATGAGCGGCCTTCAAAAATCTATAATAGTGACACTATTAATGTAAGCCCAAGAAGTAGAAGAACTCTTACTTCATGAGCCGAAATCTTAAGCACAACTGCTAAGTCAATGATATACCATAAGCAGTACCGATAGTTAATAGAATCCATTAACAATAAAATGGAGCGTAACGTCCTTCTACTAGACATCAAAGACAGAAGAAGCTTACACCCTTGTAATAAACAGATATCTGTTTATAAATACATAAACTGTACCCGGAAAGAGTAAAGGCCTATGCCCATACGAAGACGGAAGGACCTTAAAATAATAGGTTCCGGATAATAGGAGCCTAACTCTTATGCAACAATCCAACCTAAATAGTAACGGAAGTATTGATTCCGAAACTATGAAAGTGAAAATCATCCGTCGATAGTGCATGAAACTCACTGACTCTAGAGTAAAAGAGAAACCAACAGAATTGCTGTCTAAAAGGTCAGAATTTGAAAACTACTGTTTCCAGAGGCTCAAATGATTACTTAGCTAAATAAGAACCGAAGTTAAAATCCGTATAGGAATTTAATCTAAAGATTCTAAGTCTATTTATCAAAAAGTTACTAACTGACTTAGATAAAGAGACAAAAGACTCAATTGTAAACTATCGTAGAGTGCATAGGTATGAGGTAACATAAACCTATAACCTAAATAATAACAGGCTGCAGTAGATCTTGTGAAACAAGTATACTAAAAAATAGCAATGAGTAGTATGGAGGGATCAACAATATGAACATAATGATCCCTACACCACGACGGAAGAGCCTCCACTTTAGCCGCATAGAATAGCGAAGAAGAGGATCTCCTATAGTAAGAAATCGCGTCCAAAGCTCGTCCAGTACAGTGCTTACAATGCAATACGGACCACACAACGGAATACATGAAGGTTGCGACCTTGCTGGTTGTGATAAAGATGACACGATTTACCCAGTGAAA
The DNA here is from genome assembly GCA_031216915.1 of Pictodentalium vernedei. NCBI lineage: Eukaryota > Metazoa > Mollusca > Scaphopoda > Dentaliida > Dentaliidae > Pictodentalium > Pictodentalium vernedei. The sequence continues at coordinate 731,070,778 of CM062297.1, read as the reverse complement.
AAGATCCTCACATAGAGGAAGATTTCACGTTAAGACCCACAGTAGACAAGAGAGTAAATTACTCATGATCTCTGTGAAGATAGAGATGCTATCAACAGAAATGTATTGTGGTTGTTTATCTTAGCAATACCTGCTAAAACAACAGCGCCGGAGGATACGCGTATCCTATCATTCCGTCCTATAGATCAATAGAGCATTAACAATATTAGCTCAGAGATCTGGACAAGCCAACACATACGTCTGCAATTGATTAGCAAGCTGTGTCATAAATAAATCATCATTGGGCGCTCCCATAGATAGCAAATCTGATTGAATACTTGTTTGTTGAGAGTCCATTCTGACAGCAACAAGCGACCCGTAAGAGAACGGGAGTCCGATAAAACAATTAGACGACCCGGAATATGACGGACCAAAACTGAACTTGGTGTACTATAACCAACAGACGGATTCTTTCCATTAAATTGAATAACGGAAACGAAAGAGTGCCTCCCTGGTTCCGGAGATACGCCACTACTGTCGAATTAAAGGACAGGAATTTGGGCATGCGTTTCTGAATAATGTTCATGCAATGACATAAAGCAAGCCTAAAAAACATTATTCCGCGGAAGTTAAACTGATTGCTAAAAGACTGCGGAACCCAAAGACCCTGGCACTTCGAATCCGTAGGGATCAGTATTATATCCCAATCTGTTTGACTGGCAACCGTCATAACAGCCACACTCGGGTCCGGCAACTGCGGCGGCACTCTCTGAGTCAACCACCGAATGTTTGCCCCAGTCTGAATCTCTTGTAACACTAGATAGACAAGAGAACGTATAAATCGAGCAATTCATGGATTGCCGAAAAGTTGCCGTCGAAGAGAAGCTCCTCCGAGAACGAAGCGACTCTGAGAGAGTTCTTAACCTTACTATCCACGCGTGTGGATGTAGCTAGGGCTGCGTCACGTCTAACTAACTCCAATCAGCCACTGAAGGGCGGAGTTATACGTGAACAAACTACTGCCCTCAAAAGAAATTACATTGAGAATAATATCCCGTAAATCTTTTCTTGAAGACGTAATGATAACGCCTCAGTAAGGCGGATTACGTATAATAAAGCGTCTAAGTTAAGTCTACTATACATAATGTCGTTCCCAACATTGAAATTGGAAAAGACATAAACGGCGAAAAAGAATATATGCAGTCTTTAATCACACCGTCTAGACGCATATGAACTCTCGGTATGCCCTGCTCTGCCAAAATAAACTATTTGTATAAATGATAAAATGGCAGAAATGAGCAACGCGGACAAGAAACTAAACTATCATGCTTAGTAGCAGGCTTGTATATATATATATATATAGCGTCGAAAAACAAAACACATGTTGTAATGACAATATTGGACTGCGTCGGTAAGTCAGGGACAATGTCCCTGAACCGATCGAAAAATCCGAGTCCAATGACGCTATAAGTCTCTTATCCAAGATCGCAGCAATGAAGTCCGAAATAATAATCACTGGAAGATAATGCCAGAAGATATGAAAGGCATCTTCCGCTACTACTAAAGGGAAAACTCGAAATCTTTCGAATCCCTTTCGCCATCCTGTCGGACCCTATAAAGCGTTCGGTCGTCCGTAGCTGATGCAACCGCGGACCGCACCGACCCAGCGCCGTCGGATAATTCCTGATTCGACCGAGAAACTGTCAATTGCTGGGATGCTGCGAAACAACTGTGCTAACTCGGATAGCACGTCCGTCACTGAGGCCTGAGGAGAAGCGGTCTTACGATGCATTGCCGCTGGAAGCTCCGTGATCGTTACCCCGTGCATACTTCCAATATGCGAGCGAACGGAGTGTATAGGCCTCGTGTCCCTTGGCTACCGGATGGCGTGACCTATTCGCCGTGGAATCACTGAATGCCGAAACTGATCGGATACTCGAGGTCACGTAGCCAATGTGCGGTCGTGTGCCCTGCTGTGAGGATGAGGAAGCATTAAAGACAGTGTCTCGGACTGTCAATATAACGGAGCGTCCCGACCAACGGACATATGCTCCGAATGTAATATATCTGAACCACAACATGCGGTCCCCTATGTTGTTGGGCGAGAGAGGGACCTCTCTCGCTCACAGCCCGGACGGACCTGGACAAGCCAGGAACCGGACTAACAGGCTTCCTCCGATCTGTCCTCAATCTGCCGTCACTGGGTGAGTACTAAAGTAATTAAAGTGCTCGCATCACCCAAATCTCCTTCCTAGACCGCAACGGACGAACCCGGCAGCCGAACCATTCGATGAATGTACGCTACACCGGGTGAGCTAGCGAATGTCACTCCGTAGGCGATAGACATATTCCATGAGCACTTATTGCCGCTAACTCTTCATTAACTATGACGACAGAGGCACACTTTTGAAAGACATCTCCATAACTCTTCGAACAAGAAACCAGAAATGCTTGGATAGCAAGCATAAAATAATAATATATATAGCGTCGTTCAATAATTCGAAAGTTTGTGTGACATTATTGGACTATGTCGGAACTGAGGGACGATGTCCCTGAACCGAACCAAAAATTTCTAAGTCCACCGACGCTATCAGTTTCTTATCCGGCATCGCAGCATTCTGGTCCGACTAAAGAAGCTGTAGAAGACCAAGTTAGATGACATACACAACAGCATATGTTGTTCCGAAAGGGAAAGCTCGAAATCCTCCGAATCCCTTTCGGTATCCCGTCGGACCGGATGAAACTTCGGACGTCCGTACCCGCTTCCGCGGAGCGTCCCGACCCAGCATCGTCGGATAAAATATATGCGACAGATTCAGTTGATGCTGGGATGCTGCGATAAACTGTGCTGTTAAGGAAAGCACGTCCGTTCCCGAGGCCTGTGCAGTAGCGGTCTTACGATGCATTACCGCCAGAAGCTCCGTGTACGTTGACTCCCGCACACTTCCTATGCGAACGTCCGGAGTCTGCAGGCCTCGTGTCCCTGGCTATCGGATGGTGTGACCTGGTCGCCGAAGAATCCTTGATCGGCGAAGCTGGTAATATATCGGCGGTCACGCAGCCAAGGTGCGGTCGTGTGCGCTGACGAGAAGAGGAAGCCTTAGCAGTCTCAGCGGACTGCCTATACAACGGAGCGTCCCGAGCGACGGACGTATGCTCCGCTTGCGACACAATTTGTACCACAACATCTGGGGCCAGATGTTGTTGAACGAGAGAGGGGCCTCTCTCGCTTGCCGTCCGGATGGACCGGAACGAGCTATGAACCGGACTAAAAGGCTTCCTGCGTTCTCCCTCTGATCCGCCGTCACTGGGTGTGCATTAAGTTAATTTATAGTGCTCGCATCACCCCAAAATTCCTTCTAGACCGCAACGGACGAACCCGGCTGCCGAACCATTCGGTGAATGGACGCTACACCGGGCGAGCTAGCGGACGTCAAAGGCCGTCGAACCTACTAGGGTCCTCTTAGGCAATTGGCGTATTTACATGAGCACTTTTCCGCTAGCCCTTCATTAATTGTGACGACGGAGGCACACTGTTGGAAGACATCACAGATACATCACCCTAATCTTGATCGTCTGAAACAGAAATTGATAAAGTAGAGTGACCCTGCGGGGAAAGGACCGAAGTGTCCAAATCCCCAACAACATACCGTGACATACGCTTCCCATATTGTCATCGAAATCATACGATACAGAACAGGAGTTAATGCGAGTACACTGACCACATATAGAATGATAATAAAGTCAGAGGAAGACTTCCTCTTAAAACAATTGATCAATATCCTTTCAATGTGAAAAGAAAACAAGTCCTGGTACTCGCACTAACCCCTGGCAATCAAAATACATAATAATAATATGATCCATTAATATAGAAAAAATAATTGAAATCAAAATATTTTGAAAAAATATTTTTTCAGAACAGCCCAAGTTTCTGAAAAGTAACGTTGAGCCCCAATGGATCCCAAGCCTAAGTGTGGACAAAAATTTTAAAAATATTTTAAACAATTTATTCAACACTTACGAACAATAATAATGTATCTAGTTATGATTAAAATAACATAAAGATATTATTTTTTAGAAATCCCCCCCTCACACAGAGGGCTGTTGTAAATGTAAACAATGAGTGTAAAAACACTAAAATAAGACTCCAGGCACCCAGGCCCGAAATCAGTTACCAAAAATACACTATCTGATGCAAAACAGAGACTTCTAGGGAAGAAACTGCAGAACATCAGATGGTAGATGCAGAACACAACGCCTAACCACCCGTAGGTGAAGACGTAAACATGGGGAAAGAACAGAATTCATTCTGTTATTCAGCTAAAACTCCCAAGAAATTTTAGTAATAATAATTACAGAAACTATGCCAAAAGCATGGGAGAATAGCAAGGGGGAACTTAAAGGACAGGGAGAGAGGAAAACACTTAAAAAAACAGTGTAACTAAATAATCAGAATGACAACAAAATGGCTGCTGCCTTGAAAATAGGTAACTTAACATAATTTCATTAAAAAAATTTTAAGTTACAGCCCTGATAATATTCTGTCACACATTCTTTTCCTCTCTTCCTTCTCTATCCTCCTTAGAATCACCATTTCACTAATATTTATGTGTCTGGCATCATTTAAACTGAGATTTAAAAGCACAAAGATCAGAGATGTTAACTGATGAAGGGCCAAACTTAGAATGATTAATGGCGCCAATTTCGGAACGTCCTTGACACTGCGCATGCGCAGTAGGGGTGAAGTGTGGAGGGCCTTTCAGGACATGTTTTCTTTAGTTTTAGATGCAAATTTTGGGGATTGGGGGGCAAAATTTGTGTTTGGCCCTATATTTTAAGAGTTAGCACCAGCTATGTCTGGGTCATTGGTACAGTATAAAAATATTAAATTGTGGGTCAATAATAACGATAAATCGATATTTTGTAATTACAATCGATATTGGTTTGAATACCAGTATATATCGGTTTATTGATATACTGTGCAGGCCTACAACAGACCATGTTTTCTCTGATCTACCATCAACCAGTATACCAATCCAACCAGCACTGAGTTCAAGCCCAGAATATATACCATTTGTACATTCAGGTACTAAACTGACATATTATGTTTTCAAAGAGTTTGTTCTGTGGCAAGCTACTGGCCAGCTTCAAGTACTTTAATTCCACATGCATCAATAGATCTCTGATGCCTGACATTTGTCAAGAACCACAGATCTATTGAGGTGTCTAGAATTATGTTGTAGTTTGCTCAGGCTTGACAGCTTTTGGGCAAACAAGTAGATTTTCAGTCTGGAAAAAAACCTTTTCCTAATTTCCAATGATAACACCCTGGTATATAACTGGAACATCAAATGTAGAATGTCGCAAGTCAGGTCTCACACATACCTGAGGAAACTAAAAGAGGGACAGTCATCAAACTTAACACAAATCTGAAGCAGATTAAGAATGGGTGTCAAACAAAATTATCTCATCTTCTTGGGGTGGTCAAGATGGCATTTTACCTTCAAATAAAAAATCTGTGACAAAAATGTCAACGGTAAAGGACCCGATGTTACTGGAGGAAAGATCATCAATGTGCAAATTCTGTACATACTGAGATGTGACATGAACTGTGAGCTGAAGGTATCAGGCCTACCAGGAAATATGTCACATACAAACAACATTTAACAAGCTATTAATTTAAAATAGAATATGGTTTAATTTTTGGAATTCACTTTAAAAACATTTCCACAATCCAGTATAAATATCTCTTCTAGTTTCTTGAATCCTGCATCCTATTTAACATGTAACCAACTAATTCTGTGCATTTTTACAGTCTTGGTCAGTGTATATTTTCCTGTGCTGTTTGATATGGCAGCCTATCAATGTAATTCTGCGCAATGCCTACAGTTAGTCAGTGTATGTTAGCTTACCAACTAAATCTGTGCAATGCACAGGTTTAGTGACTCTTTTCTTTCTGGTTATAAGATCACCCCTATTAACCCTTTACCTAACATGAAAAGCAGACGACACTTGCAAAAATAATTTTTGAATAACTAATTTTTTTCATTTTTTGCCTCAAAAACATAGGTTATAAACCCTTACTGGAACGAGCTCATTCCAGTGAGGGGTCGTAAGCTATGTTTCTGAGTGAAAAAATAATGGAAATTAATTTTAGATTAGTGCTGTCCCGTTCTGGTCGTTACATTGGGTAAAGGGTTAAGTGACTAAGCCTGTGCATTGCACAGCATTAGTGAATGTACATCTTTGTGTAGTGTGCGATATGACAGTTACCATAATGAAAATTCTTTGTAATCAGAAAGTGTTAGTCAGATTTTCTGGTTATCAAGAATTTTCATTAAAGACTGAGTTACTAACCCAACACTCTGAATAACCTTAGTGTAAATCTCATCCATATCAACTCTTTCCCCAAACCAGTCAGTTCTATTATCAAAAAGTGTTCAAACTCAGTTTATGATCCCACATTGGAATTGATTGTGCAAAGATTTTTATTGGTGAATTCCAAAAATGAAAACATTCTATTTTCAATTAAAAAATAGCGTGTTATTTATGCAAATCTAAATAAAATAAACTTTTTTCATGCTTTGAGAACCCCACCAGCACTTTAGATGTGGTTGTTCTTAACTGCTCGAGTGTTAAAAACCCATATTTGGCTGCTACTGAAAAGTTTTGGTGCCTCAATTGAAAGGCTTCAAATTTCATGATGTGCTTCATATTCTCTTGGAAGTAAAAAAAAAGTAAATATTTTTTGTTCAAAGGGTTTGTCTTGTTACAATTTATTGGGGAGTGCAAACTTGTTACAAGGCAAATCCATATGAACCAATTCTAAAAAAAATAGGCTGATTAAATCGTCAGATGTGTACCCATATGCGCAACTAGTAGAAAGCTGTTATTATCTCAGGACCAATTTTTGGAGGAATTTTCAATTTGAGGGATAAAGGGTTAATATCTCAGGATCAAATTATCAGATTTACACCAAAAACTAAACAGCATGGCACACCAGTAGCCTGAAGATATATATAAAGTAACATGACAATTGGATTGATATTTTTTGAGTTATCTCATGCCAAAGGGACTGGAAGAATTCTCAATTTGAAGGATAATAAAGGATAAAGGGTTAATATCTCAAGAGTAAATTATCAGATATACATCAAAAACTATACAACTTGGCACATCAGTAACCTGAACACAAATATAAAGTAACATTACAATCCAAGCAATATTTTTCAAGTTATCAAATGCCAAAGAAATGGATAAGGATGCTGGATGGACAGACGGACAGACAAAGGATGGACGAACAATGGAAGGCCACCCCAGATGCCGACATTATGTGTACCATACATGGTATGGGTACACATAATAACTATGATCAATATTTTTGAGTTATCACATTCCAAAGAAACTGATTGGAGTAATTCTTAATTTGATGGATAAAGAGTTGATATCAGAGGATCAAAATAACGGATTTACACCCAAAACTATACAGCTCAGCACATCAGTAAACAGAAATTTAAAGTAACAACACAATCTGATTAATATTATTTGAGGTATTGCATGTCAAAGAAATAGATTGAAAAATTTTTATTAATTAAGTGGATCAAGGGTTAATACCTCGGGATCAAATGATCAGATTTATATAAAAAACTATACAGCTTGGCAAATCAGTAACCTGAATATCTATATGAAGTAACAAGACAATCAGATTGATATTCTCTGAGTTATCGCATGTCAAAGAAATAGATTGGAAAAATGCACAAACTGATGGATAAAGGGTTAAAATCTAAGGATCAAAATACCAGATTTACACCAAAATCTATACAGCTCAGCACATCGGAAACCTGACCACACATATGAAGTAACAAGGTAACTTAATCAATATTTTTTAGGTTACCACATGTCACAGAAATGGATTGGAGTAATGCTTAATTTGATGGATAAAGGGTTAGTATCTCAGGATCGAATCATCAGATTTACATCAAAAACTATACAGCTCAGCACATCAGTTACCTGAACATATCTATCAAGTAACATCACAAAAGGATAGATATTTTTTTAGTTATCGCATGCCAAAGAAATGGATTGGAATAATGCTTAATTGGATGGGTAAAGGGTTAATATCTCAGTATTGAATCATCAGATTTACACAAAAAAACTAGACAGCTTGGCGCATTAGTAACCTGAACAGAAATATAAAGTATCATGACAATCTAAGCAATAGTTTTCAAGTTATTGAATACCAAAGAAATGGATACAGATGCCGGACGGATGGACAGACGGACGGATGGACAGATGGATGGACGGACAGACGAACGATGGAGGGCCACCCCGGATGCCAGCATTATGTGTACCATACATGGTATGGGTACACATAACAAGAAGGACGCCAACGCCCTATAGCTCACCAACATTCCTCTTTGACAGTAACTTTGGCAAACACAAGAACTGTATCAAACAGGCTCATAACATGTGACAAAGCTTACTTAAACACAACCTCTTAAAAGTAAAACACAGAAACTGACATAAACACTAAGTTAAGCATGAAATTCTGAGCTAAACAGAAAACTAAACGCAACTAAAAATGTCAAGAAAAATGTTTAAAATGAAGGGTATGGGGGGTTAATCATGGAACAATGATACTGAGGAACATGTATGATGAATATAAGTGTCATGGGAAGAGAAGGAGCACAGCAGCTGACATAAACACTTAGTTAAACATGAAATTCCGAGCTAAACAGAAAACTAAACGCAACTAAAAATTTCAAGAAAAATGTTTAAAATGCAATGTATGAGGGGTCAATCATGGAACAATGATACTGAGGAACATGTATGATGAAAATAAGTGCCGTGGGAAGAAAAGGAGCACAGCAGCTGACCTAAACACTAAGTTAAACATGAAATTCCGAGCTAAACAGAAAACTAAACGCAACTAAAAATGTCAAGAAAAATGTTTAAAATGCAGGGTATGAGGGGTTAATCCTGGAACAATGATACTGAGGAACATGTATGAGGAATATAAGTGCCATGGGAAGAAAAGGAGCACAGCAGCTGACCTAAACACTTAGTTAAACATGAAATTCTGAGCTAAACAGAAAACTAAACGCAACTAAAAATGTGAAGAAAAATGTTTAAAATGCAGGGTATGAGGGGTTAATCATGGAACAATGATACTGAGGACATGTATGATGAATATAAGTGACATGGGAAGAGAAGGAGCACAGCAGCTGACCTAAACATCAAGTTAAACATGAAATTCCGAGCTAAACAGAAAACTAAACGCAACTAAAAATTTCAAGAAAAATGTTTAAAATGCAGGGTATGAGGGGTTAATCATGGAACAATGATACTGAGGAACATGTACGATGAATATAAGTGTCATGGGAAGAGAAGGAGCACAGCAGCTGACCTAAACACTAAGTTAAACATGAAATTCCGAGCTAAACAGAAAACTAAACGCAACTAAAAATGTCAAAAAAAAATGTTTAAAATGCAGGGTATGAGGGGTTAATCATGGAACAATGATACTGAGGAACATGTATGATGAATATAAGTGCCATGGGAAGAGAAGAAGCACAGCAGCTGACCTAAACACTAAGTTAAACATGAAATTCCGAGCTAAACAGAAAACTAAACGCAACTAAAAATGTCAAGAAAAATGTTTAAAATGCAGGGTATGAGGGGTTAATCATGGAACAATGATACTGAGGAACATGTATGATGAATATAAGTGCTGTGGGAAGAAAAGGAGCACAGCAGCTGACATAAACACTTAGTTAAACATGAAATTCCGAGCTAAACAGAAAACTAAACGCAACTAAAAATTTCAAGAAAAATGTTTAAAATGCAATGTATGAGGGGTTAATCATGGAACAATGATACTGAGGAACATGTATGATGAAAATAATTGCCATGGAAGAGAAGGAGCACAGCAGCTGACCTAAACACTAAGTTAAACATGAAATTCCGAGCTAAACAGAAAACTAAATGCAACTAAAAATGTCAAGAAAAATGTTTAAAATGCAGGGTATGAGGGGTTAATCATGGAACAATGATACTGAGGAACATGTATGATGAATATAAGTGCCGTGGGAAGAAAAGGAGCACAGCAGCTGACATAAACACTTAGTTAAACATGAAATTCCGAGCTGAACAGAAAACTAAACGCAACTAAAAATGTCAAGAAAAATGTTTAAAATGCAATGTATGAGGGGTTAATCATGGAACAATGATACTGAGGAACATATATGATGAAAATAATTACCATGGGAAGAGAAGGAGCACAGCAGCTGACATAAACACTAAGTTCAACATGAAATTCCGAGCTAAACAGAAAACTAAACGAAACTAAAAATGTAAAGAAAAATGTTTAAAATGCAGGGTATGAGGGGTTAATCATGGAACAATGATACTGAGGAACATGTATGATGAATATAAGTGCCATGGGAAGAGAAGAAGCACAGCAGCTGACCTAAACACTAAGTTAAACATGAAATTCTGAGCTAAACAGAAAACTAAACGCAACTAAAAATGTCAAGAAAAATGTTTAAAATGCAGGGTATGAGGGGTTAAATCATGGTATAATGATAATAATCATCATATAGCAGCATTATAAAGGCCATGATATGGAAATAGGGTGAGTAAGTGACCTAAACAGAAGCTTTAACATTATTGGACACGTACGCTGACGCCGACGCCGACCGATCGAGCCATGCCATAAGCTCACACAACTAAAGAGGGTGAGCTAAAAACCAAAATTAATTTTGCAATCCACAAGTTAAATACCACTGGAGACATACAGGGTTCTTAACCTTGTGAAGAAAAAAAGTTCCATACTTTTCGGACATATTAGGTGTTTTTCCATACCCATTTGAGTACTTTAAATCAACAGATATCTGATTTAAAGGTTGTTCAAAAGTTATTTTCAAACTTTATCAATACCCTTACAGCTTAACCCTTTACCTAACGAATCGTCCACATCCGCCCACGTAATATGCAAATTGAGCAGTTGAAAAAATTAAATTTTTCAAAGTATTTCAACAAAACTATATCATGTGGTCCCTCATTGGAATGAGCTCATTGAGATCGTTCCAATGAGGGGGTGACATGATATGGTTTTGTTGAAATTTTTTGAAAAATTTTAAAAAATTATATTTAAAATAATAAATTTTGATATCGTCTGCGTTGGGTAAAGGGTTAATTGATGTTTTTTCCCTTCTTTTCCAGATCAACAGAAATTTACAAACTTTTTTCGAGAATTTCAAAATGATGTAAGAATCCTGTACATATACAGCTGAAATGGATAGTATAGTTTCTAGCATACAATACCTACCCTTTGTTATCTCTTTTAGTTTTTAACACCATATCTTGTCCACACTGTGCACAGGGTCTCACAGATTTCATCGCCTCTTCATTCATCACTGAAATGCAGTTAATGTTAAATGAAAAGACAGACTTCAACAAAAGTATTATGGGAGCGTGGATATTCTATTATCAGAAACTTTGATAATTTTCTGTTCCTGCTATAAAATTAGAGAGCAGGGATATACTATCACAAATTTTAAACTCTTGTCAAACAAGAAAATGATTTAACTCATAACTCGCTGAGCATTTTCAAGGTATTTTTCATCAAATCTAGTCATGGCTGCTGTAAAGCAACCATGACTAGATTTGATGAAAAATCATCTATGTTTAACTCAAGAAATCACTGATGAAAAAACCCATTCCATTTTCAATGGCCAGATTTGATTAAATGTGCCAAAATTATACTTGTTTCTGTGGCAATAGAAATCCTGTTCTGGGCAGGAATATCCACTAACAGAATTCAAGGAGTTAAACACTTGATTCTCAAATTTTTATTCAAATTGATGTTAAAATCATTACAAACTAGTTTTCCAGGGCTTGAAATTTTTTTTTTTTTCTCAAAAGTATTTTCCTCATGATGAAAAACACAATTCTCAAAGGTAACCCAGCATTCCCAAACTGTTGTTACTTCGATCGAAAAAATAATTTCCAGTTACTTTTTACTTCTCGAAAGAAAAATTCGCCTAATATTTCTCAAACAGGCAAAGTTTCATCGACAGAACTGATTTTGATGATTCACTTTAGTATGAATGAATAAATGTGGCTTGAATCAAATATGTCAGTTTTTAAAAACAAGCTGGTAAAAATTGAAATAGCTACCCTTTAAAGCTCTCATACAACTTCTCCAAGAAGTAAAATTATTTCAAAACTTTATGTTCAAAATGGAATTTTAAATGTCATGGGTTCGAAATTAAGGGCCTACATCTGGTTTCAGGCAAGTTTGTAGCTTCAGAGGTGTATGAAATATACCACTATAATGAAGCCTTTCAGGCAATAACTAAATTAACCCACAAGGCCCCACAAAGTAGATCGTCTGTTTTTCAGGCCATTTTTTGTAAAATTGCATGTGGGTGTGTGGTTTTTTATTTTATTTTTTTTTTCGTAAATATTTCGTTGTCATCAAAAGTTCATGTTCTTGGTTTGTTTTATGTTTTTAGACCCCATAATCTACAGAACAGTATGGGTGGTGTTGTATTTCACCTCTTGACTGTAAGAAGGCTTTGCAATGTTTTTGAACTCAAGGGACAAATTTAACAATTTTATTAACTTGGGTAAAATAAAAATAAACCAATTATTTATTTTTTTTAAAGTTTGCTTTGGTTATAAAAAGAAAGTATGCGGCAGTCAAATGGAGTTGGTGCAGTTAACCCTTTACCCAACATGAAAAGCAGACGACACTTGCAAACAAAATTCTCGAATAACTATTTTTTTTTATTTTTTGTCTCAAAAACATAGGTTATGACCCCTCGTTGGAACGAGCTCGACGAGCTCGTTCCAACGAGGGGTCATAACCTATGTTTTTGAGACAAAAAATGAAAAAATAATGAAAATTAATTCGCGATTTTTGATCGCTGGCCGGTTTTGGCCGTTACGTTGGGTAAAGGGTTAAAGGTCTGAAGACTTTTAAACATTTTCATCGCACTTTAACATTCTACATCTTAAGGCTTTCATCAGTCACCTCATGTTGAATTGTGTACAAACAGCGAGGATTACTTTGCAATTTATTCATGTTGTATTAATGAAAGTACCTTTAAATTGCATTTTCAGCAAATAATATGTGTGAGAATAGGTTGTACTGCACAACATATAGTAAAATTAATATTTAATCCTTTAATGAAGCATATTTTTATTGCTTGCTTGGTTGTGCTAACAAGAACTAATTTTTATAAATATTATAAAATTACAACCCTGAACGTTTCAAACCACCGTTTCTTCCTTCCTTCATCCAGTTGTGTCCTTGGATCCACCAAATTAACCATTGATTTGTGTCTGGCATCATTATTGAGATTTAAAAAGCACAAAATTCAGATTGTTGTCATCTGACAAGAGCCAAACAAAGAATGGTGTTGGTGCCAATTCCGGTCACTTCCTGATGTCTGCGCATGCGCAGAGGATAAATGTATGGAGGACCAGTTAGGACTTCTAATTTTCGGTTTTGCATGCAAATTTTGGGGATTGGGGGCAAAATTTGTGTTTGGCCCTAGATATTTTAGAGTTAGCACCAGCTATGTCTGGGTCATTGGTATACTGTGTAAAAATATAAAAATTGCAGGAGCGATGGTGCGCAAGAATGATAGAGTCCCTCGAAATTGAAAAACTGGTTGCAGCCACGTGCAAATAAATATACACAAATAAAACAAGAGGCCCCAAGTGGTTCAAAGATGTATTTTGAGCCACATTCAGTTAGTCATGTTTTATCAGCACTACAGAGGAATGAAGTCATGAATTTATTCATAATGCTAGTGTCCATGTCAGATGATTATTATTATAGGTTTTCCTGACTGCTTCCGATTCTATCAGCTGAAGACAAGTACTGCCAAACCTCCAAGGGTTATGTCACTGCAGCTTGACAAGCAAATTTTATGGTAAAACACTAAGAAATGGATTTGAACAACCTTGAACCTACCCCCCCCCTCCCTGCACGACTAGGCCCCCCTCCCCCGCCGCACCATAGAGCCCAAATATTAAGCCAGACACTCAAATTTAACAGACTTGAATCTGATACCCCTAGAGATGTTATATTCCAAATATGAAAGGATTCTGACTGGTGGATCTGAAAAAGAAGATCTTTAAAGAAATCTCCCCATATTGCATTAAGCTAAAATTCAGGCTTCCGTAGGGAACCCAAGAACCCGATTTAAACTAGAGGTACTGTGAGCAAGCTCACAAAGTGATACCCCTGCACCTCAGTTGTTGCACTTACGAGGACACAACCATATGATGTAGTAACTGAAATGTATAAGTTATATTATCTCCCCTTGGAAATGTCAGAACGGAATTATATTGCTTCATGCACATCTTCATATGGAGTTCTTCCATTGTGTAAAGTTTCCTGAAAATTCTTCAAACAGTTTAGGAGGAGTTGCGCTTATAAGGATGGACAGACGGACAAGGTGATTCCCATATACCCCCCCCCCCCCCAAACTTTGATTGTGGGGGGTATAACAATAGGAAACCCAAATATTAACTCATGGACTTAATTTGAACAAACCTGAATCTCCCCACTCCCCATCCTTAGAGATGTTGTATACCAAATAACTAATTGATGGTTCTGGAGAAGAAGAGTTTTAAGAAAATTTCCTCATATTGCACTGAGTTAAAATTTGGGCTCCATAGGGAGTCCAAATATAAACCCACAAGCCCGATATATTTGAACAAACTTCAATCTGACCCCCCTAGAGATGTTGTATACCAAATATGAAAGCATTCTGACTGGTGGATCTGAAAAAAAAGATTTTTAAAGAAATTTCCTCAAATCATACTAGGGATCTACAGGGAGCCCAAATATTAACTCAGGGACCCGATTTGAACAAACTTGAATCTGGCCTCCCTAGAGATGTTGTATGTGAAATATGAAAGGATCTTGACCTGTGGATCTGAAGAAGATTTTTATAAAGAAATTTTCTCATTTTGTCCATCCATCTGTTGTGCGTCTGTCATCTGGTGTTAACTTTACATTATCGACTTCTCCCCAGAAACTCCTGGACCAAATTGAACCAAATCTAGTGTGCAGCATGTTCCTTATCCAGACGACAGACGAAAAGTGATCAGTAAAGTTCCCCCTGAGCTTCACACAGGTGAGCAAAAGAGGTAAAATTTTTGAGTCTTACAATTACATAGTATCTTGGAAAGCACTGGAAGCCAATAATAACATTCAACAAGCCAATTCAGTTCCAGTGAGGGATTACCCATTAACCAAAAACTCTTATCGTTTTTAGCCTTGTATTCAACAAGATAAGTTTTAATAATACATACCAGTTCCCTCTTCAACAGTTGTGGCATCTCCTAGATACTGAGATAATGCTTCATCCAATTTTAAAGCCTGAAATAAAACACAAAGAAATATTCATGTATATACATCTATATATATACACTTCATCAAATATTTTATATAACTTCGTCAAATTGCCGTCATGCTCGGAAGTTTGCTTCCTTCTAAGCAGCTTTCATTTTTTACTAATTCTTATTCCGTTACGTTAAGTGCCGTACCAATGTGTATCGCGTCATGGGAACGTAAAATTTAGCGTCACACTGATCCTAATTGTTGAATGGGAATTAAAAAATTGATCGAGATACGCGTACGTCTTACAGATCGATTTATTATTTAGCAAGTGGCCGCCTAGCTCCTAATCACGAACCCATCTATAAAATCGCCGATACATATCTTCCTTGGGTGGCAACAAGTAAAGACATGTTCCGCATTACACGTTGTTCACTGTTTTTAATTGTAAATTATGGACAAACAATACCGTATCAGATCTTCCTTAGGTGGTAACAAGTGGAGATATATTCCACGTTATTACGTGCAAATTTTGTTCTCAGCCTTAGAATTAGGAGCATTCAATCATTTATCTCAACCTCGCCCTGGAAACAGAGGCAGAAGCGAGTTCGTATGCAGTATTCACACATTCAACCATTCCTTGACACGAATTGTTCAAACGCGTTGTTCTCCATATTCAAGTGTATTGCTTATTAAAAAATATATATATATTCTAAAAACATTGGAACCCTGTTAACTGAACAGTCAGTTAACCCTTAGGGTCTGCAGATTTGTGATGGTTTCTTATGACACTTTGAGAGTCTAGATGCTGGGGTTTTTCAGCTGCTTTTAGGCATGTCTTGGCCAAGACTCACCAAGAAAAAACTTCCAATATACTTAAAATGTAACCTGCATGTTTATTCAAAGACTGCATGTTGAGGCACCTGTTTTGTTGCAGAAAAAACTGTTCAAAATTCCTTAAGGGTAAACCAGAATTTGGTTCCATTCTGATGACCAACTGACCGCTTATTCTATTAGGGTTATTCCATGAGGCAATATCCAAATATGCTGGATCCACAGAATGACATATGCCATGAATACTGAATCCATGTGAAGTTCTCAAAAACACTAAACACTAAACAGTTCACTGTTTTACAAGGTACCCAGGAACATTTTGCCTCAATTTCAAGGATTTTTCTAGGATGTTTCAAGACGAAGTACGACAGAAAAAAGAAGTAAAAATCAGTTTTTCAATTTTTATACTCCATTGCTCAAAACCTAGCACTCTGATTTTCATAAAGAACTGACAAGTTGACCATATTTATCTTGAAGAATACAGAGTCAATTGTATGCTGTCAAACAGACACAGTACTGTGCAGGCTTTGCATTTTGATGGGGCTGATCAGTCCCATATTCAGAACTGTTTTTTGCAAATGCAAGGATTTTGATTGACTTCATGCAAGAATGATCCCGAATCTAAGCTCCTGCAAATATTTGGTATTCAAAATGATATTCGATCCGATCACAATATTTGATTCAACAATCAGCACCGAAAATAATGATGCAGGAAGTCTCGGATTTTCCACAGTTGGCCGATCATTGAGTCAAAGTGAACACGGAAATGTCAATTATCAAAACAACTGTCTGTTTACAATTTCTGTGGTGACTGATTCTATAAAAAAAATAGGCCGATGAAATTGTCAGATGTGTACCCATATGCACAACTAGTAGAAAGCTGTATGATGGAGGGCCACCCTGGATGCCGACATTATGTACACCATACATGGTATGGGTACATATAGAAATGGATTGGAGGAGTGCCTAATTTGATGGATAAAGGGTTAATATCTCCGGATCAAATTATTAGATTTACATGAAAAACTACACAGCACAGCACATCAGTAACCTGAATACATATATAAAGTAACCTGATAATCGGATTAATATTTATTGAGTTATCACATGCCGAAGAAATGGATTGGAGGAGTTCTCAATTTGAAGGATAAAGGGTTAATATCACAGGATCAAATTATCAGATTTACACCAAAAACTATACAGCTCGGCACATCAGTAACCTGAATACATATATGAAGTAACATGACAAACGGATTGATATTTTTTGAGTTATCTCATGCCAAAGGGATTGGAGGAAATTTCAATTTGAAGGATAAAGGGTTAATATCTCAAGATCATATTATCAGATTTACACCAAAAACTATACAGCTCGGCACATCAGTAACCTGAACACAAATATAAAGTAACTTGACAATCCAAGCAATATTTTTCAAGTTATCGAATGCCAAAGGGATTTGAGGAATTTTCAATTTGAATGATAAAGGGTTAATATCTTCAGGATCAAAATAACAGATTTACACCAAAAACTATACAGCTTGGCAAATCAGTAACCTGAACACAAATATAAAGTAACTAGACAATCCAAGCAATATTTTTCAAGTTATCGAATGCCAAAGGGATTGGAGGAATTTTCAATTTGAAGGATAAAGGGTTAATATCTCAGGATCAAATTATCAGATTTTACACCAAAAACTATACAGCTTGGCACATCAGTAACCTGAACACAAATATAAAGTAACTTGACAATCCAAGCAATATTTTTCAAGTTATCGAATGCCAAAGGGATTGGAGGAATTTTCATTTTGAAGGATAAAGGGTTAATATCTCAGGATCAAAATAACAGATTTACACCAAAAACTATACAGCGTGGAACATCAGTAACCTGAAGATATATATAAAGTAACATGACAATTGGATTGATATTTTTTGAGTTGTCTCATGCCAAAGGGATTGGAAGAATTCTCAATTTGAAGGATAAAGAGTTAATATCTCAGGATCAAATTATCAAATTTACACCAAAAACTATATCAGTAACCTGAACACAAATATAAAGTAACTTGACAATCCAAGCAATATTTTTCAAGTTATCGAATGCCAAAGAAATGGATACGGATGCCGGACGGACAGACAGACAGACAGATGGACGGACGGACAAAGGATGGACGAACGACGGATGGCCACCCCGGATGCCGGCATTATGTGTACCATACATAGTATGGGTACACATAAAAATGTATTATTCTGTGACATAATTGGAAGTTCTTAGAACTTCCTTGGAATTTGGATACCCTTTGGCATCGGGAAGTTCTGTATTTTAAATGAATCCAGACTTACTAAGACGCACAAAGAAATTGGTTATTTGTGTAGTAAATATGGCACCTACAGCAGAATGGGGAACTCGCATTATCAAATTCTGGTCGGTCTCCGTGGAAAAGACAACTTAATGATAAGTCATTTGTGACAGATTACCTAAAACTATTTGTGAGCATTTGACTTGATATTTGATATGATTTGTAAACAGTGAGCTGTATTCAATTTGGGAGTGTTCAACTGATGATCAGAACCGGTCACCATAATCGGCCGATTGCCGGCAGTCGGATGACACTGTCAACAGCTCCTGGGACATTGGTTCAACTGACTGTTGCCAAGCATTTTTGATGATTCGTTAACCACATTTTATTATCTTCTGCAATTGTTTAATTGTTAATGTAAAATGCTGTCAATGATACCATTCAATAAAGTTAAGAAACAACCACAATGTGTATTCTTAATCTCTCTCAATGACCCTTTACGGGATATACAAGTTAAACGACATGTAATGCTTACAATTGAGCATACTTGCAGCAATCGCCAGTTCATTCTGGAAAAGTGAAGGTTGCACTCCATTGACTCTGGTCGCAGTAAAATTACCAGGCACGTGCACCTAGCGATACACGTGGCTTTGAGAGCCACATTTACCACACAAGTGTGCATAACTGGTAATTTTACTGAGACTTGAGTCAATGTAGTTTAACACTGAGAAAAGTATTCAGTTTAATGTTGAACTTTCGAGCCTTGACTTGTCTAGTAGTGCACAATATTACAATTGGAATCGGCCGATTGTGAGCTCAAATAACCGGTAATTGGTCAGCTGCCTTTTTTGGTAATCGGTTGAACACCACAATTTGGTCATATTCGAATACTTGCTGGGGCCTACCCAAACCTCAATGCAAACCACAAATGGAATGTCAATGCATGTGTCACACTATGCAGGTGATACACATTTTCTCTTTTATGCACCTCATAAATAACCAAGTTTTGTAACCAACGAACAGTGAATTGAATTTCACCAGTCAGAGTAGTAAAATGAGTTGGGATATTTTCCTTCTCTAGCTGGAAGGTCATACATGTATGTTTTTCCACAAAAATACCCCAGTTAAGAGGCAAGTGATCAGTCTGAAACACTGAATTTATTTACGAGTGATTTTAATAAAATATTAACTTATATCATCCATTGAGTGCAACAAGGTGCCATTTGCAATACTTTCTCTAGCTGGAAAGTCATACATGCGCTTTTCCACAAAAATCACCCCAGTTAAGAGGCAAGTGATCAGACAGAACCACCAAATTCATTTATAAGTGATTTTAATATTTACTTATTTATTTATTGGTGTTTAAGGTCACATATTTTTGCACAATGGCTAATCATGACCACAATATGTGTATCAACTCAAGACCAGGGGTGAGCATTAATAAGCCAGGTTGCCCATTTTAGAGAGGGTTTGCACCTCCCAAGCATTGGTGAATGGGACCTATTTTACCAGTAAAACAGAGCCTGTTTTCCACAGTGAACAGGCACTGCTTCACTTCCCAGGGTTCCCTCGGGGGAGTGATTTTAATAAAAATATGTTCATTATATCATCCCTTGAGTGCAACAAGGTGCCCTCTGCAATGCTAAAGCATTGCAGATGGTGCCTTGTTGCACTCAAGAGAATGAAGAAATGAAAATCACTGCCGTGTAGGCCCCGTCAAATGAAACACAGGTTTTTTTTTTATCATGCCCAGTGCTTTGCTAAACTAGAAGGGGTATCAGTACCCCGTTGCTCACCAACAGGTGGCCAATGTAAAGGGGTGGCTGGAGTAAAAAAATAAAGGAGACCAAAACCTGCACATAAAAGAACAAAATTAAAGTAAATAAGCAGCTAAAGGGTTAAATAATATAATAATAGCCCCAAGAAGCATGCTAACATAAAATAGGAACCATGGCAATATGCTACAAGGTAAGTCTTCAATTTGAAGAAAAGAAAGACAAACCTCAGAACCTGCACATAAAAGTAAAAAAAATCGCGACATCGATGCCGTAGCTGCGACGGGTGGTGCAATCTCACAAAATTCTAAGTTCATCAAGGGCCATAACTCCAAGAAAAATATTTGGAACAACACATGCATTGAACAGTGGCTAGACATCAATAAGATACTCTTACATGCCATATATAAAGTCATTCCATCAAGTATTTCAAAAATTATTGAGTTTTGAAACTCGTTGGTCATAGACAGACCGACAGACCTACAGACCGACAGACCGACATTGCCACTTATTGAGCTGCTAGTCGCAGCTAAAAAAAAGTATCACATTTGTTTCAATGGGTTAAAATTGAGAAAAATATCCTGATAATGTCACAGTAACCACCATGGCAATATGCCAGTAAAGTGAATCTCTACCTGAAAAATATCCACTTGGTAGAAAAGAAAGAAAAAACGCAAAACCTGCACATAAAAGTTAAAAATACTACTATCCTTGAAAAGCATGCGGACATAAAAAAAAAAGCCCCCCCCCCCCCCCCCCCCCAAAAAAAAAATCAAAACCTGCACACAAAAGTTCAAAACGTACGAATCCGGCCGCCGCTGACATGAGGGCTATACCATAGGCTCACACAACTATCGTTGGTAAGCCAAAAAGCGAAGCCTTTTGTGATCATAAGATAGAGAGTTTTGACAGGACTGTGAAGGGTTTTAATCCGATAGAAATTATCTGGACACTTTCCACATCACATTGACACAACACTGTAGAATCTCACCTGTCACAAAAGAAATTGGAAAACTCTGAAACTCAGATGCTATTTTTTTTTTTTTTTTCTCAGTTCACTCTCTGTTTCACAATATTTTATTTACGAGATCATAACCAGCTGGTCTGACCATTTTTCAAAAGAGATCATGATCTGACAGAGAAAATGACCGCAATTGCAATCACGGTACTCTACAATTACTATGGGGCCTGAATCTTAAGGAATATGAGGTATATTCTTTAAAAATCATCTTCAGATCCACCAGTCAAAATCTTCTGATATTTGGAATACAGCATCCTTATTCGGGTCTGATTCGAGCTTGATCAGATGAAGTCCCTGGGTTTATATTTAGGATCCTCATGGAGCCAAATTTGTAATATGGGGAAATTATTTAAAACACTTCTTTAGATCCATGATTCAGTATCTTTTGATATCTTCTATACATCATCCTTATATCAGATTGAAATTTATTCAAATCAAATAGCTCTGTTCATATTTGGGGTCTAAATTTTAACTTCTTCAATCACCAGTGTCCAATCCACCAGACAGATTTTTTTGATATGTGGTATACAGCAGTACTATGGCTTCTTAATTTGGTCTACAACATCCACGTGGGGATGGAGGCAAATTCAAGTTTCTTTGAACATTCATTCAGATCCACTAGTCAGATTCATTGGATATTTGATATTCAGCATTCTTGTGAAGAGGGGGGTGGGGCAAATTAATGTTTGTTCACATCAAGTCCCTGGGTTCAGAGTTATATTGTTTATGGGAGACAGACTTCTCCTCCAGTCGTAAAACTGTCACAGTCATGATTCGCCATTGTGCATAAGTATGTGACCTTAAACACCAATAAATAAATAAATAATGGTCGAACACACACAGAGCCTGAAAATATTATATAGACTGTTATATGACTATCGTTCCACAGTTTTGATGTTATATGACATGCCACTTTTATACTCACGTTTCGCTAATGTGCATGTATCGAATGTATGTCACATGCATTCGAAGAAAACGAGTTGTGATCCTCCTTTCAGTTTTTGTTTTTTTGCACAGTCTACTGTTGATACTGCCACAAGATGTCTATTAATGGCAACCATTCTAATAATCGCACTTTCGATTCTCATTTAATCATCCAGTTCAATGCTGAAACAACCATGGGGATACCGCGTTTTACTGTACCTTAAGTTTGTTACTTTACTGTAATGATGGTGTTTATGTTCTTTATGACTTTAGATAATTATTTACAGAACATACTGAGACGACACTTGTAAATAAAATTACTGAATAACTATTTTTTTATATTTTTTGAATGGCAATTTTTGTGAATAACGTTGGCCGGTTTTGGCCGTTAAGCTGGGTAAAGGGTTAAAAAATATCCGCTTCATTCACTTAATTCAAGTTTAATCGTGGCATAAATGCAGAACACGGCTTGAGTAGAGTACATAGGACAGGAATCAACAACCCTTGGTGAAGGTTCTCCTGTATTTCACATGCATATTTCACAATACAGGAAAAACTCCACCAATGGTTGTTGAATTCCAGTCCCCCATACAGTTAAAACTAGAAGTCCTGTCACGAACTGTGCGCTTATCTAAGCTTAATTGCGCAATAGGAATTGCACGCAATTGCCATATCGAATGGCACCCAAAGCATGGTAGGTCCTCCTGGTTACTCATAGTAAACACAGGCAATATTTCTGCCAATGGACCTCCGGGTTACCCGGAGGTCCATTGGCTGAAACATTGCTTGTATACAGGCCATATGTACATAATTTGATAGCCTTACTATGGTCATAACACGTAGATTAACGTGCAGATCGGCTTGCTATTTGTGTGCATTTCATGACAGGACTTCTAGTTTTAACTGTACTTCACCTTCACTGTGTTCTGTCTTATTAATACTTTGCTAGTAAAATCTACTTTTGTACCAAAACGATCAAACAAAATGGCTCACCTGACTGCATGCTTCTACAAAAACTTCCTTATACTTCTGTATTTGATGGACTCGAACCCCTGTAATAGTACGGAAAGTATCATGAAAAAAAAAAGAAAAATGTAGTCTTTTAAAATACAAAGTAAACAGATAATAATTAAGTAGAAGATAAATTCAAAACTTTACTTCTGAAGCCTGAATTTTGACCTTGCAAATCTTGTTGCCCGATAATACGTGTAAAAAAATAGTGAACTTTTCAAGACATGAGTTTAATAAATTCACTGGTAGGTTTAGTCATGTCATGGCCTACACAAAAGGAATTACTAGCCACTCATTAGTCTTCAAAGTTAACAAGAGGATTGTCACATCCTATAAGCTCACCTATATCTGCGCTTGATGCAGTCAATCCAATGTAAGAAAGCTCCTTGAAGCGGCATTTTTATTGTTTATATCATCCCAAATATTGGATCTATTTAATTTTTAATAGGACATATTGTAATTATCATAAAGTTTCAGAAAATGAAAATACCCAGCAAAAATCTATATGTAATAACAGCTAACTAATCAACAAAATAAGGGTTAAGTATTACTGCAAGGGTCTTTAGAAAGCTGTCTACAATATCAATTACCTCAAAAGATCCCCAGAAGCAAAACTTGCCTGAACACAAACTTTGTAACCTAAAATTTACAATGTCCAACAAATATGAATTTTGCGACTGAAAAAACCATAATTTCCATAAAATTGGTGCATCAGTAGGGTTAATATCTAAAGTTAAGCACTGCAATCTGCACAAAAACTGACCTAAACACTAATTCTTACAACAGAAAATAAAGAAGTTTGGGCTAAAAATTCCCATCAAATTCTTAAAAGATACAATTATTTATTTACTGGTGTTTAAGGTCACATATTTATGCACAATGGCTAATCATGACAGTTTTACGGGTGGAGGAAGCCGGAGTACCCTGAGAGAACCACCGAGCAATGGCGAGCAACTGTTAGGTCGCCAACATACTAACTCTACACAAGCAGGGTTAGCATTGGTTGAAGACAAGTGCACCACTGACTCGCAGTACACCTTAGTACACAATGCCGCCGTGCCCTCACGTAGGTAATGGAGGTGAAGTGTCTTGTCCAAGGACAAAATGCGGTTGCCGAAGGTGGGTAAAAGATACATAAAATAAGGGTTAAATATTACTGCAATGGTAATCAGTAACCCAAGACTAATTAAGACTCACAATAGCAAAATTCACCTTAACACAAACTTTTACAGTCAACAATTGACTATCTTAAAAAAAATATATATATATTTTGACTGAAAAGAAATAAGAATTCCATAAAAGTTGTATATACAGTCGAATAAAATATAAAAAAATATTCAGTAATCAGCAGTAAGGCCTAAAAGTTAAAAATCTGTTTCTCAGGCCCGCACACATGGTCCTTTTGGCTGCCGTATGCTCTCTTTTTAAAACCAATGTAATCTCCAAAAAATAAAAATTAAATGGTTTATGCCTGATATTTTACCCAAGTTAATAAAATTGCTAAATTTGTCCCTTGAGTCCAACATGGTTTTGCAATGCTTTTGCATTGCAAAGCCTTCATGCACTCAAGGGGCAAAATACATCACCACCCAACCTATTCTGTAGATTATGAGGCTTAAAACATAAAACAAACCAAGAACATGAACTATTGATGGTAAAAAAATAATTACAACAAGATAGTCTAACAACATCCATATCCCACGCCTACTTTTTATGTTATGATAGAAATAAGCAAATGAGGTTATCAAGGCAGATGAAAAGATGGATGAGAAAATACTGAGATGAATTGACTTCATTGGACAAGGTTAAACACCTCATTTGTTTCACAGCAACTAAAGGAACAACATGGATCGCAACTGAAGATATTGTCCAAAAACCTGCAATTTTGGTAAATTCAAAGCTGGCAAGGGCTATAACTCTGGAAAATTATTTGAATTGAAAATTCCTTTCCATATGCACATCCTCACTTGATACTGATACTTCAGACCAAGTTTCGTAAAAATACACTGAAAACTAGGAGGAGTAAAGCTGACAAAGTTTGAGATGGACGGATGGATGGATGGTCAGACAAACGGATGGACACCATTTCAATATCCCTCTTCCAGACTTTGTCGGTGGGGGGATAAAAATGAAAGTGTCAATGACACTGTAGCTCAACTTGACAAACTTGAACTTGGTAAGTTATAAATGAAATGGCAAAATTGAAGATCATTGGTACCAATGTTATTTGATGAAATTTCAACATAACTGCATTGTGTGTGCACAATGTCAGAGTAATCCATGCATTTTTAAATGTAAACTGTAAGACTGGCTAAAGGAAGAATGTTAATACACAAATGCAATATGTTCAGAGGTTATTGTAAATGACAACTTTTTTCACAGAAATGAATGCTAATCAATAGCTCTTATCTAAAGGTCTTGCCTAATGAACACACCAAGTTCAAAAACAATCCTATCCTATGATAAATGTGGCCTGTAGGCCATGTCAAAGAATGTTGATGCACAAATGCAATATATTCAAAGACTGTTGCTAACAGCAACAGTTTTTGATGGAATTGAAAAGAAAATCAATAACTCCTATCTTTGTCACCCTGCATAAGCATACAAAGTTTCAAAACAACCTGATAATGAATGTGCCCTCTGAGGCATGCCAAAGGAAGATGTTAATGCACAAATGCACTAAGTAGAAGGTCATTGCTTGTGGCAATGGTTTTTTTTTTTTGGGGGGGGGGGGGTTATGGAAATTCATAAATATACCCTGCAAAGAGTGCAAACATGATAAGTTGATGCACAAATGCAGTAAGTTCAAAGGCTGGTGATAACGACAATAATTTTTTATGGAAATGAAAAAAAGCAATAGCTCACATCTAGATGTCACCCCGAACACACATACCAAGTTTCAAAGTGAACCAATCATAAATGTGCCCTGAAGGGTATGTTAAAGGGAAATATTGAGGTCTGACTAAACTAAGTTCAAAGGTCAGCGGCAACATTTTTTTGACAGAAATGGAAGAAAATCGACGGCTCATCATATAGATGTCACCACACACAAGCACACCAAGTTTGCAAGCGATCCAATCATAAATGTGCCCTGCAGGGAGTGTCAAGGGGAAATATTGATGCTTAACTGCACTAAGTTTTTACTAAGTTCATCGAAGGTCATTGCCAGTGGCAACATTTTTTGATGGAAATCGAAGAAAATCGATAGCTCCCATCTAGAGGTAACCCCAAACAAGCATACAAAGTTTCAAACCAATCTGATCATAAATGTGCCTTGTAGGGCATGCCAAAGGAATATATTGATGCCTGACTAAACTAAGTTCAAAGATTGTTGCCAGCGGCAACATTTTTTGACAGACGGAAATGGAAGAAAATTGACAGCTCCCATCTAGAGGTCACACCAAACAAGCATGCCGGGTTTCAAAGCAATCCAATCATAAATGTGCCTTGTAGGTGTGCCAAAGGGACATATTGAGGTCTGGCTAAACAAAGTTCTAAGAACGTTGGCCATGGCAACATTTTTTGAGGGAAATTGAAGAAAATCGATAGCACCCATCTAGAGGTCACCCCAAACAAGCATGCCAGGTTTCAAAGCAATCTGATCATAAATGTGCCCTGTAGGGTGTGTCAAAGGGAAATATTGACATCTGACTAAAACTAAGTTCTAAGAACGTTGGCCGCGGCAACATTTTTTGATGGAAATGGAAGAAAATTGATAGCTCCCATCTAGAGGTCACCCCAAACAAGCATGCTAGGTTTCAAAGCAGTAGGGTCTGCCAAAGGGAAATACTGAGGTCTGACTAAACTAAGTTCTAAGAACATTGGCCGCGGCAACATTTTTTGACGGAAATTGAAGAAAATCGATAGCTCCCATCTAGAGGTCACCCCAAACAAGCATACCAAGTTTCAAAGCGATCTGATCATAAATGCAACATGTGAGGTGTGCCAAAGGAAATTGTGGACATACGTATGTACGTACTAACGTACGTACTAATGTACATATGTACGCCGACGGGCGAGAAGTGATGGCAATAGCTCAGCTTGACTTTGTAAAGTTGAGCTAATAAAACAAGTGCAACTCCATGGGTGGGTGTGCCCCCCCCCCCCCCCCCTCCTCCACTGCCAAGTACAAGTTTCTAGTCATTTAATGTTGTTGATATTGAATTAATAAATATCTTATCTTATCTCCATTAAACCATAGCACCAATACAGCAGGCCACAAAATGTGTCCATGGGACACTGATACCCCCACTTTATGATAAACTATATTTAGTGGTTAACAAAGTTAACTCAGATTAAAAATTATCACACCTCTCTCAAAATCAAACTTGTCCAGAATATTGTCTACAATAAGCTATATTCCAAGTTTAATTGAAATCGGACACCAATAAATCGAGTTACCATCTGGAAACCAATATCAACATGTCTTCTAAGTAATAAAAGGGTCTTAACTCTGCCAAAAAATATCAAACCAAGCCCACTATCAATCCCAATCTGCATTAAGTGGTAAGAAAGCTATGTATAAAATTTTGTTTCATTTCCTTCAGGCAAACTAAAGTTATCGTCCAGAAACCAATATCAACATGTTTTCTAAGTTGGAAAAGGGTGATAACTCTGCCAAAAAATATCGGACCAAGCCGACTA
The DNA here is from genome assembly GCA_031216915.1 of Pictodentalium vernedei. Lineage (NCBI taxonomy): Eukaryota > Metazoa > Mollusca > Scaphopoda > Dentaliida > Dentaliidae > Pictodentalium > Pictodentalium vernedei. The sequence goes on along the minus strand of CM062297.1, from coordinate 731,042,941 downwards.
TTGATCCCAACCTGTATTATGTGGTTATAAACCTATGTCTAAATTCTGTTCCATTTTGTTCAGTCAAACTAAAGTTATCGTGTGGAAACTATATTTTTATTAGAAACAATGTCCCAGACTTAAGCTGGTGAAACCTCAATAACATCAAGTGACAAACACAAATTTTGAATCCCCCAATCTGCAAAATTAGCATACAAATCCCAAATTTGAAAGTCCTATCTGGTCCTCCATACCTCTAGTACTGCACATGTGCAGTAGCCAGGAAGAGACAGGAATTGGCACAAAGCATCATTCTTTGGTTTCGCCCTAGTCAGTAAACATTTCAACTGACATCTGTGCAATAAAATCGCATTTTTGACGATGCCAGACACAAATCAATGATGGTTTTCATGGAATCAACAGTGTAGCAGGATGTTGGAAGTGAATAACGGTGGTTTTGGATGTTCAGCGCTGTAACTTTATTATTTTTATTCATGTTTCCCATTTTCGGGATATGCACCTGAATGTCGTCATTTTAACTATAACTCCACTGTTGTTTTGTTAGTGTTACTTCCCTTTCCTTTCCTGAACCCTCCTGTCAGATTCCCAAGCTCTTTCAGCTTTTTTACTAAAATTCTTGGGAGTTTAACTTGTTTTACAGAATGGGTATCCCGTTTATGCTCCGTGTTTATGTCCTGTTCGTTTACTGTTCAGGACATTTTGTATTCTTGCATCTTCTACCAGATGCATTGTTTTTTCTTCCTATGAAGATCTAGCTTCGGATCAGGTGGTTGTTGATCGGTTTCTGATTATGGGCCTCTGTTCTGCCTGTTTGTTTGGTTAGTTTCCATTTTGACGTTGTTTTCTGTTCAACAATGTTTTGGATACATATTAATTCAGTGTTTAGTATAGAACAGTTATCGTTTTTCTATTAGAATACATATTATACCTTATTCCGGTAGTTTAGCTTCATGTAGTGCTTGTCCACACTTAGACTCTATTGGGAGGGCTCAGGAGGTTCCCTTGGGGTACTAAGGCATCATTCAAAATTTTTCAAAAAAATTTAATTTGTTTCGAAAATTTTTTTTGTGATTGTCTATGTTATCTATCCTTGCTATGTTTCTTCTGTATTATTATTTGGGAGGGCAGCAGACTTATGATTTTGGCTTCAGAATTATTGTTTCTATATGAATAATATAGCTTAAGTCCAGGAAGTCTGTCTCAATTTACATGCTTGTTGTCTTGCCTATCTTGGCTGTAGTTGGTGCACTCCTTCAATACTGTACTATTGGGATGCGAACGTTGGAAGCGAGTGTCAACCTGTGTGGTGTGCAGTGAAGTTCTGATGTCGGAACTTTCACCGCAAGCTAATTCTAGTCTTTCAGTCTCTTTTTCAGAGGAACAAGAATATGGTGATGGTACTTGACACCTGTCCATTACGTGCTGCCATCGTCGCACCCTGATGAGCCCTACTCTGATGAGTAAACAGAGCTAGCTGCCAAGGTGCTCATGATTATTAGCAGTGATTGAGGTCTCTAGTTAGTTCTCTTAATCCTCTGCATGCAGTTAGCTCGAACAGTGAAGCGGTTCCCCAACTTGTGGGAGCTGGGATGCCGGGTAGATCCACTGTGGTCGAGAAGTGTAGACATGAGTAGAGCAAGCACCTCAACAACAAAATCTCACCCAGCGACGGCGGCAAAGGGGAAGAAGCCTGAAAGTTTATCTAAGGGACGCTTGGTGAGATTTGAGGTCAGATTGCGAGTTGGGAGAACCTTCTCCGTCCGTCAGCAGTCAGGGTCGACTGTTTCCATGGCGAGAAACTTCAGTGAATCGGAGCACCCGCCCTTGCTTGCGGTTCAGGATGCTCCTTCCACACTTCAGCTGGTGTCGGCTGCTGTTACAGCTTCCTCTTCTTCCATGAAAAAGCACGCTAAGGGGTAGAAGCCTGCAAGTTTCTCAATGGGACGCTCGATGAGATCTGGGGTCAGATCGCAAGTTGGAGAACCCTCTCCATTTCATCAGCAGTCGGGGTTGACTGTTTCTGCTTCGAGAAACTTTAGTGAGTTTGGGCATCCGTTCATGCTTGCGGTCTGGGATGCTCCTTCCACACTGTAGCCAGAGCCGGTTGCAGCCATGGCTTCTTTCTCTGCTTCATCGACAAAGCACATTAGACCGCAGACTAGCTGTCCAACTTCGGATGTTCAAGCTGTTCCAAAGAGTCGTTCCCAGTCTTCACCACCGAAGTCAGATTAATCTGCAGCTAGGGGTTCGAGGCATATACATACTGGGCATGCGTTAAAAAGATCTGGGGTCAGATCTACATTCAGTGAGCAGCATGTGGCAAAGAACAGAAGCCCGCTGCTTCGCAAGCCTCGATCATGGATCTGCTGTCACATATTGTGTAGTTTATCGCAGCATACCAGCAGTCTCAGGTTCAGCCGTCAACAGTCTCAGGTAGTGAGCTGTCGGATGGTGCTGGATCAGTCCAGTCATCTGTTCATTCGGATGGTGTTGACCATGATTCTCAGACGATTCTCCATCCCTTGCGGAACATCTCATGGAGACTATGAATTTTATTCATCAGTTCTTTCGGATCTTGTTCCATCTGAACAAAATCTTGCATTTTCTAGGCGAAAAGCAGTTTTCGTCCCTTGATAAGGGTACCATGCACAGGAAACAGGCTCTTTCCTTCCCGTGTCATTCTGCTTAGGTGTCGAAGACCTTCGGCCTGTTTGACGACGCCACTCTTGGCCTAACAAATAGTATAAGAAAGGCCCATCTGCATTGCATGAGCGGACATCGGAATTAGACATTATATTGCTCGCTTTATTACTTGTCCATTCCAACGTTCTGGAATCTTATTGATTCCAGTTGTGCGGCTCTGGATCCAATGTTGTAAGCAGGCCTTATCATTTGGGCTTTGGCTCAGCTTCTTAGCGGAAAGGATTTTGAAAACATTTTTGCCGCTCAGGGTCCTTTCCACAGCTATCATGTTTGTCACGTATCACTCCGCCCTTCAGTGGCTAATTTGGAGTAGATTAGACGTGACAGAGCTTCAGCACTGTCTAAATTGATGGGCGATCAAGTCAAGCTCTCTCCGACTCGCACTGGTTTCTGGACATTCTTGTTTGGTGGCTAATTATCCTTGTGTATGAGGAACTACCATAAGACAATTAACACCTTGTTGTTAAGGTCGGCTTCGCAGCAGCAGTCGTTTGCTTAACTTGGTAAGTGAGGAGACTCCTTTTCTAAGTTGTCGAAGATGGGTGGGTTACTCACTTGGTTCTTGAACCCTCGTACGTCATTTCTGGAAACCATCAATCTAGCGATTCTGGTCGGGGCGTAAGTTCGGTATGGACTATAAGTCCAATGCCTCTAAGCTGACGGCTTCAGGAGGTTTTCGGGGAGGATGTAGTTACTCTTCCCGTAAGCCTCGGAAGTCCTATTAGTGATATTCTAGACCTCTATCGCTCTCCAGTTGGCGAAGGTTTATTGGTTTTCGCTTCCAACTGGATGGAGATAACAGAAAATAAGTGGATAGGAATGCAGTCGAAAGAGGTCTTCAGCTGTTATTCCGATCTAAGTTTCCCCTTACTAGAAGTTCGCATTGGACAAATCTTCCGGCATTTTTTCAAGAGAGAGTCTGTTCTTTTAGAAGTTCCATCTCTCTTAGAAAAGGTGGCAATAGAGGTTGCAGAGAATTCCTTTTTTTACGGGATCCTACAGTCATTGCTTTTGTGCCGAAGCCGGACGGCTCATTCTGATCAGTTATAAACTTGAGCTACATAATCAAATTCATTATAGCTTCCAAGTTTTACATAAAACTATCTGGTCGGTAAAAGCGAGCCTCCGAGTGATCGATTTTGTTGCAAACATAGATCTAAGATGTGTACTTCACGTCTTGGTCCATCTGGCAAACAGAAGTACTTCGTTTTGCCGTTCAGGGGAGGTTTACCAGTCCAGAGTGATGTATTTCAGTCTGAATCTGGATCTGAATCCTTAAGCATTCACTCGATTAATGAACTCGGTCATGTCTTATTTCCAATCTCATTCAGCAGTGATAACGTCGCCTTATCTGGACGATATTCTTCTAGATATGGCAATGGAAGTATGCTTGAGAACGGTGTGCAGAGTCTGCTTCTGTTATTCCGACGTCTAGGTTTCTTTGTAAACGAAAGAAGTCGGATTTCACTTCGTCAATGTTCTTCATTCTTTTGGGCAAGAGTTCCGAGATTAATCGCAATCAGTCACTCATTACCAGGGCTAAGCTGGTCAGCTATTATACTCGTGTTCTCCTAAATTCTCTTACAGTATTAGCAAGGGAGTTTATGAGATTGATGAGACTGTGCGGAGCAACTGCGGGGCTGATTCAAATAAGTCGATTTCGCACATGTCCTCTCCAGTTTTTCTCCATTCAGAACTGCAGTATCAAATGCATTCGCTCTAAGTCAGATTGTTTTAACGGACCTAGTTAAACAAAGGAATTAGTTTTGGGTGAACCTTCAATAGTTGATTCAGTGTGTTCTGCTTCAATTACCCGATCTGGTCTTCACTTTTATGGCGGAAGCCAGTCTGTCGGGTTGCAGTGCCTCCCTGATTCCTGCAGATCTAAGTGTTAGGGTCTTTGGGACTCTTGGTTCCTGAAGAAACACACAGCATCATAGAGATGTTGTCTATTTGGCTAGTCCTTAAGCTTGGATAGTTCACATAGAGAACGTCCATGTTCAGATTTGTCGGTCAGTTTCACAGCAGTGGCTTACCTCTGGAATCTGGGAGGTACTCATTCCTTTCCTTCTGACTGCAGGGGACCTCCTCATCATTTAACTATGCGGCTAAGTGGAGAGTCTTCTTCTGTTGGAGAGTAGACAAATTGGTGGATCTTTATAATCCATCTATACCTCAATTGCCAATTTTTTGGTCTACAGTTTTGACGTATTCAATCTGCAGCCCATTTTTATTATGGCTATAGGTCTATGTTTTCAGACACATATGCTCATCATGATCATTTGGCTATTGGCTCAGATCTTTCTTTATCCAAGCTAGTCAGATATTTCTCTATCAATAGACCTTGAACCTTAAGTTTAATTCCCAAATGGAATTTAGCTTGGGTTCTTTTGATGTTGCAGGAAGCTTCTTTTGAGCCGTTAGATGAAGTTGAATTTAATATCTTACTTATAAAATGGCTTTTCTCTGAGCCTTTGCTTTGGCTAGAAGAGTTTGTGAACTTCATACTTTATCAACAGAGCATTCTTATTTCCGTTGTGTGGGTAATACTATTACTATTACTATGGAAGTGGGATTCTTGGCTAAGAACCAGATTCCAGATAGACGGCCAGAGCCCATTGTTATTAAGGCTTTACCATCTTCAGATAACCTTAGACTGATGTTGTGTCCATTAAGAGCGCTTCGTAATTATAAACTTCGCTCTAGTTTTATTAGGAAAGGCAGGAAGAGATTCTTTCAATCTCTTATTCCTAACATTAACTATTTTTCACTTCATTCGGTTGCTACGTGGATTCAATTGGCAATACATATTGCCTATGAGAATCTTTCTTCAGGTCAGCGTTCTGTAAATAAGATCTTCAGATCAGCGTTCTGTAAATAAGATCTCAGCTCACGAAGTTAGAGCAGTGTCTTCTTGAGCTTATTCCATTAGCATTACCGATTTAATGAAAGCGGCTTACTGGACACAACCTTCTACTTTTCTAAGTTTTATCTTAGAAACTTAGAGTCTATTTCCGATGTGAAGCATTTGTTTATGTCACGTGTCAGACAAGCATTTTCTACAATCCTCAAACACTTTTATTTCAATATAAAGTGTCTCATTCTCTGGACTAGCTTTATAATTGGTTTCCTTTACCGATTTAGCATAAGGGATATGCTAGTATTAAATGGAGAATTATTATTTATTACTCCTTTAATTGTTGGTGTTACGTCTTTCTCTGTTTATTTTAGAGAAAGGAATATGTAATTCCTCATTTATCTCCTATTCTCTTATAGGAGACCTTCTTTCAGTCACAGTAACAGAGTTACTATTGCTTCCTTTAAGTCCTAGGCCCTCCAGTCTTTTTACTATTCAACTAAGTCTGGGCCATTGGTTCTAGTATAAAAATATAAAAAATTTAAAGTAATTTGTGTATTTTTTATTCTTATCAATGGCCCAGACAAGGATGGCTCTCCCATGAGTGGGCACTCATACCTTCCCACCGATTTATAACATAAGTAGGCACAACTAGGAAGAATGATGCTTGGTGCCAATTCCGGTCTCTTCCTGGTTGTTGCGCATGTGTAGTACTAAAAGTATGGAGGATTACATAGTACTTTCAAATTTCGGGTTTGTATGCAAATTTTGGGGAATGAGGGGGGGGGGGGGTCAAAATTTGTGTTTGGCCCTTGATATTATTTAGGTTGCACCACCTAAGTCTGGGCCACTGGTAAGTATAAAAAATATACAAATTACTTTCAATTTTTCATATTCGGGACAGACATTCGAATGTATGTTCATACAGATGGATGGACAGATAAGGATTACACTTAATGCCCCTGCCAACAAAAAAAAAATGACACTGTAGCTCAACTTGTGTAAGACATGTACATGTATAGTATGTGACACAGCAATGACACACAAAGATATCCAAGAAGTTTCGTAAAGATTGGTTCATAAATACGGCCTCTAGCCCGAGCCGTATTGGCATTTGCAGTTACAGTGCTGAAGGTAACACTAAATAGATCAAAGTTAGTCTAATTGGCATAATTTATGCACGAGAAAAAAACCTGTATTATATGTGATGTATCCTATGGTACTAAACATTCACACAAAAAATAATTTAAATCACGGCTTTCATATGGAAGTTCTGCGCAAAAATCTGATTGCACCTAATTTTGTACAAAATGGCTGCCAGTGGCCATCTTGAATTTTGGACCGGACCCAAAAACACTCGTTCTCGTCCCACGGTGATAACAAAGGTACCCAAGAAGTTTCATAAAGATCGGTTCATAAATACGGTCTCTATCCCGAGCCGTGTTGACAGCGCGATGGACGGACGACGGGCCATGACAATACCTCAAATTTTGCTTCGCCAAAGTTGAGCTAAAAAATGGTAATGAGAAGTTTATGTACCACAATGTGCATAAAAGCCGACTTTATGCTAATTCTTACAAACAAAAAGTGACTTGAGTTTCAAATTCCTGAAAGATACATAAAATGAGTGTTAAATATTACTGCAGTGGACTTCAGTAATGCAAGTCTGCAATATCAATCATCTGGAAAGACACATAAAAACAAAACTCACTTTAACACAAACTTTTACAACTTAAAATTGACTTAGAGAAAAACATGAAAATTTTGACTGAAAAGAAGATTCAGCTACCCTTTTGTATATAGCAGGGTTAATAGCTAAAGGTGTTATTGCAATAAAAAAAAATACACATTAATGAGAAGTTAAGGCCCCACAATTACTGCAAAAGCGGGCCTAAATGCTGATTCTTACAACCACAATTTGAATGAGCTTGGGCTGAAAATTTTAGGTGAAACTGGAAAAAAGTCAAGAGTATTAACGTTGGATACTGTTGTGATAGGCCCCTACAACTAACATATGCAATATAAAAGCCCTGGGCACACTGGACATTGAGAAAATGACCTAAATACTAATTCTTACAAAATTGGACATGTTCATCGGATGTTAACGCCGCCAGAATCACCACATAAGCTCACCACTTCCGTGAAGTAGGTGAACAAAAAACAAAAAAATAAAACTGAAAAAAATGGTAAGGCTTTTTTGAAAATTCAAGAATATATGAAAAGTTAAAAAATTTATAGTAATTTATATATTTTTTATACTTACCAATGACCCAGACATAGCTGGTGCTAACTCTTAAAATATAGGGCCAAACACAAATTTTGCCCCCCAATCCCCAAAATTTGCATCTAAAACTAAAGAAAACATGTCCAGAAAGGCCCTCCACACTTCGCCCCTACTGCGCATGCGCAGTGTCCAGGACGTTCCGAAATTGGCGCCATTAATCATTCTAATAACCAGTGCCTGGTAAGCGCTATGTACTCAGCGGGGAGGCAAGAGTTCCCAACTCCTGGGAGGGCCATCCCCGTCTGGGTCATTGGTAAGTATAAAAAATATATAAATTACTATAAATTTTTTAACATTTTTATACTGTACCAATGACCCAGACATAGCTGAATAGTAAAAAGGCTGGAGGGCCAAGGACATAGAGCAAAATGGAATACGCTCAATAAATAAAATAGAGTCATCCCCTGTAGGGAAAAGAAGTAATAGGCCTTACATGTATCTTTCTTATTTATGATAAATTAGAAAGATACAACACCTTCCAAAAATTGAGCTTCATACATCCATGTACTCTATTAATATCCAATAATCCTAATACTAATAATTTTTAAAGTAAGCCAATAATAAAGTAAATCTAGAGAATAGAGACTCTTATACTTCTAAAAGTGTGTGAGAATTGCATAATCATGTCCGTTGACATATGCAATATTCAAAGGCTATACTTTAAAAACTAAGACTTGAATGAATTTTATAAACTTAAACTTCTCACTAAACAACCATCCCAATAACAGCTCAGAATTACTAACTCCGGAGGAGGTATCCCCTTGTTTTCATAGTAAAAACAGGTGACCCAAGGGAACACCCTCCCCCCCCCCTTTTTCTTGCCCTGGGTCAAATAGCCCAGAGCGAAGAGGGCAGCCGAACGGAGACACTGCCGAAACAGACAGCCTACCTAGCTATAGTAGCAACTGTTAAGAGAATGACATTCTGAGCAGTAGATAATAGACCTAACAATAGAGGCCTCCAGAAATGGACTTGATATTTCTGAGATAAAATTCATGAATGGATGGCTGAGCGCAATGAGCAGCCTTCAAAAATCTATAATAGCAACACTATTAATGTAAGCCCAAGAAGTAGAAGAACTCTTACTTCATGAGCCGAAATCTTAAGCACAACTGCTAAGCTAATGATATACCATAAGCAGTACGCTAGTTAATAGAATCCATTAACAATAAAATGGAGCGTAACGTCCTTCTACTAGACATCAAAGACAGAAGAAGCTTACGCCCTTGTAATAAACAGATATCTGTTTATAAATACATAAACTGTACCCGGAAAGAGTAAAGGCCTATGCCCATACGAAGACGGAAGGACCTTAAAATAATAGGTTCCGGATAATAGGAGCCTAACTCTTATGCAACAATCCAACCTAAATAGTAACGGAAGTATTGATTCCGAAACTATGAAAGTGAAAATCATCCATCGATAGTGCATGAAACTCACTGACTCTACAGTAAAAGAGAAACCAACAGAATTACTGTCTAAAAGGTCAGAATTTGAAAACTACTGTTTCCAGAGGCTCAAATGATTACTTAGCTAAATAAGAACCGAAGTTAAAATCCGTATAGGAATTTAATCTAAAGATTCTAAGTCTATTTATCAAAAAGTTACTAACTGACTTAGATAAAGAGAGAAAAGACTCAATTGTAAACTATAGTAGAGTGCATAGGTATGAGGTAACATAAACCTATAACCTAAATAACACAGGCTGCAGTAGATCTTGTGAAACAAGTATACTAAAAAATAGCAATGAGTAGTATGGAGGGATCAACCATATGAACATAATGATCCCTACGCCACGACGGAAGAGCCTCCACTTTAGTCGCATAGAATAGCGAAGAAGAGGATCTCCTATAGTAAGAAATCGCGTCCAAAGCTCGTCCAGTACAGTGCATACAATGCAATACGGACCACACAACGGAATACATGAAGGTTGCGACCTTTCTGGTTGTGATAAAGATGACACGATTTACCCAGTGAAAAAAGATCCTCACATAGAGGAAGATTTCACGTTAAGATCCACAGTAGACAAGAGAGTAAATTACTCATGATCTCTGTGAAGATAGAGATGCTATCAACAGAAATGTATAGTGGTTGTTTATCTTAGCAATACCTGCTAAAACAACAGCGCCGGAGGATACGCGTATCCTATCATTCCGTCCTATAGATCAATAGAGCGTTAACAGTATTAGCTCAGAGATCTGGACAAGCCAACACATACGTCTGCAATTGATTAGCAAGCTGTGTCATAAATAAAACATCATTGGGCGCTCCCATAGATAGCAAATCTGATTAATTACTTGTTTGTTGAGAGTCCATTCTGACAGCAACAAGCGACCCGTAAGAGAACGGGAGTGCGATAAAACAATCAGAAGACCCAGAATATGACGGACCAAAACTGAACTTGGTGTACTATAACCAACAGACGGATTCTTTCCATTAAATTGAATAACGGAAACGAAAGAGTGCCTCCCTGGTTCCGGAGATACGCCACTACTGTCGAATAAAAGGACAGGAATTTGGGCATGCGATTCTGAATAATGTTCATGCAATGACATAAAGCAAGCCTAAAAAACATTATTCCGCGGAAGTTAAACTGATAGCTAAAAGACTGCGGAACCCAAAGACCCTGGCACTTCGAATCCGTAGGGATCAGTATATATCCCAATCTGTTTGACTGGTAACCGTCATAACAGCCACACTCGGGTCCGGCAACTGCGGCGGCACTCTCTGAGTCAACCACCGAATGTTTGCCCCAGTCTGAATCTCTTGTAATACTAGATAGACAAGAGAATGTATAATTCAAGCAATTCATGGATTGCCGGAAGTTGCCGTCGAAGAGAAGCTCCTCCGAGAACGAAGCGACTCTGAGAGAGTTCTTAACCTACTATCCACGCTTGGATGTAGCTAGGGCTGCATCACGTCTAACCAACTCCAATCAGCCACTGAAGGGCGGAGTTATACGTGAAGAAACTACTGCCCTCAAAAGAAATTACATTGAGAATAATATCCCGTAAATCTTTTCTTGAAGACGTAATGATAACGCCTCAGTAAGGCGGATTACGTATAATAAAGCGTCTAAGTTAAGTCTACTATACATAAAGTCGTTCCCAACATTGAAATTGGAAAAGACATAGACGGCGAAAAAGAATATATGCAGTCTTTAATCACCGTCTAGACGCATATGAACTCTCGGTATGCCCTGCTCTGCCAAAATAAACTATATGTAAAAAAGATAAAATGGCAGAAATGAGCCACGCGGACAAGAAACTAAACTATCATGCTTAGTAGCAGGCTTGTATATATATATAAATATATAGCGTCGAAAAATAAAACACATGTTGTAATGACAATATTGGACTGCGTCGGTAAGTCAGGGACAAAGCCCCTGTACCGATCGAAAAATTCGAGTCCAATGACGCTATAAGTCTCTTATCCAAGATCGCAGCAATGAAGTCCGAAAAATAATCACTGGAAGAAATGCCAGAAGATAAGAAAGGCATCTTCCGATACTACTAAAGGGAAAACTCGAAATCTTTCGAATCCCTTTCGCCATCCTGTCGGACCCTATAAAGCGTTCGGTCGTCCGTAGCTTGATGCAACCGCGGACCGCACCGACCCAGCGCCGTCGGATAATTCCTGATTCGACCGAGAAACCATCAATTGCTGGGATGCTGCGAAACAACTGTGCTAACTCGGATAGCACGTCCGTCACTGAGGCCTGAGGAGCAGCGGTCTTACGATGCATTGCCGCAGGAAGCTCCGAGATCGTTACCCCGTGCATACTTCCAATATGCGAGCGAACGGAGTGTATAGGCCTCGTGTCCCTTGGCTACCGGATGGCGCGACCTATTCGCTGTGGAATCACTGAATGCCGAAACTGATCGGATACTCTAGGTCACGTAGCCAATGTGTGGTCGTGTGCCCTGCTGTGAGGATGAGGAAGCATTAAAGACAGTCTCTCGGACTGTCAATATAACGGAGCGTCCCGAGCAACGGACATATGCTCCGAATGTAAAATATCTGAACCACAACATGCGGTCCCCTATGTTGTTGGCTTCCTCCGATCTGTCCTCAATCTGCCGTCACTGGGTGAGTACTAAAGTAATTAAAGTGCTCGCATCACCCAAATCTCCTTCCTAGACCGCAACGGACGAACCCGGGAGCCGAACCATTCGATGAATGTACGCTACACCGGGTGAGCTAGCGAATGTCACTCCGTAAGCGATAGACATATTCCATGAGCACATATTGCCGCTAACTCTTCATTAACTATGACGACAGAGGCACACTTTTGAAAGACATCTCCATAACTCTTCGAACAAGAAACCAGAAATGCTTGGATAGCAAGCATAAAATAATATATATATAGCGTCGTTCAATAATTCGATAGTTTGCGTGACATTATTGGACTATGTCGGAACTGAGGGACGATGTCCCTGAACCGAACCAAAAATTTCTAAGTCCACCGACGCTATCAGTTTCTTATCCGGCATCGCAGCATATGTTGTTCCGAAAGGGAAAGCTTGAAATCCACCGAATCCCTTTCGGTATCCCGTCGGACCGGATGAAAATTTTCGGACGTCCGTACCCGCTTCCGCGGAGCGTCCCGACCCAGCATCGTCGGATAAAATATATGCGACAGATTCAGTTGATGCTGGGATGCTGCGATAAACTGTGCTATTAAGAAAAGCACGTCCGTTCCCGAGGCCTGTGCAGTAGCGGACTTACGATGCATTGCCGCTGGAAGCTCCGTGTACGTTGACTCCCGCACACTTCCTATGCGAACGTCCGGAGTCTGCAGGCCTCGAGTCCCCGGCTACCGACCCAGCGCTGTCGGATAATTCTCGATCCGACACCGTTTCTGTCGGCTGCTGGGATGCTGCGATAAGCTGTGCTATGTGCACAAGAATGTCCGGCGTCGAGACCTGCGGAGGCGCAGACTATCGCTGCTTCGCCGAGGGTAGCTCCGCATCAGATGGCTCCCGCATACTTCCTATGCGAACGTCCGGAGTCCATCGGTCTCGAATCCCTGGCTGTCGGATGGTGTGACCTGGTCGCCGAAGAATCCTTGATCGGCGAAGCTGGTAATATATCGGCGGTCACGCAGCCAAGGTGCGGTCGTGTGCGCTGACGAGAAGAGGAAGCCTTAGCAGTCTCAGCGGACTGCCTATACAACGGAGCGTCCCGAGCGACGGACGTATGCTCCGCTAACGACACATTTGTACCACAACATCTGGGGCCAGATGTTGTTGAACGAGAGAGGGGCCTCTCTCGCTTGCCGTCCGGATGGACCGGAACGAGCTATGAACCGGACTAAAAGGCTTCCTCCGTTCTCCCTCCGATCCGCCGTCACTGGGTGTGCATTAAGTTAATTTTATAGTGCTCGCATCACCCCAAAATTCCTTCTAGACCGCAACGGACGAACCCGGCTGCCGAACCATTCGGTGAATGGACGCTACACCGGGCGAGCTAGCGGACGTCAAAGGCCGTCGAACCTACTAGGGTCCTCTTAGGCAATTGGCGTATTACATGAGCACTTTTCCGCTAGCCCTTCAATAATTGTGACGACGGAGGCACACTGTTGGAAGACATCACAGATACATCACCCTAATCTTGATCGTCTGAAATAGAAATTGATAAAGTAGAGTGACCCTGCGGGGAAAGGACCGGAGTGTCCAAATCCCCAACAACATACCGTGACATACGCTTCCCATATTGTCATCAAAATCATACGATACAGAACAGGAGTTAATGCGAGTACACTGACCACATATAGAATGATAATAAAGTCAGAGGAAGACTTCCTCTTAAAACAATGATCAATATCCTTTCAATGTGAAAAGAAAACAAGTCCTGGTACTCGCACTAACCCCTGGCAATCAAAATACATAATAATAATATGATCCATTAATATAGAAAAAATAATTGAAATCAAAATATTTTGAAAAAATATTTTTTCAGAACAGCCCAAGTTTCTGAAAAGTAACGTTGAGCCCCAATGGATCCCAAGCCTAAGTGTGGACAAAAATTTTAAAAATATTTTAAACAATTTATTCAACACTTACGAACAATAATAATGTATCTATTTATGATTAAAATAACATAAAGATATTATTATTTAGAAATCCCCCCCTCACACAGAGGGCTGTTGTAAATGTAAACAATGAGTGTAAAAACACTAAAATAAGACTCCAGGCACCCAGGCCCGAAATCAGTAACCAAAAATACACCATCTGATGCAAAACAGAGACTTCCAGGGAAGAAACTGCAGAACATCAGATGGTAGATGCAGAACACAACGCCTAACCACCCGTAGGTGAAGACGTAAACATGGGGAAAGAACAGAATTCATTCTGTTATTCAGCTAAAACTCCCAAGAAATTTTAGTAATAATAATTACAGAAACTATGCCAAAAGCATGGGAGAATAGCAAGGGGGAACTTAAAGGACAGGGAGAGAGGAAAAACACTTGAAAAAACAGTGTAACTAAATAATCAGAATGACAACAAAATGGCTGCTGCCTTGAAAATAGGTAACTTAACATAATTTCATTAAAAAATTTTAAGTTACAGCCCTGATAATATTCTGTCACACATTCTTTTCCTCTCCTCCTTTTCTATCCTCCTTAGAATCACCATTTCACTAATATTTATGTGTCTGGCATCATTTAAACTGAGATTTAAAAGCACAAAGATCAGTCAGATGTTAACTGATGAAGGGCCAAACTTAGAATGATTAATGGCGCCAATTTCGGAACGTCCTGGACACTGCGCATGCGCAGTAGGGGCGAAGTGTGGAGGGCCTTTCTGGACATGTTTTCTTTAGTTTTAGATGCAAATTTTGGGGATTGGGGGGCAAAATTTGTGTTTGGCCCTATATTTTAAGAGTTAGCACCAGCTATGTCTGGGTCATTGGTACAGTATAAAAATGTGGATAAGGTATGGATGTCTTGTTTCCCAGTGCGGGAATGAAAGTGCAATCTTCTTCCTCTGGAAAGAGAGGAGACACTGAGAAGGTGAGGGTGGAGTGCTAGCTGAAAAGGAAAGGGTGGAATATTGGCAGATGTAGCTTCTGATTGAAAAGGTTTAGGTTACTTGGCATTGATCCCCAAGGGAAACCAGTGTTATAAGGCATATTGCATTGATGATACAAAAACCTCCATCCTGTGCGAGCTGAACTGAAGGGATATTTGTTTGTGTCTCATTACTAAATTCGAAAGACTGATGGTTATTCACCACTAGTTAGTTCCAGTATTTTACTCAATCATTTGGACTTCTGCTAGCCGTGGTTTATTTAACATAACATAACCTTGCACTTTCAAACTGTTTTGAGAATCACAAAACAAAGGAAACATTTTCTATATCAGAAAAACAAACATAACAAAGAGATTGGATTGGGATAGTTGTATAAGACTAAAAAAGATGTCTACAGTTGTCATACATTTTGCATCTCAACACACACCGACATTTTATTTTTGCCACAAAAATAATGTGAAGAATTATTCAAGTTTACTGTAATACACCAATTTTGAACCTCAAATCTCAATTAAAGTAAATTTCCCAAATGAAACTCAACAACAAATATCTCTTTTGTTGAGGTTCTTCAAGTGAGTAAAGGGAAGTAGCTGTATGCAGTGTTTACAGTCCAAAAATGTATTTTCATCAAATATTTTCTTTGCATATTTTTTTATTTACTACTCAAAACAAGGAAATTTTGTTTGTACCATTTAATAGTATACCCTTAGTGGAGTAAAATGTAGAAAAAAACCCAGATTATATGCACTTTACCCAAAGCAAAACTTTTTTTTATTTTTAAAAAAAAACATTTGTTTATTTTCTAACACCATTATCATTCCTCTTGGTGAAGAAGGTCAAGTGGGTTTCAATGTCCATTCTCTCCCTTGAATCTAGGTGATTCATATTTGTGATAGGATTGAACTTCTGATTTCTTTTATATTGGGACACTTGGAAAATTAATTATTTTACAGGTCCTAACACACAGAGAAAATATGGTACATGTCTGGTAATGTAGCAGTGTATCTCATAGACATGTCAATTTTACAGGCTGTGTGCAGTACTGTGATCGCAAATGACTTAATTGTGATCCAATAGGTATTCTTATCTGCCTGCTGTTCTCCCCTATTCTTAAAAAAATTTCAACAAAAACATATCATGGGACCCTTCGTTGGAACGAGCTTGACGAGCACTTTCCAACGAGGGGTCACATGATATGGTTTTGTTGAAATTATTTTAAAATATTTTTTCAACTACTGAATTTGCATATTACGTGGGCGGATGCGTAATATGCAAATTCAGTAAAGAATCTCACCCACTGCAAATTAAATGCAAGAATCTTGAATCATGGCATGCGATTTTCTGTTTTTCTTGATTCAATCTTTATTTCATAATATTTTATTAATGAAATCTCGACCACTGGTGTGTAAATGTGTTGAGATGCAATTGCAATCTGATTAATAACTAGAGGGGGGTATCAGTACCCCGTGGCTCACCAACAGGTGGCCAATGTAAAGGGGTGGCTAGAGTAAAAAAAAAAGTTCAAAACTTGCACACAAAAGTCCAAAATTAAAGAAAGTTAAAAAATTTATAGTAATTTATATATTGTTTATACTTACCAATGACCCAGACCTAGCTGGTGCTAACTCTAACAAAACCAGGGCCAAACACAAATTTTGCCCCCCAATCCCAAAAATTTGCATCCAAAACAAAAAGAAATCATGTCCTAAAGGACCTCCATACTACGCCTCTACTGCGCATGCGCAGTGACGCAGACGCCCGAAATTGGCGCCAATTATCATTCTTACTGGCAGTGCCTGATCAGCGCTATGTACTCAGCGGGGAGGCAAGAGTTCCCAACTCCAGGGAGGGCCATCCCCGTCTGGGTCATTGGTAAGTATAAAAAATATATAAATTACTATAAATTTTTTAACATTTTTATACTGTACCAATGACCCAGACTTAGCTGAATAGTAAACAGGCTGGAGGGCCTAGGACATAGAGGAAAATCCAATAAGCTCAACTATATAGTAAAGAGGTAACCCCTTAAGGAGAAAAGGAGTATTAGGCTTTACATGTATCTTTCTTATTTAATATTAAATTAGAAAGATACACTACCCTTAATAATTGAGCACAATAACATTCATGTTCTCTATTAACATCCAGTATATCCCTTATACTAATTATTTTTAAAGCAAGCCAATAAATAAAGTAGTCCAGAGAATTGAGACTCTTTATAGTCATTTAAAAGTGTCCGAGTATTGTATATTAAAGCCCATTTGACACTTGACATATACAAATGCTTCACACCGAGCTACACTTTAAAAATAAGACATGAATGAAATTAACATTAATATTACACTTTAAAACCATCCCGGAAGCGACTCAGAAATACTGACTTGGAGGAGGCATTCCCTTGCTTTTCACTATAAAGCAGGTGACCTAAGGGAACACCCCCCCCCCCCTTCCACTTGCCCTGGGTCAAATAGCCCAGAGCAAAGAGGGCAGCCGGACGGAGTCACTGCCAGAACAGAAAGCCTGCATAACTATAGTTGCAACTGTTTAGTGGACGACATTCTGAGCAACAGATAACGGACCTAAACAATGCAGGTCTCCAGAAATGGACTCAATATTTCTGAGATAAAAATTTGTAAATGTGGATGGCTGAGACCAATAAGCAGCCTTCATTAAATCTGTAATAGCAACACTATTAGCATAAGCCCAGGAAGTAGAAAGAGCTCTTACTTCATGAGCAGAAATCTTAAGCACAGACTGCTGAGAAGAAGATAAATCTTCATAAGCAGTACGGATAGTTAATTGAATCCATCTAGCAATAGAATGGACTGAAATGTCCTTTCTATTAGGCATCAAAGACAGAAAGAAACGTTTCCGTCCCTTTCTGATAAACTGAGATCTCTGTTTATAGATACGTAATGCTCTAACAGGACAGAGTAAAGGTCTACGCCCGTCTGAAGACGGAAGGGCCTTAATAACAATAGGTTCCGGATATTTATTAGGAGCCTGATTCTTAGCTAAAAAACCCACATTAGTAGTGAAGGTGATAGTGTTCCCAACACTACGATAATGAGAATCATCCACCGATAGTGCATGAAGCTCACTGACTCTTCTAGCAGAAGAGAAAGCTAAGAGAAAAGCTGTCTTATAAGATAAGAATTTGAAATCTACTGTCCCAAGAGGTTCAAATGGCTTTTCCTTCAATTTAAGAAGAACCCCAGCTAAATTCCACTTAGGAATTAATCTAAGAGTTCTGGGTCTATTTATCGAAAAGTTTCTAACCAACTTAGATAAAGAGACATTAGATCCAATTTGTAAACTATCATGATGTGCATAGGTATCAGATAACATAGATCTATAACCCTTTATAGTAACAGGCTGCAGTTTGATTTCGTCAAACAAGTATACTAGAAAGTTTGCAATGTCTGGTATAGAGGGATCGAATATATCTACAGAATGATCCCTACACCAACGACGAAAAACCTTCCACTTAACCGCATAGTTTAGCGAAGAGGAGGTCCTCCTACAGTTAGAAATCGCGTCCACTGCTCGTCCTGTAAAGTGCTTGCCATGCAAGAAGGACCGCACAACGGAAAAACGTGACGGTTGAGACCTTGCGGGTTGTGATGGAGTTGGCGTGATTTCCCCTGCAAAAGAAGATCCTCCCGTGGAGGAAGCTTCCGCGGTAGGTCCCACAACAGACACCTGAGTAGATTTATCCACGGTCTCTGTGGCGACAGAGATGCTACCAACAGAATCTTGCATTGAGATTGTTTTATCTTTAACAATACTTGTTGAATTAACGGCGCTGGAGGATACGCATATCCTATCATTCCGTCCCAAGGGATCGACAGAGCGACTACTGCAAATGCTCTTGGATCCGGACACGGAGACACATACGTCTGCAACTGATTGTTGAGATGTGTCGCAAATAAGTCTATCATTGGCCGTTCCCATTGGTAGCAAATCTGATTGAATACTTGTTTGCTGAGAGTCCACTCCGACGGCAACAAGCGACCCTTTCGTGAAAGGGAGTCTGCTAGCACATTCAGACGACCCGGTATGTGACGGACCGAAAGAAGAACATGATGTTCTAGCGCAAACAGAAGGATTCTTTCCGTTAGATTGAACAACGGAACTGAATGAGTGCCTCCCTGATTCCGTATATACGTCACTACTGTCGTATTGTCGGATAGGATTTGGACATGAGCATCGTGAATAATGTCCATCCAATGACGTAACGCAAGCCAAATTGACATCATTTCCTTGATGTTTATGTGCTTGCACAGGAATTGCGGATCCCAAAGACCCTGGCATCTCGAATCCGTTGGGATTAATGATGCACCCCAACCTGTTTGACTGGCATCCGTCATAACGGTAAAACTCGGATCCGGCAACTGCAGTAGAACTCCCTGAGTTAACCACTGAATGTTTGCCCAAGTCTGAATCTCTTGTTTCACTTGATCTGACAAGAGAATGTCTACATCGAGCGAATGAATTTTCACACTCCAATTCTGAGTCAAGAAAATTTGAAGAGGACGTGTGCGTAACCGCCCCATCGGAATGAGATCCGCGGCGGCTCCGCACAGACCTATCAGTCTCATAAATTCTCTCGCCGTGACTTTGTCTGCGTGCAGACAATAGCGAGCGTAACAACTGACTAATTTCGCTCTGGTTAACGGCAGACGAACGAGATTGTTGTGCGTCTCGAAGCTCATTCCCAGATGAGTGAATGACTTGGACGGCACCAGATCCGACTTCTCCTCGTTTACTATAAAACCGAGACGTCGGAGCAATAGAAGAAGATTCTGAACATCGTTCTGAAGCGTTAACTCGTTGCCGTACCTCTGAAGAATGTCGTCCAGGTAGGCCGACGTTACCGCAGACGAATGAGCTCGGAAGGAGATCATTACCGAGTTCATTACCCGAGTGAAAGCCCAGGGTGCTAGATTCAATCCGAAGCACATCGCCCGGAATTGATACACCACTCCTAGGACTGCGAAGCGTAGATACTTTCGGAATGTCGGATGTACCATGACGTGAAAGTACGCATCTTTGAGATCTATGCTCGTTGCATAATCGTTCACCCGAATACTCGCTCTGACCGATCGAATCGTCTCCATATAAAACTTCGGAGCGACGATCAGCTTGTTTATCCAGCTCAAATCTATGACTGGACGGAACGAGCCGTCTGGTTTCGGAACCAGAAATAGATGGCTGTAGAATCCGGAGATTCCTGGTTTTCTACGACCTCTACCGCGTTCTTCATTAAAAGAGACTGCACCTCTGATAACAGAGCATCTCTTTTCTGCGGATTTGACGGAAGATGAGTCCACTTTGGACTTCGAGTTAATGGAGGCTTTCGTTTGAAGGATATCTTTAGACCTTCCGAAGTCACTCCTCTCACCCAAGGGTCGTCCGTAATCGACGCCCATTCTTGTGAAAAGCTCGACAACCTTCCGCCAACCGGAACGCGATAGAGGTTTAGGCCATCACCTCCTGGACCTGCGAGGCCTGCGGTAGGAGAAACCACGTCTTCCACGGCCCGCACCTCGCCCCGTCGACCTCGGGGCGTCCGACCGATTGTCCTGGCCTGAAGGACGTCCCAAACGAGAGTCGCTATCCTGACGGTCTCTCGCATAAGACCAAGAGGACGCACCGGAACCTCTATAGGAACCTCTCTTGGGCGCATTAGACCCAGAAGTGCCTGTCTTATTCGTGTCTGCTGTATCCGACTTCTTAGGAGCAGATTTGAACAACAGAGAATCCTTAGCTTTCTTTGTAATTTTATCATAAATAGCGGAAAGCTTGCCGTCAAAGAGAAGTTCTCCTGAGACCGAAGCGACTCTAAGAGAGTTCTTCACCTTAGAATCCACTAGTGTGGATGTAGCTAGGGCTGCGTCACGTCTAACCAACTCCAGATTTGCCACTGAAAGGGCGGAGTTACACGTGGAATAAGCTACTGCCCTTGAAAGAAGTCTTAAAGAGGATTGTATATCCTGAAACTCTTTCCCCTGAAGGCGCAGTGATAACGCCTTAGTAAGGTGATCTGCGTAAGATAAGGCATCTAAATTGGCTCTGTTAGACGCAATAGCTGTTTCCAACACCGCGGTTGGAATAGAAGCTGACGACGGTAATGATAGCTCTAAGTCTTCCGCCTCGTCGTCCATACGCAGAGGAACTCTCGGTATACCCTGTCCTGCCGTATCAAATTTATTCCTTGCATTAATGAAAGGCAGGTTGAGAGTATTAGCAGACAAGAAACCTGCTTTCCCCATCCTGGAAGCAAGTTTAAATATAGCGTCGTTCAATAATTCAAATGTTCTTGCAACATTATTGGACTGCGACGGAAACTCGGGAGCGATGTCCCTGAACCGCTCAAAAAATTCAGAGTCCAATGACGCTATAATTCTCTTGTCCGGAACCGCAGCAGTCTGGCCCGACGGAACAACTTGAGGGAGAAAGTGCCGAATGAAGTCCACGGCAGCTTTATGTTGTTCCGAAAGGGATAGCTCCAAGTCATCCGTATCCCTTTCACCATCCGGTCGGACCTCATGATGTTCCCGGTCGCCCGCCCCCGATGCTTCGGCGGAGCGTACCGACCCAGCGCCGTCGGATAATTCTCGATCCGACACCGTTTCTGTCGGCTGCTGCGATAAGCTGTGCTATCTGCACAAGAATGTCCGGCGTCAAGACCTGCGGAGGCGCAGTCTTTCGCTGCTTCGCCGAGGGCAGCTCCGCATCAGATGGCTCCCGCATACTTTTCCTATGCGAACATCCGGAGTCCATCGGTCTCGAATCCCTGGCTGCCAGATGGTGTGACCTGGTCGCCGAAGAATCCTTGATCGGCGAAGCTGGTAATATATCGGCGGTCACGCAGCCAAGGTGCGGTCGTGTGCGCTGACGAGAAGAGGAAGCCTTAACAGTCTCTGCGGACTGCTTATACAACGGAGCGTCCCAAGCGACGGACGTATGCTCCGCTAAAGACACATTTTGTACCACAACATCTGGTCCCAGATGTTGTTGTACGAGAGAGGGGCCTCTCTCGCTCGCGGCCCGGCTGGACCTGGACGAGCTAGGAACCGGACTCAAAGGCTTCCTCCGTTCTCGCTTACTATCCGCCGTCACTGGGTGTGCATCTATTATGTTTATAGTGCTCGCATCACCCAAAACTTCCTCTTGGACCGCATCGGACGAACCCGGCTGCCGAACCATTCGGTGAATGGACGCTACACCGGGCGAGCTAGCGGACGACATTTGTCTAATCTCCATGAGCACTTTTGCCGCTAGCTCTGAATTCATTTGTGACGACGGACGCACACTTGTAGAAGATAACATGGAAACATCACCCTTTTCTGGCTCCTCTGAAATAGAAACTGAGAGAGTAGAGTGACCTTGCGGAGAAAGAGCCGGCATCGCCCTTTCTCCAGAAACAACATATCGTGACACACGTTTCCAATGTTTCTCATCCCAATATTCACATATAGGACAGGGATTAATGCGAGAACACTGACTACAATTAATACAATGATCATGAAAGTCAGAGGAAGATTTCTTCCTATTACAATTTGAACAACGTCCCTTCATTGTGAAAGAACAACAATAAGTCCTAGTTACTCACAAAAACCCCTGACACAAAGATACATAATAACATGATCCATTAATAAATGAAAAAACAATTGCAAATCAAAATAATTTTGAAAAAATATTTTTTCAGCGAAGCCCAAGTTGCTGAAAAGTAACGTTGAGCCCCAATGGATCCGATGGCAAAGTGTGGTCAAAAATTTTAAATTTATATTAAATAATTAATGAGACACTTACGGATAATATAAATGTATCTTATAGTGAGATAAACTACAGCAAAGGCAAACAGCCCCCCTCAAAAAAGGCTGTTGCCAATGTAAACAAACAGTGTAAAAACACCAGAAAACATGACTCCAGGCACTGAAAAAACTGGCCCGGAATCAGTCATCAAATTACACTCTATCTGATGCAAAACAGAGACTCCCAGGGGAGAATCTGCAGAACATCAGATGGAAGATGCAGAACACAAACGTTATACACCCATGGGTGAAAACGTAACTATGGGGAAAATAACAGAAAACATTCTGTAACCAAGCAACTCTCCCAGGAAATTTTAGAATTGAAATTTCTCAAAAATATGCCAAAAGCATGGGAGAATTGCAAGGGGGGGACTTTAGAAGGCTAGGGGAGAGGAAACACTGAATAAGCAGTGCAACATTTAGCAAGAATGACAACAAGAGGCCCATGCCTCGAAAATAGGCAACTTAACATAATTTCATCAAAAAATTTTAAGTTCAGCCCTGATTATTTTTTGCCACTTCTTTTTCCTCTCCTCCTTCTATCCTCCTTAGAATCACATTTTCTCCAAAAATTACGTGTCTGGCATCCTTTAAACTGAGATTTACAAGCACAAAGATCAGTGAGATGTTGACTGATGAAGGGCCAAACAGAGAATGATAATTGGCGCCGTCTTTCGGGACGTCTGCGTCACTGCGCATGCGCAGTAGAGGCGTAGTATGGAGGTCCTTTAGGACATGATTTCTTTTTGTTTTGGATGCAAATTTTGGGGATTGGGGGGCAAAATTTGTGTTTGGCCCTGGTTTTGTTAGAGTTAGCACCAGCTAAGTCTGGGTCATTGGTACAGTATAAAAATATAAGCAGCTAAAGGGTTAAATAATATAATAATAACCCCTAAGAAGCATGCTAACATAAAATAGGAACCATGGCAATATGGTACAAGGTAAGTCTCCACTTTGAAAAAAAGAAAGACAAACCTCAAAACCTGCACATAAAAGTAAAAAAAGTATCACATTTGTTTCAAAGGGTTAAAATTTAGAAAAATACCCTAAAAATATTACAATAACCAGCGTGGCAATATGCCAGTGAGATAAAACTCTACTTAAAAAAAAATATCAAAACCTGCACACAAAAGTACAAAACCTGCACAGAAAAGTCCAAAATTAAAGTAAATAAGCAGCTAAAGGGTTAAATAATATAAAAATAGCCCAAGAAGCATCCTAACATAAAATAGGAACCATTTCAATATGCTACCTGGTAAGTCACCACTTGGAAGAAAAGAAAGACAAACCTTAAAACCTGCACATAAAAGTAAAAAAAAGTATCACATTTGTTTCAAGGGGTTAAAATTAAGAAAAATACCCTGTCACAGTAACCACAACGGCAACATGCCAGTAAGGTGAAAGTCTTCTTGAAAAATATCCACTTGGAAGAAAAGAAAGACAAACCTCAAAACCTGCACATAAAAGTATCACATTTGTTCCCAAGGGTTAAAATTTAGAAAAATACCCTGAAAATGTTACAGTAACCACCATGGTAATATGCCAGTGAGGTAAAACTCTACTTAAAAAAAAATATCAAAACCTGCACACAAAAGTACAAAACCTGCACACAAAAGTCCAAAATTAAAGTAAATAAGCAGCTAAAGGGTTAAATAATATAATAATAACCCCAAGAAGCATCCTAACATAAAATAGGAACCATGGCAATATGCTACAAGGTAAGTTGCCACTTGGAAGAGAAGAAAGACAAACCTCAAAACCTGCACATAAAAGTAAACAAAAACATCAAAACCTGCACACAAACGTCAAAATAAGTCCAAAATTTGATTCAAAGGGTTAAAATTAAGACGAAATACCCTGGAAAAGAGTTAAATGTTATCGTGAACCCCCACAGCAATATGCAAAGAAGAAAAATTTTTTTTTAAAAGCACAAAAATCCAAACCTGTAAACAAAAGAAGTCCAAAATTGAAGTAATTAAGCAGGGAAAGGGTTAAAGAATACAACGTAGCCCTAAGATGCATGTTTACATACAATAGAAAGCATGGACATATGCTACAAGGTAAATCTACACTTGGAAGAAAGGAAAAAAAAAACCCATGAAAACCTGCACGCAAAATAAGTCTAAAGTTAAAAAATTTATAGTAATTTATATATTTTTTATACTTACCAATGACCCAGACATAGCTGGTGCTAACTCTTAAAATATAGGGCCAAACACAAATTTTGCCCCCCAATCCCCAAAATTTGCATCTAAAACTAAAGAAAAACATGTCCTGAGAGGCCCTCCACACTTCGCCCCTACTGCGCATGCGCAGTGTCAAGGACGTTCCGAAATTGGCGCCATTAATCATTCTAATAACCAGTGCCTGGTAAGCGCTATGTACTCAGCGGGGAGGCAAGAGTTCCCAACTCCTGGGAGGGCCATCCCCGTCTGGGTCATTGGTAAGTATAAAAAATATATAAATTACTATAAATTTTTTAACATTTTTATACTGTACCAATGACCCAGACATAGCTGAATAGTAAAAAGGCTGGAGGGCCAAGGACATAGAGCAAAATGGAATACGCTCAATAAAATAAAATAGAGTCATCCCCTGTAGGGAAAAGAAGTAATAGGCCTTACATGTATCTTTCTTATTTATGATAAATTAGAAAGATACAACACCTTCCAAAAATTGAGCTTCATACATCCATGTACTCTATTAATATCCAATAATCCTTATACTAATAATTTTTAAAGTAAGCCAATAATAAAGTAAGTCTAGAGAATAGAGACTCTTATACTCCTAAAAGTGTGTGAGAATTGCATAATCATGTCCGTTGACATATGCAATATTCAAAGGCTATACTTTAAAAACTAAGACTTGAATGAATTTTATAAACTTAAACTTCTCACTAAACAACCATCCCAATAACAGCTCAGAATTACTAACTCCGGAGGAGGTATCCCCTTGTTTTCATAGTAAAAACAGGTGACCCAAGGGAACACCCTCCCCCCCCCTTTTTCTTGCCCTGGGTCAAATAGCCCAGAGCGAAGAGGGCAGCCGAACGGAGACACTGCCGAAACAGACAGCCTACCTAGCTATAGTAGCAACTGTTAAGTGAATGACATTCTGAGCAGTAGATAATAGACCTAACAATAGAGGCCTCCAGAAATGGACTCGATATTTCTGAGATAAAATTCATGAATGGATGGCTGAGCGCAATGAGCAGCCTTCAAAAATCTATAATAGCAACACTATTAAAGTAAGCCCAAGAAGTAGAAGAACTCTTACTTCATGAGCCGAAATCTTAAGCACAACTGCTAAGCCAATGATATACCATAAGCAGTACGCTAGTTAATAGAATCCATTAACAATAAAATGGAGCGTAACGTCCTTCTACTAGACATCAAAGACAGAAGAAGCTTACGCCCTTGTAATAAACAGATATCTGTTTATAAATACATAAACTGTACCCGGAAAGAGTAAAGGCCTATGCCCATACGAAGACGGAAGGACCTTAAAATAATAGGTTCCGGATAAGAGGAGCCTAACTCTTATGCAACAATCCAACCTAAATAGTAACGGAAGTATTGATTCCGAAACTATGAAAGTGAAAATCATCCATCGATAGTGCATGAAACTCACTGACTCTACAGTAAAAGAGAAACCAACAGAATTACTGTCTAAAAGGTCAGAATTTGAAAACTACTGTTTCCAGAGGCTCAAATGATTACTTAGCTAAATAAGAACCTGAAGTTAAAATCCATATAGGAATTTAATCTAAAGATTCTAAGTCTATTTATCAAAAAGTTACTAATTGACTTAGATAAAGAGACAAAAGACTCAATTGTAAACTATCGTAGAGTGCATAGGTATGAGGTAACATAAACCTATAACCTAAATAACAACAGGCTGCAGTAGATCTTGTGAAACAAGTATACTAAAAAATAGCAATGAGTAGTATGGAGGGATCAACCATATGAACATAATGATCCCTACACCACGACGGAAGAGCCTCCACTCTAGTCGCATAGAATAGCGAAGAAGAGGATCTCCTATAGTAAGAAATCGCGTCCAAAGCTCGTCCAGTACAGTGCTTACAATGCAATACGGACCACACAACGGAATACATGAAGGTTGCGACCTTGCTGGTTGTGATAAAGATGACACGATTTACCCAGTGAAAAAAGATCCTCACATAGAGGAAGATTTCACGTTAAGATCCACAGTAGACAAGAGAGTAAATTACTCATGATCTCTGTGAAGATAGAGATGCTATCAACAGAAATGTATTGTGGTTGTTTATCTTAGCAATACCTGCTAAAAACAACAGCGCCGGAGGATACGCGTATCCTATCATTCCGTCCTATAGATCAATAGAGCGTTAACAGTATTAGCTCAGAGATCTGGACAAGCCAACACATACGTCTGCAATTGATTAGCCAGCTGTGTCATAAATAAAACATCATTGGGCGCTCCCAAAGATAGCAAATCTGATTGAATACTTGTTTGTTGAGAGTCCATTCTGACAGCAACAAGCGACCCGTAAGAGAACGGGAGTCCGATAAAACAATCAGACGACCCGGAATATGACGGACCAAAACTGAACTTGGTGTACTATAACCAACAGACGGATTCTTTCCATTAAATTGAATAACGGAAACGAAAGAGTGCCTCCCTGGTTCCGGAGATACGCCACTACTGTCGAATTAAAGGACAGGAATTTGGGCATGCGTTTCTGAATAATGTTCATGCAATGACATAAAGCAAGCCTAAAAAACATTATTCCGCGGAAGTTAACTGATAGCTAAAAGACTGCGGAACCCAAAGACCCCGGCACTTCGAATCCGTAGGGATCAGAATATATCCCAATCTGTTTGACTGGCAACCGTCATAACAGCCACACTCGGGTCCGGCAACTGCGGCGGCACTCTCTGAGTCAACCACCGAATGTTTGCCCCAGTCTGAATCTCTTGTAACACTAGATAGACAAGAGAATGTATAAATCAAGCAATTCATGGATTGCCGGAAGTTGCCGTCGAAGAGAAGCTCCTCCGAGAACGAAGCGACTCTGAGAGAGTTCTTAACCTACTATCCACGCGTGGATGTAGCTAGGGCTGCCTCACGTCTAACCAACTCCAATCAGCCACTGAAGGGCGGAGTTATACGTGAACAAACTACTGCCCTCAAAAGAAATTACATTGAGAATAATATCCCGTAAATCTTTTCTTGAAGACGTAATGATAACGCCTCAGTAAGGCGGATTACGTATAATAAAGCGTCTAAGTTAAGTCTACTATACATAATGTCGTTCCCAACATTGAAATTGGAAAAGACATAAACGGTGAAAAAGAATATATGCAGTCTTTAATCACACCGTCTAGACGCATATGAACTCTCGGTATGCCCTGCTCTGCCAAAATAAACTATATGTAAAAAAGATAAAATGGCAGAAATGAGCCACGCGGACAAGAAACTAAACTATCATGCTTAGTAGCAGGCTTGTATATATATATAAATATATAGCGTCGAAAAATAAAACACATGTTGTAATTACAATATTGGACTGCGTCGGTAAGTCAGGGACAAAGTCCCTGTACCGATCGAAAAATCCGAGTCCAATGACGCTATAAGTCTCTTATCCAAGATCGCAGCAATGAAGTCCGAAAAATAATCACTGGAAGAAATGCCAGAAGATATGAAAGGCATCTTCCGA
This sequence comes from Pictodentalium vernedei, assembly GCA_031216915.1. Lineage (NCBI taxonomy): Eukaryota > Metazoa > Mollusca > Scaphopoda > Dentaliida > Dentaliidae > Pictodentalium > Pictodentalium vernedei. The sequence continues at coordinate 731,014,545 of CM062297.1, read as the reverse complement.
TACTACTAAAGGGAAAACTCGAAATCTTTCGAATCCCTTTCGCCATCCTGTCGGACCCTATAAAGCGTTCGGTCGTCCGTAGCTTGATGCAACCGCGGACCGCACCGACCCAGCGCCGTCGGATAATTCCTGATTCGACCGAGAAACCGTCAATTGCTGGGATGCTGCGAAACAACTGTGCTAACTCGGATAGCACGTCCGTCACTGAGGCCTGAGGAGCAGCGGTCTTACGATGCATTGCCGCAGGAAGCTCCGAGATCGTTACCGCGTGCATACTTCCAATATGCGAGCGAACGGAGTGTATAGGCCTCGTGTCCCTTGGCTACCGGATGGCGCGACCTATTCGCTGTGGAATCACTGAATGCCGAAACTGATCGGATACTCGAGGTCACGTAGCCAATGTGCGGTCGTGTGCCCTGCTGTGAGGATGAGGAAGCATTAAAGACAGTCTCTCGGACTGTCAATATAACGGAGCGTCCCGAGCAACGGACATATGCTCCGAATGTAAAATATCTGAACCACAACATGCGGTCCCCTATGTTGTTGGCTTCCTCCGATCTGTCCTCAATCTGCCGTCACTGGGTGAGTACTAAAGTAAATAAAGTGCTCGCATCACCCAAATCTCCTTCCTAGACCGCAACGGACGAACCCGGCAGCCGAACCATTCGATGAATGTACGCTACACCGGGTGAGCTAGCGAATGTCACTCCGTAAGCGATAGACATATTCCATGAGCACTTATTGCCGCTAACTCTTCATTAACTATGACGACAGAGGCACACTTTTGAAAGACATCTCCATAATTCTTCGAACAAGAAACTAGAAATGCTTGGATAGCAAGCATAAAATAATAATATATATAGCGTCGTTCAATAATTCGAAAGTTGTGTGACATTATTGGACTATGTCGGAACTGAGGGACGATGTCCCTGAACCGAACCAAAAATATCTAAGTCCACCGACGCTATCAGTTTCTTATCCGGCATCGCAGCATATGTTGTTCCGAAAGGGAAAGCTTGAAATCCACCGAATCCCTTTCGGTATCCCGTCGGACTGGATGAAACTTTCGGACGTCCGTACCCGCTTCCGCGGAGCGTCCCGACCCAGCATCGTCGGATAAAATATATGCGACAGATTCAGTTGATGCTGGGATGCTGCGATAAACTGTGCTATTAAGGAAAGCACGTCCGTTCCCGAGGCCTGTGCAGTAGCGGACTTACGATGCATTGCCGCTGGAAGCTCCGTGTACGTTGACTCCCGCATACTTCCTATGCGAACGTCCGGAGTCTGCAGGCCTCGGGTCCCCGGCTACCGACCCAGCGCTGTCGGATAATTCTCGATCCGACACCGTTTCTGTCGGCTGCTGGGATGCTGCGATAAGCTGTGCTATGTGCACAAGAATGTCCGGCGTCGAGACCTGCGGAGGCGCAGTCTATTGCTGCTTCGCCGAGGGCAGCTCCGCATCAGATGGCTCCCGCATACTTTTCCTATGCGAACGTCCGGAGTCCATCGGTCTCGAATCCCTGGCTGCCGGATGGTGTGACCTGGTCGCCGAAGAATCCTTGATCGGCGAAGCTGGTAATATATCGGCGGTCACGCAGCCAAGGTGCGGTCGTGTGCGCTGACGAGAAGAGGAAGCCTTAGCAGTCTCAGCGGACTGCCTATACAACGGAGCGTCCCGAGCGACGGACGTATGCTCCGCTAACGACACATTTGTACCACAACATCTGGGGCCAGATGTTGTTGAACGAGAGAGGGGCCTCTCTCGCTTGCCGTCCGGATGGACCGGAACGAGCTATGAACCGGACTAAAAGGCTTCCTCCGTTCTCCCTCCGATCCGCCGTCACTGGGTGTGCATTAAGTTAATTTTATAGTGCTCGCATCACCCCAAAATTCCTTCTAGACCGCAACGGACGAACCCGGCTGCCGAACCATTCGGTGAATGGACGCTACACCGGGCGAGCTAGCGGACGTCAAAGGCCGTCGAACCTACTAGGGTCCTCTTAGGCAATTGGCGTATTTACATGAGCACTTTTCCGCTAGCCCTTCATTAATTGTGACGACGGAGGCACACTGTTGGAAGACATCACAGATACATCACCCTAATCTTGATCGTCTGAAATAGAAATTGATAAAGTAGAGTGACCCTGCGGGGAAAGGACCGGAGTGTCCAAATCCCCAACAACATACCGTGACATACGCTTCCCATATTGTCATCGAAATCATACGATACAGAACCGGAGTTAATGCGAGTACACTGACCACATATAGAATGATAATAAGGTCAGAGGAAGACTTCCTCTTAAAACAATTGATCAATATCCTTTCAATGTGAAAAGAAAACAAGTCCTGGTACTCGCACTAATCCCTGGCAATCAAAATACATAATAATAATATGATCCATTAATATAGAAAAAATAATTGAAATCAAAATATTTTGAAAAAATATTTTTTCAGAACAGCCCAAGTTTCTGAAAAGTAACGTTGAGCCCCAATGGATCCCAAGCCTAAGTGTGGACAAAAATTTTAAAAATATTTTAAACAATTTATTCAACACTTACGAACAATAATAATGTATCTAGTTATGATTGAAATAACATAAAGATATTATTATTTAGAAATCCCCCCCTCACACAGAGGGCTGTTGTAAATGTAAACAATGAGTGTAAAAACACTAAAATAAGACTCCAGGCACCCAGGCCCGAAATCAGTTACCAAAAATACACCATCTGATGCAAAACAGAGACTTCCAGGGAAGAAACTGCAGAACATCAGATGGTAGATGCAGAACACAACGCCTAACCACCCGTAGGTGAAGACGTAAACATGGGGAAAGAACAGAATTCATTCTGTTATTCAGCTAAACTCCCAAGAAAATTTTAGTAATAATAATTACAGAAATTATGCCAAAAGCATGGGAGAATAGCAAGGGGGACTTAAAGGACAGGGAGAGAGGAAAAACACTTGAAAAAACAGTGTAACTAAATAATCAGAATGACAACAAAATGGCTGCTGCCTTGAAAATAGGTAACTTAACATAATTTCATTAAAAAATTTTAAGTTACAGCCCTGATAATATTCTGTCACACATTCTTTTCCTCTCCTCCTTTTCTATCCTCCTTAGAATCACCATTTCACTAATATTTATGTGTCTGGCATCATTTAAACTGAGATTTAAAAGCACAAAGATCAGTCAGATGTTAACTGATGAAGGGCCAAACTTAGAATGATTAATGGCGCCAATTTCGGAACGTCCTTGACACTGCGCATGCGCAGTAGGGGCGAAGTGTGGAGGGCCTCTCAGGACATGTTTTTCTTTAGTTTTAGATGCAAATTTTGGGGATTGGGGGGCAAAATTTGTGTTTGGCCCTATATTTTAAGAGTTAGCACCAGCTATGTCTGGGTCATTGGTACAGTATAAAAATATACTATTCAAAGGGTTAAAAAAATTTTTAAAATGCACTGGAAAGATATCAATGTTATAATAACCACCACTGCAATATGCAGTGAGGTCAACCTCACTTGAAATTGTTTTTTTTATTGCAACCTGTACATAAAAGTAAGAAACTGTAAGCCTAAGTCCAAAAGCTGTACATAAAAGTCCAAAAATGAAGTAATTCAGCAGGAAAAGGGTTAAATAATACAAACATAGCCCTAAGATGCATGTTTACATACAATAGAAAGCATGGACATATGCTGCAAGGTAAATCTCCACTTGGAAGAAAGGAAAAAAAAACCATCAAAACCTGCACGCAAACATCAAAATAAGTCTAAAATTTGAATCAAAGGGTTAAAATTAAGACAAAATACCCTGGAAAAGAGTTAACTGTTATAGTGAACCACCATAGCAATATGCAGAAACTCTACACTTGGAAGAAAGGAAAAAAAAAAACCCATGAAAACCTGCACGCAAACGTCAAAATAAGTCTATAAATCTATTGAAGGGGTTAAAAACTTTTTAAAAATGTACTGGAAAGATATCAATGTTATAATATCCACCACTGCAATATGCAGTGAGGTCAACCTCACTTGAAATTGTTTTTTTTTATCACAACCTGTACATAAAAGTAAGAAGCTGTAAACCTAAGTCCAAAAGCTGTACATAAAAGTCCAAAATTGAAGTAATTCAGCAGGAAAAGGGCTAAATAATACAAACATAGCCCTAAGATGCATGTTTACATACAATAGAAAGCATGGACATATGCTGCAAGGTAAATCTCCACTTGAAAGAAAGGAAAAAAAAACCATCAAAACCTGCACGCAAACATCAAAATAAGTCTAAAATTTGATTCAAAGGGTTAAAATTACGACAAAATACCCTGGAAAAGAGTTAAATGTTATAGTGAACCACTATAGCAATATGCTGAAACTAAAAAAAAATGTGAAAAGCCAAAAAATCAAAACCTGTACACAAAAGTTCAAAATATTTGAGAGCGGACGCCGACATGAGGGCTATGCCATAGGCTCACACAACTAACGTTGGTGAGCCAATAAAAATACCACTTTTGTGATCACAGTACAGCATGCAAATATTTTCACAAAATGAACTAAAATTTACCATTTTTATCCTTCTTCCCTTCACAAATACTGAAATAAAATAATAAGAAAAATTACCACTTAACTGTCTCAGTGATGAATAATTTGTTTTGAAAATTCCTTAACATTTGAACATTTATAGTGTAATATTCTTGGATTGGAATACTTTTATCACTTTAGTGTTGAGGGTATGATATTTAATTCATTAACTGGAACAGTGCTGAAAGTGCTAAAAACTTTAGATTGATTTATGTGAATGGATTGTGGAAAGCGTTTTGAAGCTGGCAAGCACGTAATATTTCATGCCATTTAAAACAAGAGGCCCCAGGGGGCCTGAGGGCGCTCACCTGACATGGTAGCCTAAATATCAAATCAGGCAGGGAATTGATTCCAACAAGTTGCATCTACCCCTCCTAAGAAAAGCGGAAAAAATCTCAGAAAGAAAAAAACCCATAGGAAAAAAAAACGCTGGATCTGAAAAAAATTTTTTTTCAAAATGCCGATAGGATCACTGATCCAATGTCGAGTTGTGACAGCACAAAAGTGGGTTTAATCATTATCAACTTATCGTTCGGAAACCAATTGTTTACAATTTACCATGTGATGGGTCACTGTGATCTTGACCATTGACCTCGTGATTCTGAAATAAGTAGGGCTCTTTCTTGCACCAATGCCAACCTACCTATGAAGTTTCATGAACATAGGTGGAACCATTGTCAAATTATCATCTGAAAACCAATTGTTTACGATTTACTATGTTGAAGGTCACTGTGACCTTAACCTTTCACCTAGTGAGTCCAAAATAAATAGGGTTCTTCCTCTCACTGATGCCAACCTACATATGAAGTTTCATGAATGTGGGTTGAACCATAGTCAAGTTATCATCCGGAAACCAAATGTTTACAATTTACTATGTTCAGGGTCACTTTGACCTTGACCTTTGACCAAGCAAGTCCAAAATTAATAGGGTTCTTCCTCTCACCGATACCAACCTACCTATGAAGTTTCATGAACATGGGTTGAACCATTATCAAGTTATCATCCGGAAACCAATTATTTATGCTCAGAACCGCCCGCCAATCATCAAACTATAAGTCGAGTTTGACTTCGTCACAACTCGACTAAAAATTCCTCATTTTGAACTAAGTTATAATTTGGAACCCCACAGTGAGCCCAAATATAAACCCAGAGACTTGGCTTGAACAATGTTGAATCTCACCCACTAAGGATGTTGCATACCAAATATTAAAACATTCCTACTGCTGGATCTGAAAAAGAAGATTTTTAAAGAAAAATTCCTCATATTGAACTAAGTTAAAATTTGGGCTCCCACAATGAGACCACATATGAACCCAGGGACTTGGCTTGAACAAACTTGAATCTCACCCCCACCCCCCAAAGGATGCTGCATACCAAATACCAAAAGATTCTGATTGGTAGATCTGAAAAAGAAGATTTTTAAAGAATACTCCTCATACTGCACTAATTTAAACATTTGGGCTCCCATAGAGAGTCTAAATGTGGACCAAGGGATTTGCTTTCAAGAAACATGTGAAACAATCCAAAGATGTTATATGTGAAATATGAAAGCTTTTGGAGCAATCGTTTGGGAGAATAGTCGTAAATGTTTTTCCCAATACATGCACCCACAGTGTTAAAAAATGTTAACTAAGCACTTTTTCAAAATCCCGAAAAAGTACCCATGATAAAAGTGACAGCAATTTTTTTTTTACCATTCCATTCTGTTGGTAATAAGGAAGCTTCACACCAAATAAGAGTTCTCTGTGCCGTGTAGTTTTGGAGAGATGGGCGTTTTAAATTTGTTCTACTTTTAGCACCTGCGGTTCCCATGGGGCAATGAGAAAAGTTTTTTGTGCATAAATTAAGTACTTATGACCCAATAAGCCCTCATATCAAATTTGGTTCAAATCAGCCTCTCGGTTTGGAAAACAGAAATTTTGGGCAGGGCAAAAATTCTTGCCCCTCCCATAACGAAGGCAAATATAGCTCCTCGAACTTCTCTTGAACAAATCTGAGTCTTCACCTCAAAAGGAAGCTGCACACCAAATATCAAGTCTCTGCTACTACTGGTTCATGAGAAGATTTTTTAAAATTTAAGCTCACTTTTTGGGCGTGGTCAGGCAAGCTAAAAAACCTTGGACAAAAATGTGCATTTCCTATTTTAAAGATTTTGAAAATCAATGACTTTTCCATTTTGCCTACAAACATTTAGACTTATGAATCCGACATTTTACTTCAAATCATATCTCGAAACGAATCGAGGATCAGATTCGCAAATCAATTCTCAAATCAGCTGAATGATGTTTTGTTACTTCTTGTGCTCACATTACACATTTAAAAATGGGACTGATTGTGAATGTATTCCATTGAAAGATGCTTTTGCGAGTCGAAACTGGAAATTTATAGCCTGCTTCACATCCAAACCTGCAGCATGCACGCATTCGATATCATCTTCAACTAATCAGTAACATTCAGTGTTCCAATCCCGTGTACTTAGCTTCAGTCCATCCTCTCTGGATTCTGACTTTCGATCATTATCTGGATCTGGATAATGCTAAAAAGTTGGAATCCAGAGATAATTGTCTAGTATGCTGTAGTTATAGCACTGAATGCTGTGACTGTCTTTGCATCGTGTCGGTATTCAATCATTACGCCAGATGAAGATGTGCTGTTCACCCTTAATCCTCAGTGGGAGACTATTATTGCCCTCTTAGTTATAATTATGCACATTAGGCCTAAAAAAGTTGAAAATCTGTTCTCAGGCCCTCCCACAAGGTCCTTCTGGTTGCTACAATCTTCAAAAAATAAAAATTACATGGTTTATGTCTGATATTTTACCCAAAGTAAATAATATTGATAAATTTGCCCCTTCAGTACAACAAGGCTTTGCAATGTTTTAGCATTGCAAAGCCTTCTTGCACTCAAGGGATGAAATATACCACCACCCATGCTATTCTGTAGATTATGAGGCCTAAAACATAAAACAAACCAAGAACATGAACTTTTAATGGCAAAGAAATAATTACAAAAATAAAATAAAATTAGACTGAAGCATGCCCAAGGACAGCACATGGACACAGGAAGTTGAAGAGCAAACTGTGATTTGTTACCAGTACATGAGCTGTGTCAGTAAGACACAAAAGTCTTTCTGCAAAGTGTGAAATTCTACAAAAAAATTTACCAATTTCAACAACCAACAACCTGTAATTTTGTGAAATATTGAAGCAAATGAAAATTCTGACAATATGCACACCTCTGATATATGTACAAACATCCTGTGAAATAAACAAGAGGCATCTCTGCCAAGAAATATAACGAATATTAATTGGCGATTTATTAGAATAGTGCTGGCCGGTTTTGGCCGTTACGTTGAGTAAAGGATTAAAAGAAAAATATCACCTTCAGCACTCTGATAAATTTCTTGCTTGTCACTATTTTGTGTGGAGGCATTTCATTCATGTCACATCGTAACTAAGAATGTAATGTCCAATCAAATGCATTCTTACATGATGTTCTAAAGTGTAATTCAGATTCCGCACATGGTGTATCTAGCATATTTCCCAGTATCAGAACTGAGAATCAAAGCAATCATGGTATGATACAATTGTCCTGAACATTAATGAGTGATGAGTCTGTAGTAAAAAATAGTAAGATTCATCAATTAACACATGCTTACTCCTTTAAATCTGCTTCTAGTTCTGCTCTTAGATGTGGCTTTGACATAGGATAACCCATTGAATCATACCCTGAAAGAGAACATAAAAAGTTGAAACAAAAAGAGTTTGTTACAAAGTGTTTATTCACGTATAAAGTCACTTTCAACTTTGGTGGCTATATTAGGAGTGAAAAGAAAACAAAACAAACGGTGGTATCCTCAATTCATAGATCATGTGTTGCTAAAATGAGAGCTCAGGTAGTCAAAAAGTTTCAAACTCTGCCGTTCTTCATCAATGGCGTAAACCCAAAAGGTCACTGTTTTTTGCCCCCTTTTATATTTCCCCATATTCTCTTTTTATATTCTCCCATTAACTCTGGTCACTGCTGCTCATTCCCTTTTATATTCTCACATGACCTCATGTTACAGCAGTTTTCAAATAAATCATAACCTGCCTACTTCAATAAGTATGCATGGCTCCACTCCCAGACTTTCTATAGTTCTAAGAGAAAACAAGCCAAGACCAATACCGGGTCTAGACCTGCGTCGCTGCATGCAATTGAATCGGCAAACAGGAAGTGGCTGCATGGCAGATCTGAAAATTGCATACATGATACAACTAATCATTATCAGGCTCCAGATGAAATATAAAATCAATCCCTTGCACAGAAGCCGAGAAAAGTTTGACGAAAAATTTCAATGTTCAGTGGGTACAGTAAAAATTCAAAGTATCGGCAAACAGGAAGTGGCTGCACGGCAGATCTGAAAATTGCTTACACGATACAACTCATCATTATGAAGCAGCACACCAAATATAAAATCAATCCCTTGCATAGAAGCCAAGAAAACCTTGACAGAAAATTTCAATGTTCAGTGGGTACAGTAAAATTTCAAAGTATCGGCAAACAGGAAGTGGCTGCACGGCAGATCTGAAAATTGCTTACATGATACAACTCATCATTATGAAGCAGCACACCAAATATAAAATCATTCCTTTTCATAGAAGCCAAGAAAACTTTGACGGAAAAAGTGTTTCGGACAGACTGACAGACGGACGGACTGATGGATGGAGGGACGGACGGACAGACTGACGGACGGAGTCGAGCGGTTACTAGACCTGCTCTGCCGCTGGCGACGCAGGTAATAATAAATTCAGGACTTGAACCCTTGAAGATCTGGAGGTTTTTATATATATTTGACTTCATACTGACAGTTGGCATCCTGTGTTTTTGTAGATGTTTTTAGAAAATGTCTTGGCTATTTGTATGGGCTGCCTTATACAGCTACAACTTGTCTAGGAACAACTGCCAAGGTACTTAGAATATAATTTGCAAGTTTACCTGAAAACTACATGTTGGGACACCTCTTTTGTTGCAGTAAAGTGAGACCAAAGATGGAATTAGGCCTATAAGTGTTAAAGAACATTTCCATTCCATTCTTTGCATTCCAGTTCTAAATTCTTTTATAACTGTTTCAAACCAAAAATATCCAAACCTGCCACTGGTGCTTAGGAAGCGCTTTCTCAGAGAGCTTCCAAAAAATAACTAACAGGAGGTATTTATTCAGTGGTGTTATAAAAAATTTTTTTACACATCACAAATGCACAAATACAGCTTTTGAGTACACATTCTGACCCAACATGAACCTTGCCATTACCTAAATGTATTTTCAAGGATCTTTCCATGTTATTTTGAGAGAGAGAGAGAGAGCAATTTTCAAGCCTTTTCAAGACCTGGAATTTCAGTTTAAAAATACAAGCACTTTTAGGCATTTTCAAGCATCGGTATGAAACCTGCTAGACTAGAATGGTGAATTAACTTAATCTACTCTAATGGTCAAAAAAGCCATCCAAAGTCACAAAATTCACCATTCAAATTTTTACATTTCTTCAATTTTACCTAAAAACATAGCTTTTGACCCCTCATCAGGATTCCATTGAGCTCATTCCAATGAAGGGTGATAAGCTATGATTTCGAGACAAAAATGAATCATTTTAGTGATGCAAGAAAAATTTGTTATCACATAATCAGCACCAAATAGCTCAGTACAGAAATTATTTATGTCTTATTTATTTATTGGGGTTTAACAACACTTTCAACAGACAGGGTCACCTTGTGTAGGACAGTTTTACGGGTGGAGGAAGCCAGACTACCCGGCGAAACCACCAAGCAATGGCAAACAACTGTCAGAATCCTCAACATACTAACACCATGCAAACATAGTTTGCATTGAATGAAGACAAGTGTACCATCGAAGTGCAGTATGCCTTGGTACACAATACCGTGCGGGAGGCATAAATGGTTCCTGAAAGTATGCAAACTTCATTTCCACGTATAATTTGCATGGTCTATCAGCATACCAAAGATCATTTAAATCCAACATCCACTGACTAAGATATGAAGGTCCAAAGTAGTTATGGATGTGCGGATGGACATATGGATGGATGGACGGCACCCATTTCTATATACCCCACAAACTTTGTTTCTGCGGAGGAAAATTATTTTTCCTTACTTCTATAGTACCTCAAGTTTTTTTATAGGCCACAAAGAGGCAGGAATTAACCATGGGAGAGGAATGGGGAATACAGAGTGCTTCATCTGAGAAAGAGAGAGGGAACTGTATTGATTGTGGTGAGGGTTGGGGACTGTGCATATACAATTACAGCAACCATTGCATATAAAGTTAATAGTGTTTCGTATGCCTTTCAGTCTGGATTTCATTACATTGTTTTTGGGCAGTTATTTGAATATTATATCGTGTAATGAAATTTGACATTTTAAATCATATTTACTTACTTGCATATCCAACAGTTAACCCTTTACCTAACATGAAGAGACAACACTTGCAAACAAAATTCTTGAATAACTAATTTTTTTTATTTTTTGTCTCAAAAACATAGGTTATGGCCCCTCATTTCGACGAGCTCGTTCCAAAGAGGGGTCATAACCTATGTTTTTGAGACAAAAAATGAAAAAATAATGAAAATTAATTGGCAATTTTTGTGAATAGCGTTGACCGATTTTGGCCATTATGTTGGCTAAAGGGTTAATTGTATCCACTTGAAATGTGGTCTGAAAACATTTCACTAATGTAGAATAAACTATAATGTATTCTGACTCCATTGTGCAGAGGAAATTAATTATTCAGACAATTGTTTATTTACAGCAAACCAGCATTGCAAGAACCAACCGAACAATGACAACAAAGTGAGTGGGAGTCCAACCAACTAAAGGCGATTCAATACACACCCTTCTTGGAAGATAGCTACTTCCTAATGTCGAGTGCTATATGTAAAAGCTGCTAAACAAGAAGAATGTTACTAAGGTAACACATACCCCCCCCCCCCCCCCACACCACACCCCCCCTTGTGACTTTCACCTTGCAGATTGGGCAGAAACTATTATATGCGACACACCTTCTGACGGTCCTTAACATTTGTAAAACGTTTAACAATTGTACTATGATTCGTTTCCGAGTTATGGCCGAGACACGAATATGGACCGATTTTTAGTGTGACCTTGAAATGTGACCTTCACCTTGAAGGTATGAGATCGGCCATTGTGTGTGACACATCCTCCCATAGTCCTTTATAATTGTGTGAAGTTTAATGACTGTGGCCCTAACAGTTTTTGAGTTATTGGCTCGGGCACAAACACACACTCGGACACACACACACACACACACACACACACACACACACACACACACACACACACACACACACACACACTTCAATCACTATATGCCACCCGACTTAAGTCGGGGGGGCATAAAAATTTTAATATTATTTTGCAAGAACTGAAATTCTTTTCACAGAAAAAGTGAGCTTGAGATTGTTTTTAGAACACTTACCTTTTCCTTTGACCTACTCACCCCAGACACAATCCTAACTTTATTGGCAATCTGTATATGTCATGAATAAAACCAAAATCCTATTAACAGTAACAGGGACTTTGCCAATCCTAGACACCTTATAGGCAATCTGGGTACGAAGCAACCAGAAACTAAACAGGAAACTCAATGACAAAGTGCTGTTTGTTTAAGTAAAAATGGCAAGAAATTGCTAAATGATGTTTATTGTTGCAAGCTGTGGACAATACTTCTCCCCAAAAGACTAAGAGACTGATATCAAGGATTTTTTTTCTGACTTTTCACTTTTCACACAAAATTCAAGGATATTTCCAGAGTGCGAGATTACTTTATTTTTTCCACAATTCTTTTCGTATTTTCCTGGGAACCCCTAGTACATGAATTGTGCTATCAAGGGTACAAAAGTTATTGTCTGGAGAAAAGTGGGATGAATGAACATCTCGATTTGTAAAAGGTGTGTATATTTAGTCATGCTACTTTGTTCTTTCCTTGTGTTGACAGAAATGTCACACTAAAAGAGCAGAATAAACTTGGAGGTTTAAATAAGATGAGTTAAAATTTGCATGCAACAGCAGCAAAGAAAATAATATATTTCATCTTTTATTTATTGGGGTTTAATGACTTTCGACAGTACCAGACAGTTTATCAGATTATTGGAGAAAGCCAGAGCACCCAGAGAGAACCACTGAGCAGCAGCAAACAACTGTTAGAAAGTTTTATGGTGGCACACTGCTCAAATTTATCATTGCAGATTGCACTTGCACTGTAACAGTCTTAACTCTCACTTGTATGACAATCACTTAACATCTCATCCGTTCTGTGAGTGTGGTAAGTGTGAAACATTTGAACATTTTTTATTATATTGTCCAGTCTTTTCACATATTTGAAACGACATGATCAGCCACCTCCCATTTTGCAATAGATGTATTCACCTTACTTTTTGGCTCTGAATTTTTATGCAATGCTGATAATCGCCATATCTTTAGTGCAGTACACAATTTTATTCTATTGAGCAAGTGATTCCACTGAACGTTAGTAGGTGTAAATTGAGAGTACCACAATCAATTTTTGTGTACATGTACATCGTGTACATGTACACGTACATATACCCATAGAGTACAAAATTAAAATGTACAAAAATTCTTGAAATTGTGTACAAAATTTTGTTTGTACACATGAGTTAGAACTCTCAATTGGTCGTCATCGCGATTTAGACGGTGCAAATCAGTCGTTGACAAACGATCGAGAGTTCTAACTCAGGATGAGCGGAAGAAATCGAACGCGGTGAGGTTTCCAACTCAGAATTAAAATTTTGAAAAAATTAGAATCGACGAAATTCTCCCAACGTTCATCGTCGCGCTGTGGTGTGGTGGGTGTGATCCAGTCGCTGACGGACGATTGCAGATTCCAACTCAGAAGAAATCGGAGTTGGAAATCCTCGATCGTTCGCCGTCGCGTTCTAGATGGTGCGATCGATCGTTGACGAATGCACGGTGGTTTCCAGGACAGAAATGTGAAAGATAAAGAAAAATGTCGAAAAAGAAATTAGAATCGACAAAATTTTCTCTACGTTTTGTCATAGAGTCCCTAGATGGCACCATCTATCATGTACGAAAACGGCAAAGATTTTCTAGTGGAGGAACAGATGAAAAAAAAAATCGCGAGGAATATTGAGATAAATTGTAACAGAATCACGAGATTCGCGAGAGGAAATAAAAAAGTGATTGATATAATATATAGGAGAAAAAAAAATATCTAAATAAATAGTTATTTAAAAATAAATAAAATATCGAATTGAATAGATAATAAAATATACGTAAATCATGAACGATTCCAAGATTGTGAGAGCGTCGTTTCTTCTAAAGGCGTTGATGAGAGCCTACGCATTCTGCGTGAATAAACAACTAGTTCGCGTCTTGTTCGAACGATGCGTCGGGATCATCTAGACTTCGATCACGAGGATCATTCGTGTCTGACGATGGAAAGAGAAGACGTCGTCGTCAAGTATTTTGAACGGCATACGAATACGTTCGAATCGACGACGTGATCAAGTTTTGGAGGAGATTAGTCTTCTGTAGCGGGCGAGACAAGCCCACCAGTTCGGAAGAAATGAAATTGGCATGTAGAAGTCTGACTTTAGAAGACAAGGGATGCGTCTTGAAATTATTGCTGGAGGGGGCATACGACAATTTTTCTTGTTGATATAAATAAGGGAGAGAATAGAAAATAAAAATACATACACGCGTAAATAATATAGATAAAAATTAGAAAGAAAAAAAAAACACAAAAAATGAAAACCAGAAATAAATTGTATCCGTCGTTAGATGACGACGAGGATGAGAAGCCGAACGGCATTTTGCCAATGGTGCCGTCACTAGAAGAAAAAGAAAGAGGAGAGAGTTATCACATCGATCAAATCAGTCGAATCCAATTGAATCTACTCGAGAGAGAGACTCTCATCGTTCTCTCAAGAAGAAGTATTTGCGCCTCGTGAAATTCGTTAACGCAGTCGACAGGACACTCATCACAATTTCCATGGGTTTACACGTGGCTGGCATCGGATTGTTGTCGACCGTGGTAGGCGTTCCAATCGTGTTGACCACAGAAGGAGTGGCTCTCGTCGCCGGATTGTTTAGCACGGTCGGAAACTTTTTGAGTAGGAAATTATATCTGAATGCTAGGAAACACAAAAAGATTTGTGTCTTTGCCAACTCCAAGATCGACACGATATCCGAAATGATCTCGATGGCATTGAAAGACGGTAGGATATCGGACGGAGAATACTTCACGATATTGGGCGAGAAAATGAAATACAACGCCATGAAAGAAGCCGTGAGAATCAAGACTCGTCAGATCATCAAGGAAGAGATGAAGGATTCTCTCGTGGAAAGGGGGAGGAAAGAGGCCAGGGAGGAATTCGGTAAGTTGATAGAACTCAAGAGCAACGATTGAAATAATACATATACAATAAGAATAGAATTTTTTAAAGGAAAAAAATATTAAATTTATAAAAATAAATTAAAAAAAAAAATAAATATGAAATTATTTAAATAACCCTCAAAAAAAAAATGTATTGCGTAAAGTGTAAGACAGTTACCGAGACAGGTAATTCTCGAGAAGTACGTACTAAAAACGACAGACAGATGCTTCGCGGAATTTGCAAGGCGTGTGGTTCGAACAAGACTCAATTCGTCAAAAAAAAACAAACGGCGTGAGGCATAGGCGTTGCGAATAAAATGATCAATAATCTACCTTTCGAAATGCATCTACCAGGTCACAGTTTCACGGGACCCGGGACGAAATTGAACAAGAGACTCAACGCCGATCTGACTCCTAAATCATGGAGCAAACCCGTAAACAGGGTGGACGCGGCCGCGTACGACCACGATCTGTGTTACGCCAGACATCCCGACACCAAGACTCACAATGACGTCTGTGATAAAAACATGTTGGCGAAATTGAGAGACATATCGAATCCGACCAGGAGAGAGAAGCTCGAACGTTCGCTGGTCGGCAAAGTGATCGGTGCGAAACGTCGATTCGGATGGGGCGTTCAAAAAAAAAGCGTCTCCGAAAAGAAGTAGAAACGATTATTGACGAGCGAATTGGCCGAGGAGCTACACAAGCCCATCATGCGTAAATTTCGAAAGAGAAGGGTGTTCGTGAAGGGTCTGGACGACATTTGGTCTGCCGACTTGGTTGACATGAGATGGTTTTCGAGGTGGAACGAGGGTGTCAAATATCTATTGACGGTCGTTGATGTGTTTTCCAAATGCAGTTGGATCAGAGCCTTGAAGAATAAATCAGGACCTTGCGTCGCCGAAGCTCTGAAGAGCGTGTTCGACTCGTCTTCTCGAAAACCAAATAAATTGTGCGTGGACAAGGGGAAGGAATTCTACAACAAGGACGTTCGTCAGTTGGTCGACCTCTATTCGATCAAAAACGATGAGAAGCCAGCATCGTGGAACATTGGAATCGAACGATGAAGGTAAAGATGCACAGGTACTTCACGGCAAATTCGACCAAGAAATACATATAAGCTCTGAAGGGTCTGATCAAAGATTACAACAACACGCGACACAGATCGATCAAGATGACCCCCACGGAAGCTAGCGATCCTCAAAACGAAAAATGGGTCTACGTGAATCTATATCTCGAGAGATCCAAGATCAGGAAGGAGTCTAGACCGCCGAAGTTTGCGGTTGCCGATCGAGTGAGAATCTACGCTTATAAGAAGCACTTCAAAAAGGGTTACACTCCTCGATGGACCATGGAAAATTTTCGTGATAATCAGAACATTTCACATAAATCCGGTGACTTACAAAATCGAAGCTTTGGATGGCGAAGAGATCATCGGAAAGTTTTACGAACAACAATTCCAGAAGACGAAGTTTTAATAAAAAAAAAATATATATTTACTCTCTTTAACATTTTCTTGTTTACACACATATATATAAAGGAAAAAAAAGATAATAATAATAAAAATAATTAAAACTATTTTTAGAAAAAAACAAGCGAATTAATAAACAAAAAAAACAAAACCTCAAAAAATGATAAATATACTAGATATCGCACAAGGCATACTGAAAGACGAAAGTATTGAGGAATACGAGGTTCACGAATACGAGCCAATAACCGGAACGAGATTGAACAATGCGAGAGAGATAAGAATCAAAGTCAAACCCCAAGATCTATTCGTTCATCCTAGCAAGAGTTACATAGTGGTGCAGGGACGTCTCACCAAGGAAGATGGGAGAGAATACGCCGACAACGACACGGTCACTCTTGCCAATAATGGCATCACGATGTTTGGACTCTTGACGTATCAGGATCATTTTTCAAAATCCAGGGGACTTAATCAGTTGTTGGTGAAAGACACCGTCGGCCCCGCCAACGCTGGCGCCGCCACGATATTCGACTATGTCGTCAAGATGTCCAGACCCAAAGGAACGTTTTCGTTAAGGATACCTTTGAAACACATCTTCGGATTTGCGGACGATTACAACAAGATCATGTACTGATTCAAACACAATCTGACGTTGATTCGAAAGGGAAACGACGATGCAATAGTGAGACTCTCCCCGACTGATGCGGCTAAGTTAACTCTACACAAGATATTGTGGTTCGTTCTGCACGTGCAGCCTTCGACCGTGGAAAAAATGCGTCTCAACAAGATCATAGAATCCAAGAGTAAATTACCCGTGGGATTTAGAATGAGACAGTGCGACACGGCTTGCATTCCGCCTTCCACGAATCACTTTGATTGGAGATTGACCGTGAAATCCGCTTCCGAGAGACCGCGTTTCATCGTGGTCACGTTTCAGACCGACAGGGACGGGTCTCAAGAAAAGAATTTGTCGCTGTTCGATCACTGCAATTTGAGAAACATGCAAGTGTTTCTGAACGCCACAAGATATCCCACAATCGATTACAACACGTCGTTCGAAAAGAACGATTTCTACAGACTGTACGGCGAAACCGCAGATTTTAGAAAGAAGTATCACGGTCTGGACGAATTGATGAGCAAACCTAATATATATCCCGCCGAATACAAGTCGATGTATCCCATGTTCGTATTCGACGTCAGTAAACAGAGCGAATGACTCAAGAGTAGCATCTTAGACATTCAGATCAAGATGCAGTTCGATAAGAACGTGCCGAGAAAAACAGAGGCCTTTAAGTGTCAACGATACAGATCGTTCTTACCATCAAGATTTTCACTTAGAACTGAGAGATATAACATTTTGAGGATTCGTCATTTGAAACTAAAAAAAAAAAATAATAAAAAGTAATGAGATTTAGAGAGATTGAACATCTTTCTAAATCTCATTACTTTTTATTTTATTTTTTTGTTTTTTTGTTTTTAATAATTTTGTTTTTAGTTTTTAATAATTACTCATTATTTTTAATTATTTATTTCCATGCGTTCACTGTTTGTTCAGAGAATCTAGTTCGATCAGTAGGGTCACCACGGAAGTCGCGGCTTCGGGATTATTGGTTTTCATCCTGAAATTAATCCTGTCTCCGGTGTTCACTTTGAGAGGTGTGCCAAACGTGCTGACGTTCGAGTATTGATTCTCGGTCTTTTCGACGCTGTATCTCCTTATCGCTCTCTACTCCATTCACCGTGAGATTGATGACCGCTCTGTTATTCAAATCCGTGGAAGCCAGAGACATTCGAATGATTTTGCCTCCCAACGGCATGAGAAATCCCACCTGACCGTGTGGCAATCCGCTACCTCCGTTTCCGAAAGACCATTCGGCTTTTCCCTCGTCTAACACGCCGCTCTCCTCGGCCCACACAATTGCCTGGCGTATTTTACTTCCTCCACTACCGAAATCAGGGTGCAGACGTCCGACATGTGCATGGGATCCGACAGATTCGTGAGCGCATGTCCGTGCATGTCTAGATTACCTTCCATGATGTCGCCCTTTCTTCAGGCCGAGTTGTCGTCCATGTACTGCCTGCTGACTGCGCTGGAATCGAATTCGGGATCGTGATCAAGACAAAATAAATTCTGACCGTTCATGTTGATGCCGCCCTTCATGGTTCTGCCGGATTGTTTGTTCAGATAGAGATTATCCAATATGTATTCTTGAGATCGCATCACGGCGGAATCCACGTAGCCCTTGTTGACTGCGGGAGAGTCCTCGTCGTCGATCTTCGACAGATTTAATATCTTGTTGAATCCCGCATTCAGATCCGATTTCATTTCTCGTTTGGCAGACTTTCTCTGTTCCAGGTCTACGTAGCGTTTGGTCGCCGCGTCCTTGGGATTTGTGGGAGTGGCCACATTTGTTATCTTGTTAGAATTGGCGTTCAATTCCGACTGCATCGTTTTCTGAAAGTATCTACCTCTCAGGTGTTCGCTGAATCGTGCGTGAGAGTCGTCCGCTTATTTCTTAGTTGCGGCATCAGTGGAATCTATGAGATTCGCGACGTTCACCAAATGTTTGGATTTCAGATCAAGATCGTTCTTGAACCACACCACCCAGTGAGTACCTTCGCCCGATAAATCGTCCAGATTTAAAATTCCGCATTCCGATCGTCATCGTCGAGGTCTTCTCTTTGGCAAGGCATCTCTGGAAAACATGCCTCGAAAATCTTGATTTTCAAGGCTTTCGCCGCATTCGACAGATCGATGTTGGATAGGGGTTCGTTAGGTAAGACGACACCTTCTACGGATATCCGTATTTTCTTATTCATAAATGTATATTATTTTTTTATTTATTTTATTATAATTCACTAAATGATGTAATTTTTTATTTTTTTATTTTTTCTTTTTTTAAACTAGATTTCTCGATGTCTCTATCGATTTCCATTGTCTTGTATTCGTCTCATTCCTCTTGATTTTTGGGAATCCTCTCATCCTTGATCATATCCAAAACCCAATGTGCGAGTGCCAAAGTACTTATTTTATCGTCTAACACGAATCTCTTATCGTCATCGGCCGTCAGCGAAATCTTGTTGATTATTTCAGTATACAAGTCATGATTGTCGCTTCGAATCGATTTCATACTCTTGTACACCGGCCCACTTCCGAACAGACAATCTTTATACTCTCGGAAAGAGATGTTTTTCTTCACCACACATGCTTGAACCCCTTTGCACTTATTCATCTCTTCGCCTTCTAGGCGATAAGCATACAGTTTGGGTCTCAAACCCACAAATTTGGCGATTTGTTTACCGCCTCTCTCGTCCTTAAATTTACCCAACACCTTCTTGTTGTTATTCGATTGAATGTTGGATGGGTGATCGACGGGATAAATGCTCGTATCGAACCATGTGGCCACATCCGGAGATATATCTCGATAGACGTCTTTCGTCTCTATCTCGTAAACCAAACTGTCCGTGTCGGTGAACAGTAGTTTGGCTTTCTCGCCGAATTTCTTTTGCATGTGAACGGCCACTAGATTTTCGTCGAATATGGTTCGGTGTCTGTAATTGGGTTTCGCCACTAATTTTTTAGCTCTTTTCTCGGACGTGACGAGTCGAATGTCGGTTCTCTTCCTGATGTTTTCTATCGATTTACCGTAAAAGCAGGCGCCAAGATTTTTCACGAACAGATGACTATCGTAACCCGAGAGATTGTGAAATATCACTGGATAGAAAGCGGCATCTCGATATCTTAAATTACACTCGCTGTGGGCCGCACCGCGATACAGACCCGTGTAATTATCGTGGTCTCTGACCTTCTTCTTTTCCCATGAATAATCGTTGAACAATTGTCTGCATATGTGACATTCGGTGGCTCTGTTATTTTCGTCCTGTTGCTCTCGCGTGATGATCATTTTCGCTGGAGTTTTGAATTTGTCGTATAAAATTTGAATTTTCGATTCAAACTCTTCCACGAATCTTCGAGCCACGTCGTCGTCTTCTGACCGTTTCGTGTACGTGAAGGGACCCACATCGTGTTGCAAGTCGAAAGCGCATTTCACGTAAATGCAATAGCCCGAAGGCATGTGTTTTTCATATCTTTCGGTGTAACTTCGAAGAGCGTCGGATTCGCAGGAACTCATTTTCACGGTGAAGCATTCGAAATTGGCGTACACGACGAATGGCACTTTTAACCTTCTATTGTGATTGCGAAAGTTCACGAAGGTGTTGGGTTTGGGCATTTCGACTCTGACGCCTTGATTTTCGTTGCAATATTCCTGATGTTTTGCTAACGATTTTACGCTGTGAAACGCGTTCATGCAGTTGCAACATAAATATATCTCACCATTATGTTTACTACTCTGGCTCGAAAGTAATCGGCTCGGATGTTTAACCCAACAATAATGACGATTGTCACCATTCGAAATCAATAATAAAATAATCGTCTTCTCTCTTCCGAGATACAAAGTCTGTCTGAGAGGATAGATCATTTGTTTTTCCTCGTCGTATCCCAAGACCTTCACCGCTACGGTGGGATTTTGAGCTTCGAAACATTCGATGTCTTTTCACGGCGTTGGAAAAGTCACTCCAGTCCAATCGAGATTTTTATAAGTCTCCTCGTAACGAGAAAATCTCTTGGAGTTGATTTTGATGGGGTATAAAGCGGAGGTGACTGCCCATTTAAAACACTGATCATCTTTATTTCTTACGTTGACCACGGCAGTTTTTTTAGCTAGGAAATGCGGTAGTTCCCTGTAGGAAGACGCTTTCAATGGATCGTTTTTGGTCACGTGAATTTCGAGATTCAACACCTCTTCGAACGTCCAATTACTACCTCCCTGTTGATAATTCGCGAGAGACGTCGGCATCTTGTCTTTCATTATTTCGAAAACGTCCGATAATTCGGAACCTCGAAATACGGTCAGGACTCCGGATCTGAAATATGCATCTCCCACGATGCTCTCGCCGGAGTTCACATTGATTTTATTCATCACGCAATGAAGTATCATCACAATTTTTAGTCTCACATCCATGTGTTCGAGAAACAAATCCAATACTTTATTCTTCACCCGTTCCATAAACAATTTCGGATCGACTTTCTTGTGCGGGAGAGACATGTCAAAAGTCTTAAAAACGCCTTTGATCACACTCTCTCGTTCTACAGGAATTGATTGGAATGCTTTCGTGACGATTCGTCCTACATATTCCTCCCCTTTCCCTTCGTCGATTGCTCATTGAATTTCATTCAATATATGTCGTTCGTCTCGATTCTGAACCGCATCACTCGTTTTCGTTTTTTTAATTTTCTTTTTTAAACTTGCAGTTTGACGGCTTTTCATTTGATCGTCTTCTTATTTTCCACAACTGGAACGTTTTTTTTTTTACGTCGGCATTTCGATTCCCAATGCCACCTTTTTCTTCTTATTTTTCGCAACCGGAAGGTTTTTTGACGTCGTTGCTATCGGCATTTCGTTTCCCTTTTCATCGAGCAAACTAAGTAACTCCTCGTGCATGATCTCTCTAAGTTGTAAATCATTCTGCACTACTACCGTGTTTCGTTTTCTATCGTCAGGTGTTACTGCCATCAGCTTATTTTTCGCAATTCGAGTTTGTTTAAGTTTGTTTACTTTTGATCTTTCGATTTCCTTTCCATCGCCTCGCGAATGATACTCTTGTATGGCTTTAATTTTTTTTGATTTGGTTCTATGATTTCTGAAATTTGGAATTTTTAATTCTTTACAAATCTCGTTTAACTGGGGTACAGTATACTCATCTAAATTTTCCCTTTTTTTCTCTTATTTGTTGGCTTTATTTGTAAGAATATATTTTGAATTTTGTGTTGTTTTTTTTTGTTAAATAATAATTTTTGTAAAAGTTTTTTAAAATAGTCTCTTATATTTGTTTTTAATTCTCCTCAAAAAAAAAATTGAATTAATACAACAAAAATAAAGGAAATTAATAATTTAAAACTTTTGTATATATATATATAGAGAGAGAAAAAAATTTCACATTAAAGAAAAATTAAATTTAAAAACTTTCTGTATATATATAGAGAGAAAAACTTTTTTACAGAAAAACACAAAATTCAAATATATTATTTATTTTCAATAATTCATAAAACAAAAAAAAATAATCAACCATGAGAACAACACCTAAAAAATGCCAATTGAAATTGAAACGAGTCGAAACGTACAAGAAACTCGGTTGTAAAATTTATAGATTCCAACAACACAACGGTATCGAATTGAATGGGGTCTAGACGAATAGTCCAGGCACATTAGACATAAAAATGAGAAAGTAAGGAAAAAAATCGGAGAAAGCTGATTTTTTTTATATGTTTCCGGGACACACATTGCAGATAAAGTGTGAAAAGTCCCCGCGAATCCGAGTTGAGCTTTTTTAGTTATAGCGTTTTTTTGATGAAAAAAAATTTTTTTTTAAAAATTCGACCCAGCTCCATATTTCTCATTCTTATTCGTCTTAGTAGGGTGAGAATCATAAATATCGTGCTGAATTAAATTGAGAATACATATCCCCAACAGAAAATGCCAACTTTGTACCAATCCTCACACTCAATGGTGAAATATTCACGAAAATGTACAAAATTACGAAAAATTTTTTATTGTTTTCATACACACAATGGTACACAATGTCCATTAAATCAAATCTATGACTACTTTGGGAGTTAAATTATATATCAAAAATTGCAGAAAAGCAGTGGCTTTATAATGATATATAACAATAGTCATTTATTCCATAATGAACTGGTGAAACGTGTGAAATATTAACCATACCCCCTAAACTCAAATTCAAACGGCATCGACTTTTCTCATTCAAATACCGTATTATAGCATCATTGTTTCAATTTCCATGTTCGATTAAATCACATAATGTGGTGTTCGCCTACACTCAAGATGTATTGGCATGTAATGTGTGCACGCCCTTGATGTGTACTCGTAAACAAATTTGTATTGTACAGACCAAAAGCCGAACACTAGATAACATAGACTGCACAGAAGTCAATGAAATATTCTGTGGACTTGCCAGAGGTGACTGTACAACAGCTGACGCTGTCAATCAAGAAAGTGTCAACCATCTACTGTCAAAATTACACGAAATGCTCCAGAATGCGTCCGTAGGACGCACAGGAAATCTTTGGGTACAATACTACGAGCAAATAGGTCTTCTCCAGTTGTTCTTGAGAGCAGAGTGCACAGGCGACTGGGAACTCCACACATATTGTGTTCGCAATATGATTCCAGTATTTCACGCAGGTGGTCATTTTGCATACGCAAAAAGTTCTCATCTCTATTTGCAGCAGATGAATGAGCTAACAGAAATAATGCAACAGGATGATTTGAAGTTGTTCACTGAGAAAGGTTACTTTACCATAAGGCGCTCAGATAAATTCTGGGACGGGATATATTCTGATCAGACCATAGAGCAGTGTTTAATAAGAATGTTCAAGCTCCCCGGTGGTCTCACACATGGCAGGGGAATAACCGATAGCACTGTTGCGAAATGGGTACATGGACTACCTCTTTGCCTTCCGATATGTAATGCTCTCGAAAATTTTGTTCATGTTCACACTGGTCATGGCGAACAACATCGGGATCTCCATCAAAGTTCACAATTGACTGATGCCAATGATATCACCAAATTATTGAACTGGCTCAGAGTGCATTCCCCCTTTCAGAATAGAGATCCACTACAATTAGTCTCTATAGCGACCGGGCTTGTGGCCGACGAAACTGTGAACTGTGACCAAGTTCGCAAAATTGGTGAATGTTGCGTATCGAATGTTGTAAGCAAAACGTTCAACAGCATCAAACTACGACGTGTTGACACTGTGAAGTCTTTCGCATCGATGGCAAATAGCATCAAAGTCCGTGGAAGTAAGGTAGTGATTGACCCCACAATTCTGTTCAACCGCATCACATGTGTTATTCAGTCACAAGCAGAGATGGAAGAGTATCTCAAATATGAACTCGCTCCGAAACCACCAGCATTGTTTGATTCTGCTGGAATGAGGAAGACACAGAAAAGCACGCTCGGTAAGATCCTCAAAACATACGGTTCCGAGCAAACTAAAATCCCAGAACATTCTCTGTTTGTTGTAGATGGTGGATTTTTATTGAGGGCAGTTGTATGGCCTAAACAGTCGTCATATAAGGACATATGTACATCATATTCCAATTATCTAGTGAGACATTTTGGGGTGAACGTCGTGGTTGTTTTTGATGGTTATGCTTGTACAATGTCGACAAAGGGCATGGAACAAGCCCGTAGATCTAAAGACAGGTATTCCATTGATTTCAATATCTCACCCGAGTTACCAGCCACCACACCCAATCCGATTTCCTTGCAAATGCCAAGAACAAAACCCAACTGATCGATCTTCTAATGCAGGAGCTATCTGCTATCAATATTCAGTCCAAGCAGGCCGAGGCTGATGCTGATGTACTGATAGCCGAAACTGCACTTGACATCGCTCAAGATGACAACAATGTTGTCGTTGTGGGAACAGACACAGACTTGTTAGTCATTCTTACCTCTCGAGTTCAACCGGGATGTAATATTCACATGATGTATTCCATTACCCCAAACTTACTAGTTTCAGTTAGTGAAATAGCAACCAAAATGGGTGACCATAGAAGCAACCTCCTTGTAGCACATTCTATAAGTGGTTGTGACACTACTTCTGCACTCTTTCGAGTTGGTAAGAAGAAAGTATTCAGTACAATTGTCTCCGATGTTACTAGCGACTCACAACAGTATGTCAACACAATTTTGGCGGATGACAGTACACCAAGTGCAGTAGCCGCTGCCAGGGAACAACTTCTCCTGATCTTATAAGGGAGTAAAACTGTTTCCTCTCTCGACCAATATAGATATGTCACTTACAAGCGTTATGTAGCAAAATCTAAACTGAATAAACCCATCGACCTAGCCTCACTCCCACCAAGCAGCGATGCTGCACAACATGTCTACAGATGTTATCTCCAGGTCCAACAATGGCTGGGCACTTCGCTTCCTCCGACGGATTGGGGGTGGTCGCTAGACAATGGACTTCTTGTACCGACTGCAGCCACAAAACCATGTGCCCCCGATAACCTACTGAATCTGATCAGTTGTGGTTGCAAGAGTGCTTGTACAAAAAGGTGTGGGTGTAAGAAGGCAGGACTCTCTTGCTCAGGTTTGTGTAATTGCAGTTTGGATTCTTGTAACAACCACAGAAACACTGTCCTGTCGGAAATTTCTGAGTTCGATGAATAATATGTATATAGGTCATGTCATTTCTGTATATAGCGTTGATAATAGTCAATGTAACTTAATCCATGTTGATTGATTTGTACATTCTGTAAATATTATTTATTGATTTTTGTACATTCTGTAAATATTATTTATTGATCTAATGCTGCCAGACACAGACATGTCTGTTCGGTCCCAAGCCCGAAAATAGTTGAGTTCTCATGCTGACGAATTTTATGCCAAAAGGGGAACTCGGCCAGAAGCAGAGGGGGTCTTCCATAATGTCTATTTTGTAAGCAATGATAAAAGTCTTCAAATGGTGGTGGATTTTTTATCGTCTGTCCAACTAACTAACATCCCATTCTGTACTACGACCCTTTGGGCAAATCCGTTAGGAAAATCGTCATTTTTGGCGTAAATCCGATACTTTTTTGTGAATTTTCAATAATTTTTCGCAGAAATTGTCACAGAATGCACATTTTCCTCTAGGTAAATGTATATTAGACATTATGTAGCTCGAAATACGCGTAAACAAAAAATACAGTTGGATCAATTCGAGGTTACAAAGTTCGTGCGATTTTTTTTGATTTTTTTCAAACGCGTTTTCGAAAAAAGGCTGTAGAAAAAAAAGCTCAACTGGAATTTTAGGGGACTTTTGCCTAATCGTTCAGTGACATGTACTCGACATTCCCTGAAAAAATCAGCTTTCTCCGATTTTTTTCCCTAGTGAAACCTAATGTTCTTGGGCTAGAAGGGTTTACAGCTCAAATACGACACATATAGCATGCCTTTGAAATTGGACGAAGCCGCGCTCGATTTGTTTTATGAGTACCAAAGCGATCTACAGAATATCGTCAAAACCAAAGACAAAGAATTCGATAAGAGCGATTTGTAGTTGCCCTACCAAAGTTACATATATCCAAAAATCTCTCTCGAACTCGTAGACGAATCGGATGGCGAGAGCGAATTGGTCGAAGTAAAAAAAGTAAAGATATTAAAACATTCAACACATATGTGAAAAAGGAGAAGACACGACCGTTAACATGTTAATAACAGACCTGGAAATATAAAAAGACAATACAGAGAGCGATAGTGAAGAAGAAGGGAAAAAAAAAAATAAAATAATTTTTTTTTTTCCCTTCTTCTTCACTATCGCTCATATATATTGTAATAACGTTTCCCTTTTTCTTCACTTTCATTATTGATTCTTCTTCTTTTTTTTTTTGTTGATATATTACGTTTTTTATAATAACACATTTCATTCCCTTTATCATATTTATGAACGAATGTGGTGCATCTCTTGGCAACACTCACATCATTATTCTCTTCAAAAGGTGGTGGAATATCATTATTCTCTTCAAAAGGTGGTGGTGGTGGAAAACAACTCATTCTTCTTCTTTTTAATTTCCACAATCTATCCCTATTTTCCAGTTCTTTCCTGAAATATCCATCATTATCATTCAAAAAAGCCTCGTAATCCTTCTTATCCATTTTTATATTATTTTTTTTTATACTTTATATAATTTATATTTTTATACTTTATATAATAATATAATTTTTTTTTTTTTTTTTTTACTTTATAATAACATACTCAAAAGTGGTATATTATTAAACGGCAAATTCGGACCAAACAGCAAACCTCTACCGAGTTGCTCCACATTCTGTCCTCTCTTCAGATAGAGACTGTTTCCACCGAAAAGGTTGCCACCTCTCACAGGTTTTAGATACAATCCTTTACCACCGTCTGTGTCGATGCGACACACGACTCTTCCCTTCTCCAAAAACAGTCCGCCACCCATTAATTTCTGAGCTCCCGAACTCGCGAGTCCCGAGAGAGCTCCCACGCCGAGAGCCGGCAACACAGTGTTCGTGAGAATGGGCAATGCTTTTGCGGCGAGTGTCCCTAACAGCGGTAGGAAACCGCCTTTAATTCTCTTATTATAATCCACTTGAGCAGACCTCAATCTCACCGTCAACCCTCTTTCATCATGAATCGCTTTCTCCATCCTTTCGATTTGAGTTCTGGTCCAGGCAATCGGATCGAGATCACCACTCGCCAGATCTTCGTGAGTGAATTTGAATCTCACCGTCTCACCTCGAGTTAACGCTCTCCGAAGTTTGTCCCTCTGTCCTTCGGATATGTTCACATTTTTAACCACGTATCGAGTCATATTTCTTTTCTTTTTTTTAAATATATTTTGTTTAAACGCGGTTGTTGAGAATTCAATTGTTTTTTTTGTTTTAATGATAATTATATATTAAATAATTTTTGTAATTAATATTGCGTTTCTTTTGTTTTCTTATTTATATATATATTCACAATATTTATTTTTTTTTTTTGCTTTTATATTTCTCTTATGTGAAATCGTATCGTCACCCTCTTTCCGCGAAGATCTAACAGCTGACCATTTTGATCCATCAACGTAGTTTTGAGGCTATACAACGTGTCTAAAATCACGGGTAGATAAACTAAATTGCGAGGTAGTTCGACAATCTTATAACCCGGCGACACGTTTGGAAAGAAGGAATAGATCGTCGGTTGCGCGCTACCATTCACATAGCTTCCAGCAATCACGTCCACGTTCACCAGAATACTATTGATGGCGAGAATGTCGACCGTATTTTCGGATGCTGCATGGCCTTGATACATCTTTCAATTGAATCCCAACATCTTGCCGATCGAATCGTTCGTGCTGAAATCCACTTGGAAATTATCTTCCAAATCCAACATCGTCTGTAGGGTATTAGGGTTGGGAGCGAGTCTGATCATGTTGCTTCCCTTTCCATCCGTCTTCATTTGCGTCTGAATGTAATTGTTCAAATCATCTATGTCGTAACTTCCTTTGGGAATTCAAATCTCCAACCAATCCATTCCGTCGGAATATTTGAACGAGTTATTCTTTTCGGTGACGTTGGGAAAGGAATAATAAGTCTCCAGATTCACCAACGCCATCTCGTATCTCTTCTTCCTATTCAATTCAATGGAAGGTTCGAATTTCATCGCGAATCGAGTTGAATCGCCACTCACCATGATTTGTATGGAGTTTTGCAGCGGTATTCTCGGCTATCCATTCTAACAATTCTCCTTGATCGAACATTATATTTATTTTTATTATTTTTTAAAAGTAAATTATCGATGATTTATTATTTTTAATTTTTGTTTTCGCTCTCTATTTTATTATCATCGGAAACATAAAACTTGTCGAATCTGCTCCGATATTTTCCGCAATTAAATTTGCTAGTCAAATCGATCACAACGAAATCGTGAAGTCCTCCATCCCAAACCCTCTTGCAGAATCTTCTGAATTCTTCTCTGCTCACATCGTTTGTGACGTGATCTCGGTAGAAGTGATTGAGATTCTTGAGATCCTGGCGAAAGAGACACAGGAAATTAGCGTTCTCCCTTATCGTCTGTCTGGGCAGTCGAAAATAATTCTGA
Organism: Pictodentalium vernedei; assembly: GCA_031216915.1. NCBI lineage: Eukaryota > Metazoa > Mollusca > Scaphopoda > Dentaliida > Dentaliidae > Pictodentalium > Pictodentalium vernedei. Next base: position 730,985,394 of record CM062297.1, on the reverse strand, counting down.
GACAGGTAGAAACAGTCCATGTTGCTGTGACGACCCCCTGACGTAATACAATTCGCATCGGTTCTGTCTCTCCAAAAGCAGATAGTCGAAAATCATGAGATTCTTATTTACAGATTTCAATTCTCTGGGATCCGGAATGTCGCTCGCGTTCTCGTAAAATCGACACTCGACGTTCGAAGACGCATTTCTCTTCATCAATTCCATTACCGCACTGTCCAAAATGGTCGAAAGAGAAGCTCAGCTTTCGTCGAATCCTCCCTACTGTCGAAGATTCTGGCTATGACGTCTTTGGGCAATCTTCGATCCATGCACTCTTGAAGCAATCTGTATTCAGGTTGAAACAGGCTCTTGCCAAACACGAATAATCTTTTCCCACTATCAAACCCCTTATGCTCTTGGGAAAGAACTCGTTGTTCGACCTCTTGGTTGCGGCGTCGTTTCAAGACATATCTTTGACGTTCATCTTTTTTTATTTTTTTTATTTAGGTTTTCAAACTTATTTTTTTTATGTTTTCAAACTCTGTTTCTTTATGTTTTTTAAACTCGGTTTATAAATATATATTTATTATTATTTGTTTATATTAGACCATCGCGGGTTCTCTTCAATCCAGATCCACTCGTCATTTTGGCCAGATCTTGTATGGGTACCACAGCATCCTTAAAATCTTTCCAACTTTTCGACGATGACTCTAACGTTGCTCGCTTCGCCGGTGGGCTGATTAATTTATCGATCAACGCGTCTGCTGCCCTCTTGCCCACTACCGAAGCGATCCTACCACTAGCTTCGGAAGTGGCTTTCTTACCAGCATCCAAGGCCATCTTCTTACCGACCTCAAGTGCGGTCAATGCGAGTTTTCTACCGGCATCGCTCGTGAATGCTCGCATTATAGAATCCACAATACCAGAACTGCCTTGAACGTAAGTTCTGACGTATCCCGTTCTTTATCACCAACATATTTTATTTTATATATGTTTTGTTTTTTGCTCGTAAATCGGTTTTTTGGGTTTTAAATACTTTTATTATTTTTAGTGTAGATTTACTTTTATTTAGCTATTTTGTATTTTTTCTCTACTTACTATATATCAATCCTTCAATTCGTTCATCAACCTTTTATAATCTCGTCTATCCAAGACCTTCTGCCTCAACAATTCGTCGCATATACTCACTATCTGATTATTCACCCCAGTATTACCAGCGCGCCAACTAGCCATCAACAATTTCAATCTCTCGAACAGAGCGTCAGAATCGCGCGGAAGAAAAGTGGTCGTCACTCCCTTTCCCGTCACCGATTCAATGAATTTTTCATTCATCAACCATATGAGTCTCACCACATTCGTCCACTTGTAACCTCTGTTGGCTTTGGGTCTCGTTTCTCTGGCGTCGTCATTCCTCTTCATGGAGTGGGTCTGAACCAGAATGTTGCCGTAATTGTCGTGATCCTGATCCGTGTAATCTCGAGGCTTGTTGAAAAGGAGCAATTCACGCAGTCCAGGCAGGGGTTGATTCGTACCTATTCGAACCGACGATTATATCCTCACCCTCCTCTCGCACTTCAGTGTCGCCCACAAATTTCCTACCGTCCGATTCATCGCGAATTCCATACAACAGACTCTCTTACCACCATCATCGGACGACGCGACGCTACTAGTGGTAATAGTCGAAGCTGTATCATCGCTCTCACTCACATCGGTTTCGATTCCCACGGGAACGTAATCTGACGGAGATCTTTGAACGGAAAACTGTGTTGTAAAACTACCAGGTAACGAACCCGTTCTCAATGAACTCTCTTTTATGGGTCTCAGTTCCTCGACGATCTCCTTCTTGCTTCGTTCCTGAACCTTCATCACAGGTTTGAATAGCTTGGTGGTCTCTCGTCTCAATTCCATCTCCCCAATCGTCTGCTTCTGTCGGCAGATCGAATGCTTTCCTTGATCCGCTCGTATTTGCCGAGGAGCTCGTCCCTTCACTTGGAATCTTTGATGTGCAAAAACATTTTTTCTCTCGATTATTAATATTTCTTTTTAGAGTGTGGTAACGTCGATTATTTATTATTCTCAAAATTAAATGTGATTATTTTTATGTTTTTAAATAAATAAAAAAATTTTATGTCTTTAATATATTTAACTAAACCAGTTGGAAAGAAAAGAAAAACATACAAATGAAACGTCGATAGTGCATCGCTTCAAACGCGTTAAATCACATCAGAGGTTATTTACCCACAGAGAGAAACTCAAGAGTTAATCTCAAATAAAACATCGATAATGCATCGCTTCAAACGCGTTAAATCACATCAGCGGTTATTTTCCCCCACAGTGAGAACTCAAGAGTTAATTTTTGAACTGCTCGGCTTTTCATCCTTAGAACAGTTTTCAGCTAAACAACTTAATGTCGTCAAAAAACAGTATCGTTTTTTGAGTTATTGACGCAGTCTTGATTAAACGTATTTTCAACCTTTTAATAGTAAATAGTTGATTCAAAGCAAAAATAACACCTACAGAGAGAGACAGGTAGATTTGCACAAAGAGAGTACTTCGCAAAAAAAATTTTATTCTAGCTTTGCTTCGAGAAACATGTTTTGAAAACATTTCACACAGACACTCGCCCATTCAATAGATTAATGACAAAACTTTTTGAAAACAACCATTTATCATAACTATTCACACACACACTTGAAAGAAACTCGACAAAACTGATTTGTTTACAATTTATCTCAAACTCCTCGCGATTTTTCACCATTCACCTATTGAATGAAAAAACGTTCATTTACATCTGCATCGTTAAACGATTAGGTGGAAATAAAAGAAACTCGACAAAACTGATTTGTAACAATTTATCTCAAAACTCATCGCGATTTGTTTTTTATCTGTTCCTCCACTAGAAAATCTTCGCCGTTTTCGTCCACAATCGATCGCGCCATCTAGGGACTCGATGACAAAACTAATTTTGTCGATTCTAATTTTTTTTTCAACATTTTTCTTAATCTTTCGCATTTCTGTCCTGGAAACAGCCATGCATTCATCAACAATCGATCGCACTGTCTAGAACGCAATGACGAACGATCGGGGATTTCCAACTCCGATTTCTTCTGAGTTGGAATCCGGAATCGTCCGTCAGCGACTGGATTGCACGCACCACACTCTACAACGCGACGATGAACGTTGGGAGAATTTCGTCGATTCTAATTTTTTCGACATTTTAATTCTGAGTTGGAAACCGCACCACGTTCGCCAACGACCGATCGCACCGTCTAAAATGCGATGGCAGCGTTGGGATAATTCAAGGGTCGATTTCTTCCGCTCATCTTGAGTTAGGACTCTCGATCGTTCATCGACGACTGATTTGCACTGTCTAAATCGCGATGACAACCAATTAAGAGTTCTAACTCATGTGTACAAACAAAATTTTGTACACGATTTCAAGAATTTTTAAAGAATATTCAACCAAGTTATAATTTGGGCTCCCACAGGAGGCCCATATATGAACCCAGGGACTTGGCTTTAACAAACTCTTACCCTCCTAGAGACGTTGTATACCAAATATGAAAGAATTCTGACTAGTGGATCTGAAGAAGATTTTTGAAGAAATTCCCTCATATTGCACTAAGTTAAATTTCAGGTTCCCATCTGGAGCCCAAATATTAACCCAGGCACTCGAATTGAACAAACTGGAATCTGACCCCCCCCCCCCCCCCCCCCCACCCCCCCTCCAGAGATGTTGTATACCAAATATGAAAGCATTCCGACTGGTGGATCTGAAGAAGAAGATTTTTAAAGAAATTTCCTCATATCGCATATAAAAATTTGGGCTACAATAGCGAGCCCAAATATATACCTAGGGATCTGATTTGAACAAACTCGAATCTGACCCCTCTAGAGATGTTGCATACCAAATATGAAAGCATTCTGACTGGTGGATCTGAAGAAGATTTTTTAAAATTATCCCCCATATTGAACAAAGTTAAAATTTGGGCTTCCGTAGGAAGCCCAAATATTAACCTAGGGACTTGGTTTGAACAATCTTGAATCTGACCCTCATAACAATGATGTATATCAAACATTAAAAGATTCTGACTGGTGGTTCTGAAGAAGATTTTTAAAGAATATTCCCCATATTACACTATGTAAATAATTTGGGCTCCTGTATTGAGCCCAAATATGAACCAATGGGCTTTATTTTAACAAAATTGTATCTGACCCCCCTATGAATGCTGTATACCGAATATCAAAAGATTCTGATGATTGGTTCTGGAGAAAAGATTTTTTTTAATTTTTGCAAATATGCTGACTCAGCATTTTTTCGATGCCCATTGCAGAACACCCTAACATAACCGATGGCAATTTTTTTCTACCATTCAATTCTACTGGTCCTAAGGATACTTCATACCAAATAACAGCTCTCTGTTCTGTGTGGTTTGGGAAATATAAAAAAAATTTATAGTAATTTGTATATTTTTTATACTTAACAATGACCCAGACTTAGCTGGTGCTAACTCTAAATTATTCAGGGCCAAACACACATTTTGCCCCCCGCCCCCCCAAACCCCAAAATTTGCACCCAAATCAAAAAATCCAATGTTCTACATGGTCCTCCATACTTTTGTCCACTGCACATGTGCAGTGTCAAGGAAGTACCAAAATTAGCGCCAAATCCTCATTCTTACAACCAGTGCCTGGTAAATGTTATATGATCAGCGGGGAGGTATGAGTTCCCAACGTCTGGGTCATTGGTAAGTATAAAAAATATATAAATTACTATAAATTTTTTCATATTTTTATACTATACCAATGATCCAGACTTGGCTGAATAGAAAAAAGGCTGGAGGGCCTAGGACATAAAGGAAAATCCAATAGGCTCAATTACATATAAACAGAATTATCCCCTCAAGGAGAAAAGGAGAAACAGGATTTACATATATCTTTCTTGTTTATACAAAATAAGAAAGACAAATTACCAATCCGTAATTGAGCACAATAACATCAATGATCTCTATTAACATCCAGTATGACCCATTATACTAATTTCTTAAAGGAAAGCCAATAAATAAAGATAGTCCAGAGAATGAGACTCTTTATACTCATTTAAAAGTGTCCGAGGATTGTATATTAACGCTCGTATGACACGTGACATATACAAATGCTTCATACCGAGCTACACTTTAAAAATATTACATAAATGAGATAGACATTAGCTTTACACTTTAAAACCATCCCAGCACCGACTCGGAATTACTGACTCAGGAGGAGGTATTGCCTTGCTTTTCACTATAAAGCCGGTGATATAAGGGAACATCATCCCCCCCCCCCCCCCCCCCCTTCTCCTTGCTCTGAGTCAATCATCACAGAACGAAGAGGGCAGCAGGACAGAGTCACTGCTGGGACAGAAAGCCTGCATAACTATAGTTGTAACTGTTTAGTGGACAACATTCTGAGCAACAGATAATGGACCCAAACATCTAAGGTCGCCAGAAATAGACTCAATATTTCTAAGGTAAAAATTTGTGAACGTAGAAGGCCGAGACAAGAATGCAGCCTTCATCAGATCCGTAACAGCAATACTATTACCAGAAGCCCAAGATATAGACAGCGCTCTAACTTTGTGCACTGAAATCTTAAGCACAGACTGCTGAGTTGAAGATAATCTTTCACAAGCAGTACGAATAGTCAACTGAATCTACCTAGAAATAGAATGACCGTGATATCCCTTCTATTTGGAAGCAGAGACAGAAAGAAACGTTTTCGTCCCTTTCTGATAAACTCAGATCTACGTTTGTAAATACGCATAGCTCTAACTGGACGCAGCAAAGGCGTACGGCCATCTGAGGACGGAAGAGCCCTAATAATAATCGGCTCTGGGTACTTATTAGGAGCATGATTCTTAGCCAACAAGAGCTGGACTTTCGTCCGGTGCATACCCCCACGTGGTGTACCGCCTAGTGTGGGCATAACTATGACCAACAAATATTATTTATGAATATTCTCATACGGACTGATGGATGGATGCACAGATGGACAGACGCAATCCAGTATACCCCCCCTCCCCCTCCCCCTTCCATTTTCTTCGAAAGTTTTCAACAATTTCCAACAATTTCTAAGTCAAAAGGTATGGTAAATTGTTTGGTGTTTGGATGTTTTATGCAATGAGGCAGAAGCCTTTGTCATAGGCAAAGTGCATGCCATATTTCACTGAAATCCGATAATCCATACCTGAGATACAGGCTGAACAGACAAATAATGTTTATTTCCTACAATTTCTAAGTCAAAAAAGGGGGATAACTCTAAAAATGAGAATGTGAGAAATATCATTGAATCATTTTTTTAAAGCCTATACCATAAGCAGTGTTCATGGCAAATTTCATTGTAATAGAACATTTGATACCCGAGATACAGGCTGAACAGACAAAATTTGGCTCGGACAAACACAATTTCTAAGTGAACAAGTAATAAAAAAAAAAATAATAAAAAAAAAAAATAACTAGTGTGGGCATACCTATGACCAACAAATATTATAAAAAGTAATAATTTACTTAAGTTATGAATATTCTCGCACGGACTCACACACGGATGCACAGATGTACGGACGGACGCTAAGAGCGGATGGACGCACGGACACATGTAATCCAATATACCCCCATTTTCCTCGAAAGTAGGGGTATAAAAATCCCACATTGGTAGTCAAAGTAATAGTATTACCAACACTACGATAGTGAGAATCATCAACAGATAGAGCATGAAGCTCACTAACTCTTCTAGCAGAAGCGAAGGCTAAGAGAAAAGCTGTCTTATAAGATAAGTATTTGAAGTCTACTGTGTCAAGGGGTTCAAATGGCGCTTCTTTTAGCTTCAGAAGAACCCAAGTTAAATTCCACTTAGGAATTAACCTAAGGGTTCTAGGTCTATTTATCGAAAAGTTTTTAACTAACTTTGATAAAGAGACATTAGATCCAATTTGTAAGCTATCATGATGAGCATAAGTATCCGATAGCATAGACCTATAACCCTTAATAGTTACTGGCTGCAGTTTGATCTCGTCAAACAAGTAGACCAAAAAATTAGCAATGTCAGGAAGGGAGGGATCATAAATATCAATTGAATGATCCCTACACCACCGAGAGAAAACCTTCCGCTTTGCTGCATAATTTAGCAAAGAGGAGGTCCTCCTACAGTTAGAAATTGCATCCAATGCTCGTCCTGTAAATTGCTTGCCGTGCAAGAAGGACCGCACAACGGAAATACGTGAAGGTTGAGACTTTGCGGGTTGTGATGCAGTGTGCACGATTTCCCCTGCGAAAGGTCCTCCCATGGAGGAAGCTTCCAAGGAATGTCCCATAACAGACACCTGAGTAGATTTATCCATGGTCTCTGGGGCGATAGAGATGCTACCAACAGAATCTTGCAGTGAGATTCTTTGATTTTTAGCAATATCTGTTGAATCAATGGAGCTGGAGGATACGCGTATCCTATCATTCCGTCCCAAGAGATCGTGAGAGCGTCTACTGCGAACGCTAGAGGATCTGGGCATGGCGACACATATGTCTGCAACTGATTGTTGAGATGTGTCGCAAACAAGTCTATCATTGGACGATCCCACTGGTAGCAGATCTGATTGAATACTCGCTTGCTGAGAATCCATTCTGATGGCAACATGCGACCTTTCCGAGAAAGAGAGTCTGCTAGAACGTTCAGACGACCCGGAATATGACGGACCGACAGAAGAACATGATGCTCTAGGACAAACAGAAGGATTCTTTCCGTTAAGTTGAATAATGGAATGGAATGAGTGCCTCCCTGGTTCTGAATGTACGCTACTACTGTCAAATTGTCGGACAGTATTTGAACATGTGAATTCTGAATTATGTTCATCCAATGACATAGCGCAAGCCAAACTGACATCATCTCTTTGATGTTTATGTGCTTGTTCAGAAACTGCGGATCCCAAAGACCCTAGCACCTCAAATCTTTTAGGCTCAAAACCTGTTTGACTCGCATCCATCATAATCGAAAAAAACGGATCCGGCAGTTGCAGTGGAACTCCCTGAGTCAACCACTGAATATCTGCCCAAGTCTGAATATCTTGTTTTACTTGGTTCGACAAGACGATGTTCGTTTCGAGCGATTGAATCTTCACACTCCAATTCTGAGTGAAAAATATCTGGAGTGGACGAGTGTGTAAGCGCCCCATCGGAATAAGGTCCGCGGCGGCTCTGCACAAACCTATCAGTCGCATAAATTCTCTCACTGTTACTACATCTGAGTGTAGACAAAAGCGTGCATAACAACTGACTAATTTCGCTCTGGGTAACGGAAGACGAACCAGATTGTTGTACGTCTCGAAGCTCATTCCCAAGTGAATGAACGACTTGGACGGAACTAGATCCGACTTCTTTTTGTTTACTATGAAACCGAGACGTCGGAGCAATTGAAGCAGACTCTGAACATCGTTCTGAAGAGTTAATCTGTCACCGTACCTCTGAAGAATGTCGTCCAAGTTGGCAGACGTTACCGCAGATGAATGAGCTCGAAAATGAGTCATTAAGGAGTTCATTATTCGAGTGAAGGCCCAGGGTGCTAGATTCAGTCCGAAGCACATGGCTCGGAACTGATAAACAACTCCTACGACAGCGAAGCAAAGGTACTTTCTGAATGTCGGATGTACCATGACGTGAAAGTACGCATCCTTGAGATCTATGCTCGCAGCATAATTGTTCACTCGAATGCTCACTCTCACCGATCAATTGGTCGCCATATCAAATTCGGAGCCACGGTCAGCTTGTTTATCCAGCTTAGATCTATAACTGGCGCAGCGAGCCATCTGTTTTTGGTACCAGGAACAGGTGACTGTAAAAACCGGGAGATTCCTGGTTTTCTACGACCTCTATTGCTTTCTTCTCCAGAAGAGATTGCACCTCTGATAGAAGCGAATCTCTCTTCTGAAGGTTGGACAGAAGCTGAGTCGATCGTGTACTTCGTGTTAACAGAGGTTTTTCTCTGAAGGACAGTTTTAGACCTTCTGAAATAACCTCCAGTACCCATCGGTCATCCGTAATCGACAACCAGTTGGTTAAGATTCTTGACAGCCTTCCGCCCACTGGAGCGCAATAGAGGTTCTGACCTTCACCTCCTGGACCTGCGAGAGGAGAAACTACGTCCTCCCCGACCCGCACCTCGACCAGTCGACCTAGGGGCATCTGACCGGTTGTCTCAGCCAGAATTACGTCCCCTACCTGAGTCGCTGCACTGACAGTCTCTGGAGTAAAAGCTAGAGGATTTTTTAGATCCTCTATAGGAGATTCCCTTGGACGTACTCGCCCCCTAACTTACTCCTCTCTGCTGAGTCTGGTTTCTTAGAAACAGACTTAAAAGCAGAGAATCTGAAGCTTCCTTGGTAATCTGATCATAGATTAATGAAAGCTTACCATCAAAGAGAAGTTCTCCTGAAACTGGAGTGACTCGAAGAGAGTTTTTCACCTTAGAATCCACCATAGTGGATGAAGCCAAGGCAGCATCACGTCTGTCTAACTCCGAATTTGCCACTGAAAGGGCAGAGTTATAAGTGGATAATGCAACTGCCCTAGAAAGAACTCTCAAGGAAGTTTGAACATCCTGGAATTCTTTACCATTGAGACGTTGCGCTAACGCTCTGGTAAGGTGATCTGCATATGATAAAGGTCTAAACTGGCTCTGTTAGACGAGATTGTCGTCTCCAACGTACTGGAGAGAATTGACATAGACACCGGCAAAGACAACTCCAAGTCTTCGGCCTGGTCGTCTAAACGCAGAGGAACTCTCGGAACACCCGTTCCTGTCGTTTCAAATTTATTCCTACTGTTGACGAACGGCAGATGTAGAGCATGTTGCGATAAGAAACTGGTTCTGCCTGTCTTAGAGGCTAACCTAAAAATAGCGTCATTCAGCAATTCAAACGTCCATGAGGCATTGCTGGACTGGACGTGAAACTCGGGAACAACATCCTTAGTCCGGCCAAAAAAGTCTGTATCCAGTGATGCTATCAGTCTCTTATCTGGTATTGCAGCTCTCTGGTCCAATGAAACAACCTCTGGAAGGTGTTGACAGATAAAATCTACTGCCACCTTATGTTGTTCCAGAAGAGAAAAATCCAGCTCAGCAGATTCCCTTTCACCATCCGACTGGACCAGATGAGAATCTCGGTCGTCCGTCTGACACTGCAGAGGATAGTACCGACCCAGCTTCATCGGACAGTTCCTGATCTGAAACCGTTTCCGAAAGTTGTTGAGATGCTGTGATGAGTTGCACTATCTGTGATAGCAAGTTCGTCACAGAGGCCTGTGGAGCTGCGGTCTTACGTTGTTCAGCCGCTGGAAGTTCCTGGGATGGTACCTCTTGCATAATCTTTTTATGCGTACGTCCAGACTGGTGAGGCCTCGTGTCCTTGGCTACCGGATGGAATGACCTAGACAACATGGAATTCTTTGTTGGTGAAGCAGGCTGGATATCTGAGGTCACGAAGCCAAGGTGCGGTCATGTGTGCTGGCGTATGGAAGAGGAAGCCAATAGACTAGCCGACCCCAGCTGTCTATGCGACGGAGCGTCCCGAGCAGGAGGAGTGGACATATGCTCTGGCAGACAAACGTTATGCACAACAACATCTGACCCCAGATGTTGTTGTTAGAGAGAGGGGCCTCTCTCGCTCGCGGTCCGGGTAGACCTGAACGAGCTAGCTACCGGACTGACTGGTTTCCTCTGATCCATCCTCTGATCCGTCGTCGCAGGGTGTGCGTGATCCGAGATTATAGTGCTCGCAACACCCTTTCTCCTCTCCTGGACCGCAACAGATGTACCCGGCGTCACATCACCCACATTACGAGTGATAGATCTGCCGGTCTAGCTAGCTGGCGACAAGATCATCAATCCTACTAAGGATCTAGGCTCTTGTCTGATTTCCTTGAGCACTTTTGCCGCTAGCTCTTCATTGATTTGCGGCGACGTTAGCACACTTCCGGAAGACATCACGGAAACATCACCCTGTTCTTGTTCCTCTGAAAAAGAGAATGAAAAACTAGAGTGACCCTGTGGTGAGAGGACCAGCATCAACCCCTCACCACTAACAATATACCGTGACACACATCTCCAACTTTTGTCATCCCAACTGGCACAAATTGAACAAGAATTAATGCGAGTACAGTGACTACAGCAAATACAATGAGCATGAGAATCGGAGGAAGACTTCCTCGATTTACAATTTGAACAATATTCTTTCATAATTAAAAAATATTATACAGCCGTAGTACTCGCACTAACCCTTGAAAAGACAAAGATACATAATAATAATACAATCAATAACAAAATTTCGAAAAATAATTCAAAAGAAAATTTTCGAAAAAATTTTGACATGAGCCCAAGTTCCCAAAGGGAACAATGAGTCCAAATGGATCCCAAAAAAGCCTAAGTGTGGACAAAAATTTTAAAACATTTCTAAAAATTAATGTTACACTTACGGACAATATTAATGTATCTGACCATATAATAAACCTTATAGAAGACAAGGAACCACTAACAGAAAGTAACCATTGTCAACGACAAAAGTCAATAAAAATCGGAAACAAGACTCCAAGCACTGAAAAACATGGCCCGAAATCAGTAACCAATTTAAAACACTATCCGATGTAAAACAGAATCTTCCACAGAAGAAGCTGCAATACATCAGATGGTAGATGCATGACCAGAATGCCTAAACACCCCAAGGGTGAGGACGTAACCATGGGAATAACAGAATAAACATTCTGTAACTATGCTTAAACTCCCAAGAAATTTAAAAAAAAAAATTTCCAAAATGATACCAAAAGCATGGGAGATTAGCAAGGGGGGTTTCAAGGAAAGGGAGAGAGGAAACACTTAACAAACAGTGGAGATTTCATAGCCAGAATGAAAACATCAGGCCTAGGCCCATGCCCCAAAATTAGGGAACATGAAATAATTTTTACAGTTTTCCAGGCATTTCCAAATATGACATGCCATACACTCTCTTCAAATGCAAATATTCTGTAGCTTAGTTATCTAACCCATAACATGTATTACATTTCCCAACTCCACAAAAAAACATATAACACTATCTGATTAAGTAGAGATAAACAATCTGAATGTGGGTGGAATAATTTGTTGTCAAAGGCAAGACTTCAACCTGAAAAATTGCATGAAAAAATGCCGAAACCAGTCATTTTCAGCCACCTAGCAGCCTCAAAAGCAGAATTTTCCCACCAACCCCACCTACCCACCCCTGGAGCAGAGCATCCCCTGTTTCTAAAATACAAAACAAAATTTATATGTTTCCGTCTCATTTTTCAGTTACCTGTCTGGTAACAAACCCATGTAAAAATTACATTTTAAAAAATAGCCAATTTTTCGAAGCCACTGTTTCCCATAATTCATCTGGTAATTTACCCCTGTATATCAGACTCCAACTTTGGGACCAAAACTTCAAATTCTCTTGTCCAACAAAAAGCCTAATGTAATCATATATCTGATACTAAAAATATATCTCTATTTTACATGGCCTTAGTTTCAACATATGCCCTATGTTTAGAATTTCATCCCTGTGCAATAGTGCGAAACTGTAGAGCGGAACCTAAAAATTATAGGTTACAGCCCTGAACACATCCTTCCACCATTCCTTCCTCTCATCCTCTTATTTCATCCTTGGATCCACCATTTCCATCATGATTTTGTGTCTGGCATCATTTTATCTGAGATTATAAGCACAGATATCAGTGAGATGTTACTAATAGAAGGGCCAAACAAAGAATGATGATTTGGCGCCAATTTCGGTACTTCCTTGACACTGCGCATGAGCTGTGGACAAAAATATGGAGGACCATATAGGACATTTGATTTTTTGATTTGGATGCATATTTTGGGGATTGGGGGGGGGGGGGGCAAAATTTGTGTTTGGCCCTGAATAATTTAGAGTTTGCACCAGCTAAGTCTGGGTCATTGGTACAGTATAAAAATATGGGCATTTGCAAATATTTCTATTTTTAGCTCCCAGGGTTCCCATGGGGATGCAGGAATTTTTTTTTTTGCATGGGTCAAGTACTTATGACCCAATAATACCACATATCAAATTTGGTTTCAACCGGACCATCGGTTCAGAAACTAGAAATTTTGGGCAGGGCCAAAAATCTTACTCCTCCCATTACAAAGCCAAATATTGCAAACAAACTTAATTCTACACCTCAAAAGTAAGATCCATAGCAAATATCAAGTCATTGTACACACTGGTTCATGAGAAGATTTTAAAAATATTTTGGAGCTTTTTCTCCCACTCCCTCCCTATGGGGCTGGGCATGTTGAGTTGAACAAAAATGCAATGCCCCTCTGGGACCATCACTCACACAAACTTTCACTTGAATTGGCACAGTGGCTTTGGAGGAGAGGACCAAAACATGGTGCTGACGGACGACGGACGGAAAGCGATGAGATTAGCTCAGCTTGACTTTGTCAAGATGAGCTAACAAAATTTGGTAAATAGAATTTCAGTTCCCAGATTGGTATAATAGTAATGAGAAGAGGAGCTACATCTGGAATTTGATGCTTAGCTAAGAAAGAAAGGAGTATTTGTAGTGAAAATATAAATTTTATAGTAAATTTCCTTTCTTACTATACCTACCGCAATTGTTTACTACAGGCTTGCACTACACTGGAAGAACCTAACTCGGATAAAATACTCTCTATTTTAATCTTTCCCAAGAGATTTGGGAAAGAAAAGTGGTGCGAAAACACCACGAAAAAATAAGCCAAAACTGGGTCGAGCGCCATCGGCGCACACCCAGTATGGGACGCTCTTCCATAGTACAAATCCATGACTACCGTAAAACAGTGCGCAGTGCGTCAATTCGTCATTCTTTTGATTCCGACAACACAGGAGTTATGTGATCAGCGGGGAGGAAGGATTCTTACCTGAATAAGAAGACGGGAGGGCCTCCATGTAAACAAATGCGGTAGGTATAATAAGAAAGGAAATTTACTATAAAATTTATATTTCTTATCAACCTACCTCAATTGTTTACTACAGGCTGAATAGACAAAAGGATGGAGGGAATCACATAACCAACCCACACATAACTCAATAGCACTGGAACCGTGGACAGAGGAAGAGATCCCTAGGCCTATCAATCCATAGCATCACAAACATTAGAAAAGGCAATGAAAGATGAGGGGTATGGTGAAGTGCGACGCACAGACAGAAAGGGCAGTAACAGCACAGAGCTCGAACTGACCCTGAAAAAGCTGAAAGGCTGGGATAGACAACAGCCTGAGCCGAAGAAAGAGGGCCCCAAGGACTAAGGGCCTCTATCGGCTCCTGCAACTGTCACAGATAAATGGAGAATGTAGCATTTCTTCAGTAGGCTGCCAGTATAACATCTGTCATCCGATAACATGACAGAGTTATTAAAAGAGGAAGACAATGCACGCACCTCGTGGCAGAAAAAACAATTGGTAATACAATCACCAGTAGCTAGACGAGCGGAAGCTGCACGAACAGCAAGACAAATCCATCGAGAAATGGATGCAGGAGAGATCTGGCATGTGAGAAAATGCATATTCATCCAGGATAAAGGCGCGAACGCCCCTCCTCCCCCCCCCCCCCCCCAAGCAGAGCAGCACCCAAGAAAGTGACCATCTTGGAGTAAACTGCAAAGTCCGAGGCCTTTTCAAGAAAAAGAGCTGAACAAGGTTGGAGAGGCAAGGATGAGTGTCGAAACAATGAGGTACCACATATGAAAAAAGGTCTCCGAAGCATGGACTTGTACCCACTGCTGGAGACCCCCAGAAACAAACATAAACCAGAAACTCCTCAAGCGGTGTGATCGAAGGAGTGACAGAAGCAACAGAGTGATCTCACATCATCGACAGAAGAACCTTCCACCTAGTCACAGAGGCTAAACCAGTGGAGTGAGCTCCTTGAAGAAGAAAAGCAACTCCACTGCGTGTCTAGAAAAACCACTACGGAGGAGACAGGACCCGATAAAAGACATGTGCGAAGGCACAATGAAGTCGGGTCAACTTGAAACCTCCTCAGGCGACTTTGGCAAAGAAAGTTGCGATGTCGAGGGAGACATGTCGGAACCGCCGCTAACAGAGAGCAGAGCAGATTGATCCACACCCATCGAGGCGACGGGTGTGATCGAAAGGATTCGACGACTGCAGGTTCATATCTGGGAGAGAACCTGAGGCGGAATCGGAACCGGCAGGAAGGCGTAGCCGACAAGACCGTCCCAAAGAAGGGCCAGAGCGTCCACGCCGAAAGCCAGAGCATCTGGACACGGAGACACGAAAGTGTCCACCTGATGATTCCAACGAGCCGCAAAGAGATCGATGGAACCCGCCATGTGGAGCATCCACTCGGTGGAAAAGAACCTGCCCCTTCGGGACAGGGAGTCGGCTAGGACGTTCAGACAACCGGAAATGTGACGAACAACCACACCAGGGTTGACATCCTGAGCAAGCAGTAGAAGATCCCGAGCCAATTCGTACATTGGACCCGAGTGCGTGCTGCCCTGGTCCCGAATGTAAGCAACCACTGTCGAATTGTCGAACAACAGAAGGACCTGACGATTCGACAGGTGAGGGATCCACTGCCAGTAACTCAGAAAAAGAGCAAGAAGCTCTGCTGGCTGATGTGTAGAGATGCCCGATCCTGGTCCCACATTCCGTGAAGGGAAAGACCTAGAGGATCCAACATCGCACCCCATCCAAGATCGCTGACATCTGCCGTCAGAACGCGATCGTGGGTAAGTCCAACAGGACACCCTGCGTGATCCACTGAACATTCGTCCAGTGGATAAGGTGAGGATAAGAGAATCTGGTAACTGAAGCACCAGATCCAGAGAATCGACATTCGGCCTCCAACGACTGAGCAGAAAGTGTTGGGAGAGGTCTGACACGCAGCCGACCTAGAGGAATGAGATCCGTCACCGAACCGCAGAGACAGATCAGCCGGAGAATACTCCGTGCCGTCGCGGATGTGGACTAGGACAGAGTCAGAGCAAAAGCTGAGAGAATCACAGCCTTGGCCTGGGGAACCGAACAACATCTAACACCCAAGGATCGGATGTGATGGTGGCCCAACGGTCTGCAAACTCTGCTATCCTTCATCCAACCTGGGACGAGTCAAGGTGAGGACCTTCATTTCGAGCCCCGACGAGGCCCGTGAGAGGAGAAACCACCTCCTCAACTGAATGAAGAATCCTGATACTTCCCTCTAGTCTGCCGACGCTTACTCTTACACCTTGAATAAGAAGTAGAAGCGGTGGCAGAAGGATCAGCCTTTTGCTTCGCAAAGGAAGCAGAAGGGTACTTGTTAGGCATGGAACGGCCCCTGCCTCCCCTAGAAGGCTGATCAAGCTGAAGAAACAGCAGCTGATCTTTGGAATGATGTAGGACGTCATCCCAGACCGTCGACATGGAACCATGGAAAAGTTGTGGACCTGCCAAAGAAGCAGATCGAAGAGTAGCACGCTGCTCCTCAGGAAGGGATCGGCCTGTGTCCAGAGTCCCTTCGAACTAATTCCAGATTAGCCGTGTTACAGGCATGCGTGTGGGTAAGATGCGTGAGCGCCTTGGACAGCACACACAAAGGAGCCTGTACCTTGTCAAACTTATCTGGAGGCAGATAAGCAGCTAAACTGAGATGACGTGATCTGAGAAAGCATACCAAGCATCTCTCTCAATAAGCCCAACGTGGACTCCAGAGTCGTCATCAGAATGACGGCAGACTTGGGCTTGGAAAGAAACAGCAGCTGATCTTTGGAATGACGTAGGACGTCATCCCGGACCGTCGACATGGAACCATGGAAAAGTTGCGGACCTGCCAAAGAAGCAGATCGAAGAGTAGCACGCTGCTCCTCAGGAAGGGATCGGCCTGTGTCCAGAGTCCCTTTGAACTAATTCCAGATTAGCCGTGTTACAGGCATGCGTGTGGGTAAGATGCATGAGCGCCTTGGACAGCACACACAAAGGAGCCTGTACCTTGTCAAACTTATCTGGAGGCAGATAAGCAGCTAAAGCTGAGACGACGTGATCTGAGAAAGCATATCAAGCATCTCTCTCAATAAGCCCAACATGGACTCCAGAGTCGTCATCAGAATGACGGCAGACTTGGGCTTGGAAAGTCCGAGGGAATTGGAGTCCTGATCCAAAACCGTCAAAGTTTGGCAGACTGACAGATTGGCAGAATCGTAGTAACAATAACGGGCCAGAGGCAAAAAGGTGTCAACCCTGGTGAAGAACGGAGCCTTCATAGCCTTGGAACTCAGCTTAGAGTCCAAGGCTGAAAATGCTTCAACCAACTGTACCGACTGGCACGGTCGAAGACGCCCAGAAGCAGGTTGATCCATAGGCTGTTGGCACGCGACCGATGATCGTGGCCTGGCTGACTCTGTCAGCTGGTTTGATGGTTTGAGATCCGGAAGAAACCCAAACACAAAATCAAGAGCTGCCCCCAAGTCCGAAGACTGCTGGCTCTCGACATCAAGCATGTCTGACTCTTCCCCTGAGTCGGAAGACACATAGCCCATTGTGGGCAAACCAGCCGACGCCTCCCATGGTGTCGGAACACCAGGGGATCAGAAAGCGGCCTGTTTCCAATCCCGGGAGGCGGTGCCATAGGGGGCGCCTGGAAACCACTTGCTGCCTCGCTGGAAGCAACGGGAAGGCTCTTTGACAGAACCTGAGTGAGTAAGGAGAGGACCTCCCTAAGCTCACTACCCGTACTGGCCGGTTCGACAGGGGAACGAACCGGCAAAGTGGCTTCACCTTTGACCCTCTTAACCAGCAAAGGGTCATGATTCTCCAAAACACCCGACGTGGGACGAGCGGCAGCCAAAATGTATGAAGGCAGACGTGTATAGGGGTATGACACACCCCCGAGGATCAACATAGCGGGAACTCATGAGAGTCACCGCGGACCTCTGCGGGGCAGAAGGTCCAGGCTCTCCAAAAACTGGTTGTGTGGGCAGAATGAGTGGACGGAAACACCCCGGAGTTCATAGTGTCTCCACTGAGAACATCCGAATCCAATAACAAAACTGTGGTGCTCGACGGCGCAGAGACCACAGTAGAGGGTCCGGCCGGCAGCCACTTCCAACTTCGCTGAGTTGAAGTCAGGGAAGGCTGAGGGCGATACCCCCACGTCTACGCTCCCAGACACCACAGACCACTGCAGGTATAAAACTACTGTGCTCTACGGCTGAGAGGACACAGTAGGGGGTTCAGTCGGCAGCCACTTCCTACTTCGCCGAGTTGAAGTCGGGGAAGGCTGAGGCCGATACCCCACAACCACACTACAGACATCCCTGCAGACCCTTGCAGGGATAAGCCGAGGTCGGCTAAAAACGGTGCCCAATGACGTTGTAGATGCAGTAGCAGCAGATACGACAGGAGCTGTTGGAACTGGCGGAAAAGCGTGAAGAGCCACCTAGCTCGGCCTCCAAAGGAGGAGTCACAACCCTAGTGACAGCCTCAGATGTCGACTGGAGAGGGCGCATAGTCCCGGAACCAGGCATCTCTTCACCAGAAAACCAACAGCTCCCGCAGTATCCACGACGGTAAAAAACTGCACATTCGCCACGGAAGGGGAATAACTCTCACCAGACATGGTCGAATCGGGAAGCCCCGAATCGAAAGCGGTCCCCACCCCCCGCTGGTGCGGGAGGAGCTGCACATCCCCCACGGACGGGGAGGAATTCTCACCAGACGTGGTTGAGTTGGGCGACCCCGAAACGACAGTGATCCCCACACCCCATGGGAGCGGGAGGAGCTGCACATCCACCACGGAGGGGGTAAAACTCACACCAGACGTGGTTGAGTCAGGGGGCTCCCAAAACAACAGCGTTCCACACCACCCGCGGGTGTGGAAGAAACGGCCACGAGTACGCACCAAGGCGAGGGCAAAAGGAATTGCCCTAAAGGAACCGAACTGGAAATAACAGAGGTGAGAGCAGTAGAAGAAAAAGGTGAACTCAACAGAAACACAAAGTAGAAGAACACCTTCAACTACAAGAGAAGGTGGCAGAAAAAAAAACGGTGGGTACACGACAGAATCCAGACGGTCGACAGGAACCGAAAAAACAGAAATACAGCCCTCAACAGAGTGAAGAAATCCTGTCCAGACAGTCCCTGATTGACACCTAACTCCAATAACAATTAAATTCATCAACCGAAAAATTCATTGTCGAATCGCGTGATGTCGAAAACAAAACATTCGCGAAAACGGAATAGTAAATAATATACAATGAGAATGTGGTTGAAAATATAAACGAGAATATATAAAACACAGTCCTGTTATTATACGATCTTCAGATCCATAATTCCAGTCACAGGAAAACCATTATCGACGAGTTAAAATATCACTGTTACGGAGCAAGATGGCACACATCCACCACGTGTGCGGATAATCAAAACAATGACGAATTGACGCACTGCACACTGTTTTACGGCAGTCATGGATTCGTACTATGGAAGAGCGTCCCATACAGGGTGTGCGCAGATGGCGCTCGACCCAGTTTTGGCTTATTTTTTCGTGGTGTTTTTACACCACTTTTCTTTCCCAAATCTCTTGGGAAAGATTAAAATAGAGAGTATTTTATCCGAGTTAGGTTCTTCCACTGTAGTGCAAGCCTGTAGTAAACAATTGAGGTAGGTTGATAAGAAATAATGGTGTTTCAAAGACTACAGAAGAATTCAAGTTCAACAGACAGAGTTTGGAGTTCATTAACTCATTTAGCCGAAGCAAAAGACACAAGGAAAGCAGTCTTGCATGTTAGAAAGCTCATATCAGCACAAATACGAGGCTCAAAAGGCACCTCCTCCCCCCCTCTCCCCTCCCCCACAAAATTATTTTTATTTATTATTTATTGGTGCTTAATGCCACATCAGCAGCTAAGGCTATATCATGGCGAGAAAACAGTGGAAAGTAAAAAGTCATTATCATTTGAAAAGGAAAAAGATTGAACAAGAGGCCCCAGGGGGCCTGAGGGCGCTCACCTGACATGGTAGCCTAAATATCAACCCAGAGAATTGATTTCAACAGGGTGCATCTGCTCCTTCTAAGAAAAGCTTATACCAACTATCCAAATATTCTGACCAGTGGATCTAAAAAAAAAAAGATTTTTAAAGAATATTCATCATATTGAACTAAGTTATAATTCGGGCTCCCTGTGGGAGCCCGTACATGAACCCAAGGACTTGGCTTTAACAAACTTGAATCTCACCCCCTAAGGATGCTGCACACCAAATATCAAAACATTCCGACTGCTGGATCTGAAGAAGATTTTTAAACTAAGTTACAATTTGAGCTCCCACAGTGAGCCCAAATATGGACCTAGGGACATGGTTTGAACAAACTTGAATCTTACCCCCTAAGGATGCTGCATAAAAAATATCAAAAGCATTCATCTGCTGGATCTGAAGAAGATTTTTAAAGAAAATTCCTCATTTTGAACTAAGTTGTCATTCGGGCTCCCATAGTGAGCCCAAATATGAACCAAGGGACTTGGCTTGAACGAACTTGAATCTCACCCCCCTAAGGTTGCTGCATGCCAAATATCAAAACATTCCGACTGCTGAATCTGAAGAAGAAGATTTTTAAAGACAAATTTCTCATATTGACTAAGTTATAATTTGGGCTCGACCCAGGGACTTGGCTTTAACAAACTTGAATCCCCCCCCCCTCCCCCAAAGATGCTACACATCACATATCAAAACATTCCAACTGCGGGATCTGAAGAAGATTTTTTTAGAAAATTCCTCATTTCGAACTAAGTTACAATTCCAGCTCCCACAGTGAGCCCAAATATGGACCTAGGGACATGGCTTGAACAAACTTGAATCCCCCCCCCCCCCCCCCTAAGGATGCTGCATACCAAATATCAAAACATTCCGACTACTGGATCTGAATAAGAAGATTTTGAAAGAAAATTCCTCATTTTGAACTAAGTTATCATTCGGGTTCCCACAGTGAGCCCAAATATGGACCTAGAGACATGGCTTGAACGAACTAGAATCTCCACTTCCCCCCCCCCCCCCCCCCTCCCCCTAAGGATCCTGCATACCAAATATCAAAACATTCCGACTTCTGGATCTGAAGAAGATTTTTAAAGAAAATTCCTCATTGTTGGAACAAGCTCGTTCCAACGAGGGGTCATATCCTATGTTTTTGAGACAAAAAATGAAAAAATAATGAAAAATAATTGGTGATTTTGGGGATTTCCACTGGCCGGTTTTGACCGTTATGTTGGGTAAAGGGTTAATGATGAATAAACTGTTCTAAACAATGAAAGTTAAAAAATTCATAGTAATTTATATATTTTTTATACTTTTTTTTTTTACCAATGACCCAGACTTAGCTGGTGCTAACTCCTTAAATTCTAGGGCCAAACACAAATTTTGCCCCCCAATCCCCAAAATTTGCATCAAAATCCGAAATTTCAATGTCCTATGTGGTCCTCCATACTTTTTATCCACTGCGCATGTGCAGTGTCAAGGAGGTCTCGAAATTGGTGCCAAATGTCATTCTTACAACCAGTGCCTGGAAAGCGTTATGTAATCAGAGGGGAGGTATGAGTTCCCAACTCATGGGAGGGCCCTCCCCGTCTGGGACATTGGTAAGTATAAAAAATATATAAATTACTATAAATTTTTTAACATTTGTATACTGTACCAATGACCCAGACTTAGCAGAATGGAAAAAAGGCCGGAGGGCCTAGGACATAAAGGAAAATCCAATAGGCTCAAATACATGTAAACAAATTGACCACAATAACATCAATGATCTCTATTAACATCCAGTATAACCGGTTATACTATTTTTTTTTAAAGGAAAGCCAATAAATAAAGGAAGTCCAGCGAATGAGACTCTTTATACTCATTAAAAGTGTCCGAGGATTGTATATTAACGCTCGTATGACATGTGACATATACAAATGCTTCACACCGAGTTGAAGATAATTTTTCATAAGCAGTACGGATAGTTAATTGAATCCACCTTGCAATAGAATAGACTGTAATGTCCCTTCTATTAGGCAGCAGAGACAGAAAGAAACGTTTACGCCTCTTTCTGATAAACTTAGATCTACGTTTGTAAATACGTATAGCTCTAACAGGACAGAGTAAAGGCCTATGCCCATCTGAAGACGGAAGAGCCTTAATAACAATAGGTTCCAGATACTTATTACGAGCCTGATTCTTAGCCAAAAATCCAACATTAGTAGTCAAGGTAATAGTATTACCTACACTACGATAGTGAGAATCATCAACAGATAGTGCATGAAGCTCACTAACTCTTCTAGCCGAAGAGAAGGCAAAGAGAAAAGCTGTCTTATAAGATAAGAATTTGAAGTCCACCGTGTTAAGAGGCTCAAATGGTGCTTCTTTCAGCTTAAGAAGAACCCAAGCTAAATTCCACTTAGGAATTAATCTAAGGGTTCTAGGTCTATTTATTGAAAAGTTTCACTAACTTAGATAAAGAGACATTAGATCCAATCTGTAAACTATCATGATGTGCATATGTATCAGATAGCATAGACCTATAACCCTTAATGGTAACAGGCTGCAGTTTGCTCTCATCAAACAGGTAGACTAGAAAATTAGCAATGTGAGGGATCATAAATATCAATAGAATGATCCCTACACCACCGATAAAAAATCTTCCACTTAGCAGCATAATTTAGCAAAGAGGAGGTCCTCCTAGTTAGAAATTGCGTCCACTGCTTGTCCTGTAAATAAATTGCTTGCCGTGCAAGAAGGACCGCACAATGGAAATACGTGAAGATTGAGACCTTGCGGGTTGTGATGCAGTGTGTGCGATTTCCCCTTCGAAAGAAGATGCTCCCGTGGAGGAAGCTTCCACGGCATGTCCCACAACAGACACCTGAGTAGATTTATCCATGGTCTCTGGGGTGAGAGATGCTACCAACAGAATTTTGCAGTGAGATTGTTTTATCTTGAGCAATATCTGCTGAATCAATGGCGCTGGAGGATACGGGTATCCTATCATTCTGTCCCAAGAGATCGAGAGAGCGTCTACTGCAAACGCTCGAGGATATGGACACGGTGACACATACGTCTGCAACTGATTGTTGAGATGTGGCGCAAATAAGTCTATCATCGGATGCTCCCATTGGTAGCAAATCTGATTGAATACTCGTTTGTTGAGAGTCCATTCTGACAGTAACATGCGACCCCTCCAAGAAAGGGAGTCTGCCAAAACGTTCAGACAACCCGGAATATAACAGACCGATAGGAGAACTTGATGCTCTAGGACAAACAGAAGGATTCTTTCCGTTAAGTTGAATAACGGAATGGAATGAGTGCCTCCCTGGTTCCGAATATACGCTACAACCGTCGAATTGTCGGACAGAATTTGCACATGTGAATTCTGAATAATGTTCATCCAATGACGTAGCGCAAGCCAAATTGACATCATTTCTTTGATGTTTATGTGTTTGTTTAGGAACTGCGGATCCCAAAGACCCTGGCACTTCGAATCTGTTGGGCTCAATGTTGCACCCCAACCTGTTTGACTGGCATCCGTCATAATCGTAAAACTCAGATCTGGCGATTGCAGTGGAACTCCCTGAGTTAACCACTGAATATCTGGCCACGTCTGAATCACTTGTTTCACTTGATTTGACAAGACGAAGTTCGTATCGAGCGAATGAATCTTCACACTCCAATTCTGAGTCAGAAAGATTTGCAGTGACCGAGTACGTAGCCGCCCCATCGGAATAAGATCCGCAGCGGCTCTGCACAAAGCTATCAGTCGCATGAATTCTCTCTCTGTAACTATGTCAGAGTGAAGACAAAAGCGAGCGTAACAACTGATTAATTTTGCTCTGGTTAACGGCAGACGAACGAGATTGTTGTGCATCTCGAAACTCATTCCCAGGTGGGTAAATGACTTGGACGGCACTAGATCCGACTTTTTCTCGTTTACTATAAAACCGAGACGTCAGAGCAGTTGAAGCAGATTCTGAACATCGTTCTGAAGCGTTAACTCGTTGCCATACCTCTGAAGAATGTCGTCCAGGTAGGCCGACATTACTGCAGACGAATGAGCTCGGAAATGAGTCATTACCAAGTTCATTTTTCGAGTGAAAGCCTAGGGCGCCAGATTCAGACCGAAGCACATTACTCGGAACTGATAAACGACTCCTAGGACAGCGAAGCGAAGATACTTTCTGAACGCCGTATGTACCATGACGTGAAAGTACGCATCCTTGAGATCTATGCTCGCAGCATAGTCGTTCACTCGAATGCTCGCTCTGACCGATCGAATGGTCTCCATATAAAATTTTGGAGCCACGATCAGCTTGTTTATCCAGCTCAGATCTATGACTGGATGAAACAAGCCGTCTGGTTTCAGAACCAGAAACAGATGGCTGTAGAAACCTGGAGATTCCTGGTTTTTTACGACCTCTATCGCATTCTTCTTCAGAAGAGACTGGACTTCTAACAGAAGTGAACCTCTCTTCTGAGTATTTGATGGAAGCTGAGTCTATCTTGGACTTCGAGTTAACGGAGGTTTTCTTTTGAAGGACAGTTTTAGCCCTTCTGAAATCACCCCTCCAACCCAAGGGTCGTCTGTAATCGACAACCAATTGGTTAAGAAACTTGATAGCCTTCCGCCCACTGGAACACGATAGAGGTTTGCACCATCACCTCCTGGATCTGCGAGGCTTCCGGGAGGAGAAACCACGTCCTCCACGACCCGCACCTCGCCCCGTCGACCTAGGGGCATCTGACCGGTTGTCTCAGCCAGTATTACGGCCCCTACCTGAGTCGCTACCTTGACGGTCTCTGGAGTAAGACCTAGAGGACTTATAAGAACCTCTATAGGAACTTCCCTTGGACGTACTCTCCCCAGAAGTGCCTGTCTTACTCTTCTCCGCTGAATCCGACTTTTTAGAAGCGGACTTGGACAGCAGAGAGTCTGAAGCTTTCTTAGTAATCTGATCATAGATTAAGGAAAGCTTGCTGTCGAAAAGAAGCTCTCCAGAGACCGGAGCGACTCGAAGAGAGTTTTTCACCTTACGATCCATCCGAGTGGATGCAGCCAGGGCAGCATCACGTTTAACTAACTCCAGATTAGCCACTGAAAGGGCGGAGTTATACGTAGAGTATGCTATGGCCCTCGAAAGAACTCTTAAGGAAGTCTGAACGTCCTGGAATTCTTTTCCTTCGAGACGTAATGATAATGCTCTGGTAAGGTGATCAGCGTACAATAATGTGTCTAAGCTGATCCTGTTAGACGAGATTGTCGTTTCCAACGTAGTGGCTGGAATAGACATAGACGACAGCAAAGACAATTCTAGGTATTCAGCCTGGTTGTCCAGACGCAGAGGAAGTCTCAGAATGCCCTGTCCTGCCATTTCAAATTTATTCCTTGAATTGATGAAAGGCAGCTGTAGAGCATAGGCCGCTAAGAAACCGGACTTGCCCGTCTTGGAGGCAAGTTTGAATATAGCGTCATTCAAAAGTTCAAATGTCTGTGAGACATTTCTGGACTGGGTCGGAAACTCAGGGACGGTGTCCCTATTCCGGCCAAAAAAGTCTGTGTCCAGTGACGCTGTCAGTCTCTTATCCGGCAACGCAGCATTCTGGTCTGGAGGAACAACATCAGGAAGGTATTGCCGGATGAAATCTACGGCTACCTTATGTTGCTCCGAAAGGGAAAATTCCAGCTCCTCTGAATCACTTTCGCCATCCGGCTGGACCACTTGATAATCTCAGTCGTCCCTTGCTGACTCTGCAGCGGAACAAACCGACCAAGCTTCCTCAGACAATTCCTGATCCGAAAAAGTTTCTGACAGCTGCTGGGATGCTGCGATAAGATGAGCTATCTGCGATAGCAAGTCCGTTACGGAGGCCTGTGGAGCCGCGGTCTTATGTGATTTAGCCGCTGGAAGCTCCTGGGACGTTGAGTCCTGCATACTTCTTTTATGCAAACGTCCTGACTGTAAAGGCCTTGTATCCCTGGCTACCGGATGGCGTGACCTGGTCGACGTGGAATCCCTAGTCGGCGAAGCAGGCTGGATATCAGCGGTCACGTAGCCAAGGTGCGGTCGTGTGTGCTGCCGTGAGGATGAGGAAGTCTCTCCGGATTGTCTATGCAATGGAGCGTCCCGAGCAGGTGGAGTGGACATATGCTCCGACTGACGAACGTTATGTACAACATCTGGGCTCTGATGTTGCTGTAAGAGAGAGGGGCCTCTCTTGCTCGCGGTCCGGGTAGACCTGGACGAGCTAGCTACTGGACTGACATGCTTCCTCCGTACTATCCTTGGATCCGTCGTCGCTGGGTGTGCACGTTCAATGTTTATAGTGCTCGCATCACCCAAACTGCTTCCCTGGACTGCAACGGACAAACATGGCTGCCGAGTCATTCGATGAATGGTCGCTTCACCAGGCGAGCTAGCAGACGACAACGCTGTCGATCCTACTTGGGACCTCTTAGGCAATTGTCGTATTTCCATGAGCACTTTAGCCGCTAGCTCTTCGATAGACTGCAACGACGGAGGCACACTTCTTGAAGACATCACGGAAACATCACCCTGTTCTTGTTCCTCTGAAAAAGAGACTGAAAAACTAGAGTGACCCTGCAGAGAGAGGACTGGCATGGACCCCTCACCGCTAACAATATACCGTGACACACGTCTCCAATGTTTGTCATTCCAATTGACACACACTGAGCAAGAATTAGTGCGAGTACATTGACTACAAGAAACACAATGAACATGAGAATCAGAGTAAGACTTCCTCGCATTACAATTTGAACAATATTCTTTCATCATGAAAAAATATAAACAGTCATAGTACTCGCACTAAACCTTGAAAACAAAGATACATAATATAATATAATCCATTATAACATTTCGAAAAAATAATTCAAAAGAAAAAAAACAAATTTTCCAATGGGAACAATGAGCCCAAATGGATCCCCCAAAAGTGAGGACAAAAATTTTAAAACATATTTAAACATTAATGTAACACTTACGGACAGTAATAATAATAATAATAACACTGTGGCCAGCCGCTGATTTGTCGCGGTTCTCGGACGAGAAGGCCATGGTTACCCCTGTACTCCCAACTGCCTCCTATTCCCACGCTTCTCCTCTCCTTTCAACACTCGGAAACGAACTGCTTGATGACATCCCTTGCCCCATTCTTCCCAATCTCTCCGATTAGCATATTAACCCTCTCCTTTGAGTCTCCCCCTAACCACATATCCTTCATTCTCCCATCCCACTTCCCCATTATACTCCCAGTGAATCTCATTCTTTTAGACTGATACTTTGGGCATTCTAGAAGAAAGTGTTCCAGGGTCTCCACCATGCCCAATAATAATGTATCTGGCTATGAGCAGAACTAAACAGAAGACAAGTAATCACTATCAGAAGTAACCATTGTCAACGTAAACAAAAGTGTACAAAAACCGGAAACATGACTCCAGGCACTGTAAACATGGCCCAAAATCAGTTACCAATTTAAACACTATCCGATGTAAAACAGAGACTTCCAGAGAAGAAACTGCAGTACATCGGATGGTAGATGCAGACCAAAACGCCTAACCACCCATGGGTGAGGACGTAAGCATGGGGAAAAACAGAATAATTATTCTGTTACCAAGCCAAAACTCCCAAGAAATTTTAGTAAAAAAAAAAATTACAAAAATTATGCCAAAGCATGGGAGAATAGCAAGGGGGAAATAAAGGAAAGGGAGAGAGGAAACACTGAACAAACAATGGTAAATTCAAAGGAAGAATGACAACATCAGGCCCATGCCCCGAAATTAGGGAACATGAAATAATTTCGTAAAAAAATTATAAGTTACAGCCCTGAACACATCCTGTCACTGTTTCTTCCTCTCATCCTTTTATTTCCTCCTTAGATCCACCATTTCTTCCATAATTATGTGTCTGGCATCATTTAAACGGAGGTTTACAAGCACAAATATCAGTGAGATGTTACTGAATTCAGGGCCAAACAAAGAATGACATTTGGCACCAATTTCAAGACCTCCTTGACACTGCGCATGTGCAGTGGATAAAAAGTATGGAGGACCACATAGGACATTGAAATTTTGGATTTTGATGCAAATTTGGGGGATTGGGTGGCAAAATTTGTGTTTGGCCCTAGAATTTAAGGAGTTAGCACCAGCAAAGTCTGGGTCATTGGTACAGTATAAAAATATTTAATGTTTTGTTATGATTCTCTATTTTAATGTTCATCAAAGACTGTTTTGATTGTTAGTACACTCTCAATGACAGTTTATAACAGTTAAATTTTGTTCTGTACAAGTATAATTCCCATTGAAGCATTAATTTCAATAATGATCAGCACTTTGTTAACCAATTTTAATACATTTGGCTAACACCTCCTCAAATCAATGCTTTTGTTCTTACAACAATTGATGATAATCTGTATTGAGAAAATACTTTGCCTTTGTTTTATTGTGCTGCCATACACTCAATTATTTGTTTGTTCAGATTAAGTGACTCATATTTGAATGGCACAGTTAACACAAATAGTAGGCTTACTTTATTGATACTTGTATTGTCTTTTTTCAGCCTTCTACCAGAAAGGGTTGCCTTCACCGACTCAACTAAAGTTACATCACGTTTAAAGACTTATAAAACTAAACATGCTCGAAAAAATAGGGAACGAGAAGGTGAGCTAACAGGCAGATTAACAGTTTAGCTGTGGCCTTCTACCAGAAAGTGCTGCCTTCACCGACTCTAGCCCGAGCCGTATTGACATGTGCACTTACAGTGCTGAATATAACACTAAATAAATCAAAGTTAGTCTAATTTGCACAATTTACGCATGAGAAAAAAACCCATATTATATGTGATGTATCCCATGGTACTAAACATTCATACAAAAAAATTATTCAAATCGGAGTTTTCATATGGAAGTTCTGCGCAAAAATCTGATTTCTCCTAATTTTGGTACAAAATGGCTGCGGCCGTCTTAAATTTCGGACCGGACCCCAAAACACTCGTTCTCGTGTCACAGTGATAACAAAGGTACCCAAGAAGTTTCGTAAAGATCGGTTCATAAATACAGCCTCTAGCCAGAGCCGTGAGTACGGCACAACGGACGGACAGATGGACGATGGGCCATGGTAATACCTCAAATTTCGCCAAAGTTGAGCTAATTAAAAACTATATCAAACTGAAGTAAAAGGCAGAAAGTAATCAGTAATGTAATCGATAACTTTTTCAAAGTAATTGTAATCATAATTGTCACATAGTTATGACGTCACGCCTTTGTTAAAAGTGTGTGATATATTTCGAAGAGTTGGTTAGAGCATGTGTGATATTCAACATATATCGCCACACTTTTACCAATCAAGGAACAATAGACAGTGATTGTGTAACCTGTCAGTTCTAATACAAACACAGCCGAGAGGAAAGATTAAGGGCACCTGTGCTAAAATGTTTTGAACAGAGAAACGAGAATTTACCTGACTTTTGATTTTATTGAAAGAGTTAAAGAAAGAAATCCACACCCAGGTGTAAATGATAAATGGAACGTTTAATTTCTCGCTCAACCTTTTGAGCGCAATGACGAAACGGAAAAAATGAAGTAATATCACTTGCTTTCCATCAATCTTCATGTGTCTTGCAAGTTTGGCTTAAGAAATTAACTAATTAAACGGGAATGGACACGTGTCAGACAAGGGTTCAGTGGAGTGTTTGATTGTTCGTGTTTTGATTGTTTGTGCAAACATCAATGTGACAAGTCGGTTACAGCACAAAAACTCGTGATATTGAACATACACTCGCTCGAGCTAGTTACTCGGACAAGTCCTTGTTAACTAACTCTCGCGACTGTATATTCAATATCACTCGTTTTCTATGCTGTAACCTATACTCATTACTTTTCAAAAATGGAGTAATTGTAATCGTAAAATATTAAAGCAATTGTAATCATAATCATTACATTTTCAAAGTAATCATCCCATGTACAGTATGTCATAGTACACAACACTACTGTGTATCCACAATGCAGTTACCGCTGGTCAAGATCAACCATGGACCATTTGGTTTGAATTCCAATGCCCTAACCACTAAGCCACGGCACACACACATATTTCAACAATATTCATAAAGTTTACCAACCTTCTACTAACCCCATCCCCAACTGTCCTGGTAAAAATCTTCCATCTTGACGCACTCCAACATACATCCGGCTTTTAATGGTTTCTATGTGTTCAGAATGCGTAGCATCTGTGCCTGAAGAGCAAGCAAAAGCAGGTAATACAGAGTAGCGGTATTGACAATAGATACTAGGGCTAAATCTAGGAATTTTCTGAAGAGACTGCTTGCAACCATAGTAAATTAAATCCTTTTATGGTAGGGGTCTGGGCCATCAAATTCAATGCAATCTAACATGGTTAGTATGCATGAAGATGGTCTTTGAAATCTATCCATGTGACAGTGTTATTACTGATGGAGATGAATTCTGATAATTTTGTCTACAGAGAAAGTTGCAACCCTTAAAAGCACATGGAGTGCAAACTGCAATGCATTAGCATTGCCGTTTGCATCTTTATGCTTTCAAAAGACATGATGAAAATGGTAAAAAAGTTATGGAAACAAGAGGCTCCAAGGAGCCTTAATCGCTCACAGGCCAAGGTGGTTCAAAGAAGTATTTGGGGTCACATTCAGTTAGACATGGTTCATCAACACTACAAAGGAATGAAGTCGTGAGAGACAAATTTTATGGAACTAGGGACATGGCTTGAACAAACTTGAATCTTACCCCCCTAATGATGCTGCATACCAAATATCAAAAGCATTCATCTGCTGGATCTGAAGAAGAAGATTTTTAAAGAAAATTCCTCATTTTGAACTAAGTTATCATTCGGGCTCCCACAGATAATATATAAACCTATTAAGGGTTATAGGTCTATGTTATCTGATACCTATGCACATCATGATAGTTTACAAATTGGATCTAATGTCTCTTTATCTAAGTTGGTTAGAAACTTCTCGATAAATAGACCCAGAACTCTTAGATTAATTCCTAAATGGAATTTAGCTTGGGTTCTTCTTAAATTGAAGGAAAAGCCATTTGAACCTCTTGGGACAGTAGATTTCAAATTCTTATCTTATAAGACAGCTTTTCTCTTAGCTTTCTCTTCTGCTAGAAGAGTCAGTGAGCTTCATGCACTGTCGGTGGATGATTCTCACTATCGTAGTGTCGGGAACACTATCACCTTCACTACTAATGTGGGTTTTTTAGCTAAGAATCAGGCTCCTAATAAATATCCGGAACCTATTGTTATTAAGGCTCTTCCGTCTTCAGACGGGCGTAGGGCTTTACTCTGTCCTGTTAGAGCGTTACGTATCTATAAACAGAGATCTCAGTTTATCAGAAAGGGACGGAAATGTTTCTTTCTGTCTTTGATGCCTAATAGAAAGGACATTTCGGTCCATTCTATTGCTAGATGGATTCAATTAACTATCCATACTGCTTATGAGAGTTTATCTTCTCAGCAGTCTGTGCTTAAGATTTCCACTCATGAAGTAAGAGCTCTTGCTACTTCTTGGGCTTATGCTAATAGTGTTGCTATTACAGATTTAATGAAGGCTGCTTATTGGTCTCAGCCATCCACATTCACGAATTTTTATCTCAGAAATATTGAGTCCATTTCTGGAGACCTGCGTTGTTTAGGTCCGTTATCTGTTGCTCAGAATGTCGTCCACTAAACAGTTGCAACTATAGTTATGCAGGCTTTCTGTTCCGGCAGTGACTCCGTCCGGCTGCCCTCTTCGCTCTGGGCTATTTGACCCAGGGCAAGGGGAAGGGGAGGGGGGGGGGGTCCCTTAGGTCACCTGCTTTATAGTGAAAAGCAAGGGAATGCCTCCTCCAAGTCAGTATTTCTGAGTCGCTTCCCGAGGCCTGTGCAGTAGCGGTCTTACGATGCATTGCCGCCGGAAGCTCCGTGTACGTTGACACCCGCACACTTCCTATGCGAACGTCCGGAGTCTGCAGGCCTCGTGTCCCTGGCTACCGGATGGTGTGACCTGGTCGCCGATGATTCTCTGACTGGCGAAGCTGACTGGATATCCGTGGTCACGTAGCCAAGAGCGGTCGTGTGCGCTACCATGAGAATGAGGAAGCCTTATTGACAGTCTACTCCGGACTGACTATATGTCGGAGCGTCCCGAGCGACGGACGTATGCTCCGAATGCGAAACATTTTGTACCACAACATCTGGGGCCAGATGTTGTTGTACGAGAGAGGGGCCTCTCTCGCTCGCCGTCCGGATGGACCAGAACGAGCTATGAACTGGACTAAAAGGCTTCCTCCGTTCTCCCTCCGATCCGCCGTCACTGGGTGTGCATTTGGTTGATTTATAGTGCTCGCATCACCCCAAAATTCCTTCTAGACCGCAACGGACGAACCCGGCTGCCGAACCATTCGGTGAATGGACGCTACACCGGGCGAGCTAGCGGACATCAAAGGCCGTCGAACCTACTAGGGTCCTCTTAGGCAAATGGCGTATTTACATGAGCACTTTTCCGCTAGCCCTTCATTAATTGTGACGACGGAGGCACACTGTTGGAAGACATCACAGATACATCACCCTAATCTTGATCGTCTGAAATAGAAATTGATAAAGTAGAGTGACCCTGCGGGGAAAGGACCGGAGTGTCCAATTCCCCAATCACATACCGTAACATACGCTTCCCATATTGTCATCGAAATCATACGATACTGAACAGGAGTTAATGCGAGTACACTGACCACATATAGAATGATTATAAAAGTCAGAGGAAGACTTCCTCTTATTACAATTGATTAATATCCTTTCAATGTGAAAAGAAAACAAGTCCTGGTACTCGCACTAACCCCTGGTAATCAAAATACATAATAATAATATGATCCATTAATATAGAAAAAATAATTGAAATCAAAATATTTTGAAAAAATATTTTTTCAGAATAGCCCAAGTTTCTGAAAAGTAACGTTGAGCCCCAATGGATCCCAAGCCTAAGTGTGGACAAAAATTTTAAAAATATTTTAAACAATTTATTCAACACTTACGAACAATAATAATGTATCTAGTTATGATTAAAATAACATCAAGATATTATTTTCCAGAAATCCCCCCCCTCACACAGAGGGCTGTTGTAAATGTAAACAATGAATGTAAAAACACTAAAATAAGACTCCAGGCACCCAGGCCCGGAATCAGTTGCCAAAAATACACTATCTGATGCAAAACAGAGACTTCCAGGGAAGAAACTGCAGAACATCAGATGGTAGATGCAGAACACAACGCCTAACCACCCGTAGGTGAAGATGTAAACATGGGGAAAAGAACAGAATTCATTCTGTTATTCAGCTAAAACTCCCAAGAAAATTTAGTAATAATAATTACAAAAACTATGCCAAAAGCATGGGAGAATAGCAAGGGGGGACTTAAAGGACAGGGAGAGAGTTGTTTGTTTGTTTGTTTGTTGGTGGTTAACGTCACATATTTATGCACAATGGCTAATCGTGACACAACATGGCGATGAAGTCAAGGATAGTCAATCGTTGATCAACATGTTGCCCATTTTAGAGGACTTTCACCCCAAGCATTGGTGACTGGGTCCTATTTTACTAGTAAAGCGGAACTGGTTTACCGCAGTAAACAAGTGCTGCTTACTTCCCGGGGTTCCCACGGGGGAGACAAGGAGAGAGGAAAATACTGAAAAATCAGTGTAACTAAATAATCAGAATGACAACAAAATGGCTGCTGCCTCGAAAATAGGTAACTTAACATAATTTCATTAAAAAATTTTAAGTTACAGCCCTGATAATATTCTGTCACACATTTTTCCTCTCCTCCTTCTCTATCCTCCTTAGAATCACCATTTCACTAATATTTATGTGTCTGGCATCATTTAAACTGAGATTTACAAGCACAAAGATCAGTCAGATGTTAACTGATGAAGGGCCAAACTTAGAATGATTAATGGCGCCAATTTCGGAACGTCCTTGACACTACGCATGCGCAGTAGAGGTGAAGGGTGGAGGGCCTTTCAGGACATGTTTTCTTTGGTTTTAGATGCAAATTTTGGGGATTGGGGGGCAAAATTTGTGTTTGGCCCTATATTTTAAGAGTTAGCACCAGCTATGTCTGGGTCATTGGTACAGTATAAAAATATTCCTCATGTTGACTAAGTTATAATTCAGGCTCCCACAGGGAGCCCAAATATGGACCCAGGGACTTGGCTTTAACAAACTTGAATCTCACCCCCTAAGGATGCTACAAACCACATATCAAAACATTCCGACTGCTGGATCTGAAGAAGAAGATTTTTAAACTAAGTTACAATTCAAGCTCCCACAGAGAGCCCAAATATGGACCTAGGGACATGGCTTGAACAAACTTGAATCTCACCCCCTAAGGATGCTGCATACCAAATATCGAAACATTCCGACTGCTGCATCTGAAGAAGAAGATTTTTAAAGAAAATTCCTCATTTTGAACTAAGTTATCATTCGGGCTCCCACAGTGAGCCCAAATATGGACCTAGGGACATGGTTTGAACAAACTTGAATCTCACCCCCTAAGGATGCTGCATACCAAATATCGAAACATTCCGACTGCTGCATCTGAAGAAGAAGATTTTTAAAGAAAATTCCTCATTTTGAACTAAGTTATAATTCGGGCTACCACAGTGAGCCCAAATATGAACCCAGGGACTTGTCTTGAACAAACTTGAATCTCACCTCCCTAAGCATGCTGCATACCCAATATCAAAAGATTCTGCCTGCTGGATCTTGAGAAGAAGATTTTTAAAGAAATTTGCCTGAAATGCACTAAGTTCAAATTTGGGCTCCTATACTGAGCCCAAATGTGAATCCAGGGGGCCAATTTGAACAAACTTGAATCAGATCCATCCCACAATGTTGCATACCAAATATCAAAAGATTCTGCCTGCTGGATCTGGAGAAGGAGATTTTTAAAGAAATTTGCCTGAAATGCACTAAGTTCGAATTCAGGCTTCTATACTGAACCCAAATGTGAATCCAGGGGGCCGATTTGAACAAACTTGAATCAGATCCACCCCACAATGTTGCATACCAAATATCAAAAGATTCTGCCTGCTCGATCTGAAGAAGAATATTTTTTAAGAAATTTGCCTGAAATGCACTAAGTTCGAATTTGGGCTTCTATAGTGAGCCCAAATATGAATATAGGGGGCCGATTTGAACAAACTTGAATCAAATCCACCCCATAATGCTGTATACCAAATATCAAATGATTCTGCCCACTTGTGCGGGAGAAGAAGATTTTTTAGTAATTTCTCTAATATACATAGGGTGCTATCGGATTTATGCCCCCTATGGAGCCCCACGTGGGCATGTCCATTTCATTTGAACAAATTTGAATTGACATATGGTAATGAACATCCATACCAAGTTTGAAGCAAATCGACCTAGTGGTTTCAGAGGAGAAGTCGTTTGAAAAATGTTCACGATGCCGGCCGGACGACGACAGATGGCAAGTGATAGGTTTAGTTCCCTTCGGTGATCTAAAAACAGGCTGTTTTATTAAGAAGAGACTGTTTATTGTTCAAAAAAGTTACTAGATTAGGCCTTGAATACTGGGAGTAATGTTGCACGCCAGATCGTGATTTGAAAGTTTGGAGTCTTGAAGTTAAACAGGGCAAGCCCATCCTTAATTTTTCAACCAAAAATTGATCAAAATCATTTATAACTCGCAACTCCATTTGGGCAGGGTGGTTTCTTGCATTGTCCAAGTTCGAATAAGGGGAGGGGGGGGGGGAGGGGGGAGGGGTATACTCAGTATCGGTTCAGTATTCGGTATCTGACTTGACAGAGTTTTGCTGAATGTATCAAAGAGGAATTCACATCAGGAAAAACAAAACAAGTGTTTGACCACCGAGGTGGTATTAGTCCCCTATGGCGCTTTTGTGACATAAGATGTTTTTGTCACAGAAGACACTAGAGTATATATGCATCTTGGATTTTGAAAAAAAAATATTCAGCGTGCATAATCCCCTCACAATCCTTTATCCATGTACCATATATGAAAGGCGTACCTTGAAACATGTTGGAGGGAGGGGTGGTAACATAAAATAGAGAAAAAAGCTTAAAAAACACAACAAAAATGGCCGCCATTCTGCCATTTGGATTTTGAAAAATAAATATTGACTGTGCATCATCCCCTCAGAACCATTTATCCATGTACCGAATATTAGAGGGAGAGGTGGTAACATAAAAACAGAGACAGACAGACAGACAGACAGACAGACAGACAGACAGACAGACAGACAGACAAATGTTAGATTTTGAAAGAAAAATATTGAGCGTGCATAATCCCCTCACAACCCCTTTATCCATGTACCATATATGAAAAGTGCAGCTTGAACCATGTTGGAGGGAGCAGTGGTAACATAAAATAGAGAAAAAAGCTTAAAAAAACACAACAGAAATGGTTGCCATGGCGCCATCTTGAATTTTGAAAAAAAAAATTGAACGTGCAACATCCCATTACAACCCTCTATCCATGTGCTAGATATAAAAAGTGTAGCTTGAACCATGTTGGAGTGAGGAATGGTAACTTAAAATAGAGAAAAAAAGCTTTAAAAAACACAACAAAAATGGCCGCCATCTTGGATTTTGAAGAAAAAATATTGAATGTGCATCATCCTCTCCCAACCCTCTATCCATGTGCCAAATATGCAAAGTGTAGCTTGAACCATGTTAGTGGGAGGGGTGGTAACATGAAAATAGAGAAAAAAAAGCTTAAAAAACACAACAAAAATGGCCGCCATTCTGCCATCTTGGATTTTGAAAAAAAAAATTGAGCGTGCATCATCCCCTCAGAACCATTTATCCAAATATGAAAGGTGTAGCTTAAAGCATGATGGAGGGAGAGGTGGTAACATAAAAAACAGACAGACAGATGGACGGACAAATGGATGGACAGACAGACGGACGGAGTGCAATCCTATAGTCCCCTTACGGTTCCCGTAGAGGACTAATAAGTTGTTGTGGTATCATTCTACCACAACGCTAAAAATGACACAGCCAGTGAGCTCCACAGTGGCATTCTTTTACAACCAAAAAACATATCTACAGTAATTTTATGGCTTGTTCTAAAGGCACCTTAATGCTTAATGACATATTTCAGGCTTTTGCGATCTCAGAGCATGTGCGCTGACCATGCCATCTTTAGGAGGTCCTGCTGGCAATAGACAAATCACCTGGGCAGTGATTTCCAGTCAGGTCTTGGCTGCCTTAACAGGCAGCCAAGACTTCACTAGACATCACTGCTAAGCAATTTGACATATACAGATTGTAGTCTAGTGAGAATTCAGGACACTTGCCCACTCCATTAACCCTTTACCTAACATGAAAAGCAGACGACACTTGCAAAAATAATTCTTGAATAACTAATTTTTTTCATTTTTTGTCTCAAAAACATAGGTTATGACCCCTCGTTGGAACGAGCTCGACGAGCTCGTTCCAACGAGGGGTCATAACCTATGTTTTTGAGACAAAAAATGAAAAAAATAATGAAAATTAATTGGCGATTTTTGAGAATAGCGCTGGCCGGTTTTGGCCGTTACGTTGGGTAAAGGGTTAAGGGTTATCAAAACTGGAAAGAAAATCTGTCACTTCTTTCATGAAAATGAACCTTTCAATTGTTATCAAGCCTCAACAAGGGCTTATGAATTGAGGATACTTCATTATCCAGTATTTAATTATAGATATTGGCAATTTAACAACAAACACAGAATGTGGTTCCCAAACTGCAACAGCTGGAACTGGCAAATTTCATTTATCATCCAACATATCAAATCATAAAGAGAAACAACAAAAACAGATGTACGCATCACAATAATCCCGTGTCTGAAAGGCTTCATCCAGGAAAATTTGAAAATTCAGACGGTTTCAGTATTCAATGATTGGTTTGGTTCAGTATCCCCATGATATCGGTTCGTTTTTTCAGTATATTGCTCATCCCTATTAATTAATAAGAATTTGGTTAACTTCCTGCACTGCAATAGACATTATTAATTTATCAATGATCATGGTCACATTAAACATCTATGGCTATATCCTGATAAAAATATAAAGCCAAGTTAAGCAAATCGTTTATACTTTTGCTGCCCACTTTGTAAGTCGATCAAGGCCAGTAACTCAAAAAAAACAAGATATGAAGCTTAGTCTCAACATCTATATACATGCTGGACATCGCTGAATGAGCAATAAAAACTCTTCAAGGTTTCATTAACCAAAACTGAAAAGTGTAGGAGTAAAATAGTATTGATTTCTTCAAGTCCTACAAAAATAGCAATGTTAGTTTAATCATGCAAAAGTATTCTTCAAAGAATGTTTGAGGAAGAAAAGAATTTTGTTTCATTCATTTAGCAATTAAAATGTCTGCTAATAGGCCATGAACAGGTCAACTTTCTGTTGTGCATATAGTGTTTAGTTTTGTGGTAGAAAGATAAATCCCATACAGGAACACTTCATTATCCAGTATTTAATTAGATATTGGCAATTTAACAACAAACACAGAATGTGGTTTCAAAACTGTAACAGGTGGAACTGGCAAATTTCATTTGCCATCTAACATACCAAATCACAAAGAGAAACAACAAGCGCACGCCAGGTG
This sequence comes from Pictodentalium vernedei, assembly GCA_031216915.1. NCBI lineage: Eukaryota > Metazoa > Mollusca > Scaphopoda > Dentaliida > Dentaliidae > Pictodentalium > Pictodentalium vernedei. The sequence continues at coordinate 730,946,702 of CM062297.1, read as the reverse complement.
GTGGATCAATATATGGGCGCTTGTGAAGAAATTTTTAGTTGAACAAAAGGTCAATAATTCCTTCAAAAATAATTGTTCATTCCTGGCTTATGACCCATTAAAGTTGAATATATTGTTTTCAAGTTATTGCGTGGAGAATCGATAGTCACCCAAACTCCCAGATGGTTGCCATGGAGGCCATATTGGACATGCCAGAATGTTGATTATCGAAAGGAACCATCCTCTAGTCATGACTAATCAACCATAAAAAAACAGTCTTGTTGGATGTATTGTTTTCAAGATGGACGGACATACAGACAGGCAGACAGATGGACGGACGAACACTGATGCTGGTTATCGAAAGGAACCATCCTCTAGTCATGACTAATCAACCATAAAAAACAGTATTTGTTGGATTATCACATGGACAATCAAAAGTCCCTGAAAATCCAAGATGGCTATCATGGTGGTCTTATTGGATATGCCAGAATGCTAGTTACCAAACGGAACCATCCTCTAGTCATGTTTAATCAACCATAAAAAAGCAGTATCTGTTGGATCTATAGTTTTCGAGTTATCACATGGACCATCAAAAGTCCCTGAAAATCCAAGATGGCTACCATGGTGTCCATATTGGATATGCAGAATGCTGGTTATTGAAAGGAACCATTTTCTAGTCATGACTAATCAACCATAAAGAAACAGTATCTGTTGGATGTATTGTTTTCAAGTTATTGTGTGGACAAACAAAAGTTAACAGATGGATGGACGAACAGACGGAACAACAGACAGAGATGGATGGATGGACATTAATGTTTGTTATCGAAAGGAACCATCCTCTAGTCATGACTAATCAACCATAAAAAAACAGTATCTGTTGGATTATCACATGGATAATCAAACGTCCCTGAAAATCCAAGATGGCTGCCAAGGATATGCCAGAATGCTGGTTATCTGAAGGAACCATCCTCTAGTCATGCTTAATCAACCATAAAAAAGCCGTATCTGTTGGATCTATAGTTTTCAAGTTATCGGATGGAGAAGCAAAAGTCCCTGAAAGTTCAAGATGGCTGCCGTGGTGGCCATATTGGATATGCCAAAATGCTGGTTATCGAAAGGAACCATCCTCTAGCCATGACTAATCAACCATAAAGAAACAGTATCTGTTGGAAGTATTATTTTCAAGTTATCGCGTGGAGAAACAAAAGTTAATGGACAGGCAGACGGACGGATGGACATTGCTATACCAATATATGGCCCGCTCATATGAGCGGCCGTATAAAATCTGATGCATGCATCAAAATAATCCAGTGTCTAAAAGTAATAGACTTCATCCAGCAATCTTGTTAATGATTTTGTTTTCCATTTGAAACATACAATGAAACCCGAGATCTGTCAGAGAACACATTGGCCTCATCTGTAGGCTTTGAAAAATTTAAACTATTGACTACACAGTACTGGCAATTGATCCTGGCAATCAGCCATGCTACATTAAATTTACCGGCTTCTCATGTACATCAGACCATGCTATATTCAATTAACAGGCTTCTCATGTACTTCATGCCAAGAATTGTCAAAATCTGTTGAAAAGTTCAAGAGGAAAGGTCCTAAAGGTTTTCGGGCTTCGGGATCGGGCTGCCTTCATGGTTGAATGATCGCAACCAAAAGGGGACATTCTCATCTGGGCATCATCTGGATTGATCCTACGAAGTTGCAATGAAATCCCTTCATAAATATGACCTGTAGACTGTGCTCAAGGTTTTCAGGCTTTGGCACCTGTAGCCGTCACAGTTGACCAATCATGACCAAAAGGGGATGTCATCATCTAGGCATTACATGGAGTCAAACTAACAGGTTACAATAAAATCCTTCCATAAATATGACCTTTTGCCTATGCTAAAGGTTTTTGGGCTCGGGCAGTCATCAAGGCTGAATGATCGCGATCAAAATGGGACGTTCTCATCTAGACATTATTTGGAGTCATCCTACCAAGTTACAATGAAATCCCTTCATAAATATGACCTGTAGACTGTGCTAAAGGTTTTCGGGCTTCGGGCCCCTGTAGCTGTCACAGTTGCCCAATCACGTCCAAAAGGGGACTTTCTCATCTAGACATTATATGAAGTCAACCTACCAAGTTACAATGAAATTCCTCAATAAATATGACCTGTAGACTGTGCTAAAAGTTTTTGGGTTTTGGGCTCGGGCAATCGTCACGGTTGACAGATCATGCCCAAATGGAGAAATTCTCATCTAGACATCATAAGGAGTCATCCTACCAAGTTACAATGAAATCCCTCCATATTAAACATGATCTGCAGACTGTGCTAAAAGTTTTGGGGTTTCGGGCTTGGGCAGCCATCACGGTTAACAGATCATGCCCAAAAGGGGACGTTCTCATCTAGGCATTATACAGAGGCATCGTACCAAGTTACAATGAAATCCCTTCATAAATACGACCTGTAGACTGTGCTAATGGTTTTAGGGTTTTGGGCTCAGGCAGCCATACCAGTTGACCAATCGCAACCAAAAGGGGACATTCTCATCTAGACATGATCCCAAACCTGCATATGAAATTTTGTGACGATCAAACAAGAACTGCGGGGTGTAGCCCGTGCTAAAGTAAAATGTGAACAGACTCACAGACTAACAGACTTCCGCGCGCATGATGGCAATAGCTTATCTTGACTATGTCAAGTTAAGCTAAAAAGGAAAAGATGTGGCATACAAAGTGACAGTGTGGGAAGACCGAGAAAGATAATTTGTTTAGCCTATTATAGAGAAGTTTGCTTACCAATACCATGCTTATCCATCAAAGAAATTAAATCAGCTTCAGAAAGGAGCTGAGGTGGACTTGTCTCTCCGCAATTCATCTATAATAAAAGACAGAAACAACACAACAGTAATATTTCAAAAAGTGGTTGGTCAATTCCCCTCCCATCACAACAGCAGAATCTAACCAGCATCAGGCCACTAAAAAGACTTGTTTCATAGGCACCTCCATCATAATAAAGATTCTGCCCCCTAATGTTTTTTAACCCATTTTTTTCTTAGGCATTCAAAATCTTCACTGACCAAAGCAAATCCTTTCCAAGTTCTCATGTATTACAATACGCTGGAAACTATGACAGGTGAGACTCAGCTGCTGAATGAATAATAATTCCTATAAGAATAAACATTAAAAATTTTTTAGAGGTTTCAAATTGTATTTGGTAATGTCTTCATGGATTAAAACCTTAGAGGCCTAATTCTAACTTTGATTATTTTATTACTTCAGAACTTAACCTAGTCTTTGGATAAACTTGCTAGTTAAATTCCTAATACTCTGGCAGTGGGTTCTAGTCAAGTCTTCAATGCTTACATAGGCATACGGGCAACCAAGACTTGACAAAGACCAATGATAATTGAGAATATGTTAGTTCTGTACACAACAGACATTTTAACCTCCAAAATAATGTTTCAGGGAACATGAGGGTGATTTTCAGGAAAATGAAATGGATTTCAGGGAAAAGTTTGCACGTGGACAAAACAAAAGAAAAATTTTTCAAATTTTCAGCTCATGGACCACCATTAACACCAGGTTATACCCCAGATCTAGTTATCAATTATGCTGATGCATTTATGCTATGTTAAATGAAAGTGTCAATGACACTGTAGCTCAACTTGTTTAAGACATGTACATGTATAGTGTGTGACACAGCAATGACTAACATCTAAGTAATGACCTGACAACAAAGGTACATGTAAAGTATTGTAACGTTCTGTACATAAATGCTGACCGTAGCCTGTAACAAATATATAGGTAAAGTATTGTGAAAGTGGGGTGACAGTTAGATGCTAAACTAGAAAAGAAAACTTTGAGTCCCAGAGTGGGTCTGACTGAACCCCAAAATATTTGTTCTCATAGCACAGTGATAACAAAGGCACCCCAAAACACTCGTTCCTGTCACAAGGTGATAACAATGCTACCCCAAGAGGTTTCGTGAAGATCAGTTCATAAATACAGACTCTAGCCCAAGCCATATTGACGTGCACTTACTGTGTATAAGTAGCACTATTTTTTTTATTTTATTGGGGTTTAAGGTCACATACTTATGCACAATGACTAATCGTGACCGTATAAGTAGTACTGAATAAATCAAAGTTCATTTAATTTGCAGAAGTTCTGTACAAAAAACTGATTGCACTAATTTTGGTACAAAATGGCCGCTGGCAGCCATCTTGAATTTCAGACCGCACCCAAAAACACTCGTTCTCATCCCACGGTGATAACAAAGGTTCCCAAGAAGTTTCGTAAAGATCGGTTCATAAATACGGCCTCTAGCCCGAGCCGTATTGGCATTTGCAGTTACACTGCTGAAAGTAACATTAAATAGATCAAAGTTAGTCTAACTGGCATAATTTATGCACGAGAAAAAAAACCCGTATTATATGTGATGTATCCCTTAGTACTAAACATTCATACAAACAATTATTCAAATCAACGCTTTCATATGGAAGTTCTGCGCAAAAATCTTATTGCACCTAATTTTGTACAAAATGGCTGCCAGCGGCCATCTTGAATTTCAGACCGGACCCAAAAACACTTGTTCTCGTTCCACGGTGATAACAAAGGTACCCAAAAAGTTTCGTAAAGATCGGTTCATAAATACGGCCTCTAGCCCAAGCCGTATTGGCATTTGCAGTTACACTGCTGAAAGTAACACTAAATAAATCAAAGTTAGTCTAATTGGCATAATTTACGCATGAGAAAAAACCCTGTATTATATGTGATGTATCCCATGGTACTAAAGGTTCATACAAAAAATTATTCAAATCAGAGCTTTCATATCGAAGTTCTGTGCAAAAATCGGATTGCGCCTAATTTTGTACAAAATGGCTGCCAGCGGCCGTCTTGAATTTTGGACCAGACCCAAAAACACTTGTTCTCGTCTCACAGTGATAACAAAGGTACCCAAGAAGTTTCGTAAAAATAGGTTCATAAATACGGCCTCTAGCCCGAGCAGTGTGTACGGTGCGACGGACAGACAGACGGACAACGGGCCATGACAATACCTCAAATTTGGCTTCGCCAAAGTTGAGTTAAGAATCATAAAATAATTGTTGATTTGACCCCCCCTCCCCCCAGCCATCCTCTTCTTCATGACCCTCAACCCACAAAGCACCACCACCTGTGGTTTGCTTTTATCAAAGTCTACTAAGCTAATAATTTCCCAAGTCTGCAAATGTTAACAGGAAAAGATGATCTAATATTCAGTCACTTCAAGAAGATTAGTACTTGGAAAGTATCTTTATCAAAATCCTTCATGCATGTGTGGACGTTTGTGCCCTGCACAAAACTTTTCTTTTCATTATTGAAGCATTTTTTGTTTGTTTTCTTAATTCCATTCAAAATTTTCTGGGTACAGACAGCCAACAGTTAACAGTTGTGTAGTAAGCACAACGGAATAAATGTAGTGCTAGAAAATAAGGCCATTGTGTATAAATGTGCAGTCATAATTTTTCGGCATCCAAAGCGACTTTAAACTATTTTTAAACCGTGTTAAATAGTTGAGGTCAAGATGTTATTTATGTTTTGATTTGAAAAAGGGATGAGAATTAAAGCTATTCTATGAATAAATAAATAAATATACACGGTTTAATTCCTTTTCATATATTTTATTTACCCAAAAACTGCATTTAAATGAAGGTGGAGTTTTCAATTTTTTGAAAATAAGTCACCTATTTTCACTTCGACATTCGCACATTGATCTTGAATCTCTGATTACGAAGAAAATGAAAGTGTCAATGACACTGTAGCTTAACTTGTTAAGACATGTACATGTATAGTATGTGACACAGCAATGACAAACATCTAGGTAATGACCTGATAACAAAGGTACATATAAAGTATTGTAATGGTCTGTACATAAATACTGACCGTAGCCTGTAACAAATGTATAGGTAAAGTATTGTAAAGGTGGGTGACAATCAGATGCTAAACTAGAAAAGAAATCTTTGAGTCCCAGAGTGGGTCTGACTGAACCACAAAATATTTGTTCTCATAGCATAGTGATAACAAAGGCACCCCAAAACACACTCATTCCTGTCCCAAGGTGAAAACAAAGGCACCCAAGAAGTTTCGTGAAGATCAGTTCATAAATACGATCTGTATAGAAGTAGTGACAAAAAACTGATTGGACCTAATTTTGGTACAAAGTGGCCACTGGCAGCCATCTTGAATTTTGGACCGCACCCAGAAACACTTGTTCTCGTCCCAAGGTGATAACAAAGGTACCCAAGAAGTTTCGTGAAGATTGGTTGATAAATACAGCCTCTAGCCCGAGCCGTATTGACATGTGCACTTACAGTGTATAAGTAGCACTGAATAAATCAAAGTTCATCTAATTTGCATAATTTCTGCATGAGAAAAAACCTGTACTATATGTGATGTATTCCATGTTACTAAACATTCATACAAAAATTTATTCAAATCAGAACTTTCATACAGAAGTTCTTACAAAAGACTGATTGCACTAATTTTGGTACAAAATGGCTGCTGGTGGCCATCTTGAATTTCAGACCACACCCAGAAACACTCGTTCTCATCCCAAGGTGATAACAAAGGTACCCAAGAAGTTTCGTGAAGATCGGTTCATAAATACAGACTCTAGCCCGAGCCGTATTGACATGTGTACTTACTCTGTGGAAGTAGCACTGAAAAAATCAAAGTTCATCTAATTTGCATAATTTCTACACAAGAAAAAGTGATGTATCACATGGTACTAAACATTCACACAAAAAATTATAAAACTGAATTGCCCCTTCCAAGTCATCATTCTTATAAAATTTTATTGGAATAGCTACAGCAGTTTGGGAGAAAACTCACTTTTACGATGGATAAGAGATAAAGTGCTATCTCTAAAGCTCACCCTCACCCTGACTTTCAGTCAGGCAAGCTGATAAAAGTGAGAAATGTACAAAGTAAACCAATGCACATTGTGAAGTAAACCACAGATAAAACGTGTTTAAACCTTTGCATCAGCTGAAGTAAATACTGCAAGGAGTTTTACCATGCATTCACAAATACAGTCCATTTCGATGAATGCTTTCTGGACAGGTTGATAGGTGTTGGTGTGTGTCATATTTAAGTAAATTTCTTTGGTCTGTATTGGATTCCATGGCCAATGTTTTCCAAGACAACCCCCTTCGAAGTGGAGGTATGAAATATGGCTCAATGTTGGTCAGTTCCATACCTAAAATGATTATTTATTCATGTGCCCTGTCATGATTATTCTCAGTTATAAAGGGAATTTTCAGATTTAAGCCACAGATTTTAAATGCAGACTTGATTATATGGTGGAGTCAGATTTTAATTTGAATTAAACCTAAAATCCCATACTGGTGTGTCACAATATCTACTCCCCCCCCCCCCCCCCCCCCCCCCAAGATATCTCTTCATCTGCCAGGTGGAAGTTATCCTAGGATATCTTCCCCCCACCCTACATGTCTTCCACCAACCAAAACAAAACATAACAAGAGCACACGTATCGCTGAAGCAATACAATGTCCCCTACCGGACTAATGAGCATTAATAATTATACAACTGTTATAACCTAGATGTGATCAGCATGAATTCCGTTGAAGCGTTTCCAAAAAAAGTCCGGAAAACTGATATTTTGGAGCTTTTCTATATTTCCAAGGGCCATAACTCACACAAGAATAATGCAATCAACATGAAACTCAAACTTGATCTGTAAGTCATCGTTCTATAGTAGGTTACCAAGAATGAAATCATTCAGTTGACGCATTCCCCCAAAAAGTCCGGAAAACTAAAGTATGACTGACAGACTGACGGATGGACAGAGTGCAAATTAAACTTGATCTGTAAGTCATCGTTCTATAGTAAGTTACCAAAAATGAAATCATTCGTTAAAGTGTTTCCAAAAAAAGTCCAGAAAACTGATATTTTGGCACTTTTCCATATTTCCAAGGGCCATAACTGACACAAGAATAAGGCAATCAGCATGAAACACAAACTTGATCTGTAAGTCATCATTCAATAGTAGGTTACCAAAAATGAAATCATTCCGTTGAGGCGTTTCCAAAAAAGTCCGGAAAACTGATATTTTGGCACTTTTCCATACTTCCAAGGGCCATAACTCACACAAGAATAATACTTAATCTGTAAGTCATCGTTCTGTAGTAGGTTACCAAGAATGAAATCATTCGGTTGAAGCATTTCCAAAAAAAGTCCGGAAAACTAAAGTATGACTGACAGACTGACGAATGGACAGAGTGCAAATGAAACTTGATCTGTAAGTCACCGTTCTATAGTAGGTTACCAAAAATGAAATCATTCCATTGAAGCGTTTCCAAAAAAAAGTCTGGAAAACTAATATTTTGGCACTTTTCCATATTTCCAAGGGCGATAACTCACACAAGAATAATGCAATCAGCATGAAACTCAAACTTGATCTGTAAGTCATCGTTCTATAGTAGGTTACCAAAAAATGAAACCATTCCGTTGAAGTGTTTCCAAAAAAAGTCCGGAAAACTGATATTTTGACACTTTTCCATATTTCATAGGGCCATAACTCACACAAGAATAAGGCAATCAGCATGAAACTCAACTTGATCTGTAAGTCATCGTTGTATAGCAGGTTACCAAAAATGAAATCATTCCGTTGAAGCGTTTCCAAAAAAGTCTGGAAAACTGATATTTTGGCACTTTTCCATATTTCCAAGGGCCATAACACACACAAGAATAATACTTGATCTGTAAGTGATCGTTCTATAGTAGGTTACCAAGAATGAAATCATTCGGTTGAAGCATTTCCAAAAAAAGTCCGGAAAACTAAAGTATGACTGACAGACTGAAGGATGGACAGAGTGCAAATGAAACTTGATCTGTAAGTCACCATTCTATAGTAGGTTACCAAAAATGAAATCATTCTATTGAAGCGTTTCCAAAAAAATGTCCGGAAAACTGATATTTTGGCACTTTTCCATATTTCCAAGGGCCATAACTCACACAAGAATAAGGCAATCAGCATGAAACTCAAACTTGATCTGTAAGTCATCGTTCTATAGCAAGTTACCAAAAATGAAATCATTCCATTGAAGTGTTTCCAAAAAAAAGTCTGGAAAACTGATATTTTGGTGCTTTTCCATATTTCCAAAGGCGATAACTCACACAGGAATAATCCAATCAGCATGAAACTCAAACCTGATCTGTAAGTCATCGTTCTATTGTAGTTTACCAAAAATGAAATCATTCCGCTGAAGCGTTTCCAAAAAAAACTCTGGAAAACTAAAGTGTGACTGACAGACTGACAGATGGAGAGTGCAAACCTATAGTCCCCTCCGGCGATGCCGGTAGGAGACTAAAAATAAAACTACTTATAATAACATAACATTTATTTACTGAATTTTCATCACATTAACATTGAAAAGTTGTTCAAACTCTTGAATACATACATTTATACATTTCCTTTTAAGTTCCTGTCCAAACATGTGGATGAAAAGGTTGTATGAATGTCTTCAGGACTTTGACAAGGTGGCGGGGAATTATCCAGGCCTGGTTATCTTCCCCACCCCTCCTGGTGGAAGGAAAAAATTCTTCCAATCTTATACTGTTAAATAACAAGAGCAGTGAATTAGGAATAGACAATCTTAGAACCTTTACAGCAATTTCTTGGACAATGAAAGTGTCAATGACACTGTAGCTCTACTTGTTTAAGACACGTACATGTATAGTATGTGACACAGCAATGACAAACATCTAGGTAATGACCTGATAACAAAGGTACATGTAAAGTATTGTAACGGTCTGTACATAAATGCTGACCGTAGCCTGTAACAAATGTGTAGGTAAAGTATTGTAAAGGTGGGCGACAGTTAGAGGCTAAACTAGAAAGAAATCTTTGAGTCCCAGAGTGGGTCTGACTGAACCCCAAAATATTTGTTCTCAAGGCACAGTGATAACAAAGCCACCCAAAAATGCCCGTTCCTGTCACAAGGTGATAACAAAGGTACCCCAAGAAGTTTCGTGAAGATCAGTTCATAAATACAGACTCTAGCCTGAGCCGTATTGACATGTGCACTTACTGTGTATAAGTAGCACTGAACAAATGAAAGTTCATCTAATTTGCATAATTTCAGCACGAGAAAAAAACCTGTATTATATGTGATGTATTCCATGTTACTAAATATTCCTACAAAAATTTATTCAAATTAGAACTTTCATGCAGAAGTTTTGTACAAAAAACTGATTGCACTAATTTTGGTACAAAAACACTCGTTCTCATCCCACGGTGATAACAAAGGTACCCAAGAAGTTTTGTAAAGATCGGTTCATAAATACGGCCTCTAGCCTGAGCCGTATAGAAGTTGTGTACAAAAAACTGATTGGACCTAATTTTGGTACAAAATGGCCACTGGCAGCCATCTTGAATTTTGGACTGCACCCAAAAATACTCGTTCTCGTCCCAAGGTGATAACAAAGGTGCCCAAGAAGTTTCGTAAAGATCAGTTCATAAATACGGCCTCTAGCCCGAGCCGTATTGGCATTTGCACTTACAGTGCTGAAAGTAACGCTAAATAAATCAAAGTTAGTCTAATTTGCATAATTTACGCATAAGAAAAAAACCTGTATTATATGTGATGTATCCCATGGTACTAAACATTCATATGAAAAAATTATTCAAATCTGAGATTTCACATGGAAGTTCTGCGCAAAAGTCTGATTGCACCTAAATTTGGTACAAAATGGCTGACAGCGGCTGTCTTAAATTTCGGACCGGACCCAAAAACACTCGTTCTTGTGTCACGGTGATAACAAAGGTACCCAAGAAGTTTTGTAAAGATCGGTTCATAAATACGGCCTCTAGCCTGAGCCGTGTGTACGGTACGCCGGACGGACCGATGGACAGATGGACGACAGGCCATGGCAATACCTCAAGTTTGGCTTTGCCAAAGTTGAGCTAAAAATGGAAGAGGGGTGGGGGGGGGGAGGGGAGAGGAGGTGTCCAAGCCTGATTATCTTACCCCTCACCCACAGCATTTTATTTAAAAAAAAGGTTTTATTTACACTCTCACCCAACCATAACAAAGTCCTAACAATGGTTGGAAAGACTGTATTAATGTCTACAGGACTTTGACAAGGTGAGAGGGACGGTGGGAGGGGGGGGGCGAGAGATATCCAGGCTTGGTTGTCTAAAAATTCTTTTAATCGTATACTGTTAAATAACAAAAACAGTGAATCAGAAATAGACAATCTTAGAACTTTGCAGCAATTTTTTGGAACAAAAATGGAAGGGGGTGGAGGGGAAGATGTCTAGGCCTGATTATCTTCCCTCTCACCCATTCAAAAACCATAGCATTTTATTTGAAAAACACATAAATAGGTTTTATTTTCTCTCACCCAACCATAAAGTCCAAACAATGGTTGTAAAGGTTGTATGAATGTCTACAAGGTGATGGGGGTGGGGGTGGGGTGGGGGGGGGAGATATCCAGGCCTTGTTACCTAACCCCCACCCATGTCAAAATATAATATATAAACCTTGAATGAAAAACATTCTCCCAATCTGATACTGTTAAATAAAAAGAGCAGTGAATTAGAAATATACAATCTTAGAACTAAAATATAACACAGTCATGAAAAAAGGAAGATATATATTTATTTTAATGAGACACTATTAAATCTATCTTATCTGCCGAATTAGAATTAGCCAATCTTACAATCTTTGTAACAGTTTTTCAAATTTTGACAGGTTGAGGGGGAAGATGTCCAGGCCTGGATACCTTCGCCCTCACATTGTCAAAATATTTATCAACTGTGAAAACAAATTTTGGAATGCTGTACCAGGGACCAGCCTAGGGGGAATTTTAGGGAGACTTCAAGTCTCCCTCCAGAAAAAATATGGAGACTGCAGAGTCATGTAGGGAGACTTCATAGGCAAGTGGGGGAAAATTAAGAATATTCATGTACCACCCCCGCCACCCCTTCAAATTTTAAATTTATGGTCCTCCATTAACGTACAAATAATCCAGGTCCAGTTGTCTATGATGCATCTGTGCCAGGTTAAAAAATCACAATGTAATTATTGACTGAAAATCCCCCACTGCTACCTTCTCCTTCATGACCCCTCACCTCTTCTTCGTGCCAATCCCCCATCACCCTCCTGTGGTTGCCTTTCAACAAAGTCTATTAAGCTAATAATTTCCTAAGTCTGAAAGTGTGAACAGGACCAGATGTAAGAAGGTTGCTTGGGAGGTACTTTGTTAGTTAATAAACAAAATACATTCTGGGGTCGAGTATTTTGTAAAAGAAATGTCATTCCGCATCATTTTTATGGTATTCCGGTGTCATTCCACGTCATTTCATGTCATTCCGATGTTTAGGAGGACCCTTTTTCAAGATCGTCCACATGCGCACTTGTGTCCTGTACAAAGCTTTTCTTGACATCACTAAAGCTTTTTTTCATGTGTTTCAATTCCATTCGTGTTTTTCTGGGAATAGACAGCCCAACAGTTAACAGTCGTCAGCAAATCGAAATGAAAATAATGTGTTATAAAATACGTCCATTGTGTATACATTTTCGGCATCCTAAGCGACGTAACCTACTTTCAAACTGGGTTGTTTTGTTGAGTCGCGTAAGTCACCTATTTTCGTTTCGACACGTGAAGCTCCGACTGGAACGCAACAAAATAGAAATAAAAAAATCCACCAAAAGCGACAATGGACAATTGCTTGTCGTGTGATTTCAAATAAATGGACGTTTATTTGACGAATTAAAATGCCCATTTATCACACTCGAGCACATTCGATTTTTGAAAATACTCGTTTTCATGTAAACCTCGCATCACTCAGTTCAGCCTTTTCTCATTTTGGCCAATTTTTAGAGGGCGACTTGTAATCGCCCCGACTATTTTTCTAGGCGACTTTGGGCTTAGAAAGGCGACTTAATCGCCCTAGTCGCCCTCACGGCTGGTCCCTGTGCTGTACTAATATTTGTACACTAATGAATTAGAAACAGCCTATCTTAGAACCTTTATAACTTTTTTTAAAGATTCTGACAGTGTGAGGAGGAAGATGAACTGTTTCTAAAATTCATTCAAAATATTTCTCTCCTTAACTTATTCCACATTTTGTTATGTGTTCCTGAGTAATTTTATACAAGGATTTATCTGTTTAATATCAAATGTAATCAAATATTGTGAAATAATAGTACAAGAAACAAAATTAGATGAATACATCTAAAAATTTAGGTGAGGTGGGGGAACATATCAATGATGGGGTGGGGTGGGGTGGGGGTGGTAGATATCCTAAGATATCAGATATCTTACCCGGGGGGGGGGGGGGGGGGGGGGGGGGGGGGGATATCCTACTACACTGGAATTGAAATTAAACTTTGTGCGTTTATTCTTCTTGATAACTTGTTGAAAATATTCTGGAGTTTTTCCTCACTAATTTATAAATAAAATTAAAATCTAACCCAGTTTGCAACATGCAATACCTGACATATGAAAACTAGAACTATCACTGAAGGTGATTAATACCCCCGCTTTGGGTTTTTAGAGGAATGCACTTCTGATCATGTAGGTGAAGGCCATAAGGAAATGTATACATAAAGATCATTTTTTTGTTGTTGAAATTTGTATTTGCATGTGGCCTTCCACAGAACAGCACTGAATACTTAAAGAGCCCACACATATATGGTTTACATTTGGAAAAACATATTTACAATGTGCAACATGTATTCAAAATCAGTTCATTAATGTAGGAGAAGTTACACACACAAGAATCCCATTTGAAAACCCATAATAAATCCAAGTTAAAGGGAGATAACCTGGTTAAAATTGTCGCAGATCAAAAATTTGGGAATATGCGTATGTTCACTTAGTTGTGATAATGTTTGAAAGGTTTCGTCAAAATTGATTGATAAATGTAGGAGGAGTTGCACGCACAAGAATTTAATGTAGAAACCCATAATAAATCTAAGTTAAAGGGAGATAACCTAGTTAAAATAGCCACAGCTAAAAAATTTTGGAATATGCGCATGTTCACTTAGTAGTGATGATGTCTGTAAACTTTCGTCCAAATTGATTGATAAATGTAGGAGGAGTTGCGCACACAAGAATTTCATGCAGAAACCCATATTAAATCAAAGTTCAAGAGAGATAACCTGGTTAAAATTGTCGCAGATCAAAAAGTTTGGAATATGCACATGTTCACTTAGTAGAGATGATGTTTGAAAGGTTTCATCAAAATCGGTTCATTAATGTAGGAGGAGTTGCGCACACAAGAATTTGTTCGAACGGAAAGACATAATAAATCTAAGTCAAAGGGAAATAACCTGGTTAAAATTGTCGCAGATCAAAAATCTTGGAATATGCGCATGTTCACTTAGTAGTGATGATGTCTGAAAAGTTTTGTCCAAATTGATTGATAAATGTAGGAGGAGTTGCACGCACAAGAATTTCATGTAGAAACCCATAATAAATCTAAGTTAAAGGGAGATAACCTAGTTAAAATTGCCACAGCTCAAAAATTTTGGAATATGCGCATGTTCACTTAGTAGTGATGAGGTCTGTAAACTTTCGTCCAAATTGATTGATAAATGTAGGAGTTGTGCACACAAGAATTTCATGTAGAAACCCATATTAAATCAAAGTTCAAGAGAGATAACCTGGTTAAAATTGTCGCAGATTAAAAAGTTTGGAATATGCACATGTTCACTTAGTAGAGATGATGTTTGAAAGGTTTCATCAAAATCGGTTCATTAATGTAGGAGGAGTTGCGCACACAAGAATTTGTTTGGATGGAAAGACAAAATAAATCCAAGTCAAAGGGAGATAACCTGGTTAAAATTGTCGCAGATCAAAAATCTTGGAATATGCGCATGTTCACTTAGTAGTGATGATGTCTGAAAAGTTTTGTCCAAATTGATTGATAAATGTAGGAGGAGTTGCGCACACAAGAATTTCATGTCCGGAAAGACGGACGGACGGACGGACGGACGGACGGACGTACGGGGCGATTCCTATATAGCCCCCACTTCTTCGAAGCGGGGGTATAATTAATTTTTGTACAAATTTTGTTTCTTTGAAAACATACCACACCAACACAACCTGCCATACCCTTATCCTTATCTCCAACTGTAAAAATATAACAATTTGGGGGTGGGGGGATCCAAGAAAAAACCTTGGAAAGGCCAGAGAATGTCAAAGGACAAAATTTAGGCTGAAGTGGACTGACCAGGAGTCGAAAATGCATGGTGACCAGGCCTGGTGGACGAAATATAGTAAACAGGAAGATACCTATTGTCAAACTCCCACCTGTCATCCGCAATCCAAAGTTCCTCATTTTTGAAGATAAATTATGCATTTATATGTGTGAAATGTTGGGTTAGGATTTGTGTTGGTGTGTCTGGTATATAAAGAAACAAAATTTGGTAAAAAAAATTTCAGTTCCCAGATTGGTATAATAGTAATGAGAAGAGGAGCTACATCTGTAATTTGGTGCTCAGCTAAGAAAGAAAGTAGTATTTGTAGTGAAAATAATGGTGTTTCAAAGACTACAGAAGAATTCAGGTTCAACAGACAGAGTTTGGAATTCACCAACTCATTTAGCCGAAGCGAAAGACACAACTCTTGCATGTTAGAAATCTCATATCAGCACAAATACGAGGCTCAAAATGCACCTCCTCACCCCCCCCCCCCCCCCCCCCCCCACAAAATTATTATTATTTATTATTTATTGGTGCTTAACACCACATCAGCAGCTAAGGCTATATCATGGCGAGAAACCAGTGGAAAGTAAAAAGTCATTATCATTTGAGAAGGAAAAAGATTGAATAAAAAATCGAAAATAACTACAATAGATCTGTCAAAGACTGGAGTGATTAAATCAACAATAGGTAATGAGATAAGAGAAGTGATTAACTTATAAATCAACCTGATGAATTGAGACTTGAAGAGTCTTGATTACAAGAATAAAAACAATTTAAAATTTATTAAAAAGGTTGATTTCCTTCAAGAACGACAGAACTTTATGAGGATTTGTACTGCAAAATAGATCTCGAAGAGACACAATATTAAAATACTGTCGTCTACTAAGATTAAAATCAGTACAATGTAAAAGAATGTGGATGTCGAGTATGACCAATATGACATCGCGTCAAAACTGCAACATCCTTTCTATAAAGGTTACTTGATGGGTAGTGATCTGAAATAGTTGGTCAGAAGCGATGAGTTTGTTATTTGTCGCTCCATCCCAATCAGCCTGCAACATAGATTTGATGTCCCCCCACTCCCTCCCCCCCCCCCTCCACAAAAGAAGGCAAAGTAGTAACCATTTAGACTTTAATCTAAGTATTTAAGAAAGAAATGCTTTATCTGATTAGATCTCCTAACGAACAACAATGTTTCTGATGGCACAGAATGATAGCCCTTTATAGTAACTGCTTGATGACCATTCATATCAAAGAGGAAGACCAAAAAATCTCCTATCTCTGCAATGGACAGATTTTTGTAGCTGACATCGTTTGCTTGAAACTAATGAGTAAAGACAGATTACTTAGCCCTGTAAGTTGAACCAGCAGATCTGCATCTAGATGCAGAAAATGTATTCCACTGGTTTTCTGGAAAACCTCGATGTCCGAGACAGGACCTGGTAAAAGATGGGCATTAAGGTGCCACTGTTTCACTTCAAATGGATATCTCAGTGGTTGACCTTGAGTAAGTAGATTGTAGCATAGAGGCAGGCATATTGGAAGGTCCTGTGGAAGTGGTCAGCTCTGACTGACCAAAACTTTCTCAGGTGTTAAGAGGAGCACTCAGAATGAGCCTGCAGTGCAACCATCTGATTTTAAGAACGCACAGAATGACTGGTGTTGGTAGAAAGGCAGAGCCATCCAGTCAATCAACAGAGCATCGGCTGCATATGATTCACTAGGAGGGATATCGGGCATCTCAAAGCCAGAGCAATTGCTAACAACTTCTTCTGGTTGATATTCAGAACTGCTTGATCCTCCAATCATTTTCCTTGTATTTGTAGCCTTAAGATTATTGAGGGTTACTCTAGGCATTGCCATTCTCAAGATTAAGAAGGTGCTAAATAATAATAATGAAAGGGAAAAATAACAATTACAATACACTTCAATGTTGACAAAAAGAAGTACAACTAGATGATTTTGATATTGCAGAGCAATTATCTTGAAGTCATCCAACGAAGCAAAAATTAGCAAACTTAGCAATTTGTGTTGCTTTTCAAAATATGCAGCAGCTAGCTATTCCTGCACATGACTGAAAATTTTATGGAAATCCCTTGAAAAATTAGCTGAGAAAAGTTTTGATGAGAAAGAGGTAATTTGACTACCCCCTTGCTGGGATAGGTCCACTTAAGACATAATTCATTGCCACGGGTGCAGAGACAGGACTAAATCAAACTTGCATCTTCAAGACCATCGCCAATGGGTCCCGGCACTGCCTTTAAAACTTAGATGATCTCCAGAAGTTGAAAGTGAAGAGAAATCACGGGTGGGTTAATGTCGAAAAAGTTAAAAAATTTATAGTAATTTATATATTTTTTATACTTGCCAATGACCCAGACTTAGCTGGTGCTAACTCTAAAAAATCTAGGGCCAAACACAAATTTTGCCCCCCAATCCCCAAAATTTGCATCTAAAACCAAAAGAAATCATGTCCTAAAGGATCTCCATACTTTGCCCCCACTGCGCATGCGCAGTGTCAAGGACGTTCCGAAATTGGCGCCAATCACCATTCTAACTGGCAGTGCCTGGTCAGCGCTATGTACTCAGCGGGGAGGTAAGAGTTCCCAACTCCTGGGAGGGCCATCCCCGTCTGGGTCATTGGTAAGTATAAAAAATATATAAATTACTATAAATTTTTTAACATTTTTATACTGTACCAATGACCCAGACTTAGCTGAATAGTAAAAGGCTGGAGGGCCTAGGACATAGAGGAAAATCCAATAAGCTCAACTATATAATATAGAGTGAACCCCTCAAGGAGAAAAGGAGTATTAGGCTTTACATGTATCTTTCTTATTTTATTATAAATTAGAAAGATACAATACCCTTCATAATTGAGCACAATAACATTCATGTTCTCTATTAACATCCAGTATAACCCATTATACTAATTATTTTTAAAGTAAGCCAATAAATAAAGTTAGTCCAGAGAATTGAGACTCTTTATATTCATTAAAAGTGTCCGAGGATTGTATATTAACGCCCGTTTGACACTTGACATATACAAATGCTTCACACCGAGCTACACTTTAAAAATATGACATGAATGAATTTTTAACATTAATATTACACTTTAAAACCATCCCGGAAACGACTCAGAATTACTGACTCCGGAGGAGGAATTCCCTTGCTTTTCACTATAAAGCAGGTGACCTAAGGGAACACCCTCCCCCCCCCCCCCCTTCCCCTTGCCCTGGGTCAAATAGCCCAGAGCGAAGAGGGCAGCAGGACGGAGTCACTGCCGGAACAGAAAGCCTGCATAACTATAGTTGCAACTGTTTAGTGGACGACATTCTGAGCAACAGATAACGGACCTAAACAATGCAGGTCTCCAGAAATGGACTCAATATTTCTGAGATAAAAATTCGTGAATGTGGATGGCTGAGACCAATAAGCAGCCTTCATTAAATCTGTAATAGCCACACTATTAGCATAAGCCCAAGATGTAGAAAGAGCTCTTACTTCATGAGAAGAAATCTTAAGCACAGACTGCTGGGAAGAAGATAAACTTTCATAAGCAGTACGGATAGTTAATTGAATCCATCTAGCAATAGAATGGACCGAAATGTCCTTTCTATTAGGCATCAGAGACAGAAAGAAACGTTTTCGTCCCTTTCTGATAAACTGAGATCTCTGTTTATAAATGCGTAAAGCTCTAACAGGACAGAGTAAAGGCCTACGCCCGTCTGAAGACGGAAGAGCCTTAATAACAATAGGTTCCGGATATTTATTAGGAGCCTGATTCTTAGCTAAAAATCCAACATTAGTAGTGAAGGTGATAGTGTTCCCGACTCTATGATAGTGAGAATCGTCCACCGATAGTGCATGAAGCTCACTGACTCTTCTAGCAGAAGAGAAAGCTAAGAGAAAAGCTGTCTTATACAACAAGAATTTGAAATCTACTGTCCCAAGAGGCTCAAATGGCTTTTCCTTAAGTTTAAGAAGAACCCAAGCTAAATTCCACTTAGGAATTAACCTAAGAGTTCTGGGTCTATTTATCGAGATGTTTCTATCTAACTTAGATAAAGAGACATTAGATCCAATTTGTAAACTATCATGATGTGCATAGGTATCAGATAACATAGACCTATAACCCTTAATAGTAACAGGCTGCAGTTTGATTTCGTCAAACAAGTATACTAGAAAGTTTGCAATGTCTGGTATGGAGGAATAAAAAATATCAACAGAATGATCCCTACACCAACGGCGAAAAACCTTCCACTTAGCCGCATAATTTAGCGAAGAGGAGGTCCTCCTACAGTTAGAAATCGCGTCCACTGCTCGTCCTGTAAAGTGCTTGCCATGCAAGAAGGACTGCACAACGGAAAAACGTGAAGGTTGAGACCTTGCGGGTTGTGATGAAGTCGACGCGGTTTCCCCTGCGAAAGAAGATCCTCCCGTGGAGGAAGCTTTCGCGGTAGGTCCCACAACAGACACCTGAGTAGATTTATCCACGGTCTCTGTGGAGACAGAGATGCTACCAACAGAATCTTGCACTGAGATTGTTTTATCTTTAGCAATATTTGCTGATTCATCGGCGCTGGAGGATATGCATATCCTATCATTCCGTCCCATGAGATCGATAGAGCGTCTACTGCAAATGCTCTTGGATCCGGGCACGGTGACACATACGTCTGCAACTGATTGTTGAGATGTGTCGCAAATAAGTCTATCATTGGCCGTTCCCACTGGTAGCAAATCTGATTGAATACTTGTTTGCTGAGAGTCCACTCCGACGGCAACAAGCGACCCTTCCGTGAAAGGGAGTCTGCTAGTACATTCAGACGACCCGGTATATGACGGACCGAAAGTAGAACCTGATGTTCTAGAGCAAACAGAAGGATTCTCTCCGTTAGATTGAATAACGGAACGGAAGGAGTGCCTCCCTGGTTCCGTATATACGCCACTACTGTCGTATTGTCGGACAGAATTTGGACATGAGCTTTGTGAATAATGTCCATCCAATGACGTAACGCAAGCCAAATTGACATCATTTCCTTGATGTTTATGTGCTTGGTTAGGAACTGTGGATCCCAAGGACCCTGGCATCTCGAATCCGTTGGGATCAATGTTGCACCCCAACCTGTTTGACTGGCATCCGTCATAATGGTAAAACTCGGATCCGGCAACTGCAGCGGAACTCCCTGAGTTAACCACTGAATGTTTGCCCAAGTCTGAATCTCTTGTTTCACTTGATCTGACAAGAGAACATCTATGTCGAGCGAATGAATCTTCACACTCCAATTCTGAGTTAAGAAAATTTGGAGAGGACGAGTGCGCAACCGCCCCATCGGAATGAGATCCGCGGCGGCTCCGCACAAACCTATCAGTCTCATAAACTCCCTCGCTGTGACTTTGTCTGCATGAAGACAATAGGGAGCGTAACAACTGACTAATTTTGCTCTGGTTAACGGCAGACGAACGAGATTGTTGTGCGTCTCGAAGCTCATTCCCAGATGAGTGAATGACTTGGACAGCACCAGCTCCGACTTCTCCTCGTTTATAACAAAACCGAGACGTCAGAGCAATAGAAGCAGATTCTGCACATCGTTCTGAAGCGTTAACTCGTTGCCGTACCTCTGAAGAATGTCGTCCAGGTAGGCCGACGTTACCGCAGACGAATGAGCTCGGAAATACATCATTACCGAGTTCATTACCCGAGTGAAAGCCCAGGGTGCTAGGTTCAATCCGAAGCACATCGCCCGGAATTGATACACAACTCCTAGGACTGCGAAGCGTAGATACTTTCTGAATGTCGGATGTACCATGATATGAAAGTACGCATCCTTGAGATCTATGCTTGTAGCATAATCGTTCACCCGAATACTCGCTCTGACTGACCGAATCGTCTCCATATAAAATTTCGGAGCGACGATCAGCTTGTTTATCCAGCGCAAATCTATGACTGGACGGAACGAGCCGTCTGGTTTGGGAACCAGAAACAGATGGCTGTAGAATCCCAGTGTTTCCTGGTCTTCTACGACCTCTACCGCATCCTTCATTAAAAGAGACTGCACCTCCGATAAGAGAGCTTCTCTTTTCTGCGGATTTGACAAAAGTTGAGTCCATTTTGGACTTCGAGTTAACGGAGGCTTTCGTTTGAAGGATATTCTTAGACCTTCCGAAATCACCCCTCTCACCCAAGGGTCGTCCGTAATCGACGCCCACTCTTCTGAAAAACTCGACAACCTTCCGCCAACCGGAACGCGATAGAGGTTGAAGCCATCACTTCCTGAACCTGCGAGGCCTGCGGGAGGAGAAACCACGTCCTCCACGACCCGCACCTCGTCCCGTCGACCTCGGGGCGTCTGACCGATTGTCCCGGCCTGAAGGACGTCCCGCACGAGGGTCGCTGCCTTGACGGTCTCTTGAATAAGACCAAGAGGACGCACCGGAACCTCTATAGGAACCTTTCTTGGGCGCATTAGACCCAGAAGTGCCTGTCTTATTCTTCTCTGTCGTATCCGACTTTTTGGAAGCGGATTTAAACAACAGAGAATCTGAAGCTTTCTTCGTAATTTTATCGTAGATTGCAGAAAGCTTGCCATCGAATAGAAGTTCTCCGGAGACCGAAGTGACTCTGAGAGAGTTCTTCACCTTACTATCCACGCGTGTGGATGTAGCTAAGGCTGTGTCACGTCTAACCAACTCCAGGTTTGCCACTGAAAGGGCGGAGTTATACGTGGAATAAGCCACTGCCCTTGAAAGAAGTCCTAATGAGGATTGTATATCCTGAAATTCTTTCCCTTGAAGACGCAGTGATAACGCCTTTGTAAGGTGGTCTGCGTAAGATAAAGCGTCTAAACTGGCCCTGTTAGACGTGATTGTCGTATCCAACACCGCGGTTGGAACGGACATAGACGACGGTAACGACAATTCTAAGTCTTCCGCCTCGTTGTCAAGACGCAGAGGAACTCTCGGAATACCCTGACCTGCCGTATCGAATTTATTCCTTGCATTAATGAAAGGCAGGTTAAGAGCATTGGAGGACAAGAAACCAGCTTTGCCTGTTTTGGAAGCAAGCTTGAATATAGCGTCGTTCAATAATTTAAATGTTCTTGTGACATTATTGGACTGAGACGGAAACTCAGGGACAATGTCTCTGAACCGCTCAAAGAATTCAGTGTCCAATGACGCTATTATTCTCTTGTCCAGAACCGCAGCAGTCTGGCCCGACGGAACAACGTGAGGAAGGAAGTGCCGGATAAAATCCACGGCAGCTTTATGTTGTTCCGAAAGGGATAGCTCCAAGTCATCCGTATCCCTTTCACCATCTGGTCGGACCTCACGATGCTCCCGGTCGTCCGCACCCGATGCTTCGGCGGAGCGTACCGACCCAGCTCCGTCAGATAATTCCCGATCCGACACCGATTCTGTCGGCTGCTGGGATGCTGCGATAATTTGTGCTATCTGAGCAAGCACGTCCGTCATCGAGGCCTGCGGAGTGGCGGTCTTTCGCTGCTTCACCGCGGGAAGCTCCGCATCAACTGACTCCCGCATACTCTTCCTATGCGAACATCCGGAGTCTACCAGCCTTGTGTCCCTGGCTACCGGATGGCGTGACCTGGTCGCCGAAGAATCCTTTATCGGCGAAGCCGGTAGAATCTCCGCGGTCACATATCCAAGGTGCGGACGTGTGCGCTAGTGAGAGGATGAGGAAGCCTGCGCAGTCTCCGCGGACTGCCTAAACAACGGAGCGTCCCGAGCGAGGGACATGTGCTCCGCTTGCGACACATTTTGTACCACAACATCAGGTCCCTGATGTTGTTGTACGAGAGAGGGGCCTCTCTCCCTCGCGGCCCGGCTGGACCTGGACGAGCTAGGAACCGGACTAGAAGGCTTCTCCGATCTCTCCTAACATCTGCCGTCACTGGGTGTGCACCTAGTATATTTATAGTGCTCGCATCACCCAACATTTCCTCCTGGACCGCAACGGACGAACCCGGCTGCCGAACCATTCGGTGAATGGACGCTACACCGGGCGAGCTAGCGGCCGACAGCGCCGTCGATCCTACTAGGGACCTCTTAGGCAACTGTCGTATCTCCATGAGCACTTTTGCCGCTAACTCTTCATTCAATTGTGACGACGGAAGCGCACTCTTGGAAGATAACATGGAAACAACACCCTGTTCTTGTTCCTCTGAAATAGAAACTGATAGACTAGAGTGACCCTGCGGAGAAAGGACCCGTATAGCCCCTTCTCCACTAACAACATACCGTGACACACGTTTCCAATGTTTGTCATCCCAATATTGATATATTGAACAGGAGTTAGTGCGATTACACTGATTACAATTAATACAATGATCATGAAAGTCAGAGGAAGATTTCTTCCTTTTACAATTTGAACAATGTCCTTTCATTGTGAAAAAACAACAAGTCCTAGTACTCGCACAAACCCCTAAACACAAAGATACATAATAACATGATCCATTAATATTGAAAAAAGCAAATGAAATTCAAAATAATTTTTGAAAAATATTTTTTCAGCAAAGCCCAATTTCTGAAAAGTAACGTTGAGCCCCAATGGATCCCAAGGGTAAGTGTGGTCAAAAAAATTTTAAAATTATTTTAAATAATTATTGCAACACTTACGGATAATAATAATGTATCTTGTAGTGAGATAAACTACTCCAAAGGCAAAAAGTCCCCCTCAAAAGAGACTGTTGCCAATGTAAACAAGAAGTGTATAAACACCAGAAAACATGACTCCAGGCAGTGACAATACTGGCCCGAAATCAGTTATCAAAATTACACACTATCTGATGCAAAACAGAGACTTCCAGAGAAGAATCTGCAGAACATCAGATGGCAGATGCAGAACACAACGTCTAAACACCTATGGGTGAAAACGTAAACATGGGGAAAATAACAGAATTCATTCTGTAACCAAGCTAATTCTCCCAAGAAATTTTAGGAGTAATCTTACTCAAAATAAGCCAAAAGAATGGGAGAATAGCAAGGGGGGACTTACAGGATAAGGAGAGAGGAAACACTGAATAAGCAGTGCAACTTCCAAGTAAGAATGACAACATCAGGCCCATGCCTCGAAAATAGGCAACTTAACATAATTTTATAACAAAATTTCAAGTTACAGCCCTGATTATTTTCTGTCACTCCTTTTTCCTCTCCTCCTTCTCTATCCTCCTTAGAATCACCATTTCTCCAATATTTATGTGTCTGGCATCATTTAAACTGAGATTTACAAGCACAAAGATCAGTGAGATGTTAACTGATGAAGGGCCAAACCAAGAATGGTGATTGCGCCAATTTCGGAACGTCCTTGACACTGCGCATGTGCAGTGGGGGCAAAGTATGGAGGTCCTTTAGGACATGATTTCTTTTGGTTTTAGATGCAAATTTTGGGGATTGGGGGGCAAAATTTGTGTTTGGCCCTAGATTTTTTAGAGTTAGCACCAGCTAAGTCTGGGTCATTGGTACAGTATAAAAATCTTGTAATTTGGCTAATTTGACATTCAAATTAAAGAAATACAAGTGCCAGACATATGCTGTGTCCAAATCACTGACCACATCTATTTGAAATTTTCAGAATTTGTTCTACGATCCCTATCCGACATTTTCATATATTTGTTGAGTGCCATGACCATATGGAAGCACTGTGGATTGAGTGGAAACCAAGAGGACGATTCGTCCCAGCTTTATTTTCAATGCAATGACTTTTCCACTCATTACTAACCTGTCACAGGCCTAGTTTGGCATTATTTCTGTCTATTTGATTAACTGTTCAACTCTAACCACTCGCACCTTTATATATGACCGGACGATGGGAGTTGAACAGTTTATCTTAGACCATCTTAAACTGACTACCCAGCCATTCCATACAAGATACCCAGATCATCGGCCACTGATAAATGAAGATTTTTATGTCATATATAGATAACTTTTTAGAAACACACTACAGACATGAAAAAGAGGTACATTTCAAGTTTTTATTTATCCCACTCGTGGACGGGTTGTTTGAAACTTTGTGGCAGGGAGGTAGACACGCGTATTAAACAGTGTTATGAGAAGTGAATCAAGATCTGAAGGTATCATATTGAACCTTCAGAAGTGCAGTCATCCTTGTTGTTGATGTTGTGAACAAGTGATTCCAGCAGATAGAACTGAGAATTGCATACAGCACTACAGCACACCTCTGTGCATCTTTGATATTTGCTTCCTCCAACACCTGTAGATTTGAAAGTGGGTGTGTCACAAGCATGCCCTGATCACAGTGGCCTCCATTATTCCAAACCTCAAAATATGCAGAAACAGTGTAGGATCGAATAAATGTCTCCAAACGACAAAATCTGCTTGTAACACAGGCTTTTACCCAGGATGAATATTCTGATGGTTATGACCTTTATCCTTTTTATGAAGACGTATATTTGACAGATCTTCACTCACACCTAGCATCTTAAGCGGAACCTTAATACGCATCGTCTGACATTCTTATACCAGAATATTCTATCCATCTTCAAGCCTATGATTGTGTCCAGGGTGTCTTCCCACTAGACCAATTCCCTTTAGACCAATTCCCTTTAGGCCAATTACCCTTAGACAAACTACATAGTGTTATTGATTAAGGGTTGATTAAGGATAATTAAGAAAACATTTATTTACTGATAAGCACTTTATTTGATAAAAAAATGCTGATAGGATCACCGATCCTATGTCGAGTTTTGACAGCACAAAAGTCGGTTTAATCATTATCAACTTATCGTCCGGAAACCAATTGTTTACAATTTACTATGTGAAGGGTCACTGTGACCTTGACCTTTGACCTAGTGATTCCAAAATAAATAGGGCTCTTTCTTGCACCAATGCCAACCTACCTATGAAGTTTCATGGACGTAGGTGGAACCATTGTCAAATTATTATCGGGAAACCAATTGTTTATGATTTATTATGTTCAAGGTCACTGTGACCTTGGCCTTTGACTTAGTGAGTCCAAAATAAATAGGGGTCTCCACTCACCTAGGCCAACCAACCTATGAAGTTTCATGAATGTGGGTCAAACCATTATCAAGTTATCGTCCGGAAACCAATTGTTTACGATTTACAATGTTGAAGGTCACTGTGACCTTGACCTTTCACCTAGCGAGTCCAAAATAAATAGGGTTCTTCTTCTCACTGATGCCAATCTAACTATGAGGTTTCATAAACATGGGTCAAACCATTATCAAGTTACCATCCGGAAACCAATTGTTTTGATTTACTATGTTCAGGGTCACTGTGACCTTGACCTTTGACCTATTAAGTCCAAAATAAATAGGGTTCTTCCTCTCATGAAGGCCAACCTACATATGAAGTTTCATGAATGTGGGTTGAACCATAGTCAAGTTATCATCCGGAAACCAATTGTTTATGGTCACTGTGACCTTGACCTTTCACCTAGCAAGTCCAAAATAAATAGGGTTCTTCCTCTCACTGATGCCAACCTACCTATGAAGTTTCATGAACGTGGGTCGAAACATTATCAAGTTATCATCCGGAAACCAATTGTTTACGATTTACAATGTTGAAGGTCACGTTGACCTTGACCTTTGACGTAGCGAGTCCAAAATCAATAGGGTTCTTCCCCTCACCAAGGCCAATCTACCTATGAAGTTTCATGAATGTGAGTTGAACCATTATCAAGTTATCATCCGGAAACCAATTGTTTAAGATTTACTACGTTCAAGGTCACTGTGACCTTGACCTTCGACGTAGCATGTCCAAAATCAATAGGGTTCTTCCTCCCACCAAGACCAACCTACGTATGAAGTTTAATGAATGTGAGTTGAACCACTATCAAGTTATCATCCGGAAACCAATTGTTTACGCCCGCCCGCCCGCCATTCACTAAACTATAAGTCGAGTTTGACTTCGTCACAACTCGACTAAAAATATTTATACGCATAACATACAAAAAATATAGGTTTATAACATTTCAGTTTATAAAATATCAACAGAAAATAAGCAGACTATCATCTGAAAAATTAGGTCCCCATAGGGTGAATTTGGTGATGCTACCCTGCACAGCAGGGAAGCATCACTAAATTTACCCTCTGTGAACCTCAATCTGAATTAAGGTCTCAAACATAAACAGAAAGAGGTACCCAACTGACCCACTGTATGGGATAGCAACAGCAAATTCCCCCTCTGGGAAAGAGGTACCCAACTGACACACTGTATGGGATAGCAACAGCAAATTCCCCCTCTGGGAACCCCATTCTGCAAATGACAGACTGCTTATTTTCAGACTCGAATATCAATAACATTAAATACATTTATAAATATTTATAAATATATCAAATTATTGATATAGAATTATTTTAAAAGCTGAACGCATGAGTTGATCTAAAGGGAATTGGTCTAGTGGGAATGAACCGTGACTATCGTACGTCTCTTACAAGAAACAATGCTCAATAATTCATGTACCAATCATCTATTCACAGCCATTGCCTCAAGAGTCTTGGATGTGGATTATGTTGTGGTCGATTTTTATTACGATGTTTGTTCTTTTTCAATTTTATCAGGGTTTGTACTTGAACAAATGCTCAAAATAGCTATTTTAAAGAGGAGAGATTAATACAAAGGACCTGTATATTATGTTGGGGTGGTAGGTTGTTGAAGAAATAGGTGTGGGTTTTTGAAGAAATGTGTGACTTATTTTTGATTCTTAAAAACAAGGAAAAGGAAATAATTTTCTAGTCACTTTCGCTTTGAGAGAATGTTCTCCATGCTTCCATCGTCTCTTCATAAGCATCATAGTGGTCCATGAATTGATATTCCTTAGAATTGACATATTTTAAAGCAAACAAGTTGGAGAGAGTTTCCACTTGCTTCTAAACAAGATGGCTGCACAAACAAGGCTCGAAATAAGTGGTGGGACAAGGACAATCACCAACACCAAACTTATTTTGACCTATACACTTTAAAATCCATAGGACATTTTGACCGACGCAAAATTCTGCTCAATTTTAGAATCTTGAGTTAAAAAAAACACTGGTAATTCGGTACAAATTTAACCCTTTGAACACTGGTGGTATCTTCCATGTCAGTTGAAATGCAGCAATTAGAACAGTTAATATTCATTATTTGGGGGTAGACCAATCAATATTTTCAAAGTGCAACCATGCGGCTGCACGTTGAAATTATTGATTGGTCTGACCCACCCTTAAATTAGCAGGCATTTTACTTAATGCGAGTATGGCATACCATGTCCCTGGGTCAGAAAAGCGGCCTCTCGTGTTCAAGGGGTTAAATTCTATTGCGAATTAACAAGTCATTTCCTCATTTAGTAGTCACCATATGTCAATTTACAATGTGTAAAGCAATATGCTGAAAATGATCCGCAGCAAATTAAAATGAGCTGTACCAATTGCTTGGGGCAGAACATTTAGACCTGCACTGAAAAAGTAATTATTTCGAGCCTTGAGCACAAATAAGGAAAAAGGAACTATGGATTTTGCATGACAGTTGGGAATTTGACAACAGGTGTCTTCTGTTTACTGGATACATAGTTGGACACCAGGCGAGTGTGTCATGCACTTTAAGCCCCTGATGAGTCCAGTTTTGCCAAATTTTTTACATTTTCTGACATTTCCAAGGTTTTTCCTTGGATTGGCTCTCAAAGTGTTGCATTTTTCCAGTAGAAGATAAGGATACAGTATGTTGTGTTGATGGTGTAGGATAGATGAAACACATCTGTGAATATGCAAGAAGATAAAAAAAAAACAAGAATTACAATTGTGGTGGAACCTCCAATCTATCAACAACTGAAACACAGACGTCTGACTCTTGGAGTGAGCATTTTTTTTCAGTGGCTGTACCCGACACAGTTTGACAAAATGTTGGGCATATGAACATTTTCCGAATCCATAAAGGATGCAAGATTATTGAAAAAAATAAATTACCTCTTGAATCAAAATCAGAAAAAAATAAATTAAATGTAGTAAGTAGCTCAGAATATAGTACATGTAGTATTAATACTATAATTAGTTCCATGGAGGCAAATCATGTAATTGTCACTTTTTCTATCCTTTGCTTAATTGATTCCAACTTGTCCCTAAGTGACTTCTCCCTCAATTTCATCTGGTATCCACAAAAAAAACTACCAGTAAAAAACCCTACTGAAAAAAAAACCTCAGGAAATAATCCCTGCAGGAACTAGACCTGTTCGTAAGCATAGCTAACAAAAATACCATGCAGGCCAACCCAAAATGAAGATCGCAAACAAGTCGATTTTTAAAAATATGTAGCACATTGTATAGGTATTCATTTTGATACTCATAAAAAGAAAGGAAAATAAAAGTGTCACGATATGGTGACACAAAAAGATACACCACTTATTTAACAAATGCAAGTCTGACACCTCATATGTGACAGGCACATCTATGGGAAAAATATTTCTAAGTCTGTAATGCGTAATTTTCTGACATTAATATTCCTCATAACACCTGCATTGGTCATTGGGTAGACATGAATAGGATTCACCAATAGGATACACTTGCATGTCAAATATGAATTCATTCCACCAAGTTCTTTCAAGTTATTGATGATTGAATTTTGGGATGACGAATACCAAGTCCATAAAGGGCCATAACTCTGAAAATAATACTCCCAACAATAACATCAGCTTTGTATTATGGGTAGACTTCAATAGGATACACTTGCATATCAAATAGCAAATCATCCTACCACTTACTTCACAAGTTATTCATGACTGAATTTTGGAACGAACAAAAGCAAAGTCCATACTAGACTTTATGATTCTGGAGAATCATGGCTTTTCCCGATTAGATTCCATGATTTTTCTTGACCCCCACAGTGTCTGATGAATTGTTTTTAACTGTGTCACTAAAGTTCCTTCATTGATGTTATGAGAAAGGTGAGTACAGTAGTCTCAAATGACTCGGTTTGGGTTTGATAAAAAAATGTTTAGGTAAAACCCATCATTAATGGTAGAATGGGTTAATATCAATATCAATGTTTCCCTATCAGTTTTGCGTCTGGTAAAAGAAGTTACGTTTCTCTGTGGCATTTCCATTTGATGTTGTTGGTGTCCAAAAACAGACTATTTCCTCAATTTTTTTACATTTAGCAGCCCATGAAGGGTTAACAAATGCCTACGAGAATAATTGATCCATGCAACTGGTCATATGACTCCAAGACCTATCAACGGCCATTTTCTCTTGAAAACCCCACAAAATGTCTGTAGATATCCAGGGAAAACGATTTTTTAAGCTTTTGATGGGTATCCCTGTTAACCTCCCCAACAGGGGTTAACGCTTGGCTTTTTGAATACCTTTATTACTTACAAAAATGGTCCTCTGTGAATTCCACTTCAAACAAAGGAGATTATGTTTATCTCTCATGTATACATTAGGTGCTGTGCATGTCTGAAAACAGTCCCATGTTAACAACATTACGATGCTTGGCAGCTTGTAGATGGTTAAAAAATGCTCACCGGAGTATTTTGTCCATGCAACTTGTAATGTCACATAAAGACCTACGAATAGTCAATTTGTCTTGAAACCCTACAAGTTACCGTTAGGGAAATTCACAGAAAATGGGAATTTAAAGTTTTCAAGGGATATCTCTCTTTAGCCTGCCCAAAATGGGTTAAGACGTCGACTTTTGAATACCCTTACTACTTACAAAAATGTTTCCGTATAAATTGTACGCGCGATAAAAGAAGGCACTTTTCTTTGTGGTGTACCATTTGGGTGCTGTTGGTGTGCAAAAACAGCCCATTTTATCACAATTTTGACCTTCAGCAGCCCGGGGAGGGTTAACTAATGCTGACCGGAATATTTTGTTCATGCGACTTGTAATGTCACACCAAGACCTGCAAATAGCTGATTTTTCTTGAAAACCTACAAGATGTTGTTAGAGAAATCCACAGAAAACGGGTATTTTAAGATTTTAATGGGTATCTCTCTTTAACCAGCCCAAAATGGGTTAAGACGTCAAATTTTGAATACCCTTACCACTTTCAAAAATATTTTCCGATCAATTTTGCGTCCGATAAATGAAGGCCCCTTTCTCTGTGGTATATCGTTTGGGTGCTGTTGGTGTCTAAAAACAGCCCATTTTATCACAAATTTTACGTTTAGCAGCTCGGGGAGGGTTAACTAATGCTGACCGGAATATTTTATCCATGCAACTTGTAATGTCACACCAAGACCTGAGAGTGACCAATTTTTCTTGAAAATCTACAAGACTCGTTTAGAGAAATCCACGGAAAACATGAAGTTTTGAGCTTTTTTGGGGTATTGCTGTTTAACCAGCCCAAAACGGGTTAACACTTGGTTTTCTGAACACTCTTATTACTTACAAAAATGATCATCGGTGAATTCCACTTCCAATATAGGAAGTTATGTTTACCTCTCGGGTATCGTTTGGGTGCTGTGGGGGTCTGAAACCAGCCCATTTCATCAAAATTTCGATGTTTGGCAGCCTGTGGAGGGTTACCATATGCATCGCCTAATATGTTGTGTATATCAAAGGTTGTGTCATAGGCAGGTCTAGTAATTATGAATATTTAAAAAAATCCTAAAGACGTGTTTCGAGAAAGTGCCGATAAACCCCAATTTTGGCAGTTTTTTGCCAATTCTGGCGAAATAAGGGTTAAATCGAAAATTCCGCTTCGGTACATTTTTAGATTTTTTGCCACTCTATGCGTGTGCCAAATTGTGTGAAAATCGGTTCGAAAATGGCTTCTGAATCGTACGGACAAAAATGTGTGGGGAAAAAAAAAAAAAAAAAATGCCGCTCAGGATCACAGATCCAATGTCGAGTTGTGACCCTGACCTTTGACCAGGCGAGTCCAAGGTCAATAGGGTTCTTCCTCGCACCAAGGCCAACACACCTATGAAGTTTCATGACTCTAGGTTGAACCACTATCAAGTTCTCATCCGGAAACCAATTGTTGCGATATACTATGTTCAAGGTCACTGTGACCTTGACCTTTGACCTGGTGAGTCCAACATCAATAGGGTTCTTCCTCGCACCAAGGCCAACACGCCTGTAAAGTTTCATGGCTCTAGGTTGAACCACTATCAAGTTATCATCCGGAAACCAATTGTTGCGATATACTATGTTCAAGGTCACTGTGACCTTGACCTTTGACCTGGTGAGTCCAAGATCAATAGGGTTCTTCCTCGCACCAAGGCCAACATACCTATGAAGTTTCATGACTCTAGGTTGAACCACTATCAAGTTATCATCCGGAAACCAATTGTTGCGATATACTATGTTCAAGGTCACTGTGACCTTGACCTTTGACCTGGTGAGTCCAAGATCAATAGGGTTCTTCCTCGCACCAAGGCCAACACACCTATAAAGTTTCATGACTCTAGGTTGAACCACTATCAAGTTATCATCCGGAAACCAATTGTTGCGATATACTATGTTCAAGGTCACTGTGACCTTGACCTTTGACCTGGTGAGTCCAAGATCAATAGGCTTCTTCCTCGCACCAAGGCCAACACACCTATGAAGTTTCATGACTCTAGGTTGAACCACTATCAAGTTATCATCCGGAAACCAATTGTTGCAATATACTATGTTAAAGGTCACTGTGACCTTGACCTTTGACGTAGCGAGTCCAAAATCAATAGGGTTCTTCCCCTCACCATGGCCAATCTACCTATGAAGTTTCATGAATGTGAGTTGAACCATTATCAAGTTATCATCCGGAAACCAATTGTTTAAGATTTACTATGTTCAAGGTCACTGTGACCTTGACCTTCGACGTAGCATGTCCAAAATCAATAGGGTTCTTCCTCCCACCAAGACCAACCTATGTATGAAGTTTAATGAATGTGAGTTGAACCACTATCAAGTTATCATCCGGAAACCAATTGTTTACGCCCGCCCGCCCGCCCGCCCACCCGCCCACCCGCCCGCCCGCCCGCCCGCCCGCCCGCCATTCACCAAACTATAAGTCGAGTTTGACTTCGTCACAACTCGACTAAAAATAATAATAATAATCCGTAGAAAAACAATAGTCTTTTCCAGAGGGAAAAGCCTAAAAATGCAATAACTCCTACAATAATACCTTGCATAATATCTGCCTTGTACTGTGGGTAGACATCAATAGGATAAACAGGCACTAAAATCCCGCAGAACACCTGCATTTCACTATGGGTATGCAGCAATATGATACACTTGCATACCAAATATCAAGTCACTCAACAAAGTAATTTACATGTTATTCATGATTGAACTTTGGGGTGCACGGACAGATGGATGGATGGACTAACAGGATGATGGATGGACAGATGGACAAGAGGAATCCTATATACCCCCACTGGGGGTAGGCCCCAGCAGGGGTATAATAATAATAAACCTTACCCAAAATGGTAGGTGTAGGAAAAAACCCTAAATTATATATTTGTTAACACTTAGACAACCTTTTGAACTATGTTTTATTAGTATTTTGAAATATTATAAATGACCTAATTTATGATTTTATTTTTCTTAATTTTCATCTCTTATTATTTTGTTGTTACAAGATCAACCTGTACACTATTATTATGACAACTGTGAATAAAATTTTAATATGTTTTGTCAAGAATAACAAGATCTGTAAACTACAATGATATATTATGTATTCAACAGACATGTGGAATGTCAATTATGCAATACTCAATGATGGTGCCAGAATGAACAATTTATGCAATTGCTGCCCTTCCATATGGAAAGTTATTTTAGCCATACAACAGTCCAGGACATCCTGTATGAAAATCTGATTGGAGAGCCGTCTATGAAAAATATTCACAAAAACACTAAAATGTTGATTGACAGACTCAAAAGACTATTTGTTTTTTACAATGAAGGTAAAAAGAGTATGCCAGAATTTTTGAGAGGTGTAGGTTATAACATCCACTTTCAGAAGTATATACAGAAGGTTCTACGTGTGATGTATATTGTGATTCTATGTGCATGGATTAAATTTTTAATGGATTGAAAAACTTACTTATTGTTTTAATTATATGTATATTTATATATCATGACCTTTAAAAAGGTAGTTTTTTTCCTCCCCTGCCATTTTTAATAGTTTTTTTTCCATTGTTTTTTTTTTCCTGGGGAGGGTGGGGGGGGGGGGGGGGGTCCAGTTGGGCATCTTTCCAGTTTTTTAGATTAATTTTCTCCCTAGAATGGTCTCTAATCATCCTCATGAGTGTTTATCTTTGGGGGTGCTCTTTAGTGGGAAAGGCTTTATCAAATAAAACATTTTTTCGGAATGTGCAAAATAAAATCAAAATTTTTGTTAACTGAATATTCCTGCAAGAACAGTGAAAAAGCTCATTTCTCAGGCACTTTTCTTCAGTTTTATGATTAGGAAGAAAAGCTTTCATACACCTCTCTGCATTCTGGGGGCTCTAAAGTACTTCGAAAGTAAAAATATTTACAAATACACACATACCTCTATCGAATTTGGCTTAAAGGAATCCCCTTTTTGATATATGGGCATTTCCTGAAAAAAGGTGAGAAATGGTAGGTCAGCAAATTCTAAAAGATTTTCAGCAGTGCATCCAGTTTTAAAAGAATTCCCACTCATTCAACATTTCTATATCAAGTTTTCAACCAATCAAGATCATGTTACACAAATTCATAAAAAAGTATTTGAAGCAGCCATGACTAGGTTTGATGAAAAATTAATCTAAAGGTGATACAAGAAATCTTTAGTGAAAAAATCCATTAAATTTACAGGGAAAAATTGGATTGTATGTGCCCAAATCATACTTATTCCAATGGCAAGAGAAATAGTGTCCACGACAGGAATATTTGCCAGCAGCATGCAAGGAGTTAATGTGCAGGAACAATACAAATTTCCATTCTCATCAATTAAAGCTGGGTTTATTGTAAATACAGATTTCAAACTTCACTATTTTTAATCAAGAAAAAGATATTTTGAAAAATCAAGTTGATACTTTTCTGCCATGTTGGCTTCACTGTTGGCTGATCTTTGTCAAGGGCAAAAAGTACAAGCACTTACAACTCTCACTGTTTTTTACCAACAAATGATCATCATTTCTAACTTTAGGCACTTTACCCAATGCAGATGATATCCAAATTAGTTACTTTAAAAATTTTCTTCAAATTTTTCAAAAACTGTCAACAAAACCATATCATGTGATCCCTTATTGGAACGAGCTCATCAAGCTCGTTCCAATGAGGGATCACATGATAAGGTTTTGTTGAAATTTTATGACAAATAATTCTTTTTAACTGCTCAATTATGTGTGTAAGTGCAGATGATTTGTAAGGAAAGGGCTAAGAGTTTGTTGTTATTTTTTTTCAAACAAAATGGTAAGTGAAAATTCCAACCAGCAAAGAAATCACTTATTTCGCAACAAGAGGCCCCAGGGGGCCTGAGGGCACTCACTTGACATGGTAGCCTAAATATCAACCCAGAGAATTGATTTCAACAAGTTGCAGCTGCTCCTCCTAAGAAAAGCTTAAACCAAATATCCAAAGATTCTGACCAGTGGATCTAAAAAAAAAGATTTTTAAAGAATATTCCTCATATTGAACTAAGTTATAATTTGGGCTCCCACAGGGAGCCCATATATGAACCCAGGGACTTGGCTTTACCAAACTTGCATCTCACCCCCCTAAGGATGCTGCACACCAAATATCAAAACATTCCGACTGCTAGATCTGAAGAAGATTTTTAAAGAAAATAATTCCTCATTTTGAACTAAGTTACAATTCAAGCTCCCACAATGAGCCCAAACATGGATCTAGGGACATGGCTTGAACAAACTTGAATCTTACCCCCCTAAGGATGCTGCATAAAAAATATCAAAGCATTCATATGCTGGATCTGAAGAAGATTTTTAAAGAAAATTCCTCATTTTGAACTAAGTTGTCATTCGGGCTCCCATAGTGAGCCCAAATATGAACCAAGGGACTTGGCTTGAACAAACTTGAATCTCAGCCCCCTAAGGTTGCTGCATGCCAAATATCAAAACGTTCCGACTGCTGAATCTGAAGAAGAAGATTTTTAAAGAAAAATTCCTCATATTGACTAAGTCATAATTCGGGCTCCCATAGGGAGCCCAAATATGGACCCAGGGACTTGGCTTTAACAAACTTGAATCTCCCCCCTAAGGATGCAACACACCACATATCAAAACATTCCGACTGCTGGATCTGAAGAAGCAGATTTTTAAAGAAAATACATCATTTCGAACTAAGTTACAATTCAAGCTCCCACATTGAGCCCAAATATTGACCTAGGGACATGGCTTGAACAAACTGGAATCTCCCCCCCCCCCCCCCCCCCCCCCCCCCCCCCCACCTAAGGATGCTGCATACCAAATATCAAAACATTCTGACTGCTGCATCTGAAGAAGATTTTTAAAGAAAATTCCTCATTTTGAACTAAGTTATCATTCAGGCTCCCACAGTGAGCCCAAATATGTACCTAGGGACATGGCTTGAACAAACTTGAATCTCACCCCCCTAAGCATGGTGCATACCCAATATCAAAAGATTCTGCCTACTGGATCTTGAGAAGAAGATTTTCAAAGACATTTAGGAGAAGTGGTGGTGTAGGCCTTCTGCATAACATATACTGAGCCCAAATATAAACCCAGGGGGCCAATTTGAACAAACTTGAATCAGATCCACCCCCACAATGTTGCATACCAAATATCAAAAGATTCTGCCTGTAGGATCTGGAGAAGAAGATTTTTTAAGAAATTTGCCTGAAATGCACTAAGTTCGAATTCGAGCTTCTATAGTGAACCCAAATATGAATCCAGGGGGCCGATTTGAACAAACTTGAATCAGATCCACCCCACAATGTTGCATACCAAATATCAAAAGATTCTGGCCGCTGGATCTGGAGAAGAAGATTTTTTAAGCAATTTGCCTGAAATGCACTAAGTTCGAAATTGGGCTCCTATACTGAGCCCAAATATGAACCCAGGAGGGCCAATTTGAACAAACTTGAATCAGATCCACCCTACAATGTTGCATACCAAATATCAAAAGATTCTGCCTGCTGGATCTGGAGAAGATTTTTTAATGTTTTTCCCATTGCCTACAGTGTTAAAAAGTGCTGACTCAGCACTTTTTCAAAGTCCCAAAACTGTACCCTATGATAAAACCGATGGCAATTTTTTTTTACCAATCCTTTCTGTTGGTCCTAAGGAAACTTCACCCCAAATAAAAATATTCGTGCCGTGCAGTTTTGGAGATATGGGAGTTTTAATTGTTTTCTATTTTTAGCTCCTGCAGTTCCCACGGGGCTGCAGGAAAACATTTTTTGGCATAAATCAAGTACTTATAACCCAATAATACCTCATATTAAATTTGGTTCAAATCGGCCTCTGGGTTCGGAAAATAGAAATTTTGGGTGAGACAAAAATTCTTGCCCCTCTCAGAACAAAGGTAAATATTGACCGTCAAACTTCTCTTGAACAAACTTGAGCCTGCACCTCAAATGGAAGCTGCATACCAAATAGCAAGTCTGTGCTATGGCTGGTTCATGAGAAGAAGATTTTTTAAAATTTTGTGCATTTTGGCCCCACCCCACAATATGAGCAGAAATCCAATTTGAAGAAAAACCCGAATGCCCCTATATAACCACTACTTACATGAAATTTAATTAAAATGTGACCAGTGGTTTAGGAGAAAGAGGCTCAAACACCACCTTCACACAGGACGGACGGCAGACGATGGACAGACGGATGGACAATGGACGAAGAGTGATAAGAAAAGCCCAATCTGACTTTCAGTCAGGTGAGCTAAAAATGTAATCAAGCAGTTACCTTTGCATAAATCATTTTGGTTAGCCAAATTATTTTTACACCGGCTAGTATTGTTCAACAACTAACAACTTAACTTACCATTTCTTCATCAATGTCCTAGGCTAAAAAATGAGGGTTTTTGTTTACAGGCAATCCCACACTAAAATTGAACCCCTTTGTAGAATATTTTTGCTGCCTTCCAAATTTCTATGAAATTGTGAGACTTTAAAATTTTACCTCTGTTGACTGATGTATATTTATTTGCATGGGTTTACAACAAAGCATGCTTAAAATACAGTGTCTATTTTTATTATATGACTATGTAATTTAACCGCTAAATCTCGCTACTGTTTGACAATCTTTTCCTAGTACCCCGGAAAATCCAGTGTGGAATCCGATTCTGTATCACTATAGTATGACAGACTATTTACAAGTGTGTTCGAATTCGCATAATTAGCTGTTCTGGTTGCAGAGAATACTTTACGCCAAGCTCGAACGGCGATCTGGAATTTTTATTGTATTCATGATATTTTTTATCGCAATCATTCGCATCTGGGGATTCCCCGGAAGTGTGCACCTGTTACAAAAATAAGTGTAAACAAAAATAGTTCTTTTTTACTTCAATTCAATTTACCCCCCAAAAAGTTGGGGGATTTGTTAATGTTAGAGTCGGCATGCGATGTTGAACTATATAATAAACCTTTTAGTGCTACAGTGAAGTGATCTGGGTTGTCACATCACATCTTGTTGAGGAGGCCTGTGGCAGCTCGTTTGATCCGGCGATCTGACCTCCTCAACTCGACGTGATACTACAACACACATCCCTTCACTGTAGCGATAATATGTATATATTTGTTTCATAAATATCCAGATAAAAAATCAACCAAAGCAATAAATAGTTTCAACAAATAGAATATTTAGAGAAAAAATGTCTAAAAATGTAAAGGGTGAGTTATGAAAAATTCTTCCAGAAGATTGATCTTGACTTACCTTTGCATTCCATTTTTCATATGGATACACATCTAAATAGTTTTTAGCCAGAATCATCAAACCTTGTGCTGAAAACTGAATAATTCATCAATCAAATTACGGAATGGAAATATTCTTTGAATATAAATGAACAAAAGTATAACAAGAGGCCCCAAGGAGCCTTAATCGCTCACCGGCCAAAGTGGTTCAAAGAAGTATTTGGGGTCACATTCAGTTGGACACGGTTCATCAACACGACAAAGGAATGAAGTCATGAGAGACAAATTTTATGGAACTTGGGACATGGCTTGAACAAACTTGAATCTTACCCCGCTAAGGATGCTGCATACCAAATATCAAAAGCATTCATCTGCTGGATCTGAAGAAGATTTTTAAAGCAAATTCCTCATTTTGAACTAAGTTATCATTTGGGCTCCCACAGTGAGCCCAAATATGAACCCAGGGACTCGGCTTGAACAAACTTGAATCTCACCCCCTAAGGATGCTGCATGCCAAATATCAAAACATTCCAACTGCTGAATCTGAAGATTTTTAAAGAAAAATTCCTCATATTGACTAAGTTATAATTTGGGCTCCCTGTCCCAAATATGAACCCAGGGACTTGGCTAGAATAAACTTGAATCTCACCCCCTAAGGATGCTGCATGCCAAATATCAAAACATTCCGACTGCTGAATCTGAAGAAGATTTTTAAAGAAAAATTCCTCATATTGACTAAGCCCAAATATGGACCCAGGGACTTGGCTTTAACAAACTTGAATCCTCCCCCCCCCCCCCCCCCCCCCCTAAGGATGCCACATACCAAATATCAAACATTCCGACTACTGGATCTGAAGGAGAAGATTTTTAAAGAAAATTCCTCGTTTTGAACTAAGTTATCATTTGGGCTCCCACAGTGAGCCCAAATATGGACCTAGGGACATGGTTTGAACAAACTTGAATCTCACTCCCCTAAGGATGCTGCATACCAAATATTAAAACATTCCGACTGCTGGATCTGAAGAAGAAGATTTTTAAAGAAAATTCCTCATTTTGAACTAAGTTATAATTCGGGCTATCACAGTGAGCCCAAATATGAACCCAGGGACTTGGCTTGAACAAACTTGAATCTCACCCCCCCCCCCCCCCCCCCCCCCCCCCCCCCCCCTAGGCATGCTGCATACCCAATATCAAAAGATTCTGCCTGCTGGATCTTGAGAAGATTTTTAAAGAAATTTGCCTGAAATGCAATAAGTTCAAATTTGGCTCCTATACTGAGACCAAATATGAACCCATGGGGCCGATTTGAACAAACTTGAATCAGATCCACCCCACAATGTTGCATACCAAATATCAAAAGATTCTGCTAGCTGGATCTGGAGAAGAAGATTTTTTTAAGAAATTTGCCTGAAATGCACTAAGTTCGAATTCAGGCTTCTATACTGAGCCCAAATGTGAATCCAGGGGGCCGATTGGAACAAACTTGAATCAGATCCACCCCACAATGTTGCATACCAAATATCAAAAGATTCTGCCTGCTGGATCTGGAGAAGATTTTTTAAGAAAATTGCCTGAAATGCACTTAATGAGCCCAAATATGAATCCAGGAGGCCGATTTGAACAAACTTGAATCAGATCCACCCCATAATGCTGTATACCAAATATCAAATAATTCTGCCCACTTGTGTGGGAGAATAAGATTTTTTAGTAATTTCTCTAATATACATAGGGTGCTATCGGAGTTATGCCCCCTATGGAGCCCCAAGTGGGCATGTCCATTTCATCTGAACAAACTTGGATTGACATATAGTAATGAACATCCATACCAAGTTTCGAGCAAACTGACCCAGCGGTTTCAGAGGAGAAGTCGTTTGAAAAATGTTCACGATGCCGGACGGACGATGATGGACAGCAAGTGATAAGTTTAGCTCCCTTCGGTGAGCTATAAATGCGAATAAGTAGAAATTTAAATTTTATAGTAAATTTCCTTTCTTATTATACCTACCGCAACAGGCTTGCACTACAGTGTAAGTCCCTAACTCAGAAAAATACTCTCTATTTTCTTCTTTCCCAAGCGATTTGGGAAAGAAAAGTGGTGCAAAAGAATGAAAAAAATAAGCCAAAACTGGGTTGAGTGCACCCGGTGCACACCCAGTAGGGGACACTATTCTCCTTGTACTAATCCACAGCTTCTGGAACCAGTGCGCAGACATATAACCAACGTTTCATTCTATTGAATTCGCCAACATTGGAGGTATGTGATTAGCAGAGAAGAAGGATTCTTACCCTAAAAAGAAGACGGGAGGGCCTCCACATAAACAACTGCGGTAGGTATAATAAGAAAGGAAATTTACTATAAAATTTAAATTTATTATCAACCCACCTTAAAATTGTTTACAACAGGCTAAATAGACAACAGGAGGAGGGAATCACATAACCAACCCCCACATAACCCGACTGCGCTGGAACTGTGGACAGAAGAAGAGTTCCCCAGGCCTATAAAACCATAGCATCACCACCATTAGGAAATGACAAATGGGAGATGAGGTGTATGGCCCTGTGTGACATACAGACAGAAAGGACAGTACCAAGAACAGGGCTGGAACTGACCTTGTAAGAACCCTATTTATTTATTCATTAATTGGTGTTTAAGGTCACATACTTATGCACAATGGCTAATCGTGACCGTGACAGTTTTACGGATGGAGGAAGCCAGAGTACCCGGAGAGAACCACCGAGCAACGACGAGCAGCTGTCAGCTCCCCAACACCATAACTCTGAACTCTGCACCGTGGCACAGGCAGGGTTAGATTGGTTGAAGACATGCGCACCATCGACGTGCAGTACGCCTCAGTACACAGCGTCATCGTGCCCCCATGTAGGCAATCGGGGTGAAGTGTCTTGCCCAAGGACACAACGCGGTTGCCGCAGGTGGGATTCGAACCGAGGACCTCTCGGCTTGCAGCCTGCACCTCTACCAACTGAGCCACCGCGCCCCCCTGTAAGAACCCTAATGGCCAGGGTTGATGACAGCCAGAGCAGAAGAAGAGGGCCTAAGGAAAAAAGTTTCTCAGACTGCTCCTGCAACTGACGCAGATTGGTGGATAAAGTAAAAGCATTTCTCCAGTAGGCTGCCTGCATAACATCCGACAACTGACTGAAGAGACAGAAATATATCTTTTCCTGTCTTTCCTAATGAACTGTGTTTGGTTGAGGTAAATACCCTCAGCAGAAGGAAGAGCCCTGATACAGATTGGAGGTTGAGTAGTTTATTGGCCGGAAAGGAGCAATCAGTTGTAAAGTAACACTGTTGTCGGAGCTCCTGAAAAAGGCTGGATCAACAGTGAGGGAGTGAAGCTCACTAACCCTTCTGGCTGAGGCAAAGCCATCAGAAAAAGCCATCTTGTATGTGAGATCTTGTATGTGAGAAAATGCATATCCTCCTGGGATAAAGGACTGAATGCTCCCCCCCACCCCCCCCCCCCCTCCCCAAGCAAAACAGCACTCAAGAAAGATACCATCTTGAGGTAAGTTGCAAAATCCTAAGCCTTTTCAAAGAAAAGTGCCGAATAAGCTTGGAGAGGGACGGAATAGGAACGATACGACACTTTCCCAGATATGAACAGGTCTCCGAAAGGATGGACCTGTACCCTTAGATGGTAACAGGTTGGAGACCCCAAGAATCAACAGCGCCTCTAGCAGTTTGCATCCCAACCTTTAATGGAGGATAAATGTTCCTGTAATTATCCAATTGGTGGAAAATGAACTGAGCTTTTAAGTGTGAATTAAATTTGAAAGAGCATGTTTTGGTAAAGATAAAAAAATATTGGTGACTATTGTCTTCTGAAAAGTGTGACAGAAGATTAAAATTGGGTGGGGTTAGGTAAAAATATGTCTATTTCGTTCAGTGCGAAATTGGGTGGGAGTGAAGGAAGTTCCAAATTTAAAGGCAGAATTCACAGGGTGACCTATATTTTTTTTCAGTACATTTTTTTCATGAGATGATAAACTAAATGGATAGATGGTTGTTTTTGCCCAAATCAGCTTGATGAGATTGGGAGAGGAGGAAAGATTACTTCGTCAATGGAAAAAAAACACTATATTGTAACCCTTTGACAGGAGGATGTCTATCACAATGATCGAAAGTTCCCCACATGAAATGTCTAAAGGAACGTGGGTTGGAAGAAGCACACTCGACAGAGTGGGGTGCCTAAGAAAAGATATCCGCTGACTGGACCGAACAACTAACACCCACGGATCAGATGTGATCGCGGCCCAATGGTCTGAAAACTCGGATATCCCTGATCCAACCTGGGACGAATCGAAGTGAGGACCTTCATTTCGAGCCCCGGCAAGGCTGTGAGAGGATAAACCAACTCCTCTGCTAGATGAAGGATCCTGAGACCTCCCTCTGGACTGCCGATGCATTCCCTTACCACATGAGTAACAGAAGAAGGCAGGAGGATCAGCTCTACGCTTCACAGAGGATGCAGAAGGGCGTTTGTTAGGCTTGGAATGGCACCGGCCTCCAACAGAAGCAGTAGCTGATCTTTGGAATGACGCAGGATGCCATCTCGGGCCGTCGCCACGGAATCATGGAATAGATGTGGACCCACCAAAGAAGCGGATCGAAGAGCAGCACCCTGCCCTTCAGGAAGGGAACAGCTTGTATCCAACACAAGGTCCCGGTGAACTAAATCCAAATTAGCCATGTTACAGGCATGCGTGTGAGTAAGATGCATGAGTGTCTTAGAGATCACACACAAAGGATCCTGTTTGTCGTCGAACTTATCTGGAAGCAGATACGCAGCCAAGGCAGAGAAGACGTGATCCAAGAGAGAAAGCATGCCTAGCATCCCTCTGGATAAGCTCAACATGGACTCCAAAGTCGCCATAGGAATAATGTCCGACATGGCTTGGAGTCCTGATCCAAGACCGTCAAAGTCTTGCAGATTGATGGATTGGTGGAATCGTAGGAATGATAACTCACAGGGGGAAAAAGGTATCAGCCTAGTGAAGAACGAAGTCTTCATAGCCTTGGAACTCAGCTTTGAGTCCAATGCTGCAAGTCCAAAGCTTCGACCACTTGTACCAACTGGT
The DNA here is from genome assembly GCA_031216915.1 of Pictodentalium vernedei. Classification (NCBI taxonomy): domain Eukaryota; kingdom Metazoa; phylum Mollusca; class Scaphopoda; order Dentaliida; family Dentaliidae; genus Pictodentalium; species Pictodentalium vernedei. The sequence continues at coordinate 730,902,640 of CM062297.1, read as the reverse complement.
ATGGTCGAAGGCGCCCAGAAGCACGGTGCTCCGCAGGCTGTAGGCTCGTCCGAAGATCGCAGCCTGGCTGAAACCTCCGGCTGGTCTGACAGTTTGAAGGAACTCAAACACAAAGTCAAGAGCCACCCCCAAGTCAGAAGACTGATGGCTCTCAACGTCCGGTGTGTCTGGCCCATCGCCTGAGTCGGAAGACACATAGTGCATGTCGTGCATACCAATCGATGCCTCCCATGGTGTAGGAATTCCAGGGGGATCAGAAAGCAGCGCCCTGCTTCCAATCCCGGGAGGTGGAACATCGGAGGGTGACTGGAAGCCACAAGCCTCGCTGAAGGCAACGGGAAGGCTCTTGGAAAAAACTGGCAGAAGAAGAAGGGGCCTCCCTAAGCTCACCACCTGTATCTTCTAGTCCGAGTTGGGAACGGCCCGGCAAAGTGGCTTCGCATAGACCCTCGGAAGCAACGAAGGGTCACGATCCTCTAGAACCCCCGCGACAGGTGGCAGCCGAAACATCTGAATACAGATGCTTATAGGGGTATGAGATACCCCAAGGATCTGAAGTGCAGGAACTCAGGAGAGTCTGCGCGGAACTCTGAGGGACAGAAGGGCCAGGCTGCACATAAATGCGCCGGTCCCGCAAAACTGGCAGAAGGACCAGAGTGCATGGACGGAAGTTCAACAGAGTCAACAGAGACCCCACCGTGGATATCTAAACCTGCTGGGCTTGACAGCTGAGAGACCACAGCAAAGGGATCGGCAGGCAACCACTTCCGACTTCACCGAGTTGAAGCCAAGGAAGGTTGAGGCTGATATTGTTGCGAAGCGAACCCACAGAGATTGATTGAGCTCGAGAAAAGAGCTATAGCTCATGTAAGGAGGAGTGTTATAGGGCTTTATTTGTTAAACCAGTAAATCAGTGGACTCAGGTTTTATTAACAGAGTTTTATCAGTACACAAAATTACATGGAATTATATAAACTGGCGACCAGAGTACAGGCACACTCTGTGGGTACACATAGCAGTGGATGCTAGATGTTCTGTTGACAATATTAGGCATAACTTTGCAGGCCAATATTGTCAACAAACAGTAAATTGTAGGGTTTGTTGATAGATAAAACAATAACATTCTGCAGTTACTCCTGCGATGGTGTTGTTCCAACTGTCACACAAATCATTACATGCACCTAGTTGAACATCACCAGATATCAGGTGATGATTAGTTGCAAATTATGCAATCCCCTAGCACATTCCGCTGGTTAACAGGCACCCAGTGGAACACTATTTGCATGTCGAAATTCCATGGACTGCATGCAGGCTGACCAACAATCTGCATGGCAGTAATACGGGTCAACAATGACGAGTGCCACATCAGGGGACTTTCCCTAAATAATCCGAAAGGATCTACTGACTGGTAGTCACGTACCCAGGTCTTGCATCAGAAATTTGGTGTGTATAAGCACCAATTTCTGGGTGTTAAGACAAGTTGTCTCTGGGCTCCTGATGAAGCAGATACCTACGTACAAGAATTATGATGGATGCCGCCACTGTGTTTTAAGGTAGGAACTTTGCTGAATTTTGTAAATGTTATTTTATGCCAGAGATAACGACGCTAGTCGGTTTTTGATTTGTCAATAAATTAGTAGATAACTTGTATCCAGTCTTCGTTATACTGAAGCACGACAAGGTTCGTGCAGTTACCAAGCTGAATCCAAAATCTGGAGCCTGTATCTGATATCGTCTGGTAAGGAATCACAAAAACACCACAGGCTGATGGGACTTCGGAGTTCTCTCAGTAATCACAACAGAGTTCGAACTTGCGATCGTAGATCAATAGACGTTCACGTAATTCTGCAAAAATATCCTACGTCCAAGCAGAAATCCCTGCAGAACCCTGCAGGCATAAGCCGAGGCCAGCTGAAACAGAGACCAATGATGTCACACTGTCACAGACGGAGTAACAGCAGGAGCCGATACATCAGTAGCTGTTGACAAAGGCGGAAAAGTGGAGAGATCAACAGATTTCGGCTCCAAAAGAGGAGTCACAACCCTAGTGACAGCACCAGATGTCCACTGGAGGGGACAGCAGTCCCGGAACCAGGCATCTCTTCACCAGAAAGTCAGAGGCTACGGCGGTATCCACGCCATAAAAAAGACTGCAAAACCTTCAAGAGGGGTATAACTCTCTCTAGACAGAGTCAAATCTGGAGAATGATAGTGTTCCCCTTCCCGTGCACACAGGAGGAAAACGTCACATGCCCGAACTACACAATAGATGGAAGCCCAAAAGATGGAAGACCACCCAGCCTACAGGATCTTTTGAAAGAACACCCAAATAAAGTGGAGCATGAATAATGGGAAACTTCAACATGCTAAGACAACAAAATGGCCCACAAGGTATCGTCCTAGATGGGAAAGTGAACCCCCCCAAAAAACAAGAGTGCACGCATCGCTGAAGCAATACAATGTCCCCTACCGGACTGATGAGCATTAATAATTATACAAATGTTATAACCTAGATGTGATCAGCATGAATTCCTTTGAAGCATTTCCCAAAAAAAGTCCAGAAAACTGATATTTTGGCGCTTTTCCATATTTCCAAGGGCCATAACTCACACAAGAATAATGCAATCAGTATGAAACTCAAACTTGATCTGTAAGTCATCGTTCTATAGTAGGTTACCAAGAATGAAATCATTCGGTTGAAGCATTTCCAAAAAAAAGTCTGTAAAACTGATATTTTGGTGCTTTTTCCCATATTTCCAAGGGCCGTAACTTACACAAGAATAATGCAATCAGCATGAAACTCAAACTTGATCTGGAAGTCATCGTTCTATAGTAGTTTACCAAAAATGAAATCATTCCGTTGAAGCATTTCCAAAAAACTCCAGAAAACTAAAGTGTGACTGACAGACTGACGGATGGACAGAGTGCAAACCTATAGTCCCCTCCGGCGATGCCGGTGGGGGACTAATAAATCTGGACACCCCAAGCTACCAGAGTAAGGTGGCAGGAAACAAAGGCCTGATAGGAACAGAAAAGTACCCCAAGAGCTAAAAGGGAACTGGCAGCAATTCTACCATCAACAGAGGGGAGAAAAGCTGCCACAACCACCCTCAGCTGGCACATAAAGCAGAACCCAAACGGTTAGCATTAATGAACAAAAGATCCAAACGGCACGGAACACGAAAGTTAAAAAATAGAGGAAAATCCAATAAGCTCAACTATATAGTAAAGAGGTAACCCCTTAAGGAGAAAAGGAGTATTAGGCTTTACATGTATCTTTCTTATTTAATATTAAATTAGAAAGATACACTACCCTTAATAATTGAGCACAACAACATTCATGTTCTCTATTAACATCCAGTATAACCCTTATACTAATTATTTTTAAAGCAAGCCAATAAATAAAGTAGTCCAGAGAATTGAGACTCTTTATAATCATTAAAAGTGTCCGAGTATTGTATATTAAAGCCCGTTTGACACTTGACATATACAAATGCTTCACACCGAGCTACACTTTAAAAATAAGACATGAATGAATTTAAACATTAATATTACACTTTAAAACCATCCCGGAAGTGACTCAGAAATACTGACTTGGAGGAGGCATTCCCTTGCTTTTCACTATAAAGCAGGTGACCTAAGGGAACACCCGCCCCCCCCCCCTTCCCCTTGCCCTGAGTCAAATAGCCCAGAGCGAAGAGGGCAGCCAGACGGAGTCACTGCCGGAACAGAAAGCCTGCATAACTATAGTTGCAACTGTTTAGTGGACGACATTCTGAGCAACAGATAACGGACCTAAACAATGCAGGTCTCCAGAAATGGACTCAATATTTCTGAGATAAAAATTCGTAAATGTGGATGGCTGAGACCAATAAGCAGCCTTCATTAAATCTGTAATAGCAACACTATTAGCATAAGCCCAGGAAGTAGAAAGAGCTCTTACTTCATGAGCAGAAATCTTAAGCACAGACTGCTGAGAAGAAGATAAATCTTCATAAGCAGTACGGATAGTTAACTGAATCCATCTAGCAATAGAATGGACTGAAATGTCCTTTCTATTAGGCATCAAAGACAGAAAGAAACGTTTCCGTCCCTTTCTGATAAACTGAGATCTCTGTTTATAGATACGTAGTGCTCTAACAGGACAGAGTAAAGGCCTACGCCCGTCTGAAGACGGAAGAGCCTTAATAACAATAGGTTCCGGATATTTATTAGGAGCCTGATTCTTAGCTAAAAAACCCACATTAGTAGTGAAGGTGATAGTGTTCCCAACACTACGATAATGAGAATCATCCACCGATAGTGCATGAAGCTCACTGACTCTTCTGGCAGAAGAGAAAGCTAAGAGAAAAGCTGTCTTATAAGATAAGAATTTGAAATCTACTGTCCCAAGAGGTTCAAATGGCTTTTCCTTCAATTTAAGGAAAACCCAAGCTAAATTCCACTTAGGAATTAATCTAAGAGTTCTGGGTCTATTTATCGAAAAGTTTCTAACCAACTTCGATAAAGAGACATTAGATACAATTTGTAAAGTATCATGATGTGCATAGGTATCAGATAACATAGATCTATAACCCTTTATAGTAACAGGCTGCAGTTTGATTTCGTCAAACAAGTATACTAGAAAGTTTGCAATGTCTGGTATAGAGGGATCAAATATATCTACAGAATGATCCCTACACCAACGACGAAAAACCTTCCACTTAGCCGCATAGTTTAGCGAAGAGGAGGTCCTCCTACAGTTAGAAATCGCATCCACTGCTCGTCCTGTAAAGTGCTTGCCATGCAAGAAGGACCGCACAACGGAAAAACGTGAAGGTTGAGACCTTGCGGGTTGTGATGGAGTTGGCGCGATTTCCCCTGCGAAAGAAGATCCTCTCGTGGAGGAAGCTTCCGCGGTAGGTCCCACAACAGACACCTGAGTAGATTTATCCACGGTCTCTGTGGCGACAGAGATGCTACCAACAGAATCTTGCATTGAGATTGTTTTATCTTTAGCAATACTTGTTGAATTAACGGCGCTGGAGGATACGCATATCCTATCATTCCGTCCCAAGGGATCGACAGAGCGTCTACTGCAAATGCTCTTGGATCCGGACACGGAGACACATACGTCTGCAACTGATTGTTGAGATGTGTCGCAAATAAGTCTATCATTGGCCGTTCCCATTGGTAGCAAATCTGATTGAATACTTGTTTGTTGAGAGTCCACTCCGACGGCAACAAACGACCCTTTCGTGAAAGGGAGTCTGCTAGCACATTCAGACGACCCGGTATGTGACGGACCGAAAGAAGAACGTGATGTTCTAGCGCAAACAGAAGGATTCTTTCCGTTAGATTGAACAACGGAACTGAATGAGTGCCTCCCTGATTCCGTATATACGCCACTACTGTCGTATTGTCGGATAGGATTTGGACATGAGCATCGTGAATAATGTCCATCCAGTGACGTAACGCAAGCCAAATTGACATCATTTCCTTGATGTTTATGTGCTTGCACAGGAATTGCGGATCCCAAAGACCCTGGCATCTCGAATCCGTTGGGATTAATGATGCACCCCAACCTGTTTGACTGGCAACTGTCATAACGGTAAAACTCGGATCCGGCAACTGCAGCGGAACTCCTTGAGTTAACCACTGAATGTTTGCCCAAGTCTGAATCTCTTGTTTCACTTGATCTGACAAGAGAACGTCTACATCGAGCGAATGAATTTTCACACTCCAATTCTGAGTCAGGAAAATTTGAAGAGGACGTGTGCGTAGCCGCCCCATCGGAATGAGATCCGCGGCGGCTCCGCACAGACCTATCAGTCTCATAAATTCTCTTGCCGTGACTTTGTCTGCGTGCAGACAATAGCGAGCGTAACAACTGACTAATTTCGCTCTGGTTAACGGCAGACGAACGAGATTGTTGTGCGTCTCGAAGCTCATTCCCAGATGAGTGAATGACTTGGACGGCACCAGATCCGACTTCTCCTCGTTTACTATAAAACCGAGACGTCGGAGCAATAGAAGAAGATTCTGAACATCGTTCTGAAGCGTTAACTCGTTGCCGTACCTCTGAAGAATGTCGTCCAGGTAGGCCGACGTTACCGCAGACGAATGAGCTCGGAAGTAGATCATTACCAAGTTCATTACCCGAGTGAAAGCCCAGGGTGCTAGATTCAATCCGAAGCACATCGCCCGGAATTGATACACCACTCCCAGGACTGCAAAGCGTAGATACTTTCGGAATGTCGGATGTACCATGACGTGAAAGTACGCATCTTTGAGATCTATGCTCGTTGCATAATCGTTCACCCGAATACTCGCTCTGACCGATCGAATCGTCTCCATATAAAACTTCGGAGCGACGATCAGCTTGTTTATCCAGCTCAAATCTATGACTGGACGGAACGAGCCGTCTGGTTTCGGAACCAGAAACAGATGGCTGTAGAATCCCAGAGATTCCTGGTTTTCTACGACCTCTACCGCGTTCTTCATTAAAAGAGACTGCACCTCTGATAACAGAGCGTCTCTTTTCTGTGGATTTGACGGAAGATGAGTCCACTTTGGACTTCGAGTTAATGGAGGCTTTCGTTTGAAGGATATCTTTAGACCTTCCGAAGTCACTCCTCTCACCCAAGGGTCGTCCGTAATCGACGCCCACTCTTGTGAAAAGCTCGACAACCTTCCGCCAACCGGAACGCGATAGAGGTTTAAGCTATCACCTCCTGGACCTGCGAGGCCTGCGGTAGGAGAAACCACGTCTTCCACGACCCGCACCTCGCCTCGTCGACCTCGGGGCGTCCGACCGATTGTCCCGGCCTGAAGGACGTCCCGAACGAGAGTCGCTATCCTGACGGTCTCTCGAATAAGACCAAGAGGACGCACCGGAACCTCTATAGGAACCTCTCTTGGGCGCATTAGACCCAGAAGTGCCTGTCTTATTCGTGTCTGCTGTATCCGACTTCTTAGGAGCCGATCTGAACAACAGAGAATCATTAGCTTTCTTTTTAATTTTATCATAAATAGCAGAAAGCTTGCCGTCAAAGAGAAGTTCTCCTGAGACCGAAGCGACTCTAAGAGAGTTCTTCACCTTAGAATCCACTAGTGTGGATGTAGCTAGGGCTGCGTCACGTCTAACTAACTCCAGATTTGCCACTGAAAGGGCGGAGTTACACGTGGAATAAGCTACTGCCCTTGAAAGAAGTCTTAAAGAGGATTGTATATCCTGAAACTCTTCCCCTTGAAGGCGCAGTGATAATGCCTTAGTAAGGTGATCTGCGTAAGATAAGGCATCTAAATTGGCTCTGTTAGATGCAATAGCTGTTTCCAACACCGCGGTTGGAATAGAAGCTGACGACGGTAATGATAGCTCTAAGTCTTCCGCCTCGTCGTCCATATGCAGAGGAACTCTCGGTATACCCTGTCCTGCTGTATCGAATTTATTCCTTGCATTAATGAAAGGCAGGTTGAGAGTATTAGCGGACAAGAAACCTGCTTTCCCCGTCCTGGAAGCAAGTTCAAATATAGCGTCGTTCAATAATTCAAATGTTCTAGCAACATTATTGGACTGCGACGGAAACTCGGGAGCGATGTCCCTGAACCGCTCAAAAAATTCAGAGTCCAATGACGCTATAATTCTCTTGTCCGGAAGCGCAGCAGTCTGGCCCGACGGAACAACTTGAGGGAGAAAGTGCCGGATGAAGTCCACGGCAGCTTTATGTTGTTCCGAAAGGGATAGCTCCAAGTCATCCGTATCCCTTTCACCATCCGGTCGGACCTCACGATGTTCCCGGTCGTCCGCCCCCGATGCTTCGGCGGAGCGTACCGACCCAGCGCCGTCGGATAATTCTCGATCCGACACCGTTTCTGTCGGCTGCTGGGATGCTGCGATAAGCTGTGCTATCTGCACAAGAATGTCCGGCGTCGAGACCTGCGGAGGTGCAGTCTTTCGCTGCTTCGCCGAGGGCAGCTCCGCATCAGATGGCTCCCGCATACTTTTCCTATGCGAACATCCAGAGTCCATCGGTCTCGAATCCCTGGCTGCCGGATGGTGTTACCTGGTCGCCGAAGAATCCTTCATCGGCAAAGCTGGTAATATATCGGCGGTCACGCAGCCAAGGTGCGGTCATGTGCGCTGACGAGAAGAGGAAGCCTTAACAGTCTCTGCGGACTGCTTATACAACGGAGCGTCCCGAGCGACGGACGTATGCTCCGCTAAAGACACATTTTGTACCACAACATCTGGTCCCAGATGTTGTTGTAAGAGAGAGGGACCTCTCTCGCTCGCGGCCCGGCTGGACCTGGACGAGCTAGGAACCGGACTAAAAGGCTTCCTCCGTTCTCGCTTACTATCCGCCGTCACTGGGTGTGCATCTATTATGTTTATAGTGCTCGCATCACCCAAAATTTCCTCTTGGACCGCATCGGATGAACCCGGCTGCCGAACCATTCGGTGAATGGACACTACACCGGGCGAGCTAGCGGACGACATTTGTCTAATCTCCATGAGCACTTTTGCCGCTAGCTCTGAATTCATTTGTGACGACGGACGCACACTTGAAGAAGATAACATGGAAACATCACCCTGTTCTGGTTCCTCTGAAATAGAAACTGAGAGAGTAGAGTGACCTTGCGGAGAAAGAGCCAGCATCGCTCTTTCTCCAGAAACAACATATCGTGACACACGTTTCCAATGTTTCTCATCCCAATGTTCACATATAGGACAGGGATTAATGCGAGAACACTGACTACAATTAATACAATGATCATGAAAGTCAGAGGAAGATTTCTTCCTATTACAATTTGAACAACGTCCCTTCATTGTGAAAGAACAACAATAAGTCCTAGTTACTCGCAAAAACCCCTGACACAAAGATACATAATAACATGATCCATTAATAAATGAAAAAACAATTGCAAAACAAAATAATTTTGAAAAAATATTTTTTCAGCGAAGCCCAAGTTGCTGAAAAGTAACGTTGAGCCCCGATGGATCCGATGGCAAAGTGTGGTCAAAAATTTTAAATTTATATAAAATAATTAATGAGACACTTTCGGATAATATAAATGTATCTTATAATGAGATAAACTACCACAAAGGCAAACAGCCCCCCTCAAAAAAGGCTGTTGCCAATGAAAACAAACAGTGTAAACACACTAGAAAACATGACTCCAGGCACTGAAAAAACTGGCCCGGAATCAGTCATCAATTACACTCTATCTGATGCAAAACAGAGACTCCCAGGGGAGAATCTGTAGAACATCAGATGGAAGATGCAGAACACAAACGTTATACACCCATGGGTGAAAACGTAACTATGGGGAAAATAACAGAAAACATTCTGTAACCAAGCAACTCTCCCAGGAAATTTTAGAAATGAAATTTCTCAAAAATATGCCAAAAGCATGGGAGAATTGCCAGGGGGGACTTTAGAAGGCTAGGGGAGAGGAAACACTGAATAAGCAGTGCAACAATTAGCAAGAATGACAACAAGAGGCCCATGCCTCGAAAATAGGCAACTTAACATAATTTCATCAAAAAATTTTAAGTACAGCCCTGATTATTTTTTGCCACTTCTTTTTCCTCTCCTCCTTCTATCCTCCTTAGAATCACATTTTCTCCAAAAATTACGTGTCTGGCATCCTTTAAACTGAGATTTACAAGCACAAAGATCAGTGAGATGTTGACTGATGAAGGGCCAAACAGAGAATGATAATTGGCGCCAATTTCGGGACGACTGCGTCACTGCGCATGCGCAGTAGAGGCGTAGTATGGAGGTCCTTTAGGACATGATTTCTTTTTGTTTTGGATGCAAATTTTGGGGATTGGGGGGCAAAATTTGTGTTTGGCCCTGGTTTTGTTAGAGTTAGCACCAGCTAAGTCTGGGTCATTGGTACAGTATAAAAATATCGCATGTGAATCAGTCGAGTTTTATCATGAAAATTATAGTGAATAATTGAGAGAATTTTTAAAAACACAGCCCTGTATATCTGGATAGTGAAGAAACAGCTATGAATCCACATATCAGAACAGGAAACATCGTTAACATTGAGTCAAAATGTATCACTGTTGAAGAGTGAGACGATCTGCATCCTTGTAAGATGGCAGGAAAAAATAGAATGGCACGTTGGTTATACGTCTGCGCACTGGTCCCAGAAGCTGTGGATTAGTACAAGAAGAGTGTCCCCTACTGAGTGTGTGCTGGTGACACCCCACCCAGTTTTGGCCTACTTTTTTTCTTGATGCTTTTACACCTCTGATCTTTCCCAAATCGCTTGGGAAAGAAGAAATAGAGAGTATTTTTCTGAGTTAGGGACTTCCACTGTAGTGCAAGCCTGTTGTAAACAATTGTAAGGTAGGTTGATAAGAAATTTTTGCATTGGGGCATAAGAAAATAAATATTTCAGTTTAAAGACAATTATTCTGAGCTTTAATATAAGGCTATTGACTCTTTCTCATAGAGATGACCCATGTTTATTTTTTTTTAAATGCCAGTTTTAAACATGGTAAATTTAATGAGCAGATGCTAAAGCTTTCATGAACAAAATTTACATCCAAAGAGTCATAGACAGAATCGATAAAGAATATTTTTGTATGCTTGCTGGAGTATTCTTGATCATTTCTTGGTTTTTTCTTACTTCTAACTTCCTTTATTAACCCTTTATCTAACATGAAAAGCAGACGACACTTGCAAAAAAACTTCTTGAACAACTAATTTTTTTCATTTTTTGTCTCAAAAACATAGGTTATGACCCCTCATTGGAATGAGCTCAACGAGCTCGTTCCAATGAGGGGTCATAACCTATGTTTTGGAGACAAAAAATAATGAAAATTAACTGACGATTTTTGAGAATAGCGCTGGCCGGTTTTGGCCGTTACGTTGGGTAAAGGGTTAAATCTTGCTGTTTCGAATGGCACTTCTCTTGGCAATGTTGAGGTAAATAAGAAACCAACACAACACAACAAGGGTGGAGTATGGGAATGGAATCATCGACCTGAGTTAGCAGTTTTTTCATGTGTGATACAGGAAAAACTCCAACAAGGGTCATTGATTCCTGCCCCCCATCCCCAACAATTCTACCAGGGTTGTGTTCTGGTGTATTTATACCACAGTTAAACTTGAATTTGGTGGATGAGGCCACACAAAGTAGATCTTCTGTTTCTCAGGCCATTATTTGTGAAATTCCATGCGGGCGAGCATTTTTTTATTTTATTTTTTATTTCAGTAATTACTTCTTAACCATCAAAAGTTCATGTTCTTGGTTCAAGTTTTAGGCCTCATAATCTACAGAAGGCTTTGCTAAAGCATTGCAAAGCCTTCTTGCACTCAAGGGACAAAAAATTTCATCAATTGTTTTAACTTGGGTAAAATATCAGACATAAACCATTTAATTTTAATTTTTTTAAAGTTTAAATTGGTTATAAAAAGAGAGCATGCGGCAGCCAAAAGGACCATGAGGGAGGGCCTGAGAAACAGATTTTTTTATTTTTTAGGCCTAAAGCTAATAATTCCAAAGAAAAGTATCAACTTTGGCTGTCTTGTAACTTTCCTGACTGACACTGTTTTGTGTCGAAGCATTTCATTCATGTCATAACATCACTCAAACACATAATGTCCAATCAGATACATTCTTACATGACATTCTTTTGCATAAACCAGATTCCACATGTGGTATGTCTAGCACCTTACACATGTCTGTATTGTATCGCATAATATTGAATATGCACAGATATCATGGAATAAGAAGTTATCTTTTGTAGGCAAAACAATTTCAACCTCAAAAATTAAGAAAAATTTCCAAGACAGGCTTGGCAATTTCAGGAGAGCGATTTTTTAGCTCTCCTTACTGCCCTCCTGAAAGAATTAAGGAGAGCGAAAAATTGCCCTCCTGAATATTTTGGTCTGGGATGATTGAGATTACATGTATTATGGTCACATTAAATTTTTGTTGTAAAGCAAAAATGTAATTTAACTTCGAAGTCACGTAACATCACGTAATTTCATTTTGAAAGTGGTTTTGTAATGGCTGCAACCATACCCAAACACAGTTGCAATCATTTGAAGCAAAATGGGTCACAGCAATATTTTTTCTGTCAGTTTCAAGTTCAACAACTGACATCACAGTTTGAGGGGCAATTATTCAAGGAATATTGACACTATAATATACTACCATTACTACTATCCTGTCACTTGAAGCACTTGCACCAGGATGTGGCTGTAGATTCAAGCAGACCTGTTGTCCAAGAAAGTCATACGCCTACCACTACCACCTTCAACCCCCCCTTGGGGGGTTGAAGGTGGTAGTGGTAGGCGTATGCCTTTCTAGGACAACAGGTCTGGGTACACACACAGGTCTTGTCAAGTGTGTGTTCGGTTGTTGAGTGAAACATCTAGATGTCTAAGAGATTTCGCTTTACCTTAGTAAAGTTAATAAAATCACTGATGTAGTCTGTTGGTTTCAGTTTCAATGAGTTTGTTCAACTGGATACTTAAAATGCTGTGTAAAGCTAATTGCTCTCCTAAGCTGATTGAGGAGAGCGATTTTTTGCCCTCCTGCATTTTTCAGAATGCCAGGCCTGCCAAGAGAAATTCAAAGATCACTGACAGCAGCAATTGTTCTTCGGAAGCTTTTCACCTGTTTTAAGTTTTCAAATCTCACCACTCTCAATTCTATGTAATAGATTCATTTATTTGGCATGTGACAAAATACTGGCGATTGACAGTAAAATTACTGATGGACTGAAAATGAAAGTGTCAATGACACTGTACATAGCTCAACTTGTGTAAGACATGTCCATGTATAGTATGTGACACAGCAATGACACAAATCTAGGTAATGACCTGATAACAAAGGTACATGTAAAGTATTGTAAAGGTCTGTACATAAATACTGACCGTTGCCTGTAACAAATGTACAGTTAAAGTATTGTAAAGGTTGGTGACAGTTAGATGCTGAACTAGAAAAAAATCTCCATGGGGTTAATGTTACAATGGGGATCCTTGTGTGGTGCACCATAAGCCAAATGTTAGCAACTGTTTTGGCCTGTTTGATTCAAACCCTTCTACGGTTGATTCATACTAATCAATAAAGATTTTTATCATATGACTCGTCCGTTTTGTTCACTTTAAAACATTTGATATTTTGTTTTCATATCAAATAGTGATAAATAAAGCCTTCCATCAATTTCATTGGCCAATTTCAAAACTAGACAATTTGATTTGCTGAACAAAATACAACTGGGCCACATTTTCATAATTTGCATTATTTGAGTTGGGAGCTTTCATTGGTCAATTTCAAAACTGGACAATTTGATTGGCTAAACAAAATACAACTTGGTCACATTTGCATAATTTCAGTAGGGAGAATTTTTGTTATCTGTCCTATTTAGGGTGGGTTATATTGTATTAATCTTTTTACCTACAAGAAAAACGCCATTCATTTTTTAAAATTTTTTTTTTATATTTTCACTTTTTGCTCCCAAAACATAGGTTATGACCCCTCATTGGAACGAGCTCGACAAGCTCGTTCCAATGAGGGGTCGTAACCTATGTTTTGGAAGAAAATTTTTTTAAAAATTTTAGTTATACGAGGATGTTTTTTTCCAAGTGCTGTCTGCAACTCAAGTTAGGTGATGGGTTAAAAAGTCATATTAAGTGGCTAATTTGTGCATGTGTGTGTCATATGATAAATAGAATACGAAATGAGTGTTTTTCTCATATAATATTTATGAAACTCGTCTGAATTTTCTGTCTGGACTCGCCAAAACGGAAAATTCTTAGACTAGTTTCATAAATATTAAATGAGAACAAGAGGCCCCAGGGGGCCTGAGGGCGCTCACCTGACATGGTAGCCTAAATATCAAACCAGGGACTTGACTTGAATAAGCTGCATACGCCCCTCCTAAGAAAAGCATATACCAACTAGATGAAGTGATTGTGCCCACACAATACACAGGATTTTCCTTCTATTTTCAGTTCCTGCACTTTAACGTCCCAAAATTGAGATAAACACATAAAAAACAGATTTTTTTCCCAAACAAAATACTTTCAGCCTAAATTTTTTTCTTCCTCTTAAAACGCATAAAAAACGCTAAAACTAATTTCCGGATTTTGGTCCAAAATTTTCTAAGTCCCACCCGGACCCCAAATTTTTGGTGTAAAAAAAAAGGTTTTTTTTGTCTTAAAATTGACAGAAACGCATGAAAAACAAAAAACAAAAAAATTATGGATTTTGGTCCAAAATTTTCTAAGTCCCACCCGGACCCCAAATTTTTGGTGTAAAAAAAAAGGTTTTAAATTGACAGAAACGCATAAAAAACAAAAAACAAAAAAATTATGGATTTTGGTCCAAAATTTTCGAAGTCCCACCCGGACCCAAACTTTTCAGGGGAAAAAATTCTTTCTTTTTTTTGACTTAAAATTGACAGAAATGCATAAAAAACAAAAAAATATTTTTTCGGATTTCAGTCCAAAATAATAATTTACTTAAGTTATGAATATTCTCGGGCGGACTCACACACGGACGCACAGACGGACGGCGGATGGACGCATGTAATCCAGTATACCCCCATTTTTTTCGAAAGTGGGGGTATAAACTAGTATTTAAAATAATAAATTTTGAAATCACCTGCATTGGAAAAAGGGGTATTTGAACTGCATCATTTAGGCAAGCTGATTCATTTCAATTGTGATCGCTCGAGTCCCAAATATGGTACACATGTTCAGGTAACAGTCTTTTGAAAAATTGGTATACCACATTATTTTTTTAATCCCGATACTGGTATTCAGCTTCGAATACTGTGCAGCCCTACCAATCACATGATATCAATACTGATTCTCAGAAATCAGGACAAACTTTAAGGCCTGAACTACATGTACTCCTTAAAATAAAGTGATAGGGTTTAAAGCAGCCCTGGCAAATAATTCTATAATAAACCCTGTGAAAGCATATACATGTTAGTTTATGATACCTATACCTTCAGGTGTACAGAACTAGGATGCATTGTTGACTGGACTGGATGACTGGTAGCTGGTAGCTGGTAGGGCCCCAAAAACATGGTTTAATTGGGAATTTTTCTGCCTATTTCACATTGCGAATGGGGCAGAAATTTGGATCTATTTGTTTTGGATTAAACAGTTCCAGTCTGAAAAAAAGAACCTCAAGAGAAATCACAAAAAAGTATTTATTACCAACCTCTTCCTCAGCTACAACTATTTCGACTGTTGTTTCATGTCCCTGAGCATCTTCTGAACAACAGGCAAGGAAATGACGAACAATAAATTCATAAATTTTCTGCTCATTACCCTGAAAATACATGAACTACCTGATTAATACACACTGTCATACTGCAAAGAAAAATGTGTGGCTGAAATGTTTTTCCTTGCCAGGGTACAGAGCTATGTTCAGTTTTTGCCAGGCCACATAAAAACTTGCGACATTCTATGTAGTTAAATGTCAAATATTTAAATCAGGCCTGAAAGTTGAACACAGAAGATAATTACATACAAAAATAAAATCTGTGAACAATACAGCCTGAAATTAGTTCTAACACAATAATAATTACAACTCAGCAGTTGAAATGTTTCATGAAAATTTGAGTGACAAAAAAACAGACACAATCTCTAAATGTTATTCAATATTCATAAGGACCATGCATATCAAATTGGTTCACTTCGGCCAAGTGGACTAGGAGGAGAAGTCGATAATGTAAAGTTAATGCCGGATAACAGTAGAGCTGGTCGGTTTAACCGAACTGAAACCAAAACTCGTTTTTCAAGTGGAAATCAAAACTGAAACCAAACTAGATGCTCTAAAGAGCCTGTAATCGCTCACCTGGAATTACATATAAAAATGTGATTTCCCACAGGCTTTCCGTGGTAACTATAAGCTGCAATTGTGGCCATGTTTGCAACATTACATCAACATTACATGAGGATCATTGGTAGGTGTCTGAATCCTCAATCATGTGAAGTTTCAAAACATTTGACTTTGTAGTTTCAGAGGGGATTATTTTTGCAAAATCCATCAAACAAAATCAAAGAATGTCTCTGGTGGCCATAATTTCCAACCAACGGGAGCAAAAAGAGGATCGTTTGTAGAGTGCCTCCTTTTGACCATTCCTGCCAAGTTTGGTTCACGTCTGCTCAATAGTTCCATAGAGAAGATGAAAATGTGATTTCCCATAGGGTTCCCCATAGTAAGTATAAGGCTGCAATTGTGGCCATGTTTACAACACGATCAACATTAAATGAGGAACGCTGGTAGATGGTGCCCGTCATCAAACATGCAAAGTTTCAAAACATTTGGCCCTGTGGTTTCACAGGAGAAGATTTTTCAAAATCCACCAATCAGAATCAAATGAAAGTGTCAATGACACTGTAGCTCAACTTGTCAAGACAAAGACATGTACATGTATAGTATGTGACACAGCAATGACAAACATCTAGGTAATGACCTGATAACAAAGGTACATATAAAGTATTGTAACGGTCTGTACATAAATACTGAGCGTTGCCTGTAACAAATGTATAGGTAAAGTATTGTAAAGGTGGGTGACAGTCAGATGCTAAACTAGAAAAAATCATTGAGTCCCACAGTTGGCCTGACTGAACCCCAAAATATTTGTTCTCATAGCACAGTGATAACAAAGGCACCCCAAAACACACTCATTCCTGTCCCAAAGTGAAAACAAAGGTACCCAAGAAGTTTCGTGAAGATCAGTTCACAAATATGAGCTGTGCAGAAGTTGTGCCAAAAAACTGATTGGACCAAATTTCGGTACAAAATGGCCACTGGCAGCCATCTTGAATTTTGGACCGCGCCCAGAAACACTCGTTCTCGTCCCAAGGTGATAACAAAGGTACCCAAGAAGTTTTGTGAAGATCGGTTCATAAATACAGCCTCTAGCCCGAGCCGTATTGACATGTGCACTTACAGAGTATAAGTAGCACTGAATAAATCAAAGTTCATCTAATTTGCATAATTTCTGCACGAGAAAAAAACCCGTACTATATGTGATGTATTCCATGTTACTAAACATTCATACAAAAATTTATTCAAATCAGAACTTTCATACAGAAGTTCTGTACAAAAGACTGATTGCACTAATTTTGGTACAAAATGGCTGCTGGTGGCCATCTTGAAATTCGGACCATACCCAAAAACACTCGTTCTCATCCCACGGTAATAACAAAGGTACCCAAGAAGTTTCGTAAAGATCGGTTCATAAATACGGCATCTAGCCTGAGCCGTATAGAAGTTGTGTACAAAAAACTGATTAGACCTAATTTCGATACAAAATGGCCACTGGCAGCCATCTTGAATTTTGGACCGCACCCAGAAACACTCGTTCTCGTCCCAAGGTGATAACAAAGGTACCCAAGACGTTTCGTGAAGATCGGTTCATAAATACAGACTCTAGCCCGAGCCGTATTGACATGTGTACTTACTGTGTGTTAGCAGCACTGAAAAAATCAAAGTTCATCTAATTTGCATAATTTCTGCACGAGAAAAAAACCCGTATTATATGTGATGTATCCCATGGTACTAAACATTCACACAAAAAATTATTCAAATCAGCGCTTTCATATGGAAGTTCTGTGCAAAAATCTGATTGCACCAAATTTCGTACAAAATGGCTGCCATCGGCCATCTTGAATTTCGGACCGGACCCCAAAACACTCGTTCTCGTCTCACGGTGAAAACAAAGGTACCCAAGAAGTTTCGTAAAGATCGGTTCATAAATACGGCCTCTAGCCCGAGCCGTATTGGCATTTGCACTTACAGTGCTGAAAGTAACACCAAAAAACATCAAAGTTAGTCTAATTTGCATAATTTACGCACGAGAAAAAAACCCGTATTATATGTGATGTATCCCATGGTACTAAACATTCATACAAAAAATTATTCAAATCAGAGCTTTCATATGGAAGTTCTGTACAAAAAACAGATTTCTGCATCGTCGGTACAAAATGGCAGCTGGCAGCCATCTTGAATTTCGGACCGCACCCAAAAACACTCGTTCCCGTCCCAGGGTCATAACAAAGGTACACAAGAAGTTTCGTAAAGATCGGTTCATAAATACGACCTCTAGCCCGAGCCATAGCCAATTGTTGACGTACGGACAGACGGACAGACGGGCCATGACAATAGCTCAAATTTGACTTCGTCAAAGTTGAGCTAAAAATGCTTCTGGCAGCCATGTTTTTCAATGCACAGTAACGAAAATGAGGAGCACTTGTAGAAGACCTCCCATAGCCTATCCCTGCCAGGTTTGGATCACGTCGCCTCAGAAGTTCCAGAGAAGAAGATGAAAATGTGATTTCTCATAGGGTTTCTATAGTACCTATAAGCTGCAATTACGGCCATGCTTACAACCCGATCAACATTAAATGAGGAACGTTGGTAGATGGGGTCCCAGTCATCATTTACATGAAGTATCACAACATTTGGCTTGGTAGTTTCAGGAGAGAATATTTTTCAAAATCCACCAACCAGAATCAAAGAATGCCTCTGGCGGCCATGTTTTTCAACTCACAGGAACAAAATGAGGATCGTTTGTAGAGGACCTCCCACAGACCATTCCTGCCAAGTTTGGTTAATGTCGGCTCCGTAGTACTAGTTCCAGAGAAGAAGATGAAAATGTGATTTCCCACAGGCTTTCTATAGTAACTATAAGCCACAATTGAAGCCATGTTTGCAATCCGATCAACATTAAATGAGGATCATTGGTAGAGGGGGTCCCAGTCATCGGCCACACAAAGTTTCAAAACATTTGGCCCTGTGGTTTCAGAGAAGATTTTTGAAAATCCACCAATCAGAATCAAAGAATGCCTCTGCAGCCATGTTTTCAAACCCATAGGAACAAAATGAGGATCGTTTGTAGAGGACCTCCCATAGACTATCCCTGTCAGGTTTCATTCACGTCAGCTCAGTAGTTCCAGAGAAGAAGATGAAAATGTGATTTCTCATAAGGTTCCTATAGTAACTATAAGCCACAATTGTGGCCATGTTTGTAACCCAATCAACATTAAATGAGGAAGTTTTCAAGCTGTTGGGAAGTATACAAATTGTATACAACACTGGCTTCTTCCAGGAAACTTTGGGCTTCAAAGCTGTCAGGCAACATTGTGTTGCACAGGCTTGTTCCATGAAACCAATCAGCTAATATTAAAGTTATGAAGCTGTTTCCATGAAACTTAGCAGATAAGTTGAAATAAAATGACTGAATTACATGATCGCTGGCAAGTGAGTCATGTAATCAAAGATATTGGTGACTTTATCCCGATTATTTTGCACAGGCTTGTTGTTGATGAAACCATTCAGCTATTATTAAAGTTCTGAAGCTGTCTCCTAAAACTGATACGCTGAAATAAAATGAAAGTGTCATTGACACTGTAGCTCAACTTGTGTAAGACATGTACATGTACAGTATATGACACAGCAATGACACATCTAGGTAATGACCCAATAACAAAGGTACATATAAAGTATTTTGTAACAGTCTGTACATAAATACGGACAGTAGCTTGTAAGAATTGTTTAGGTAAAATATTGTAAAGGTGGGTGAGTTAGATGCTAAACTAGAAAATAAATCTTCATGGGGTTAATGTTATAATTGGGATCACTGTATGGTGCACCATAAGCCAAATGTTAGCAATTCTTTTGGCCTGTTTGATTAAAACCTTTCTAAGCTGTAAGGATGATTCATACTAATTAATAAATATTTGTGCAGCCCTTCTTAAAATTTTGGCATTTGAATTTTTTATCTTTGGCACATAGGGTTCCCACGGGTGAGGAGGTTTTATTTTTCTCAATTGTATATAGAAAATTGGGTTGTGCTAATAATGTTTATCCTCCCCAAACAACAACAAATATTAACACAGGAACTTGGCTTCAACACATTTGAATATACACATCCTAGGGATGCTGATTTCAAGAAACATTAGTTTGTCTGGTGTTTTTGGAAAAGATTTTTAATTATCTCCCTTTCTGAGTTCCCGATTGGGTCTGACTGAACCCCAAAATATTTGTTGTCATAGCACAGTGATAACAAACGCACCCAATAAATTCATAGCAAACATTACAGACATAAAAAATCTTCTTTACAGGTTTTATACAAAGAATGTAATACACAGAATTCCCGTAAATATGCCTGCCAACAGGCATTTTGAATTTTGAGCTGAGCCCCAAAGCACTCATTACCATCCCATGATGATAACAAACGTAGTCCTAGAAGTTCTGTACAAAAAAACAGATTGCACTTAATTTCAGAATAAAATGGTCACCATCAGCCATCTTGAATTTCGAACTGCACCCAAAAACACTCGTTCCTGTCCCAAGGTGATAACAAAGGTGACCACGAAGTTTCGTGAAGATCAGTTCATACATACAGCCTCTAGCCCAACCCGTATTGACATGTGCATTTACTTTGCATAAGTAGCACTGAATAAATCAAAGTTCATCTAATCTGCATAATGTCTGCACGAGAAAAAAACCTGTATTATATGTGATGTATTCCATGTTACTAAACATTCATTCAAAATTTATTCAAATCAGAACCTTCATATAGAGGTTCTGTACAAAAACCTGATTGTACATAATTTCGGTACAAAATGGCCACTGGCAGCCATATTGAATTTCAGACCGCACCAAAAAACACTTGTTCTCTTCCCGCGGTGATAACAAAGGTACCCAAGACATTTCATAAAGATTGGTTCAAAAATATGGCCTCTAGCCCGAGCCGTATAGAAGTTATGTACAAAAAACTGATTGCATCTACGTTCGGTACAAAAAGGCCGCTGCAGCCATTTTGGATCGCACCCAGAAACACTCCTTCTCGTCCCAAAGTGATAGCAAAGGTACCCAAGAAGTTTAGTGAAGGTCGGTTCATAAATACAGCCCCTAGCTGGAGCTGTATTGACATGTGTACTTACTGTGTGTAAGTAGTACTGAATAAATCAAAGTTCATCTAATCTGCAGAAGTTCTGTACAAAACACTTAGGTACAAAATGGCTACCAGTGGCCATCCTGAATTTCGAACCGCTCCCAAAAATGCTCGTTCTCATCCCACGGTGATAACAAAGGTACACAAGAAGTTTCGTAAAGATCGGTTCATAAATACGGTCTCTAGCCAGAGCCGCATCGAATTATTGACGAACGGACGGACAGACAGACAGACAGACAGACAACAGGCCATGGCATAACCTCAATTTTGACTACGTCAATGTTGAGCTCATAAAAGGAATTAAAAAGGAATTATGTGATTGAGGGGGGAGTAATTTGCTTAATCGAAGATATTGGTGACTTTATCCATGAAACTAATCAAAGTATCTAAGTTTGAAAGTTTGTGTTGCACAGGCTTGTTCCATGAAAGCAATCAGCTAGTATTAAAGTTTCAAAGCTGTTTCCAAGAAACTTAGCTAATATGCTGAACTAAAATAAACTGAATTACATGATCGAGGGTGAGCAATTCACGTAATCGATGATTTTGGTGACTTTATCCATGAAGCCAATCAGCAAGTTTTTAATGTTTCCAAGCTGTTGGGAAGTATACCAAATTGAATACAACACTTGTTTGTTCCCGGAATCTTTGTGGTTTGAAAGCTGCCAGGCAATGTTGTGTTGCTCAGGCTTGTTCCATGAAACCAATCAGCTAGAGTTAAAGTTTCTAATCTGTTTCCACGAAACTTAGCTGATATGCTGAAATAAAATAAACTGAATTACATGATCACAGGTGAGTAATTTGCATAATCGAAGATATTGGTGAGTTTTTAAAGTTTCCAAGCTGTTGGGAAGAATACAAATTGTGGTTTCAAAGCTGTCAGGCAATGTTGTGTTGCAGAGGCGAGATCCATGAAACCATTCAGCTAGAATTAAAGTTTTCAAGCTGTTTCCACGAAACTAAGCTGATATCCTGAAATAAAATAAACTGAATTCTGTGATCATGGGAGAGTAATTAATGTATTCGAAGA
The DNA here is from genome assembly GCA_031216915.1 of Pictodentalium vernedei. NCBI lineage: Eukaryota > Metazoa > Mollusca > Scaphopoda > Dentaliida > Dentaliidae > Pictodentalium > Pictodentalium vernedei. The sequence continues at coordinate 730,880,678 of CM062297.1, read as the reverse complement.
TATCGCTGACTTTATCCACGAAACCAAATAGCAAGTTTTTAAAGTTTTTGAAGCTGTCAGGAAGTAAACAAATTGAAAACAACAATGGCCTATTCCAGAAACTTTGTGGTTTCAAATCTGTCAGGCAATTTTGTATTGCACGGGCTTGTTCCATGAAACCAATCAGCTAGTATTAAAGTTTTGAAGCTGTTTCCATGAAACTTAGCTGATATCCTGAAATAAAACAAGAAAAATGTTACTAAGGTAACACATGCCACCCCCCACCCCCTGTGACCTTCACCTTGCAGATGTGGCGGAAACTATTATATGCTACATACCTTCTGATTGTCCTTAACATTTGTAAAAAGTTTAACAATTGTACTATGATTCGTTTCTGAGCTATGGCTGAGACACGAATATTGTCTGATTTTTAGTGTGACCTTGAAATGTGACCCTGACCTTGAAGGTACGAACCGGCTATGGTGAGTGACACATCCTCCCATTGTCCTTTATAATTGTGTGAAGTTTGATGACTGTAGCCCTAATAGTTTTAGAGTTATGCTTGAGACATAATTTGTGACCCTGAACATATGAAGGTCAATTGTGACCTTCACCTTGCAGATGTGGCGGAAACTATTATACGCCACACACCTTCTGATTGTCCTTAACATTTGTAAAAAGTTTAACAATTGTACTATGATTCGTTTCTGAGTTATGGCTGGGACACGAATATTGACCAATTTTTAGTGAGACCTTGAAATGTGACCTTGACCTTGAAGGTACGAATCCGGCTATGATGTGTGACACATTCTCCCAGGGTCCTTTATAATTGTGTGAAGTTTTATGACGTTTCCAAGCGGTCAGGAAGTATACAAATTGTATACAACACTGCCTTGTCCATAAAATGTTGTGGTTTCAAAGCTGTCAGGCAATGTTGTGTTGCACAGGCTTGTTCTATGAAACCATTCAGCTTGTATTACATTTTCAAGGCTATTTCCATGAAACTTAACTTATATGCTGAAATAAAACAAACTGAATTACATGATCGAGGATGACTAATATGCATAATCGAAGATATTGGTGCCTTTATCAATGAAACCAATCAATAAGCTTTTAAAATTTCCAAGCTGTCGGGAAGTGTACAAATTGTATACAACACTGGCTAATTCCAGGAAACTTTGTGGTTACAAAGCTGTCAGGCAATGTTGTGTTGCACAGGCTTGTTCCATGAAACCAATCAGCTAGTATTAAAGTTTCAAACCTGTTTCCACAAAACTAAGCAGATATGCTGAACTAAAATAAACTGAACAAGAGCGCACGTATCGCTGAAGCAATACAATGTCCCCTACCGGACTAATGAGTATTAATAATTATACAAATGTTATAACCAAGATGTGATCAGCATGAATTCCGTTGAAGCATTTAAAAAAAAAAAGACCAGAAAACTGATATTTTGGCGCTTTTTCATATTTCCAAGGGCCATCACTCACACAAGAATAATGCAATCAGCATGAAACTCAAACTTGATCTGTAAGTCATCGTTCTATAGTAGGTTACCAAGAATGAAATCATTTGGTTGAAGCATTTCCAAAAAAAGTCTGGAAAACTAAAGTATGACTGACAGACTGACTGACAGACTGACGGATGGACAGAGTGCAAATGAAACTTGATCTGTAAGTCATCGTTCTATAGTAGGTTACCAAAAATGAAATCATTCCGTTGAAGCGTTTCCAAAAAAAGTCCGGAAAACTAAAGTATGACCGGCAGACTGACTGACAGACTGACGGATGGATGGACAGTGTGTAAATGAAACTTGATCTGTAAGTCATCGTTCTATAGTAGGTTATCAAAAATGAAATCATTCCGTTGAAGCGTTTCCAGAAAAAGTCTGGAAAACTGATATTTTGGCGTTTTCCATATTTCCAAGGGCCATAACTCACACAAGAATAAGGCAATTAGCATGAAACTCAAACTTGATCTGTAAGTCATCGTTCTATAGTAGGTTACCAAAAATGAAATCATTCCGTTGAAGCGTTTCCAAAAAAGTCTGGAAAACTGATATTTTGGTGCTTTTCCATATTTCCAAGGGCCATAACTCACACAAGAATAATGCAATCAGCATGAAACTCAAACTTGATCTGTAAGTCATCATTCTATAGTAGTTTACCAAAAATATCATTCCGTTGAAGCGTTTCCAAAAAAACTCCGGAAAACGGATATTTTGGTGCTTTTCCCATATTTTTAAGGGCCGTAACTCAAACAAGAATAATGCAATTAGCACAAAACTCAAACTTGATCTGTAAGTCATCGTTCTATAGTAGTTTACCAAAAATGAAATGACAGACTGACGGCTGGACAGAGTGCAAACCTATAGTCCCCTCCGGCGATGCCGGTAGGGGACTAATTACATGATTGTGGGTGAGTAATTCGCATAATCGAAGATAATGGTGACTTTATCAATGAAACCAATCGGCAAGGTTTTGAAGTTTTCAAGCTGTCGGAAAGTATACAAATTATACACAACACTGGCTTGTTCCTGGAAACTTTGTGGTTTCAAAGATGGAAGGCAACATTGCATTGCACAGGCTTGTTTCATGAAACCATTCAGCTAGTATTCAAGTTTCGAAAACACTGGTGATTTTATCCATGAAAGCAATCAAAAGTTTTCGAGCTGTCGAGAAATATACAAATTGTATACAACAATGGCTAGTTCAGGAAACTTTGTGGTATCAAAGCTGTCAGGAAACATTGTGTTGCACAGGCTTGTTCCATGACACCAATTAGCTAGTAATAAGTTTCAAAGCTGAACTAAAATAAACTGAATTACGCGATTGCGGGCGAGTAATTCACATAATCAAAGATATTGGAGACTTTATCTAGTTTCCATGAAACTTGGCTGATATGCTGAAATAAAATAAACTGAATTACGTGATCGAGGGTGAGTAATTTGCATAATCAAAGATATCCTTAAAACCAATCAGCACATTTTTAAAGTTTCCAAGCTGTTGGGAAGTATGCAAATTGTATACAACACTGACTAGTTCCAGGAAACTTTGTTCAAAGCTGTCAGGCAACGTTGTGTTGTACAGGCTTTTTCAATGAAACCAATCAGCCAGTGTTAAAGTTTCAAAGCTGTTTCCATGAAACTTACCTGATATGCAAAAACAAAATAAACTGAATTACATGATCGCGGACGAGTAATTCGCGTAATCAAAGATATTGGGGACTTTAACCATGAAACCAATCAGCAGGTTTTTTAATGTTTCCAAGATGTCGGGAAGTATACAATTGTATATAACACTGGATTGTTCCATGAAAGGTTGTGGTTGAGCAATTAGCTTTACACAGCATTTTAAGTATCCAGTTGAACGAACTCATTGAAACTGAAACCAACAGACTATTACATCGGTGATTTTATTAACTTTACTAAGGTAAAGCGAAATCTCTTAGATATCTAGATGTCTCACTCAACAACCGAACACACACTTGACAAGACCTGTGTGTGTGTCCAAGTTGGTGGGGGGGGGGGGGGGGGGGGGGGGGTAGATAGGTAGAAGGTGGTAGTGGTAGGCGTATGACTTTCTTGGACAACAGGTCTGCTTGAACCTACGGTCACATCCTGGTGCATGTGCTTCAAGTGACAGGATAGTAGTAATGGTAGTATATTATACCCGGTAGTGTCAAAATTCCTTAAATAATTACCCGTCAAACTGTGATGTCAGTTGTTGAAACCGACAGAAAAAAAAATATTGCTGTGACCCATTTTGCTTCAAATGATTGCAACTGTGTTTGGGTATGTACAAAGTACATTCCCAAACACAGTTGCAGCCATTACCTTTTACCACTAAACCACTTTTAAAATGAAGTTACGTGATGTCATGTGACTTCGAAGTTGAATTACATTTTTGCTTTACAACAGAAATTTAATGTGAACATAATACATGTTATCTCAGAATCATCCCAGACCAAAATATTTAGGAGGGCAATTTTTCACTCTCCTTAATTCTTTCAGGAGGGCAGTAAGGAGAGCTAAAAAATCGCTCTCCTGAAATTGCCAAGCCTGTGTTCCATGAAACCAATCAGCTAGTATTAAAGTTTCGAAGCTGTTTCCATGTATCTTAGCTGATATGCAGAAATAAAATAAACTGAATTCATGATCGCAGATGGGTAATTCACGTAATCGAAGATACTGGTGACTTTATCCATGACTTTATCCACCAATCAGCAAGTTTTTAAAGTTTCCAAGTTGTCGGGAAGTATACAAGTTGCACAAAACACTGGCTTGTTCCAGGAAACATTGTGGTTTCAAAGCTGTCAGGCAACATTGTGTTGCAAAAGCTTGTTCCATGAAACCATTCAGCTAGTATTAAAGTTTCAAAGCTGTTTCCATGAAACTTAGCTGATATGCTGAAACTAGACATGATCTGAACCAAATATACCCCCACCGTGGCATATCTGGTGACTGAAAAGGGCATTCAAGTAAAATAAAACTGTGGAAATAGTTCGCTCCAGAAGTTTACATGTGCAACGGACTGATGACAACGACATACCGACTGACCAGAGAAGTTGATTCCTATAAACACCCCTCCCCCCCCCTCCACCCCCTAAACTTCGTTTTGTGGGGGAATAATAAAATAAATTGAATTACATGATCGAGGGTAAGTAATTTGCATAATCAAATATATTGGTGATTTATTGGTGTTTACAGTCACATATTTCTGCACAATGGCTGTTGATGACCCCAAGTTTTACGGGTGGAGGAAGCCGGAATACCTGGAGAGAACCACGGAGCAACGGTAAGCAACTATCAGCTCCCCAACACACTAACTTCAAACGAGCAGGGTGAGCATTGGTTGAAGACCATCGATGTGCTGTACACCTTAATACACAACGTCACTGTGCCCCCACGTGGACAATGGGGGTGAAGTCTCTTGCCCGAGGACACAACACGGTTGCCGCAGGTGGCGATTCGAATAGAGGTCCTCTTTGATTGCAGCCTGCACCTCTACCTACTGTGCCACCAAGCCCCCCCCCCCCCCACACACACACACCAATATGATGTATAGGCATCAGGCAGCATCAATAGTTCTTTTCAGCCCCAAAATTTTCAAACGAGAAACCTTAGACACACACAAAGCACTTACAAATCCTTGAAGGATCGTGAGCCCAGAAACATTTGCTTTTAAATCACCCTCAATAGCACAGAGCAACAAAAGAATTGTAATTTGTTGGAAAATTATGGGCTTTCCCCAATTTTCAATGTGAAAAGGCAGACTGCATATAGCAAAGCAATGTGTTTGATATTAACACTTTCCAAAATAATAGAAAAAAACACACCCCAAGTTGGCCAATTTTGTCATTTTCAAATGAAACTCTTTTTAGGGCCATCAGTGTCCTGGAGTGTTAAATGTTAGACTAAAACATAACAGCAATATTCTTCTATATGTGCAAAACATTTTTTCAGCAAACAGTTAGTTACTTTAATAGTCATTTCAGTGGAAATAAAGTTGTGTGGGTTTGGATTTAATGACAGGAGAAATGAAAAAATTTATAGTAATTTATATATTTTTTATACTTACCAATGACCCAGACATAGCTGGTGCTAACTCTTAAATATTCAGGGCCAAACACAAATTTTGCCCCCCAATCCCCAAAATTTGCATCCAAATCAAACAAGAGGCCCCACGGGGCCTGAAGCACTCATCTTGAACAGAACACAATTTAAACAGAGTCCAAGAATGAGTCTACATTAATCAAGCCATCTCCATAGGCTACACTGTCAATCCTTGAGTCCCTCAGGAGTGACAAAAATAATCTGGGCATCATGCCTTTTCTTCAGTTGATCATGGTGTAAAATGTAGAGCTCCCCTATGAAGCCCCTTGATACAACCTATGTGGATTAATCTTAGTACCTCTAGAGGGTACTGAATACAAAATTTTTAATTCTTCAGCAAAATGGCCAATTCCGGCTCCCATAGAGAGCCCAAATATTAACCCAGGCTCTTCATTTAAACACAGTTAAATCTGACTTCCCTAGAGATGTTGTATACCGAATATGAAAGCATTCTGACTGTTGGATCTGAAGAAGAGATATTGTAAAGAAATTTCTTCAAATTGCACTAAGTTCAAATTTGGGCTACCATAGCGAGCCCAAATATTAACCTATGGATCCGATTTGAACAAACTTGAATCTGACCCCCCTAGAGATGTTGTATACCAAATGCGAAAGCATTCTGACGAGTGGATCTGATGAAGATTTTTGAAGAAATTCCCTCATATTGCACTAAGTAAAAATTTGGGCTACCATAGTGAGCCCAAATATATACCTAGGGATCTGATTTGAAAAAACTTGAATCTGACCCCCATAGAGATGTTGCATACCAAATATCAAAGCATTCTGACTGGTGGATCTGAAGAAGAAGATTTTTTTAAATTACCCTCCATACTGAACAAAGATAAAATTTGGGCTTCCGTAGGAAGCCCAAATATTAACCTAGGGACTTGGATTGAACAATCTAGAATCTGACCCTCATAACAATGATGTATACCAAACATTAAATGATTATGACTGGTGGTTCTGAAGAAGATTTTTAAAGAATATTCCCCATATTACCCTATGTTAAAACTTCGGGCTCCTGTAGAGAGCCCAAATATGAACCAATGAGCTTTATTTCAACAAACTTTTATCTGACCCCCCCCTATGAATGCTGTATACCAAATATCAAAAGATTTTGATGATTGGTTATGGAGAAAAGATTTTTAAAAATTTTTGCAAATATGTTGACTCAGCATTTTTTCGATGCCCATTACAGAACACCCTAACATAACTGATGGCAATTTGTTTTACCATTCAATTCTACTGGTCATAAGGATACTTCATACCAAATAACAGCTCTCTGTTCCGCGGGGTTTGGGAAATATGGGCGTTTGAAAATATTTCTATTTTTAGCTCCCAGGGTTCCCATGGGGACGCGGGAATTTTTTTTTTTGCATGGGTCAAGTACTTATGACCCAATACTACCACAAACCAAATTTGGTTTATACCGGACCTTTGGTTCAGAAAGTTAAAAAATTTATAGTAATTTATATATTTTTTATACTTACCAATGACCCAGACTTAGCTGCTGGTGCTAACTCTAACAAAACCAGGGCCAAACACAAATTTTGCCCCCCAATCCCCAAAATTTGCATCCAAAACAAAAAGAAATCATGTCCTAAAGGACCTCCATACTACGCCTCTACTGTGCATGCGCAGTGACGCAGACGTCCCGAAATTGGCGCCAATTATCATTCTTACTGGCAGTGCCTGGTCAGCGCTATGTACTCAGCGGGGAGGCAAGAGTTCCCAACTCCAGGGAGGGCCATCCCCGTCTGGGTCATTGGTAAGTATAAAAAATATATAAATTACTATAAATTTTTTAACATTTTTATACTGTACCAATGACCCAGACTTAGCTGAATAGTAAACAGGCTGGAGGGCCTAGGACATAGAGGAAAATCCAATAAGCTCAACTATATAGTAAAGAGGTAAACCCTTAAGGAGAAAAGGAGTATTAGGCTTTACATGTATCTTTCTTATTTAATATTAAATTAGAAAGATACACTACCCTTAATAATTGAGCACAATAACATTCATGTTCTCTATTAACATCCAGTATAACCCTTATACTAATTATTTTTAAAGCAAGCCAATAAATAAAGTAGTCCAGAGAATTGAGACTCTTTATAGTCATTTAAAAGTGTCCGAGTATTGTATATTAAAGCCCGTTTGACACTTGACATATACAAATGCTTCACACCGAGCTACACTTTAAAAATAAGACATGAATGAATTTAAACAATAATATTACACTTTAAAACCATCCCGGAAGCGACTCAGAAATACTGACTTGGAGGAGGCATTCCCTTGCTTTTCACTATAAAGCAGGTGACCTAAGGGAACACCCCCCCCCCCCTTCCCCTTGCCCTGGTCAAATAGCCCAGAGCGAAGAGGGCAGCCGGACGGAGTCACTGCCGGAATAGAAAGCCTGCATAACTATAGTTGCAACTGTTTAGTGGACGACATTCTGAGCAACAGATAACGGACCTAAACAATGCAGGTCTCCAGAAATGGACTCAATATTTCTGAGATAAAAATTCGTAAATGTGGATGGCTGAGACCAATAAGCAGCCTTCATTAAATCTGTAATAGCAACACTATTAGCATAAGCCCAGGAAGTAGAAAGAGCTCTTACTTCATGAGCAGAAATCTTAAGCACAGACTGCTGAGAAGAAGATAAATCTTCATAAGCAGTACGGATAGTTAACTGAATCCATCTAGTAATAGAATGGACTGAAATGTCTTTTCTATTAGGCATCAAAGACAGAAAGAAACGTTTCCGTCCCTTTCTGATAAACTGAGATCTCTGGTTATAGATACGTAGTGCTCTAACAGGACAGAGTAAAGGCCTACGCCCGTCTGAAGACGGAAGAGCCTTAATAACAATAGGTTCCGGATATTTATTAGGAGCCTGATTCTTAGCTAAAAAACCCACATTAGTAGTGAAGGTGATAGTGTTCCCAACACTACGATAATGAGAATCATCCACCGATAGTGCATGAAGCTCACTGACTCTTCTAGCAGAAGAGAAAGTTAAGAGAAAAGCTGTCTTATAAGATAAGAATTTGAAATCTACTGTCCCAAGAGGTTCAAATGGCTTTTCCTTCAATTTAAGGAGAACCCAAGCTAAATTCCACTTAGGAATTAATCTAAGAGTTCTGGGTCTATTTATCGAAAAGTTTCTAACCAACTTCGATAAAGAGACATTAGATCCAATTTGTAAACTATCATGATGTGCATAGGTATCAGATAACATAGATCTATAACCCTTTATAGTAACAGGCTGCAGTTTGATTCCGTCAAACAAGTATACTAGAAAGTTTGCAATGTCTGGTATAGAGGGATCGAATATATCTACAGAATGATCCCTACACCAACGACGAAAAACCTTCCACTTAGCCGCATAATTTAGCGAAGAGGAGGTCCTCCTACAGTTAGAAATCGCGTCCACTGCTCGTCCTGTAAAGTGCTTGCCATGCAAGAAGGACCGCACAACGGAAAAACGTGAAGGTTGAGACCTTGCGGGTTGTGATAGAGTTGGCGCGATTTCCCCTGCGAAAGAAGATCCTCCCGTGGAGGAAGCTTCCGCGGTAGGTCCCACAACAGACACCTGAGTAGATTTATCCACGGTCTCTGTGGCGACAGAGATGCTACCAACAGAATCTTGCATTGAGATTGTTTTATCTTTAGCAATACTTGTTGAATTAACGGCGCAGGAGGATACGCATATCCTATCATTCCGTCCCAAGGGATCGACAGAGCGTCTACTGCAAATGCTCTTGGATCTGGACACGGAGACACATACGTCTGCAACTGATTGTTGAGATGTGTCGCAAATAAGTCTATCATTGGCCGTTCCCATTGGTAGCAAATCTGATTGAATACTTGTTTGTTGAGAGTCCACTCCGACGGCAACAAGCGACCCTTTCGTGAAAGGGAGTCTGCTAGCACATTCAGACGACCCGGTATGTGACGGACCGAAAGAAGAAGGTGATGTTCTAACGCAAACAGAAGGATTCTTTCCGTTAGATTGAACAACGGAACTGAATGAGTGCCTCCCTGATTCCGTATATACGCCACTACTGTCGTATTGTCGGATAGGATTTGGACATGAGCATCGTGAATAATGTCCATCCAGTGACGTAACGCAAGCCAAATTGACATCATTTCCTTGATGTTTATGTGCTTGCACAGGAATTACGGATCCCAAAGACCCTGGCATCTCGAATCCGTTGGGATTAATGATGCACCCCAACCTGTTTGACTGGCATCCGTCATAACGGTAAAACTCGGATCCGGCAACTGCAGCGGAACTCCTTGAGTTAACCACTGAATGTTTGCCCAAGTCTGAATCTCTTGTTTCACTTGATCTGACAAGAGAACGTCTACATCGAGCGAATGAATTTTCACACTCCAATTCTGAGTCAGGAAAATTTGAAGAGGACGTGTGCGTAACCGCCTCATCGGAATGAGATCCGCGGCGGCTCCGCACAGACCTATCAGTCTCATAAATTCTCTCGCCGTGACTTTGTCTGCATGCAGACAATAGCGAGCGTAACAACTGACTAATTTCGCTCTGGTTAACGGCAGACGAACGAGATTGTTGTGCGTCTCGAAGCTCATTCCCAGATGAGTGAATGACTTGGACGGCACCAGATCCGACTTCTCCTCGTTTACTATAAAACCGAGACGTCGGAGCAATAGAAGAAGATTCTGAACATCGTTCTGAAGCGTTAACTCGTTGCCGTACCTCTGAAGAATGTCGTCCAGGTAGGCCGACGTTACCGCAGACGAATGAGCTCGGAAGTAGATCATTACCGAGTTCATTACCCGAGTGAAAGCTCAGGGTGCTAGATTCAATCCGAAGCACATCACCCGGAATTTATACACCACTCCTAGGACTGCGAAGCGTAGATACTTTCGGAATGTCGGATGTACCATGACGTGAAAGTACGCATCTTTGAGATCTATGCTCGTTGCATAATCGTTCACCCGAATACTCGCTCTGACCGATCGAATCGTCTCCATATAAAACTTCGGAGCGACGATCAGCTTGTTTATCCAGCTCAAATCTATGACTGGACGGAACGAGCCGTCTGGTTTCGGAACCAGAAACAGATGGCTGTTGAATCCCGGAGATTCCTGGTTTTCTACGACCTCTACCGCGTTCTTCATTAAAAGAGACTGCACCTCTGATAACAGAGCGTCTCTTTTCTGTGGATTTGACGGAAGATGAGTCCACTTTGGACTTCGAGTTAATGGAGGCTTTCGTTTGAAGGATATCTTTAGACCTTCCGAAGTCACTCCTCTCACCCAAGGGTCGTCCGTAATCGACGCCCACTCTTGTGAAAAGCTCGACAACCTTCCGCCAACCGGAACGCGATAGAGGTTTAAGCCATCACCTCCTGGACCTGCGAGGCCTGCGGTAGGAGAAACCACGTCTTCCACGACCCGCACCTCGCCTCGTCGACCTCGGGGCGTCCGACCGATTGTCCCGGCCTGAAGGACGTCCCGAACGAGAGTCGCTATCCTGACGGTCTCTCGAATAAGACCAAGAGGACGCACCGGAACCTCTATAGGAACCTCTCTTGGGCGCATTAGACCCAGAAGTGCCTGTCTTATTCGTGTCTGCTGTATCCGACTTCTTAGGAGCAGATCTGAACAACAGAGAATCATTAGCTTTCTTTTTAATTTTATCATAAATAGCGGAAAGCTTGCCGTCAAAGAGAAGTTCTCCTGAGACCGAAGCGACTCTAAGAGAGTTCTTCACCTTAGAATCCACTAGTGTGGATGTAGCTAGGGCTGCGTCACGTCTAACCAACTCCAGATTTGCCACTGAAAGGGCGGAGTTACACGTGGAATAAGCTACTGCCCTTGAAAGAAGTCTTAAAGAGGATTGTATATCCTGAAACTCTTTCCCCTGAAGGCGCAGTGATAACGCCTTAGTAAGGTGATCTGCGTAAGATAAGGCATCTAAATTGGCTCTGTTAGACGCAATAGCTGTTTCGATCACCGCGGTTGGAATAGAAGCTGACGACGGTAATGATAGCTCTAAGTCTTCCGCCTCGTCGTCCATACGCAGAGGAACTCTCGGTATACCCTGTCCTGCCGTATCGAATTTATTCCTTGCATTAATGAAAGGCAGGTTGAGAGTATTAGCGGACAAGAAACCTGCTTTCCCCGTCCTGGAAGCAAGTTTAAATATAGCGTCGTTCAATAATTCAAATGTTCTTGCAACATTATTGGACTGCGACGGAAACTCGGGAGCGATGTCCCTGAACCGCTCAAAAAATTCAGAGTCCAATGACGCTATAATTCTCTTGTCCGGAACCGCAGCAGTCTGGCCCGACGGAACAACTTGAGGGAGAAAGTGCCGGATGAAGTCCACGGCAGCTTTATGTTGTTCCGAAAGGGATAGCTCCAAGTCATCCGTATCCCTTTCACCATCCGGTCGGACCTCATGATGTTCCCGGTCGTCCGCCCCCGATGCTTCGGCGGAGCGTACCGACCCAGCGCCGTCGGATAATTCTCGATCCGACACCGTTTCTGTCGGCTGCTGGGATGCTGCGATAAGCTGTGCTATCTGCACAAGAATGTCCGGCGTCAAGACCTGCGGAGGCGCAGTCTTTCGCTGCTTCGCCGAGGGCAGCTCCGCATCAGATGGCTCCCGCATACTTTTCCTATGCGAACGTCCAGAGTCCATCGGTCTCGAATCCCTGGCTGCCGGATGGTGTGACCTGGTCGCCGAAGAATCCTTCATCGGCGAAGCTGGTAATATATCGGCGGTCACGCAGCCAAGGTGCGGTCGTGTGCACTGACGAGAAGAGGAAGCCTTAACAGTCTTTGCGGACTGCTTATACAACGGAGCGTCCCGAGCGACGGACGTATGCTCCGCTAAAGACACATTTTGTACCACAACATCTGGTCCCAGATGTTGTTGTACAAGAGAGGGGCCTCTCTCGCTCGCGGCCCGGCTGGACCTGGACGAGCTAGGAACCGGACTCAAAGGCTTCCTCCGTTCTCGCTTACTATCCGCCATCACTGGGTGTGCATCTATTATGTTTATAGTGCTCGCATCACCCAAAATTTCCTCTTGGACCGCATCGGACGAACCCGGCTGCCGAACCATTCGGTGAATGGACGCTACACCGGGCGAGCTAGCGGACGACATTTGTCTAATCTCCATGAGCACTTTTGCCGCTAGCTCTGAATTCATTTGTGACGACGGACGCACACTTGAAGAAGATAACATGGAAACATCACCCTGTTCTGGTTCCTCTGAAATAGAAACTGAGAGAGTAGAGTGCCCTTGCGGAGAAAGAGCCGGAATCGCTCTTTCTCCAGAAACAACATATCGTGACACACGTTTCCAATGTTTCTCATCCCAATGTTCACATATAGGACAGGGATTAATGCGAGAACACTGACTACAATTAATACAATGATCATGAAAGTCAGAGGAAGATTTCTTCCTATTACAATTTGAACAACGTCCCTTCATTGTGAAAGAACAACAATAAGTCCTAGTTACTCGCAAAAACCCCTGACACAAAGATACATAATAACATGATCCATTAATAAATGAAAAAACAATTGCAAAACAAAATAATTTTGAAAAAATATTTTTTCAGCGAAGCCCAAGTTGCTGAAAAGTAACGTTGAGCCCCGATGGATCCGATGGCAAAGTGTGGTCAAAAATTTTAAATTTATATTAAATAATTAATGAGACACTTTCGGATAATATAAATGTATCTTATAGTGAGATAAACTACAGCAAAGGCAAACAGCCCCCCTCAAAAAAGGCTGTTGCCAATGAAAACAAACAGTGTAAAAACACCAGAAAACATGACTCCAGGCACTGAAAAAACTGGCCCGGAATCAGTCATCAATTACACTCTATCTGATGCAAAACAGAGACTCCCAGGGGAGAATCTGTAGAACATCAGATGGAAGATGCAGAACACAAACGTTATACACCCATGGGTGAAAACGTAACTATGGGGAAAATAACAGAAAACATTCTGTAACCAAGCAACTCTCCCAGGAAATTTTAGAAATGAAATTTCTCAAAAATATGCCAAAAGCATGGGAGAATTGCAAGGGGGGACTTTAGAAGGCTAGGGGAGAGGAAACACTGAATAAGCAGTGCAACAATTAGCAAGAATGACAACAAGAGGCCCATGCCTCGAAAATAGGCAACTTAACATAATTTCATCAAAAAATTTTAAGTACAGCCCTGATTATTTTTTGTCACTTCTTTTTCCTCTCCTCCTTCTATCCTCCTTAGAATCACATTTTCTCCAAAAATTACGTGTCTGGCATCCTTTAAACTGAGATTTACAAGCACAAAGATCAGTGAGATGTTGACTGATGAAGGGCCAAACAGAGAATGATAATTGGCGCCAATTTCGGGACGTCTGTGTCACTGCGCATGCGCAGTAGAGGCGTAGTATGGAGGTCCTTTAGGACATGATTTCTTTTTGTTTTGGATGCAAATTTTGGGGATTGGGGGGCAAAATTTGTGTTTGGCCCTGGTTTTGTTAGAGTTAGCACCAGCAGCTAAGTCTGGGTCATTGGTACAGTATAAAAATATAGAAATTTTGGGCAGGCCCAAAAATCTTACCCCTCCTATTACAAAACCAAATATTACTTCACGAACTTCGTTTGAACAAACTTGATTCTACACCTCATATGGAAGCTCCATAGCAAATATCAAGTCATTGTACACACTGGTTCTTGAGAAGAAGATTTTTAAAATATTTCGGAGCATTTTCCCCCACTCCCTCCCTGTAGGGCTGGGCATGTTGACTTGAACAAAAATGAAATGCCCCTTTGGGACCATCACTCACACAAACTTTCACTTGAATTGGCCCAGTGGCTTTGGAGGAGAAGACCAAAACATGGTGTTGACGGACGACGGACGGAGAGTGATGAGATTAGCTCAGCTTGACTTTGTCAAGATGAGCTAAAAATCTAATGTCCTATATGGTCCTCCATACTTTTACCTACTGCACATGTGCAGTGTCAAGGAAGTACCAAAATTGGCGCCAAAGCCTCATTCTTACAACCAGTGCCTGCTAAATGTTAAAAAATCAGCGGGGAGGTAAGAGTACCCAAATCATGGGAGGGCCATCCCCGTCTGGGTCATTGGTAAGTATAAAAAATACATAAATTACTATGAATTTTTTCATATTTTTATACTGTAACCAATGACCCAGACATAGCTGAATAGAAAAAAGTCTGGAGGGCCTAGGACATAAAGGAAAATCCAATAGGCTCAATTACATAAAAAGAATTATCCCCTCAAGGAGAAAAGGAGAAAATGGATTTACCTATATCTTTCACCATATTACCAGTCAGTAATTGAGCACAATAACATCAATGATCTCTATTAACATCCAGTATAACCCATTATACTAATTTCTTAAAGGAAAGCCAATAAATATAGATAGTCCAGAGAATAAGACTCTTTATACTCATTTAAAAGTGTCCGAGGATTATATATTAACTATCATATGACACGTGACATATACAAATGCTTCACACCGAGCTACACTTTAAAAATATTACATAAATGAGATAAACATTAGCTTTACAATTTAAAACCATCCCAGCACTTTACAATTTAAAACCATCCCAGCACTCGGAATTACTGACTCAGGAGGAGGTATTCCCTTGCTTTTCACTATAAAGCCAGTGATATCAGGGAACACCATCTCCCCCCCCCCCCTTTCCCTTGCTCTGGGTCAATCACCAAAGAACGATGAGGGCAGCAGGACAGAGTCACTGCTGGAACAGAAAGCCTACATAACTATAGTTACAACCGTTTAGTGGACGACATTCTGAGCAACAGATAACGGACCTAAACATCTAAGGTCGCCAGAAATAGACTCAATATTTCTGAGGTAAAAATTAGTGAAAGAAGAAGGCTGAGACCAGTATGCAGCCTTCTTCAGATCCGTAATAGCAATACTGTTAGAATAAGCCCAAGATGTAGACAGTGCTGAAATCTTAAGCACGGACTGCTGACTTGAAGATAAACTTTCATAAGCAGTATGAATAGCCACCTGAATCCACCTAGAAATAGAATGGACCGTAATGTCCTTTCTATTAGGAAGTAGAGAAAGAAAGAAACGTTTTCGCCCCTTTCTGATAAACTCAGATCTGCGTTTATAAATACGCATAGCTCTAACTGGACACAGCAAAGGCCTATGGCCATCTGAAGACGGAAGAGCCCTAATAACAATAGGCTCAGGGTACTTATTAGGAGCCTGAATCTTAGCCAGAAATCCCACATTGGTAGTTATGCAATAGTATTACCAACACTACGATAGTGAGAATCATCAACAGATAGAGCATGAAGCTCACTAACTCTTCTAGCGGAAGCAAAGGCTAAGAGAAAAGCTGTCTTATAAGACAAGAATTTGAAGTCTACAGTGTAAAGAAGTTCAAAAGGAGCTTCTTTAAGCTTCAGAAAAACCCAAGCTAAATTCCACTTAGGAATTAACCTAAGAGTTCTAGGTCTATTTATCGAAAAGTTTTTAACTAATTTAGATAAAGAGACATTAGATCCAATTTGTAATCTATCATGATGAGCATATGTATCCGATAGCATAGACCTATAACCCTTTGAGTTCGTCAAACAAGTAGACCAAAAAATTAGCAATGTCTGGAATGGAGGGATCATAAACATCAATCGAGTGATCCCTACACCAACGAGAGAAAACCTTCCACTTTGCTGCATAATTTAGCGAAGAGGAGGCCCTCCTACAGTTAGAAATTGCGTCCACTGCTCATCCTGTAAATTGCTTGCCGTGTAAGAAGAACTGCACAACAGAAATACGTGAAGGTTGAGACCTTGCGGGTTGTGATGCAATGTGCATGACTTTCCCTGCGAGAGAAGGTCCTCCCATGGAGGAAGCTTCCGAGGAATGTCCCATAACAGACACCTGAGTAGATTTATCCATGGTCTATGGGGCGACAGAGACGCTACCAACAGAATCTTTCAGTGAGATTGCTTGATTTTCAGCAATATCTGTTGAATCAACGGAGCTGGAGGATACGCATATCCTATCATTCCGTCCCAAGAGATTGAGAGAGTGTCTACTGCAAACGCTTGAGGATCTGGGCATGGCGACACATACATCTGCAACTGATTGTTGAGATGCGTCACAAACAAGTCTATCATTGGACGATCCCAATGGTAGCAAATTTGATTGAATACTCGCTTCTTGAGAGTCCATTCTGATGGCAACATGCGACCTTTCTGAGAGAGCGAGTCCGCTGAAACGTTCATACGACCCGGAATATGACGGACCAGCAGAAGAACATGATGCTCTAGAACAAACAGAAGGATTCTTTCCGTTAAGTTGAATAACGGAATGGAATGAGTGCCTCCCTGGTTCCGAATGTACGCTACTACTGTCGAATTGTCCGACAGTATTTGAACATGTGACTTCTGAATTATGTTCATCCAATGACGTAGCGTAAGCCAAATTGACATCATCTCTTTGATGTTTATGTGCTTGTTCAGGAACTCCCAATCCCAAAGACCCTGACACCTCGAATCTGTTGGGCTCAATGTCGCGCCCCAACCTGTTTGACTCGCATCCGTCATAATCATAACAAGTGTTTGACCACCGAGGTGGTATTAGTCCCCTACAGCGCTTTTGTGACATAAGGTGTTTTTGTCACAGAAGACACTAGAGTATATAAGCATCTTGGATTTTGGGAAAAAAAATATTGAGCGTGCATAATCCCCTCACAACCCTTTATCCATGGACCATATATGAAAGGCGAAGCTTGAACCATGTTGGAGGGAGGGTGGTAAAATAAAATAGAGAAAAAAGCTTAAAAAACACAACAAAAATGGCCGCCATTCTGCCATCTTGGATTTTGAAAAATAAATATTGACTGTGCATCATCCCCTCAGAACCATTTATCCATGTACCAAATATGAAAGGTGTAGCTTGAAGCATATTAGAGGGAGAGGTGGTAACATAAAAACAGACAGACGGACAGAGACAGATGTTAGATTTTGAAAAAAAAATATTGAGCGTCCATAATCCCCTCACAACCCCTTTATCCATGTACCATATATGAAAAGTGCAGTTTGAATCATGTTGGAGGGAGCAGTGGTAACATAAAGTAGAGAAAAAAGCTTAAAAAACACAACAGAAATGGTTGCCATGGTGCCATCTTGAATTTTGGAAAAAAAATATTGAATGTGCATCATCCCATTACAACCCTCTATCCATGTGCCAGATATAAAAAGTGTAGCTTGAACCATGTTGGAGTGAGGGGTGGTAACATAAAATAGAGAAAAAAGCTTAAAAAACACAACAAAAATGGCCGCCATGCCGCCATCTTGGATTTTGAAGAAAAAAATATTGGAACGTGCATCATCCCCTGCCAACCCTCTATCCATGTGCCAAATATGCAAAGTGTATCTTGAACCATGTTGGTGGGAGGGGTGGTAACATGAAAATAGAGAAAAAAAAGCTTAAAAAACACAACAAAAATGGCCACCATTCCGCCATCTTGGATTTTGAAAAAAAGATTTTGAGCGTGCATCATCCCCTCAGAACCATTTATCCATGTACCAAATATGAAAGGTGTAGCTTAAAGCATGTTGGAGGGAGAGGTGGTAACATAAAAAAACAGACAGACAGACAGACAGATGGACAGGCAGACGGACAGACGGACAGACAGACGGATGGAGTGCAATCCTATAGTCCCCTTATGGTTCCTATATGGGACTAAAAACTGGATCCGGCAGTTGCAGTGGAACTCCCTGAGTCAACCAATGAATATCTGCCCAAGTCTGAATCTCTTGTTTTACTTGGTTCGATAAGAAGATACATGTTTCGAGCGAATGAGTCTTCACACTCCAAATATGAGTGAAAAATATCTGGAGTGGATGTGTGCACAAGCGCCCCATCAGAATAAGGTCTGCCGCAGCTCCTCACAACCCCGTTCAGTCGCATGAATTCTCTCGCTGTTACTACGTGTGAGTGTAGACAAAAGCGAGCATAACAACTGACTAATTTCGCTCTGGGTAATGGAAGACAAATCAGATTGTTGTGCGTCTCGAAGCTCATTCCCAAGTGAATGAACGACTTGGACGGAACTAGATCCGACTTCTTTTCATTTACAATGAAACCAAGACGTCGGAGCAATTGAAGCAGACTGTGAACATCGTTCTGAAGAGTTAATCTGTCGCCGTATCTCTGAAGAATGTCGTCCAAGTAGACCGACGTTACCGTAGACGAATGAGCTTGGAAATAAGTCATTACCAAGATCATTATTTGAGTGAAGGACCAGGGTGCTAGATTGAGTCCGAAGCACATCACTCGGAACTGATCAACGACTCCTAGGACAGCGAAGCGAAGGTACTTTCGGAATGTCGGATGTACCATGACATGAAAGTTTGCATCCTTGAGATCTATGCTCACTGCATAATTGTTCACTCAATTGTTCACTCTAACCAATCGAATGGTCTCCATATAAAACTTTGGAGCCACGATCAGTTTGTTTATCCAGCTGAGATCTATAACTGGACAGAACGAGCCGTCTGGCTTTGGTATCAGGAACAGGTGACTGTAAAAACCAAGGGATTCCTGGTTTTCTACGACCTCTATTGCATTCTTCTCCAGAAGAGATTGCACCTCTGATAGAAGTGAATCTCTCTTTTGAAGGTTGGACAGAAGCTTAGTCCATCGTGGACTTCGTGTTAACGGAGGTTTTTCTCAGAAGGATAATTTTAGGCCTTCCGAGATAACTTCCTGTACCCATCGGTCGTCCGTAATTGGCAACCAATTTGTCAAAAACTTTGACAGCCTTCCGCCCACTGGACCGCAATAGAGGTCCTGACCATCACCTCCTGGACATGTGAGGCCTGCGGGAAGAGAAACTACGTCCTCACCGTCCAGCGCCTCGACCAGTCGACCTAGGGGCATCTGACCGGTTGTCTTGGCCAGAATTATGTCCCCTACCTGAGTCGCTACTCTGATGGTCTCTGGAGTAAGAGCTGGAGGATTTTTTATATCCCTTATAGGAGCCTCCCTTGGACGTATTCGCTCCAGAAGCTCCCGACTTACTCCTCTCTGCTGAGTCCGATTTCTTAGAAATCGACTTAAAGAACAGAGAATCTGAAGCTTTCTTGTAATATGTTCATAGATTAATGAAAGCTTACCATCAAAAAGAAATTCTCCGGAAACCGGAGCGACTCGAAGAGAATTTTTCACCTTAGAATCCACCATAGTGGATGAAGCTGGGGCAGCATCACGTCTAACTAACTCCAAATTTGCCACTGATAGGGCAGAGTTATACGTGGAATATGCGACTGCCCTAGAAAGAACTCTCAAGGAAGTTTGAACATTCTGGAATTCTTTACCATCGAGACGTGGAGCTAACGCTCTCGTAAGGTGATCCGCGTATGATAATGCATCTAAATTGGCACTATTAGACAAGATCATCGTCTCCAAAGTACTAGGGAGAAGCAACATAGACACCGACAGTCTTCAGCCTGATCGTCTAAACGCAGAGGAACTCTCGGCATGCCCTTTCCTGCCATAGCAAATCTATTCTTATGGTTGATGAACGGCAGATGTAGAGCTTGTTGAGATAAGAAACTGGTTTTGCCTGTCTTAGAGGCTAATTTAAAAATAGCGTTATTTAGCAATTCAAACGTCCGTGAGACATTGCTGGACTGGAACGCATACTCAGGAACATCTTCCTTAATCCGGCCAAAAAAGTCAGTATCCAATGATGCTATCAGTCTCTTATCCTGTAACGCAGCACTCTGGTCTGATGAAACAACGTCTGGAAGGTGCTGACGGATAAAGTCCATCGCCACCTTATGTTGTTCCAGAAGGGAAAAATCCAGCTCTGTAGTTTCCCTTTCACCATCCGACTGGACCAGATGAGATTCTCGGTCGTCCCTGTCTGTCTGCGATGAGTTGTGCTATCTGTGATAGCAAGTCCGGCAAGGAGGCCTGTGGAGCTGCGGTCTTACGTGTCTCTGCCACTGGAAGCTCCTGGGACGATATGTCCTGCATAATCCTTTTATGTGAACGTCCCGACTGGTGAGGCCTCGTGTCCCGGCTACTGGATGGTGTGACCTAGATGACATGGAATCCTTTGTCGGTGAAGCAGGCTGGATATCTGAGGTCACAAAGCCAAGGTGCAGTCGTGTGTGCTGGCGGGTAGAAGAGGAAGCCAAGCAGGAAGAGTGGACGTATGCTCCGACTGACGAACGTTATGCACAACAACATCTGGCCCCAGATGCTGTTGTAAGAGAGAGAGGTCTCTCTCGCTCGCGGTCCGGGTATACCTGTACGAGCTTGCTACCGGACTGACTGGCTTCCTCTGATCCATCCTCCGTTCTGTCGTCGCAGGGTGTGCGTGATCCGAGATTATAGTGCTCGCAACACCCTTTTTCCTCTCCCTGACCGCAACGGACATATCCGGCATCACACCACTCACTTGACGAGTGATAGATCCACCGGTCGAGCTAGCTGGCGACAAAACCATAAATCCCTTTTAGGACCTAGGCACTTGTCTGATTTCATTGAGAACTTTTGCCGCTGGCTCTTCATTAATTTGCGACGACGGCAGCACACTTCCGGAAGACATCACGGAAATATCACCATGTTCTTGTTCCTCTGAAAAAGAAACTGAAGAACTAGAGTGACCCTGTGGTGAGAGGACCGGCATCGACCTCTCACCACTAACAATGTACCGTGACACACGTCTCCAACATTTGTCATCCCAACTGGCACAAACTGTACAAGAGTTAGTGCGAGTACAATGACTACAGAAAACACAATGAGCATGAGAGGAAGACTTCCTTGATTTACAATTTGAACAAAGTTCGTTCATAATTATAAAATATTATACAGCCGTAGTACTCGCACTAACCTTCAAAAATACAAAGATACATAATAATAATACAATCCATAACAAATTTTCAAAAAATAATTCCAAAAGAAAATTTTCGAAAAAATTTTGAGATGAGCCCAAGTTCCCAAAGGGAATGATGAGCCCAAATGGATCCCAAAAAGGCCTAAGTGTGGACAAAAATTTTAAAATGTATCTGACTACATAATAAACCTAACAGATGACAGGGATCAACGTAAACAACAGTCAATAAAAACCGGAAACAAAGACTCCAGGCACTGAAAAACACGGCCTGAAGTCAGTAACCAATTTTAATAAAAGTGTCAATGACACTGTAGCTCAACTTGTTTAAGACATGTACATGTATAGTATGTGACACAGCAATGACAAACATCTAGGTAATAACCTGATAACAAAGGTACATGCAAAGTATTGTAACAGTCTCTACATAAATGATGACCGTAGCCTGTAACAAATGTGTAGGTAAAGTATTGTACAAGTGTGGTGACAGTTAGATGCTAAACTAGAAAAGGAATCTTTCGAGTCCCAGAGTGGGTCTGACTGAACCCAAAAATATTTGTTCTCATAGCACAGTGATAACATAGGCACTCAAAAACACTCGTTCCTGTCACAAGGTGATAACAAAGGTACCCCAAGAAGTTTTGTTAAGATCAGTTCATAAATACAGACTCTTGCCCAACCCGTATTGACATGTGCACTTACTGTGTATAAGTAACACTGAACAAATCAAAGTTCATCTAATTTGCATAATTTCTGCACGAGAAAAAACCTGTATTATATGTGATGTATTCCATGTTACTAAACATTCCTACAAAAATTGATTCAAATCAGAACTTTCATACAGAAGTTCTGTACAAAAAACTGACTGCACTAATTTTGGTACAAAAAGGTTGCTGGCGGCCATCTTGAATTTTGGACCACACCCAAAAACATTCGTTCTCGTCCCACTGTGATAACAAAGGTACCCAAGAAGTTTCGTAAAGATCGGTTCATAAATACGGCCTCTAACCTGAGCCGTATAGAAGTTGTGTACAAAAAACTGATTGGACATAATTTCGGTACAAAATGGCCACTGGCAGCCATCTTGAATTTTGGACCACACCCAGGAACACTCGTTCTCATCCCAAGGTGATAACAAAGGTACCCAAGAAGTTTCATGAAAATCGGTTCATAAATACAGACTCTAGCCCGAGACATATTGACATGTGCACTTACTGTGTATAAGTAGCAGTGAATAAATCAAAGTTCATCTAATTTGCATAATTTTTGCACGAGAAAAAAACCTGTATTATATGTGATGAATTCCATGTTACTAAACATTCATACAGAAATTTATTCAAATCAGAACTTTCATACAAAAGTTCTGTACAAAAAACTGATTGCACCAATTTTGGTACAAAATGGCTGCTTGCAGCCATCTTGAATTTTGGACTGCACCCAAAAACACTTGTTCTCGTCCCAAGGTGATAACAAAGGTGCCCAAAAAGTTTCGTAAAGATCGGTTCATAAATATGGCCTCTAGCCCGAGCCGTATTGGCATTTGCAGTTACAGTGCTGAAAGTAACATTAAATAGATCAAAGTTAGTCTAATTGGCATAATTTATGCATGAGAAAACAAACCCGTATTATATGTGATGTATCCCATGGTACTAAACATTCACACAGAAAATTATTAAAATCAGTGCTTTCATATGGAAGTTCTGCGCAAAAATCTGATTGCACCTAATTTTGTACAAAATGGCTGCCAGCGGCCATCTTGAATTTCAGACCAGACCCAAAAACACTTGTTCTCGTCCCACGGTGATAACAAAGGTACCCAAGGAGTTTCGTAAAGATTGGTTCATAAATACGGCCTCTAGCCCGAGCCTTATTGGCATTTGTATTTACAGTGCTGAAAGTAACACTGAATAAATCAAAGTTAGTCTAATTTGATTAATTACGCACGAGAAAAAAACAGGGCTTGATTTAATCTGAAACTTTTGAATAGCAATTTACTATTCACCCTGGAAAATTAATTAGCAGTTGATCCAAAAGCACTTGAAACTAATAAATCTTGAATAGCAAAATTCAGAAATTGGAGAGCAAAGTGCTATGCTAATCCAGTTAAATCGAGCCCTGGAAAAAAACCTGTATTATATGTGATGTATCCCATGGTACCAAACATTCATACAAAAAAATTATTCAAATCAGAGCTTTCATATGGAAGTTCTGCGCAAAAATCTGATTGCACTTAATTTTGGTACAAAATGGCTGTCAGCGGCCATCTTAAATTTCGGACCGGACCCAAAAACACTCGTTCTCATCTTACAGTGATAACAAAGGTACCCAAGAAGTTTCGTAAAGATCGGTTCATAAATACGGACTCAAGCCCGAGCGGTGTGTATGGCGCGACGGACGTTCTAACAAATGGCTACTTATGTGGCTATTTTATGGACATATTAGGTGGCGAACCTAAAACACATGTCCAACATAATAAAACAAGTTTTTTGGGGGAAAATTTTTTGTGGGGTCAGCTAACCCTAACCCTACCCTTTACTGACCCTAACCCTACCCACTCCTAACCCTAACACTAACCCTAGCCATATAACTCTAACACCCCTTCACTGACCCCCACCCCACCCTACTCCTAAACCCCACCCTGGAATGCCCTAATCCTACTCTACATTTATCCAACCCCTCCCCCCCCACCCCCCACAATAAGAGATTCTGTTACGTGGCTAGCCACCTAACAGACTTTAACCACATAAGTATCCTGTTTTACTAACTCGTAGCCACATAAGTAGTCATTTGTTAGTGCGGACGGACAATGAACGAGGGGCCATGGCAATACCTCAAATTTGGCTTCGCCAAAGTTGAGCTAAAAACTATCTGATGTAAAACAGAATCTTCCACAGAAGAAACTGCAATACATCAGATGGTAGATGCATGACCAAAAACGCCTAAACACCCCAAGGGTGAGGACGTAACCATAGGGATAACAGAATAAACATTCTGTAACTAAGCTAAACTCCCAAGAAATTTCAATAAAAAAATTTCAAAAAATATTCCAAATGCATGGGAGATTAACTAGGGGGGTTTCAAGGAAAGGGAGAGAGGAAACACTTAACAAACAGTGGAGATTTCATAGCAAGAATGAAAACATCATGCCCATGCCCCAAAATTAGGGAACATGAAATAATTTTGTATAAAAGTTAAAAAATTTATAGTAATTTATATATTTTTTATACTTACCAATGACCCAGACATAGCTGGTGCTAACTCTTAAAATATAGGGCCAAACACAAATTTTGCCCCCCAATCCCCAAAATTTGCATCTAAAACTAAAGAAAACATGTCCTGAAAGGCCCTCCACACTTCGCCCCCACTGCGCATGCGCAGTGTCAAGGACGTTCCGAAATTGGCGCCATTAATCATTCTAATAACCAGTGCCTGGTAAGCGCTATGTACTCAGCGGGGAGGCAAGAGTTCCCAACTCCTGGGAGGGCCATCCCCGTCTGGGTCATTGGTAAGTATAAAAAATATATAAATTACTATAAATTTTTTAACATTTTTATACTGTACCAATGACCCAGACATAGCTGAATAGTAAAAAGGCTGGAGGGCCAAGGACATAGAGCAAAATGGAATACGCTCAATAAAATAAAATAGAGTCATCCCCTGTAGGGAAAAAGAAGTAATAGGCCTTACATGTATCTTTCTTATTTATGATAAATTAGAAAGATACAACACCTTCCAAAATTGAGCTTCATACATCCATGTACTCTATTAATATCCAATATAATCCTTATACTAATAATTTTTAAAGTAAGCCAATAAATAAAGTAAGTCTAGAGAATAGAGACTCTTATACTCCTAAAAGTGTCTGAGGATTGCATAATCATGTCCGTTGACATATGCAATATTCAAAAGCTATACTTTAAAAACTAAGACTTGAATGAATTTTAAAAACCTAAACTTCTCACTAAACAACCATCCCAATAACAGCTCAGAATTACTAACTCCGGGGGAGGTATCCCCTTGTTTTCATAGTAAAACAGGTGACCCAAGGGAACACCCTCCCCCCCCCCCTTTTTCTTGCCCTGGGTCAAATAGCCCAGAGCGAAGAGGGCAGCCGAACGGAGACACTGCCGAAACAGACAGCCTACCTAGCTATAGTAGCAACTGTTAAGTGAATGACATTCTGAGCAGTAGATAATAGACCTAACAATAGAGGCCTCCAGAAATGGACTCGATATTTCTGAGATAAAATTCATGAATGTGGATGGCTGAGCGCAATGAGCGGCCTTCAAAAATCTATAATAGCGACACTATTAATGTAAGCCCAAGAAGTAGAAGTACTCTTACTTCATGAGCCGAAATCTTAAGCACAACTGCTAAGTCAATGATATACCATAAGCAGTACCGATAGTTAATAGAATCCATTAACAATAAAATGGAGCGTAACATCCTTCTACTAGACATCAAAGACAGAAGAAGCTTACGCCCATAGTAATAAACAGATATCTGTTTATAAATACATAAACTGTACCCGGAAAGAGTAAAGGCCTATGCCCATACGAAGACGGAAGGACCTTAAAATAATAGGTTCCGGATAATAGGAGCCTAACTCTTATGCAACAATCCAACCTAAATAGTAACGGAAATAGTGATTCCGAAACTACGAAAGTGAAAATCATCCATCGATAGTGCATGAAACTCACTGACTCTACAGTAAAAGAGAAACCAACAGAATTACTGTCTAAAAGGTCAGAATTTGAAAACTACTGTTTCCAGAGGCTCAAATGATTACTTAGCTAAATAAGAACCGAAGTTAAAATCCGTATAGGAATTTAATCTAAAGATTCTAAGTCTATTTATCAAAAAGTTACTAACAGACTTAGATAAAGAGACAAAAGACTCAATTGTAAACTATCGTAGAGTGCATAGGTATGAGGTAACATAAACCTATAACCTAAATAATAACAGGCTGCAGTAGATCTTGTGAAACAAGTATACAAAAAAAAATAGCAATGAGTAGTATGGAGGGATCAACAATATGAACATAAGGATCCCTACACTACGACGGAAGAGCCTCCACTTTAGCCGCATAGAATAGCGAAGAAGAGGATCTCCTATAGTAAGAAATCGCGTCCAAAGCTCGTCCAGTACAGTGCTTACAATGCAATATGGACCACACAACGGAATACATGAAGGTTGCGACCTTGCTGGTTGTGATAAAGATGACACGATTTACCCAGTGAAAAAAGATCCTCACATAGAGGAAGATTTCACGTTAAGACCCACAGTAGACAAGAGAGTAAATTACTCATGATCTCTGTGAAGATAGAGATGCTATCAACAGAAATGTATTGTGGTTGTTTATCTTAGCAATACCTGCTGAAACAACAGCGCCGGAGGATACGCGTATCCTATCATTTCGTCCTATAGATCAATAGAGCGTTAACAACATTAGCTCAGAGATCTGGACAAGCCAACACATACATCTGCAATTGATTAGCAAGCTGTGTCATAAATAAATCATCATTGGGCGCTCCCATAGATAGCAAATCTGATTGAATACTTGTTTGTTGAGAGTCCATTCCGACAGCAACAAGCGACCCGTAAGAGAACGGAAGTCCAATAAAACAATCAGACGACCCGGAATATGACGGACCAAAACTGAACTTAGTGTACTATAACCAACAGACGGATTCTTTCCATTAAATTGAATAACGGAAACGAAAGAGTGCCTCCCTGGTTCCGGAGATACGCCACTACTGTCGAATTAAAGGACAGGAATTTGGGCATGCGTTTCTGAATAATGTTCATGCAATGACATAAAGCAAGCCTAAAAAACATTATTCCGCGGAAGAAAACTGATTGCTAAGAGACTGCGGAACCCAAAGACCCTGGCACTTCGAATCCGTAGGGATCAGTATTATATCCCAATCTGTTTGACTGGCAACTGTCATAACAGCCACACTCGGGTCCGGCAACTGCGGTGGCACTCTCTGAGTCAACCACCGAATGTTTGCCCCAGTCTGAATCTCTTGTAACACTAGATAGACAAGAGAACGTGTAAATCGAGCAATTCATGGATTGCCGAAAAGTTGCCGTCGAAGAGAAGCTCCTCCGAGAACGAAGCGACTCTGAGAGAGTTCTTAACCTTACTATCCACACGTGTGGATGTAGCTAGGGCTGCGTCACGTCTAACTAACTCCAATCAGCCACTGAAGGGCGGAGTTATACGTGAACAAACTACTGCCCTCAAAAGAAATTACATTGAGAATAATATCCCGTAAATTTTCTCTTGAAGACGTAATGATAACGCCTCAGTAAGGCGGATTATGTATGATAAAGCGTCTAAGTTAAGTCTACTATACATAATGTCATTCCCAACATTGAAATTGGAAAAGACATAAACGGTGAAAAAGAATATATGCAGTCTTTAATCACACCGTCTAGACGCATATGAACTCTCGGTATGCCCTGCTCTGCCGAAATAAACTATTCGTATAAATGATAAAATGGCAGAAATGAGCAACGCGGACAAGAAACTAAACTATCATGCTTAGTAGCAGGCTTGTATATATATATATAGCATCGAAAAATAAAACACATGTTGTAATGACAATATTGGACTGCGTCGGTAAGTCAGGGACAATGTCCCTGAACCGATCGAAAAATCCGAGTCCAATGACGCTATAAGTCTCTTATCCAAGATCGCAGCAATGAAGTCCGAAATAACAATCACTGGAAGATAATGCCAGAAGATATGAAAGGCATCTTCCGATACTACTAAAGGGAAAACTCGAAATCTTTCGAATCCCTTTCGCCATCCTGTCGGACCCTATAAAGCGTTTGGTCGTCCGTAGCTGATGCAACCGCGGACCGCACCGACCCAGTGCCGTCGGATAATTCCTGATTCGACCGAGAAACTGTCAATTGCTGGGATGCTGCGAAACAACTGTGCTAACTCGGATAGCACGTCCGTCACTGAGGCCTGAGGAGAAGCAGTCTTACGACGCATTGCCGCTGGAAGCTCCGTAATCGTTACCCCCGTGCATACTACCAATATGCGAGCGAACGGAGTGTATAGGCCTCGTGTCCCTTGGCTACCGGATGGCGCGACCTATTCGCCGTGGAATCACTGAATGCCGAAACTGATCGGATACTCGAGGTCACGTAGCCAATGTGTGGTCGTGTGCCCTGCTGTGAGGATGAGGAAGCATTAAGGACAGTCTCTCGGACTGTCAATATAACGGAGCGTCCCGACCGACGGACATATGCTCCGAATGTAAAATATCTGAACCACAACATGCGGTCTCCTATGTTGTTGGACGAGAGAGGGACCTCTCTCGCTCACAGCCCGGACGGACCTGGACAAGCCAGGAACCGGACTAACAGGCTTCCTCCGATCTGTCCTCAATCTGCCGTCACTGGGTGAGAACTAAAGTAATTAAAGTGCTCGCATCACCCAAATCTCCTTCCTAGACCGCAACGGACGAACCCGGCAGCCGAACCATTCGATGAATGTACGCTACACCGGGTGAGCTAGCGAATGTCACTCCGTAGGCGATAGACATATTCCATGAGCACTTATTGCCGCTAACTCTTCATTAACTATGACGACAGAGGCACACTTTTGAAAGACATCTCCATAACTCTTCGAACAAGAAACCAGAAATGCTTGGTTAGCAAGCATAAAATAATAATATATATATAGCGTCGTTCAATAATTCGAAAGTTTGTGTGACATTATTGGACTATGTCGGAACTGAGGGACGATGTCCCTGAACCGAACCAAAAATTACTAAGTCCACCAACGCTATCAGTTTCTTATCCGGCATCGCAGCATTCTGGTCCGACGAAAGAAGCTGTAGAAGACCAAGTCAGATGACATACACAACAGCATATGTTGTTCCGAAAGGGAAAGCTCGAAATCCTCCGAATCCCTTTCGGTATCCCGTCGGACCGGATGAAACTTTCGGACGTCCGTACCCGCTTCTGCGGAGCGTCCCGACCCAGCATCGTCGGATAAAATATATGCGACAGATTCAGTTGATGCTGGGATGCTGCGATAAACTGTGCTATTAAGGAAAGCACGTCCGTTCCCGAGGCCTGTGCAGTAGCGGTCTTACGATGCATTGCCGCCGGAAGCTCCGTGTACGTTGACTCCCGCACACTTCCTATGCGAACGTCCGGAGTCTGCAGGCCTCGTGTCCCTGGCTACCGGATGGTGTGACCTGGTCGCCGAAGAATCCTTGATCGGCGAAGCTGGTAATATATCGGCGGTCACGCAGCCAAGGTGCGGTCGTGTGCGCTGACGAGAAGAGGAAGCCTTAGCAGTCTCCGCGGACTGCCTATACAACGGAGCGTCCCAAGCGACGGACGTATGCTCCGCTTGCGACACATTGTACCACAACATCTGGGGCCAGATGTTGTTGAACGAGAGAGGGGCCTCTCTCGCTTGCCGTCCGGATGGACCGGAACGAGCTATGAACCGGACTAAAAGGCTTCCTGCGTTCTCCCTCCGATCCGCCGTCACTGGGTGTGCATTAGGTTAATTTATAGTGCTCGCATCACCCCAAAATTCCTTCTAGACCGCAACGGACGAACCCGGCTGCCGAACCATTCGGTGAATGGACGCTACACCGGGCGAGCTAGCGGACGTCAAAGGCCGTCGAACCTACTAGGGTCCTCTTAGGCAATTGGCGTATTTACATGAGCACTTTTCCGCTAGCCCTTCATTAATTGTGACGACGGAGGCACACTGTTGGAAGACATCACAGATACATCACCCTAATCTTGATCGTCTGAAATAGAAATTGATAAAGTAGAGTGACCCTGCGGGGAAAGGACCGGAGAGTCCAAATCCCCAATAACATACCGTGACATACGCTTCCCATATTGTCATCGAAATCATACGATACAGAACAGGAGTTAATGCGAGTACACTGACCACATATAGAATGATAATAAAGTCAGAGGAAGACTTCCTCTTAAAACAATTGATCAATATCCTTTCAATGTGAAAAGAAAACAAGTCCTGGTACTCGCACTAATCCCTGGCAATCAAAATACATAATAATAATATGATCCATTAATATAGAAAAAATAATTGAAATCAAAATATTTTGAAAAAATATTTTTTCAGAACAGCCCAAGTTTCTGAAAAGTAACGTTGAGCCCCAATGGATCCCAAGCCTAAGTGCGGACAAAAATTTTAAAAATATTTTAAACAATTTATTCAACACTTACGAACAATAATAATGTATCTAGTTATGATTAAAATAACATCAAGATATTATTTTTTAGAAATCCCCCCCTCACACAGAGGGCTGTTGTAAATGTAAACAATGAGTGTAAAAACACTAAAATAAGACTCCGGGCACCCAGGCCCGAAATCAGTTACCAAAAATACACTATCTGATGCAAAACAGAGACTTCCAGGGAAGAAACTGCAGAGCATCAGATGGTAGATGCAGAACACAATGCCTAACCACCCGTAGGTGAAGACGTAAACATGGGGAAAAGAACAGAATTCATTCTGTTATTCAGCTAAAGCTCCCAAGAAAATTTAGTAATAATAATTACAAAAACTATGCCACAAGCATGGGAGAATAGCAAGGGGGACTTAAAGGACAGGGAGAGAGGAAAACACTTAAAAAAAACAGTGTAACTAAATAATCAGAATGACAACAAAATGGCTGCTGCCTTGAAAATAGGTAACTTAACACAATTTCATTAAAAAATTTTAAGTTACAGCCCTGATAATATTCTGTCACACATTTTTTTCCTCTCCTCCTTCTCTATCCTCCTTAGAATCACCATTTCACTAATATTTATGTGTCTGGCATCATTTAAACTGAGATTTATAAGCACAAAGATCAGTCAGATGTTAACTGATGAAGGGCCAAACTTAGAATGATTAATGGCGCCAATTTCGGAACGTCCTTGACACTGCACATGCGCAGTGGGGGCGAAGTGTGGAGGGCCTTTCAGGACATGTTTTCTTTAGTTTTAGATGCAAATTTTGGGGATTGAGGGGCAAAATTTGTGTTTGGCCCTATATTTTAAGAGTTAGCACCAGCTATGTCTGGGTCATTGGTACAGTATAAAAATATTATAAGTTACAGCCCTGAACACATCCAACCACTGTTTTTCTTCCTCTCATCCTCTTATTTCATCCTTGGATCCACCATTTCCATCATGATTTTGTGTCTGGCATCATTTTAACTGAGATTATAAGTACAGAAGTCAGTGAGATGTTACTGACAGAAGGGCCAACCAATTTTGGTAATTCCTTGACACTGCACATGCACAGTAGGTAAAAGTATGGAGGACCATATTGGACATTAGATTTTTTGATTTGGATGCAAATTGTGGGGTCACTGGTTACAGTATAAAACTAGAGGTACTGTGAGCAAGCTCACAAAGTGATCCCCCCCCCCCCCCCCCCCCGCGCCTCAGTTGTAGCCTTTTTGGTACATTATAATGTATAAGTTAGATTATCTCCCCTTGGAAATGCCAGAACGGAATTATATTGCTTCATGCACATCTTCATATGGAGTTCTTCCTTTGTGTAAAGTTTCATGAAAATTCTTCAAACGGTTTAGGAGGAGTTGCGCTTATAAGGATGGACAGGCTTTTGGTACATTAAAATGTATAAGTTAGATTATCTCCCCTTGGAAATGTCAGAACGGAATTATATTGTTTCATGCACATCTTCATATGGAGTTCTTCCATTGTGTAAAGTTTCATGAAAATTCTTCAAACGGTTTAGGAGGAGTTGCGCTTATAAGGATGGACAGACGGACGGACAGGGTGATTCCTATATACCCCCCCCCCCCCCCAAACTCCCTACACCAACGACGAAAAACCTTCCACTTAGCCGCATAGTTTAGCGAAGAGGAGGTCCTCCTACAGTTAGAAATCGCGTCCACTGCTCGTCCTGTAAAGTGTTTGCCATGCAAGAAGGACCGCACAACGGAAAAACGTGAAGGTTGAGACCTTGCGGGTTGTGATGGAGTTGGCGCGATTTCCCCTGCGAAAGAAGATCCTCCCGTGGAGGAAGCTTTCGCGGTAGGTCCCACAACAGACACCGGAGTAGATTTATCCACGGTCTCTGTGGCGACAGAGAT
Source organism: Pictodentalium vernedei (assembly GCA_031216915.1). NCBI lineage: Eukaryota > Metazoa > Mollusca > Scaphopoda > Dentaliida > Dentaliidae > Pictodentalium > Pictodentalium vernedei. The sequence goes on along the minus strand of CM062297.1, from coordinate 730,848,056 downwards.
GCTACCAACAGAATCTTGCATTGAGATTGTTTTATCTTTAGCAATACTTGTTGAATTAACGGCGCTGGAGGATACGTATATCCTATCATTCCGTCCCAAGGGATCGATAGAGCGTCTACTGCAAATGCTCTTGGATCCGGACACGGAGACACATACGTCTGCAACTGATTGTTGAGATGTGTCACAAATAAGTCTATCATTGGCCGTTCCCATTGGTAGCAAATCTGATTGAATACTTGTTTGCTGAGAGTCCACTCCGACGGCAACAAGCGACCCTTTCGTGAAAGGGAGTCTGCTAGCACATTCAGACGACCCGGTATGTGACGGACCGAAAGAAGAACGTGATGCTCTAGCGCAAACAGAAGGATTCTTTCCGTTAGATTGAACAACGGAACTGAATGAGTGCCTCCCTGATTCCGTATATACGCCACTACTGTCGTATTGTCGGATAGGATTTGGACATGAGCATTGTGAATAATGTCCATCCAGTGACGTAACGCAAGCCAAATTGACATCATTTCCTTGATGTTTATGTGCTTGCACATGAATTGCGGATCCCAAAGACCCTGGCATCTCGAATCTGTTGGGATTAATGATGCACCCCAACCTGTTTGACTGGCATCTGTCATAATGGTAAAACTCGGATCCGGCAACTGCAGCGGAACTCCCTGAGTTAACCACTGAATGTTTGCCCAAGTCTGAATCTCTTGTTTCACTTGATCTGACAAGAGAACGTCTACATCGAGCGAATGAATTTTCACACTCCAATTCTGAGCCAAGAAAATTTGAAGAGGACGTGTGCGTAACCGCCCCATCGGAATGAGATCCGCGGCGGCTCCGCACAGACCTATCAGTCTCATAAATTCTCTCGCCGTGACTTTGTCTGCGTGCAGACAATAGCGAGCGTAACAACTGACTAATTTCGCTCTGGTTAACGGCAGACGAACGAGATTGTTGTGCGTCTCGAAGCTCATTCCCAGATGAGTGAATGACTTGGACGGCACCAGATCCGACTTCTCCTCGTTTACTATAAAACCGAGACGTCGGAGCAATGGAAGAAGATTCTGAACATCGTTCTGAAGCGTTAACTCATTGCCGTACCTCTGAAGAATGTCGTCCAGGTAGGCCGACGTTACCGCAGACGAATGAGCTCGGAAATAGATCATTACCGAGTTCATTACCCGAGTGAAAGCCCAGGGTGCTAGATTCAATCCGAAGCACATCGCCCGGAATTGATACACCACTCCTAGGACTGCGAAGCGTAGGTACTTTCGGAATGTCGGATGTACCATGACGTGAAAGTACGCATCTTTGAGATCTATGCTCGTTGCATAATCGTTCACCCGAATACTCGCTCTGACCGATCGAATCGTCTCCATATAAAACTTCGGAGCGACGATCAGCTTGTTTATCCAGCTCAAATCTATGACTGGACGGAACGAGCCATCTGGTTTTGGAACCAGAAACAGATGGCTGTAGAATCCCGGAGATTCCTGGTTTTCTACGACCTCTACCGCGTTCTTCATTAAAAGAGACTGCACCTCTGATAACAGAGCGTCTCTTTTCTGCGGATTTGACGGAAGATGAGTCCACTTTGGACTTCGAGTTAATGGAGGCTTTTGTTGAAGGATATCTTTAGACCTTCCGAAGTCACTCCTCTCACCCAAGGGTCGTCCGTAATCGACGCCCATTCTTGTGAAAAGCTCGACAACCTTCCGCCAACCGGTACGCGATAGAGGTTTAAGCCATCACCTCCTGGACCTGCGAGGCCTGCGGTAGGAGAAACCACGTCCTCCACGGCCCGTACCTCACCCCGTCGACCTCGGGGCGTCCGACCGATTGTCCCGGCCTGAAGGACGTCCCGAACGAGAGTCGCTACCCTGACGGGCTCTCGAATAAGACCAAGAGGACGCACCGGAACCTCTATAGGAACCTCTCTTGGGCGCATTAGACCCAGAAGTGCCTGTCTTATTCGTGTCTGCTGTATCCGACTTCTTAGGAGCAGATTTGAACAACAGAGAATCCTTAGCTTTCTTTGTAATTTTATCATAAATAGCAGAAAGCTTGCCGTCAAAGAGAAGTTCTCCTGAGACCGAAGCGACTCTAAGAGAGTTCTTCACCTTAGTATCCACTAGTGTGGATGTAGCTAGGGCTGCGTCACGTCTAACCAACTCCAGATTTGCCACTGAAAGGGCGGAGTTACACGTGGAATAAGCTACTGCCCTTGAAAGAAGTCTTAAAGAGGATTGTATATCCTGAAACTCTTTCCCTTGAAGGCGCAGTGATAACGCCTTAGTAAGGTGATCTGCGTAAGATAAGGCATCTAAATTGGCTCTGTTAGACGCAATAGTTGTTTCCAACACCGCGGTTGGAATAGAAGCCGACGACGGTAATGATAGCTCTAAGTCTTCCGCCTCATCGTCCATACGCAGAGGAACTCTCGGTATACCCTGTCCTGCCGTATCGAATTTATTTCTTGCATTAATGAAAGGCAGGTTGAGAGTATTAGCGGACAAGAAACCTGCTTTCCCCGTCTTGGAAGCAAGTTTAAATATAGCGTCGTTCAATAATTCAAATGTTCTTGCAACATCATTGGACTGCGACGGAAACTCGGGAGCGATGTCCCTGAACCGCTCAAAAAATTCAGAGTCCAATGACGCTATAATCCTCTTGTCCGGAACCGCAGCAGTCTGGCCCGACGGAACAACTTGAGGGAGAAAGTGCCGGATGAAGTCCACGGCAGCTTTATGTTGTTCCGAAAGGGATAGCTCCAAGTCATCCGTATCCCTTTCACCATCCGGTCGGACCTCATGATGTTCCCGGTCGTCCGCCCCCGATGCTTCGGCGGAGCGTACCGACCCAGCGCCGTCGGATAATTCTCAATCCGACACCGTTTCTGTCGGCTGCTGGGATGCTGCGATAAGCTGTGCTATCTGCACAAGAATGTCCGGCGTCGAGACCTGCGGAGGCGCAGTCTTTCGCTGCTTCGCCGAGGGAAACTCCGCATCAGATGGCTCCCGCATACTTTTTCTATGCGAACGTCCGGAGTCCATCGGTCTCGAATCCCTGGCTGCCGGATGGTGTGACCTGGTCGCCGAAGAATCCTTGATCGGCGAAGCTGGTAATATATCGGCGGTCACGCAGCCAAGGTGCGGTCATGTGCGCTGACGAGAAGAGGAAGCCTTAACAGTCTCCGCGGACTGCTTATACAACGGAGCGTCCCAAGCGACGGACGTATGCTCCGCTAAAGACACATTTTGTACCACAACATCTGGTCCCAGATGTTGTTGTACGAGAGAGGGGCCTCTCTCGCTCGCGGCCCGGCTGGACCTGGACGAGCTAGGAACCGGACTCAAAGGCTTCCTCCGTTCTCGCTTACTATCCACCGTCACTGGGTGTGCATCTATTATGTTTATAGTGCTCGCATCACCCAAAATTTCCTCTTGGACCGCATCAGACGAACCCGGCTGCCGAACCATTCGGTGAATGGACGCTACACCGGGCGAGCTAGCGGACGACATTTGTCTAATCTCCATGACCACTTTTGCCGCTAGCTCTGAATTCATTTGTGACGACGGACGCACACTTGTAGAAGATAACATGGAAACATCACCCTGTTCTGGTTCCTCTGAAATAGAAACTGAGAGAGTAGAGTGACCTTGTGGAGAAAGAGCCGGCATAGCCCTTTCTCCAGAAACAACATATCGTGACACACGTTTCCAATGTTTCTCATCCCAATATTCACATATAGGACAGGGATTAATGTGAGAACACTGACTACAATTAATACAATGATCATGAAAGTCAGAGGAAGATTTCTTCCTATTACAATTTGAACAATGTCCCTTCATTGTGAAAGAACAACAAGTCCTAGTTACTCGCAAAAACCCCTGACACACAGATACATAATAACATGATCCATTAATAAATGAAAAAACAATTGCAAATCAAAATAATTTTGAAAAAATATTTTTTCAGCGAAGCCCAAGTTGCTGAAAAGTAACGTTGAGCCCCGATGGATCCGATGGCAAAGTGTGGTCAAAAATTTTAAATTTATATTAAATAATTAATGAGACACTTACGGATAATATAAATGTATCTTATAGTGAGATAAACTACAGCAAAGGCAAACAGACACCCTCAAAAAAGGCTGTTGCCAATGTAAACAAACAGTGTAAAAACACCAGAAAACATGACTCCAGGCACTGAAAAAACTGGCCCGGAATCAGTCATCAAATTACACTCTATCTGATGCAAAACAGAGACTCCCAGGGGAGAATCTGCAGAACATTAGATGGAAGATGCAGAACACAAACGTTATACACCCATGGGTGAAAACGTAACTATGGGGAAAATAACAGAAAACATTCTGCAACCAAGCAACTCTCCCAGGAAATTTTAGAAATGAAATTTCTCAAAAATATGCCAAAAGCATGGGAGAATTGCAAGGGGGGACTTTAGAAGGCTAGGGGAGAGGAAACACTGAATAAGCAGTGCAACAATTAGCAAGAATGACAACAAGAGGCCCATGCCTCGAAAATAGGCAACTTAACATAATTTCATCAAAAAATTTTAAGTACAGCCCTGATTATTTTTTGTCACTTCTTTTTCCTCTCCTCCTTCTATCCTCCTTAGAATCACATTTTCTCCAAAAATTACGTGTCTGGCATCCTTTAAACTGAGATTTACAAGCACAAAGATCAGTGAGATGTTGACTGATGAAGGGCCAAACAGAGAATGATAATTGGCGCCAATTTCGGGACGTCTGCGTCACTGCGCATGCGCAGTAGAGGCGTAGTATGGAGGTCCTTTAGGACATGATTTCTTTTTGTTTTGGATGCAAATTTTGGGGATTGGGGGGCAAAATTTGTGTTTGGCCCTGGTTTTGTTAGAGTTAGCACCAGCTAAGTCTGGGTCATTGGTACAGTATAAAAATTTACGTGTCTGGCATCCTTTAAACTGAGATTTACAAGCACAAAGATCAGTGAGATGTTGACTGATGAAGGGCCAAACAGAGAATGATAATTGGCGCCAATTTCGGGACGTCTGCGTCACTGCGCATGCGCAGTAGAGGCGTAGTATGGAGGTCCTTTAGGACATGATTTCTTTTTGTTTTGGATGCAAATTTTGGGGATTGGGGGGCAAAATTTGTGTTTGGCCCTGGTTTTGTTAGAGTTAGCACCAGCTAAGTCTAAGTCTGGGTCATCGGTACAGTATAAAAATATAGAAATTTTAGGCATGGCCAAAATTTTTGCTCCTCCCATAACGAAGGCAAATAATGCCCGACTTCTCTTGAACAAACTTGATTCTACACCTCAAAAGGAAGCTGCATACCAAATATCAATTCTCTCCTACTGCTGGTTCATGAGAAGAAGATTTTCAAAGATTTTGGTGCGCCTTGGGGGCATAGCCCCACCCAGGAGGAGGGGCAACTTCATTTGAACAAATCTGAATTGACATTAGGTAATAAACATTTACCCAACATTTGAAAAATATTGGACCAGTGGTTTCTTCGGAGAAGTTGGTTTTGTAAAGTTTACGCCGGACGACGACGGATGGACGGACGGACAACGGACGGAAAGTGATTAGTAAAGCTCACCTTGAGCTTCGCTCAGGTGAGCTAAAAACTAGAACTATCACTGAAGGTGATTAATACCCCCGCTTTGGGTTTTTAGAGGAATGCACTTCTGATCATGTAGGCGAAGGCCATAAGGAAATGTATACATAAAGATCATTTTTTGTTGTTGAAATTTGTATTTGCATATGGCCTTCCACAGAACAGCACTGAATACTTAAAGAGCCCACACATATATGGTTTACATTTGGAAAAACACATTTACAATGTGCAACATGTATTCAAAATCGGTTCATTAATGTAGGAGGAGTTGCACACACAAGAATCCCATTTGAAAACCCATAATAAATCCAAGTTAAAGGGAGATAACCTGGTTAAAATTGTCGCAGATCAAAAATTTGGGAATATGCGTATGTTCACTTAGTTGTGATGTTTGAAAGGTTTCATCAAAATTGATTGATAAATGTAGGAGTTGCACGCACAAGAATTTCATGTAGAAACCCATAATAAATCTAAGTTAAAGGGAGATAACCTAGTTAAAATTGCCACAGCTCAAAAATTTTGGAATATGCGCATGTTCACTTAGTAGTGATGATGTCTGTAAACTTTCGTCCAAATTGATTGATAAATGTAGGAGGAGTTGCGCACACAAGAATTTCATGCAGAAACCCATATTAAATCAAAGTTCAAGAGAGATAACCTGGTTAAAATTGTCGCAGATCAAAAAGTTTGGAATATGCACATGTTCACTTAGTAGAGATGATGTTTGAAAGGTTTCATCAAAATCGGTTCATTAATGTAGGAGGAGTTGCGCACACAAGAATTTGTTCGAACGGAACGACATAATAAATCTAAGTCAAAGGGAGATAACCTGGTTAAAATTGTCGAAGATCAAAAATCTTGGAATATGCGCATGTTCACTTAGTAGTGATGATGTCTGAAAACTTTTGTCCAAATTGATTGATAAATGTAGGAGGAGTTGCACGCACAAGAATTTCATATAGAAACCCATATTAAATCAAAGTTCAAGAGAGATAACCTGGTTAAAATTGTCGCAGATCAAAAAGTTTGGAATATGCACATGTTCACTTAGTAGAGATGAAGGTTTCATCAAAATCGGTTCATTAATGTAGGAGGAGTTGCGCACACAAGAATTTGTCCGGACGGAAAGACGTCCGGACGGACGTACAGGGCGATTCCTATATAGCCCCCATTTCTTCGAAGCGGGGGTACAATAAGAAAGATTTCAGACTGAAGAATTAGAACTTTACTGCCACCAGTAAATTCAAATCAGTGTGAAAATGGTTAAAGCATCAAAAATAAATGAAACAGAAAGAGAATTTATGGAGGCTTTTTTTTTTGGGGGGGGGGGGGGGGCTGGGTAAATATTTGATATTAATATTAGTAAAAAAATAAGAAATCAGAAGGTTTTCATTAACAGTATTACATGAAATAAAATCTTTGGAACCCACAATGAAGCCTTGAGGGAGTTAAATTAAAGATATTCATACAGGAATTGGAGAAATTTTTTCAAAGAAACAAGAAAAAACATACATGTGCTCAGCACTAAAAAGGTTTGATGAAGGCATCAATAAAATCTTTGAAACCCACACTGAAGTTTTGAGATGGTTAAATTAAAGATATCCATACAGGAATCAGATAAATGTTTCCAAGAAACCAGAAAAAAACATATATGTGCACAGAACTGAAAGGGTTCAACATAAAAAAAATCTTTGGAAAACACATTGAAGTAATGAGAGGGTTAAATTAAAGATATTCATACAGGAATCAGATCAATGTTTTTCAAAGGAACCAGAAAAACATACATGTGCACAGCATTGAAAGTGTTTGATCATGGCATCAATAAAAGGGTTCAACATGAAATAAAATCTTTGGAAAACAAACTGAAGTCACAATTTTCTGAACAATTTCCTGATTATAATAACATAACAGATTAGAAAGTGCCAGCAAGCAATTTGTTGTTTTTAGAACCTGTTATTCTATATGTCAATCAAGGTTCTCAGTGAATGAATTTTTTCTCCAGGATCAACGACTGCAAAAATGCTGACTGATCATTTTTTTCAATACCCTCTACCAGGCACCCTGATTGAAGTGGTGGCCATTTGGAAATTTTTTTTTAACCAATCCCTTCTACCAGCCTCAAGGATGCTTCATACCAAATAACAGTTCTCTGTTCCTTGTGGTTTGTGATATATGGGCTTTTCAATTTACTTTTGTTTTTAGCCCCTGGGGTTGCCACAGGGCAGTGAAAGTCTTTTTTTTTTAATCAATCAATTACTTAGTACCCACTTATACTACATGCCAAATTAGGTTGAAATCGGTCCACCGGTTCTTTAAATAGGAATTCTGGGCAGAGTCCAAAATAGATATGCCCCCACAGAGATCCCAAACACTGAACTATCAACTTCCCTTGAACAAACTTTAATCTTCTACACCAAAGGATGTTCCATACTAAATATCAAGGGATTCCCTCTGGTGGTTTATGAGAAGATTTTTAAGCTTTTAGGGGATAAACAAGAGCCCTAATATGGCAGCTGCTTCATTTGAACAAAATAGAAAGGGCATTCTCCATAGATGGTCTGTGCAATATGTTTGAATTTGGCCTAGTGGTTGTGAAGAAGAAGTAAAGTTTGCAAAAAGGTAACGAACAACAGACGCAAGACAAAAGTGATGGCAATAGCTCCCAATGACTTGCAGTCTGGTGAGCTAAAAAAAAAAATAGAGAAGAAATTTTTTTGAAAAAGAATAATAAGTCTTTCCCAAACTGGGTTTGGGAAAGCCTGAATATGAGGGGGCGTTACTTGGTCACACACAACCCCATCATAGGTACATTAGGGCATCTGGCAACGTAAAAAATAAGTCCAAAACAGAGGGTAAGGGGCATGTTTATTAACCCTGTCTCTTCCATCCAACATGGGGTCAGAAATAACTACACTACACTCAGGACCCTCCCCCCACCCCACCCAATACTGCACAAAATTGTTTCTTTGAAAAAACATCCCATAATCATAGTTAATAATATGCTGTTACTTATAAACAAACAACAGGAACTGATAAACAGTGCAAACCTCATATGTGTCCGTGGTTGAATACATTTATTCACCAATCCAAGAGTCCTTTAAGACTCAACTAATCCTGTACTGAGCACACTTATTAACAAGAACTCCAAGATCAAGTACAGGGTGACTTCAATTAACCTCAACTGTGCTCTTAGTGAATCATTTCTGTGGCTACTCTGAGCTACTCTGTGGTGTCTGCCCTCCCCTATTTTAGTCATGTTGGATTCTAAGTACCTTGGCAGTTGCTTCTAGACAAGTCTTGACAGCCAATATAGGCAAAGGAGAAGGGTGCAGACTTTCCAAGTGTAGGAAGAACATACAAAAATCTTATGGCTTCTAAGGGTTACACTTGTTTGTTAGTCTCTACATTACAACCGATAGACATGTGAATGAACTTCCAAACAAAAAGTGACACAGTACTTGGACATTATTACTATTAACTGTTAACTCACAGAGTAACTTTAAAAATATTTTTTATCAAATCTAGTCGTGCCTGCTGTGAAGTAGTCACGACTAGATTTGTGAAACTTTCATGAAAGCTTGCTACAAGAAATCATTGGTTAAAAAGTGTTCACAACTTACAGGGGAAAATTTGGTTGAATATCCTTTAATCTGACTTATTTCAAAGGAACACGACAGAAATATCTGCCAGCAGCATGTAAGGAGTTAACCTCAATAAATTACTGCACATCTGTACTATGCACATCTGTACTATGCACATCTGTACTATGATGTAATCCTTTGGGAAACTTATCAAGGTTATTACTTGTGTCAATATATAGTAAAACAAATCCTGGTAGAATATGATTCCAATGGAGACACCTGTTTTTATTAGATATGTTGAAAACATATTGAAATTCAAAAGTCATTCAGCACAAGAAAAAAGTAGCCTGAAAAATTTTGTTCAATATTTGCAACGGCAGCCATTTCTATATGCATTAACCCTTTACCTAACGTAACGGCCAAAACCGGCAAGCGCTATTCTAAAAAATCGCCAATTAATTTTCATTATTTTTTCCATTTTTTGTCTCAAAAACATAGGTTATGACCCCTCGTTGGAACGAGCTCGTCGAGCTTGTTCCAACGAGGGGTCATAACCTATGTTTTTGAGACAAAAAATGAAAAAAATTGGTTATTCAAGAATTATTTTTGCAAGTGTCGTCTGCTTTTCATGTTAGGTAAAGGGTTAACAAACATACACAATATCAAAATTTATTATTCATAAGACTATTTTTTCACTTTCTTTCAAAATATTTCAACAAAACTATATATGGCAAGCTGGTTCCAAAAAGGGGGAGGGGGGGGGGGGGGGTGTCATATGATATGGTTTAGCTGAAATTTTTGGAAGAAAATTTTTTTTTCATCTGCTCAATTTGTATTACATGTACATGGGCGGATGAGGCAAATTCGTTAGGTAATGGTTAAAGGTAACTGCTACTCCATTACAGCATACACACTTACCTGCAGAGTGGCTGTGTATTTTGTTGGATGTATTGGAGGATGGGCATTATCTGTCTTGTGTCCATTACGTGGATGTGGGCCACCTCTTTCCATTATTCTTCGAGCAAATGCTAGAAAGAATAAATGTGAAATGAAATCTCAATGACTTGGAAAAATATCTATCTTGGTTCTTCATGTAAAATACTGCCCCAAACAGCTTGTCTCTAAACATAATGGAAGTTTCAATGACACTGCAGCATAACTCAATTGTGTGTAGTGTTTGATGAAAAGAATAATGTTCAATGTTTATGAAAGGATTATGAAATAAGACAGGAATTGTGATAATTGAGAATATGTTCATTTCTGTTCCCTATATACTATGTTTTCAATAAGAATAATTTGAGGTGCAGACTGTACTCAAGAATTGAGGCCTGGGTTAATGTGGCCCTTACAGTTACGGTAATGAATGACAACCAAAGTTACCAAGTTACAGTAAAATTATTCCAAAACAAGTCATCCAACCAGGTTACAATGAAATCCCTTCATAAATATAACTCATAGACTTTGCTAAAGGACTCTAGGTCACGTGACTGTTCGGATGTCATCGTTGACTGATCCTGACCAAAATTGGAGTCTCATCTAGATATCATACCAGGTTATCCCACCAAGTTACAATGAAATCCCTTCATCAAAACAACCTGCAGACAGCGATAAAGGAATCTGGGTCACATGACCAGGCAGTGGTAATGGCTGACCGATCCTGACCAAAATAGGACAGTCTCATCTAGACATCATACCGAATTATCCTTCCAAGTTACAATGAAATCACTTCATAAATATGAACTGTAGACTGAGCTAAACAAATCTAGGTCACATGCCTGTGCAGCCATCATGGTTGACTGATCATGGCCAAAATAGGATGTTCTCATCTAGACATTATACAGAGCCATCCTACGAATTTGCAATGAAATCCCATCATAAATGCAAGCTGTAGACTGTGCTAAAGAAATATAGGTAATGTGCCCTGCGGCAATGGTGGTTGACTGAACCCGATCAAAATAGGATGTTCTTATCTCGACATTCTACGGAGTCATCCTATGAAGTTACAATGAAATCTCTTCATAAAAACGACCTGTAGACTGTGCTAAAGGTTTTTGTTTTTCGACCTCAGGTACCCATCACTGTAGACCGATTGCAACCAAAAGGGGATGTTCTCATCTAGACCTTATACGAAGTCATCCTACCAAGAAACAATGAAATCCCTTCATCAATAGGACCTGCAGACTGTGATAAAGGGTTTCAGACTCACGTACCCATCACAGTTGACCAATCGCAACCAAAAGGTGATGTTCTCATCTAGACATGACCTCAAACCTGCAAATGACCTTTCATGATGATCAGACAAGAACTACGGGGTGTAGCCCGTGATAAAGAAAATGTGAACAGACTCACAGCCATCCGCATGCGTGATGGCAATAGTTTATCTTAACTTTGTCAAGTTAAGCAAAAAATGGACAATCAGTCCTCAGGTCCTCATTTTTGCTTCTCTCTTCTAAAGAAACTGACAAATGTGATCTTTTATGTAAAACTTAATAATATCATATTAAATTTGAATGGTGAGGCTGAAAAAATAAATACCTTGGTTCTCAGGCATCTGGTATCCAGAAATCAATGGGGGAGGTCAGTTTTTATTTTATTAATTTTTCTTTTTCGTTGTATCTGATGCATTTTACTTGGGTTTGAAGCTGAACACAGTGGCAAAGCAAGGTTTGAAGTGTGTGGGGCAAAATATTTTTTCATTCACTTCATAAAACCCTGTACTGGATTCAGAGGGTGTATTCCCCATAGATAAAGGCCTAACTGTAGCACCCTAAGGACTTTTCAAGGGATAAAATAGCCAGAAAGCCAAGCATAACTGTAACAAAATTGCCTTAGAAATATCAGGTAAGAATACATTAACCAGTGCCAGGGAGTCTGGGGAGGAGTAGTATATAAGGCTATCATATTTCAGAAAAGTGTGTGTGTTGGGAGGGGGAACCTACCCAATGCTCCTGTGACCTCCTTGCTGCAGAAACATGCATTTTACTTATTTTGAAAACAGAGGAAACCAGTCAATAAGCCAGTTCTTTAGCCAAAGTGAGTGCTACTGCACTCAGTTCCAATTGCATTTGAAACTGCAAACACTCGAGTACTGAATGTCATGCCTGTTTATCTGAAAAATACAGTTACTTTTGAGTTGGAACATATCTCCTACATAAATTACCAATGGAATAATTCTGTCACAACTGTAACTAAAATCAAATCTACTTTCTACAGAATGATATCTATGCATGATACAATTGTAAGCTTCCTTTTGTCAATCAAACAAAGATTTCTATACAAGTGTGTGACTCACTCACATCAAATAGAAACATTTTAACTTAAAAGCCATTTCAAGACTTCATGGGCCAGAACACCAACCAGCAAAAATAGGATAAACATGGATGTTTGGTGTAAAGTAGTGCTCAAACGACTAGTGAATTCCAAGTCGACGAGTCAATACCCAAAAGTCAAGTCGACTTCGACTAGTCGTTGGTGATAACTTGTCTCCTTATAACAGTGTTGGTGTTCCGGTAGAGTGCTGAAGGTCCAAATTTGGCTTCACTTGGGCATTCATATACAGCAACTTACTGGAACATGATTCTGCTAATGTGCTTCTAATTATGCTAAGAGTGAAATTATATAGTCTTATTTAATTTGCCTTGTTGCGATTTATGGGAGAGTGCCTATAGGCACTCTCCCATAAATTGCAACAAGGCAAATTAATAACATATCCTGATAGCCCAAAATAATTCAGCACTCTACTAGTACCAGTTAAAACAAACTACTGTCACTACTATTAGATGGCAATAGATGTATACATTGATTGCCCAATATTGCTGTTCAAACTGTCTGACAGTGGCACAGAATGGATACTATTTACCTAAAAGCTTGAACTCCTCCGACTAGTCGACTGCACAATTGAGAGTCGACTACTGGTTTGCCCAGAGTCGATATCGACTAGTCGACTAATCGTACTAGTGTAAAGGGAAGAGGGGGAAGGTTGATGGTCAGAATATATGTTACATATTCTCTAGAATTCTAGACTTTCTGAATAAAAGTCTTGAAAGACATTTCTGTTTATTCCATTTTCTTTCAAATTCATACAAATCTGTAAGTCAGTAATTCAGTGAAATTATGACATACTACAATTGTGAGCTACTTCTACTGGGGTGAGGGCAAAAGGAGGGTCAGTGGATGGTGAATATGTTACACCCTCTCTAGAATTTGAGTTACTGACTGAATAAAAATCTTGCTCTCAGGCTACTGGTTCTGTTAGAAATTTGACACTGTTAAGGCCTGGAACAGTTTAGCTCTCAAATGGGTCATCGCCTATACTTAGATTCACTGGTCTGGAATATTTCAGTTGGATGGAAAGGTGAATCTATGGTTCTCTTTTCCGACCAACTGATATATTACGGTCGATTGAATCTGAAAAATTTCATCAAGATTCATCTCTGTGAATCAAAGCTAGAAATGTTGCTCAATTAAGACTTGATTTGATCAACATTTTGATGACATTACAATCAGAAATTGAGACTCACCAGAGCCATAGTGGTATGGTTATGCCGGATAGTTCCACAAATTATGTTAAAATCATGGGGGTGCAGCGGCGTTGCAGTAACTGGTTCTTGTTAGATCACCGAAGTTAATCAATGTCGAGCCTGGTTAGTCCTTGGATGGGTGACCATCTGAGCGATCGATTCGGACTCCTGCATTGTGTCCTTGGGCAAGGCACTTAACCCTGATTGTACTCCCTGAGTTAACTACTGAACATCTGCCCAAGTCTGAATCTCTTGTTTTACTTGTTTCGACAAGACGATGTTCGTTTCAAGCGAATCAGTTTTCACACTCCAATTCTGAGTAAAAAATATCTAGAGCGGACGAGTGCGTAGTCGCCCATCGGAATAAGATCCGCGGCGGCTCCACACAAACCTATCAGTCGCAAGAATTCTCTCGCTGTTACTACATCTGAGTGAAGACAAAAGCGAGCGTAACAACTGACTAATTTCATTCTGGGTAATGGCAGACGAACCAGATTGTTGTGCCTCTCGAAGCTCATTCCCAAGTGGATGAATGACTTGGACGGAACATGATCCGACTTCTTTTCGTTTACTATGAAACCGAGATGTCGGAGCAGTTGAAGCAGACTCTGAACATCGTTCTGAAGCATTAATCTGTTGCCGTACCTCTGAAGAATGTCGTCCAAGTAGGCCGACGTTACCGCAGACGAATGAGCTCGGAAATGAGTCATTACAAAGTTCATTATTCGAGTGAATGCCCAGGGCACTAGATTCAGACCGAAGCACATTGCTCGGAACTGATAAACGACCTCCAGGACAGCGAAGCGAAGGTACTTTCTGAACGCCGGATGTACCATGACGTGAAAGTACGCATCCTTCAGATTTTTGCTCGCAGCGTAATTGTTCACTGGAATGCTCGCTCTTACTGATCGAATGGTCTCCATATAAAATTTTGGAGCCACAATCAGCTTGTTTATCCAGCTTAAATCTATAACTGGACGGAACAAGCCATCTGGTTTCGGAACCAGGAACAGGTGACTGTAGAAACCGGGAGATTACTGGTTTTCTACGACCTCTATTGCGTTCTTCTCCAGAAGAGATTGCACCTCTGACAGAAGCGAATCTCTCTTCTGAAGGTTTGAATGAAGCGGAGTCCAACGTGGACTTCATGTTAACGGAGGTTTTTCCCTGAAGGACAGTTTTAGACCTTCCGAAATAACCCCCTGAACCCATGGGTCGTCCATAATTGACAACCAATTGGTTAAGAATCTCGACAGCCTTCCACCCACTGGGGCGCAATAGAGGTTTTGCCCATCACCTCCTGGACCTGCGAGGCTTGCGGGAGGAGAAACTATGTCCTCCCCGACCCGCACCTCGACCAGTCGACCTAGGGGCATCGGACCAGTTGTCCCGGCCAGCATTACGACCCCTACCTGAGTCGCTACTCTGACGGTCTCTAGAGTAAGACGTAGAGGCTTTCTTAGATCCTCTATAGGAGCTTCCCTTGGACGTACTCGCCCCAGAAGTTTCTGACTTACTCCTCTCTGCCGAGTCTGGTTTTTTCGAAACGGACTTAAAGAGCAGAGAGTCCGAAGCTTTCTTAGTAATCTGATCATAGATTAGCGAAAGCTTATCATCGAAGAAAAGCTCTCCTGAAACCGGAGCGACTCGAAGAGAGTTTTTCACCTTAGTATCCACTCTTGTGAATGAAGCCAGGGCAGCATCACGTCTAACTTCAAATTTGCCACTGAAAGGGCGGAGTTTACGTGGAAAATGCTATGGCCCTCGAAAGAAAAGGAAGGTTGAACATCCTGGAATTCTTTTCCATCAAGACGTTGTGATAACGCTCTGGTAAGGTGATCTGCGTAAGATAAGGCGTCTAAACTGGCTCTGTTAGACGAGATTGTCGTCGCCAATGTACTGGAGAGAATCGACATAGACGCCGGCAATTCCAAGACTTCTGCTTGGTCGTCTAAACACAGAGGAACTCTAGGCACGCCCTGTCCTGCCATTTGAAAACTATTTTTACTGTTGATGAACGACAGATATAGAGCATGAGGCGATAAGAAACTGGATTTACCAGTCTTAGAGGCTAGCCTGAATATAGCATCATTCAGAAGTTCAAATGTCCGTGTGACATTTCTTGACATGGTCGGAAACTCAGGTGCAATATCCTTATTCCGGCCGAAAAAGTCTGTGTCCAGTGACGCTATCAGTCTCTTATCTGGTATCACAGCACTCTGGTCCGGAGGAACAACTTCTGGAAGGTGTTGCCAGATGAAATCTACGGCCACCTTATGTTGTTCGGAAAGGGAAAATTCTAGCTCCGCTGATTCCCTTTCACCATCCGACTGGACCACATGTGAATCTCGGTCGTCCCTTTCTGACTCTGCTTGGGAGCGTACCGACCCAGCTACCTCAGACAGTTCCTGATCTGAAAGAGTTTCTGAAGGTCTCTGGGATGCTGCAATGAGTTGTGCTATCTGTGATAGCAAGTCCGTCACGGAGGCCTGTGGAGCCGCGGTGTTATGTAGTTTAGCCGCTGGAAGCTCATGGGACGGTAATTCATGCATACTTCTCTTATGCAAACGTCCTGACTGGTAAGGCTTCGAGTCCCTGGCTACCAGATGGGGTGACCTGGTCGACGTGAAATCCCGTAGCCAAGGTGCGGCCGTGTGTGTTGACGTGTGGATGAGGAAGCCAGTAGACTAGCCGTGCCGGACTGTCTATGCGACGGAGTGTCCCGAGCAGGAGGAGTGGATGTATGCTCCGACTGACGAACGTTACATACAACAACATCTGGGCCCAGATGTTGCTGTAAGAGAGAGGGACCTCTCTCGCTCGCGGTCCGGGTAGACCTGGACGAGCTAGCTACCGGACTGTCTGGCTTCCTCCGTTCCATCCTCCGATCCATCGCCGGGTGTGCACGATCAGAGTTTATAGCGCTCGCAACACCCGATCTCCTCTCCTGGACCGCAACGGAGGAACCCGGCGTCACAACCATTTCTCGAATGATTGCTTCACCGGGCGAGCTAGCGGGCGACAAGGACGTCGATCCTACCAGGGATCTAGGCACTTGCTGAATTTCGTTGAGCACTTTTGCCGCTAGCTCTTCATTTAATTGCGACGACAGAAGCACACTTCTTGAAGACATCACAGAAACATCACCCTGTTCTTGTTCCTCTGAAAAAGAGACTGAAAAACTAGAGTGACCCTGTGGCGAGAGGACCGGCATGGACCTCTCACCACTAACAATATACCGTGACACACGTCTCCCAACGTTTGTCATCTCAATTGGCACACACTGAGCAAGAATTAGTGCGAGTACACTGACTACAGCAAATACAATGAACATGAGAATCCGAGGAAGACTTCCTTGATTTACAATTTGAACAATATTCTTTCATATTAGAAAAAATATTAAACAGTCATCGTACTCACACTAACCCTTGAAAAACAAAGATACATAATAATAATATAATCCATTACAAAAATTTCGAAAAAACAATTCAAAAGAAAAATTTTTCCTAAAAAATTTCAAGATGAGCCCAAGTTCCCAAAGGGAACAATGAGCCCAAATGGATCCCAAAAAAGCCTAAGTGTGGACAAAAATTTTAAAACATATCTAAAAATTAATACTACACTTACGGACAATATTAATGTATCTGGCTATAAACAGAACCTAACAGAAGACAAGGAATCACTGTAAGAAGTAACCGTTGTCAACGTAAACAAAAGTGAATAAAAACCGGAAAACAAGACTCCAGGCACTGAAAATATGGCCCGAAATCAGTAACCAATTTTAAACACTATCCGATGTAAAACAGAAACTTCCACAGAAGAAACTGCAGTACATCGAATGGTAGATGCATGACCAAAATGCCTAAACACCCCTAGGGTCAGGACGTAACCATGGGGAAAAACAGAATAAACATTCTGTTACTATGCCAAAAACTCCCAAGAAATTTCAGTAAAAAAATTACAAAAATTATGCCAAAAGCATGGGAGAATAGCAAGGGGGGGTATCAAGGAAAGGGAGAGAGGAAACACTGAACAAACAGTGGAAATTTCATAGCAAGAATGAAAACATCAGGCCCATGCCCCGAAATTAGGGAACATGAAATAATTTTGCATAAAAATTATAAGTTACAGCCCTGAACACATCCTTCCACTGTTTCTTCCTCTCATCCTCTTATTTCATCCTCAGATCCACCATTTCTTTCATGATTTTGTGTCTGGCATCATTTTAACTGTGATTATAAGCACAGATATCAGTGAGATGTTACTGATTGAAGGGCCAAACAAAGAATGAAGATTTTGCGCTAATTTCGGCACTTCCTTGACACTGCGCATGCGCAGTGGACAAAAGTATGGAGGACCACATAGGACATGGATTTTTTGGATTTTGATGCAAATTTTGGGTATTTGGGGGGCAAAATTTGTGTTTGGCCCTGAAATTTAAAGAGTTAGCACCAGCTAAGTCTGGGTCATTGGTACAGTATAATGAAAGTGTCAATGACACTGTAGCTCAACTTGACAAACTTGAACTTGGTAAGTTATAAATGAAATGGCAAAATTGAAGATCACTGGTACCAATGTCATTTTTTTTTGCCAGTGGCAACATTTTTTGACAGAAACCGAAGAAAATCGATAGCTCCCATCTAAAGGCCTTCCCAAACAAGCATGCCAGGTTTCAAAGCAATCCGATCATAAATGTGCCCTGTAGGGTGTACAAAAGGGAAATATTGTGGTCTGACTCGACTAAATTCTAAGAACGTTGGCCGTGGCAACATTTTTTGACGGAAATTGAAGAAAATCGATAGCTCCCATCTAGAGGTCTCCCCAAACAAGCATACCAGGTTTCAAAGCAATCAAATCATAAATGTGCCCTGTAGGGTGTGCCAAAGGGAAATATTGTGGTCTGACTAAACTGAGTTCTAAAAACGTTGGCCGCGGCAACATTTTTTGACAGAAATTGAAGAAAATCGATAGCTCCCATCTGGAGGTCACCCCAAACAAGCATGCCAGGTTTCAAAGCAATCCGATCATAAATGTACCCTGTAGGGTGTGCCAATGGGAAATATTGAGTCTTCTGACTAAACTAAGTTCTAAAAATGTTGGCCGCGGCAACATTTTTTGACAGAAATTGAAGAAAATCAATAGCTCCCATCTAGAGGTATCCCCAAACAAGCATTCCAGGTTTCAAAGCAATCTGATCATAAATGGGCCCTGTAGGGTGTGCCAAAGGGAAATATTGAGGTCTGACTAAACTAAGTTCTATGAATGTTGGCCGTGGCAACATTTTTTGCCGGAAATTGAAGAAAATCGATAGCTCCCATCTAGAGGTCACCCTAAATAAGCATACCAGGTTTCAAAGCAATCCAATCATAAATGTACCCTGTAGAGTGTGCCAAAGGGAAATATTGTGGTTTGACTAAACTAAGTTCTAAGAACGTTGGCCGCGGCAACATTTTTCGACGGAAATTGAAGAAAATCGATAGCTCCCATCTAGAAGTCACCTCAAACAAGCATACCAAGTTTCAAAGTAATCTGATCATAAATGCGACCTGTGAGGTGTGCCAAAGGAAATTGTGGACGTACGTACTAACGTATGTACGTACTAACGTACGTACGTACACCGACGGACGAGAATTGATGGCAATAGCTCAGCTTGACTTTGTCAAGTTGAGCTAAAAATGAATGGAGGGCCAGATAGGAGTTTAAATTTTCTGTATTGTATGCAAATTTGGGGGGTTGGGGAGGTACAAAATTTGTGTTTGGCCCTTGAAAATATTGAGTTTGCACCAGCTAAGTCTGGGCCATTGGTTATTAGTATAAAAATACAACTAAGATGGCAAGCGAATTTGCATAATTTATGCAAGAGAGAAAAATCTATATACTATGTTATGTATATTATGCTAGTTGTTTTTGATATACACAATAATCAAAACCAGAAACACCTTTTTGATGTTCTTGCTTTTTAAAACAATTTCAGGAGAGGACGGCCATTTTGGTCGCCGTCAACTCACAATTTTCTATCCTGTTTGTTTTTTCTGAACCATTGTCATATCTTCAATATGGTCATATATGGATGGACAGATGAACACACAGATGGATGGATAGACATATGGATTAACACTAAACAGATAGACTGACAAACTTATGGATAGAAAGGTGTAATTCAATCTAACTTACCCCCACCCCCAAACCACCCCAGACACACACACTTTGAGTATGGGGGTACAAAAACCATGTTTGTATATCTGTAGTCTCAATAAGTCCACTATGACAGTCACCGATCCAGTGTCGAGTTATGACAGCACAAAAGTGTGTTTAATCATTATCAACTTATCGCCCGGAAACCAATTGTTTACAATTTACTGTGTGAAGGGTCAATGTGACCTTGACCTTTGACCTAGTGATTCCGAAATAAATAGGGCTCTTTCTTGCAGCAATGCCAATCTACCTCTGAAGTTTCATGAACGTAGATGGAACCATTGTTAAATTATCATCTGGAAACCAATTGTTTACGATTTGTTACGTTCACTGTCACTGTGACCTTGGCTTTTGACCTAGTGAGTCCAAATAAATAAGGGTCTTCCACTCACCTAGGCCAATCTACCTATGAAGTTTCATGAACGTGGGTCAAACCATTATCAAGTTATCGTCCGAAAACCAATTGTTTACGATCTACTATGCTGAAGGTCACTGTGACCTTGACCTTTCACCTAGCAAGTCCATAATAAATAGGGTTCTTCCTCTCACTGATGCCAGCCTACCTATGAAGTTTCATGAATGTGGGTCGAAACATTATCAAGTTTATCATTATCCAGAAACCAATTGTTTACGATTTACTATGTTGAAGGTCACTGTGACCTTAACCTTTCACCTAGTGAGTCCAAAATAAATAGGGTTCTTCCTCTCACTGATGCCAACCTAACTATGAAGTTTCATGAACATGGGTCGAACCATTATCAAGTTATCATCTGGAAACCAATTGTTTTGATTTACTATGTTCAGGGTCACTGTGACCTTGACCTTTCACCTAGTGAGTCCAAAATAAATAGGGTTCTTCCTCTCACGAAGGCCAACCTACATATGAAGTTTCATGAATGTGGGTTGAACCGTAGTCAAGTTATCATCCAGAAACCAATTGTTTACAATTTACTATGTTCAAGATCACTGTGACCTTGACTTTTGACCAAGCAAGTCCAAAACTAATAGAGTTCTTCCTCTCACCTATACCAACCTACCTAAGAAGTTTCATGAATATGGGTTGAACCATTTTCAAGTTATCATCCGGAAACCAATTGTTTATGCCCGCCCACCCACCGCCCGCCATTCATCAAACTATAAGTTGAGTTTGACTTCGTCACTACTCTTCTAATAAACTATATAATAACTGACAACGATAAAAAAATCCTAACTGAAAACTTTAGGTGGGGCTCATTTTGTGTAAAAATTCAGAATGCTGATAATTTGGGGTTGTGTAAAACTCAGGATTCTTATAACTTTATGATACGGAATTACAACCCACATTTCGGAATTCTGTAAAATTCTAGATAACTTTCATCTATGATAAAACTATTAGATCTTACCGACCAAAATTCTTCAGTGCAAAAATATTACATTTACCTCCCCAGTTTTCATCTCGAGTTTGTTCATTGACTAGACCAGCTAAATCTAAATCTTTGGGAAACATGTTTGTTTCTGTACGGGGATAACTTATAAATCCTTGTGTGTACAGCTTCTCTGCAATTTTCATGGTTTCCTTTGCATTAATTTTCAGTTTTCTTGATGCCAGCTTTTCCAATTCCTTTGAAATAAGATTGAAGAAAATGATGAATTGAGTATGACATGGCCACACAGGAATTAACATGGTTCAACTCCATCCAAAATCTCTTTCTATCAAAGTAAGTATAAATAGGGCACATTTAACCAAATTTTAATACATATTAATATATGCCACCAATATTTACATAGCAATACCTCTGCCACTTTACTGATGCCGATTGATGCATTTTAAAGTAAATGGCATGGGAATCTCTCTATAATAGAAATTTTATTGTATGGAGACAAGTTCAAATAACTATGCTGTTAACAGAAATAAGGCATGTGCAGTGCGATCACTGTCAGCAAGTTCAAAGGAGCCAATTCAACACCATCAACTTTCATGTCTACTTTGATCTCAAAGTCTGTGTCAGTTATCTCATAAGGGTTGTTGAATTTACTCTCTGAACAAATCAACTGACAATCATTTTAACTTTTTCTCAGTAGATCTTGCATCTGAATTTTGTTACATTGAAATATTTTTATTGGAAATACTACATGTTCCAACAAGTCGACTTTGAAATCCAGAGTCGATGTTGGGCTGTATCAGCACTGACAATGAATAGTTGACTAATCATTTCAAACATTACATTCTGCTACTATTCTAGTCATAAAACTGAGCATTTTATATTCTATTATAGCTTATTTGACAGATGTCATGCTTCACTATTATTATTTAATTGTGTTTAAGGTCACATACTTATGCACAATGGCTAATCGCGACCATGACATTTTTACGGGTAGAGGAAGCCGGAGTACCCAGAGAGAACCACCTAGCATCTACGAGCAACTGCCCGCTCCTCAACATTCTAACTCTTTTCAAGCTCCGCTCAAGCAGGGTTACAGCAGTTGAAGACGTGTACCATCTACTTGCAGTAAGCCTTGGTACACAGTGTCATAGTGCTCCCATGTAGGCAACCAGGATAAAGTGCCTTGCCCAAGGACACAACGTGGGTCGTCCCGGATGGGGATCGAACTTGGAACCTCTAGCATAGAAGTCCAACAGTCTACCACTGAGCCACAGCACCCCCCGTCATGCTTCACTAACAAGATATAACAGATAAAATGTATCGGATGTACAGAGGCCAAACAGGTCTCTAAACATTGGGAATTAAGTGTATTGTGCACTATTTTGAAGTAATAGTGCACTTAGTAAGTGGACTTTTGTCCCTATCAAACCGTACCATTAGTCTAACCCAATTCCTGTAGAAAAACAGAGTGCACAGTACAATCCTATAGTAGTAAATAGAGATCATTAACATCATTCCAAAACTCTACTGCGATACATGTAGAAGTAATGACATAAATAGATATTAAAATTTGACTGCATATACAGAATGAAGAGAGTGGATTACTACTTAATTGCAGAGCCATATATTCTCCAATTGCACAGCGAAAACACTTTTGTGTATTTCAGATTTTTCATTCTTCTGCAGTGAGGAGCGTATTAAATAACGTTTGTTTTATGCGCCAATTGGGACAGGACTTCTAGTTTCAATTGTAATTCTTTACATTACTATGTGACCATATTTCTGTCTTTGATCTGTCTGATCATAATTTTGCTTTTAATTATCAATGTGGGAGGGTGGGGGAGGGGCATAATAAAATGTTAGTGTTAGCTTTACAAAGGCAAGATAAAATAGCTAATATCATTAGCTCACAAATTAACAGCGATTAGTTAACTGATCCATTATATCTAAGTTGAACAACAGAGCTACCAACATCATTCAACTTGATCAATAATTGAGTCATTGTCATATATATATAACGCAGGTGAGTGCACTCTCCACCAGGCAAAGATTTTATCAGAACATTCATATTCTGATGGATCTTTTCCAGGTACCGTTATCAACTCAATCTAATATTAATTGCCAGTTGATTGTTGGTTAGAATTAAGGAGATGCACCTTCTGAATATTCATGTTTCAAACAAATGTCAAAGTAAGTGGGGAAACATCCTCTTTTATAGAACAGGGTAGGAGACCTTGAAATTTTTGACACAAATGCAATGCAAAGCATTGCAGCATGCTAATAATTTTAAAGTTTCACTTCACTACAAAAAGAATTTCTCCAGAAACTCTGGCTTTATATCACAAATGCTATGTGTATTTAATGTTGTGTGATACGATACAGACATTCGGACATGTGTTGGATACCCGGCCCACACATGGCATCTGGATTACTGTAAGAACGTCATGTAAGAATGCATCTGATTGAACGTTATAGATCTGACTGATTTGACTGATGTTATGACGTGAATGAAATGTTTCTGACATAAAAACTATATTAACTCCTAGCACTCTGGTAGTATTTCAAATTTTTCGTTACTGACTCCATATTGCCCATACGGCTGTCGGCATGAAAAATTTAACAAATTATATCCTGTTTGACAGAGCTCAATGAGCTCTGTCAAACAAGATATATTTTTTTCAATTTCTCATTTGTATTGTGAGAAAAATTTGCTGCTGAAAACTTTGATATTTTGACATCAGGGTGCAGAGCAGACCTGTTAACCTCTGAAGGTGACTGTCAGTGAGATTTTGATGAGCTCTCAGTGAGATTTGGATGCTTGTCAGTGAGATTTTTGCACGCGTCCAATACATCAATATTTTCCTTGTTATGCCTCCCACGGTCCCACCCGGGCACCCCCCCCCCCCCAACCCAAATGCATTATATATTTCATTTTAATAATTTATTTTAACACTTTTAATGGTATTTGTCAGTAAAAGGATACAATTATGCATATCACTGGTCCAAGACCCTCGCCCCCCAGGGACAATGGATAATGACCCCCCCTCCCCCCACACACACACAAATTTTATGTGAGTGGATGCCTATCTAGACTTTGCCTGTACCAACCTCCCCCCACCCCCTCCTCAGTCCATTTTTCCTTGCTCATGCAAGCCCATCCCGGTGCTTCAAAACATGGAGGCTGAAACAACTTGGGCCAAAACGCCCCGGACCAAAACGTTCAAGAACCAAAACAAGCATTCCTTCTTCGTTCATGCCATTTATTCATGTAAATTCTTTGTTCAGTCTGTACATTTTTAGTGAGGAAATATTCATTCTTATTATCTTTTGACAGGTTTTATTGTACAATAAAAATTACTCAATGCTGATAATACATATCGTTTTGTTTAAAAACCCACCTGTTGTTGCCGGTGTTGTGTGTGATTGTGGTAATTTCGTTTTCGTTTTTTTATTAAAAAAAATGCCGCTCAGGATCACAGATCCAATGTCGAGTTGTGACCTTGACCTTTGACCAGGCGAGTCCAAGGTCAACAGGGTTCTTCCTCGCACCAAGGCCAACACACCTATGAAGTTTCATGACTCTAGGTTGAACCACTATCAAGTTCTCATCCGGAAACCAATTGTTGCGATATACTATATTCAAGGTCACTGTGACCTTGACCTTTGACCTGGTGAGTCCAACATCAATAGGGTTCTTCCTCGCACCAAGGCCAACACGCCTGTAAAGTTTCATGGCTTTAGGTTGAACCACTATCAAGTTATCATCCGGAAACCAATTGTTGCGATATACTATGTTCAAGGTCACTGTGACCTTGACCTTTGACCTGGTGAGTCCAAGATCAATAGGGTTCTTCCTCGCACCAAGGCCAACATACCTATGAAGTTTCATGACTCTAGGTTGAACCACTATCAAGTTATCATCCAGAAACCAATTGTTGCGATATACTATGTTCAAGGTCACTGTGACCTTGACCTTTGACCTGGTGAGTCCAAGATCAATAGGGTTCTTCCTCGCACCAAGGCCAACACACCTATAAAGTTTCATGACTCTAGGTTGAACCACTATCAAGTTATCATCCGGAATCCAATTGTTGCGATATACTATGTTCAAGGTCACTGTGACCTTGACCTTTGACCTGGTGAGTCCAAGATCAATAGGGTTCTTCCTCGCACCAAGGCCAACACACCTATGAAGTTTCATGACTCTAGGTTGAACCACTATCAAGTTATCATCCGGAAACCAATTGTTGCGATATACTATGTTAAAGGTCACTGTGACCTTGACCTTTGACGTAGCGAGTCCAAAATCAATAGGGTTCTTCCCCTCACCAAGGCCAATCTACCTATGAAGTTTCATGAATGTGAGTTGAACCATTATCAAGTTATCATCCGGAAACCAATTGTTTAAGATTTACTATGTTCAAGGTCACTGTGACCTTGACCTTCGACGTAGCATGTCCAAAATCAATAGGGTTCTTCCTCCCACCAAGACCAACCTATGTATGAAGTTTGATGAATGTGAGTTGAACCACTATCAAGTTATCATCCGGAAACCAATTGTTTACGCCCGCCCGCCCGCCCGCCCGCCCGCCCGCCCGCCCGCCCGCCATTCACCAAACTATAAGTCGAGTTTGACTTCGTCACAACTCGACTAAAAATATTTGAAGTGTGTTTTGTATTACTCACATTAGAGAAGGTGCCCTCAGTATTCATAACTCCCATTGTGAAAAAAAATACAAACAAAATAACCCTGTTGGTTCAAAATGAAGACAAAATACTCTGCTGGAGCCTGGACATGATTGTTCTGAATCTGTTTGTATATAAGTAAGGGGAGGTAACTTAATTCTTGTGAAAACTCACAAAAGATTTTTTTCAGTTTTCAACAAACTTTCAATTATATTTTTTTTAACACAAAACGGATAAATTTGGTATGAACCATAGCAATAGTATATATAAAAGGTCAGCTGAATTTAATTATACTTTAGAGATTATGTTTTTATTTAATTTATATTTTGAGTTTATATAATTTTGATTTCTTTCACGTAACCACGACAGTGTGAGAATATATTTGGCATACAATGCAACTTGTTTAATTTTCAAAATAGAATAAGACAACTATTTTTTAAAAGTGTCAAATCGGGAGACAATAGGATGTGACCCTGAGAGCGTGAGTTGGTGCCTCAAACCGGGAGGCTACCGGTGAAACCAGGAGAGTTAACAGGTCTGGTGCAGAGGGTTAAGCAAGAATGTAAACAGACTACCCAAAAATGATATTTTTCTTAAAAAAAAAATCAGCTTCATTAACTGGAATTGTGATATAAATACAGAACACAACTCAGGTAGAGTATAAGGTAACAGAATCAATTACCCTTGCTGGCATTTTTTCTGTATTGTACCTTAAGCGCATGAAATATACCAGAAACACTCCCAACTCGGGTCGTTAATTCCAGTCTCCTATACTCCTCCAGGAGCTGGACTGTATTGAAATTTCAAGTTCGGTTTCAGTATCGGTATTTTTAGAATGATTTACCTCAGTATCGGTATGGTATTCGGTGTCACCAACATATATGTACGCACACCAATACAAATATCAGATGTATTTTTTATATACTGCCCAGCTGCACATCCTCTTTTTACAGAAGACAAAGAAACTGAATCATGAAACTATTGGAAGTTAAAAAGGCAATCGCCACTGGCCAGTGGATGTAACAAAAAGGCTGAGAGAAAATACCTCATGGGTATTTTCTTTCAGTTTTATTGTTACATCAAATGACAGGTGGTGACGACTGCCTTTAGAAATACGCAGGTTCTCCTTGTTATAAATTTTGCATAATGTCCTGTCATTTTGCCTTTTATTTTTTAACAAATGTCGGGAATATTTTTCAATACCGAAACTTTTGTGGTTTGAGATTTTCTAGGTACGGTAAAGTGGTACTGACTCGATATCAAGACTGAATGGTATTTACAGTATACCCAAACTCTTCTCTATTCATGGTTTTACTGTCATTCAAAATAAAATGCAAACTACATAATAAGATTAGGAACAAATGATTCTAGTGTGAAAGCTAATCACCACTCAATATCAATCTCTACTTACCACTGTATCAAGAGCTTGTGGTCTCCATTTACTTTTTGATTTACTTTTGACATCAATTACTTCTGCTGTTGGATTCTATTGAGAATGAGAAATACATTTAACTTTGAGAATTAAAAAGATTTTGCAGACCAAGAATAATTTAGCACTCTACCAGTTAAACCTTTACCTAATTTATCCCTTTACCCAACGTAACGGCCAAAACCAACCAGCACTATTCACAACTAGAGGAAGCATCAGTACCCTGTGGCTCACCAGCAGGTGGCCAATGTAAAGGGGTGGCTGGAGTAAAAAAAAAAAGTCCAAAACCTGCACATAAAAGTCCAAAATTAAAGTAAATAAGCAGCTAAAGGGTTAAATAATATAATAATAGCCCCAAGAAGCATGCCAACATAAAATAGGAACCATGGCAATATGCTACAAGGTAAGTCTCCACTCTGAAGAAAAGAAAGACAAACCTCAAAACCTGCACATAAAAGTTGTCAGGGCAAAGCCAGCCTAAATATAGGGGCAAAGGGGCCTCATATATAAAGATATTTTAAGTTCAAAAGATATTCCGCATCAAGGCAAAAAACCTACGTGAATTTCACTTCTCGGCGAAGCTGGACATGGAAAAAACACACGTGGTGTATATCCAGCTTCAGCGCAGGGACCCAGAGGAGAAGCGGTATGTTAGATAAGGTCTAATCTCATTTAATTTGTACAGTAGTCGCAAGTCTTACGAGACGTAATCGGTTGGTGGCAGGATATCGTCACGGCCAATTGAGAAACGAGATTCTAAACGATAGAAATGTCTGTCATGTTGTCACCTGATCATTAGTTTTGACAATGTGTTGCAGGAACGAATCGGTTTTCTCGACAAGTGAAATCACCGTTATGTCACGCTCGAGATGACTTGTATTGATTCTGCCTCGATATATGTCATCTCCCACCGTTTTGACAGATGGACAGATGAGCGTCGGCCCACCTGACAGTTTAGGGTAAAAAGTATATATACCTTGAAGAGCAGAGCATTAGACACACACTTGGGGTCACACACACGTTGGTGAAGTCCAGGACAGGCGACTCTGTTTCCTGGCATAGGGGTACCTTCGATCACAGGACCCTGAAACGACTGGAATCACCAGAGAGGGCATTCCACGATTGATTTAGCTTAAGGTTGATAGGCGGCTACAAGTGCCAAATTCGTTGAGAAGGAAAACCCAGGTGGAACCTTAAAGTTTAGATTGTCGAGTAGCAGATATCAGCCTGCAATAGTCAGAAGTGTAGGTTAATTGTATTGTGCGTATTAACCCTTTGAAACATCAGACTGATTGCGTTCCGAGTAGTGTGTTTTGCTGTCGAAGCATCGTAATACCGACTGGAGATCGGTGTGAGTGACAAATTCGCCCCAGCACAAAAAGGGGCATTTGTGAATCGTGAATTCAACCAGGAATGGTGAATATTTCAATAGGACTTCCACGGAGGACTTTCAAAAGGCACATAAGGTATGAGTAGACAATATCTGACCCAAATCAGAAGTACGGTGGCTTTATAGATGACAAACATTGCTGGTCGGAACCCTCCGACAGCCAGAGGTACAGTTACGTGCAGATGTTGACATTTGAGCCTAAGCGGGTGAAGCTCTTATAGCGAGCTCACAGTAGTAACATTTCAGATTTGTGAAGCTCTTATGGCGAGCTCACGGTAGTAACATTTCCCGTGTGTAGACTATAGTGCCAGTAGAGGGCTATAGAATGACTATATGATTGTTGAGAATTATTTAACCCTAGCAACCAAATTTCTGTGAAAAGAATCGAATTGTTGATTGTTGAAATATTGAAACGGCTTTATTTTTATGTGTAAATAAAAGAATCGTTGTTACTTTAAATC
The DNA here is from genome assembly GCA_031216915.1 of Pictodentalium vernedei. NCBI lineage: Eukaryota > Metazoa > Mollusca > Scaphopoda > Dentaliida > Dentaliidae > Pictodentalium > Pictodentalium vernedei. The sequence goes on along the minus strand of CM062297.1, from coordinate 730,818,813 downwards.
ATTCTTTCCATCACGCAGCCTGAAGTAATTAGGAATCACACCTAACGGAAATCGAACCTATTTCAGGCCAATTTGGCAGAGAAGAAATCACGGCGTCGGTCTAGCTCAGCTCCCTGTGCCGAGTTCGCGACACTTGGATTCCGACCCTCCACGTTGGTCTAATTTTCCCGCAACTTCATCAGCAGGACTAAATAACCCCACCTCAGCCCAGGCCTTACGGGGCCTCAGGTGTCCCTGACAAAAGTAAAGAAAAAAAGTATCACATTTGTTTCAATGAGTTAAAATTGAGAAAAATACCCTGATAATGTCACAGTAACCACTATGGCAATATGCCATTAAGGAGAAACTCTACCTGAAAAATATCCACTTGGAAGAAAAGAAAGAAAAACCTCAAAACCTGCACATAAAAGTCCAAAAAGTATCACATTTGTTTCAAAGGGTTAAAATTTAGAACAATACCATGAAAATGTTACAGTAACCACCATGTACAGTAACCACCATGGCAATATGCCAGTGAGGTAAAACTCCACTTAAAAAAAATATCAAAACCTGTACACAAAAGTCAAAAACCTGCACACAAAAGTCCAAAATTAAGGTAAACAAGACCAATACCGGGTCTGGACCTGTGTCGCTGCATGCAATTGAATCGGCAAACAGGAAGTGGCTGCACGGCAGATCTGAAAATTGCATACACGATACAACTGATCATTATCAGGCTCCAGATGAAATATAAAATAAATCCCTTGCATAGAAGCCGAGAAAAGTTTGACGAAAAATTTCAATGTTCAGTGGGTACAGTAAAATTTCAAAGTATTGGCAAACAGGAAGTGGCTGCATGGCAGATCTGAAAATTGCTTACACGATACAACTCATCATTATGAAGCAGCAGATCAAATATAAAATCAATCCCTTGCAGAGAAGCCGAGAAAACCTTGACGGAAAATTTCAATGTTCAGTGGGTACAGTAAAATTTCAAAGTATCGGCAAACAGGAAGTGGCTGCGTGGCAGATCTGAAAATTGCTTACACGATACAACTCATCATTATGAAGCAGCAGACCAAATATAAAATCAATCCCTTGCATAAAAGCCAAGAAAACCTTGACAGAAAATTTCCATGTTCAGTGGGTACAGTAAAAATTTCAAAGTATCGGCAAACAGGAAGTGGCTGCACGGCAGATCTGAAAATTGCTTACACGATACAACTCATCATTATGAAGCAGCAGACCAAATATAAAATCAATCCCTTGCATAGAAGCCGAGAAAACTTTGACAGAAAATTTCAATGTTCAGTGGGTACAGTAAAATTTCAAAGTATCGGCAAACAGGAAGTGGCTGCACGGCAGATCTGAAAATTACTTACACGGTACAACTCATCATTATGAAGCAGCAGACCAAATATAAAATCATTCCCTTTCATAGAAGCCAAGGAAACTTTGACGGAAAAAGTGTTTCGGACGGACTGACGGACGATCTGACAGACTGACGGAATGATGGACGGAGTCGAGCGGTTACTAGACCTGAGCTGCCGCTGGCGATGCAGGTAATAAGCAGCTAAAGGGTTAAATAATATAATACTAGCCCCAAGAAGCATCCTAACATAAAATTGGAACCATGGCAATATGCTACAAGGTAAGTCGCCACTTGGAAGAAAAGAAAGACAAACCTCAAAACCTGCACATAAAAGTCAAAAAAAAAGTATCACATTTGTTTCAAAGGGTTAAAATTGAGAAAAATACCCTGCAAATGTCACAGTAACCACAATGGCAATATGCCAGTAAGGTGAAACTTTACTTGAAAAATATCCACTTGGAAGAAAAGAAAGACAAACCTCAAAACCAGCACATAAAAGTCAAAAAAGTATCACATTTGTTTCAAAGGGTTAAAATTGAGAAAAAAACCCTGAAATGTTAAGGTAACCACCATGGCAATATGCCAGTAAGGTAAAACTCCACTTGAAGACAAAATTTCAAAACCTGTACACAAAAGTCAAAAACTTGCACAGAAAAGTCAAAAACCTGTACACAAAAGTCCAAAATTCAAGTAACTAACCATGGAAAGGGTTGAATAAAATATTACTATCCCACAAAAGCATGCTGACATAAAAAAAAAAAAAATCAAAACCTGCACACAAAAGTTCAAAATGAATGAATCCGGACGTCGACGCCGACACGAGGGTTATGCCATAGGCTCACACAACTATCGTTGGTGAGCCAAAAATCATCATCCAATTTTCCTTATTTTTTCACTTTTTGTCTCAAAAACATAGCTTATGACCCCTCATTGGAACGAGCTCAAAGAGCTTGTTCCAATGCAGGGTCATAAGCTATGTTTTTGACACAAAAATTGAAAAAAAAATTAATCATTCAAGTATTTTTTATTTTGCAAGTGTCGTCTGCATTTGGTGTTAGGTAAAGGGTTAACAGCTATATCTGGCCATTCACAAAAGTCACTATTCAAAATATTTTCTTTTTTAAATTGTTGCCTCCAAACCATAGCATTATGATGACCTCCTTATTGGAATGAGTTTGTTGATATATTCCAATAAGGTGTGAGAAGCTATGTTTCTTAACCCCAAAAAACCACGAACATTATCAGCTATTCATGAAATCTTTTTGAAAATATCATCTGGTAGGTGTTAGGTAAAGGGTTAGGCCTAAAAAAAATTAAAAATCTGTTTCTCAGGCCCTCCCGCATGGTCCTTTTGGCTGCCACATGCTCTCTTTTTATAACCAATGTAAACTTAAAAAAAATAAAAATTAAATGGATTATGTCTGATATTTTACCTAAGTTAAAAAAATTGATAAATTTGTCCCTTGAGAGCAAGAAGGCTTTGCAATGCTTTAGCATTGCAAAACCTTCTTGCTCTCAAGGGACAAAATACACCACCACCATGCTGTTCCGTATTATGAGGCCTAAAATCTAAACCAATAACATGAACTTTTGATGGAAAAGAAATAATTACAGAAATAAAAAATAAAATAAAAAACCGCTCGCCTGCATGCAATTTTACGAATAATGGCCTGAGAAACAGATTTACTTTGTGTGGCCTTAAATAAATATATTTTCAAACACCATTTACCATACACTGAAGAGATTATTCATTCAGAGGAAGAATTTTGTGAGAATTAAAGAGAATCTGATTCTTGTTACGATTGCAGTAAATTAATTTCTGAACAACAGAACAGGCACTATGTCATTGTGATTGTTGCAAAATCTTTCAAAATTCTGTCCCCCTCATTTGTTAATTCTGTACCTAACATGAGTGGAAGGTGACAGCTATCACATTTTTCCTTAAATGCTTAAAAATATAAAACTTTGCTTCCAAAGCATAACTCATGAATCATCCTTGAAATCATAAGTTAAAAATGAAGAAAAAATTTATTGGGCAATGTGTGAGTAACACTGGACAGCTCTTTCTGATTTGTTGGATAATTGAATAAATCCCTGAAAATGAGACATAATGCCACACAAAGTAGATCTTCTGTTTCTCGGGCCATTTTTGTAAAATTGCTTGTGGGCAGGCAGTTGTTTAGTTTATTTTTTATTTTTGTGATTATTTATTTGCCATCAAAAGTTCATGTTCTTGGTTTGGCAATAAAAAGAGAGCATGCAGCAGCCAAAAGAACCATGTGAGATGGCCTGAGAAAAGAGATTTTTAACTTTTTTAGGACTAAAATTTTTATTTTCCAGAAACAAATGAGAAAATGTTGACATTCCATAATACTCTTTCATGTAAAGCATGTAAAGCATTAGAATTAAATACTGAACTTTTAATCATCACTGATGTCAAAATTCCAAAATTTCAAGCAGTAATGTTTCCCATAATGCAACTGGGAATTTAACCAATTCAATCAATAAGCTCTGTCAAACAAAACTGAAGTGGTTCAATTTGGATATTTTGACATACAGGCCGAAGGCATAGTTAGTTCCTCTAACAGGGCACTGAATAAATTTAGGAGCACTATTTTTCACTTCTCTTGTTTTGACAAAAATGAACCATTGACTTCAACTGCACTAAACTGAATGCTAGTTAGACCCCTCAAAGTAAATCTTCTGTTTCTCGTGCCATTTTTGTAAAATTGCAAGTGGGTGGGTGTTTTTTTTATTTTATTTCTTATTTTTGTAAATGTTCTTTGCCAACAAAAGTTCATGTTCTTGGTTTGTTTTATGTTTTAGGCCTCATAATCCACAGAATAGTATGGGTGGTGGTGTATTTCGTCCCTTGAGTGCGAGAAGGCTTTGCAATGCTAAAGCATTGCAAAGCCGTGTTGCACTCAAGGGATAAATTTATTAATTTTTTTAACTTGGGTAAAATATCAGACATAAACCATTTAATTTTTATTTTTTAAGTTTGCATTGGTTATAAAAGAGAGCATGTGGCAGCCCAAAAAGACCATGCTGGAGGGTCTGAAAAACAGATTTTTAACTTTTTAGGCCTTATCTCAGGATGTTTTGTTGCAAATTTGCTTGAATTAAAGGAAGTGATACTCACTGAGATGACGAATATGTGGAAGCTATATAACTCCTGATACTCAGTGGGTACACAAACTCACTCTGACTTTCAGTGGGGTGAGTTGCTAACCCTTTACCTAACGAATCACCCGCATCCACCCACGTAATATGCAAATTCAGCAGGTGAAAAAATATTATTTTTCAAAAAATTTTTTTTTAAATTATATTTAAAATAATAAATTTTGATGTCGTCTGCGTTGGGTAAAGGGTTAAGAAATATTTAAGCCTATACAGAGACTGTTATCTCTGATACTTGAATTCTATTTCTGTGAACAAAATTTCATTAGCCCACAATTTTCTAACATAACACTCTGTGGTCCAAAAAACAATGATGTTCCAGAAGTCAAGACATAATTTTTAAATCCTATGTTTCTTTAGATGTTTTGGAGTGCCACAGAACCCATTTCCATCTATTTTTTTAATTAACTTGGATGCTTTTTAGGTAACATTCATAGAAAAATGATAAGAAGAAACTTGAAACTAATGAAGTGAAGACAAAACAGGTGTAAAAATATTTAAAGATCACTTTACATCCTTTAACCCTTTACCTAACGAATCGCCCGCATCCGCCCGCGTAATATGCAAATTCAGCAGTTGAAAAAATATTATTTTTCAAAAAATTTCAACAAAACCATATCATGTGACCCCTCGTTGGAACGAGCTCGTCGAGCTCGTTCCAACGAGGGGTCACATGATATGGTTTTGTTGAAATTTTTTGAAAAATTCGAAAAAATGAAATTTAAAATAATAAATTTTGATATCGTCTGCGTTGGGTAAAGGGTTAAATGTAGAACAATATGTTTTCAGTGACTAATGAGGCAGAAAAATTAACTTTACTGACTTACCTCAATGCAATTTTCATATAAAACTAAACAGGCTAAATGATTGAAGAGGCGATTCCTGAAATGAAAAAAAATTGTACTATAAATTTACCAGTTCTGAGTAACAATCACTATTTATGGAGATTCTGGAAAAAAATCGGAAACATTTACATTTATAAAAATATTATATATCAAGAAATGTTACTGGAGTAACGCATCCCCCCCCCCCCTCCCCACCTATAAAAACCATTAAATGGAACTTAATGGTTGTTTGAAGTTTGATGATTCTAGCCATAAAAGATTCTAAGTTATGGCTGAGACATGACATGTGACCTTAGATGTAAGTATTTAAGTTTGACCTTAGCATTTAATATATACAAACATTATTCACCACATACCGCCTGACTGTTAACATTTGTAAAAAGTTAGATAATAGTAGTTTATTCGTTTCTGAGTTAAGGATGAGACACAATGAGGTGTAACCTTGAAATGTGATAGTGACCTTGGAGTTATGAACCCAGCTGGTTTGTGGCACATCTTTCTATTGTCCTTTATAATTGTGAGCAGTCTGATGATAGTAGTCACAACAGTTTCTGAGTTATGCCAGAGACATGATTTATGCCAGAGACATGATTTGTGACCATAATCATGTGGAGGTTAAATGTGACCTTGGCCTTGGAGATGTGCGTGGGACTATTAATCGTGATATGCGATACACCTTCTGACGTTCCTTAAAATTTGTATGAACTTTGATAATTGAGGTTTGAAACACGTTTGAGTTATGAATGAGACAAGGATATTGACCTATTTCATGTGTGACCTTGAAGTGATCTTGACCTTGAAGTTATGGACCTGGCTATGGTACGTGTGATACATCTTCTCATTGTCCTTTATAGTTGTATGAAGTTTGATGATTGCAGTCCCAATAGTTTTCAAGATATTTGCTCAGGCACACACCCACTTCAAGCACGACATGGCAACTGACCTAACTGGAGGGGGGGGGGGGGGGGGAGGGGGGAGGAAGGGTAGAAATATCATACCAATATTTAATTGAGAATTCTTTCCTTCCCATTTTGTCCCCAATCCGTAAATTAGGTGAACATGTGACATATAAAACAAAGTCATTGTCCAGAAACAAATTTTCAACACAGTTCTATGTACAGCAAAGTCTTGTGACCTTTGACCTTGCAGCTACCAACTTCAAAATCAATAGAGTTATTCTCTTCGTGTACAAGATTACTCTGCAAGTTTAGCCGAGTTGTGATAAACAGAATATTACTGCCAGGAAACTAAAAAGTAACAGTGTCCTTTGGTTGACAAATCTAAAAACAATGGAGTTCTCCTTCCATGAGGGTATAAACTCGGTAAATTTGATAGATCTGGATTGTGTAGACCAAAAGTTATTGGCTGTAAACCATTTTTTTTGTAAAGTTCCATTTTTAGAAACAGTCCTATGAACTTTGACTTTTCTGTGGCAGACTGCAAAATCAAAGGGTTCATTTTCTTCCAAGAGGGAAACCTATTCTGGAATAAAAGTGTCAATGACACTGTAGATCAACTTGACAAAATTGAACTTGGTAAGTTATAAGTGAAATGGCAAAATTGAAGATCATCAGTACTAATGTCATTTGGCGAAACTTCAACGTAACAGCATTGTGTGTGCACGTCAGAGCAATCCATGCATTTTTAAATATAAACTGTAAGGCTGGCTAAAGGAAGAATGTTGATACACGAATGCAGTAAGTTCAGAGGTTATTGTAAACAGCAACTTTTTTCACAGAAATGAATGCTAATCGATAGCTCTAATCTAATGGTCTCACCTAATGAGCACACAAAGTTAAAAAAAAATCTGACGATAAATGTGCCCTGTAGGCCATGTCAAAGAAGAATGTTGATGCACAGATGCAATAAATTCAAAGATTGTTGCTAACAGCAACAGTTTTTGATGGAAATGAAAAAATCGATAGCTCCTATCTTGGTTACCCTGAATTAGCACACCAAGTTTCAAAACAACCCAGTAATGAATGTGCCTTCTGAGGCATGCCAAAGGAAGATGTTAATGCACAAATGCACTAAGTTTGAAGGTCATTGCTAGAGGCAATTTTTTTTTCTTTTTTTATGGAAATTCATAAATATACCCTGCAGAGAGTGTAAGTTGCTGCACAAATGCACTAAGTTCAAAGACTGGTGATAACGACAATAATTTTTTATAGAAATGAAAATGAAAGTGTCATTCACACTTTAGCTTAACTTGACTATGTGTTGTGTTTGATGAAAAGGTCAATATTCAATGTTTATGAAACGATTATGAAATACAAGAATTGTGATAATTGAGAATATGTTAATTTCTGTTCCCTGTATGCCATGTTTTCAATAAAAATAATTTGAGGTGGAGACTGTACTAAAGAATTGAGGGGTGGGTTAATATGACCCTCACAATTAATGTATGTCAACCAAAATCACCAAGTTACAGAGAAATTATTCCAAAATGAGTCATCTTATCAAGTTACAATGAAGTCCCTTCATGCATATAGCCTGTAAACTGTGCTTTTTCAGGCTTTGGGCCTATGAAGCCATCACAGTTGACCGATAGCAACTAAAAGGGGATGTCCTCATCTAAACATTATACTGAGTCATCCTACCAAGTTACAATGAAATCCCTTCATAAATATGACCTGTTGTCTGTGCTAAAGGTTTTCGGGCTTGGGCAGCCATCATGGTTGAATGATAGCGATCAAAAGGGGACATTCTCATCTAGACACTATCCGGAGTCATCCTACCAAGTCACAATGAAATCCCTTCATAAATACAACCTGTAGACTGTGCTACAGGTTTTCGGACTTCGGGCCCCTGTTGACCAATCACGGCCAAAAGGTTAAGTTCTCATCTGGACATTATATGGAGTCATCCTACCAAGGTACAACAAAATCCCTCCATAAATCCGAACTGTAGACTGTGTTAAAGATTTTCAGGTTTTGGGCTCGGGCAGCCATCACAGCTGACAGATCGCGACCAAATGGAGAAGTTCTAATCTGGACATCATACAGAGGCATTCTACCAAATTACAATAAAATCCCTCCATATTAAATATGACCTGCAGACTGTGCGAAAAATTTTTGGGTTTCAGACTTGGGCAGCAATCGGGTTGACAGATCATGACCAAAAGAGGACATTCTCATCTAGACATTATACAGTCATCCTACCAAGTTACAATATCCTACCAAGTTACAATGATATCACTTCATAAATACAACCTGTAGACTGTGCTAAAGGTTTTCAGGTTTTGGGCTCTGGCAGCCATCATGGTTGACCGAGTGACCAAAAGGGGACCTTCTCATCTAGAAATGGCCGCAAGCCAGCGATCATAAATGTTCCCTGTAGGGTGTGCCAAAGAGAACACAAATTTTGAACCCCCCCCCCCCCCTCCCACAAAAAAAAAAAAATTTGCTTGCAAAACCGAAAATTAAAAGTCCTATCTGGCCCTCCATACTTTTACTCTCCACGCATGCGCAGCCGTCAGGAAAGTGACCGGAATTGGCGCCAACATCATTCTTTGTAGAAAAGAGTACTACATAATAACTCAGCGGGGAGGTATGAGTGCCCACTCATGGGAGGGCTATACCCGTCTGGGCCATTGGTAAGTATAAACAAGAGCACCGCTGGGCATTACATCATACGCCTGTGAACTGTTCAAATTGTACCATTTTAACACATTTGCAATTTTTTTAGAGTGCGAGAAATTTATGCTGGCATATATATATATGTTACGGTCAGACTTTTGAAATCAGTGATTTTGTGAAATGACTAAATTTTTCAGTCATTTGAGAAAAAGACTAAAAATTAAGGACAATAGCTTCACAAAAGGACTCAATAATTTAATAATTTCAAAAAAAAATTCTTGATTTCAGTTTGACTGTAACATATTTATATAGATATATATATATTAGAAACACTGAAGCTTCCTATCTTTAGTTATTTATTTATTGGTGTTTAAGGTTAGAGAATTTCCAACTCAAGCATTGGTGAATGAATCCCATTTGGACTGTAAAATCTTATTTGTTTTCCAAAGAAAACAAGTACTGTTTCACTTCCTGTGGTTTACATAGAGGCATGTGTATAGAAAAAGATATAAAGTTTAAATAAAGCACATCAAAACCATGAGATTTATTTGTATTTGACTAGTCAGTTTGTTAATTGGGTAATTATTTGACCAATTAATTATTTGACGCAGTAAGTCACACAATATTGGTGTGTTTTCTTTGAACTTCATACATTTTTATTTGCATTTTCCAACATTTCATGGTAGTTTTGCAATATATCTGAAGTATTAGATTTATATGGTAGAGACCCCATGATCACACTGTGAACCTGTTCGACCTCTCTAGCTTCACTTGACAGTGATTTGTCATGCTGCAAAATTATAAAGGAAGCCAAAGTGGTTTCACTATTATGTATCAGTGTGAGAGGTTTCAAGAATTACTTTACCTTATACATCATATAATGTCCAACAGGGGCCATAATTCAGGCAAAAATTGTTCAGACCGACCCCATATTCGAACTTGACCTGTATTTTGTTGTGATTAAACCACATACCAAATTTGGAGCCGATCGGAAAACAAATACTAAAGTTATCATCCGGAAACCAAATATTTGACGAATTCTAAGTCCAACAGGGGCCATAATTCAGGCGAAAAATGTTCTGACCGACCCCATCTTCGAACTTGACCTGTATTTTGTTGTGATTAAACCACATACCAAATTTGGAGCCGATCGGAAAACAAATACTAAAGTTATTGTTCGGAAACCAAATGGACGGACGGATGGACAGATGGATGGACAATGCCATACTATAATACGTCCCGTTTTTCAAACGGGCGTATAAAAATAGACAAATTACTTTAAATTTATCATATTTTTATACTATAAACAATGGCCCAGATGAGCTGAATCGTAAAAAGGTGGAGGGCCTAGGACTTCAGAATTAGTAGACTAACATGTATGTTTCCAAGCCTGTAATCCAAGGTGAAAGGAAAATAAATTTAAAAGGAATTACATGTATGTCTCTTTTCAGTAATAGAGAAGACATATCATAAATAAGGAGCCAAATTCAAGTAAATCCGTATTCTTAGCATGAAGACTATGCTAATTGGATGTAACGAGTTCCCAATTTTTAAGGCTAGTCTGGACTAAGCCCCCAAAATTAGGATGGCATATTTGAGAATGAGAGGTCATCCCCACAAACATACGCCATATACAATAATACACAAGGTGTATCCAGGATATAATCTACAGACAAAACAGCTTCACTCATAGTTACACTCTAATCAAGCTGGAGGAGAGGTAAAAAATCCCCACCTCCATTTTTTAAGGAATCTTCTTCAAAAACAAAGAGGGGAGCGCTCTGGAATCTGTAAAAGCGGGTACCAAATTAAAATATATATTCGTCGAACAGGCACCCAGGTATTAATTATTATTAATAAATTGGTGCTTAATGCCACTTCAGAAGCTAAGGCTATTGTGGAAATCCCAGTAATTAATATTGCCCGCTTATAACGTATACCAGAGTCGGCATACGTAGATAGGTCGAAAATCGGTGATATTAATATCCAATAGAATCACAATGGATGATCTCTGGAGAGTAAACACACTTCCGAGGTAACCCACAGGCGACCCCCATTCAGGTGTACAATAAATTCCAATAAATAACACTCCCAGACGTGTTCTATCCGACATATATGCTCCCAGAAATGTGCGAATATACGAGAGTGCAAAGATAAGTTGTATTCGATTGGGTACCGAAATTAATAGAAACGTGGATTTAGAAATGGAACGAACTATGATTAAACAGACTCGTCACAGACCACCCCGAAATAATTCATTGTTTCTACGGTCCATAACATACAATAATGCGTCTGCCTAATAATTCATTTATTATGTGCGTGAGCATTGAATCCCGCATGTGATCATCTGAATACCAGTTAACAGAATAGACAGCCTTACAGGTACCCAAAGGCTAGCAATCTATTGATGAATCATATGCTTGTATATGACATATAGACGAACAACCACAGGAAACCAACCAAAAAGTAGATGTGCCCATGAGGTTGCCATAGAACACGACCCAGCCGTCAATCGAGAAGTCTTGAAATGCATGTACATACTTAAATGCATATGCTTATGCGAAGAAAACTTTCCCGGTAATCGCCTCTAAACATATTGGCAGGGGGGGGGGGGGGGGATTCAAATTCATATCGAACACCCCTCACCTGCATTACTTGAATCATTCTTGTGTTAGTCATCAAATAGTATAGCGACTGCAAGGCTTCCTCACGTCTGACCAACTTCATAATGCCACTTAGGACGGAGAAGGACTTGATGAACAAATACACTGTATTTACATAATAACTCACACCAAACCATACCGGTTTGAAGAGAATAACCTCCTCAAACAAACGGTATCATGTCCGACTTGACAACTAACTCAGCCTAGATGAAGCAGCTAAAGGTCTTCCTGCACGTGAAGACCATTAAAAGCTGATAACTGAGGCCCTAGAAGCTCATTAGGAAGACATACAACGCTAGCCATAGCTAATAAGTCTTCATCTATGTGAAGACAGATATATCGGTGTAAGTTGCGACCCTGAAGGCTCACTTAATGGAGACTTACAGTTATCGTCGCGCAAGGTAGGGAATGAAGAGCCGCTATATAAACAGCCCTGAAGACCGCAGTCCCAAAAGATAATAAATTCAGTTATGCCACTGCATAATACTGAAAAAAATCTCCCTCAAAATTTTAGCTAGACTACTATGGTGTAACAATAAGACTCAAGACTATGACACCTAGGAAAAACAAATCGAAAAGCACAGTATCTTTTTTGGTTGTAATCCTAAGACAGCGAACAGAGCCTAACCCAAAAGACCGCTGTAAACGTACAGAAGGCTATTATGGCGTCCACAATGACAATTGTCTTGACGCCCAGACATATCTATGCACTATCCATCCGGATTCAGGACAATTCTTTTTCTTCAATAGGAAAGCTTATACCTCCAGAAGGAAAGCCTCTCTTGGAAGATTTATCTAACAAGTATTCTTGTAAGTGGAGCTTGCTCGGGCTGATAGCCACAGGGCTGCCGAGACTACATTCTCATCCACTAATCTTCCGCAATTTATCCACTTTTGCGAGGTTTGTAACCTACCACCAAGTGGCTAGCAACCAAAATCTATTCTCGACGTCCTCAATTGATCCCTTCAATAAGGGGGCCTTCACCTCCACTAGGAGCGACTCTCTTTGAAAGGAACTTCCGTGATTAAAGTCCAGTTTCTCGTGAAGATGATAATCCTCTGGAAACTGGCAAACAATAGAGGTCATGTCCATCACCTGTACGACTTACGATGCTTACGGGAGGAGAAACTACGTCCTCCACGTGAAGAAGCTCGTCTCGTCGACCTCAATTGTTTCCTTCAATAAGAGAGCCTTTACCTCCACTAGAAGCGACTCTCTTTGAAAGGAACTTCCGTGATTAACATCCAGTTTCTCGTGAAGTTGATAATCCTCCATAAACTGGGAAGCAATAGAGGTCATGTCCATTACCTGTACGACTTACGATGCTTAAGGGAGGAGGAACTACGTCCTCCCTATGAAGAAGCTCGTCTCGTCGACCTCAATTGTTCCCTTCAATAAGAGCCTTTATAGAAGCGACTCTCTTTGAAAGGAACTTCCGTGATTAATGCCCAGCTTCTCGTGAAGATGATAACCTTCCATTAATCATCGGTCTAGGGGAGTCTGTTCCATAACCTTGATCAGACCTATACCCCTTTCCCGAGTCGCTATAATGACGACTTCCAGAGTAAATATAAGAGGGTTATTGTACCCTCGCAAGACATTCTCATGATGCTTACTTAGAAGCAGAAGGGACTCGCTTACCCCGGTCTGCTGAAGTGTGTTGATGAGACAGCAACTTCAATAGCAGAGCACTGAAGCTTCTTGTAGCCTGCACATATATCAATGCAAGCTTGTCGTCAAATAGTATATTTCTGGTAACCAGAGCGACTCAGAGAGAGCTTTTCACCTTGTCATTTATAAGTGATGACGACGCAAGGGCAGTATCATGTCTTACCAACTCCAAATTCACTGTCCGTGCAGAGTTGTATGTGGCATACATGACTGCCCTGAAAGAACTCTTAGCGAGGAACCACGTCCTCATATTTCTTTCCATTGAGATATTGTACCATAGCTCTGGTAAGGTGATCTGCTTAGGACATTGCGCCCCGATTTGATCTTTTCAATGAAATAGCACATTCCATTATTTCTGAGCATATATTAAATGATGCAGGTAGGGACATAGTTTCATCCCCGGCCTGCTCATCTAAACGCAGACTTATTCAGATGGAACAATATTCTTAAGAGCTTAAGACTTTTCATAGTCTTAAAGTGCCCTTCTGTGAGAGATGGAGATTCACACTCTGTATCCCTCTCACCATCCAAATGTTCCATTCGCAAATATGGTCAACTCCATCCGACTAAACGGATGACTGGACCAACGCAGCACCAACTGACAGCACACCATCGGAGTCTGTTAAATGGTAGTACATGTACTAGTCTCAAACGACTAGCTATCAACCCGAACTTGCGAAGTAAGATAGCTAGTCTGTGGCCAACGCGCTTCATTAATGAAGCAAGGGAAGATGCCAAAGCTGCCACCAGATCCAGCTGCAGTGTGGAAGAAGCGTCCCAAACCGCAAGCATGAACAGGCGTCCCAACCCACTAAAGTTTCTTGCACCCAAAACAGTCGACCCCGACTGCTGACAGATAGGAGGTTCTCCAGCTCGCAGTCTGCTCCAGACCTCGCCGAGCGCTTCGTTAGAAACTTTTAGGCATCTTCTCCCTTATCGTGCATATCCATGGAAGAGGAAGCCATAACCACAGCCGACCCCGGCTGAAATGCGGGAGAAGCATCCCGACTCGTCACATAGGATGGATGCTCCTCCTCACTGAAGTTTCTTACAATGCAAAACATTCGTCCCCGACTGTTAAAAGGGACGTAAAATGATCTGTACTCTCAATCTGTCCCCAGATCACGTACAGTATCCCGCTTAGAAACTTCTAGGCTTAATCCTCTTTCGTGTGCTTTCATGTAAGTAGAAGAAGCCATAACTGCCACCAGCCGTGGCTGCAGTGTGGAAGGAACGTTTCGATGCATGTTCCAACTCAATAAGGTTTCTCACAACGGACACAGTCGACTGTTAACAGGACAGACAGGGTTCTCCAAAAGGAGATCTGACCCAAGATCTAGCAGAGCGTCCCGTAGAGAAACTTCTGGCTTCTACTACATGCACAATTGACCGGACCGAATCCAGCACCGTCCGACAGCTCAACACTGGAGTCTGCGGGAGGCTGCTCTTGCATTAGCTGGGATGATGCTAATAGCTGGGCAATTGCGACAGCAAGTCCGCTCCCAAGGCTTGAAGAGCAGCGGTCTTCTGTTTTTCCACCGCTTGCTGCTCCTGGGACGAAGATCCGGAGATAGATCTCTTCTCCGAGCATTCCGTTGATTGATGCCTCGGATGGTCCGACCTCAAGGGCGAAGAAGGGCTCAGTCTTCACGCAGCTGACTGGTTATCTGAAGTCAGGTAGCTAGCCTGCAGTCGGGTGTGCTTTAATAACGTAGTAGAGGAAGCCATGACTGAAGCCGACCCCGGCTGCAGACTAGATGGAGCGTCCCGAGTTGTGGGTGGACGTATGCTCCGTCTCATGCAAGTTTCCAATCAGAAAACTTCATTTTGACTTGTGAAACGTAGAGGAGGAAGTCGTGACTGAAGCCGACCCCGGCTGCAGACTAGACAGAGCATCCTGAGTGGTGGGTGGACATATGCTCTGGCTCGTGCAAGTTTCTCTTAACAACATTTGGCCCTAAATGTTGTTAGGTTCGAGAGGGGCCTCTCCCACTCACGGTCTATTAGACCTAGGCAAGTACAGGAAACTTGTTGACTTCCTCCCTATTTCCGTCGTCGCTGGGTGAGCTTATTCATATTTAAGTGCTCGCTCTACCCACATCTACAATTCTTTTGACCGCAACAGACTTACCCGGTGTCACAGCTCCCATGGATGTAGTAACCGCTTCACCATTCGAGCTAGCTGCTTGCAAGAGATTAAGAACACTAACTAGAGGCCTTATCCCTTGCATATCATGAGCACTGCAGCTAGCTCTATTTGCTCAATGGAGCATGACAACGGTAGCACACTTGGATGGGTGTCAGAATATTATCACCATGTTCATGTTCCTCTGAAACAGAAACTGAAAAAATAAATTATAACGCGGTGAGAGGCCTGGCCTCAGAACCTCACCGCCAACAACATACTGCAACACCCGTCTTCAACATTAGTCATCCTATTGAACACAAGAATGACAAGAGTCCGCAGAAGTGCATCAACTAAAGTCGATATCAGTCCTCCAAACTCCACAGCAAAATATAAAATTAAGGTACATGAATAATAGCAATCAAAATTAAATTCAAAATATTTTTTGGAAAAAACATTTTTTGAAAAAATGCCAAAGTTCCCAAAGGAAACATTAAGAGCCCAAGGGCATCCCAATAGAGCCTAAGTGTGGACAAAATCCAAATTTACTGAGCTACACTACCAGAATAATAATCCATGTATCCTACAGTAATTCTACAGTAATAGAATATAAAGTACTACCTACATATGAGGACGTTGTCAATGTAAACAACGTCAATGAAAAAACCAGAAACAAGACATCAGGCACATAAAAAAGGCCCAAAGTCAGAAACCAATTTAAACGCTACCAGATGCAAAACGAGATCTTCATGCGAAGAAAAAACGATACATCGGATAGAAGATGCAAGACTAAATGACTTAAACCCCTACGGTGAGGACTTAACCATGGGGAAGACAGAATAAATATTCTGTAATACATGTTAAACTCCCCACAAATTTAATAAAAAATTTCAATAAAAAATATCCAAAAAGCTTAAGAGTTTAACAGAAAGGGTTCATGGAAGGATAGGGAAGGAATACTTAACAACCAGTGGAATAATCATTATCAAAAATGATGATGTCAGGCGTGTGTCCTGAAACTGGGAAACATAAAATAATTTTATAATTATTATATAGTTACAGCCCTGTACGTCTAAAACCACCATTGAACATTTCCATCATCCAATAACAGCCTTGGATTCACCAATTCTTGCATTGATTTGTGTCTGGCATCCTCAAAAAAGGAGATTTTAAAGCACAGATGTCAGTTCCTTGTTGCTGACTTTAGGGCCAAACAAAAAATTATGTTTGCATCAATTCCGGTCACTTCCTGACGGCTGCGCATGCGCTGAGAGTAAAAGTATGAAGTGCCAGGTAGGACTTTTAATTTTCGGTTTTACAAGCAAATTTGGGGGATTGGGGGGGGGGGGGGGGGTTCAAAATTTGTGTTTGGCCCTTGATTAACTTGAGTTTGCACTAGCTAGTCTGGGCCATTAGTTTATAGTATAAAAATATACTTTGGCACTCTACCAGTTAAGAACAATCTTCCAAAAGACTCACACAAAAAATTACAAAACATTTCCATACTGAACTCTTCCATTCACCACATGTGAATTATTGTGTAATCCCCACTGTCTGGAAACATCTGCTTGAAGAGTTTGCTCACGTTAGAGTTTCAATTGTATGAATTGTGTGGAGAAACTGTAGTCCCCAAAGACTGGTATGCAAAATGCTCCGAGTATGCAAATGCTTCCAAATTTTTTTTCGTTTTATTGTTTAAGCTATCTTTTTCTCCTAATTCCATGACAGTTCCATACCCACCCCAATTAAATTTTATTTCTCCAGAACTTTTCCAGACCCACTATTAAAAAAAACTCCTTTTTCCATACTTTTCAAGAGTATGGAAAATATTTTTCCAATTCCATACTTTTTCTAGGATTCTATCCCCACATATGAACCCTTATCACAATAAAGCTAAAAATTAGGCATTTTGGACATTTGATTATCAAGTTATTGCATAGACAAGCAAAATACCAGGATGACAGTGGTTGTGGATATACTGGACTTATCAAATTTCAGATTAACTGAATGAACCTTCCTGCAGTCAATGTTAATACACCAGAAAGGAACTGGACCCATTTGGTCTTCAAATTATAGTGCAGATGAGCAAAATTTAGAAAAATCAATGAAAGTGTCAAATGACATTGCAGCTCAACTTGTCCAAGAAGGGACTGAACTGAACAGAAAGATCCAGTAAAACCATGTCACTCACTCAAGTTTCCACAGAAAAGACATCACACCAAAGCTACAAATGAAACCTGAAAACAATCAGGTGTGGGATGGGGCCTGCTGGATGTACTAATGGAATTGCTGACAATTTATATGTCAAATCCAAGATGGCCGGTGGTGGTTATCTTTTTTAACAGAATGTAGAAAAATTTGATAACTCCCATATGGACATCATACCAAAGTTAAATATGAAATTCGAAAAAGATTGGGTGAGAGGAGCGGCCTGTGGGGTCTGCTAATGGAATTGTTGACAATTTATATGTCAAATCCAAGGTGGCCACTGCAGGCCATGTTTTCAACAAAATTCAGAAAAATTTGAAAGTTATCATCTAGACATCACATCAAAACTACATATGAAATTTGAAAAAGATTGGGTGAGAGATGTGGCCTACAGGGTGTGCTAATGGAATAGTTGACAATTCAAATGCCAATCCAAGGTGGCTGCAGTCAGCCATATTTTTTAACGAAATTCAGTAAAATTTGATCACTCCCATCTAAACATCACACCAAAGCTATATATTACATTCAAAAAAGATCAGGTGAGAGATGCGACCGGTGTAACAGATTTTTTACCCCCCCCCCCCCACCTAAGTTCCTCCCTGGGGGTAAAAAAAAACTAGGTTTTTTTTAACCCCCGCCCTGATTTTTTTGCCCCCCACCTGAATTTGTTTTCTTCTCAACTTTTTTTGTCATATTATTTGCTAATATGGCGAGAAAACCTTTCGTTGACCAAAAAAAAAAATTTTTTAATTTTTTACATGGTTAATATCAGGCAGGGGGTAATTTTCATAGGCCACAGAAATCTTCCCCCCATTTCAATGAAGAAATGTTTTTAATGTCGTATTATTGTATTATTTGCTAATTTGGCACGAAAACCTATCTTTGACAAATTTTTTTTTTAATCTCGACATGGTTAACCTTTGGTCGGTGGAGGGGGGGGGGGGGGGGGGGGGAATTTCAATAGGCCACCAAAAATATTCCCCCACCTCCAAAAAGAAAATTTTTGCGCCGCATGATTTGCTTATATAGCGTAAAACCCTCTACTTGATGATATTTGTTTTCTCATTCTGATGTTGAATGGCCAACATCAGGTGGGGGCAATTTTTTCATGTCATATCATTGCTAATAGGGCAAGAAAATCCCTCTTTAACCCAAATTTTCCAATTAATTTGACAATGGTCAACCTGATGTCAGGTTGGGGGCGATTTTCCCCCAGGCTACCAAAATCTCCCCCCCCCCCCCCCCCCCCCCACCTCCATTTTGAAAAAAAGAAATTTTTTAAGTTTGACATCATCACTGTCAGGTGGGCCTCCAACTGACGTTGACCATGTCAAAGTTAAAAAAAAAATATCAGTCAAAGATAGGTTTTCTCACCAAATTAGCAAATAATATGAGATTTAAACAAATTTCTTCTGGAGGAGGGGTGACCCCAACAAACTACGTACTAAATTTAATTTACGTTCCATTAATCTGGTCTTGTCAACAGGGTTTCAGGAATTCCAGACATGAGGTATTTATTTCTGAGCAGTAATAACTATGCTTGAGGAGCATGGTTCTTGATGACAAGGATTTCCCTGAGGAACAGACTATTTTGTATATGACAGGAGGGGGGGGGGGGAACTAGTTATTCCCCCCCCCCCCCCCCAGGGTGAGGGAAAAAAACTAGAAATATTTATTAAAGTCTTATATTCACCAAAGACACTAAATATGGGCAATATTTAACAGGCCTGCTGCCAAATGCCAAGAAGTTTTGATAATACAGTAATCCTTTTGACGACATGGAATCTTCATGATTCTACCAAACCTCAGCCCCCAATTCAGCACTATCTAAAGTTAGTCAACAGGGTTTCAGGAATTCAAGACATGAGGTATTTATTTCTGAGCAGTCATAACTATGCTTGAGGAGCAGGGTTCTTGGCGACAAGGATTTCCCTGAGAAACAGACTATTTTGTATATGACAGGGCAGGGGAAGGGGGAACTAGTTCCACTCCCCCCCTCCCAGGGGAGGGAAAAAAACTAGAAATATTTATTAAAGAAACTGGTTTCTGGATGGATTTGGTGCAGGATAAACCTAATGTTATAATTGTTATTCTAATCAGGATGTGTTAATCCTCACACTAATTGGCATTCAATAATCCTCCTCAAAGCAACAGATTACTAGCTTGGCTGAGTTATAATCTACTATTTACTATCTGTTCTGTATTTACCCTTTATGACCATTGTCAAAATTGGAGAAAACAACAGAAATCTTTTGTTTTTCTCGCCATATTAGCAAATAGTATGACATAAATGAAAGTGTCAATGACACTGTAGCTTAACTTGTGTGTTGTATTTGATGAAAAGGATAATCTTCAATGTTTATGAAAGGATTATGAAATAAGACAAGAATTGTGATAATTGAGAATATGTTCATTTCTGGTCCCTGTATGCTATGTTTTTGATAAAAATAATATGAGGTGTACACTGTACTAAAGAGCTGAGGGGTGATATGACCTCACAGTTAATGTTGTGGCCCTCACAGTTAACGTATATTAACGAAAGTTACCAAGTTACAGTGAAATTATTCCAAAACGAGTCATCCTATCAAGTTACATTGAAATCCCTTCATAAATATGGCCGGTAGACTGTGCTAAAGGTTTTCGAGCTCCAGGACCCTGTAGCCGTCAGTTTCCCAATTGCGTCCAAAGGGGACGTTCTCATCTAGACATTATATGAAGTCAACCTACCAAGTTACAATGAAATCCCTTCATAAATATGACTTGTAGACTGTGCTAAAGGTTTTTGGGCATGGGGCTCGGGCAGCCATCATGGTTGAATGATCGCAACCAAAAGGGGACATTCTCATCTGGGCATCATCTGGAGTGGTCCCTACGAAGTTACAATGAAATTTCTTCATAAATATGACCTGCAGACTGTGCTCAAGGTTTTTGGGCTTCGGGCCCCTGAAGTCGTCACAGTTGACCAATCATGACCAAAAGGGGATGTCATCATCTAGGCATTATATGGAGTCAAACTATCGGGTTACAATGAAATCCTTCCATAAATGTGACCTATAGACTATGCTAAAGGTTTTGAGGTATTGGGCTCTGGCAGCCATCAATGCTGAATGATCACGACCAAAAGGGGACGTTCTCATCTACACATTATTTGGAGTCATCCTACCAAGCTACAATGAAATCCCTTCACAATTATGACCAGTAGACTGTTCTAAAGGTTTTCGGGCTTTGGGCCCCTGTAGCCGTCACAGTTGCCCAATCGTGTCCAAAAGGGGACGTTCTCATCTAGACATTATATGAAGTCAACCTACCAAGTTACAATGAAATCCTTTCATAAATATGACCTGTAGACTGTGCTAAAGGTATTCGGGCTTCGGGCTCGGGCAGCCATAATGGTTGAATGATTGCAACCAAAAGGGGACATTCTCATCTGGGCATCATCTGGAGTGATCCTACAAAGTTACAATGAAATCCCTTCATAAATATGACCTGTAGACTATGCTCAAGATTTTCGGCTTTGGGCACCTGTAGCCATCACAGTTGGCCAATCACGACCAAAGGGGATGTCATCAATCTAGGCATTCTATGGAGTCAACCTAACAGGTTACAATGAAATCCTTCCATAAATATGACCTATAGGACTATGCTAAAGGTCTTTGGGCTCGGGCAGCCATAAAGGCTGAATAATTACGACCCAAAGGGGACATTCTCATCTAGACATTATTTGGCGTTATCCTACGAAGCTACAATGAAATCCCTTCATAATTATGACCTGTAGAATGTTCTAAAGGTTTTCGGGCTTCGGGCCCCTGTAGCCGTCACAGTTGCCCCATTCGTGTCCAAAAGATGGACGTTCTCATCTAGACATTATGTGAAGTCACCTACCAAGTTACAATGAAATCCCTTCATAATATGACCTGTTTACGTGCTAAAGGTTTCGGGCTTCAGGCTCGGGCAGACCTCCTGGTTGAATGATCGCAACCAAGGGGACAATCTCATCTGGAGTGATCCTATGAAGTTACAATGAAAACCCTTCATAAATATGACCTGTAGACTGTGCTCAAGGTTTTTCGGGCACCTGTAGCCATCACAGTTGACCAATTGCGACCAAAAGGGGATGTCATCATCTAGGCATTATATGGAGTCAACCTAACAGATTACAATGAAATCTTCATAATATGACCTTTTGCCTATGCTAATGGTTTTTGGGCTCGGGCACCCATCAAGGCTGAATGATCGCGATCAAAATGGGACGTTCTCATCTAGACGTTATTTGGAGTCATTCTACCAAGTTACAATGAAATCCCTTCATAAATATGACCTGTAGACTGTGCTAAAGGTTTTCGGGCTTCGTGCCCCTGTAGCCATCACAGTTGCCCAATCACGTCCAAAAAGGGACCTTCTCATCCAGACAATATATGAAGTCAACCCACCAAGTTACAATGAAATTCCTCAATAAATATGACCTGTAGACTGTACTAAAGGTTTTCAGGTTTTGGGCTCGGGCAGTCGTCGCGGTTGGCAGATCATGCCCAAATGGGGAAATTCTCATCTAGACATCATAAGGAGTCATCCTACGAGTTACAATGAAATCCCACCATATTAAACATGACCTGCAGACTGTGCTAAAAGTTTTGGGGTTTCGGGCTTGGGTAGCCATCACGGTTGACGGATCATGCCCAAAATTATACAGAGGCATCCTACCAAGTTACAATGAAATCCCTTCATAAATATGACCTGTAGAATGTTCTAAAGGTTTTCGGGGCTTCGGGCCCCTGTAGCCGTCACAGTTGCCCAATCGTGTCCAAAAGACTGTGCTAATGGTTTTCGGGTTTTGGGCCCCGGGCAGCCATACCGGACGCCCGATCGCGACCAAAAGGGGACGTTCTCATCTAGACATGACCCCCAAACCTGCATATGAAATTTCATGACGATCAGACAAGAACTGCGGGGTGTAGCCTGTGCTAAAGGAAAATATGAACAGACTCACAGACTAACAGACTTCTGCACGCGTGATGGCAATAGCTTATCTTGACTATGTCAAGTTAAGCTAAAAATGAAGAAAAACAAAAAAAAATCAGATGGGGGGGGGGGGGGGGGGGGGGCAATAAAATCAGGGTGGGGGTAAAAAAAAAACTAGCCCCCCTCCCCTGGGGGGGGGGGGATACTGTAAAATCTAGTCCCCCCCTCCCCAGGGGGAAGTTTTACCGGGGGGGGGGGGGGACTGGGACACCAGTCTGGTGTGCTAATGGAATTGTTGACAATTTATATCCGAATCCAAGATGGCTGCTGGTGGCTACATTTTTAAACAAAATTCAGAAATATTCAATAGCTCCCATCTAGACATCAAACCAAAGCTTCATTTGAAAAAGATCAGGTGAGAGATGCAGCCTGTAGGGTGTGCTAATAGAATTGCTGATGATTTATATGCCAAATCTCCGATGACCACTATGGTTTTTAACTAAAATCAGAAAAAATTTATAGCTCCCATCTAGACATTGCCCCAAAGCTACATATGAAATCTGAGACTGATTGGGTGATAGCTGCGACCTGTAGGGTGTACTAAAGGAAATGTTGGACAATTTATATTCAAATCCAAGATGACCACTGGTGGCCATGTTTTTCAACAAAATTCGAAAAAATTTATAGTAATTTATATATTTTTTATACTTACCAATGACCCAGACATAGCTGGTGCTAACTCTTAAAATATAGGGCCAAACACAAATTTTGCCCCCCAATCCCCAAAATTTGCATCTAAAACCAAAGAAAACATGTCCTGAATGGCCCTCCACACTTCACCTCTACTGCGCATGCGCAGTGTCAAGGACGTTCCGAAATTGGCGCCATTAATCATTCTAATAACCAGTGCCTGGTAAGTGCTATGTACTCAGCGGGGAGGTATGAGTTCCCAACTCCTGGGAGGGCCATCCCCGTCTGGGTCATTGGTAAGTATAAAAAATATTTAAATTACTATAAATTTTTTAACATTTTTATACTGTACCAATGACCCAGACATAGCTGAATAGTAAAAAGGCTGGAGGGCCAAGGACATAGAGCAAGATGGAATACGCTCAATTATATAAAATAGAGTCATCCCCTCTAGGGAAAAAGAAGTATTAGGCCTTACATGTATCTTTCTTATTTATGATAAATTAGAAAGATACAACACCTTCCAAAATTGAGCATCATACATCCATGTACTCTATTAATATCTAGTATAATCCTTATACTAATAATTTTTAAAGTAAGCCAATAAATAAAGTAAGTCTAGAGAATAGAGACTCTTTATACTCCTTAAAAGTGTCTGAGGATTGTATAATAATGTCCGTTGACACGTGCTATATTCAAAAGCTATACTTTAAAAACTAAGACTTGAATAAATTTTTAAAACATAAACTTCTCATTAAACAACCATCCCAATAACAGCTCAGAATTACTAACTCCGGAGGAGGTATCCCCTTGTTTTCATAGTAAAACAGGTGACCCAAGGGAACACCCCCCCCCCCCCCCACCCCCCTTTTTCTTACCCTGGGTCAAATAGCCTAGAGCGAAGAGGGCAGCAGAACGGAGTCACTGCCGAAACAGACAGCCTACCTAGCTATGGTAGCAACTGTTCAGTGAATGACATTCTGAGCA
The DNA here is from genome assembly GCA_031216915.1 of Pictodentalium vernedei. Taxonomy (NCBI): domain Eukaryota; kingdom Metazoa; phylum Mollusca; class Scaphopoda; order Dentaliida; family Dentaliidae; genus Pictodentalium; species Pictodentalium vernedei. Next base: position 730,794,555 of record CM062297.1, on the reverse strand, counting down.
GTAGATAATAGACCTAACAATAGAGGCCTCCAGAAATGGACTCAATATTTCTGAGATAAAAATTCATGAATGTGAATGGCTGAGCGCAATGAGCAGCCTTCAAAAATCTATAATAGCGACACTATTAATGTTAGCCCAAGATGTAGAAGAACTCTTACTTCATGAGCCGAAATCTCAAACACAACTGCTGAGTCAAAGATATACCATAAGCAGTATCGATAGTTAATTGAATCCATTAGCAATAGAATGGAGCATAACGTCCTTCTAATAGTCATCAAAGACAGAAGAAGTTTACGCCCGTAGTAATAAACAGATATCTGTTTATAAATACATAAACTCTAACCGGACAGAGTAAAGGCCTATGCCCGTACGAAGACAGAAGGACCTTAATAACAATAGGTTCCGGATATTAGGAGCCTAACTCTTATGCAAAAATCCAACCCAAATAGTAAAGAAAGTAGTGATTCCGAAACTACGAAAGTGAAAATCATCCACCGATATTGCATGAAACTCACTGATTCTTCAGAAAAGAGAAGCCAACAAAATTACTGTCTAAAAGGTCAGAATTTGAAAACTACTGTTTCCAGAGGCTCAAATGATTACTTAGCTAAATAAGAACTGAAGTTAAATTCCATATAGGAATTTAAACTAATGATTCTAAGTCTATTTATCAAAAAGTTACTAACTGACTTAGATAAAGAGACATAAGACTCAATTGTAAACTATCATAGAGTGCATAGGTATGAGGTAACATAAACCTATAACCTTAATAATAACAGGCTGCAGTAGATCTTGTCAAACAAGTATACTAAAAAGTTGCAATGAGTAGTATGGAGGGATCAACAATATGAACATAGTGATCCCTGCACCAACGACAGAAGAGCCTCCACTTTAGCCGCATAGAATAGCGAAGAAGAGGATCTCCTATAGTAAGAAATCGCGTCCAAAGCTCATCCAGTACAATGCTTACCATGCAATACGGACCACACAACGGAATATGTGAAGGTTGCGACCTTGCGGGTTGTGATAAAGATGACACGATTTTACCCAGCGAAAAAAGATCCTCTCATTGAGGAAGATTTCGCGTTAAGTCCCACAGTAGACATCAAAGTAAATTTACCCACGGTCTCTGTGAAGACAGAGATGCTATCAACAGAAATGTATTGTGGTTGTTTATCTTAGTAATACTTGCTGAAACAACAGCGCCGAAGGATACGCATATCCTATCATTCCGTCCTATTAGATCAATAGAGCATTAACAACATTAGCTCAGAGATCCGGACAAGCAAACACATACGTCTGCAATTGATTAGCAAGCTGTGTCGTAAATAAATTATCATTGGGCGCTCCCATTGATAGCAAATCTGATTGAATACTTGTTTGTTGAGAGTCCATTCTGACGGCAACAAGCGACCCATAAGAGAACGTGAGTCTGGTAAAACAATCAGATGACCCGGAATATGACGGACCGAAACAGAACTTGGTGTACTATAACAAACAGAAGGATTCTTTCCATTAAATTGAATAACGGAAACGAATGAGTGCCTCCCTGGTTCCAGAGATACGCCACTACTGTCGAATTAACGGACAGGATTTGGACATGCGTTTCTGAATAATGTTCATCCAATGACATAAAGCAAGCCAAAAAAAACATTATTCCGCAGAAGATAAGTGCTTGCTTAGAGACTGCGGAACCCAAAGACCCTGGCACTTCGAATCCGTTGGGATCAATATTATATCCCAACCTGTTTGACTGGCAACCGTCATAATTATAAAACTCGGATCTGGCAACTGCAGTGGCACTCTCTGAGTCAACCACCGAATGTTTGCCCCAGTCTGAATCTCTTGCAACACTAGATAGACAAGAGAACGTGTAAATCGAGCAATTCATGGATTGCTGAAAAGTTGCCGTCGAAGAGAAGCTTAAGAACGAAGCGACTCTGAGAGAGTTCTTCACCTTACTATCCACGCGCGTGGATGTAGCTAGGGCTGCGTCACGTCGAACCAACTCCAATCAGCCACTGAAGGGCGGAGTTATACGTCAACAAACTACTGCCCTCAAAAGAAATCACATTAAGGATAATATCCCGTAATTCTTTTCTTGAAGACGTAATGATAACGCCTCAGTAAGGTGGATTACGTATGATAAAGCGTCTAAGTTAAGTCTACTAGACATCATTGTCGTTTCCAACATTGTGGTTGGAAAAGACATAGACGGCGAAAAAGAATATTTCCAGTCTTTAACCACGCCGTCTAGACGCATATGAACTCTCGGTATGCCCTGTTCTGCCAAAATAAATTATTCGTATAAATGATAAAAAGGCAGAAATGAGCATTGCGGACAAGAAACTAAACTATCATGCTTGGTAGCAGGCTTATATGTATATATAGCGTCGATAAATAATACACATGTTCTAATGACATTATTGGACTGTGTCGGTAAGTCAGGGACAATGTCCCTGAACCGATCCAAAATTCCATGTCCAATGATGCTATAAGTCTCTTATCCAACATCGCAGCAATGTAGTCCGAAATAACAATCACTGGAAGATAATGCCGGAAGATATGAATGGCAGCTTCCGATGTTACGAAAGGGAAAACTCGAAATCTTTCGAATCCCTTTCGCCATCCTGTCGGACCCTATAAAGCGTTCGGTCGTCCGTACCTGATGCAACCGCGGACCGCACCGACCCAGCGCCGTCAGAAAATTCCTGATTCGACTAAGAAACTGTCGATTGCTGGGATGCTGCGAAAAAACTGTGCTAACTCGGATAGCACGTCCGTCACTGAGGCCTGTGGAGAAGCGGTCCTACAATGCATTGCCGCTGGAAGCTCCGTGATCGTTACCCCGTGCATACTACTAATATGCGAGCGAACGGAGTGTATAGGCCTCGTGTCCCTTGGCTACCGGATGGCGTGACCTATTCGCCGTGGAATCACTGAATGACGAAGCTGATCGGATACTCGAGGTCACGTAGCCAATGTGCGGTCGTGTGCCCTGCTGTGAGGATGAGGAAGCATTATCGACAGTCTCTCGGACTGTCAATATAACGGAGCGTCCCGACCGACGGACATATGCTCCGAATGTAAAATATCTGAACCACAACATGCGGTCCCCTATGTTGTTGGACGAGAGAGGGACCTCTCTCGCTCACAGCCCGGGCGGACCTGGACAAGCCAGGAACCGGGCTAACAGGCTTCCTCCGATCTGTCCTCAATCCGCCGTCACTGGGTGAGTACTAAAGTAATTATAGTGCTCGCATCACCCAAATCTCCTTCCTAGACCGCAACGGACGAACCCGGCAGCCGAACCATTCGATGAATGTACGCTACACCGGGTGAGCTAGCGAATGTCACTCCGTCAATCCTACAAGGGACCTCTTAGGTGATAGACATATTCCATGAGCACTTATTGCCGCTAGCTCTTCATTAACTATGACGACAGAGGCACACTTTTGAAAGACATCTCCGTAACTTTGCGAACAAGAAACCAGAAATGCTTGGTAATAGCAAGCATATAATAATAATATATATAGCGTCGTTCAATAATTCGAAAGTTTGTGTGACATTATTGGACTATGTCGGAACTGAGGGACGATGTCCCTGAACCGAACCAAAAATTTCTAAGTCCACCGACGCTATCAGTTTCTTATCCGGCATCGCAGCATTCTGGTCCGACGAAAGAACCTGTAGAAGATCAAGTCAGATGACATACACAACAACATATGTTGTTCTGAAAGGGAAAGCTCGAAATCCTCCGAATCCCTTTCGGTATCCCGTCGGACCGGATGAAATTTTCGGACGTCCGTACCCGCTTCCGCAGAGCGTCCCGACCCAGCATCGTCGGATAAAACATATGCGACAGATTCAGTTGATGCTGGGATGCTGCGATAAGCTGTGCTATTTAGGAAAGCACGTCCGTCCCCGAGGCCTGTGCAGTAGCGGTCTTACGATGCATTGCCGCCGGAAGCTCCGTGTACGTGGACTCCCGCACACTTTCCTATGCGAACGTCTGGAGTCTGCAGGCCTCGTGTCCCTGGCTACCGGATGGTGTGACCTGGTCGCCCATGATTCTCTGACTGGCGAAGCTGACTGGATATCCGAGGTCACGTAGCCAAGAGCGGTCGTGTGCGCTACCATGAGAATGAGGAAGCCTTATTGACAGTCTCTCCAGACTGACTATATGTCGGAGCGTCCCGAGCGACGGACGTATGCTCCGAATGCGAAACATTTTGTACCACAACATCTGGGCCCAGATGTTGTTGTACGAGAGAGGGGCCTCTCTCGCTCGCCGCCCGGATGGACCAGAACGAGCTATGAACCGGACTAAAAGGCTTCCTCCGTTCTCCCTCTAATCCGCCGTCACTGGGTGTGCATTTGGTTGATTTATAGTGCTCGCATCACCCCAAAACTCCTTCTAGACCGCAACGGATGAACCCGGCTGCCGAACCATTTGATGAATGGACGCTACACCGGGCGAGCTAGCGGACGTCAAAGGCCGTCGAACCTACTAGGGTCCTCTTAGGCAATTGGCGTATTTACATGAGCACTTTTCCGCTAGCCCTTCATAAATTGTGACGACGGAGGCACACTGTTGGAAGACATCACAGATACATCACCCTAATCTTGATCGTCTGAAATAGAAATTGATAAAGTAGAGTGACCCTGCGGGGAAAGGACCGGAATGTCCAATTCCCCACTAACATACCGTGACATACGCTTCCCATGTTGTCATCGAAATCATACGATACAGAACAGGAGTTAATGCGAGTACACTGACCACATATAGAATGATTATAAAAGTCAGAGGAAGACTTCCTCTTATTACAATTGATCAAAATCCTTTCAATGTGAAAAGAAAACAAAGTCCTGGTACTCGCACCAACCCCTGGCAATCAAAATACATAATAATATGATCCATTAATATAGAAAAAATAATTGAAATCAAAATATTTTGAAAAAATATTTTTTCAGAACAGCCCAAGTTTCTGAAAAGTAACGTTGAGCCCCAATGGATCCCAAGCCTAAGTGTGGACAAAAATTTTAAAAATATTTTAAACAATTTATTCAACACTTACGAACAATAATAATGTATCTAGTTATGATTAAAGTAACATCAAGATATTATTTTCAAGAAATCCCCCCTCACACAGAGGGCTGTTGTAAATGTAAACAATGAGTGTAAAAACACTAAAATAAGACTCCAGGCACCCAGGCCCGGAATCAGTTACCAAAAATAGTAAAATACACTATCTGATGCAAAACAGAGACTTCCAGGGAAGAAACTGCAGAACATCAGATGGTAGATGCAGAACACAACGCCTAACCACCCGTAGGTGAAGACGTAAACATGGGGAAAAGAACAGAATTCATTCTGTTAATCAGCTAAAACTCCCAAGAAATTTTAGTAATAATAATTACAGAAACTATGCCAAAAGCATGGGAGAATAGCAAGAGGGGACTTAAAGGAAAGGGAGAGAGGAAAACACTGAAAAATCAGTGTAACTAAATAACCAGAATGACAACAAAATGGCTGCTGCCTCGAAAATAGGTAACTTAACATAATTTCATTAAAAAAATTTTAAGTTACAGCCCTGATAATATTCTGTCACACATTTTTCCTCTCCTCCTTCTCTATCCTCCTTAGAATCACCATTTCACTAATATTTATGTGTCTGGCATCATTTAAACTGAGATTTACAAGCACAAAGATCAGTCAGATGTTAACTGATGAAGGGCCAAACTTAGAATGATTAATGGCGCCAATTTCGGAACGTCCTTGACACTGCGCATGCGCAGTAGAGGTGAAGTGTGGAGGGCCATTCAGGACATGTTTTCTTTGGTTTTAGATGCAAATTTTGGGGATTGGGGGGCAAAATTTGTGTTTGGCCCTATATTTTAAGAGTTAGCACCAGCTATGTCTGGGTCATTGGTACAGTATAAAAATATCAGTGTAACTAAATAACAAGAATGACAACAAAATGGCTGCTGCCTCGAAAATAGGTAACTTAACATAATTTCATTAAAAATTTTTAAGTTACAGCCCTGATAATATTCTGTCACACATTTTTCCTCTCCTCCTTCTCTATCCTCCTTAGAATCACCATTTCACTAATATTTATGTGTCTGGCATCATTTAAACTGAGATTTACAAGCACAAAGATCAGTCAGATGTTAACTGATCAAGGGCCAAACTTAGAATAATTAATGGCGCCAATTTCGGAACGTCCTTGACACTGCGCATGCGCAGTAGAGGTGAAGTGTGGAGGGCCATTCAGGACATGTTTTCTTTGGTTTTAGATGCAAATTTTGGGGATTGGGGGGCAAAATTTGTGTTTGGCCCTATATTTTAAGAGTTAGCACCAGCTATGTCTGGGTCATTGGTACAGTATAAAAATATCAATAGCTCCCATCTAGACATTGCACCAAAGCAACATATGAAATTTGGAACTGCTGGTGTGAGAGCTGTGGCCTGTTGGGTGTGCTAAAAGAATTGTGGACGGACCGAGAGACGTATGGACAGACAACGGATCACAACCCATCCCAATAGCTCATACCTGACGTTGTCAAGTTGAGCTAAAAACAGCTGTCATGGTAGTTATTTTGAATGTGACAGAATACTGATTATTGAAAGCCACCTTTCTATAGTTATTACTGTCCACAAAAATGATGATTTTCAGATTATTGCATGGATGGTCAAAGACAAATGGATGGATGGACAAATAGACTAACAGATGGATGGCATGATAGATGGATGTTGAGACAGACCATGGAAAAAGTAGGCAGCCTATAGAACTTCTAATATTCCAAGAGATGCTATAGTCCAGAAAATAATTTTTAAATGAAGCAAAAGTTAAAAAAATTTATAATTTATATATTTTTTATACTTACCAATGACCCAGACTTAGCTGGTGCTAACTCTAAAATATCTAGGGCCAAACGCAAATTTTACCCCCCAATCCACAAAATTTGCATCTAAAACCGAAAATTACATGTCCCATATGGTCCTCCATACTTTTACTCCACTGTGCATGCGCAGTGTCAAGGAGGTCTCGAAATTGGTGCCAAATGTCATTCTTACAACCAGTGCATGGTAAGCGTTATGTACTCAGCGGGGAGGTATGAGTTCCCAACTCATGGGAGGGTCATCCCTGTCTGGGTCATTGGAAAGTATAAAAAATATATAAATTACTATAAAGTTTTTAACATTTTTATACTGTACCAATGACCCAGACTTAGCTGAATAGTAAAAAGGTTGGAGGGCCTAGGACATAAAGGAAAATCCAATAGACTCAATTACATATAACAGAACTATCCCCTCAAGGAGAAAAGGAGAGATAGGCTTTACATGTATCTTTCTTATTTGTATCAAAAAGAAAGACACAACACCATTCTGTAATTGAGTGCAATAACATCAATGATCTCTATTAAATCCAGTATAACCCTTTATACTAATATTTTTTAAAGGAAAGCCAATAAATAAGGAAGTCCAGCCAAATGAGACTCTATATACTCATTTAAAAGTGTCCGAGGATTGTATATTAACGTCCGATTAACACATGACCTATACAAATGTCTCACACTGAGCAACACTTATTTATTAATTATTTATTTATTGGTGTTTAAGGTCACATATTTCTGCACAATGGCTAACCATGACCGTGACAGTTTTACGGGTGGAGGAAGCTGGAGTACCCGGAGAGAACCACCGAGCAGCTGTCAGATCACCAACATACCATCTCCACACAAGCAGGGTTAGCATTGGTTGAAGACAGGTGCACCATCGACGTACAGTACGCCTTAGGACACAACGTCACCATGCCCCCATCCCGGTACCGACTCGGAATTACTGACTCCAATGGAGGTATTCCCTTGCTTTAGACTATAAAGCAGGTGACCTAAGGGAACACCCGCCCCTCCCCCCCTCCCTTGGATCAAATACTCCAGAGTGAAGAGGGCAGCAGGACAGAGTCACTGCCGAAACCGAAAGCCTACACATATATAGTTGCCACTGTTTAGTGGACGACATTCTGAGTGAAAAATAACAGACCTAAATAATATAGATCTACAGAAATGGACTCAATATTTCTCAGATACAAATTCGTGAAAGTGGAGGGGTAAGACCAATATGCAGCCCTTATTAGATCTGTAATAGCAACATTATTAGCGTAAGCCCATGATGTAGAAAGAACTGTTACTTCATGAGCTTAAAACTAAAGCACAGACTGCTGATTGAAGATATTATCATAAGCAGTAATGATAGTAAATTGAATCCATCTGACCATAGAATGGACCGATATGTGGAGGAAGCTTCCACGGCATGTCCCACAACAGACGCCTGAGTAGATTAATCCACGGTCTTTGTGGAGCTAGAAATGCTACCAACAGAATTTTGCATTGAGATATTTAACTTGAGCAATATCTGCTGAATCAACGGCACTGGAAGATACACATATCCTATTATTCCGTCTCACGAGATCGATAGAGCGTCTACTGCAAATGCTCGAAGATCCGAATGTTGTGACACATACGTCTGCAACTGACTGTTGAGATGTGTCGCAAATAAGTCGATCATTGGTCGCTCTCCTTGGTAGCAAATCTGATTGAATACTCGTTTGTTGAAAGTCCATTCTGGCGGCAACAAGCGGCCCCTCCGTGAAGGGAGTCCGCTAATACGTTCAGACGACCCGGAATATGACAGACCGATAGGAGAACTTGATGTTCTAGTACAAACAGAAAGATTCCTTCCGTTAACATGAATAACAGAATGGAATGAGTGCCTCCCTAGTTCCGAAAATATGCTAATACCGTCGAATTGTCAGACAGAATTAGCACATGAGCATTCTGAATAACGTTCATCCAATAACGTAGTGCAAGCCAAAATGACATCATTCTTGATGTTAATGTGCTTGATTAGGAACTACGGATCCCAAAGACCCTGGCCCTTCAAATCCGTTGGGCTCAATGATACGACCCAACCTGTTTGACTGGCATCCCTCAAAACTGTAAAACTTGGATCCGGCAACTGCAGTGGAACTCCCTGAGTTAACCACTGAAAACCTGCCCAAGTCTGAATCTCTTATTCACTTGATTGACAAGAAGATGTCCGTATCGAGCGAAAGAATCTTCACCCTCCAATTCTGGATCAGAAGAAATTGGAGAGGACAAATGCGTAACCTCCCCATCGGAATAAAATCGCGGCAGCTCCGCACAAACATATCAGCCTCATGAGATCTCTCGCTGAGACCTTGTCTGAGCGAAGACAATAGCGAGCATAACAACTGATTAATTTCGCTCTGGTTAATGGCAGACGAACGAGAATGTTGTGCGTCTCAAAGCTCATCCCCCGGTGGGTGAATGACTTGGACGATACCAGATCCGACTTCTCCTCGTTTACTTATGAAACCGAGACGTCGGAGCAATAGAAGCAGATTCTGCACATCGTTCTGAAGAGTTAACTCATTGCCGTACCTCTAAAGAATGTCGTCCAGGTAGGCCGACGTTATCGCAGACGAATGAGCTCGGAAATGAGTCATTACCGAGTTCTTTATTCGAGTGAAAGCCCAGGGGGCTAGATTCAGACCGAAGCACATTGCTCGGAGCTGATACACGACTCCTATGATGAAGAAACGAAGATACTTTCTGAACGCCTGATGTACCATGACATGAAAGTATGCATCTTGAGATCTATGCATGTAGCATAGTCGTACACCCGAATACTCGCTTTGACCGATAGGATGGACTCCATATAGAAACCTGGAGCCATGATCAGCTTGTTTATCCAGCTCAGATTTATGAGTGGACAGAACAAGCTGTCTGGTTTTGGAACCAGAAAAGGATGGTCGTAGGAACCTGGAAATTCATGGATTTCTACGATCTCTATCGCGATCATTCCAGAAGAGACTGGACTTCTGATGGAAGCGAGCCTCTTCCCTGCAGACTTGACGGAAGCTGAGTCCATCTTGACTTCGAGTTAAAGGAGTTTTTCGTTTGAAGGACAATTTAGTCCTTCCGAAATCACCCGAATCCAAGGGACGTCCGTAATCTACTCCCAACTGATTGAGAAACTCGACTGTCTTCCGCTCACTGGTACACGATAGAGGTTAATACCATTACCTTCTGGTCCTGCGAGGCTTGCAGAAGGAGAAACCATGTCCTCCACGACCCGCACCTCGCCCCGTCGACCTAGGGGCGTCTTAACGGATGTCTCGGCCAGAATTACGGCCCCTACCTGTGCCGCTACCCTGACGGTCTCTAGAGTAAGACCCACCGGATGCATAGGAACCTCTATGGGAACTTTAATTGGACGTATTCATCCCAGAAGTGCCTGTCCTACTTTTCTCCGCTTAATCCGACTATATGGAAGCGGATTTGAATAGCAGAGAGTCTGAAGCTTTCTTAGTTATCTGATCATAGACTGCGGAAAGCTTGCCGTCGAAGAGAAACTCTCCGGAGACCGGAGCGACTCTGAGAGAGTTTTTCACCTTACTATCCACACACGTGGATGTAGCCAGGTCCGCGTCACGTCTAACCAACTCCATATCGCCACTAAAAGGGCGGAGTTCTACGTGAGGCCCTTGAAGGAACTCTTAAGGAGGTTGTACATCCTGGAATTCTTTTTCCTTTGAGACGTAATGATAACGCTCTGGTAAGGTGATCAGTGTACGATGATGCGTCTAAGCTAACCCTGCCAGACGATATTGTCGTTTCCAACATCGTGGTTGGAATTGACACCGATGACGGTATAGACAATACTAGGTCTTGGCCTGGTCGTCTAGACGCAAAGAAACTCTCAGAATGCTCTGTCCTGCCGTTTCAAATTATTCCTTGAATTGATGAAAGGCAGATGTAGAGCATTTGCCGATAAGAAATCTGACCTGCCCATTTAGGTAGCAAGTTATATATATATAGCGTCATTCAACATATCAAATGTCCGTGAGACATTTCTGGACTATGCCGGAAACTGAGGGATGATGTCCCTAAACCAATAAGAATTCGGAGTCCAGTGGCGCTATCAGTCTCTTATCCGGCAACGCAGCAATTTGGTTCGGAGGAACAACGTTAGAAGATAATGTCGGATGCACTCTACGGCAATTATGTTGTTCCGAAAGGGAAAATACAACTCATCCGTATCCCTTTCGCCATCCTGTCGGACCACTTGTAATTCTTGGTCATCCGTGCCTGAACCTGCGACGGAACGTACCAACCCAGCTTCCTCGGATAATTCTTGATCCGACAGAGTTACTGTCGGGTGCTGGGATGCTGCGATAATTTGTGCTATGTGCGATAGCACATCCGTAACGGAGGCCTGTGGAGCTGCGGTCTTACAGGATTTAGCCGCTGGAAGCTCCTTGGATGTTGACTTCTGCATATTTCTTATATGCGAACGTCCGGAGTATGAAGGCCTCGTATCCTTGGCTACTGGATGGCGTGACCTGGTCGCCGTAGAATCCCTAGTCGGCGATGTTGGTTGAATATGACTGGTCACGTAGCCAAGGTGCGATGGCGTGTGCTGCCGTGAGGATGAGGAAGCCGAAAGAGCAGTCTCTCTGGACTGTCTATATAACGGAGCGTCCCGAGCTGTGGACGTATGCCCCAACAGGAATGTTTTGTACCACAGCATCTGTGCCCAGATGTTGTAGTACGAGAGAGGGACCTCTCTCGCTCGCAGCCCGGATGGACCTGGACGAGCTAGGAACCGGACTAATAGGCTTCCTCCGTACCATCCTCGTATCCGTCGTCACTGGGTGTGCACATTGAATTTTATAGTGCTCGCATCACCCAAATCTCCTTCCTGGACCGCAACGGACGAACCCGGGTGCTGAGCCATTTGGTGAATGGTCGCGACACCAGGCAAGCTAGCGGACATCAAAGCCATCGATCCTACTAGGGAACTCCAGGCAATTGCCGCATCTACATGAGAACTTTTGCCGCTAACTCTTCATTTGACTATGACGACTGAAGCACACTTTACGAAGACATCACGTAAATTATCCGCTGGAAGCTCCAGGGACGTTCATTCCTGCATTTATATAATATGCGAACGTCCTAACTGGAGAGGTCTCGTATCCTTGGCTAGCAGATGGAGTGACCTGGTCGACGTGTATTCCTTGGTCGGCGAAGCAGGAGCACCAGGGATGTTCAATCCTGCATTTATATAATATGCGAACGTCCCCTGGAAATCTGTGGTCACATAGCCAAGGTGCAGTCATGTGTGTTGACGCGGATGAGGAAGCTAATATAACAGCCGCGTCGGACTGTCATGCGACGGAGCGTCCTGAGCAAGAGGAGTGGACGTAAGCTCCGACTGAGCGAACAAACATACAACAACATCGCAGCGCAGATGTTGATGCAAGAGAGAGGGGGCCTCTCTCGCTCGCGGTCCGGGTGGACCTGGACGAGCTAGCTACCGGACTGACAGGCTTCCTCCATACTATCCTCAGATCCATCGTTGCTGGGTGTGCACATCCGATGTTTTATAGTGCTCGCATCACCCAATCTGCTTCCCTGGACCGCGATGGATGAACCCGGGTGCTGAGCCATTCGGTGAATGGTCGCGACACCGGGCGGACTAGCGGGCGATCAATGCCTTCGATCCAACTAGGGAACTCCTGGCAATTGTCGTAATACCTTGAGCACTTCCCGCTAGCCATAATATTGCAACGACAGAGACACACTTCTTGAAGACATCACGGAAACATCACTCTGAATTCTGAAAAAGAAACTGATAATATAGAGTGACCCTACGGAGAGAGGACTGTAAAGGACCCTTCACCGCTAACAAAATACTGTGACACACGTCTCCAACGTTGTCATATCAATCAACACACACAGAGCAAGAATTAGTGCGAATTCATTGACTATAAGAAACACAATGAACCTGAGAATTAGAGGAACATATCCTCACATTACAATTTGAACAATATTTTTTCAACATGAAAAAATATACAGTCATATTACTCGCACTAACCCTTGTAAAAAATATACATAATATATTATAATCCATTATAACATTTCAAAAGAAAATAATTTCAAAAAAAAAAATTTTGAAAAAATTTTCAGAAGAGCCCAAGTTCCCAATGGGAACAATGAGCCGAAATGGATCCCAAAAAAGCCTAAGTGCAGACAAAAATTTTAAAATCATTTTAAAAAATTAATGTAACACTTACGGACAATATTAATGTATCCTTCTATGAACTGAACTAAGCAGAGGACAAGAAATCACTAAAAGAAGTAACTGTTGTCAACATAAACAAGAGGTCCCAAGGGGCCTGAGGGCGCTCACCTGACATGGTAGCCTAAATATCAACCCAGAGAATTGATTTCAACAAGTAGCATCTGCTCCTCCTAAGAAAAGCTAATACCAAATATCCAAAGATTCCCACAGGAAGCCCATATATGAACCCAGGGACTTGGCTTTAACAAATTTGAATCTCACCCCCCTAAGGATGCTGCTCACCAAATATCATAACATTCCGACTGCTGGATCTGAAGAAGAAGATTTTTAAAGAAAATTCCTCATTTTGAACTAAGTTACAATTCGAGCTCCCACAGTGTGTCCAAATATGGACCTAGGGACATGGGTTGAACAAACTTCAATCTCACCCCCTAAGGTTGCTGCATACCAAATATCAAAACATATCTGAAGAAGATTTTTAAAGAAAATTACTCATTTTGAACTAAGTTATCATTCAGGCTCCCACAGTGAGTCCAAATATGGATCTAGGGACATGGCTTGAACAAACTTAAATCTCACCCCCCTAAGGATGCTGCATACCAAATATCAAAACATTCCGACTGCTGGATCTGAAGAAGATTTTTAAAGAAAATTCCTCATTTTGAACTAAGTTATAATTCGGGCTACCACATTGAGCCCAAATATGAACCCAGGGACTTGAACAAACTTGAATCTCACCCCCCTAATATCAAAAGATTCTGCCTGCTGGATCTTGAGAAGAATATTTTCAAAGAAACTTGCCTGAAATGCATTAAGTTCAAATTTGGGCTCCTATACTGAGCCCAAATATAAACACAGGGGGCCGATTTGAACAAACTTGAATCAGATCCACCCCACAATGTTGCATACCAAATACCAAAAGATTCTGCTGAATCTGGAGAAGAAGATTTTTTAATAAATTTGCCTGAAATGCACTAAGTTCAAATTCGGGCTTCTATAGAGAGCCCAAATATGAATCCAGGGGGCCGATTTGAACAAACGTGAATCAGATCCACCCCACAATGTTGCATACCAAATATCAAAGGATTCTGCCTGCTGGATCTGGAGAAGAAGATTTTTTAAGAAATTTGCCTGAAATGCACGAAGTTCGAATTTGAGCTTCTATAGTGAACCCAAATATGAATCTAGGGAGCCGATTGGAACAAATTTGAATCAGATCCACCCCACAATGTTGCATACCAAATATCAAAAGATTCTGCCTGCTGGAATCTGGAGAAGAATATTTTTTAAGAAATTTGCCTGAAATGCACTAAGTTCAAATTTGGGCTCCTATACTGAGCCCAAATATACACCCAGGGGGGCCAATTTGAACAAACTTGAATCAGATCCACCCCACAATGTTGCTTACCAAATATGAAAAGATTCTGCCTGCTGGATCTGGAGAAGAAGATTTTTTAAGAAATTTGCCTGAAATGCACTAAGTTCCAATTCAAGCTTCTATAGTGAGCCCAAATATGAATCCAGGGTGCCGATTTGAACAAACTTGAATCAGATCCACCCCCACAATGTTGCATACCAAATATCAAATGATTCTGCCTGCTGGATCTGGAGAAGAAGATTTTTTAAGAAATTTGCCTGAAATGCACTAAGTTCGAAATCGGGCTCCTATACTGAGCCCAAATGTGAACCCAGGGGGCCAATTTGAACAAACTTGAATCAGATCCACTCTAAAATGTTGCATACCAAATATCAAAAGATTCTGCCTGCTGGATCTGGAGAAGAAGATTTTTTAATAAATTTGCTTGAAATGCACCAAGTTTGAATTCAAGCTTCTCTAGTGAGCCCAAATATGAATCTAGGGAGCCGATTTGAACAAACTTGAATCAGCTCCACCCCACAATGTTGCATACCAAATATCAAAAGATTCTGCCTGCTGGATCTGGAGAAGAAGATTTTTGAAGTAATTTGCCTGAAATGCACTAAGTTCGAATACGAGCTTCTATAGTGAGCCCAAATATGAATCTAGGGAGCCGATTTGAACAAACTTGAATCAGATCCACCTCACAATGTTGCAGACCAAATATTAAATGATTCTGCCTGCTGGATCTGGAAAAGAAGATTTTTTAAGAAATTTGCCTGAAATGCACTAAGTTCGAAATCGGGCTCCTATACTGAGCCCAAATACGAACCCAGGAGGCTGATTTGAACAAACTTGAATCAGATCCACCCTACAATGTTGCATACCAAATATCAAAAGATTCTGCCTGCTGGATCTGGAGAAGAAGATTTTTTAATGTTTTTCCCATTGCCTACAGTGTTAAAAAGTGCTGACTCAGCACTTTTTCAAAATCCTGAAAAAAGTACCTTGTGATCAAACCGATAGGGATTTTTTTTTTATCCATTCTTTTCTACTGGATAAAAGTAAGCTTTATACAAAATAAGAATTCTCTGTGCCATGTAGTTTTGGAGATATGGCAGTTTTAAGGTTTTTCCTATTTTTAGCTCCCGAGGTTCCCACGGGGCAATGAGAAAATTTTTTTTTGCATCAATCAACTACTTATGACCCATTATCATCTCATATCAAATTTGGTTCAAATCAACCTCACGGTTCAGAAAATAGAAATTTTAGGCGTGGCCAAAATTTTCCCCCCTCCCATAACAAAGGCAAATAATGCCTGACTAACTTCTCTTGAACAAACTTGATTCTACACCTCAAAAGGAAGCTGCATACCAAATATCAAGTATTTGCTACTGCTGGTTCATGAGAAGAAGATTTTCAAAGATCTTGGTGCCCCTTGGGGGCGTGGCCCCACCCAGGAGGAGGGGCAACTTCATTTGAACAAATCTGAATTGACATTAGGTAATAAACCTTTACCCAACATTTTGAAAAATATTGGGCCAGTGGTTTCTTCGGAGAAGTTGGTTTTGTAAAGTTTACGCTGGACGACGACGGACGATAGACGACGTACGACGGAAGGACGACAGACGGAAAGCGATTAGTAAAGCTCACCTTGAGCTTTGCTCAGGTGAGCTAACAAAAAAGTGTAAACAAACCGAAAACATGACTCCAGGCACTGATAAACATGGCCCGAAATCAGTTACCAATTTAAACACTATCTGATGCAAAACAGAGACTTCCAGAGAAGAAACTGCAGAACATCAGATGGTAGATGCAGACCAAAACACCCAAGGGTGAGGACGTAAACATGGGGGAAAAAAACAGAAAATAATTCTGTTTCCAAGCCAAAACTCCCAAGAAATTTTAGTAATAAACATTACAAAAAATAAGCCAAAAGCATGGGAGAATAGCTAGGGGAGAATAAAGGAAAGGGAGAGAGGAAACACTGATTAAACAATGGAACATTCATAGCAAGAATGACCACAAGAAGGTCATGCCTCGAAAATAGGTAACATGAATAATTTCGTAAAATAATTATAAGTTACAGCCCTGAACATTTCCTTCCACTGTTTTTTCCTCTCCTCCTTCTATTTCCTCCTTATATCCACCACTTCTCTCATAATTATGTGTCTGGCATCATTAAAACTGAGATTTACAAGCACAAATAACAGTGAAGTGTATCTGTATTGAGGGCCAAACAAAGAATGACATTTGGCGCCAATTTCGAGACCTCCTTGACACTGCGCATGCGCAGTGGAGTAAAAGTATGGAGGACCATATAGGACATGTAGTTTTCGGTTTTAGATGCAAATTTTGGGGATTGGGGGTAAAATTTGCATTTGGCCCTAGATATTTTAGAGTTAGCACCAGCTAAGTCTGGGTCATTGGTACAGTATAAAAATATGATAAATTTAAGGCCATACAAAGTTGATTGTCTGTTTCTCAGGCCATTTTTTCCAAAAAAGCATGCGGGCGGGCGTTTTTTTTTTTTCTTTTTATTTTCTCCCCGAGAGGTTGTTTGTGGTAATTTGACCCCCACCCAAACGCCTGGTGGACCATGCAAAATTTCGCAAATATATTGGTTATTCACCACAGGGGTGTTGGGTCGTAAATGAAGTGGGGTTTGAATGTTTGTTTTTTCAGTGAAACATGAAAATTATAACACAGGACGAAAGTCACGAAATGCCTCGTGGGTGAAACGTCTCGGGTTGAAACGTCTCTGGGACAAATCAAATGTCGAAGTGCCAACTTTCAGAGATTTATTTGACCAAAAAAAAAAAAATCCTTTCACAACCTGCCTAATAAAATCGTGAATCGCAATTTTTCCCCATTATATTCAAAATTATCACAATCCATTTGAACGGGCAGTTCATCCATAAATCATATTTTTTTGAAATCTGAAAATGATATACAAAACGAATGTTTGCGTGTTTTTATTAATCAATTCGACCGCACATACCTGCCTATATGCGATTTATTTTCAACTATGACTGTTACTTTTATATCAAGCAACGGTTACTATTAGTTATCCAATTATCCTGCATCTCAAATGCATTTATTTAATTAACTGGGAAACTCGTAACGGTTTCAAATAACAGTACACAAATTCCCAATGACGGCCATTTACAATACAAATGTTACTAAAAATAAATGCCAGGAGACTGTGTTCCATTCAACATAGCACCTGACTTTGCAGACTTTCTGAGGGTTGGTGCGAATCAAACGTGGTGCGAATCAACCATTCCCCTTTGTGACTGTTTGTTGTCAGACTGAAAGACACCTTCCTTCTTGCTGTCATTATGACTTTCCTTTTACAGAATAAAACACTTTCTGTCGTGAATATTGCTAGAACCCACCCACTTCATTAAGGTATGATGTAGAAAAAGCTTGAAGTGTGTTAATTTAAAATTTGCGAACGCATCGATATCGATTTACCGAAATGAGCACAATATCTCAAATTTTTTGAAGATTTTTTTTTGTGTCATAAAAGGGTTGCATGCGCACCAAAAATGACCATGCGCGCGGGCCTGAGAAACAGAGGTTCTTTTTTTGATGGCCTAAAGTGATTTGATTATTTTTTATACTTACCAATGGCCCAGACTTAGCTGCTGCAACCTCAATATTATTAAGGGTCAAACAAATTTTGAACCTCCACAATCCCCAAATTTTTATACAATACCGAAAATTAAACGTCCTATCTAGCCTTCCATACTTTTAGTACTTTCACATGCGCAGTACCCAGGAAGAGACCGGAAGAGACCGGAATTGGCGCCAACATCATTCTTCCTAGTTGTGCCTACTAAAGTGATAACTCAGCGGGAAGGTATGAGTGCTCACTCATGGAGGGCCATCCCCATCTGGCCCATTGGTAAGCATAAAAAATATGCAAATTACTTTAAATATATCATATTTTTATACTAAAACCAATGGCCCAGACTCGGCTGAATTGTAAAAAGGCGGAGGGCCTAGGACTTAAAGAAATAGCAGACCAAAATTCAGCTCCTCAGCCTGCATTAGAACTCCCAAGGTGAAGAGGAGATTAAAATTTTAAGGAATAACCTGTATGTCTCTCTATACAACAATAGAGAAGACATACTGCCGAAATAAGGAGCAATATCTAAGTAATTTTCCCTATTACATAGCATAAATAATTATGCTAATTGGGTGTAACCAGCCCCCAATTTTAAGGCTAGTCTGGAATAAGACACTTAAAATTAGGAAAGGAGTGTCCGAGAGTGAGAGACTAACGCCCACAAATACACGGCATATATAATGTAACAAGCTGGGTTTTGGGCTTGGGCAGTCGTCACGGATGACATATCGCGACCAAATGGGGAAGTTCTCATTTAGACATCCTTTGGTGTCATCCTACCAAGTTACAATGAAATCCCTCCATATTAAATATGACCTGTAGACTGTGTTAAAAGTTTTTGGGTTTCGGGCTTGAGCAGTCGTCGCAGTTGACAGATCATGACCAAAAGGGGACATTCTCATCTAGATATTATACAGAGTCATCCTACCAAGTTAAAATGAAATCCCTTCATAAATACGACCTGTAGACTGTGCTAAAGGTTTTTGGGTTTTGGGCTCGGGCAGCCATCATGGTTGACCGATCACGACCAAAAGAGGACGTTCTCATCTAGACATGACCTCAAACCTGCATATGAAATTTTGTGAAGATCTGACATGAACTACAGGGTGTAGCCTGTGCTAAAGGAAAATGTGAACAGACTCACAGACTCACAGACTAACAGACTTCCTCACTCGTGATGGCAATAGCTTATCTTGACTTTGTCAAGTTAAGCTAAAAATGAGAATTTATTGCACAGATGTCAGTTAAAATGGTTACTGACTTGGGCCAAACAAAATAATGATGTTGGCGCCAATTCCGGTCTCTTCCTGGGTACTGCGCATGCGCAAGTACTAAAAGTATGGAGGGCCAGGTAGAATTTTAATTTTTGGTTTTTTATGCATATTTGGGGGATTAGGGAGTTCAAAATTTTTGTTTGGCCCTTGATAATATTGAGATTGCACCAGCTAAGTCTGGGCCATTGGTTTTAGTATAAAAATTCTACAAAGAGTAAATCACAAAATACATTACCTTTTCCAAGTAAAATCAACAGCAATGTCATCCAGTTTGTGAGTAACTGAAAAAAAAGATGAAGATTCGAAATGCTGAAATATTCATTACATTTGCTATATATTCCATGATTAGTCTTATTTAAAAAAAATTCATGTTTCTTGGGCATTTTATGATCAACTGTATAAGTGAGGGAGGATTTATTCTTTTGTTCATCCACAAATCAGTACTTAGAATAGTTGGTGTTATTAATTAACTACTTACACTATTCTGTGGAAAAACCAATGCTTTCGGCCAAGAAAATATTCAATACTTCAGTTGTAAATCTAACCAACTATATCTTGTTTGACAGAGCTCATTGAGCTCTGTCAAACAAGATGTAGTTGGTTCAATATTTAGTTCTAAAGTGGGAAATAGTATCGCTTCACAGATTTGAGGTAAAAAAAAAAGTGACAAGGCAAATATTTGGTTATTTTTTATTAATAGCCTCACACTTATTTACTTAGTGATTTATTTTCTTATTGTCCACTGAAACTTTCAACATCTATGGCTAAACCATTAATGCAGTACAAGTAAGGTAAGCTAGTCAGTTATAATTAGGATCAATTCAGAAAACTCAAACCACAGAAACTGACATCAGTTCAATGGAAGGAACTGCAGAAATAATAGGTTATATTTTGGGTCAATCAAATCAGCCTTGACCGCATAAATAGTCAACACTTTATGTAACACGATGAGGAGATGACACAAAAACATTCCTTGATAAACATATTTATTTTCATTTTATACCTTTAAAATAGAGCTGAATACTCCTTATTGGAACTAGTTCTTTCCAATAAAAGTGAGAAAATTAATAAAAGTTGAAGGATGATTTTTACTTTAACCCTTTAACATGGTTTTTACTTTAACCCTCTGCACTCTGATGTCAAAATACCAAAGTCTTCAGCAGCAAATTTTTCCCACAAAATAAAAGAGAATTTAATAAATTATATCTTGTTTGACAGAGCTCATTGAGCTCAGTCAAACAAGATATAATTTGTTAAACTGTTCATGCTGATTGGGCACAAGCCAGAAAATAAGCAGACTGTCATCTGCAAAATGAGGTCCCCAGAAGGTGAATTTAGTGATGCTACCCTGCATAGCAGGGTAGCATCACTAAATTTACCCTCTGTGAACCTCAATCTGAATCAGGGTCTCAAAACTAAATGGAAAGAGGTACCCAGAGAATAAATTGGCCCCTGTATGGGATAGCATCATCAAATTCACCCTCTGGGGACCTCATACTGCAAATGTCAGATTGCTTATTTTCAGGCCTGATTGGGCAAAATGGGATCAATGACGAAAATTTTGAAATAGTACCAGAGTGCTAGGAGTTAACCCTTTACCTAACATGAAAAGCAGATGACACTTGCAAACAAAATTCTTGAATAACTAATTTGTTTCATTTTTTGTCTCAAAAACATAGATTATGAACCCTCATTGGAACGAGCTCAATGAGCTCATTCCAAAGAGGGGTCATAACCAATGTTTTTGAGACAAAAAATAAAAATATAATGAAAATTAATTGGCGATTTTTTAGAATAGTCCTGCCCGGTTTGGGCTGTTACGTTGGGTAAAGTGTTAAGTGAAAAGTTCAAGTAATTTAGGAATACATTTATCAACATGATCTGCAACTGAAATACTTTGTGGAGTATTTTCAACCCAATCTACAGTCACCATTTCCCAGTTGTCAGTAAAGTGAGAGTTGCATGTTAGAGATGGGTGGTATTAGCCAAATAATAGCCTCACTATTTATTCCACCAAAACAAATAATTACAACATGTTCTCCTATCTGTTACAGTTTTCTGACAGTGTTATTGTTTCTCAATCTTTTACCTAAGTCTAAACGTTTCTCTTCTCCTAGTTCAGCTCTATGAACATCACAAAATATCCAGTGGAGAAGGAGCGACGTTAGCAAGCCTGAATATAAGCAAGCTGTCATTTGCAAAATGAGGTCCCCAGAGGGGGAATTTGCTGATGATATCCCATACAGTAGTCAATTTATCCTCCAGGTGCATCTTTCTGTTTGGCTTGAGACCTTGATTCAGACTGAGGTTCAAAGAGGGTAAATTTTGGGATGCTACCCTGCTGTGCAGGGTAGCATCACCAAATTCACCCTCTGGGGACCTCATTTTGCAGATGATTCAGACTTGGACATTGGGATAGCTGAACTATCTCTTCTCCCCATTGACAAATCTCTGTTAAAGACAACTGTCTTCTTTTTTCTCGCCATCAACCTAATCCTTGCTTATTGTCATTATTAAATTCCTCACCATACAAAAACTTCTCCCTTTTCTCTGGTAATGACAATTTTACTGACTGTTTTTGATAACAGCAAACAATTTTGCTGTAAACAAAATGGCTGTGCCAAGCAACACATCAAGAGGGAAAATTCTAGTTTGGTTCATATTGGCCGAGATCAGCATCATATCAGCAGAGTTTGATGTCCTATCAGCCAAGCTCAATAATGGGCAATTCTGGGAAAGAAAATCAAATCTGGTATATAAAGGCCTGGAAATTTCCTCCACACATGACAAGCTCTGTCCCATGGTTTTGCAGTGGTTTCTTGTCATATGTGGCTGCCAAATTGGACATTAAACAGTTAACTAGAAACCACAACCACTAAACTTTGAATTTAAATGGCTAGTTGAACACAAATGCTATGGACCAGATTGCCTGTTTTTGTCAGTAACCGGTAAAATGCAGAGGTCATAACTCTGTTGGAACTGGTCAAATGTGGTTTATCATTAAACCTAATTAAAACTTCATAACATTCCATGAGCACTGGGAACAGCAACCTCTTACACCAGTAAAAGGAAGGTCTAACATCGTCAACAGTTTCAAGGATTCCCATGAGGTTCCATGATTACACATATACATTTCACTGAAGCTGATTAATGTCAAGAAAAGCTTTTAAATGTGAAAAGTGAAGCATACATTAACAGTACAACAGAAAATACTAAAATAGGGACCCACAAAGTAAATCTTCTGTTTCTCAAGCCATTTTTTGGTAAAATTGCATGCGGGTGGGTGTCTTTTTTATATATTTTTTTATTTTTGTAATTATTTCTTTGACCATCAAAAGTTCATGTTTCTAGTTTGTTTTATGTTTTAGGCCTCATAATATACAGAATAGCATGGGTGGTGATGTGTTTTATCCTTTGTGTGCTAGAAGACTTTGCAATGCTATATTGCAAAGCCTTGTTGCACTCAAGATACACATTTATCAATTTTATTAACTTGGGTAAAATATCAGACAAACCATTTTAATTTGTATTTTTTTCAAGTTCACATTGGCTATAAAAAGAGAGCCTGCGGCACCCAAAAGGACCATGTAGGAGGGCGGGGTGGGTGGAAGTGGAATGCCTCTGCACCATGTCGGCAAAAAGTAATTACAAAAGTGACCTAAAATGACAACTGCAGAAATTGCCCATCAGCACTTTATGTATCGAATCGACCCAATTTACCCAGTGCAGAGAAACCTGCCAAGTATTTTCTTAATTTTGTCATATATTCAACACCTCACTTCTGAAAAGGGCTGTTGGATTAAATTCTTACTGGATCATCACATGTATCCAAAATAGATTGGCCCACTGCTGTCAATGATATCCTTCACAATAATTCTATTCTGGAACTCAGTGTTGACAATAGGGCCTTGCAAATAATTTTTATCCTCAAATCGAATATTGAACTGAATTGGAGGTCTGATGTCAACACTGACATCAAATCTGAATCGAACTGGGAACAATTTCCATGAAATCAATTGTTTTTAACCAAACTACCTAATTACCATGAATATCCTTGGTGCTTGTTTGTACTACAACAGTACTTTTTAAGTTGGGTAAGGATATCCAGGATGCCACTTTATAAGTATAGTGAAACCCTGTTAATTGAATAGCCACTTTGTCAATGGAATTTATTCAATTAACAGAAGTATGAAATTAACAGGGATTGTGTCACTTTCCTACATTCTCGAGATAAACTTACCATTTAATCTATTATATCTTGTTTGACAGAGCTCTATGAGCTCTGTCAAACAAGATATAATAGATTAAATGCCTGTATTGGAATTAATGAGGCCAAATAGGTCTATAAACAAAGAAAAACAAGAGCTGGACTGTCGTCCGGTGCATACCCCCACGTGGTGTTACCGCCTAGTGTTGGCATACCTATGACCAACAAATATTATAGAAAATAATGAAAGTTATGAATATTCTCGGATGAACTCACACACGGACGGATGGACAGATGCACAGACGGATGCATGTAATCCAATATACCTCCTCCCCCTCCCCCCATTTTCCTCGAAAGTGTGGGTATAACAATTTCCAACAATTTCTAAGTCAAAAGGTATGGTAAATTGTTTGGTGTTTGGAAGTTTTATGCAATGAGGCAGAAGCCTTTGTCATAGGCAAACTGCATGCCATATTTCACTGAAATCTGATAACCCATACATGAGATATTGGCTGAACAGATAAATAATGTCTATTTCCTACAATTTCAAAGTCAAAAAAGAGGGATAACTCTAAAAAGAGAATGTAAGAAATATCGTTGAATCCTTTTTTTAAAGCCTATGTGTGGGCATACATATGACCAACAAATATTTTAGAAAATAATAATTTACTTAAGTTATGAAAGTTATGAATATTCTCCGACGGACTCACGGATGGACGGACGCATTTAATCCAGTATACCCCCCATTTTCTTCGAAAGTGGGGTATAAAAAACTGTGGAGAGTCAGGGTAATTTCTTGACAGGTTACAAGATTTTATATTCAATTAACAGGAGTTCACTCTATAGACTATATTCAATTAACAGGTCAAATTTGGCCTGGAGGTATGGTAAATGGTTTTGTGTAGGCAAATTATATTCAATTAACAGGATTATTCAGTTAAGAGATACCCAATTAAGTGGGCTCCACTGTACTCTTGTAACAATGTAATTTGTAAGGAAGACAAGCATGCTGATAATTTTGATCGAGCCCAAAATGCATAGGCAACTATTCTTTAATTTCTGTGACAGGATTCCGCTAAAAGAAGACATTTATTTGTTATCATCTATTCTGGAAAATAAAGTTACCTGATATTGAATTGAATCTTAAAAGCTTTCCAGGGTCCTATTCCTTGCACATAAATACATATGAAAGCACCTGTTCAAATTTTACAAAAAGAGTAATGCGAAGTGTGGCACATGCCCCCGGCGGTGTCATAATGCCATGGCAGTCATATTGAATTGGCTAGCTGGACCAAAATTGAAAGGAAGCCTTGTCTAGTCTAGAGATGAGCGATTTTTCGATTTTATCGAATGATTCGATTTTTTAAAAGAAAATCGAAAAACCGTATTGAGTGCTCACAAAAATCGAAAATCAAGATTTATTTAGGTCCCCACAACCAACAACCCGCAAATACACAAGTCCAGTGGATTTTGTACCCAGACATTTGACCGTTTTGTATACACTAAATTCTATGCGTTTAACACTCATAACTTAAAAGTTTTGAACCCATGTTATTAGGATTTAAATGTTAAAAAAGACATGAATAAAACTACAAGTTCAAGTTCAAAATGACCAGAGTCTAAGACTATCGGGCACACATTTGCCAAGTGAACACGGCGACCACGTGTTATAATTATTGACAGTGCTTTTGTTGTCTGTAAAAATGCATTCGTAAAACAGGACACACAATATTTTACTCTCAGCCCCCTCCTTCCTCCCTACCCCAGAAATCGATCTGAACTTGATTTAACGAAAGAGGTGCACTGGTGCAGTGCTTGCACTCTCTTTTGACTCTCGACTATGAAACATAAACAGTATTTCTGTGGCACTCAATGCAGGACATGCATTGACAGCATTGCGTCCTTGACACATTTATTAGTTGAATTTAGCTCCCTTGATATGCACCACTTACTCAGCTTCACAGCTGTTTGACTGCTGGTTTGTTGTTTGTTTGTTAGTGGTTAACGTCACATATTTATGCACCGTGGCGAATCGTGACACAACATGGAGATGAAATCAAGTTTTGTCAATCATTGATCCACATATTGTCCTTTTTAGAGGACTTTCACCCCAAGCATTGGTGACTGGATCCTATTTTACTAGTAAAGCGGAACTGGTTCACTGGCATAGTAAACAAGTGCTGCTTACTTCCCGGGGTTCCCACGGGGATTGACTGCTGGTAATTTCAGGTGTTTTAAATGAATCATTGAACTTTCGGCGTTCTGTCGACTCATTGTCACATCTTGTGCATTAGAAGAGCCAACAGTTTGAAGACTGATTAAAGCATTGGCTTTCTGAAATGTAAAAAAATTTATAGTAATTTATATATTTTTTATACTTACCAATGACCCAGACTTAGCTGGTGCTAACTCCAACAAAACCAGGGCCAAACACAAATTTTGCCCCCCAATCCCCAAAATTTGCATCCAAAACAAAAAGAAATCATGTCCTAAAGGACCTCCATAGTACGCCTCTACTGCGCATGCGCAGTGACGCAGTCGTCCCGAAATTGGCGCCAATTATCATTCTTACTGGCAGTGCCTGGTCAGCGCTATGTACTCAGCGGGGAGGCAAGAGTTCCCAACTCAGGGAGGGCCATCCCCGTCTGGGTCATTGGTAAGTATAAAAAATATATAAATTACTATAAATTTTTTAACATTTTTATACTGTACCAATGACCCAGACTTAGCTGAATAGTAAACAGGCTGGAGGGCCTAGGACATAGAGGAAAATCCAATAAGCTCAATTATAAATAAAGAGGCAACCCCTTAAGGAGAAAAGGAGTATTAGGCTTTACATGTATCTTTCTTATTTAATATTAAATTAGAAAGATACACTACCCTTAATAATTGAGCACAATAACATTCATGTTCTCTATTAACATCCAGTATAACCCTTATACTAATTATTTTTAAAGCAAGCCAATAAATAAAGTAGTCCAGAGAATTGAGACTCTTTATAATCATTTAAAAGTGTCCGAGTATTGTATATTAAAGCCCGTTTGACACTTGACATATACAAATGCTTCACACCGAGCTACACTTTAAAAATAAGACATGAATGAAATTAAACATTAATATTACACTTTAAAACCATCCCGGAAGCGACTCAGAAATACTGTCTTGGAGGAGGCATTCCCTTGCTTTTCACTATAAAGCAGGTGACCTAAGGGAACACCCGCCCCCCCCCCCCCTTCCCCTTGCCCTGGGTCAAATAGCCCAGAGCGAAGAGGGCAGCCGGACGGAGTCACTGCCGGAACAGAAAGCCTGCATAACTATAGTTGCAACTGTTTAGTGGACGACATTCTGAGCAACAGATAACGGACCTAAACAATGCAGGTCTCCAGATAAAAATTAGTAAATGTGGATGGCTGAGACCAATAAGCAGCCTTCATTAAATCTGTAATAGCAACACTATTAGCATAAGCCCAGGAAGTAGAAAGAGCTCTTACTTCATGAGCAGAAATCTTAAGCACAGACTGCTGAGAAGAAGATAAATCTTCATAAGCAGTACGGATAGTTAACTGAATCCATCTAGCAATAGAATGGACTGAAATGTCCTTTCTATTAGGCATCAAAGACAGAAAGAAACGTTTCCGTCCCTTTCTGATGAACTGAGATCTCTGTTTATAGATACGTAGTGCTCTAACAGGACAGAGTAAAGGCCTACGCC
Organism: Pictodentalium vernedei; assembly: GCA_031216915.1. NCBI lineage: Eukaryota > Metazoa > Mollusca > Scaphopoda > Dentaliida > Dentaliidae > Pictodentalium > Pictodentalium vernedei. The sequence continues at coordinate 730,767,194 of CM062297.1, read as the reverse complement.
CGTCTGAAGATGGAAGAGCCTTAATAACAATAGGTTCCGGATATTTATTAGGAGCCTGATTCTTAGCTAAAAAACCCACATTAGTAGTGAAGGTGATAGTGTTCCCAACACTACGATAATGAGAATCATCGACCGATAGTGCATGAAGCTCACTGACTCTTCTGGCAGAAGAGAAAGCTAAGAGAAAAGCTGTCTTATAAGATAAGAATTTGAAATCTACTGTCCCAAGAGGTTCAAATGGCTTTTCCTTCAATTTAAGGAGAACCCAAGCTAAATTCCACTTAGGAATTAATCTAAGAGTTCTAGGTCTATTTATCGAAAAGTTTCGAACCAATTTCGATAAAGAGACATTAGATCCAATTTGTAAACTATCATGATGTGCATAGGTATCAGATAACATAGATCTATAACCCTTTATAGTAACAGGCTGCAGTTTGATTTCGTCAAACAAGTATACTAGAAAGTTTGCAATGTCTGGTATAGAGGGATCAAATATATCTACAGAATGATCCCTACACCAACGACGGAAAACCTTCCACTTAGCCGCATAGTTTAGCGAAGAGGAGGTCCTCCTACAGTTAGAAATCGCGTCCACTGCTCGTCCTGTAAAGTGCTTGCCATGCAAGAAGGACCGCACAACGGAAAAACGTGAAGGTTGAGACCTTGCGGGTTGTGATGGAGTTGGCGCGATTTCCCCTGCGAAAGAAGATCCTCTCGTGGAGGAAGCTTCCGCGGTAGGTCCCACAACAGACACCTGAGTAGATTTATCCACGGTCTCTGTGGCGACAGAGATGCTACCAACAGAATCTTGCATTGAGATTGTTTTATCTTTAGCAATACTTGTTGAATTAACGGCGCTGGAGGATACGCATATCCTATCATTCCGTCCCAAGGGATCGACAGAGCGTCTACTGCAAATGCTCTTGGATCCGGACACGGGGACACATACGTCTGCAACTGATTGTTGAGATGTGTCGCAAATAAGTCTATCATTGGCCGTTCCCATTGGTAGCAAATCTGATTGAATACTTGTTTGTTGAGAGTCCACTCCGACGGCAACAAGCGACCCTTTCGTGAAAGGGAGTCTGCTAGCACATTCAGACGACCCGGTATGTGACGGACCGAAAGAAGAACGTGATGTTCCAACGCAAACAGAAGGATTCTTTCCGTTAGATTGAACAACGGAACTGAATGAGTGCCTCCCTGATTCCGTATATACGCCACTACTGTCGTATTGTCGGATAGGATTTGGACATGAGCATCGTGAATAATGTCCATCCAGTGACGTAACGCAAGCCAAATTGACATCATTTCCTTGATGTTTATGTGCTTGCACAGGAATTGCGGATCCCAAAGACCCTGGCATCTCGAATCCGTTGGGATTAATGATGCACCCCAACCTGTTTGACTGGCATCCGTCATAATGGTAAAACTCGGATCCGGCAACTGCAGCGGAACTCCTTGAGTTAACCACTGAATGTTTGCCCAAGTCTGAATCTCTTGTTTCACTTGATCTGACAAGAGAACGTCTACATCGAGCAAATGAATTTTCACACTCCAATTCTGAGTCAGGAAAATTTGAAGAGGACGTGTGCGTAGCCGCCCCATCGGCGGCTCCGCACAGACCTATCAGTCTCATAAATTCTCTCGCCGTGACTTTGTCTGCATGCAGACAATAGCGAGCGTAACAACTGACTAATTTTGCTCTGGTTAACGGCAGACAAACGAGATTGTTGTGCGTCTCGAAGCTCATTCCCAGATGAGTGAATGACTTGGACGGCACCAGATCCGACTTCTCCTCGTTTACTATGAAACCGAGACGTCGGAGCAATAGAAGAAGATTCTGAACATCGTTCTGAAGCGTTAACTCGTTGCCGTACCTCTGAAGAATGTCGTCCAGGTAGGCCGACGTTACCGCAGACGAATGAGCTCGGAAGTAGATCATTACCGAGTTCATTACCCGAGTGAAAGCCCAGGGTGCTAGATTCAATCCGAAGCACATGGCCCGGAACTGATACACCACTCCTAGGACTGCGAAGCGTAGATACTTTCGGAATGTCGGATGTACCATGACATGAAAGTACGCATCCTTGAGATCTATGCTCGTTGCATAATCGTTCACCCGAATACTCGCTCTGACCGATCGAATCGTCTCCATATAAAACTTCGGAGTGACGATCAGCTTGTTTATCCAGCTCAAATCTATGACTGGACGGAACGAGCCGTCTGGTTTCGGAACCAGAAACAGATGGCTGTAGAATCCCAGCGATTCCTGGTTTTCTACGACCTCTACCGCGTTCTTCATTAAAAGAGACTGCACCTCTGATAACAGAGCGTCTCTTTTCTGTGGATTTGACGGAAGATGAGTCCACTTTGGACTTCGAGTTAATGGAGGCTTTCGTTTGAAGGATATCTTTAGACCTTCCGAAGTCACTCCTCTCACCCACGGGTCGTCCGTAATCGACGCCCACTCTTGTGAAAAACTCGACAACCTTCCGCCAACCGGAACGCGATAGAGGTTTAAGCCATCACCTCCTGGACCTGCGAGGCCTGCGGTAGGAGAAACCACGTCTTCCACGACCCGCACCTCGCCTCGTCGACCTCGGGGCGTCCGACCGATTGTCCCGTCCTGAAGGACGTCCCGAACGAGAGTCGCTATCCTGACGGTCTCTCGAATAAGACCAAGAGGACGCACCGGAACCTCTATAGGAACCTCTCTTGGGCGCATTAGACCCAGAAGTGCCCGCCTTATTCGTGTCTGCTGTATCCGACCTTTTAGGAGCGGATCTGAACAACAGAGAATCATTAGCTTTCTTTTTAATATTATCATAAATAGCGGAAAACTTGCCGTCAAAGAGAAGTTCTCCTGAGACCGAAGCGACTCTAAGAGAGTTCTTCACCTTAGAATCCACTAGTGTGGATGTAGCCAGGGCTGCGTCACGTCTAACCAACTCCAGATTTGCCACTGAAAGGGCGGAGTTACACGTGGAATAAGCTACTGCCCTTGAAAGAAGTCTTAAAGAGGATTGTATATCCTGAAACTCTTCCCCTTGAAGGCGCAGTGATAACGCCTTAGTAAGGTGATCTGCGTAAGATAAGGCATCTAAATTGGCTCTGTTAGACGCAATAGCTGTTTCCAACACCGCGGTTGGAATAGAAGCTGACGACGGTAATGATAGCTCTAAGTCTTCCGCCTCGTCGTCCATACGCAGAGGAACTCTCGGTATACCCTGACCTGCCGTTTCGAATTTATTCCTTGCATTAATGAAAGGCAGGTTGAGAGTATTTGCGGACAAGAAACCTGCTTTCCCCGTCCTGGAAGCAAGTTTAAATATAGCGTCGTTCAATAATTCAAATGTTCTTGCAACATTATTGGACTGCGACGGAAACTCGGGAGCGATGTCCCTGAACCGCTCAAAAAATTCAGAGTCCAATGACGCTATAATTCTCTTGTCCGGAAGCGCAGCAGTCTGGCCCGACGGAACAACTTGAGAGAGAAAGTGCCGGATGAAGTCCACGGCAGCTTTATGTTGTTCCGAAAGGGATAGCTCCAATTCATCCGTATCCCTTTCACCATCCGGTCGGACCTCCCGATGTTCCCGGTCGTCCGCCCCCGATGCTTCGGCGGAGCGTACCGACCCAGCGCCGTCGGATAATTCTCGATCCGACACCGTTTCTGTCGGCTGCTGGGATGCTGCGATAAGCTGTGCTATCTGCACTAGAATGTCCGACGTCGAGACCTGCGGAGGCGCGGTCTTTCGCTGCTTCGCCGAGGGCAGCTCCGCATCAGATGGCTCCCGCATACTTTTCCTATGCGAACGTCCGGAGTCCACCGGTCTCGAATCCCTGGCTGCCGGATGGTGTGACCTGGTCGCCGAAGAATCCTTCACCGGCGAAGCTGGCAAAATATCGGAGGTCACGCAGCCAAGGTGCGGTCGTGTGCGCCGACGAGAAGAGGAAGCCTTAACAGTCTCTGCGGACTGCTTATACAACGGAGCGTCCCGAGCGACGGACGTATGCTCCGCTAAAGACACATTTTGTACCACAACATCTGGTCCCAGATGTTGTTGTACGAGAGAGGGGCCTCTCTCGCTCGCGGCCCAGCTGGACCTGGACGAGCTAGGAACCGGACTAAAAGGCTTCCTCCGTTCTCGTTTACTATCCGCCGTCACTGGGTGTGCATCTATTATGTTTATAGTGCTCGCATCACCCAAAATTTCCTCTTGGACCGCATCGGACGAACCCGGCTGCCGAACCAATCGGTGAATGGACGCTACACCGGGCGAGCTAGCGGACGACATTTGTCTAATCTCCATGAGCACTTTTGCCGCTAGCTCTGAATTTATTTGTGACGACGGACGCACACTTGAAGAAGATAACATGGAAACATCACCCTGTTCTGGTTCCTCTGAAATAGAAACTGAGAGAGTAGAGTGACCTTGTGGAGAAAGAGCCGGCATCGCTCTTTCTCCAGAAACAACATATCGTGACACACGTTTCCAATGTTTCTCATCCCAATGTTCACATATAGGACAGGGATTAATGCGAGAACACTGACTACAATTAATACAATGATCATGAAAGTCAGAGGAAGATTTCTTCCTATTACAATTTGAACAATGTCCCTTCATTGTGAAAGAACAACAATAAGTCCTAGTTACTCGCAAAAACCCCTGACACAAAGATACATAATAACATGATCCATTAATAAATGAAAAAACAATTGCAAAACAAAATAATTTTGAAAAAATATTTTTTCAGAGAAGCCCAAGTTGCTGAAAAGTAACGTTGAGCCCCGATGGATCCGATGGCAAAGTGTGGTCAAAAATTTTAAATTTATATAAAATAATTAATGAGACACTTTCGGATAATATAAATGTATCTTATAATGAGATAAACTACTACAAAGGCAAACAGCCCCCCTCAAAAAAGGCTGTTGCCAATGAAAACAAACAGTGTAAACACACTAGAAAACATGACTCCAGGCACTGAAAAAACTGGCCCGGAATCAGTCATCAATTACACTCTATCTGATGCAAAACAGAGACTCCCAGGGGAGAATCTGCAGAACATCAGATGGAAGATGCAGAACACAAACGTTATACACCCATGGGTGAAAACGTAACTATGGGGAAAATAACAGAAAACATTCTGTAACCAAGCAACTCTCCCAGGAAATTTTAGAAATGAAACTTCTCAAAAATATGCCAAAAGCATGGGAGAATTGCAAGGGGGGACTTTAGAAGGCTAGGGGAGAGGAAACACTGAATAAGCAGTGCAACAATTAGCAAGAATGACAACAAGAGGCCCATGCCTCGAAAATAGGCAACTTAACATAATTTCAACAAAAAATTTTAAGTACAGCCCTGATTATTTTTTGCCACTTCTTTTTTCCTCTCCTCCTTCTATCCTCCTTAGAATCACATTTTCTCCAAAAATTACGTGTCTGGCATCCTTTAAACTGAGATTTACAAGCACAAAGATCAGTGAGATGTTGACTGATGAAGGGCCAAACAGAGAAATGATAATTGGCGCCAATTTCGGGACGACTGCGTCACTGCGCATGCGCAGTAGAGGCGTACTATGGAGGTCCTTTAGGACATGATTTCTTTTTGTTTTGGATGCAAATTTTGGGGATTGGGGGGCAAAATTTGTGTTTGGCCCTGGTTTTGTTGGAGTTAGCACCAGCTAAGTCTGGGTCATTGGTACAGTATAAAAATATACTAAATCAGATGCTCCTGTATTACAGTAGTGTATTTGCGGCATTTTGCCCCCCCCCCCCCCCCCTCCCAAAATGGCTCAAATTCAATGTCCAAGAGTGGGAGGGTGGGTGTGCATTTCGGTGGCCATTCAGAATTGAATGTAAGAGGCCTGCGCAAAGGCTGTGAACAGTGGGGAGGTGTAGACCACTGGAAGGAAGTACATGGAGGGAAGAAGTCCAAGGAAATACAACAATAGATCAGTCCAAAACTGGGCAAAGTCTGGAATAGGGGGCGGTGTGCTGTTCATCTCTAAGGATACCTTGCGGCGCTAGTCTGAGGTTGCAGTGGTGGCGGGTCGTGCTCATAGGTCATAGTGGCGAGCTAGCGACACACATTTGGCGCCGGGAACAGGCCATCAGAATCCCGGGTAGTAGCCTTTCAAAGTTGTACAAAGAGTTGTATATGTAACCAGAATATATGCCAGATGGCGGAACTGTAACCTGGTCTTGTTTTTATTGACGGAGTGTCCCCGGAGAGCTGAGCTCAGAATCCTCCTGAGATACAGGAGCAAAGAAAGGAATCCACTGTTGTAATCTCACTACAGAGCACCGCTCGGCGTTGTTACGCTTCGCGTAGGAGCGATCTTTTCCTGGTTACAGTTAGTTAGTCACACGATCCAAACTTACTGCTCTCCTAAACTCCTACCCTGCAGTCCCCCTCCCCATGCCTCCATCCCAGTGCCCCAGAATGCCGTTGGGAATCGTTGGGAATTTCCTCATCAAAACTTTGAAACACCATTAGTAATGATGTTTAGAAGTTTTGATAGGGCAATTCCTACCATTATTGGAAAAACCAAAAATCGATATCGAATCGAGGTTTTTTGTCTAAAAAATCAAAAGCAAAAATGGAACAGGAATTGGAAAATCGCCCATGTCTAGTCTAGTCATCCACAAGTAACCCCTAAAATTATGATTTGATCAAATATGTGGTTCTTTAGTTTAAGGCTTCCACGTTTAGACAAAATTGTAAACGTTTAAACGACTGTCTGTAAACGAAACGTAAACGTTTACACGTACTAACAATGCAAGTAGTCAATATTTGATAGAAGTGTGTAATAATACACAGTATGTCAATAAGTTCATCATATCTTTGCGTACAGGGCATACAATTTATGTTATTGAGACAGACGATTTACAGTTTGTCCAAAAACGACGTAGACGAACGATCACAGCATGCAGATGCTGAAGGCAAAGTCGCTCAGTCTATGGGGCGGAGGGGGGTGTCTGGGGGATTCTCCCCCAGGTAAATTTTGAAATTTATGGGGGTCACTGAGCTCATTCTGGTGGGTTCGTGGTGAAATTCCTTGTGTTTTTTCAAACAGTAATGTTGGAGCGTGTTGCCATGGCACACAATAATGACAATACCGGACTTGAGAGTGGAATGCAATGTCGCAAAAATAAACAAAGTCTACAAACCATGCAGGGGAATCCAAATTTTCAAACACCGCAAGTGCCAGTCTGTCTGTCAAACTCCATAAATTGATCCTAAGATCATCCCATGTGTGAATAATAAATTAATAATCCATGTCAGGTAAACGAAATCATCGAGAACAATTGTGTATCACTTTGGGAATATACAGGTAAATCCGAATAAACTAAAACATCCTGCACATGTTTCGAAGGAAACACCAAAGATAAGCACGTGCCATGCGGCTCACGTGACTGTGTCACATATGATATCACATGATTTGAAGATGATTTTGTTCGGTTACGGTGGTGGCGGCGCCAGACGGAACCAGTACACAGTTTTTCTGAAGCATTATCAAAATATTGCATTGCAAAGTTGGAAATTTTTTTTTTTGTTTCTTTGACTTTCTGCATTAATCTGCAATTTTGAAATTACTCTATTAAAACTTCATTCCGTGTACATGTTTACCAGAACTGTAAACGTTTAATGCCCATAAACGAAACGTTCACGTTTACACGTGTAAACGTGGAAGCCTTACTTTAGTTATTGGAGGGAAACAAAAAGTTAATAGATGGATGATAGACGGACGACATGGTGAAAACATAATGCCCCTAAGAGGGCTGAGGGCATAAAAGTTAAAAAATTTACAGTAATTTATATATTTTTTATACTTACCAATGACCCAGACTTAGCTGGTGCTAACTCTGAAATTCTAGGGCCAAACACAAATTTTACCCCCCAATCCCCAAAATTTGCATCTAAAACCGAAAGTTAAAAAATTTGTAGTAATTTCTATATTTTTTATACTTACCAATGACCCAGACATAGCTGGTGCTAACTCTTAAAATATAGGGCCAAACACAAATTTTGCCCCCCAATCCCCAAAATTTGCATCTAAAACCAAAGAAAACATGTCCTGAAAGGCCCTCCACACTTCGCCCCTACTGCGCATGCGCAGTGTCAAGGACGTTCCGAAATTGGCGCCATTAATCATTCTAATAACCAGTGCCTGGTAAGCGCTATGTACTCAGCGGGGAGGCAAGAGTTCCCAACTCCTGGGAGGGCCATCCCCGTCTGGGTCATTGGTAAGTATAAAAAATATAGAAATTACTATAAATTTTTTAACATTTTTATACTGTACCAATGACCCAGACACAGCTGAATAGTAAAAAGGCTGGAGGGCCAAGGACATAGAGCAAAATGGAATACGCTCAATAAAATAAAATAGAGTCATCCCCTGTAGGGAAAAAGAAGTAATAGGCATTACATGTATCTTTCTTATTTATGATAAATTAGAAAGATACAACACCTTCCAAAATTGAGCTTCATACATCCATGTACTCTATTAATATCCAATATAATCCTTATACTAATAATTTTTAAAGTAAGCCAATAAATAAAGTAAGTCTAGAGAATAGAGACTCTTATACTCCTAAAAGTGTCTGAGGATTGCATAATCATGTCCGTTGACATATCCAATATTCAAAAGCTATACTTTAAAAACTAAGACTTGAATGAATTTTAAAAACCTAAACTTCTCACTAAACAACCATCCCAATAACAGCTCAGAATTACTAACTCCGGAGGAGGTATCCCCTTGTTTTCAAAGTAAAACAGGTGACCCAAGGGAACACCCTCCCCCCCCCCCCCTTTTTCTTGCCCTGGGTCAAATAGCCCAGAGCGAAGAGGGCAGCAGAACGGAGACACTGCCGAAACAGACAGCCTACCTAGCTATAGTAGCAACTGTTAAGTGAATGACATTCTGAGCAGTAGATAATAGACCTAACAATAGAGGCCTCCAGAAATGGACTCGATATTTCTGAGATAAAATTCATGAATGTGGATGGCTGAGCGCAATGAGCGACCTTCAAAAATCTATAATAGCGACACTATTAATGTAAGCCCAAGAAGTAGAAGAACTCTTACTTCATGAGCCGAAATCTTAAGCACAACTGCTAAGTCAATGATATACCATAAGCAGTACCGATAGTTAATAGAATCCATTAACAATAAAATGGAGCGTAACGTCCTTCTACTAGGCATCAAAGACAGAAGAAGCTTACGCCCATAGTAATAAACAGATATCTGTTTATAAATACATAAACTGTACCCGGAAAGAGTAAAGGCCCATGCCCATACAAAGACGGAAGGACCTTAAAATAATAGGTTCCGGATAATAGGAGCCTAACTCTTCTGCAAAAATCCAACCTAAACAGTAACGGAAGTAGTGATTCCGAAACTACGAAAGTGAAAATCATCCATCGATAGTGCATGAAACTCACTGACTCTACAGTAAAAGAGAAACCAACAGAATTACTGTCTAAAAGGTCAGAATTTGAAAACTACTGTTTCCAGAGGCTCAAATGATTACTTAGCTAAATAAGAACCAAAGTTAAAATCCATATAGGAATTTAATCTAAAGATTCTAAGTCTATTTATCAAAAAGTTACTAACTGACTTAGATAAAGAGACAAAAGACTCAATTGTAAACTATCGTAGAGTGCATAGGTATGAGGTAACATAAACCTATAACCTAAATAATAACAGGCTGCAGTAGATCTTGTGAAACAAGTATACTAAAAAGTTAAAAAATTTATAGTAATTTATATATTTTTTATACTTACCAATGACCCAGACATAGCTGGTGCTAACTCTTAAAATATAGGGCCAAACACAAATTTTGCCCCCCAATCCCCAAAATTTGCATCTAAAACTAAAGAAAAACATGTCCTGAGAGGCCCTCCACACTTCGCCCCTACTGCGCATGCGCAGTGTCAAGGACGTTCCGAAATTGGCGCCATTTATCATTCTAATAACCAGTGCCTGGTAAGCGCTATGTACTCAGCGGGGAGGCAAGAGTTCCCAACTCCTGGGAGGGCCATCCCCGTCTGGGTCATTGGTAAGTATAAAAAATATATAAATTACTATAAATTTTTTAACATTTTTATACTGTACCAATGACCCAGACATAGCTGAATAGTAAAAAGGCTGGAGGGCCAAGGACATAGAGCAAAATGGAATACGCTCAATAAAATAAAATAGAGTCATCCCCTGTAGGGAAAAGAAGTAATAGGCCTTACATGTATCTTTCTTATTTATGATAAATTAGAAAGATACAATACCTTCCAAAAATTGAGCTTCATACATCCATGTACTCTATTAATATCCAATAATCCTTATACTAATAATTTTTAAAGTAAGCCAATAATAAAGTAAGTCTAGAGAATAGAGACTCTTATACTCCTAAAAGTGTGTGAGAATTGCATAATCATGTCCGTTGACATATGCAATATTCAAAGGCTATACTTTAAAAACTAAGACTTGAATGAATTTTATAAACTTAAACTTCTCACTAAACAACCATCCCAATAACAGCTCAGAATTACTAACTCCGGAGGAGGTATCCCCTTGTTTTCATAGTAAAAACAGGTGACCCAAGGGAACACCCTCCCCCCCCCCCTTTTTCTTGCCCTGGGTCAAATAGCCCAGAGCGAAGAGGGCAGCCGAACGGAGACACTGCCGAACAGACAGCCTACCTAGCTATAGTAGCAACTGTTAAGTGAATGACATTCTGAGCAGTAGATAATAGACCTAACAATAGAGGCCTCCAGAAATGGACTCGATATTTCTGAGATAAAATTCATGAATGGATGGCTGAGCGCAATGAGCAGCCTTCAAAAATCTATAATAGCAACACTATTAAAGTAAGCCCAAGAAGTAGAAGAACTCTTACTTCATGAGCCGAAATCTTAAGCACAACTGCTAAGCCAATGATATACCATAAGCAGTACGCTAGTTAATAGAATCCAACAAAATGGAGCGTAACGTCCTTCTACTAGACATCAAAGACAGAAGAAGCTTACGCCCTTGTAATAAACAGATATCTGTTTATAAATACATAAACTGTACCCGGAAAGAGTAAAGGCCTATGCCCATACGAAGACGGAAGGACCTTAAAATAACAGGTTCCGGATAATAGGAGCCTAACTCTTATGCAACAATCCAACCTAAATAGTAACGGAAGTATTGATTCCGAAACTATGAAAGTGAAAATCATCCATCGATAGTGCATGAAACTCACTGACTCTACAGTAAAAGAGAAACCAACAGAATTACTGTCTAAAAGGTCAGAATTTGAAAACTACTGTTTCCAGAGGCTCAAATGATTACTTAGCTAAATAAGAACCTGAAGTTAAAATCCATATAGGAATTTAATCTAAAGATTCTAAGTCTATTTATCAAAAAGTTACTAATTGACTTAGATAAAGAGACAAAAGACTCAATTGTAAAGTATCGTAGAGTGCATAGGTATGAGGTAACATAAACCTATAACCTAAATAACAACAGGCTGCAGTAGATCTTGTGAAACAAGTATACTAAAAAAAAGCAATGAGTAGTATGGAGGGATCAACCATATGAACATAATGATCCCTACACCACGACGGAAGAGCCTCCACTCTAGTCGCATAGAATAGCGAAGAAGAGGATCTCCTATAGTAAGAAATCGCGTCCAAAGCTCGTCCAGTACAGTGCTTACAATGCAATACGGACCACACAACGGAATACATGAAGGTTGCGACCTTGCTGGTTGTGATAAAGATGACACGATTTACCCAGTGAAAAAAGATCCTCACATAGAGGAAGATTTCACGTTAAGATCCACAGTAGACAAGAGAGTAAATTACTCATGATCTCTGTGAAGATAGAGATGCTATCAACAGAAATGTATTGTGGTTGTTTATTTTAGCAATACCTGCTAAAAACAACAGCGCCGGAGGATACGCGTATCCTATCATTCCGTCCTATAGATCAATAGAGCGTTAACAGTATTAGCTCAGAGATCTGGACAAGCCAACACATACGTCTGCAATTGATTAGCCAGCTGTGTCATAAATAAAACATCATTGGGCGCTCCCAAAGATAGCAAATCTGATTAAATACTTGTTTGTTGAGAGTCCATTCTGACAGCAACAAGCGACCCGTAAGAGAACGGGAGTCCGATAAAACAATCAGACGACCCGGAATATGACGGACCAAAACTGAACTTGGTGTACTATAACCAACAGACGGATTCTTTCCATTAAATTGAATAACGGAAACGAAAGAGTGCCTCCCTGGTTCCGGAGATACGCCACTACTGTCGAATTAAAGGACAGGAATTTGGGCATGCGTTTCTGAATAATGTTCATGCAATGACATAAAGCAAGCCTAAAAAACATTATTCCGCGGAAGTTAACTGATAGCTAAAAGACTGCGGAACCCAAAGACCCCGGCACTTCGAATCCGTAGGGATCAGAATATATCCCAATCTGTTTGACTGGCAACCGTCATAACAGCCACACTCGGGTCCGGCAACTGCGGCGGCACTCTCTGAGTCAACCACCGAATGTTTGCCCCAGTCTGAATCTCTTGTAACACTAGATAGACAAGAGAATGTATAAATCAAGCAATTCATGGATTGCCGGAAGTTGCCGTCGAAGAGAAGCTCCTCCGAGAACGAAGCGACTCTGAGAGAGTTCTTAACCTACTATCCACGCGTGGATGTAGCTAGGGCTGCATCACGTCTAACCAACTCCAATCAGCCACTGAAGGGCGGAGTTATACGTGAACAAACTACTGCCCTCAAAAGAAATTACATTGAGAATAATATCCCGTAAATCTTTTCTTGAAGACGTAATGATAACGCCTCAGTAAGGCGGATTACGTATAATAAAGCGTCTAAGTTAAGTCTACTATACATAATGTCGTTCCCAACATTGAAATTGGAAAAGACATAAACGGTGAAAAAGAATATATGCAGTCTTTAATCACACCGTCTAGACGCATATGAACTCTCGGTATGCCCTGCTCTGCCAAAATAAACTATATGTAAAAAAGATAAAATGGCAGAAATGAGCCACGCGGACAAGAAACTAAACTATCATGCTTAGTAGCAGGCTTGTATATATATATAAATATATAGCGTCGAAAAATAAAACACATGTTGTAATTACAATATTGGACTGCGTCGGTAAGTCAGGGACAAAGTCCCTGTACTGATCGAAAAATCCGAGTCCAATGACGCTATAAGTCTCTTATCCAAGATCGCAGCAATGAAGTCCGAAAAACAATCACTGGAAGAAATGCCAGAAGATATGAAAGGCATCTTCCGATACTACTAAAGGGAAAACTCGAAATCTTTCGAATCCCTTTCGCCATCCTGTCGGACCCTATAAAGCGTTCGGTCGTCCGTAGCTTGATGCAACCGCGGACCGCACCGACCCAGCGCCGTCGGATAATTCCTGATTCGACCGAGAAACCGTCAATTGCTGGGATGCTGCGAAACAACTGTGCTAACTCGGATAGCACGTCCGTCACTGAGGCCTGAGGAGCAGCGGTCTTACGATGCATTGCCGCAGGAAGCTCCGAGATCGTTACCGCGTGCATACTTCCAATATGCGAGCGAACGGAGTGTATAGGCCTCGTGTCCCTTGGCTACCGGATGGCGCGACCTATTCGCTGTGGAATCACTGAATGCCGAAACTGATCGGATACTCGAGGTCACGTAGCCAATGTGCGGTCGTGTGCCCTGCTGTGAGGATGAGGAAGCATTAAAGACAGTCTCTCGGACTGTCAATATAACGGAGCGTCCCGAGCAACGGACATATGCTCCGAATGTAAAATATCTGAACCACAACATGCGGTCCCCTATGTTGTTGGCTTCCTCCGATCTGTCCTCAATCTGCCGTCACTGGGTGAGTACTAAAGTAAATAAAGTGCTCGCATCACCCAAATCTCCTTCCTAGACCGCAACGGACGAACCCGGCAGCCGAACCATTCGATGAATGTACGCTACACCGGGTGAGCTAGCGAATGTCACTCCGTAAGCGATAGACATATTCCATGAGCACTTATTGCCGCTAACTCTTCATTAACTATGACGACAGAGGCACACTTTTGAAAGACATCACCATAATTCTTCGAACAAGAAACTAGAAATGCTTGGATAGCAAGCATAAAATAATAATATATATAGCGTCGTTCAATAATTCGAAAGTTTGTGTGACATTATTGGACTATGTCGGAACTGAGGGACGATGTCCCTGAACCGAACCAAAAATTTCTAAGTCCACCGACGCTATCAGTTTCTTATCCGGCATCGCAGCATATGTTGTTCCGAAAGGGAAAGCTTGAAATCCACCGAATCCCTTTCGGTATCCCGTCGGACTGGATGAAACTTTCGGACGTCCGTACCCGCTTCCGCGGAGCGTCCCGACCCAGCATCGTCGGATAAAATATATGCGACAGATTCAGTTGATGCTGGGATGCTGCGATAAACTGTGCTATTAAGGAAAGCACGTCCGTTCCCGAGGCCTGTGCAGTAGCGGACTTACGATGCATTGCCGCTGGAAGCTCCGTGTACGTTGACTCCCGCATACTTCCTATGCGAACGACCGGAGTCTGCAGGCCTCGGGTCCCCGGCTACCGACCCAGCGCTGTCGGATAATTCTCGATCCGACACCGTTTCTGTCGGCTGCTGGGATGCTGCGATAAGCTGTGCTATGTGCACAAGAATGTCCGGCGTCGAGACCTGCGGAGGCGCAGTCTATCGCTGCTTCGCCGAGGGCAGCTCCGCATCAGATGGCTCCCGCATACTTTTCCTATGCGAACGTCCGGAGTCCATCGGTCTCGAATCCCTGGCTGCCGGATGGTGTGACCTGGTCGCCGAAGAATCCTTGATCGGCGAAGCTGGTAATATATATCGGCGGTCACGCAGCCAAGGTGCGGTCGTGTGCGCTGACGAGAAGAGGAAGCCTTAGCAGTCTCAGCGGACTGCCTATACAACGGAGCGTCCCGAGCGACGGACGTATGCTCCGCTAACGACACATTTGTACCACAACATCTGGGGCCAGATGTTGTTGAACGAGAGAGGGGCCTCTCTCGCTTGCCGTCCGGATGGACCGGAACGAGCTATGAACCGGACTAAAAGGCTTCCTCCGTTCTCCCTCCGATCCGCCGTCACTGGGTGTGCATTAAGTTAATTTTATAGTGCTCGCATCACCCCAAAATTCCTTCTAGACCGCAACGGACGAACCCGGCTGCCGAACCATTCGGTGAATGGACGCTACACCGGGCGAGCTAGCGGACGTCAAAGGCCGTCGAACCTACTAGGGTCCTCTTAGGCAATTGGCGTATTTACATGAGCACTTTTCCGCTAGCCCTTCATTAATTGTGACGACGGAGGCACACTGTTGGAAGACATCACAGATACATCACCCTAATCTTGATCGTCTGAAATAGAAATTGATAAAGTAGAGTGACCCTGAGGGGAAAGGACCGGAGTGTCCAAATCCCCAACAACATACCGTGACATACGCTTCCCATATTGTCATCGAAATCATACGATACAGAACCGGAGTTAATGCGAGTACACTGACCACATATAGAATGATAATAAGGTCAGAGGAAGACTTCCTCTTAAAACAATTGATAAATATCCTTTCAATGTGAAAAGAAAACAAGTCCTGGTACTCGCACTAATCCCTGGCAATCAAAATACATAATAATAATATGATCCATTAATATAGAAAAAATAAATGAAATCAAAATATTTTGAAAAAATATTTTTTCAGAACAGCCCAAGTTTCTGAAAAGTAACGTTGAGCCCCAATGGATCCCAAGCCTAAGTGTGGACAAAAATTTTAAAAATATTTTAAACAATTTATTCAACACTTACGAACAATAATAATGTATCTAGTTATGATTGAAATAACATAAAGATATTATTATTTAGAAATCCCCCCCTCACACAGAGGGCTGTTGTAAATGTAAACAATGAGTGTAAAAACACTAAAATAAGACTCCAGGCACCCAGGCCCGAAATCAGTTACCAAAAATACACCATCTGATGCAAAACAGAGACTTCCAGGGAAGAAACTGCAGAACATCAGATGGTAGATGCAGAACACAACGCCTAACCACCCGTAGGTGAAGACGTAAACATGGGGAAAGAACAGAATTCATTCTGTTATTCAGCTAAACTCCCAAGAAAATTTTAGTAATAATAATTACAGAAATTATGCCAAAAGCATGGGAGAATAGCAAGGGGGACTTAAAGGACAGGGAGAGAGGAAAAACACTTGAAAAAACAGTGTAATTAAATAATCAGAATGACAACAAAATGGCTGCTGCCTTGAAAATAGGTAACTTAACATAATTTCATTAAAAAATTTTAAGTTACAGCCCTGATAATATTCTGTCACACATTCTTTTCCTCTCCTCCTTTTCTATCCTCCTTAGAATCACCATTTCACTAATATTTATGTGTCTGGCATCATTTAAACTGAGATTTAAAAGCACAAAGATCAGTCAGATGTTAACTGATGAAGGGCCAAACTTAGAAATGATAAATGGCGCCAATTTCGGAACGTCCTTGACACTGCGCATGCGCAGTAGGGGCGAAGTGTGGAGGGCCTCTCAGGACATGTTTTTCTTTAGTTTTAGATGCAAATTTTGGGGATTGGGGGGCAAAATTTGTGTTTGGCCCTATATTTTAAGAGTTAGCACCAGCTATGTCTGGGTCATTGGTACAGTATAAAAATATTGCAATGAGTAGTATGGAGGGATCAACAATATGAACATAATGATCCCTACACCAACGACGGAAGAGCCTCCACTTTAGCCGCATAGAATAGCGAAGAAGAGGATCTCCTATAGTAAGAAATCGCGTCCAAAGCTCGTCCAGTACAGTGCTTACAATGCAATACGGACCACACAACGGAATACATGAAGGTTGCAACCTTGCGGGTTGTGATAAAGATGACACGATTTACCCAGTGAAAAAAGATCCTCACATAGAGGAAGATTTCACGTTAAGACCCACAGTAGACAAGAGAGTAAATTACCCATGATCTCTGTGAAGATAGAGATGCTATCAACAGAAATGTATTGTGGTTGTTTATCTTAGCAATACCTGCTGAAACAACAGCGCCGGAGGATACGCGTATCCTATCATTCCGTCCTATAGATCAATAGAGCGTTAACAACATTAGCTCAGAGATCTGGACAAGCCAACACATACGTCTGCAATTGATTAGCAAGCTGTGTCGTAAATAAATCATCATTGGGCGCTCCCATAGATAGCAAATCTGATTGAATACTTGTTTGTTGAGAGTCCATTCTGACAGCAACAAGCGACCCGTAAGAGAACGGGAGTCCGGTAAAACAATCAGACGACCCGGAATATGACGGACTAAAACAGAACTTGGTGTACTATAACCAACAGACGGATCTTTCCATTAAATTGAATAACGGAAACGAAAGAGTGCCTCCCTGGTTCCGGAGATACGCCACTACTGTCGAATTAAAGGACAGGATTTGGGCATGCGTTTCTGAATAATGTTCATGCAATGACATAAAGCAAGCCTAAAAAACATTATTCCGCGGAAGAAAACTGATTGCTAAGAGACTGCGGAACCCAAAGACCCTGGCACTTCGAATCCGTAGGGATCAGTATTATATCCCAATCTGTTTGACTGGCAACTGTCATAACAGCCACACTCGGGTCCGGCAACTGCGGTGGCACTCTCTGAGTCAACCACCGAATGTTTGCCCCAGTCTGAATCTCTTGTAACACTAGATAGACAAGAGAATGTGTAAATCGAGCAATTCATGGATTGCCGAAAAGTTGCCGTCGAAGAGAGGCTCCTCCGAGAACGAAGCGACTCTGAGAGAGTTCTTAACCTTACTATCCACGCGTGTGGATGTAGCTAGGGCTGCGTCACGTCTAACCAACTCCAATCAGCCACTGAAGGGTGGAGTTATACGTGAACAAACTACTGCCCTCAAAAGAAATTACATTGAGAATAATATCCCGTAAATCTTTTCTTGAAGACGTAATGATAACGCCTCAGTAAGGCGGATTACGTATGATAAAGCGTCTAAGTTAAGTCTACTATACATCATGTCGTTTCCAACATTGAAATTGGAAAAGACATAAACGGCGAAAAAGAATATATGCAGTCTTTAACCACACCGTCTAGACGCATATGAACTCTCGGTATGCCCTGCTCTGCCAAAATAAACTATTCGTATAAATGATAAAATGGCAGAAATGAGCAACGCGGACAAGAAACTAAACTATCATGCTTCGTAGCAGGCTTGTATATATATATATATATATATAGCGTCGAAAAATAAAACACATGTTGTAATGACAATATTGGACTGCGTCAGTAAGTCAGGGACAATGTCCCTGAACCGATCGAAAAATCCGAGTCCAATGACGCTATAAGTCTCTTATCCAAGATCGCAGCAATGAAGTCCGAAATAACAATCACTGGAAGATAATGCCAGAAGATATGAAAGGCAGCTTCCGATACTACTAAAGGGAAAACTCGAAATCTTTCGAATCCCTTTCGCCATCCTGTCGGACCCTATAAAGCGTTCGGTCGTCCGTACCTGATGCAACCGCGGACCGCACCGACCCAGCGCCGTCGGATAATTCCTGATTCGACCGAGAAACTGTCAATTGCTGGGATGCTGCGAAACAACTGTGCTAACTCAGATAGCACGTCCGTCACTGAGGCCTGAGGAGAAGCGGTCTTACGATGCATTGCCGCTGGAAGCTCCGTGATCGTTACCCCGTGCATACTACCAATATGCGAGCGAACGGAGTGTATAGACCTCGTGTCCCTTGGCTACCGGATGGCGCGACCTATTCGCCGTGGAATCAGTGAATGATGAAATGATCGGATACTCGAGGTCACGTAGCCAATGTGCGGTCGTGTGCCCTGCTGTGAGGATGAGGAAGCATTAAGGACAGTCTCTCGGACTGTCAATATAACGGAGCGTCCCAACCGACGGACATATGCTCCGAATGTAAAATATCTGAACCACAACATGCGGTCCCCTATGTTGTTGGACGAGAGAGGGACCTCTCTCGCTCACAGCCCGGACGGACCTGGACAAGCCAGGAACCGGACTAACAGGCTTCCTCCGATCTGTCCTCAACCTGCCGTCACTGGGTGAGTACTAAAGTAATTAAAGTGCTCGCATCACCCAAATCTCCTTCCTAGACCGCAACGGACGAACCCGGCAGCCGAACCATTCGATGAATGTACGCTACACCGGGTGAGCTAGCGAATGTCACTCCGTAGGCGATAGACATATTCCATGAGCACTTATTGCCGCTAGCTCTTCATTAACTATGACGACAGAGGCACACTTTTGAAAGACATCTGCGTAACTCTGCGAACAAGAAACCAGAAATGCTTGGTTATAGCAAGCATAAAATAATAATATATATATAGCGTCGTTCAATAATTCAAAAGTTTGTGTGACATTATTGGACTATGTCGGAACTGAGGGACGATGTCCCTGAACCGAACCAAAAATTTCTAAGTCCACCGACGCTATCAGTTTCTTATCCGGCATCGCAGCATTCTGGTCCGACGAAAGAAGCTGTAGAAGACCAAGTCAGATGACATACACAACAGCATATGTTGTTCCGAAAGGGAAAGCTCGAAATCCTCCAAATCCCTTTCGGTATCCCGTCGGACCGGATGAAACTTTCGGACGTCCGTACCCGCTTCCGCGGAGCGTCCCGACCCAGCATCGTCGGATAAAATATATGCGACAGATTCAGTTGATGCTGGGATGCTGCGATAAACTGTGCTATTAAGGAAAGTACGTCCGTTCCCGAGGCCTGTGCAGTAGCGGTCTTACGATGCATTGCCTATGCGAACATCCGGAGTCTGCAGGCCTCGTGTCCCTGGCTACCTGGCTACCGGATGGTGTGACCTGGTCACCGAAGAATCCTTGATCGGCGAAGCTGGTAATATATCGGCGGTCACGCAGCCAAGGTGCGGTCGTGTGCGCTGACGAGAAGAGGAAGCCTTAGCAGTCTCCGCGGACTGCCTATACAACGGAGCGTCCCGAGCGACGGACGTATGCTCCGCTTGCGAAACATTTTGTACCACAACATCTGGGGCCAGATGTTGTTGAACGAGAGAGGGGCCTCTCTCGCTTGCCGCCCGGATGGACCGGAACGAGCTATGAACCGGACTAAAAGGCTTCCTCCATTCTCCCTCCGATCCGCCGTCACTGGGTGTGCATTAGGTTAATTTATAGTGCTCGCATCACCCCAAAATTCCTTCTAGACCGCAACGGACGAACCCGGCTGCCGAACCATTCGGTGAATGGACGCTACACCGGGCGAGCTAGCGGACGTCAAAGGCCGTCGAACCTACTAGGGTCCTCTTAGGCAATTGGCGTATTTACATGAGCACTTTTCCGCTAGCCCTTCATTAATTGTGACGACGGAGGCACACTGTTGGAAGACATCACAGATACATCACCCTAATCTTGATTGTCTGAAATAGAAATTGATAAAGTAGAGTGACCCTGCGGGGATAGGACTGGAGTGTCCAAATCCCCAATAACATACCGTGACATACGCTTCCCATATTGTCATCGAAATCATACGATACAGAACAGGAGTTAATGCGAGTACACTGACCACATATAGAATGATTATAAAGTCAGAGGAAGACTTCCTCTTAATACAATTGATCAATATCCTTTCAATGTGAAAAGAAAACAAGTCCTGGTACTCGCACTAACCCCTGGCAATCAAAATACATAATAATAATATGATCCATTAATATAGAAAAAATAATTGAAATCAAAATATTTTGAAAAAATATTTTTTCAGAACAGCCCAAGTTTCTGAAAAGTAACGTTGAGCCCCAATGGATCCCAAGCCTAAGTGTGGACAAAAATTTTAAAAATATTTTAAACAATTTATTCAACACTTACGAACAATAATAATGTATCTAGTTATGATTAAAATAACATCAAGATATTATTTTCCAGAAATCCCCCCCTCACACAGAGGGCTGTTGTAAATGTAAACAATGAGTGTAAAAACACTAAAATAAGACTCCAGGCACCCAGGCCCGAAATCAGTTACCAAAAATACACTATCTGATGCAAAACAGAGACTTCCAGGGAAGAAACTGCAGAACATCAGATGGTAGATGCAGAACACAACGCCTAACCACCCGTAGGTGAAGACGTAAACATGGGGAAAAGAACAGAATTCATTCTGTTATTCAGCTAAAACTCCCAAGAAAATTTAGTAATAATAATTACAAAAACTATGCCAAAAGCATGGGAGAATAGCAAGGGGGGACTTAAAGGACAGGGAGAGAGGAAAACACTTAAAAAACAGTGTAACTAAATAATCAGAATGACAACAAAATGGCTGCTGCCTCGAAAATAGGTAACTTAACATAATTTCATTAAAAAATTTTAAGTTACAGCCCTGATAATATTCTGTCACACATTTTTTTCCTCTCCTCCTTCTCTATCCTCCTTAGAATCACCATTTCACTAATATTTATGTGTCTGGCATCATTTAAACTGAGATTTATAAGCACAAAGATCAGTCAGATGTTAACTGATGAAGGGCCAAACTTAGAATGATTAATGGCGCCAATTTCGGAACGTCCTTGACACTGCGCATGCGCAGTAGGGGCGAAGTGTGGAGGGCCTTTCAGGACATGTTTTCTTTGGTTTTAGATGCAAATTTTGGGGATTGGGGGGCAAAATTTGTGTTTGGCCCTATATTTTAAGAGTTAGCACCAGCTATGTCTGGGTCATTGGTACAGTATAAAAATATTACATGTCTTATATGGCCCTCCATACCTTTCCTCCACTGCGCATGCACAGTGTCAAGGAGGTCTCGAAACTGGCGCCAAAAGTCATTCTTACAAGCAGTGCCTGGAAAAGCATTATGTACTCAGCAGGGAGGTATGAGTTCCCAACTCATGGGAGGGCCATCCCCGTCTGGGTCATTGGTAAGTATAAAAATATATAAATTACTATAAATTTTTTAACATTTTTATACTGTACCAATGACCTAGACTTAGCTGAATAGTAACAAGAGGCCCCAGGGGGCCTGAGGGCGCTCACCTGACATGGTAGCCTAAATATCAACCCAGAGAATTGATTTCCACAAGTTGAATCTGCTCCTCCTAAGAAAAGCTGAAACCAAATATCGAAATATTCTGACCAGTGGATCTTAAAAAAGATTTTTAAAGAATATTCCTCATATTGAACTAAGTCATAATTCGGGCTCCCACAGGGAGCCCATATATGAACCCAGGGACTTGGCTTTAACAAACCTGAAACTCACACCCCTAAGGATTCCGCACACCAAATATCAAAACATTCCGACAGCTGGATCTGAAGAAGAAGATTTTTAAAGAAAATTCCTCATTTTGAACCAAGTTACAATTTGAGCTCCCACAATCAGTCCAAATATGGACCTAGGGACATGGCTTGAACAAACTTGAATCTTACCCCCCTAAGGATGCTGCATAAAAAATATCAAAAGCATTCATCTGCTGGATCTGAAGATTTTTAAAGAAAATTCCTCAATTTGAACTAAGTTGTCATTCAGGCTCCCATAGTGAGCCCAAATATGAACCAAGGGACTTGGCTTGAACAAACTTGAATCTCAGCCCCCTAAGGTTGCTCCATGCCAAATATCAAAACATTCCAACTGCTGAATCTGAAGAAGAAGATTTTTAAAGAAAAATTCCTCATATTGACTAAGTTATAATTTGGGCTCCCACAGGGAGCCCAAATATGGACCCATGGACTTGGCTTTAACACACTTGAATCCCCCCCTCCCCCCCCCCCCTCCCCCAAGGATGCTACTCACCACATATCAAACCATTCCGACTGCTGGATCTGAAGAAGAAGATTTTTTAAGAAAATTCCTCATTTCGAACAAAGTTACAATTCAAGCTCCCACAGTGAGCCCAAATATGGACCTAGGGACATGGCTTGAAAAAACTTGAATCTCACCCCCCTAAGGATGCTGCATACCAAATATCACAAGATTCTGCCTGCTGGACCTTGAGAAGAAGATTTTCAAAGAAATTTGCCTGAAATGCACTAAGTTCAAATTTGGGCTTCTATACTGAGCCCAAATATAAACCCAGGGGGCCGATTTGAACAAACTTGAATCAGATCCACCCCACAATGTTGCATACCAAATATCACAAGATGCTGCCTGCTGGATCTGGAGAAGATGTTTGAAGAAATTTGCCTGAAATGCACTAAGTTTGAATTTGGGCTTCTATAGTGAGCCCAAATATGAATCCAGGTGGCCGATTTCAACAAACTGGAATCAGATCCACCCCACAATGTTGCATACCAAATATCAAAAGATTCTGCCTGCTGGATCTGGAGAAGAAGATTTTTGAAGAAATTTGCCTGAAATGCACTAAGTTCGAATTCGAGCTTCTATAGTGAGCCCAAATATGAATCTAGGGAGCCGATTTGAACAAAATAGAATCAGATCCACCCCACAATGTTGCATACCAAATATCAAAAGATTCTGCCTGCTGGATCTGGAGAAGAAGATTTTTTAAGAAATTTGCCTGAAAAGCACTAAGTTCAAATTTGGGCTCTTATACTGAGCCCAAATATAAACCCAGGGAGCCGATTTGAACAAACTTGAATCAGATCCACCTCACAATGTTGCATACCCAATATCCAAAGATTCTGCCTGCTGGATCTTGAGAAGAAGATTTTCAAAGAAATTTGCCTGAAATGCACTAAGTTCAAATTTGGGCTCCTATACTGAGCCCAAATATAAACCCAAGGGGCCGATTTGAACAAACTTGAATCAGATTCACCCCACAATGTTGCATACCAAATATCAAAAGATTCTGCCTGCTGGATCTGGAGAAGAAGATTTTTTAAGAAATTTGCCTGAAAAGCACTAAGTTCAAATTTGGGCTCTTATACTGAGCCCAAATATAAACCCAGGGAGCCGATTTGAACAAACTTGAACCACTGAATATCTGCCCAAGTCTGAATCTGTTTCACTTGTCTTTACAAGAGGATGTCCGTAACGAGCGAAACAATCTTCACCCTCCAACTCTGTTCTTTTTGAGTCAAAAAGATTTGGAGAGGACAAGTGCGTAGCCGCCCCATTGGAATAAAATCCGCGGCAGCTCCACACAACCCTATCAGTCTGATGAATTCTCTCGTTGTAACTTTGTCTGAGTGAAGACAATAGCGAGCTTAACAACTGATTAATTTTGCTCTGGTTAACGGCAGACAAACGAGATTATTGTGCGTCTCGAAGCTCATTCCCAGGTAGGTGAATGACTTGGACGGCACCAGATCCGACTTCTCCTCGTTTATTATAAAACCGAGACGTTGAAGCAATAAGGCAGATTCTGCACATCGTTCTGAAGCGTTAACTCATTGTCGTACCTCTGAAGAATGTCGTCCAGGTAGGTCGATGTTACCGCAGACGAATGGATCTGGAGAAGAAGATTTTTTAAGAAATTTGCCTGAAAAGCACTAAGTTCAAATTTGGGCTCTTATACTGAGCCCAAATATAAACCCAGGGAGCCGATTTGAACAAACTTGAATCAGATCCACCTCACAATGTTGCATACCCAATATCCAAAGATTCTGCCTGCTGGATCTTGAGAAGAAGATTTTCAAAGAAATTTGCCTGAAATGCACTAAGTTCAAATTTGGGCTCCTATACTGAGCCCAAATATAAACCCAAGGGGCCGATTTGAACAAACTTGAATCAGATCCACCCCGCAATGTTGCATACCAAATATCAAAAGATTCTGCCTGCTGGATCTGGAGAAGAAGATTTTCAAAGAAATTTGCCTGAAATGCAGTAAGTTCAAATTTGGGCTCCTATACTGAGCCCAAATATAAACCCAGGAGGCCGATTTGAACAAACTTGAATCAGATCCACCCCACAATGCTGCATACCAAATATCAAAAGATTCTGCCTGCTGGATCTGGAGAAGAAGATTTTTTAAGAAATTTGCCTGAAATGCACTAAGTTCGAAATCGGGCTCCTATACTGAGCCCAAATATGAACCCATGGGGCCGATTTGAACAAACTTGAATCAGATCCACCCTACAATGTTGCATACCAAATATCAAAAGATTCTGCCTGCTGAATCTGGAGAAGAAGATTTTTTAATGTTTTTCCCATTGCCTACAGTGTTAAAAAGTGCTGACTCAGCACTTTTTCAAAGTCCCGAAACTGTGCCCTATGATAAAACCCGATGGCAATTTTTTTTTACCAATCCTTTCTGTTGGTCCTAAGGAAGCTGCACACCAAATAAAAATTCTCGGTGCCGTGCAGTTTTGGAGATATGGGCGTTTTAAATTTTTTCTATTTTTAGCTCCTGCAGTTCCCACGGGGCTGCAGGAAATTTTTTTTTTTGCATAAATCAAGTACTCATGACCCAATACGCCCTCACATAAAATTTGGTTGAAATCGGCTTCTCGGTTCAGAAAATAGAAATTAGGGGCGGGGCCAAAATTTTTGCCCCCCCCCCATAACAACGCCAAATATTATCCCTGAAACTTCTCTTGAACAAATCTGAGTCTACACCTCAAAAGGAAGGTGCATACCATATATCAAGTCTCTGCTACTGCTGGTTCATGAGAAGAAGATTTACAAAGATTTTGGTGCCCCTTGGGGGCGTGGCACCACCCAGGAGGAGGGGCAACTTCATTTGAACAAATCTGAATTGGCATTAGGTAATAAACATTTAGCCAACATTTGAATAAAATTGGGCTAGTGGTTTAGGAGGAGAAGTCGATAATGTAAAGTTAACGCCGGACAACGACGGACGGATAACGATCAGTAAAGCTCCCGCTGAGCTTCGCTCAGGTGAGCTAAAAAGGTTGGAGGGCCGAGGACATAAAGCAATCCAATAACTCAACTATATATATACAGAATTATCCCCTCGAGGAGAAAGGAGAAATAGGCTTTACATGTATCTTTCTATTTTGCATCAAAATGAGAAAGACACAACACCATTCTGTACTTGAGCATAATAACATCACTGATGTCTATTAACCTCCAGTATAATCCATTATGGTAATTATTTTTAAAGGAAAGCCGATAAATAAAGTAGTCCAGATAAATGAGACTCTTCATTAAAAGTGACCGCGAATTGTATATTAACATCTGCATGATATGCGACATATACAAATACTACACACCGAGGTACACTTAAAAATATTACATGGAGGAGTAAAAAATTATCTTTACACTTTAAAAATCATCCCGGTACCGACTAGAATTACTGACTCTAGGGGAGGTATTCCCTTGCTTTTCACTATAAAGCAGGTGACCTAAAGGAACACCCCCCCCCCCCCCCCCACCTTCCCCTTGCCCTGGGTCAAATCCCCAGAGCGAAGAGGGCAGCAGCACAGTCACTGCCGGAACCAAAAACTTACACAACTATAGTTGCAACTGTTTAGTGGACGACATTCTGAGCAACAGATAACGAACCTAAACAATGCCGGTCTCTAGAAATGGACTCAATATTTCTGAAGTATAAATTCGTGCAAGTGAAAGGCTAAAACCAATATGCAGCCGTTATTAGAACTGTAATAGCAACGCTATTAGCATAAGCCTCTGAAGTAGAAAGAACTCTTACTTCAAGAGCTAAAATCTTATATAGAATGGACCGAAATGTGGAGGAAGCTTCCACGGCATAAGCCACAACAGACACCTGAATAGATTAATGCACGGTCTTTGTGGAGACAGAGGTGCCAACAGAATTGCATTGAGATTATTTAACTTAAGCAATATCTGCTGAATTAACGGCGCTGGAGGATACCCATATCCTATTATCCCGTCTCACGAGATGGATAGAGCGTCAACTACAAACGCTCGAGGATCCGAACATGTTGACACATACACTTGCAACTGATTGTTGAGATGCGTTGCAAATAAGTCCATCATTGGCCGCTCTCATAGGTAGCAAATCTGATTAAATACTCGTTGTTAAAAGTCCATTTGACTGCAACAAGCGACCCTTGCGTGAAAGGGAGTCCGCTAATACGTTCAGACGACCTGGAATACGACGGACCGATAGGAGAACTTGATGTCCTATTACCAACAGAAGGATTCATTCCGTTACAGTGAATAACAGAATGGAATGAGTACCTCCCTAGTTCCGAAAATACGCTTATACCGTCGAATTGTCGGACAGAATTGCCTGTGGGCATTGTGGATAACATTCATGCAATGCTGTAACGCAAGCCAAAATAACATCAATTCCTGATGTTTATGTGCTTGATTACGAACTATGGATCCCAAGGACCCTGGCACTTAAAAACCGTTCGGCTCAATGTTGGGTCCCAACCTATTTAACTGGCATCCGTCAAAACTGTAAAACTCGGATCCGGCAATTGCAGTGGAACTTATTTCCCTGAATAAACCACTGAATATCTGCCCAAGTCTGAATCTGTTTCACTTGTCTTTACAAGAGGATGTCCGTAACGAGCGAAACAATCTTCACCCTCCAACTCTGTTCTTTTTGAGTCAAAAAGATTTGGAGAGGACAAGTGCGTAGCCGCCCCATTGGAATAAAATCCGCGGCAGCTCCACACAACCCTATCAGTCTGATGAATTCTCTCGTTGTAACTTTGTCTGAGTGAAGACAATAGCGAGCTTAACAACTGATTAATTTTGCTCTGGTTAACGGCAGACGAACAAGATTATTGTGCGTCTCGAAGCTCATTCCCAGGTAGGTGAATGACTTGGACGGCACCAGATCCGACTTCTCCTCGTTTATTATAAAACCGAGACGTTGAAGCAATAAGGCAGATTCTGCACATCGTTCTGAAGCGTTAACTCATTGTCGTACCTCTGAAGAATGTCGTCCAGGTAGGTCGATGTTACCGCGGACGAATGAGCTCGTAAATGTTCTCAATTAGTCATTACCAAGTTCATTATTCGAGTGAAAGCACATGGAGTTAGATTCAAACCGAAGCACATCGCTCGGAACTGATACACAACTCTTATAACTGCAAAGCGCAGATACTTTCTGAATGTCTGATGTACCATGACGTGTAAGTACGCCTCCTTGAAATCTATGCTTGCAGCATAGTCGTTCACCCGAATACTCGCTCTGACGGATCGAATTGTCTCCATATAGAATTTCGGAGTCACGATCAGCTTGTTTATCCAGCTCAGATCTATGACTGGACGGAACGAGCCGTCTGGTTTCGGAACCAGAAACAGATGGCTGTAGAAACCTGGAGATTCCTGGTCTTCTACGACCTCTACCGCGCTCTTCTCCAGAAGAGACTGTACTTCTAATAGAAGAGCGTCTCCTTTCTGCGGATTTGACGGAATCTGAGTCCATTGGACTTCGAGTTAATGGAGATTTTCGTTTGAAGGATATTCTTAGTGCTTCCGAAAATACCCCTCGAACCCAGGGGTCGTCCATAATTGACGCCCAATTGATATCAAAACTCAACAGTCTTCCACCTACCGGAACACGACAGAGGTGCATACCATCACCCTGAACCTGCGAGGCTTGCGGAAGGAGAAATCACGTCCTCCACGACCCACACCCAGCCCCGTTGACCTAAGGACATCTGACCGGATATCGCAGCCTGTAAAACGTCCCCTGCGTGAGTCGCTGCCTTGACGGTCTCTAGAATAAGACCTAGAGGACACATATAACCTCTATAGGAACTTCCGTTGGACATACTCTTCCAAGAAGTGCCTGTCTCACTCTTCTCTGCTGAATCCGACCTTTAAAAGCAGATTTGAATAGCAGAGAAACAGAAGCTTTCCTAATAATCTGATCATAGATTGAGGAAAGCTTGCCGTCGAAGAGAAGCTCTGGGGAGACCGGAGCGACTCGGAGAGAGTTTTTCACCTTACTATCCACACGCGTGGATGTAGCTAGGGCCGCGTCACGTCAATCAACTCCAGATTACCACTGAAAGGGTGGAGTTATACGTGGAATAAGCTATGGCCCTCGAAAGAACTCTTAAGGAAGATAGTACATCCTGGAATTCTTTCCCTTCAAGGCGTAATGAAAACGCTTTAGTAAGGTGATCTGCGTACGATAATGCGTCTAAGATAACTCTATTAGACATTATTGTCGTTTCCAACATAGCAGTTGAAATTGACATAGACGACGGTATAGATCATTCTAGGTCTTTGGCCTGATCGTCTAGACGCAGAGTCCTGTCCTGCCGTTTCGAAATTATTCCTTGAATTGATGAAAGGCAGATGTAGAGCATTTGCCGATAAGAAACCTGACTTGCTCATTTTGGTAGCAAGCTTATATATAGCGTCCTACAATAGTTCAAATGTTCTTGTGACATCATTGGACTGTGTCGGAAACTCAGGGACGATGTCCCTAAACCGATAAAATTATTCCGTGTCCAGTGACGCTAACGGTTTCTTATCCGGCATCGCAGCCTTTTGGTCCGACAGAACAACTTCTTAAAGATAATGCCGGATGATATCTACGCTAACTTTATGTTGTTGCGAAAGGGAAAAATCCAACTCCTCGGTATCCCTTTGCCATCCTGTCGGACCACTTGAAATCCTCGGTCGTCCGTACCTGATGCTTTAGCGAAGCGTACCGACCCAGCGTCGTCGGATAAGAGATTCTGTCATCTGCTGGGATGCTGCGATAATTTGTGCTTATTTGTAATAGCATGTCCGTTACGGAGACCTGTGGAGCAGCGGTCTTACGTTACTCAGCCGCTGAAAGCTCCCTAGACGTTAACTCCTGCATATTTCTTATGCGAACGTCCGGAGTCTATAGGCCTCGTATTCCTGACTACCGGATGGCGTGACCTGGTCGCCGTGAAATCTTTGGTCGGCGAGACTGGCTAGATAACAGTGGTCACATAGTCAAGGTGCGGTCATGTGCGCTGCCGTGAGGATGAGGAAGCCATTAGAGCAGTCTCTCCGGACTGTCTATATAACGGAGCGTCCCGAGCGGTGGACGTATGCTCCGAATGAGAAACATTTGTACCACATCTGTTCTCAGATGTTGTTGTACGAGAGTGACCTCTCTCACTTGCAGCCCGGGTGGACCTGGACGAGCTAGGAACCGGACTTATAGGCTTCCTCCGTACCCTCCTCGTATCCATCGTCACTGGGTGTGCACGTAGCATATTTTATAGTGCTCGCATCACCCAAATCTCCTTCCTGGACCGCAATGGACGAACCCGGTTACCGAACCATTCGATGAATGGACGCTACACCGGTCGAGCTAGCGGACGCCAAAGCCGTCGATCCTACTTGGGACCTCTTAGGCAATTGACGTAATATCATGAGCACTTATCCGCTAGCTCTTCATTTGACTGTGACGACGGAAGCACACTTTTTGAAGACATCACAGAAAATCACAGCATTCTTATTCCTGAATGAGGCCTGTGGAGCCGTGATTTACATAATATCCACTGGCAGCTCCAGGGACGTTCATTCCAGCATTTATATAATATGCGAACGTCCCAACAGGAAAGACCTCATATCCTTGGCTAACAGATGAAGTAACCTGGTCGGCAATATTCCCTGGTCGGCAAAGCAGGAGCTCTAGGAACTTTCATTCCTGCATTTATATAATATGCGAACGTCCCCTGGAACTCTGTGGTCACCAGCCAAGGTGCGGTGGTGTGTGTTGACATGAGGATGAGGAAGCCCATAACACAGCCAGTTCGGACTGTGAATGTGACGGAACGTCCCGAACAGGAGGACTGGACGTATGTTCCGACTAACAAACAAACATACAACAACATTGCGGCTCAAATGTAGTTGTAAGAGAGAGGGGGCCTCTCTCGCTCGCGGTCCGGATAGACCTGGACGAGCTAGCTACTAGACTGACAGGCTTCCTCTGTACTATCCTCGGATCCGTCGTTGCTGGGTGTGCACGTTCCAAGTTTATAGTGCTCGCATCACCCACACTGCTTCCCAGAACCGTAACGGACAAACCCGGCTGCCGAGCCATTCGATGAATGGTCGCTACACCAGGCGGACTAGCAGACGATCAATGCCTTCGATCCTACTAGGGACCTCTTCGGCAATTGTCGTATTACCCTGAGCACTTAGCCGCTAGCCCTAACACTGCAACGACGGAGACACACTTGTTGAAGACATCACGAAAACATCACTCTGAATTCTGAAAAATAAAATGATAATATATAGTGACCCTAAGGGGAGAGGACCGGTATGGACCCCTCCCCGCAAACACAATATCGTGACACACGCCTCCAACGTTGTCATTTCAATCAACACACACAGAGCAGGAATTAGTGTGAACACATTAAACCTGAGAATTAGAGGAAGATATCCTCGCATTATAAATAAAAAAATAAAAAAATTTTTCAAGAAAAAATACACAGCCATATTAGTCGAACTATCCCTTGAAATAAAGATACATAATATAACATAATCCATTATAACCTTGAAAGAAAATAATTTTCAAAAAAAAATTTTTTGAAAAAATTTTTTCAGAAGAGCCCAAGTTCCCAATGGGAACAATGAGCCCAAATGGATCCCAAAAAAGCCTAAGTGTGGACAAATTTTTTTAAAACATTTCAAAAAATTAATGCATCACTTACATACAATATTAATGTATCTTGCTATGTCTAAACTAATGTAAAGACAAGAAATCACTATCAGCAGTAAACGTTGTCAATGTAAACAAGAAGTTGTACAAAAACCAGAAACATGACTCCAGGCACTGATAAACATGGCCCGAAATCAGTTACCAATTTAAACACTATCAAAACAGAGATTTCCATAGAAGAAACTGCAGAACATCAGATGGTAGATTCAGATCACAACGCCTAAACACCCAAGGGTGAGGACGTCAACATGGGGAAAAGAACAGAAATTCATTCTGTTACGAAGCCAAAACTCCCAAGAAATTTTAGTAATAATTATTACAGAAAATATGCCAAAAGCATGGGAGAATAGCAAGGGGGGAATAAAGGAAAGGGAGAGCGGCAACACTGATCAAGCAGTGGAACTTTCATAGCAAGAATGATAACAACAGGCTCGTGCCTCGAAATTAGGGAACATAACATAATTTCATAAAAAAATTTTAAGTTACAGCCCTGATTATTTCCTGCCACTGCATTTTCCTCTCATCCTTCTATTTCCTCTTTAGATCCACCATTTCTCTCATATTTATGTGTCTGGCATCATTTAAACTGAGATTTACAAGCACAAATATCAGTCAGATGTGAACTGATGAAGGGCCAAACAAAGAATGACTTTTGGCGCCAGTTTCGAGACCTCCTTGACACTGCGCATGCGCAGTGGAGGAAAGGTATGGAGGGCCATATAGGACATGTAATTTTCAGTTTTAGATGCAAATTTTGGGGATTGGGGGGTAAAATTTGTGTTTGGCCCTAGAATTTAAGAGTTAGCACCAGCTAAGTCTGGGTCATTGGTACAGTATAAAAATATTATCTGACTTGATCACAAATGAATTGATTTTAAGGTTTTTTTTATAACTTTGCTCTATATCTGTTATAAATTGTTTGTTTACAGAACCACATACCTTTCAACTTCCAGAATGGTTCTGCTATAAAATCTTGAATTTGTTTATATCGCTCAACAACAAATCCAAGAGTTGGAAATTGACAGCTTCCATAGCTTATCAATTGTTCTGCCAATTGCTGTGGGAAGACTTTTTGTAACCTTAGAGTTTGAAATCTTGTGAATGCAGCTCCTGCAACAAACATATCTCTGTTATACAAAAACATTAAAAAAAAAGACCTCATATTCATAATAATATAATTAAATAGAAAAATTGAATAGAAAAGAACCCCTGCATGCTTAAAATTGTTTCAACATGAAAAGTGATTAATATTTATCTCATCATATTAAAAAGACTTTCAAAATCAAATTTAATAAACAATGAAATCCTCATCATGCTTTTTATTCCATGTTCAATTTGTTCATATGCAATAGATGATCGTCTGTGTTCATCGTTTTACCAAATGCTAAAAAACTTTCCAGTTTCCAAATAGCCCCAAGGAACTCTTTCTGGGTCAAAGTTCAATCAACTTCAAGTCATCTGGATTTATATCAAACTCCACATTTACAAACTGTGTTTTCAGTTTCTCAGGAAATGGTCAAAATCAGAATTAAATTTAATTCAGTGTTGCTTTGAATAACAGCACCCTACCGTCAAGTGGAAAAGGAGATTGAAGCAGGCCTGGCAATCTAGAAAATCAAGGAGTGCAAAACAGCTGCCCTCCTCAGATAGCTTGGGAGTGCAATTGCACCTGAAATTTTCAATGCAAACACTTGTTTGCTATTTTGGTTATATTCACTTCAAAGTATTACTATTGTGACTGAAACATTGTACTACATTCAGTTACATAGTGGAAAAATTGGCACACACATCTTCTCATTATTCAAAATGTTGCATTCAATTCTTTTTTGACTGTCTTCTACACTCGAAATCTATCGAAATACGACACAGAATGGGTCGTGAATTATTGCGAATCAATGCAACATTGACAAATCGTCCCCTGAGTTCCAATGTGTTCTCTGTGTCAGTAGGCACAGAGAACACATTGGAACTCAGGGGACAAAATGATAATAGATTTTAAAGGCAGTCCCAAACAGGTATGGCCTTGCAGAAAATCAAGGGGTGCAAAAAATTGCACTCAATTTTTTCTAGACGTGCAGCACTCCTGCACTCCTAAAGAATGACAGGCCTGTTAAGTTTTGTGTGGGAATGGCCTATGATGTTCCTTTTAACTTATGCAATTCATTGTAATGACACAAGAACATGTTTCACTGAAACGTATCATTATTTCAAACAGAATTTCAGAAGACTATGCCGTTTATTCAGTTATCACTAGGAAGCATGATGCAACCTGGTTTTTATTTTAACTCCTCAAAGTAGAGAGTGTTTCAATTTGTTGCTCCTCAGGTTTAATTATAAGGAAAGATCGTTTGTTTCTGACTATTTTTGGAGTTATGAACTTCCAAACAACATGGGCTCTCACAGGCAGACTAAATATAAACTCAGGACTCGATTTGAACAAACGTGAATCTTACCAACCTAGAGATGTTATATACCAAATATGAAAGGATTCTGACTGGTGGATCTGAAGATTGGTTATAAAAAGAGAGCTTTTAGATCATGCAGAATGGCCTCAGAATCAGATTTTTAACTTTTTTAGACCTTATAGCTATTACATTTGGTAAATGTTCGTGGAAAATGTTAACAGTGATTAATATTTTACCAATTCTAAGGTCTAGTTCTTGTCTGACATCAACTGCATCATTTGTGTTCTTGTCTGGTGGAGCCAAGTTATTAACTGCTCTCAGTACAGCACTGTAGATTAGAAAATAAGTGATGAATGAGAAATTAAAGTTTAGGCTATTAAAAAAAATTGTTTCTGAGGCACCTCCCTCATCACAGAAAATCTGCCTCATCACCATTTTTTTCACCTGGAAATTTCTTTTATGACACTATTTTGCACTTGTGGAACAAATATTTACCCAACTATACCTTGCCTGACAGAGCTCACAGAGCTCTGTCAAACAAGATATAGTTGGCTAAATTTTCAACTACATTATGGGAAATTTTCACGGTTGAAATATTTTGTTTGCCACATAATAGTGTAAGTAGTTGAATTTCTGATTCCAACTATTTTCAGAACTGTTTGTGAATAAACAAAAAAAAAACAAAAAGCCTCCCTCCCTCATCACGAAATTTATGAAAATTGCCTCAGAAACAAATTTTTTTATAGGCCTTAGATGAAGAACATAAACATCTAAAGGGTCATGTTAACAGAGTAGCATTAATGCGGGCCAAAAGTAACAATTCTGCGCCCTTACCTTACATCAAAATCTGACATTTCATGCAGTAAAGGTTTCCAATAATTTAACTAGAAATTTAAACAATTAAATCTATCTTGGCAGAGCTCAATTTGAGAACACATACCATAATCTGGACACAGCATTTACCATCACCAAGTTGGGAAATTTAAAGTCCTGATGTACCTCACAAATAACTAAGAAAAACTTTTGTATTCAATAAACAATAAACAAATTAAAAAGCAACCAAAGCTGACTAAAACCTAGTTTTTGTAATTAAATATAGTAAAAAGAGATTTTGTGGTGTGAGAAACATGAGAAAATAACAGGGATATTCAACTAGGTAGCATCAAATTAAATTACGTTCATTCATTATAGCCAAAACTGAATAATACCATAAATTAAAAAAAAACTGATTCTATTCAGAGAATTTATGTGATTTGAACAACTAACAGCAGCTGTTTGGAATGGTACACAACTGACTCACACATCACTGTACTCACATAATGGCTATAGAAGTCAAATTTTTTTCTGTATGTAATCCCTCCAAATCCTTAATGAAAGTGTCAATGACACTGTAGCTCAACTTGACCAACTTGAACTTGGTAAGTTATAAATGAAACAGCAAAATTGAAGATCATTGGTACCAATGTTATTTGATGAAATTTCAACATAACAGCATTGTGTGTGTACAACGTCAGAGTAATCCATGCAATTTTTAATGAATGAGCCCTCTGAGGCATGCCAAAGGAAGATGAAGGTCATTGCTTGTGGCAATAGGTTTATTTTTTGGGTTTTTTTTATGGAAATTCATAAATATACCCTGCTGAGAGTTCAAAAGGGATAAGTTGATGCACAAATGCAGTAAGTTCAAAGGCCGGTGGTAACGACAATTTATGGAAATTAAAAAAAGCAATAGCTCACATCTAGAGGTCACTCCGAACACACATACCAAGTTTCAAAGTGATCCCATCATAAATGTGCACAGAAGGGTGTGTTAAAGGGAAATATTGAGGCCTGACTAAACTAAGTTCAAAGGTCAGTGGCAACATTTTTTGACAGAAATGGAAGAAAATCGACAGCTCCCATATAGATGTCACCCCATACAAGCACACCAAGTTTGCAAGCGATCCAATCATAAATGTGCCCTGCAGGGTGTGTCAAAGGGAAATACTGGTGCAAATTTTTTACTAAGTTCATCAAAGGTAATTGCCAGTGGCAACATTTTTTGACGGAAATCGAAGAAAATCGATAGCTCCCATATAGAGGAAACCCCAAACAAGCATACAAAGTTTCAAACCGATCTGATCATAAATGTGTCCTGTAGGGCATACCAAAGGAATATATTGATACCTGACTAAACTAAGTTCAAAGATCGTTTCCAGCGGCAACATTTTTTGATGGATGGAAATGGAAGAAAATTGATAGCTCCCATCTAGAGGTCACCCCCAAACAAGCATGCCAGGTTTCAAAGCAATCCGATCATAAATGTGCCCTGTAGGGTGTGCCAAAGGAAAATATTGAGGTCTGACTAAACTAAGTTCTAAGAACGTTTGCCGCGGCGACATTTTTTGACGGAAATGGAAGAAAATTGATAGCTCCCATCTAGAGGTCTTCCCAAACAAGCATGCCAGGTTTCAAAGCAATCCGATTATAAATGTGCCCTGTATGGTGTGCCAAAGGGAAATATTGAGGTCTGACTAAACTAAGTTCTAAGAATGTTGGCCGCAGCAACACTTTTTGACGGAAATGGAAGAAAATCGATAGCTCCCATCTAGAGGTCACCCCAAACAAGCATGCCAGGTTTCAAAGCAATCCGATCATAAATGTGCCCTGTAGGGTGTGCCAAAGGGAAATATTGAGGTCTGACTAAACTAAGTTTAAGAACGTTGGCCGTGGCAACATTTTTTGACGGAAATGGGAGAAAATTGATAGCTCCCATCTAGAGGTCACCCCAAACAAGCATGTCAGGTTTCAAAACAATCCAATCATAAATGGGCCATGTAAGGTGTGCCAAAGGGAAATATTGAGGTCTGACTAAACTAGGTGTTCTAAGAACATTGGCCGCTGCAACATTTTTTGACGGAAATGGAACAAAATCGACAGCTCCCATCTAGGGGTCATCCTAAACAAGCATGCCAGGTTTCAAAGCAATCCGATCAAAAATGTTCCCTTTAGGGTCTGCCAAAGGGAAATATTGAGGTCTGACTAAACTAAGTTCTAAGAACGTTGGCCGTGGCAACATTTTTTGACGGAAATGGAAGAAAATTGATAGCTCCCATCTAGAGGTCACCTCAAACAAGCATGCCAGATTTCAAAACAATCCGATCATAAATGTGCCCTGTCGGGTGTGCCAAAGGGAAATATTGAGGTCTTCTGACTAAACTAAATTCTAAGAACGTTGGCAGCGGCAACATTTTTTGACGGAAATGGAAAAAAATTGATAGCTACCATCTAGAGGTCACCCCCAAACAAGCATACCAGGTTTCAAAGCCATCCAATCATAAATGTGCCCTGTAGGGTGCGCCAAAGGGAGATATTGTGGTCTGACTAAACTAAGTTCTAAGAACATTGGTCGCGGCAACATTTTTTGACGGAAATTGAACAAAATCGATAGCTCCCATCTAGAGGTCACCCCAAACAAGCATATCAAGTTTCAAAGCGATCTGATCATAAACCTGTGAGGTGTGCCAAAGGAAATAGTGGACGTATGTACTAATGTACGGACGAAAGTGATGGCAATAGCTCAGCTTGACTTAGTCAAGTTGAGCTAATAAAAATCATCGAATAACAGGTTTTATTTGCCCCACAAAGTAGATCTTCTGTTTCTCAGGCCATTTTTTTTGTAAATAATAATATTATGACCCAACTTGTGATGAATTTTTAGTAATTTTTTTCTTTTTATACCCATCAAACTGACACAATGTGCTTAAAGCTATCCACCTCCAATTTTGCTGTCTCCACGAGGCCAAGGCCAGGCCTTCTGAAGACTAAAAATGCCAAGAGACAAAAATCTGAATCAAACTGGAATGACCAGGGGCTGAAAGTGCATGGTGCTCTTTAAGAAGCTTCCAGAGAATGTATCTATTGTCCAGTTCCCACCAAACATGCACATTCAGTTTCCCATTTTCCACCAAGTAGACATATTGCTTGTGTAAATTCTCTCTGTTTGTGGTTTAAACTATAAACCTCTGCACAGTAATATCAAAATGTCATCGGTAGCTCTCCTTAAATATTTCACAGGTGGGCAGCACTCTCCTCGGTCGAAAACTACTCAGTATCTCATATATATCAAGAAACGGCTCTTAAGGCACAAGTTTACAATAGAAATAATATTCGCTATGGTACATCACCAAGTATAATAAACATTGGGGGTGGGGGGGGGGGGGGGGGGTGGGGGGGGAGGGGGGTTGATTAAGTAATCAATTTGTGACAATTTATTGGAGAGTGCCTGTTGGCACTCTCCAATAAACTGTAACAAAACACTTTTGATTCTGCTGGTGAGAAAACCTCAAGCTAATGCAGAGAGTGTAAAGCCACAATAGTGGCTTTCAGCACTTTTCAGAGAGCCATGATAGTGGTTACTTCTAGCACTTTACCAGTTAAAGGTCCGTTGTCATACAATGAACAAATTATTACAAAGTCAGTGGGTTGTCCTATTCCATCTTGTTGATGACAGATAAGCCAGATAAAATAAGATACATGCAGAATTCGATGATCCAGATCAACTGACAGTTATAGTAATGTGTTTACAACAATTATGATGTTTTTCTGTTTCAAATTTTGTGACACAAACCAAAAAGTAAAGAGAAATCAATTAACTTACTTGGGAGTAATTTCTGAGAATCTTGCTCTGTACACTGGAATGTTAGGTTTTACTGCAAGAAAGTCAATAACAACTAAACGTGGATTATCCAGCAATGTACATTTTGGGGTTCTAAAATACAGCCCTGGTAATTCACCCTCAGCAATCAGCTGTGCCAAGGAAACGAAAAATATCCACAGCAAAAATAATGCCGAGGGTGGCTTCTTCGGAAAGCATTGTGGTGGCAGAAATTGTACAACTTCCAGGTTACACAAGGAATAAAACCATGTGGATTGCACTATGCTGTATTGCTAATCTTACAATTTACAGTACAAATTGCAGCATAACCACTACAAACTATGTGTTCTGCTTCTTCTATGTTGATAACACCAGAATCTGACATCAGTTTCTGGAAAGCTCTTACAGAGCGTTCCAGAACTGATGTCAGATTCTAGTGT
Source organism: Pictodentalium vernedei (assembly GCA_031216915.1). Taxonomy (NCBI): domain Eukaryota; kingdom Metazoa; phylum Mollusca; class Scaphopoda; order Dentaliida; family Dentaliidae; genus Pictodentalium; species Pictodentalium vernedei. The sequence continues at coordinate 730,728,104 of CM062297.1, read as the reverse complement.
TATCAACATAGAAGCAGTGAGATACTTAGTTTGTGGTTATGCTGCATCTTATTTTCGCTCATACTATACATATTGAGCAAGTCGCCTGCTTACTTCTGAGAATTTTTCTCAGCATTAACATGGTTCATGAAATTGGCATGATCCAATTCAGTGAAAGATTCTGCACAATGATTGTGATTATATACACATGTACCTCAAACTACTTTCACATTTAAAGTTACTTTGAAGTTTTCATTTCAACACATTCTACATGTGCATGGCAATTGAGACTATGCCCTGCCCCCTGACGATTTTTACACACTTGAACAGGCTACACAGCAATTGCCATAGAAGCACCAGTTTTCCACAGTTACTTTTTTGCCGAGGAAACAAGGATGAATTACCAGGACTGAGAATATCTATTAGCAATAATTCATTTTTCCTATTTGTTCTATGTGAGTTCAATGGCATAGTCAGCAAAGCATATAGTGCATTCAGAGTCGGCAGAAGGAAGCTAGTCAACCTTACAGATACTGGACTGACCTTGAAATGTGTATTTTACAGTCAACTTATTCCTGGTTTGCTGCCGACATCCAATACTGGTTGAGTAATTATGAGAAAATACCCATACATGGTTTTTCACCCAGAACCACCTGGCAACAGCGAGCAGCTGCCAGCTCCCCAACATCGTAACTCCACACTGCAGCACAGGCACCTCTACCTACTGAGCCACCGCGCACCCTTCCCACACAATACACAGGATTTTCCTTCTATTTTCAGTTCCTGCACTTTTACGTCCCAAAATTGAGATAAACACATAAAAAACAGATTTTTTCCCCAAACAAAATACTTTCAGCCTAAATTTTTTTCTTCTTCTTAAAACGCATAAAAAACGATAAAACTAATTTCAGGATTTTGGTCCAAAATTTTCTAAGTCCCACCCGGACCCCAAATTTTCAGGGTAAAAAAAAAAAATTTTTTTTTGTCTTAAAATTGCGAGAAATGCATAAAAAACAAAAAAAAAATTTTCAGGATTTTGGTCCAAAATTTTTTAAGTCCCACCCGGACCCCAAATTTTCAGGGAAAAAAAAATTTTTTTTTTTTGTCTTAAAATTGACAGAAACGCATAAAAAACAAAAAAAAAAATTTTCAGGATTTTGGTCCAAAATTTTCTAAGCCCCACCCAGACCCCAAATTTTCAGGGGAAAAAAAAATATTTTTTTTGTCTTAAAATTAACAGAAATGCATAAAAAACCCAAAAAAAATTTTCAGGATTTTGGTCCAAAATTTTCTAAGTCCCACCCGGACCACAAATTTTCAGGGAAAAAAAATAAATTTTTTTTGTCTTAAAATTGACAGAAACGCATAAAAAACAACAAAAAAAATTTCCGGATTTTGGTCCCAAATTTTCTAAGTCCAACCTGGACCCCAAGTTTTCAGGTGAAAATTTTTTTTTTTTTTTTTTTGGTCTTAAAATTGACCAAAATGCAGAAAAAACAAAAAAAAAAAATTAAATTGGGGGATTTTGGTTCAAAATTTTCTAAGTCCCACCCAGACCCCAAATTTTCAGGGGAAAAAAAAGTTAAAAAATTTATAGTAATTTATATATTTTTTATAATTACCAATGACCCAGACATAGTTGCTGGTGCTAACTCTTAAAATATAGGGCCAAACACAAATTTTGCCCCCCAATCCCCAAAATTTGCATCTAAAACCAAAGAAAACATGTCCTGAAAGGCCCTCCACAGTTCGCCCCTACTGCGCATGCGCAGTGTCAAGGACGTTCCGAAATTGGCGCCATTAATCATTCTAATAACCAGTGCCTGGTAAGCGCTATGTACTCAGCGGGGAGGCAAGAGTTCCCAACTCCTGGGAGGGCCATCCCCGTCTGGGTCATTGGTAAGTATAAAAAATATATAAATTACTATAAATTTTTTAACATTTTTATACTGTACCAATGACCCAGACATAGCTGAATAGTAAAAAGGCTGGAGGGCCAAGGACATAGAGCAAAATGGAAAACGCTCAATAAAATAAAATAGAGTCATCCCCTGTAGGGAAAAAGAAGTAATAGGCCTTACATGTATCTTTCTTATTTATGATAAATTAGAAAGATACAACACCTTCCAAAATTGAGCTTCATACATCCATGTACTCTATTAATATCCAATATAATCCTTATACTAATAATTTTTAAAGTAAGCCAATAAATAAAGTAAGTCTAGAGAATAGAGACTCTTATACTCCTAAAAGTGTCTGAGGATTGCATAATCATGTCCGTTGACATATGCAATATTCAAAAGCTATACTTTAAAAACTAAGACTTGAATGAATTTTAAAAACCTAAACTTCTCACTAAACAACCATCCCAATAACAGCTCAGAATTACTAACTCCGGAGGAGGTATCCCCTTGTTTTCATAGTAAAACAGGTGACCCAAGGGAACACCCCCCCCCCCCCCCTTTTCTTGCCCTGGGTCAAATAGCCCAGAGCGAAGAGGGCAGCCGAACGGAGACACTGCCGAAACAGACAGCCTACCTATCTATAGTAGCAACTGTTAAGTGAATGACATTCTGAGCAGTAGATAATAGACCTAACAATAGAGGCCTCCAGAAATGGACTCGATATTTCTGAGATAAAATTCATGAATGTGGATGGCTGAGCGCAATGAGCGGCCTTCAAAAATCTATAATAGCGACACTATTAATGTAAGCCCAAGAAGTAGAAGAACTCTTACTTCATGAGCCGAAATCTTAAGCACAACTGCTAAGTCAATGATATACCATAAGCAGTACCGATAGTTAATAGAATCCATTAACAATAAAATGGAGCGTAAGGTCCTTCTACTATACATCAAAGACAGAAAAAGCTTACGCCCATAGTAATAAACAGATATCTGTTTATAAATACATAAACTGTACCTGGAAGAGTAAAGGCCTATGCCCATACGAAGACGGAAGGACCTTAAAATAATAGGTTCCGGATAATAGGAGCCTAACTCTTATGCAACAATCCAACCTAAATAGTAACGGAAGTAGTGATTCCGAAACTACGAAAGTGAAAATCATCCATCGATAGTGCATGAAACTCACTGACTCTACAGTAAAAGAGAAACCAACAGAATTACTGTCTAAAAGGTCAGAATTTGAAAACTACTGTTTCCAGAGGCTCAAATGATTACTTAGCTAAATAAGAACCGAAGTTAAAATCCATATAGGAATTTAATCTAAAGATTCTTAGTCCATTTATCAAAAAGTTACTAACTGACTTAGATAAAGAGACAAAAGACTCAATTGTAAACTATCGTAGAGTGCATAGGTATGAGGTAACATAAACCTATAACCTAAATAATAACAGGCTGCAGTAGATCTTGTGAAACAAGTATACTAAAAAATTGCAATGAGTAGTATGGAGGGATCAACAATATGAACATAGTGATCCCTACACCAACGACGGAAGAGCCTCCACTTTAGCCGCATAGAATAGCGAAGAAGAGGATCTCCTATAGTAAGAAATCGCGTCCAAAGCTCGTCCAGTACAGTGCTTACAATGCAATACGGACCACAGAACGGAATACATGAAGGTTGCGACCTTGCGGGTTGTGATAAAGATGACACGATTTACCCAGTGAAAAAAGATCCTCACATAGAGGAAGATTTCACGTTAAGACCCACAGTAGACAAGAGAGTAAATTACCCATGATCTCTGTGAAGATAGAGATGCTATCAACAGAAATGTATTGTGGTTGTTTATCTTAGCAATACCTGCTGAAACAACAGCGCCGGAGGATACGCGTATCCTATCATTCCGTCCTATAGATCAATAGAGCGTTAACAACATTAGCTCAGAGATCTGGACAAGCCAACACATACGTCTGCAATTGAATAGCAAGCTGTGTCATAAATAAATCATCATTGGGCGCTCCCATAGATAGCAAATCTGATTGAATACTTGTTTGTTGAGAGTCCATTCTGACAGCAACAAGCGACCCGTAAGAGAACGGGAGTCCGATAAAACAATCAGACGACCCGGAATATGACAACCCAAAACTGAACTTGGTGTACTATAACCAACAGACGGATTCTTTCCATTAAATTGAATAACGGAAACGAAAGAGTGCCTCCCTGGTTCCGGAGATACGCCACTACTGTCGAATTAAAGGACAGGAATTTGGGCATGCGTTTCTGAATAATGTTCATGCAATGACATAAAGCAAGCCTAAAAAACATTATTCCGCGGAAGAAAACTGATTGCTAAGAGACTGCGGAACCCAAAGACCCTGGCACTTCGAATCCGTAGGGATCAGTATTATATCCCAATCTGTTTGACTGGCAACCGTCATAACAGCCACACTCGGGTCCGGCAACTGCGGTGGCACTCTCTGAGTCAACCACCGAATGTTTACCCCAGTCTGAATCTCTTGTAACACTAGATAGACAAAAGAACGTGTAAATCGAGCAATTCATGGATTGCCGAAAAGTTGCCGTCGAAGAGAAGCTCCTCCGAGAACGAAGCGACTCTGAGAGAGTTCTTAACCTTACTATCCACTCGTGTGGATGTAGCTAGGGCTGCGTCACGTCTAACCAACTCCAATCAGCCACTGAAGGGCGGAGTTATACGTGAACAAACTACTGCCCTCAAAAGAAATTACATTGAGAATAATATCCCGTAAATCTTTTCTTGAAGACGTAATGATAACGCCTCAGTAAGGCGGATTACGTATGATAAAGCGTCTAAGTTAAGTCTACTATACATCATGTCATTTCCAACATTGAAATTGGAAAAGACATAAACGGCGAAAAAGAATATATGCAGTCTTTAATCACACCGTCTAGACGCATATGAACTCTCGGTATGCCCTGCTCTGCCAAAATAAACTATTCGTATAAATGATAAAATGGCAGAAATGAGCAACGTGGACAAGAAACTAAACTATCATGCTTGGTAGCAGGCTTGTATATATATATATATAGCGTCGAAAAATAAAACACATGTTGTAATGACAATATTGGACTGCGTCGGTAAGTCAGGAACAATGTCCCTGAACCGATCGAAAAATCCGAGTCCAATGACGCTATAAGTCTCTTATCCAAGATCGCAGCAATGAAGTCCGAAATAACAATCACTGGAAGATAATGCCAGAAGATATGAAAGGCATCTTCCGATACTACTAAAGGGAAAACTCGAAATCTTTCGAATCCCTTTCGCCATCCTGTCGGACCCTATAAAGCGTTCGGTCGTCCGTACCTGATGCAACCGCGGACCGCACCGACCCAGCGCCGTCGGATAATTCCTGATTCGACCGAGAAACTGTCAATTGCTGGGATGCTGCGAAACAACTGTGCTAACTCGGATAGCACGTCCGTCACTGAGGCCTGAGGAGAAGCGGTCTTACGATGCATTGCCGCTGGAAGCTCCGTGATCGTTACCCCGTGTATACTACCAATATGCGAGCGAACGGAGTGTATAGGCCTCGTGTCCCTTGGCTACCGGATGGCGCGACCTATTCGCCGTGGAATCACTGAATGACGAAACTGATCGGATACTCGAGGTCACGTAGCCAATGTGCGGTCGTGTGCCCTGCTGTGAGGATGAGGAAGCATTAAGGACAGTCTCTCGGACTGTCAATATAACAGAGCGTCCCGGCCGACGGACATATGCTCCGAATGTAAAATATCTGAACCACAACATGCGGTCCCCTATGTTGTTGGACGAGAGAGGGACCTCTCTCGCTCACAGCCCGGACGGACCTGGACAAGCCAGGAACCGGACTAACAGGCTTCCTCCGATCTGTCCTCAATCTGCCGTCACTGGGTGAGTACTAAAGTAATTAAAGTGCTCGCATCACCCAAATCTCCTTCCTAGACCGCAACGGTCGAACCCAGCAGCCGAACCATTCGATGAATGTACGCTACACCGGGTGAGCTAGCGAATGTCACTCCATAGGCGATAGACATATTCCATGAGCACTTATTGCCGCTAGCTCTTCATTAACTATGACGACAGAGGCACACTTTTGAAAGACATCTCCATAACTCTGCGAACAAGAAACCAGAAATGCTTGGTTAGCAAGCATAAAATAATAATATATATAGCGTCGTTCAATAATTCGAAAGTTTGTGTGACATTATTGGACTATGTCGGAACTGAGGGACGATGTCCCTGAACCGAACCAAAAATTTCTAAGTCCACCGACGCTATCAGTTTCTTATCCGGCATCGCAGCATTCTGGTCCGACGAAAGAAGCTGTAGAAGACCAAGTCAGATGACATACACAACAGCATATGTTGTTCCGAAAGGGAAAGCTCGAAATCCTCCAAATCCCTTTCGGTATCCCGTCGGACCGGATGAAACTTTCGGACATCCGTACCCGCTTCCGCGGAGCGTCCCGACCCAGCATCGTCGGATAAAATATATGCGACAGATTCAGTTGATGCTGGGATGCTGCGATAAACTGTGCTATTAAGGAAAGCACGTCCGTTCCCGAGGCCTGTGCAGTAGCGGTCTTACGATGCATTGCCGCCGGAAGCTCCGTGTACGTTGACTCCCACACACTTCCTATGCGAACGTCCGGAGTCTGCAGGCCTCGTGTCCCTGGCTACCGGATGGTGTGACCTGGTCGCCGAAGAATCCTTGATCGGCGAAGCTGGTAATATATCGGCGGTCACGCAGCCAAGGTGCGGTCGTGTGCGCTGACGAGAAGAGGAAGCCTTAGCAGTCTCCGCGGACTGCCTATACAACGGAGCGTCCCGAGCGACGGACGTATGCTCCGCTTGCGACACATTTTGTACCACAACATCTGGGGCCAGATGTTGTTGAACGAGAGAGGGGCCTCTCTCGCTTGCCGTCCGGATGGACCGGAACGAGCTATGAACCGGACTAAAGGCTTCCTCCGTTCTCCCTCCGATCCGCCATCACTGGGTGTGCATTAGGTTAATTTATAGTGCTCGCATCACCCCAAAATTCCTTCTAGACCGCAACGGACGAACCCGGCTGCCGAACCATTCGGTGAATGGACGCTACACCGGGCGAGCTAGCGGACGTCAAAGGTCGTCGAACCTACTAGGGTCCTCTTAGGCAATTGGCGTATTTACATGAGCACTTTTCCGCTAGCCCTTCATTAATTGTGACGACGGAGGCACACTGTTGGAAGACATCACAGATACATCACCCTAATCTTGATCGTCTGAAATAGAAATTGATAAAGTAGAGTGACCCTGCGGGGAAAGGACCGGAGTGTCCAAATCCCCAATAACATACCGTGACATACGCTTCCCATATTGTCATCGAAATCATACGATACAGAACAGGAGTTAATGCGAGTACACTGACCACATATAGAATGATAATAAAGTCAGAGGAAGACTTCCTCTTAAAACAATTGATCAATATCCTTTCAATGTGAAAAGAAAACAAGTCCTGGTACTCGCACTAACCCCTGGCAATCAAAATACATAATAATAATATGATCCATTAATATAGAAAAAATAATTGAAATCAAAATATTTTGAAAAAATATGTTTTCAGAACAGCCCAAGTTTCTGAAAAGTAACGTTGAGCCCCAATGGATCCCAAGCCTAAGTGTGGACAAAAATTTTAAAAATATTTTAAACAATTTATTCAACACTTACGAACAATAATAATGTATCTAGTTATGATTAAAATAACATCAAGATATTATTTTTTAGAAATCCCCCCCTCACACAGAGGGCTGTTGTAAATGTAAACAATGAGTGTAAAAACACTAAAATAAGACTCCAGGCACCCAGGCCCGGAATCAGTTACCAAAAATACACTATCTGATGCAAAACAGAGACTTCCAGGGAAGAAACTGCAGAGCATCAGATGGTAGATGCAGAACACAACGCCTAACCACCCGTAGGTGAAGACGTAAACATGGGGAAAAGAACAGAATTCATTCTGTTATTCAGCTAAAACTCCCAAGAAAATTTAGTAATAATAATTACAAAAACTATGCCAAAAGCATGGGAGAATAGCAAGGGGGGACTAAAAGGACAGGGAGAGAGGAAAACACTTAAAAAACAGTGTAACTAAACAATCAGAATGACAACAAAATGGCTGCTGCCTCGAAAATAGGTAACTTAACATAATTTCATTAAAAAATTTTAAGTTACAGCCCTGATAATATTCTGTCACACATTTTTTTCCTCTCCTCCTTCTCTATCCTCCTTAGAATCACCATTTCACTAATATTTATGTGTCTGGCATCATTTAAACTGAGATTTATAAGCACAAAGACCAGTCAGATGTTAACTGATGAAGGGCCAAACTTAGAATGATTAATGGCGCCAATTTCGGAACGTCCTTGACACTGCGCATGCGCAGTAGGGGCGAAGTGTGGAGGGCCTTTCAGGACATGTTTTCTTTGGTTTTAGATGCAAATTTTGGGGATTGGGGGGCAAAATTTGTGTTTGGCCCTATATTTTAAGAGTTAGCACCAGCAACTATGTCTGGGTCATTGGTACAGTATAAAAAAATTTTTTTTTCTGTCTTAAAATTAACAGAAATGCATAAAAAAACCCAAAAAAATTTTCAGGATTTTGGTCCAAAATTTTCTAAGTCCCACCCGGACCACAAATTTTCAGGGAAAAAAAAAAAAATTTTTTTGTCTTAAAATTGACAGAAACGCATAAAAAACAAAAAAAAAATTTCTGAATTTTCTAAGTCCAACCTGGACCCCAAGTTTTCAGGTGAAAATTTTTTTTTTTTTTTTTTTTTGTCTTAAAATTGACCAAAACGCAGAAAAAACCAAAAAAAAAATTGGGGAATTTTGGTCCAAAATTTCTAAGTCCGCAACGGGACCCCAAATTTTCAGCCTAAATATAAACCTAGGGGTTTGGCATCAACAAACTTGAATCTCACCCCCCTATAAAGGATGCTGCATACCAAATATCAAACCATTCTTATTGCTAGATATGAAGAAGATTTTTCAAAAATACTCCTCATACTGCACTAATTTAAACATCGACCCAGGCAATTGATTTCAATAAACATGTGAAACAATCTTCCAAAGATGTTATATGTGAAATTTTAAAGCTTTTGGAGCAGTGCTTTCGGAGAAAAGTAGTCTTATGTTTTTCCCACTACCCACAGTGTTAAAAAATGCTCACTCAGCACTTTTTCAAAGTCCCCAAAAAGTACCCCATGATAAAAACGATGGCAATTTTTTTGGACCATTCCATTCTGTTGGTCCTAAGGAAGCTTCACAACAAATAAGAATTCTCAGTGCCGTGTAGTTTTGGAGATATGGGCATTTTCATTTTTTTCTATTTTTAGCTCCTGTGGTTCCCACGGGGCTATGGGAAAAAAATTTTTTGCATAAATTAGGTACTTATGACCCAATAAGCACTAATGTAAAATGTGGTTCAAATCGGCCTCACGGTTTGGAAAATAGAAATTTGGGGCGGGGCCAGAATTTTTGCCCCTCCTTTAACATCGTCAAATATAGCCCCTCCAACTTCTCTTGAACAAACTTGAGTCTACACCTCAAAAGGAAGCTGCATACCAAATATCAAGTCTGCTATTGCGGGTTCTTGAGAAGAAGATTTTTTAAGAATTGGAGCATTTTTGCCCCATCCCTCTACTCAATATGAGCCGAAACCTAATTTGACAAAAAATCAAAATGCCCTCATATAACCCCTAATCACATGAAATTTCATTAATATGCAGCCAGTGGTTTGGGAGAAAAAGGCCCAAACACCACCTTCACGACGGACGACGGACGAAAAGTGATCAGAATAGCTCACCCTGACTTTCAGTCAGGTGAGCTAAAAACCTGATAATGAAGGCACCCTCTGAGGTATGCCAAAGGAAGATGTTAATGCACAAATATACCAAGTTTGAAGGTCGTTGCAAGAGGCAATGTTTTTTGGGGAGGTTTTTTATGAAAATTCATAAATATGCCCTGTAGGGAGTGCAAAAGGGATAAGTTGCTGCACAAATGCACTGAGTTCAAAGGTTGGTGCTAACGACAACGTTTTTGATAGAAATCAAAGAAAATCGAAAGCTCCCATTTAGAGGTCACCCCGAACACGGATATCAAGCTTCAAAGCAATCTATTCATAAATGTGCCCTACAGAGCATGGTAAATGAATATGTTGATGCACAAATGCATCAAGTTTCAAGGCCGTTGCTACACTGTTTTTTTGATGAACTTGAACAAGTTTCAAAGCAACCTGTTCATAAATGTGCCCTGTAGGGAATGCCAAAGGAATATGTTGATGCACAAATGCACTGATTTTAAGGGTTATTGCTGACGCAAAAAAAAACAAAGCTCACATCTCGAGGTCGCTCCAAATAAGCGCCCCATGTTTCAAAGCGATCAAATCATAAACATGAACAGTGCGGTGTTCCAAAGAAAATTGTTGACAGACAAAATGGTAAAGTTGAAGGTCGTTGCTAAGGGCAACATTTTTGAATGGAAATAGAAGAAAATCTATAACTCTCATCTAGAAGTCACCCAAAACAAGCATGCCAAATTTCAAACCAATCCATTCATAAATGCACCCTGCAGAGCAGCAGAGGGAGCCAAAGAAGTAACGTTTCTCGATGGAAATGAAAGAAAATCAATAGCTCCCATCTAAAAGTTGATCCAAACCAGCACATCAAGTTTCCAAGCAATCGGATCATAAATGTGACCTGTGCAGTGTGCCAAATGAAATTGTCAACACAAAAAAGGGCAAAGTTGAAGGTCATTGCTAACGGCAACGTGTTTGACAGGAATGAAAGAAACTTCCATTTGGAGGTCAACTCAAAAAACAAATGAAGTTTTAAAATGAAAGGAAAATTCTGCACAAATACACTAAGTTTAAAGGTCATTGTTTACAGCAAACTTTTTGATGAAAATGGAAGAAAATCGACAGCTCCCATCTAGAGGTCACCCCCAAAAAGCATACAAAGTTTCAAAGCAACCCGATCATAAAGGCAACCTGTGCAGTGTGCCAAATTAATATACTGATGCACAAATGCACTAAGTTCAAAGGTCATTGCTAAAGGCAATGTTTTCTGACAGAAGTGGAATAAAATCGATAGCTCCCATCTAGAGGTTACCCCAAACAACCATACCAAGTTTCAAAGTGATCCAATCATAAATGTGTCCTGTAGGGTATTGATGTCTAACTAAACTAAGTTCAAAGGTCATTGTCAATGTTTTTTGACGGAAATGGAAGAAAATCAATAGCTCCCATCTAGAGGTCACCCCAAACAAGCATACCAGGTTTCATTAAAGGTCCTTGCCAACGGCAACCTTTTTTGACAGAAATGGAAGAAAATCAAAAGCCCTCAACTGGAGGTCATCCCAAACAAGCATATCAAGTTTTGAAAGCGATTCAATCATAAATGTACCCTATTGAGCATGCCAAAGGAATATACTGATGCCTAACTAAACTAAGTTCAAATATTGTTGGCAATGGCAACGGGAAAAGGAAGAAAATCGACAGCTCCCATCTAGAGATAACCCCAAACAAGCACACCAAGTTTCAAAGCGATCCGTATCATAAATGCCGCAACCTGTGTGGTGTACCAAAGGAAACTGTGGACATATGTACGTACATACGCATGTTCTTGTACGTACGTACATATGCTGATGGACGAGAAGTGAAGGCAATAGCTCAGCTTGACTTTGTCAAGTTCAGCTAAACATCTCTTTGATATCTAGCCATTTCCAAGAAGTTTTCCCATTAAAAACATATGAAGTGCACAGGGATTTACCACTTGCAATAGGTATGAGATCAGCAGTTTCCCTGCTGGTAGTCTGCAGTATTTCATGATGCATCCATTACAACACTACAGGACAACAAAATGGAGAGAAAAACTCAAATATAATCATTTTTTCTATCACAACCACATTTTCAGTTTGTCAAGTTCATTGTTAAATTCAGTTACCTCCCTTGATGTGTCTCTCTAATGTTGATTGCAAAGTAAATATTGGAGAAACACATCAAGGGGGGAGGTAAAAAGTTGAAAAATGAAAATTATATTCTGATATGTCTCATTCCTATATCTCTGTAGACCATGCATGGATATAAGTTCACAACATACATTTTACATCAAAGTGTTTTTGCTTGGTATATTTCTGGTTAATACAGCTCAGTGTATTGTATTCATGCACTCAACTGTATTAACACTATTTACTGGAATAAACACAACCTTCACAAGAGAACAACATCGTGACTATATCCTTAATCCCAATCTTCTTTCAAAAAAAAAAATGTGAATATTATTTTGGCTAAAATCGCCCAGCACTAAAACAAGCAAAGTCTGAGAACTCAATGTGCTATTAAACAATTGTAAATGGTGATTTGTCAACGAAATTTAGTGGTATAATAGGCACCAACAGATATTTTTGCTGTCTCCAATTCTAACCTTCAGAATCGGCATCGGGTGAATGTTTATTGAAATAAACCGTAAATGGTTCAAAGCAAGTTTTAATAATTGGTTCATCACTACTGGACATACCTCATGTTATGATTCAACAGGTACAGGATGTGCACAAACTGAAGTGGTGTTGGAATGTGAACTTCCCGACGTGATATAATATGCAGATAAATTCCCAGGGGTGGCAGAAAAATCCCATGCTGTTGGGCGAATAACGTCCTTGTGAACCTTAATCCCAGTTTTATTACTAAGGAAATTCTATTATGTGACACTCTGAGAGCCCTTTCCAACAGTGTCACATATTAAATACCATCAGTTTAATGAAACAATCTCAAGACCAGAGATATTTCAGGTTGACCTAGTTTAGATGCAATTCAGAGGAGGTAACGTGTTACATCCTAGATTGTATCACACAAATATACTGAGGCCAGTGTGTTAGTTGGAAATACGCCTGCAGAAGAAGAGAATATTTAGTTAACCCTTTACCAAATGCACCTATCAAAATTTCTCATTTTAATTATAATTTTTTACAAAATATAAACAAAATCATATCATGTGACCCCTCATTGGAACAAGCGCGTTGCAATGAAGGGTAACATGCTACAGTTTTGTTGAAATTTTGAGGAAAAACTAGAGGTACTGTGAGCAAGCTCACAAAGTGATACCCCCCCGCCCCTGTCAGAACGGTATTATATTGCTTCATGCACATCTTCATATGGAGTTCTTCCATTGTGTAAATTTTCATGAAAATTCTTCAAACGGTTTAGAAGGAGTTGCACTTATAAGGATGGATGGACAGACGGACGGACAGACAGACGGACGGACAGATGGACGGACGGATGGATGGACAGGTGATTCCTATATACCACCCCCCCCAAACTTTGTTTGCGGGGGGGGGGGGGGGGGGGGGGTATAAAAAGGTTTTCAAGGGCTGAATTTGTATATTATCAAGGTGGATGTGGCCATCTTGTTATAGGGCTAGCCAGCTAACAGTTTGGTGAATATGGTTTTATGTAACCAGGTTAACAAAATTTCTGAAATTTTAATGCCTAATGTTGTAATTCCTAATGGCTATATCAGCTGTAACACCATTTCAGGTAGCATTGTTGTATTATCACTTTCTGTCTATCAGGGTTCATACAAAAATTTGCTCACAAAGTTCAAGGGTTTTTTCAAGGGTTTTTCAAGGGCTTCTTTCTTTTCTTTCAAGGGCTACATATACTATCCAGCTTGTTGTTTGAGCTCTAAAAATCTAAGATTCATGTGACACGGATCTGACTTTGGAAGTCAGGAAGTACTGGTACCCAAAGTGTGATCTGTGTCACAGTAGTCTTGGTAAAACGTTCCATACTTTTTTATGTTTTTTTTTAACTGAGCGACACGAGCGCAACAAACAAGTAAAAGGCGAGTACACATATATTTACAATGCCCGGGAAATAGCTTGGTATTCAAGGGTTTTTCAAGAGATATCTGGAAGTTTAAGGGTTTCTCAAGGGCTAATTTCAAATTCCAGGGTTTTTCAAGAAAAAACTCATTTTCAAGGGTTTTTCAAGAGCTGTATGAACCCTGTCTATTCAACATTACTTGATATAATAGACACTGTAAAATGTCCTTGGTACACCACGCATGCAATCCAGCCTATACACAAGAATGTTACAGATGGGCAATATACCGAAAAAGCAAACTGATAGTGATACCTGAAGGATACAGAAAAACTCAACCGAACATATCACTGAAAACCGAAACCATCTGAATTTTCAAATTTTCCTATAAGGAAATATTTATAAGTCCTTTTTGATGTTTGATAGCAATTGAAGGGTTCCTTTTCATGAAAGAAAGGCGTGGGCAATTGTCATGAATTCACCCCAGACTACAAACTGTACATGTCTAGTTGCTAAGTTGTGATTTCTAGCAAAGTCTTGGCTGCCTTCACAGGCAGCCAAGACTTGACTAAAAATCACTGCCCAGGTGATATGCCTATTGTCAACAGGACCTCCTAAAATGGCATGCGGAGGCACATGCTCTGAGATCACTAATGCCAGAAATGGGACTTTGAAGGTTAAGATGCATCACTGTACTGTAAATATGATTTGTGTCGGCAAAAAAATTCCAATGTTGAACTCATAGGCAGTGGCACTTAAAGCACTGTGGTAGAATGATCCAAGAACGTGTTCTGAATTTTCCTAATGTGAATTCCCCTTTGGTACTATCAGTAAATTTCAGACATGTCAGATACCAAATACTGAACCAATACGTGGTACGCCCCCTTAAAAATACCAAAACAGATGCCAAACTCAAAATTCCAATACCACCCATCTCTAACGAATGTTATGTAAAAATGCATCTGATTGGTCTTCAGTGCTCGTGAAATACAGAAGACTCAAAATTGGGTCGTTGATTCCAGTCCCCCATACTCCTCCCTAGCTGTGTTCTGTCTCAATCTGTCATTATTAAAATGCGTATTTCACAAAATACAGTACTGTGACCACAAAAGTGGTCTTTTTCTCGACTGGATTGTATCTCATCGTGACACACCCTCTACCAACATAATGGACAAAACTGGCCAGTGCTATTCACAAAAATTGCCATTGGAATGAGCTTGTTCCAATGAGGCTTCATAAGCTATGCCTTTGATGCAAAAAATGAAAAAAAAAAATTAGTTATTCAATAATTTTGTTTTGTTTGCAAGTGTCGTCTGCTTTTCATGTCAGGGAACAAATTAAGCCAGAGAATTGAAGTTTCATGAATAAAATTTTGTGAAATCAAGAATAATAAATCAAAATACCATCCAAGATAAAATGTTTCTGCATTTTATTTCAACAGGTGAGTTTCTGAAGTGTTGTGCGGAGGAGAGTGGACAGGGACTTTTGACCAGATTGTGACCCAGTTACAAACAGGTCAAACACAGAACGACACGCGTGTGTGAATGGGTTAAATGATATGGCACGAGTGCCAGCACAGTCAGATAGAATGAGAGATCGCAAGCCTCAACTTTTATCCTTCCATGATGGCATAAGTGCCATATCGTTTAATCCATTCACACATGTGTATCATTCTGTGTTTATTACATGCCTTCACATGTATAAAAACAATTATTAGAAGGACTCTCATCAAGTCATTTGACAACTATCAACAAAAAGAACACATTTTATCGACAATCAAATTTTCAAGGGGAACCTGTCTTACTATTTCGTCCCCGGAGTTCCAATATGTTCTATGTGCCTACTGGCACATAGAACACATTGGAACTCAGGGGACGATTTTCAGCTATTGCTAGCGATTCAAATTGTAATTGCATTGCATGATTTGTAGAAAATACCAGTGAAATTGCACTTCTATTAAAAAATAGTCTGTCAATGATTCCGTTCCGCACATATATGCGGAACAGATTTTCATTTTCTGCATAGTTTAGTGTTGTTGTAAATGGGGATTATACAGAACAGGTGTGTAATAAAAAATTCTCTGACTGCTTTTGTAATCAAAGAAGTGTAATAACACTAACAGATATTAGTTACCTGCTGTACAAACTTGAATAATTTCAAAACCAATGTTCTCTCCTTCTCTGTCACCATCAGTCCATATCACCAGATACTGACATCCTCTCACTTCTTTTTCCAAAGTTCTCTGCAACAATAAAAAAGATTCACATTCATTCCAAACTATTTAAATGCTGAAAGCTACTGTCATGGCTCTATTGAAAATAGCGTGTACCATGGTAAAGGATTCACACTCTTACTTTACTTCAAACTCAGTAAGCAACATAGAGCATTTTGTGTGTACAGAATTATTCTAATACAATTTAGAAATCTACAGGCATGCCCAAATAATCTGCAGCAACTTAATTATTGATGAGTAATTATGACAACCAGGTGCCGAAAAGTCATGAGGCAGTAACCCTTTACCCAATGTAACGTTAAAACCAGCCAGCACTATTCACAAAAATCACCATTGAATTTTTAATTTTTTGTCTCAAAGACATAGCTTATAACCCCCAATAGGGGTCATAAGCTATGTTTTTGACATAAAAATTTTTCAAAATTAGTTATTCAAGAATTTTATTTGCAAGTGTTGTCTGCCTTTCATTTTAGGTAAATGGTTAATAAAATAGGCCGATGAAATCGTCAGATGTGTACCCATACGCACAACTAGTAGAAAGCTGTATGAAGGAGGGCCACCACGGATGCCGACATTATGTACACCATACATGGTATGGGTACATATAGAAATGGATTGGAGGAGTATCCAATTTGATGGATAAAGGGTTAATATCTCCAGATCAAATTATCAGATTTACATAAAAAACTATATAGCACAGCACATCAGTAACCTGAATACATATATAAAGTAACATGACAATCGAATTGATATTTTTTGAGTTATCTCATGCCAAAGGGATTGGAGAAATTTTCAATTTGAAGGATAAAGGGTTAAAATCTCCGGATCAAATTATCAGATTTACACCAAAAACTATACAGCTCGGCACATCAGTAACCTGAACACAAATATAAAGTAACTTGACAATCCAAGCAATATTTTTCAAGTTATCGAAAGCCAAAGAAATGGATACGGACGCCGGACGGACAGACGGTACACCAAAAACTATACAGCTCAGCACATCAGTAACCTGAACACAAATATAAAGTAACTTGACAATCCAAGCAATATTTTTCAAGTTATCGAATGCCAAAGGGATTGGAGGAATTTTCAATTTGAAGGATAAAGGGTTAATATCTCAGGATTAAATTATCAGATTTACACTAAAAACTATACAGCTCGGCACATCAGTAACCTAAACACAAATATAAAGTAACTTGACAATCCAAGCAGTATTTTTCAAGTTATCGAATGCCAAAGGGATTGGAGGAATTTTCAATTTGAAGGATAAAGGGTTAATATCTCGGGATCAAATCATCAGATTTACACCAAAAACTATACAGCTCGGCAAATCAGTAACCTGAACACAAATATAAAGTAACTAGACAATCCAAGCAATATTTTTCAAGTTATTGAATGCCAAAGGGATTGGAGAAATTTTCAATTTGAAGGATAAAGGGTTAATCTCAGGATCAAATTATCTGATTTACACCAAAAACTATACAGCTCGGCACATCAGTAACCTGAACACAAATATAAAGTAACTTGACAATCCAAGCAATATTTTTCAAGTTATCGAATGCCAAAGAAATGGATATGGACGCCGGACGGACAGACGGATGGACGAACAGATGGACAGACAGATGGATGGGCGAACGACGGATGGTCACCCCGGATGCCGGCATTATGTGTACCACACATAGTATGGTTACACATAAAAATAAATTTGCAAACTGACCAAGAACAGTGCTTCACAGATTTTACCAAGTGTTACTCCAATTTCACAAATTTTTCAAGACACGGTTCAATTTTTCAGAAGGCCTATAGATTGACCTAATTTGGGCACATCGCAGAGTGACAAGGTCACTTGCTGTTCAGCCCCATTGAAGAAATTTTTGGCAATAATGACAAGCTGAAATTTGAGACTGTCATTTTTTGACTTCTAAGGACTTGATCTATGCCTCAGACTATCTATTAAGCTTTAAAAGGCAGAGTTATATTATCAATATCTAGACAGATTTTGTCTTGGCTGCCTATATCGGCAGCCAAGCCTTGCCTAGAAACAACTTCAAAGAGACAGGAAGTAGAGTGCAGATGAAATTCTCTAACCTTTGAACTCCTTGCATGTTGGCATATATTCCTGCCAAAGACAGGATTTTGCTTTCCACTGAAATAAGTACAAGTTGGGTATATTTAAAACAATTTTCTCTCTGTGAATTGAATGGATTTTTTCACCAATGATCTTGTGTTAAATTTTGATGAATTTTTCATCAAATCTAATCATGGCTGCTTCACAGCAGCCATGACCAGATTTGATGTCAAATATCTTGGAAATACTCAGTGAGTTACCGGTAATAGCTAAGGGTGAAGACAGAAAAACTGTATAAAAAAAATGAAACCAAATTATCTGCTAAGGCCACGAATTTGAGAACATTCCTGCAATTGGGAGTGTGGTGGTTCTCTGGTTGGAGCATTGGAATTTAAACTGAAAGGCTGACAGTTCGATCCTGATCTATGCCATCTGCACTGTGTCCTTGGGTAAGATGCTTAATTCCGATCGCCCACGTTGAGGCACAGTGGCACTGTATACTAAGCATACTGCCTTCAACCGCTGCAAACTCCTTGGTTACCAGAAGAAAGCTAGTAGTGTGGGAGTTGCTGGCCACTGCTTGGTTGTTCTCTCCAGGTTCTCTAATATCCTCTATCTGTAAAGCTGTCTGATATGATGTGACCCTGGGTGTTAAAAGTACCTGTAAAGCCCCAATAAACAAACAAACAATTCCTGTAATTTCGGGACATCAGTAACTGCTGTACATTTGGCCTGTTTTAGAGACTTGTGTCTGTATCCTTATCAAATTGGATTTACCTTAATATCTTTGAAGTTATCTGGACAATACTTTTCAACAGGGATGTCAAACAGAGAAAGTGGACTGCATGTGTTCCTGCAATGAGAAACTGACATGATGAATATTCAGGTACACACATATTTATTACACATGTATTTGTTACAGGTTTGTGGTTGCATGGTGTGATGCATTAACTAATTATACCACATATCACTTCTGGCAAAGATGTTCTCATTTACAAAAACACTAAGACTGAATAAGGCAATTTTAGGCCTAAAAAAGTTGAAAATCTGTTTTTCAGGCCCACCTGCATGGTCATTTTGGCTGCCAGATGCTCTGTTTTTGAATGTAAACTATAATGAAAGTGTCAATGACACTGTAGCTCAACTTGTTTAAGACATGTACATGTATAGTATGTGACACAGCAATGACAAACATCTAAGTAATGACCTGACAACAAAGGTACATGTAAAGTATTGTAACGGTCTGTACATAAATGCAGACTGTAGCCAGTAACAAATATATAGGTAAAGTATTGAAAAAGTGTGGTGATAGTTAGATGCTAAACTAGAAAAGAAATCTTTGAGTCCCAGAGTGGGTCTGACTGAACCCAAAAATATTTGTTCTTATAGCACAGTGATAACAAAGGCACCCAAAAACACTCGTTCCTGTTACAAGGTGATAAAAAGGTACCCCAAGAAGTTTTGTGAAGATCAGGGGGTGAGAGGGGGGGGGGGGGGGGGGGGGGGGGGGTGAAGGCCCCCTACCAGAAGTTTTGTCGGAAATTTTTTGGGACCATTTTTAGGCGAATTTATGCCTAATAACATTAAAATGCTGGCTTTGGGGATAAAAACATGCCATTTTGGGTAAATTTTGGGTAAAAAAGACCAATTTTCAGTACATTTGCAGTAAACAACAGATTCTTTCTGTTTGTTTGGGTTTTTGTTGTTGTTACAATGTCGGAAAATTTTCGGTCTGTCGGAAAATTTTGGGCTTTCCCCTCCGCCAGCCAAAAGCTATCTACGCCACTGATCCCATGGTACTAAACATTCACACAAAAAATCATTCAAATCAGCGCTTTCATATGGAAGTTCTGCGCAAAAATCTGATTGCACCTAATTTTGTACAAAATGGCTGCCAGCAGCCATCTTGAATTTGAGACCAGACCCCAAAGCACTCATTCTCGTCCCACAGTGATAACAAAGGTACCTAAGAAGTTTCGAAAAGATTGGTTCATAAATACGGCCTCTAGCTCGAGCCGTATTGGTATTTGCACTTACAGTGCTGAAAGTAACACTAAATAAATCAAGGTTAGTCTAATTTGCATAATTTACGCACAAGAAAAAAACCTGTATTATATGTGATGTATCCCATGGTACTAAACATTCGTACAAAAAATTATTAAAATCAGAGCTTTCATATGGAAGTTCTGCGCAAAAATTTGATTGCACCTAATTTTGTACAAAATGGCTGCCAGCAGCCATCTTGAATTTTGGACCGGACCCCAAAACACTCGTTCTCGTCTCACGGTGATAACAAAGGTACCCAAGAAGTTTTGTAAAGATCGGTTCATAAATACGGCCTCTAGCCCAAGCAGTGTGTGTGGCACGACGGACGGATAGACGGCCTGCTGGCCCATGACAATACCTCAAATTTGGCTTCGTCAGAGTTGAGCTAAAAATAAAATTTAAATGGTTTACATCTGATATTTTACTCAAGTTAATAAAATTGATAAATTTGTCCCTTGAAGGCAACAAAGCTTTGCAATGCTTTAGCAATTTTACAAAAAATTGCCTGAGAAACAAAAGATTTACTTTGTGGGGCCTTATTTTAGGTAACTACTAAATCATGTTTTTGAAAGATGTGCCAAGACAACCAGACATTAATGGTTTCAGTTCTTTGATTCATTCTAAAATAAGAATGAGCAAATTCTAAGAGATCTTTTCCCAATGAAAACAGGAGCTAATACATGCTGATGTTGAACCTGTTTGTTGTACAGTAGAACCATGTTAACCCTTTACCCAATGCAGACGATATCAAAATTTATTTTAAATATCATTTTAAAATTTTTTTCAAAAAATTTCAACAAAACCATATCATGTGCCCCCTCTTTGGAACGAGCTTGACGAGCTCGTTCTAAAGAGGGGTCACATGATATGTTTTGTTGAAATTTTTCGAAAAATATTTTTTCAGCTGCTGAATTTGCATATTACATGGGTGGATGCGGGCGATTCGTTGGGTAAAAGGTTAACTGAATAGCCACTTTTCCAGTGAGAATTATTCAATGAAAAGGAGTATTCAACTAACAGGAATTTGGCCATATTCCTATATTCTAGAGATACTCTAAGCAATTATTGTATTATATAGAGCCTGTATTCCTGTATTGGAAACAAATGCCTTTATTGGATGCAATGAGGCCAAATAGGTTAATAAAGAGGAGATTGTCATGATAATTTGTTGACCCATCAAAGAATTCATGAATTACTAAAAATTTTCAATTTTCGTCTCAAATACATAGCTTATGACCCCTCACTGGAATGTTTCATAAGCTATGTTTTTGAGACAAAAATTGAAAACATAATAAATTTGAATGGAGATTTTTGTATATAGGCCAAGTCGGTTTTGTTTGTTAAGTTGGGTAAAGAGTTCATGCTGAAATTCATGGCAATTATTCAGATATCTATTTGGACAAGTAATTAATCGGTTAATCAAGGTTAATCCATGTGATTAATTGATCAAGAAAACCCTCAACCATTTCAGCTCTAGAATGGTTTTGTGTTTGGAAGTTATAGTCTGGATCATTTAATTAAAAGATATCCAATAAAATGGGCTTCACCATCAAAGTGACAAATTAATTTTCAAGTAGAGGAGGGAGATCTTGATTTTTCAGATTCAGTTTGGTTTCAGGAAAAAAAACTTTGTTCCGGTTCAGTTTTTCTATGTGTTAAGAACATGTGGTAAATAACACTTCAGACTCCTTAACTTGGAATATTTCTTTATTTATTTATTAAGGTAATCGACGCTTTAACAGCCAAGGTCATATTGTGTCGGTGACAGTTTTACGGGTAGAGGAAGCCGGAGTATCCGTAGAGAACCACCGTGCGACAACAAGCAGCTGTCAGCTCCCCAACATCGTAATTCCGCACTGCAGCACAGGCACAGGCAGGGTTAGACTGGTTGAAGACATGCACACCATCGACGTGCAGTATGCCTTAGCACACGGCATCATCGTGCCCCCATGTGGACACTCGGGATTAAGTGCCTTGCCAAAGGACACAACGTGGAAGTCTGAATCAATCTCTCAGGCAGTCACCCATCCAAGGACTATCCGGGTCCGATGTTGCTTAACTTCGGTGATCTGACGAGAACCAGTTACCGCAATGCCACCCGTTAACTTGGTAAAAATCCACAACAGTTTGTAAAGCACCACCCACCACAAAAAGCCTATCTGTAAGTATACCTACTGGGTCCAGCCTAACTTCCCTTTCATCATTCTTAGGATTCTAGAGAATCAGTTGCTAGGCCTATCATCAGAAAAAACATAAATTATGGTCATAAATGAATAAAGTTTATTTTAATTCATGTTGTGTTCACCTTGTTATATTTTCTCTAGAGCTGTAGGTTTTTAAATTTCTTATTCGGTTTTGGTTTTTCAGGTGGAGTAAAACCTCGGTTAGGTTCGGTTTTCGGTTTGTTCATGAGGCCAAGTAAAATTCAATAAAACTCATTCTTATGTCCGGAGTCATAACTGAATGGTAGTGAAATTGAGTGAAACTCAACGAATGCCCGAAATAAGCTATAATACATGAAGAATCAGGAAGGCCAATATAATAATTACCTAAATATACAGAACTTTTATTGTGCTTGGCCATTTTTCGAGGTCTGACACCTACACGCAACTTGAGGAAAGCTGCAAACACAACTAAACTGAAATGTCGGAAATTCACAGAATGTAGCCTTCCCCGAGTAGTGAGAGTACCCAGACACTGCCATTGGCAGTGTCTGGGTACTCACACTACTCTGGAATGGCTAGATTCTGTGAATTTCTGCAGCAAGAGAGTATTTAATAAAAAAACGAAAAACCTTAGATTACGGGATGTCGACGGTTTCGGTTTCGGTTTTTTAAAAAAAACTAAAAACCTCGGTTCGGTTTCGGTTAACCTACAGCTCTAATTTTCTCCCTTATTGACTCGTCTGGTAGAAAATGTGACAATGCGAACATGATGTATTTTCCCCCTTTTTTTCTTTTTTTTTTTTAAAAGGGTTTAACGACACATTAAGAGCCAGGGTCATATCATGTCGATGATAGTTTTATGGGTGGAGGAAGCTGGAGAACCCGGAGAGAACAACCGCAACGACGAGCAGCCGTCAGCTCTCCGACATCGTAACTCTGAACACTGCATCTTTGATGTGCAGTACGCCTTAGTACACAGCGCCATCGTGCCCCCATTTAGGCAATCGGGGTTAAGTGCCTTGCCCAAGGACACAATGTGGGAGTGCGAATCAGATTTTCCCCTTTGCTGGATAGACTATGTGACGAGACTCCAAGGTAAGGTAGTTCTCTTCCAGTAAGATAGTTTGACCAGTAGAGCACAAACACAAAAAAAAACATTCTGCCACTTTGTGCTGGGTTTTGTGATTTGCACAAAACCAGAACTGAACCAAAAGACCAAAAACCCATCAAGCCCTATTTTCTAGTCTTCATGTATGCAAACTGTAATGCACACATTTCAGTGATGTGATCACAAAAGCAAAAACAGTAATGGCTCGTGACCAGCTCGCAATTGTGATCTGGTCAAAAATTTTTCTCTGCTTTTATAACTGCAGAGGAATATTTCTGCATGTGAACAAAACAAGCTATTATTACATTATTCTCACAATTTAAACATCTTTTGAGCTATCTCATTAATCATGAAACAAGAAAACAGCTGGAACATCATTGGAAAAAGCTGCCCCCCTGCCCACCCCCCCCCCCCCCCCCCCCAGAATGCATTAAGTCAATCGACATGATAACTCCTCCCAATAATTCACGTGATGATGTGAAAGCTTTCATATCATCAAACATCATGGTCTTTACCAAGCACAAAAACTAGTTACACAGTATCAGCTTCCCAATATTGGCACTTGTGTTAAGGCAAAAATAACTAAAATATATGTTGTAAACAAGAGAATCGACGCAAAGCGTGTGCCAGTGCCCCTGACCCACCAAAAATTTTCTTAGTCGAAAGACTGAACAAGGGCCATAACTCTGGACAAAATGTGTGGACGATACTCATGCTACACAGGTAGCATTCCCCCATGATGCTCTATCACAACACCAAATATCATTCAAATCGGAGCAGCAGTGGCTGAGATACAAGGGAAAATGTCGGTATGGATGGATGGATGAACAAACGAACGAACAGACAGACAGAGGTCCCTACTAGATACTTTTCAAGTCGCGGGCAAGCCAGAAAATAAGCAGACTGTCATCTGCAAAATGAGGTCCCCAGAGGGTGAATTTAGTGATGCTACCCTGCACAGCAGGGAAGCATCACTAAATTTACCCTCTGTGGACCTCAATTTGAATCAGGGTCTCAAAACTAAACAGAAATAGATACCCAGAGGATAAATTGGCCCACTGTATGGGACTTTTCCAGGACTCAAGACAAGTGTACAAACCATGTTTACATTCCCTCAGAATGAAATCTTTTCTTTTCCCCTCCTCATCATCTTAACATTATCCCGAGAAGTATTTGAGAAGGAAGAAGACAACATAATGCAACAAATCTTACCACTTTCGATACTGGCCTATAAATTCGAGGCCCAACAGATGTCCTGATACAGAGGTCATTGTCATAGTACAATTTTTGTTGAAGATGTTATAGTTGTATTCATAAATCTTATTAAACTTTGAGTAGCCTTCCCTCTGAAAAAAAAGAAGCATATTCCAATTTAGGCCAGAAAAAAAGCTGGTTCTCAGGCATTTTTGCACTGAAAAACATACGAAGATGGGAGGCTTTTTTTTTCTTTCTCAAAGCTATGAATTTAAAATCACCAGTTATTCTGATAATCGTAACTCTTTTTGCCACACTCATATGGCTTTTGAAACTGACCATTTCACAAGACTGTGAAGTTGCCAATTCAAACAAGATCAAGTTAGGCCTATTAAAACATTTTCTTGTTTCTCAGGTAATTTTCTCTCATTTTCATGATGAGGGAGGGTCGTTTTTTTATTTTTTATATTTTTTTAAATATTTGTTAATCCACAAACAGTCCTGAAAATAGTTGGAATTAAACAGTTAACTACTACTCACACTATTGTGTGGAAAAAACATTTTTTCAGCCATGAAGATTTTAGGGCTGTCACGATTAATCGATTGTCGATCGGTCAAGCCGAAATTGATTAGTTTTTTTTTTCATTGTCGGAAAATCGGTAAATTTTACCCCATTTTAGATGTTTAATAATTAAAAGAAAATTTGATGAAAAAACTATTGTTTCTAAAAGTAAAAGGTCAAGAACATTTGTCTTTTAGGTACATTCAAAGCTTTGATGTTCTTAACTTTTGAACCATCAGTGTAATAATCAAGAAACTAGCGAGGTTCGCAACTGATGACCAGTCTTGATTATTACACTGATGGTTCAAAAGTTCAGAACATCAAAGCTAGCTTTGAATGTACCTAAAAGAGGATCGTCTTTGCTGTTTACTTGAGGTAGGTCAACTGGCTTGAGCTTCATTTTTAACGACTTCAAAGAGAGAGAGAGAGGGGGGGGAGTAATCCAGATACAATTAATCGATTATTATCGATTATTTGTGACGATTAACCGATTCTTAAATTAAACAAGAAGGATGCCAACGCCCTATAGCTCACCAACATTCCTCTTTGATAGAAACTTTGGCAAACACAAGAACTGTATCAAACAGGCTCATAACATGCGACAAAGCTTACCTAAACACAACCTCTTAAAAGTAAAACACAGAAACAAACTGACATAAACACTAAGTTAAACATGAAATTCTGAGCTAAACAGAAAACTAAACGCAACTAAAAATGTGAAGAAAAACGTTTAAAATGCAGGGTATGAGGGGTTAATCATGGAACAATGATACTGCGGAACATGTATGATGAATATAAGTGCCATGGGAAGAGAAGGAGCACATCAGCTGACCTAAACACTAAGTTAAACATGAAATTCCGAGCTAAACAGAAAACTAAACGCAGCTAAAAATGTGAAGAAAAATGTTTAAAATGCACTGTCTGAGGGGTTAATCATGGAATAATGATACTGAGGAACATGTATGATGAATATAAGTGCCATGGGAAGAGAAGAAACACAGCAGCTGACCTAAACACTAAGTTAAACATGAAATTCCGAGCTAAACAGAAAACTAAACGCAACTAAAAATGTCAAGAAAAATGTTTAAAATGCAGGGTATGAGGGGTTAATCATAGAACAATGATACCGCAGAACATGTATGATGAATATAAGTGCCATGGGAAGAGAAGGAGCACAGCAGCTGATCTAAACACTAAGTTAAACATGAAATTCCAAGCTAAACAGAAAACTAAACGCAGCTAAAAATGTCAAGAAAAATGTTTAAAATGCAGGGTATGAGGGGTTAATCATGGAACAATGATACTGAGGAACATGTATAATGAATATAAGTGCCATGGGAAGAGAAGGAGCACAGCATCTGACCTAAACACTAAGTTAAACAAGAAATTCTGAGCTAAACAGAAAACTAAACGCAACTAAAAATGTCAAAAAAAATGTTTAAAATGCAGAGTATGAGGGGTTAATCATGGAACAATGATACTGAGGAACATGTATGATGAATATAAGTGCCATGGGAAGGGAAGGAACACAGCAGCTGACCTAAACACTAAGTTAAACATGAAATTCCGAGCTAAACAGAAAACTAAGCGCAACTAAAAATGTAAAGAAAAATGTTTAAAATGCAGGGTATGAGGGGTTAATCATGGAACAATGATACTGCGGAACATGTATGATGAATATAAGTGCCATGGGAAGAGAAGGAGCACAGCAGCTGGCCAAACCACTAAGTTAAACATGAAATTCCGAGCTAAACAGAAAACTAAACGCAGCTAAAAATGTGAAGAAAAATGTTTAAAATGCAGGGTATGAGGGGCTAATCATGAAACAATGATACTGAGGAACATGTATGATGAATATAAGTGCCATGGGAAGAGAAGGAACACAGTAGCTGACCTAAACACTAAGTTAAACATGAAATTCCGAGCTAAACAGAAAACTAAACGCAGCTAAAAATGTGAAGAAAAATGTTTAAAATGCAGGGTATGAGGGGCTAATCATGAAACAATGATACTGAGGAACATGTATGATGAATATAAGTGCCATGGGAAGAGAAGGAGCACAGCAGCTGACCTGAACACTTAGTTAAACATGAAATTCTGAGCTAAACAGAAAACTAAACGCAGCTAAAAATGTGAAGAAAAATGTTTAAAATGCAGGGTATGAGGGGCTAATCATGAAACAATGATACTGAGGAACATGTATGATGAATATAAGTGCCATGGGAAGAGAAGGAGCACAGCAGCTGACCTAAACACTTAGTTAAACATGAAATTCTGAGCTAAACAGAAAACTAAACACAAATAAAAATGTCAAGAAAAATGTTTAAAATGCAGGGTATGAGGGGTTAATCATGGAACAATGATACTGAGGAACATGTATGATGAATATAAGTGCCATGGGAAGAGAAGGAACACAGCAGCTGACCTAAACACTAAGTTAAACATGAAATTCTGAGCTAAACAGAAAACTAAACGCAACTAAAAATGTCAAGAAAAATGTTTAAAATGCACGGTATGAGGAGTTAATCATGGAACAATGATACTGAGGAACATGTATGATGAATATAAGTGTCATGGGAAGAGAAGGAGCACAGCAGCTGACCTGAACACTTAGTTAAACATGAAATTCTGAGCTAAACAGAAAACTAAACGCAACTAAAAATGTGAAGAAAAACATTTAATATGCAGGGTATGAGGGGTTAATCATGGAACAATGATACTGAGGAACATGTATAATGAATATAAGTGCCATGGGAAGAGAAGGAGCACAGCAGCTGACCTAAACACTAAGTTAAACATGAAATTCTGAGCTAAACAGAAAACTAAACGCAACTAAAAATGTCAAGAAAAATGTTTAAAATGCAGAGTATGAGGGGTTAATCATGGAACAATGATACTGAGGAACATGTATGATGAATATAAGTGCCATGGGAAGAGAAGGAACACATCAGCTGACCTAAACACTAAGTTAAACATGAAATTCCGAGCTAAACAGAAAACTAAGCGCAACTAAAAATGTCAAGAAAAATGTTTAAAATGCAGGGTATGAGGGGTTAATTATGGAACAATGATGCTGCGGAACATGTATGATGAATATAAGTGCCATGGGAAGAGAAGGAGCACAGCAGCTGACCTAAACACTAAGTTAAACATGAAATTCTGAGCTAAACAGAAAACTAAACGCAGCTAAAAATGTGAAGAAAATGTTTAAAATGCAGGGTATGAGGGGCTAATCATGAAACAATGATACTGAGGAACATGTATGATGAATATAAGTGCCATGGGAAGAGAAGGAGCACAGCAGCTGACCTAAACACTTAGTTAAACATGAAATTCCTTTTTAAACAGAAAACTAAACGCAACTAAAAATGTCAAGAAAAATGTTTAAAATGCAGGGTATGAGGGGTTAATCATGGAACAATGATACTGAGGAACATGTATAATGAATATAAGTGCCATGGGAAGAGAAGGAGCACAGCAGCTGACCTAAACACTAAGTTAAACATGAAATTCTGAGCTAAACAGAAAACTAAACGCAACTAAAAATGTCAAGACAAATGGCTAAAATGCAGGGTATGAGGGGTTAAATCATGGTAAAATGATAATAATCATCATATAGCAGCATTATAAAAGCCATGATATGGAAATAGGGCGAATAAGTGACCTAAATAGAAACTTTAACATTATTGGACACGTACGCTGACGTCGACGCTGACGCCGACCGATCGAAAAATCATGAGAGCCCTAGAAATTTTCTCTCAACGAGCTATGTCAAACAAGATATTGTGGGTCAAATTTTTATCCTCCAAGTGCAAAATAGTGAAGAGATTTCCAGGTAATAAAAAAGTAGTGATGAAGCAGCTTCACACAGCCTTCGGAATTTAGAAAAAAATGCGACAGCATTGTTTTGCTGTCGCAAATTGATAAAGCGTCGGCAGATTTTGACTCACAACAGCATTTTTTCATCCTTCAATTTCACCAATAACTTGAATCAATAGTAGTTAACCCTTTACCCAATGCAGACGATATCAAAATTTATTATTTTAAATATCATTTTTTTTAATTCTTCAAAAAATTTCAACAAAACCATATCATGTGACCCCTCATTGGAACTAACTCAATGAGCTTGTTCCTATAAGGGGTCACATGATATGGTTTTGTTGAAATATTTTGAAAAATTTAATTTTTTCAACTGCTCTTTTTGCATATTACGTGGGCGGATGCGGGCGATTCGTTAGGTAAGGGGTTAAAAGACTGGAGAACCAACATGACACCAATTTATTTTACGTAACCATTCAGTAAGTTTGTTCCAACATGCTGATAAAAGTAAAATAATTTTCTTCCAATAACATACTTTTGACACAATTAAATCATCAGTCAGCCCAAGATACATTCCCAGATCGGTTTAGGTCGATTCAGTATCACCAGACACAAGACAGTCAGTTGAAATTTCCTGGTATCAAATCAAAGAAATGCGAGGTGATGAATGTCATTTTGGGTTTCTAGACAACTCATACCCACGGCAACTCGTACCAGTCAAGTCGTACCCAAAATTGGACAACTCGTACCCATTTTCGGCTGGACAAATCGTACCCACAATTGGACAACTCGTACCCAAGGCTGGACAACTCGTACCCATGGCTGGTCAACTTGTACTTGGTGTTTAATTGTATGGGCGAAGGCCGTTAATGGCCTAAGAACTATAGAAGCGGGGTTTTTGCTTTTGTTTCATCCGTTTAAGGTGCTCTAATAGTAATGGAAATCAGTTTACTTTGAAATTCCTTCGTCAGATATTCCATGAATATGAATGAAATATACACAAAGTTTACGTCTAAATGACGGCTGTGATACACAGAACAGGAAACATATATTCATTGACCGTACTTTGCTGATAGCAGGCACCAGTGGTTCCTGAAAGCCTGCAATCGTATTCGTACGAGAACTGGCGTGAATGACACCCCCCCCCCCCCCCCCCCCTCCAACCCCGACACCCGGTTTCTGTGCTTCAGTTTTGGGAAATAGAGTACTGAAAAAAACTAAAAGGCCTCGCATCTAGGCCTAGGCTCTGCAAATTATCAGGGTGAATACCATAGCCTTCGTCGCAT
The DNA here is from genome assembly GCA_031216915.1 of Pictodentalium vernedei. NCBI lineage: Eukaryota > Metazoa > Mollusca > Scaphopoda > Dentaliida > Dentaliidae > Pictodentalium > Pictodentalium vernedei. The sequence continues at coordinate 730,697,866 of CM062297.1, read as the reverse complement.
TAACTCTTGCCTTTCCTAATTAATAATGCCACTCTCCGCCTTTACATTATTTTTCGTGTGGCAAAGTTACATCACTGGTGAGGCGTCACTCCGGTCAGGCACGAAAGGATTTCATTGTAAACTGAGAGTCCAGCCGGATTTTGTACTTGAAGCATAGCACATTTACCCGCTGGGAAGAAAAACGGCAAACAATGACCAGTGATAGACTGAATCAAGAAGATCACAAATGATGTTCATTTTAAAAAAAATCTAATTAAAAAGCTCTAATACATCTCTCTCTATGAGTCCATCAGCTCGCATCAATTGATTTCTGTCGGAAATTTTATGGTCAACACCGACACACTGAAAACTCGACAGTCATTTAATTTAGACTTACCCGGCAGTGACAGGTGTGAGATCACGAAGAATTATTTTCTATCGTCTATTACCTTATAGTCGATTGGTGTTTAATTTTCTTCCAATTATCTGTGCATATTATTATCGCGAATTAAGTTAATCTTCCAGTTGGGACGTGTGTTTTTCTAACAGTTATCTTTCATGACAATCATGAAAATTAAATGATAATTAGCATTTTGTTAGGTTTGCAATTAGACTATAAATGTGAATAAAAGTGAATCTCTCTCTCTCTCTCTCTCTCTCTCTCTCTCTCTCTCTCTCTCGGCACCTGACTCTCGTGCCTCAACCGATCGAAACAAAAATTGGCACAGGTCTATATAGATGTAATTTGACCAGGAAAGGACTTCTGATGGCCACGATTGCGTCAGACATCGCGTTAATCCTTCAACTAATGAAGGGGTGGGTTAGGGTGGGGGAATGAGCCCCGATCGCATCTGATTTTGCATTAACCCTGCAACACGTGAACTGCTAGGTATGACTACCAGTACAACAAAATATTACGTAGAAAAGCCCTCAGAAGTTTAACAAAGAGCCAAAGATTACCCGATTTTGGGGAGGGGGAGTGGAGTGGGAGGGGGGGGGGGGGGGGGGGGGGGGGTCGTCTCCCGTATCTACACCACTGTATTAATATATAATTTAAATATTTCCTGTTTCCTTCGAATTGCTCTCTTAATGAAATGTCCATACTGACGAAATTGACTTTCGGCGAAGTCTGTTCAGACTGTTCTGCTGAGATAAATGCTAAATTTAAAAATGGAAAGTTTTTGCCTTTATGCACACCCATTGAAAGCAGACACAAATCTTATCAAATCCTTCAGCCAATATTCGCCTTCGGCCATACAATTAAAGACCAGGTACATGTTGACCAACTGTGGGTACGAGTTGTCCAACCTTGGGTACGAGTTGTCCAACAGTGGGTACGAGTTGTCCAGCCAAAATTGGGTACGAGTCGTCCAATTTTGGGTACGACTTGACTGGTACGAGTTGCCGTGGGTACGAGTTGTCCTGATACCTCATTTTGAACAGACAGATTGACTTTACATAAATCCTCCAATCAGATCTCAAGAATAAAAGATCACCCAATTCTTCCCAATCAGACTCCACCCTAATGAATGTCAATTTTCAGTCAGATCTCTAGAATGAAAGCTCAGCTAATTCTTCCAAATCACACTTCATTTTGACAATACTGCACACATCACACTCCCAGCTTTCACAAGTATCAATTGCTACAGTGTAGACTATGCCATCAACTGTCTAGACAATGTCAATTTCACCAGGCTTGTAGAGACTCATGAGTTGTTGAATTCTAGTGTGATAGTTTGTCAGAGCGAGTGTTTTGCATATCCTGTTTCTTATAATGCAGTGGGAAGGAAGGACTCTGCAAAAAAAACTACAACGGCAAAAATATTCTGTCGCATTCTGCACATACAGTGGCAATTGCAGCGGCACTGCCGAATGCCGTCGTAAATTCCAGAGATTGTTTACAATGATGAGATAGGTGCCTGAGAACCCAGTATTTTTTTAATAGCATTATACAGTACAGTTGCCATGGACTGGTCGTAATCCATGTGTGGGCAGTGATGTCCACAGTGTGTTTGCCAGGTAATAAAAGTCATCATCATAATTAATTAAATTTTTGATGACTATTCCGATAATTAGTGTTTGAATTCAAATATTATTGTGTCCATGGAAATGTTGCTCATCCATGGAAACTGACCAGTCCACGTCAGCCTTACTGTAGTAGGGGTAACTAGAACTATCACTGAATATCAATGATCATTAGCCCCACTTCCAGCTTTCCAGCATGCTCATTTGAATGAAGGAGTTTCATACAGTGATGAACTGATTATCAAAACTTGCTATGAACCGATTACTGATTATTTCTCTTCAGATTATGCCGTTTTCGATGCCGATTCTGATGGTTGAAATAGAACACAGAAGAAAATCTGTTAGTGCCTATTATACTACAGAATTTCATTGATAAATCCCCAATTACAAAAGCTTAATACCACATAAGTTCTCAGAGTATGAACGTTTAGTGCTGGGAAAAATTAGCAAAAACAAGCCAAGACCAATACCGGGTCTGGACCTGCGTCGCTGCATGCAATTGATTACAGAGATGAACAGACTTCAAAGTATCGGCAAACAGGAAGTGGCTGCACGGCAGATCTGAAAATTAGATACACGATACAACTCATCATTATGAAGCAGCAGACCAAATATAAAATCATTCCCTTTCATAGAAGCCAAGAAAACTTTGACGGAAGAAGTGTTTCTGACGGACGGAGTCGAGCGGTCACTAGACCTGCTCTGCCGCTGGCTATGCAGGTAATAAGATTTGCATTTGGGGGTGTGGGGGGGGGAGGGGAAGATTATTAATGATACAATCACACAATATTGTTCTCTTGTAAAGATCGTGTTTATTCCGGTAAATAATGTTAATACGGTTTTGTGTAAGAATACAATACATTAGCTGTATTAATTGAATAATAACTTTGATATTAATGTGTGTTGTGAAGTTGTGGGGGGGGTGGGGGGAGAAGATTATTAATGATACAATCACACAATATTGTTCTCTTGTAAAGATCGTGTTTATTCCGGTAAATAATGTTAATACGGTTTTGTGTAAGAATACAATACATTAGCTGTATTAATTGAATAATAACTTTGATATTAATGTGTGTTGTGAAGTTGTGGGGGGGGGTGGGGGGAGAAGATTATTAATGATACAATCACACAATATTGTTCTCTTGTAAAGATCGTGTTTATTCCGGTAAATAATGTTAATACGGTTTTGTGTAAGAATACAATACATTAGCTGTATTAATTGAATAATAACTTTGATATTAATGTGTGTTGTGAAGTTGTATGACGCATGTTTTACAGATACAGACGCGACCTGTCAGAATTTATTATTTAATGTTCATTTTGCAACTTGTTACCTCCCTTGAAGTGTTTCTCCAATGTTAACATGTACTCTGCAATCAACATTGGAGATAAACACCACAGGAGGTAACTGAATTAAAAAATGAACTTGATAAACTGAAAATGTGTTTGTGATAGTCATGCGACTTACTTGTTGAGTTACAATCCTCTATCATTGAAAAAAAGAGTCTTTTCTATTTTTTTTCTCCAAATTTAATTTCTTATTGTATTGTGATGCTTGCATCATGAAGTACTACAGACTACGAGTTGAACACATTTTATTTATACATGTATCCAATGTAACGTTGTACAGCACCATGACTGAAGGCCAGTGATTTCGATCAGCCAGAAAATGGTGGCAATCTCGTACCGATTGCAGACGGTAAATCTCCAAAATTCACGGCTCTGCAAATCCCTAAATATTCTATGCACGGGACATGTTTTTAATGGAGAAACTTGATTGAAATGACCAGATATCAAAGAGATTTTTAAAAGTCAGTTTTAAATATAGAATAACAGAAAACTGCCGGTTTTTAACTGCCAGATGTCATAATCAGCCGATGCCCCCAAAACCTGCCGGTTCCTATTGCCGATTCCTGTTATCGGTTCATCAATAATTTCATAATTTGTCAATATGCATGCATTTGCTTGTTTGCTGGCATCTCTAAAAAGTTTTATCTACGACTGTTCATACAGTAATCTAAAATCGATCTATGTTCAAGGGGAGATAAGTGAATCAAAATTTTTGCAGCTTGAAAATTTTGAATTGTGTACATCCATTTACAAGTCATCATGTACGAAAAGTTTCATCAAAACTAAATCATCTTTGTCAAGATTTGTTGCACGCAAAAGGATTTATATAGAAATCTGTATTAAATCTATGTTCAAGCGATGATTACCCAGTTAAAATTAATGCAGATTAAAAATTCATGGAATATGTGCATGTTTGCTTGTTGGTGGTAATGTATGAGAGGAATTCATCAATATTAGTTCATAAATGTACAGTTCGGCTGCAGTGGATTGGTCACTTTCCACAGGTGGCCAATATTTCCATGGATGCAATTATAGATTCCAAACACTAGGCTAAAAAAAAAATGTTTTAATTCTCAGGCAATCCCTCATTGAATTTGAACCCCCTCATTGGGCATTTTTATTGCCTTTCAGTGTCTTCCAATATTAGTACAAACTCTGGGAGACACAAAATGTTTTACAGTTTTTGACTGATGTGTACTCTCCCATATATTGTAACATGGCAAATCCCCATAGATTAGGCCACACAAAGTAGATCTTCTGTTTCTCGGGCCATTATTTGTGAAATTGCATGCGGGCGAGCGGTTTTTTATTTTATTTTTTATTTCAGTAATTTCTTCTTTGCCATCAAAAGTTCATGTTCTTGTTTTATGTTTTAGGCCTCATAACCTACAGAATAGCATGGGCGGTGGTGTATTTCATCCCTTGAGTGCAAGAAGGCCTTGCAATGCTAAAGCATTGCAAAGCCTTCTTGCACTCAAGGGTCAAATTCATCAATTTTTTTAACTTGGGTAAAATATCAGACATAAACCATTTAATTTGTATTTTTTTAAAGTTTAAATTGGTTATAAAAAGAGAGCATGCGGCAGCCAAAAGGACCATGCGGGAGGACCTGAGAAACAGATTTTTTATTTTTTTAGGCCTTAAATACTCTTACTTCAAAGATAATATGAAGAACATCAAAATATGAAGCCTTTGAATTGCAGTAACTACAGTTTGTTTTTAGAGGAATGCTTTATTTTTCAAATTAAAAATGAATTTATTGGTATAAATATGCACTTTTTATATTTCTGTGGTTAAAAAGGCAGCCTAAATCCTCTTGACATTTGCTCACTTTTTACAAAAGAAAAATAAAAAATATAACCCTACCTCGCTAATTTAAAAAAAAAATGCCTGAGAATCAATTAATTTATTTTGTGCTGCCTAATTATGGGAATAATCATCAAAAATTTAATTAATGAAGCACTGGGTTCAACCCACCTGATGCTTCATTCATTAAAATTTTTCTGCTGCTGATTTTTATTACTTGGTAAACGCATGCGTGGACATCACTGCCCACGCGAGAATTACGACCAGTCCATGGCGACTGTACTGTATGAGGAGCTGATGACACAAGAATCTCAACTAGAAATCTTTAACAAACCTTCCAAGTTTAACTCCTAACCTGCTAAGTATTTTAAAAATATTTTTCATCAAATCCAGTCATGGCTACTTCAACTTATCTCATTCCATTGAACAGTTATGGCAAGGACACAAAAATTTAAGACTTAATTACGACTTAAAGTTCATGCAAGAATCAGAATAGATTCTTACAAATGATTCTCACAAGAAAGACAATGTGAATCAAGATTTCACTAAAACCTCTGCCAGCCAGTGCTGGGGTTAGTGCTCAAACGATTAGTCGACTAGTCGACGGTTTTTTCGCCTATAGTCGACTCTGGTTTTTGTCGTCGACTAGTCGAAACACAGTAAGAGGACTCGCAAGCCGACAAAATCTCAGTAGAAAGATCAATTAATTCACATCTCTGGGAAAATAGAGTAACAAAATGCTTGGAAAAAAATGTGCTGCCGATCGCTGGCTTCAGATAGTGGATGCGACAATGTAACAACCAACCAGAAACTCGATAAACTTCAAAGAACTTTATTGACAGTTTGTCCGCAGCATGTGTTGTGTCATGCTCGCTGACTCCCACGCAGTGTCTTGGTTTGACTCTTCCAGTGCTGATGCGCCAACATCAAAATATAAATCGTTGAATGTTTCTCGTAATACAACTGGCCCTCGACGTTCATTTTTTCCCTCTTTTGTTTATGTGACAACCTGGATGTACCGGAACTGACATTTTCGGTCTTTTCCAAAATTACTTGTTTCCATTTTCTGTACTTTGATGGCGCTGAGTACCGACTACTTTTCTTGTGGACCGAACAGCTCTACACTGAAATAGGGAGGTTTAAGCTTTGTTGTAATGAAGCAGGGGGTAGCCAGTTAGGAACTAAAAAAAAGAGTTTTTTTCTTGTGTAACGTGGTGTTGTTGCCCGGTCACAAGCACGAATTCCAAAGTTAGTCTGGCTTGCTGATTAGTCAATGTCGACTCGACTTTGGGGTGTCGACTAGTCAACTTTGAAATTCCATAGTCGTTTGAGCACTAGCCGGGGTGCTGTAAATTCCATCACTAAAGCAACCAAAAGGCTGTATGTTGAAACAGGTCTTCTATGTGGTCGTGTACAGTACGGTCATCACAGAAAGGTCAAAATCCATGTGCAGGCCTGGCACTCGTAAAAATGCAGGAGGGCTAAAAAATGCTCACCTCGCATGGCCTAGGGGAGCGATTAGCTCTCCTCAAGCTTACAAAAGCTATGAGTGGCAAAATAAAGTCTTACTATTAATTAATTCTGCCTTGTGGGCTTTTACATCTTATTTGGTGCTGCTAACGAGGCAGTCTCTGGGAGGCGCGTACACTGCCCCTCCAACACCTCCGGGCCTCACCAAGGCCCGGAGGTGTGGGAGGGGCAGTGTAGCCGTCTTACAAAGACCACTAACGTAGCAGAGATTTGAAAAGATGTGGGTTTTAGGAATAGGGTGTTGTGGTAATCATTATTTTCTAATGCAGGAGGGCTAATTTTCGCCCTTCTTAATTTTTTTAAAACAAGCAATAGGCGAGCGGATAAACCGCTCTCCAGAAAATGCCAGGCCTGCACGCGTGGGCAATATTTCAATGCTTGCATTAGCAGTAAATCTCCGACATAAAACAATTTAATCACCATCAAATTTTAAATGAAAGAAGCACCGGGTACGACCCGTTGCTTCTTTCACTGAATATTCATTGAAAACTATTATTGATGGAGAAAAGCATCCTTGGTCAACACTGCCTGCACGTGGATTTCGATGATTCTACAGAGGCTGTACTGTAAGACAAGAAACTCAACATAATTGGAATTGTAGTAACTACATAAATATGAGGTTTGTTTTTCGCAATAGAATATGTGCTGGTTGCACTCACAAGGTTATTACAGTACTCTCAAATTCTAAATTAATTATTTGAGAACTGAAAATTTATTCTCACCACAGGAGTTTGCAAGATGCAAAACAGATTCTTGCGAATGGGACAAATTTTAAGGCCTGATAAGATGTTTGGGTCTTTTTGACAAATGGGCATTTAAAAATTCAAGTTTTAAAAATATTTATTGTGTAAAGTGCTTGATTGATTTGCTATTACATAAACTCTCTACCAACATTTGGTTCAGGTCACATAAAGTTCAAAAGCATGTGAGCCAGTTAGGATATTTTTTTTCTCATAGTCACTGAACCTTTTACCCAACACAGCACCAAATTTAAACCAGCCAGCACCATTTCCAAAAATAATCATTTAAATTTCATTACCATTCAAGATAACTCAGCTTATTTCAATCAGGGCTCATGCGCTAGGTTTTCAAGTCAAAAAATGATTTTTTTCAGTGTTTCAATTGGGTTAGTTGTAGGTTGAAAAGTATGACCTATTTTCGTGGTGTGCTAGTATTTGAAGTCTAATCCATACGTCGTGATGTACCAATCATCGGCTATCAGCCGAAATCGACCTATCAGTATCGGTTTAACACTTACATCAAATCCTTGGTAATGTTGACGGCCCCTCCAAAAAAATAGTTAGGCATATATGCATGTCAGGTTAATTTAAGTATTGCAATCATATTTACATATTAAAATAAACTTTCCTTGAAATGACCAATGATAAAATACTCCCTATTCGGCTTGACATTGAACGCACAACATGGTTTCTGACAGAATAAAAGGAACTACCAAAATGACCACAATACTTCACTTAAATGAAATATCTACGCATCTGCAGCGGAGCATTGTAAGAAGTTCATCAGCTTATTAAATGTGTTTCCTTCGCTGAACTGAAACTTGCCACTTACTCCTCATTTATACTGCCTGATATATTTATTTCTACACCTAATTTTGAAAGCTTGAACTCCAAAATCAGTTCCAAATTCAAAGTTAAAGTCAGGTGGAAATTTAGGGTTACAATGAACGAAATGAGCAACTTTTACTCGATACAATTTTTAAGGTGGCATAATTTTTTAGAGTTGGTCGGGTCACCCTAAACTACTTTACAAGAGCAACTTTTTGCTTTTGTAGTATTTTGCATATGTGCAGGACTGCTGAGTGATTGCAGAAGCCAGGCCCCTTTGATCAATGCGACATTACTTCAAGAAGCGATGTGTATAAACAATTCAGTGGCAATTTGCGCTTGACACATGCTTTTATCCACTGCATTATCCCAGGTGTTTGACAACATCAGTGATGATCAGTCACTCGATCAATTGGAACATTTATCAGTATCGGCATCGGTATGGGTCGATTACGGTCTCAAATCATCGGTCATCGGTTCACAACCCTTTTTGATCATTGGTACATCACTATCTTCGGCTATCATTTTAAATGGAGACAATATATATTTCTGTTAAGTGGTTATAAAAAGATTAAGGTGGGGCATTAAAATCAGGATCGGTTGGTAAACCTGAAACATTTCATTTCTTCCTTTATTTAACCCTCCCCACACTGATCAGGCCTGGCATTCTGAAAAATGCAGGAGGGCAAAAAATCGCTCTCCTCAATCAGCTTAGGAGAGCAATTAGCTTTACACAGCATTTTAAGTATCTAGTTGAACGAACTCATTGAAACTGAAACCAACAGACTATTACATCAGTGATTTTATTAACTTTACTGAAGTAAAGCAAAATCGCTTAGACATCTAGATGTCTCACTCAACAACCGAACACACACTTGACAAGACCTGTGTGTGTACCCAGACCTGTTGTCCAAGAAAGTCATACGCCTACCACTACCACCTTCAACCCCCCCCCCCCCCCCCCCCCCCCAAGGAGGGTTGAAGGTGGTAGTGGTAGGCGTATGACTTTCTTGGACAACAGGGCTGCTTGAATCTACAGACACATCCTGGTGCAAGTGCTTCAAGTGACAGGATAGTGGTAATGGTAGTATATTATAATGTCAATATTCCTTTAATAATTACCCCTCAAACTGTGATGTCAGTTGTTGAACTTGAAACTGACAGAAAAAAAAATATTGCTGTGACCCATTTTGCTTCAAATGATTGCAACTGTGTTTGGATATGGTTGCAGCCATTACCTTTTACCACTAAACCACTTTTAAAATGAAATTACGTGATGTTATGTGACTTCGAAGTTAAATTACATTTTTGCTTTACAACAAAAATCTAATGTGAGCATAATACATGTAATCTCAATCATCCCAGACCAAAATATTTAGGAGGGCAATTTTTCGCTCTCCTTAATTCTTTCAGGAGGGAGGTAAGGAGATCTAAAAAATCGCTCTCCTGAAATTGCCAAGCCTGACTGATGTCAAAATGATGGAATTTTAAGCAGCAAATTTCTTCTGTAATGCATATATGAATTTAACCAATTCAATCTTGTTTGACAGAGCTCAGAGAAAACAAAATTAAGTTTATTCACTTCTCAGTTTACATTATGGGAAAATTAGCTTCATGAAATTTTGATATGTTGTCATCAGTGTGCAGAGGGTTATAACCAGAAGAAAACACTTGTAAAAAAAAAAAAAAATTCAGTAGCTGAATATTTTCATTTTTTGCCTCCAAACACATTGCTAATGACACATAATTTTAACATGCTCATTCCAATGAGGGGATATAAGGTATGTTTTGAAAGCAAAAATTTAATAAAATAATAATGAAAAATTACAGATGATTTGTGTGAACAGCACTTGCCATATTTGGTTGTTACATTAGGGCAAGGGTGATAACATAAGTACAGAAATAGATGAGGCCACTTTCATTACAAGACTTAAAATGAAAAGGTTTCCAGAAACTGTGATGTGAGAACCATAAAATAAAATAAAAACATAATGACACATGCCTTTCTATAACCTCCTCTTGACATGACATCAGCCAGTGACTTTGCAGCATCATTTTTCTCTGCAACATTTAGGACCCTCACCATCTTGATGCTTTCTTTCGAGTAATGTCTTATACATAAGGCAACACTGGTTCGTATTAGATTAAATAACATCACACATTACCTGAAATATAACATAACATATTACCTGAAATGAAGAGCGAAAACTATCACATTCTGTAGGGCTTGAAAAAATAGGGCCATCCAAATACACATTTGCACTTTTTTCTACAAATTGGCAGGATATAATATGTTAAATGTTATGAGAACCAGCATTATGAGTTATTGCGATGAATTATGGTAACATGGTCTGGGGTTTGTGGTTCAAAGCGTATGTTCAACAGAGATGCAGAACATCTCATTTGAACATAAGCTCTGAGTCGCATATCTCAGAACATGCTAACGAAAATTTATCACAATAATGTATATGTTTCAATAAGATCCTACCCATAGCCCAAAACCCACATCGTGAAATTAACAAGGCAACATTTAATGATATCAAGTGAAGTTTAGTAAATAAACCTCTTGTGTGCTCCGATCCTTCACTAAACAAATAATCCATAAATAAGTAAAGGTTGAGGTCACGCCATCTTAGTTCAAATCGTAAACAGATTTGTAATTTAACCCTTTACCCAACGCAGACGACTTCAAAATTTATTATTTTAAATATCATTTTTTAAATTTTTTCAAAAAATTTCAACAAAACCATATCATGTGACCCCTCTTTGGAATGAGCTCGACAAGCTCATTCCAAAGAGGTCTCACATGATATGGTTTTGTTGAAATTTTTTGAAAAATAATATACTTTCAGCTGCTGAATTTGCATATTACGCGGGCGGATGCGGGCGATTTGTTGGGTAAAGGGTTAAACAAGACTTCATTTGGAATGCCATCTGCTGCTAGAGTGAATGAAAGTGTCAATGACACTGTAGTTTAACTTGTGTGTTGTGTTTGATGAAAAGGATAATGTTCAATGTTTATGAAAGGATTATGAAATAAGACAAGAATTGTGATAATTGGGAATATGTTCATTTCTGTTCCCTGTATGCTATGTTTTTGATAAAAATAATATGAGGTGTACACTGTACTAAAGAGCTGAGGGGTGGGTTAATATGACCTCACAATTAATGTATGTGGCCCTCACAGTTAACGTATATCAACGAAAGTTACAAAGTTAAAGTGAAATTATTCCAAAACGAGTCATCAAGGTTTGGCAATTTCAGGAGAGCAATTTTTTAGCTCTCCTTACTGCCCTCCTGAAAGAATTAAGGAGAGCGAAAAATTGCCCTCCTAAATATTTTGGTCTCGGATGATTCTGAGATAACATGTATTATGTTCACATTAAATTTCTGTTGTAAAGCAAAAATGTAATTTAACTTCGAAGTCACATAACAACACGTAACTTCATTTTGAAAGTGGTTTAGTGGTAAAAGGTAATGGCTGCAACTGTGTTTGGGTATGTACTTTGTACATACCCAAACACAGTTGCAATCATTTGAAGCAAAATGGGTCACATCAATATTTTTCAACGGTTTTTGTCGGTTTCAACAACTGACATCACAGTTTGACAGGTAATTATTTAAGGAATATTGACACTACCGGGTATAATATACTACCATTACTACTATCCTGTCACTTGAAGCACATGCACCAGGATGTGACTGTAGATTCAAGCAGACCTGTTGTCCAAGAAAGTCATACGCCTACCACTACCACCTTCAACACATCTGCCCCGCCGCCACCCAAACTTGGACACACACACAGGTCTTGTCAAGTGTGTGTTCGGTTGTTGAGTGAGACATCTAGATATCTAAGAGAATTCGCTTTACCTTAGTAAAGTTAATAAAATCACTGATGTAATAGTCTGTTGGTTTCCGTTTCAATGAGTTCATTCAACTGGATACTTAAAATGCTGTGTAAAGCTAATTGCTCTCCTAAGCTGATTGAAGAGAGCGATTTTTTGCCCTCCTGCATTTTTCAGAATGCCAGGCCTGGTCATCCTATCAAGTTACATTGAAATCCCTTCATAAATATGACCTGTAGACTGTGCTAAAGGTTTTCAGGCTTCGGGCCTCTGTAGCCGTCAGTTTCCCAATTGCATCCAAAGGGGACGTTCTCATCTAGACATTATATGAAATCAACCTACCAAGTTACAAAGAAATCCCTTCATAAATATGACCTGTAGACTGTGCTAAAGGTTTTTGGGCTTTGGGCTCGGGCAACCATCATGGTTGAATGATCGCAACCAAAGGGGACATTCTCATCTGGGCATCATCTGGAGTGATCCTACGAAGTTACAATGAAATTCCTTCATAAATATGACCTGTAGACTGTGCTCAAGGTTTTTGGGCTTCGGGCCACTGAAGCCGTCACAGTTGACCAATCACGACCAAAAGGGGATGTCATCATCTAGGCATTATACAGAGGCATCCTACCAAGTTACAATGAAATCCCTTCATAAATACGACCTGTAGACTGTGCTAAATGTTTTCAGGTTTTGGGCTCGGGCAGCCATACCGGTTGACCGATCGCGACCAAAAGGGGACGTTCTCATCCAGACATGACCCCAAACCTGCATATGAAATTTTGTGATGATCAGACAAGAACTGCAGGGTGTAGCCCGTGCTAAAGGAACATGTGAACAGGCTCACAGACTAACAGACTTCCGCACGCATGATGGCAATATCTTATCTTGACTTTGTCAAGTTAAGCTAAAAATCTAGAAAAGTGAAGCGCTTTGCAAGACACTCCGTTGGTGAAATAATTATGAAGCAGGCAACGTCATTTCAAATAAACCATATGGTGATGTCAGATGGTAACATATGATACTGGAGCAGTAATCATAAAAACAGGGAGCTCTCAACCAATCAGAGGACAAGGATTTTAGTCTTACTGGAACAAATAATTGTGTAAATACAAAGGCTGCAACTACAAATTTCCTTTCCCAGTACAGTGGACCCCTGTTAACTGAATAGCTACTTTGTCAAAGAAAATTATTCAATTACCAGGAGTACATGTACATATATTCAATTAACTGGGATTTGGTCACTTTACTGTATTCTGGAGATAACCTAAACATTTAATCTCTTCTATCTCTTTTAACAAAGCTCATGTAGTATGCCCGCAGTGGACTGATCACTTTTCACAGGGTGGCAGTATTTCCAAAGACACAATAATATTAGATTGCAAACACTAATTACAGGAATAATCATAAATATTTATTTATTTATTTATGTTTAAGGTCACATATTTATGCACAATGGCTAATCATGACCCTGACAGTTTTACGGGTGGAGTAAGCCGAGTACCCGGAGAGAACCACGGAGCAACGATGAGCAGCTGCCAGCTCCCCAACATCGTAACCCTGCACTGCAGCACAGGCAGGGCTAGATTGGTTGAAGACATGCGTAGTACCATCGACGTGCAGTACGCCTTAGTACACGGCGTCATCGTGCCCCCACGCGGGCAATGGAGATGAAGTGTCTTGCCCAAGGACACAACGCGGTTGCCGCAGGTGGGATTCGAACCGAGGACCTCTCGGCTTGCAGCCTGCACCTCTACCTACTGAGCCACCGCGCTCCCGGAATAATCATAAAAAATTTAATTAATGAAGCAAGGGGACAACCTGGTGTTAAACTAATTAAAATTTTGCTAATGTTGATTTTTTTTACTGCTAATGGCAAGTGTGGACATCACAGCCCACACGTGGATTATGACCTGTCCACGATGACTTTAATGTAGAATAGATTAAGAGCCCATCATGGATGCACTCATGCAATAGAGCTGTAGGTTTTTAAATTTCTTGTTCAGTTTCGGTTTTGGTTTTTCAGGTGGAGAAAAACCTCGGTTCGGTTCGATTTTTTCATGAGGCCAAGTAAAATTCAATAAAACTCATTCTTATGTCCAGAGTCATAACTGAATGGTAGTGAAATTGAGTGAAACTCAATGAATGCCCGAAATAAGCTATAATACATGAAGAATCAGGAAGGCCAATATAATAATTACTTAAATATACAGAACTTTTATTGTGCTTGGCCATTTTTCGAGGTCTGACACCTACACGCTACTTGAGGAAAGCTGCAAACACAACTAAACTGAAATGTTGGAAATTCACAGAATGTAGCCTTCCCAGAGTAGTGAGAGTACCCAGACACTGCCATTGGCAGTGTCTGGGTACTCTCACTACTCTGGGATGGCTACATTCTGTGAATTTCTGCAGCAAGAGAGTATTTAATAAAAAAAACGAAAAACCTTAGATTACGGAATGTCGACGGTTTCGTTTTTTTAAAAAAACCTAAAAACCTTGGTTCGGTTTTGGTTAACCTACAGCTCTATCAGGCAAAATAATCCTATCAACAGGGGAAATTTGTTGATTGTCAGGATAATTTCTTGACATATTATGAGATTTTTATTCAATTTACAGGGGTTTTCTCTATAATCTATCTTCAATTAACAGGTGAAATTTGTACCAAGAGATGGTAAATGCAAGGTGTGTTTGGAAATTTTATTCAATTAACAGGATTATTCAAATAAAAGATATCCAATTAAGTCAGTGCCACTGTAAGTAACGAAAGCATTCAGCAATGGAACTGTGAATGCCATCACCAATGAACTTATCTGTACTCACCATTTTTTTGTCATCGGTAAATGCACAATGAGTTTGTGACTTATTCCAAACACTTCATTTTGACAAAACGTATCATCCAATCCAACATATCTGATTTTTTCTATTTTGCATAAGTATAAATCAACTGAAATATAAATCATATTTAACTTTAGACTTCCCAGGAACCACCATTCACAAAATACCCTCTTCCAAATGTCAAAGCTCAAGCTCAGACAGTTGAAAAATTCAGAGTGTCCAAAAAATTGCACACCTGTGAGCTTCTTAGGTGGGTAAATTGCTCTCCTGAACTATTTTGCATTGTTTTGATACAGAAACACCTTCTAAATGCCAAGTAAATTGTTGTATATGTTCTCCCTGAGATGCATTCAAGCTAATTAGTGCCAATAACCTGTTACTGAACATGATTGTTTTTTAACAAACCCCTCCAATCCTGTATGGACTGATTAAGCAAGAAGTTCTGCCTGGATTCCAGCAGGTTATTGATGGCCAAACAAAAATGGTTAACAGCCAAGTCGCTCTGGACGAATCTGGTTCAAGATCAAAGGCATCTTTATGTCACTTCTGTTTTACCCTTTGTAAAGGGATCTGTCAAGAGTGTCTCGAGATACCGGCAATATCCAAAAAAGATGGAAACTAGGAGTGAAATGAAAGTGTCAATGACACTGCAGCTCAACTTAGAGAATAGAAAGATACAGTAATGGGTAGGCATTCACTCAAGTTTCTGAAGAAAAGACATCACACCTTTTTGTGCAACAAAAGTTATTTGGAAAAGAGGTCGTTTTGAGTCAAAAAATATTGAAAGAACAATCTATTATAGTTTTGCCCTGTAGATTTCAAGTTTACGACCCAGAGTGAAATGACCTGGGGCGAACAGGAATTGAGGCGAAACGACCCAACACCATTTATTCCTAGTGGGTGCGACAATTTACCTCATAGAACCACATAGAACGACATAGATACCACATAGACAGCACAAAGAACTACATGGAGGCCACTTACTAAAGAATTCTCCAAATTTTCTGTTATGTGGTCCGATCCAGCAGTGGTAGATAGATCTACACAACAATTAGACTGGGGGAAACTTCTGATCGACAGGCCCACGGGAGGATTCAGGGGGCCTCGAGGGTTGATCAATACTGTATTGTTAAGCACAGATTAAATCATCAATTATCAATACAATAAGAAATGTATTGATATTTAATGATGCAACCTATATTTAAGAATACTGATCAACCAGAATACTTTACGACCCATACAGCCAAACGACACCCCACAATCCGCTATGGTTTTCTTTTTTCAAATTTGGCCTTTTTTTGGCACGCATAGCATTTTAAACATTTTTTCCAGAGATGTAGCCAGGAGGGTCAAGGGGGAGGCTAGGGGGCTGGGGGGGGGGGGGGGGGGGGGGTATCCGAAGTGTATAATAAAACCAACGCAAGCATATTTATTTCATACTTTATTTGCCATTGAGTATCGTATCATATCACATACATATTTACAAGTTAACAAACAGAAGATATTTACAAGTTAACAAACAGAACAATAACAAACAGCGACTTCTTTTAACAGTGATGGATAAAACAATGTATGAGTACCAAAAGTACTTATACAACAACTTATATTCTTATTCTGTTAGGTAAGAAATTTAATTTAATGGACAATTCGTATTCTAAACTGGGTGGTCATAAGGCCTCAACGATTTTCTGAGACCTTGTGACAACCCAGTTTAGGACACCAATTGTGCTTGAATTTCTGTTTTGAGCAACAAAGTTTCGCAAGCATGCCGTATTTGTTTATCTCGCTTTCGAAGTGTTCACACCTTTTTCTTATTATTGTGAGTATCATTAGATATCCGTAGGCCTACCTAATGATATTTACAATAGTAAAGAAGCGATGCGAGATATTCAGGGGGTTTTTTTTATCTAATTATGCATTGGCTGTATTAAGCATGCTAGATATATGTACCTATATCTACTACTTTTCATTATTATTGTGAATGATATCCATGCACATTGTAATTGAAGAAGACTCTGTACAGCAACTACCATGGGCATGGCGCCCCCATTCAGCAGACCAACTATGACAAAGAGGACTATCGAGGATGATGGCCTGAAGACTTGCCGCACGACATAATCCATCAGATTTGAGCAACGCAAATATACAGTACAGTACGTGGAAAGTGGATTGTAACTAAATCACCAGGGGAGTGGAGTTATCACCCAAAGTATCACTTTTAAATTCTGGACATGTGGACAAAAACACAAGCAATGTTTCAGCCAATGGACCTCCGGGTATAACCCGGAGGTCCATTGGCTGGAACTTTGCTTGTGCTTGTAATGCTTTGCAACAAATTTGCAATTATTTCTTGGGTGGAATCTCCACTCTGTGGGTGATTTAGTGACAATACACTCTCCACGTACTGTACGTGGATTATCTCTAAAAGACTCATGGAGTGCTGGTACCTCCCCCACCCCCCGCACCAGACAAAACATTCAGTAATATAGTTTCAGTTAATGGAACTCCATACCTCTTCCTGGGCAATGAGGATTTGTCTGGGTGGGAAAGAGTGATTAGTGATAATCACCCCTATACTACACCCCTCCGTCCAACTCCTTCGAAGCTGATATGCAGAGTAATTGGAAAATTAGTACTATAAGTTACAGATGTTTACTTGTCAGGTATGGAGTCATGTGAGCCGAAGTGAGATTGATATTAGGCGAGCCCGTAGGCCAATCATAAAATTGATCGCGCTGAGCCTCACATGATGCCATACCGGACAAGTAAACGTCTTGTAACGTATTTATTAGGCCACTAAACGAATTAAATAATAAACTAAACAGGTGATATGATAATAGAATATACAATTCTCTTGCAATAGGAAACCTTTAGTACAGTCATTCAGGCAGTTACGGGTCAAAGGTAGTAACAGGTCAGGCGATGTTGAGCCTTAAAAAACTTGACTTTGACAAGCAGTTCAAAGTAAAATTTTATTCCGGGTTTGTGAAGTAATATGTTGCCTGTCGTCTTTGAAAGTTTAGCGAGTTCATTGTTGTTTTTTGTTGAGAAAAGCGAATTTGTTTTAACCCTTAAGTCCTCAGATTAATTTTAAAGTATTTATGGCCTTTTTCTGCTTACGTAGTTATTGATGACTTGGCAGTGGTTCTTCATCACTGCTGGCTGCCTGTACAGGCAGCCAGCAGTGATGTAGAACCACTGCCAGGGAAAATTCAGTCTACACACAAGAGTAATAAAAAAGATTACACAAGGGAGAACCTGCTTCAATGCAATATAAAAGTGGCGGTTTGGGGCTATATGGGGGCTTAAGGGTTAAAAAGACTGAATGAGTGCCAAAAGAAAATTTCGACACGCGAAACTGCAAAAAAAATTCTCAAATGGTCTGTGTTGTGGTGGTAATCCATAGGAATCAAAGTACACTGCATTGTGATGACTCACAAAGAGAGCCACCCAATCGGTACTATAGCACCACGTGCTAAGCCGATAAAATGGGAAATGTGTATCAAATAAAGTCAATTTTGGTAACAACACACGGTGCGCATGTGCACTAACACCACGTATCACTACGGAGATGACGTCACAACATGGCCGCTCACGTGGGTTACCATGACAACACAACACGGTGCCACTGGGTCACGTGACTATGACGTCACATGAGATCCGGCCGATGGGGGGGTGAAACGTGCGAGACATACTACTTACATCACAGCAGAACATAGAAAATGTCAACAGAACATAAAACAATACAAGTACAAATGACACATCACAGCAGAAAATAAGAATATTTTCACTGATCGTTCTTTTTGGTGTCGATGAGCTCTGGAGAGCATGACAGTTGATTAGAGAGTTGGCAGCCACAATGAAGACAGAGTGCAACAGAAGTTTTATGTGCTTGTTTTTTTTATATTCACACTTTTCATTTTCAACTGTTTTCTTGTTTCAAAGTCATTTGCAGCAGGCCTGGCCATTTGAGGCAGGCGATCGCTCCAGTCCGCCTGGATTCAGAATAAGGCGGGCATATTTTGCCCGCCTAACGTCAATTAAAACTATAAAATTTGTTTAAAAAAACAACATATATTATTATTGGTTACACTCGGCTTATTATGAAATCAGTTTTGGTCGAATTACTTTCCCAAACAATATCAGCACATCTGCAAAAAACGGTGCCCTGTTATCATTCACTGATAGAGCTGTAGGTTAACCGAAACCGAACCGAGGTTTTTAGTTTTTTTTAAAAACCGAAACCAAAACCGTCGACATCCTGAAATCTAAGGTTTTTCGTTTTTTTATTAAATAATCTCTTACTGCAGAAATTCACAGAATGTAGCCATCCCAGAGTAGTGAGAGTACCCAGACAATGCCAATGGCAGTGTCTGGGTACTCTCACTACTCTGGGAAGGCTACATTCTGTGAATTTCCGACATTTCAGTTTAGTTGTGTTTGCAGCTTTCCTCAAGTTGCATGTGGGTGTCAGACCTCAAAAAATGGCCAAGCACAATAAAAGTTCTGGATATTTAGGTAATTATTATATTGGCCTTCCTGATTCTTCATGTATTATAGCTTATTTCGGGCATTCATTGAGTTTCACTCAATTTCACTACCATTCAGTTATGACTCCGGACATAAGAATGAGTTTTATTGAATTTTACTTGGCCTCTTGAACAAACCGAAAACCGAACGGAACCGAGGTTTTTCTCCACCTGAAAAACCAAAACCGAAACCGAACAAGAAAGTTAAAAACCTACAGCTCTATTCACTGACATAACAAAAATGTCCACTTGTCATTGAACTTTGGTCATTCTCTGAATAATGTGGTATGCTTTCCGGAACTTATTTCAATGGTGATTTTTTTTCTCCAACAAGCACGATATTGCTAAACGGTGCTCCTTTCATAACTTATTATCGATTCAGTGAAAAATGTTCCACTTTCAAGTTTATCAGTTGGGAATCCATGCACACTGCAGTGCATTGAACGGAACTTATTTTCATATGGAACAGTTTTCGAGCACTTTTGTTTTTCAATGTGCCATACATTTTTAACAATATCACACCGTGTTTTAAGTCATACCCGTGAGCTTTGAATAAACGACAGGGAAAATTATAAAATTGCATCCTATTTATTAATTTCCGATTACAATTAACATTTGGGAAAATCCGAAAAAAATAAAGTAAAAAATTTGAAATGGAAACTGCGAGTTTGATTTTCACAAGCCTGCATTTTTTGTTCCAGGCGTCACTGAACTTAATTAAGTTAAAAGTGATAGGGCTTTCTTGATTGATGGCTCCCAGACAAAATGTCCGATCGCCATATTGTCCAATGACTGGACAGAATGTCCGATCTTTTTAGACAAAATGTCCGATAGTTTTAGACAAAATGTCCGATGATTATTGGACAAAATGTACAAAAACAAAGATTCAGTTACTGACTTACCTTTATTGTATAAGTATATTCTAATATATCCTGAATATTTGAATTTAATTCTCTACAACGTTTGAAATAAAATAAATCGAAAAACACAGTACAGAACACGCTGCACATGATGAATGAATGAAAGGTTTTAGCGTGCCAAAGGCACGCAGGGACGATGTGGGATTTACAAATCCCTTGCGACCAGGTTAACCTTATTTTATTTCACTTGGATCACACAGGCTTAGCTTTCCTATTCCGGTGCACAATACCACGGCGAAAACTTAAAAGAAACAATAAAAAAAAAACAAATTAGTGAATTTAAATTTACTTGTTTATTTAGTAATTTTGACTTTTCATACATGATTCGTCACGTTGTTTTGATAGTGAAGCCATGAGTGTTCTTTTGAAGTTACTGATTGATTCTCGCTTGTAAGAAAAGTTTGAGCCATGAATACTTTCCCAACAAATAAACAGAGGCTGCACGTCTTTGAAACAAAATATCAAATTAACCTTCTGTGATATGTTTTTATATTATTTGAAAACTTAAAAGAGGCATGTATAACACCCTTTATCTAGAAAAGGTATATAAGAGGTGGCATACTGCAACTAGATGCGTCCACCCCAAAAGGGAAAAACCTTGATTAATAAAGCCCTTCCAGGATGCTCATGGGAAAGACTAATCTCCAAAGCCACGGGAAACCATACTTGGATTTCAATCCCACATCGTCCCTATGCGCCTTTGGTGCACAGAAACCTTTCATTCATTCATTCTAGACAGCGTTCTCATCTGTACCAGGGTTGGGGTATTCGTATTCAGTATTCGTATTCGAATACAGTTTATCAAGTATTCACATGCATTCAGTATTCACTGAATGTTATGAATACATGTATTCATATTCGTATTCAAATACATTAAAATTTGAGCTGTATTCATGAATACATTTTGAATACTTTCTATATTTTGGAGAAAGAACCATATACTGAATAAAAGGTTTTCACAGATCAAGCCCATGGACTCCAGACAACAAATTCACACCTCATATTAATATTAAAGACTTAATAATCACTGATATTATTTATATACCACCGAACACCTAGTCTGAAATTTATGCATTGAAAGCAGACAAAAGACTTAATTATCAATTAACTTGTCACAATACAACCTATTTGTGTAACAATGGCCACATATCCCCATGGCTTTTTAAATTGTTGAAAACATAGACAATAAAAATAAAACAAAAAAACTTGTGTTATTTTACACAACTCAGTTATTGAATGATATTATATTCTAAATTTTTGGGATTTATTTAAAGTTTTTCTATTTATCCATTATTTTACAGTGAAAACACGTATTTATTTATTTATTCCTGTTTAAGGTCACCTTTGTACAGCTCAGTATGTCTAATTATAATCGGTGAAAGCATGTAAATATTATAAAGAAAATACTACTGCTGTTAGCAAACTTTCAGCCAACAGACCTCCAGGTTTAACCATGAAGTGCATTGGCTAAAACTTTACTAGTCCTTTTTATGTGGTGGCATTGCAATTGATACTTAACGTTCAGGAGGAAATGCCAGTCTGTGATTTTTTAGAGGTAATCCACTCAAATTTTGTGATGTGTTGTCCATGGAGAGTAGTCTAATTACTATGACACCCATAGAGTGGATGTCCCGTCAGGTAATTACTTTAGTTTTCCAACAAAGCATGGTAAGCACAATTAAAGCTTCAGCTAAAGGACCATCAGTTTAAAAATGACTTTTAACCCAACAAACAAAAAACTTAAAGGCCTTGCTATAAATACTTATAATTTAAAAAGTATTCAAGTATTCAAAAATGTATTCATGAATACATTGTAACGTATTTGTATTCATATTCAAATACCTTTGAAAATTTGTGTATTTGTATTCGTATTCATGAAATTTCAAAGTATTCGTATTCGGATACATTTACAAAGTATTCGCCCCGAGCCTGATCTGTACCAATAATGGAAACCAATGAAGACAATTGCCTTAGCTGTGAGAAAGCCATTTTCCATGGGAGAAAACA
This sequence comes from Pictodentalium vernedei, assembly GCA_031216915.1. Classification (NCBI taxonomy): domain Eukaryota; kingdom Metazoa; phylum Mollusca; class Scaphopoda; order Dentaliida; family Dentaliidae; genus Pictodentalium; species Pictodentalium vernedei. The sequence continues at coordinate 730,675,469 of CM062297.1, read as the reverse complement.
CTCAGCATGGAAATTCTTACATAAATCGGGGGGGGGGGGGGGGGGGGGGGGGGGGGGGTTTACATGATGTCCGATTTTTGTAGACATTACATACCATATATAATGTCTAAAAAAATCTGACATTTCCTCCACCGATCGGACATTATGTCCAAAAAAATCGGACATTATGTCCACAAAAATCGGACATTTCGTCCTATGAAATCGGACATTTCGTCCAGAAAATCGGACATTTTGGCAATCGCACATTTTGTCCAGACCCCCTCCCAAAGGGTGAATTAAGGGCCACCATTATCGCCCGCCTGGGGTGATAAAAGGCGGGCGGTAGTAGTGCGCCTGCATTTTTCAAACGGCCAAGCCTGTTGGGGTCAGGTGGGATTCGTTTGGGGTTTGTTTTAGGTCCGTTTTGATTCGTTTTGGGTCCGTTTTGGGTCGTTTGGGGTGAATCGTGCTGCCGCTGCCGACTAGAATATACAACGGGTTGACCATAGAGTGTGTACTGGAAACTGCATGCGTTGGAATCTTCAAGTCAATCGACTCGACAAAAACGCACAAGTAATTATTGAGTCCCCTCGAGGAAATTCACGGCGAGACTCCAAGAGAATCTACTGCTGAAACTGCTGATGATTTCATTGTTGTGGATTCAAAACTCCGTGACAAATGTTACCGCCATTGACATCAAAGTCAAGGACGAAGAATGTCGGCTCCTGGACGATTCGAAGCGATGTCAGGTTAGTTACTTACAAATCACGTGACCAAATAGTCTTTCTGTATGCACTTTTTAGTGTGTGTGAAAGACATTTTTCACGAAAAAAGTCAGAAAATGGAGAAAAAAAATGTGTTTTCTTTCACTATTTCGCAAGAAGATGGGTTTATACGACATATAGATAAAAATATCTCGTCAACACCTCGGCATTAATGAGATATTTGAATAATTGATTTCCATATACACCAATTCCGGCCTCGGCCTCCGCCTCGGTATACACTTTTTAGTTACAGCCGTTACTTATTCCCTATTTCACATTTTGACATTTGTTATTCCATCAAAACAGGAAAAATGGCACCTCTGTAGGGTGGCTTAAATGAAGACGAGTTGATTGACATGTTGCCCGTCCGCATAAGGCCCCTCTTTATGGGGCAACCAAGGCCCTAAAAGTGACAGCCTCCCAGAAAACCTCCTAGATGGGCAAACCTGATCAAATAAAAGGTGTTGTAGGGTGGCACAAATGAAACGAGTTGAATGACATGTTGCCCGTCCGCATAAGGCCTCTCTTTATGGGGCAACCAAGACCCTAAAAGTGACAACCTCCCAGAAACCTTGTAGATGGGCAAATCTGATCAAATAAAAGGTGCTGTAGGGTGGCACAAATGAAGACGAGTTGAATGACATGCTGCCCATCCGCATAAGGCCTCTCTTTATGGGGCAACCAAGGCCCTAAAAGTGACAACCTCCCAGAAAACCTTGCACATAGGCAAATCTGGTCAAATAAAAGGTGCTGTAAGGTGGCACAAATGAAGACGAGTTGATTGACATGTTCCCGTCCCCATATGACACCTCTTTATGGGGCAACCAAGGCCCTAAAAGTGACAACCTCCCAGAAAACCTTCTAGATGGGCAAATCTGATGAAATAAAAGGGGCTGTAGGGTGACACAAATGAAGACGGGTTGATTGACATCTTGCCCATCCCAACATGGCCCCTCTTTATGGGGCAACCAAGGCCTTAAAAGTGACAACCTCCCAGAATACCTTCTAGATGGGCAAATCTGATGAAATAGAAGGTGCTGTAGGGTGGCACAAATGAAGACGGGTTGATTGACATGGTGCCCATCCCAACATGGCCCCTCTTTATGGGGCAACTAAGGCCCTAAAAGTGACAACCTCCCAGAAAACCTTCTAGATGGCAAATCTGATCAAATAAACGGCACTGTGGGTGGCACAAATGAAGACGAGTTGATTGATATATTGCCAGTCCACATAAGGCCTCTCTTTATGGGGCAACGTAGGCCCTAAAAGAGACAACCTCCCAGAAAACCTTCTAGATGGGCAAATCTGATCAAATAAAAGGTGCAGTAGGGTGGCACAAATGAAGACGAGTTGAATGACATGCTGCCCGTCTGAATAAGGCCTCTCTTTATGGGGCAACCAAGGCCCTAAAAGTGACAACCTCCCAGAAAACGTTGCACATAGACAAATCTGGTCAAATCAAAGGTGCTGTAGGGTGGCACAAATGAAGATGAGTTGATTGACATGTTCCCGTCCCCATACGACCTCCTCTTTATGGGGCAACCAAGGCCCTAAAAGTGACAACCTTCCAGAAAACCTTCTAGATGGGAAAATCTGATCAAATAAATGGAGCTGTAGGGTGGCACAAATGAAGACGAGTTGATTGACATGTTGACGGTCCACATAAGGCCTGTTTTATGGGGCAACCAAGGCCCTAAAAGTGACAACCTCCCAGAAAACCTTCTAGATGGGCAAATCTGATCAAATAAATGGAGCTGTAGGGTGGCACAAAAAAGACGAGTTGATTGACATGTTGACCTTCCATATAAGGCCTTTCTTTATGGGGCACCCAAGGCCCTAAAAGTGACAACCTCCCAGAAAACCTTCTAGATGGGCAAATCTGATCAAATAAATGGTGCTGTAGGGTGGCACAAATGAAGACGAGTTCATTGACATGTTTCCCGTCCACATAAGGCCTTTTTTTATGGGGCAACCAAGGCCCTAAATGTGACAACCTCCCAGAAAACCTTCTAGATGGGCAAATCTAATCAAATAAATGGTGCTGTAGGGTGGCACAAATGAAGACGGGTTGATTGACATGTTGCTCATACCAACATGGCCCCTCTTTATGGGGCAACTAAGGCCCTAAAAGTGACAACCTCCCAGAAAACCTTCTAGATGGCAAATCTGATCAAATAAACGGTGCTGTGGGTGGCACAAATGAAGACAAGTTGATTGATATATTGCCAGTCCACATAAGGCCTCTCTTTATGGGGAAACGAAGGCCTTAAAAGAGACAACCTCCCAGAAAACCTTCTAGATGGGCAAATCTGATCAAATAAAAGGTGCAGTAGGGTGGCACAAATGAAGACAAGTTGAATGACATGCTGCCCGTCTGAATAAGTCCTCTCTTTATGTGGCAACCAAGGCCCTAAAAGTGACAACCTCCCAGAAAACCTTGCACATAGGCAAATCTGGTCAAATTAAAGGTGCTGTAGGGTGGCACAAATGAAGACGAGTTGATTGACATGTTCCCGTCCCCATATGACCCCCTCTTTATGGGGCAACCAAGGCCCTAAAAGTGACAACCTCCCAGAAAACCTTCTAGGTGGGCAAATCTGATCAAATAAAAGGTGCTGTAGGGTGACACAAAAGAAGACGGGTTGATTGACATCTTGCCCATCCCAACATGGCCCCTCTTTATGGGGCAACCAAGGCCTTAAAAGTGACAACCTCCCAGAATACCTTCTAGATGGGCAAATCTGATAAAATAAAAAGTGCTGTAGGGTGGCACAAATGAAGACGAGTTGATTGACATGTTGCCCGTCCCCATATGACCCCTCTTTATGGGACAACCAAGGCCCTAAAAGTGGCAACCTCCCAGAAAACCTTCTAGTTGGGAAAATCTGATCAAATAAAAGGTGCAGTAGGGTGGCACAAATGAAGACGAGTTGATTGACATATTGCCAGTCCACATAAGGCATCTCTTTATGGGGCAACGAAGGCCCTAAAAGAGACAACCTCCCAGAAAACCTTCTAGATGGGCAAATCTGATCAAATAAAAGGTGCAGTAGGGTGGCACAAATGAAGACGAGTTGATTGACATATTGCCCGTCCACATAAGGCCTCTCTTTATGGGGCAACCAAGGCCCTAAAAGTGACAACCTCACAGAAAACCTTCTAGATGGGCGAATCTGATGAAATAAAAGGTGCTGGAGGGTGGCACAAATGAAGACAAGTTGATTGACATATTGCCCGTCCTCATAAGGCCTCTCTTTATGGAGCAACCAAGGCCCTAAAAGTGACAACATCCTAGAAAACCTTCTAGATGGGTATATCTGATCAAATAAAAGGTGCAGTAGGGTGGCACAAATGAAGATGAGGTCATTGACATGTTGCCCATCCCCATACGACCCCTCTTTATGGGGCAACCAAGGCTCCAAAAGTGACAACCCCCCAGAAAACCTTCTAGATGGACAAATCTGATCAAATAAAAGGTGATGCAGGGTGGCATAAATGAAGAAGAGTTCATTGACATGTTGCCCATCCGCATAAGGCCTCTCGTTATGAAGCAACCAAGGCCTTAAAAGTGACAACCTCCCAGAAACCTTCTAGATAGGCAAATTTTATCAAATAAAAGGTGTTGTAGGGTGGCATAAATGAAGACGAGTTGATTGACATGTTGCCAGTCCACATAAGGCCTCTCTTTATCCGACAACCAAGGCCCTAAAAGTGACAAGGGCACCAAGGCCCTAAAAGGGACAGCCTCCCAGAATACCTTCTAGATGGGCAAATCTGATCAAATAAAAGGTTCTGTAGGGTGACACAAATGAAGATGAGTTGATTGACATTGCCCGTCCCCATATGACCCCTCTTTATGGGCAACCAAGGCCCTAAAAGTGACAACCTCCCAGAGAACCTTCTAGATGGACAAATCTGATCAAATAAAAGGTGTTGTAGGTTAACTCGAGTTTAAAGTGAGATTATCGATATTTACGCAAATTTATCCACGAGGTTTTCGCGATTTTATCCGCGTTGTTACCGGGAGTTAATTCGCCAGGTTATCAAGATTGTCGCGAGTTCATCCCTGAGGTTCGCGCGAATTTTACACGAATTTATCCGCGAGGTTAATGCGAGGTTAACGCGAGGTTAACGCAATGTTAACGCGAGTTTGACTGGAGGTTATCCGCGAGGTTGACTCGACAGTAACGCTAGTTGACCCGCGAGGATAACGGATTTTAATTCGCTCGGTTAGCGGGAGTTTGATTCGAGTTTACCCGCGAGTTTAACGCGAGTTTAACGCGAGTTTAACGGAAGGTTAACGCGAGTTTGACAGGAGTTTATCCACTAGGTTATCACGAGTTGGCGCGAGTTTTTCCGCGAGGTTAACACGAGTTTAACCGCGAGGTTAACGCGAGTTTATCCGCAAAGTAAACGCGAGTTTATACGCGAGGTTAACGCGAGTTTAATGCGCATTTTACGCGTGTTGATCCATAAGGTTGACGCGAGATTAACGCTCGTGTTCATCTCGCGTTAACCTTGCGGATAAACTCGTGTTAAACACGTGCTAACCTCACGGATACTCTCGCATCAACCTCGCATTAAGAACGAGAATAAACTCCCGCTAAACTCGAATTCACCTCCCGGATGAACTCGCGTTAAACTCGAGTTAACGTCACTTTAAACTCTCGTAAACCTAGCGGATAAAACTCGCGCTAATCTTGCGCACATAAACCTGCGCTAATCCCGCCGATGAACACGAGCTAACCAAGCAATTTAACTCGCATCAATCTTGCATTAACCCCGGGGATAAACGCGCGTTAACCCCGCGGATTAAGCAGCGTTAAACGTGCGTTAAACTCACCTCAACATCGGGGATAAATTCGCGTTAAACTCGCGGGTAAATACACGTTAACATCGCGGATTAACTCACTTTAAATTTATTTGCGTTACACTCACGTAAACCTCGCAGATAAACTCACGTTAACCTTGCAGATAAACATGCGTTAACCTCCCAGATTAATTCCCGTTAAACTCGAGATAACCTTGATTTAAATTCAGTTTAACCTAGCGGTTAGATTCCCGTTAATCTCGCGGATAAACTCGCGTTAAGCTCGCGTTAGGGTCGTTTATAAACTCGTGCTCACGTCGTTAACCACGCGAATTAACTCGTGTTAATTAACGCGTTAACCGCAGCGATAAACTCGTGTAAAACTCGCGAACAAACACACGTTAACTTCGCGATAACCTCGAGGATTAACTCGCGGATAAACTCACGATAACAACGCATATAAACTCACGATAACCTCGCGCACAAATTCGTGTTAACATCGCCGATAAATTGGCGTTAAACTCGAGTTAACCTCGCGGATAAATTCGCGTTAACGTCGCGCATAAATTCGCGCCAAACTCGCGTTAACCTCGTGGATAAACGCACGTTAAACTCGCGCTAATAACGTGAATATACCCGCGATAACCTTTCGCACAAACTCGCATTAATAACGCGGATAAAGTCGCGTTAATCTGGCGGAAAAACTCGCATTAACATCGCACATAAACTCGCGCAGACCGCGCCGATAAACACAAGTTAACCTCGCGGATTAACTCACGTTAAACTCGCGTAAAGCTCGCGTTAACCTCGCTGATAAACTTGCGTTAAACTCGTGGATGAACACGCGCCAAATCGCGTTAACTTCGCGCCTAAACGCCCGCCAAACTGGAGTTAACCTCGCGGATAAATTCGTAGTAATCTCGCGAATAAACTCTCGTTAATCTCGCGTTGACATCGCGGATATACTCGCGCCAAACTCGCGATAACCTAGCGGTTAAACTCGCCTCATACTCGCGTTAACATCGCGTTTAACACGCGCTGACAAACCGAGTAAATTCGCGGTATTCTCGCCGTAAGCTTTCGTCAACATCGCCGATACACTCGCGTTAAACTCGAGTTAACCTCGTGGATAAACTTGTGTTAAACTCGCGTTAACCTTGCGGATAAACTAGCGTTAAACACACGTTAACCTCACGGATAATCTCGCGATAACCTCGCAGATAAACTGTCTCTAACAACACTGTCTCTATAAACACGTAATAACCTCGCGGACAAATTAGCTTTAAACTCGTGTTAACCTTGCGTTAAACTCGCGCTAACAACGCGGATAGGATAAACTCACGATAACATTGCAAATAAACTCGTGTTAACATCGGCGTTAAACTAGCGATGTGAAGTTAGTTACTTATTTGATATTTTGACATTTTGACATTTTCTTTTACATCAAAACAGGAAACATGGCACCTGCTGTAGGATGGCACAAATGAAGACGAGTTGATTGACATGTTGCCCGTCCACATAAGGCCTTTCTTTATGGGGCAACCAAGGCCCTAAAAGTGACAACCTCCCAGAAAACCTTCTAGATGGGCAAATCTGATCAAATAAATGGTGCTGTAGGGTGGCAAAAATGAAGACGAGTTCATTAACATGTTGACCCTCCAAATAAGACCTTTCTCCATGGGGCAGCCAAGGCCCTAAAAGTGACAACCTCCCAGAAAACCTTCTAGATGGGCAACGCTAATCAAATAAAAGGTGCTGTAGGGTGGCACAAATGAAGACGAGTTGATTGAAATGTTGCCCATCCACATAATGCCTTTCTTTATGGGGCAACCAAGGCCCTAAAAGTGACAACCTCCCAGAAAACTTCTAGATGGGCAAATCTGATCAAATAAATGGGGCTGTAGGGTGGCACAAATGAAGACGAGTTGATTGACATGTTGCCCCTCCACATAAGCCTTTCATTATGGGGCAATCAAGACCCTAAAAGTGACAACCTCCCAGAAAACCTTCTTGATGGGCAAATCAGATCATATAAATGGTGCTATAGGGTGGCACAAATGAAGACGAGTTGCTTGACATGTTGCCCGTTAGCATAAGGCCTTTCTTTATGGGAAAACAAGGCCCCAAAAGTGACAACCTCCCAGAAAACCTTCTAGATGGGCAAATCTGATCAAATAAATGGTGGTGAAGGGTGGCACAAGTGAAGACGAGTTGATTGACAGGTTGCCCGTCTGCATAAGTCCATTCTTTATGGGGCAACAAAGGCCTTAAAAGTTACAACCTCCCAGAAAACCTTCTAGATGGGCAAATCAAATCAAATAAATAGTGGTGTAGGGTGGCACAAATGAAGACGAGTTGATTGACATGTTGCCCGTCCGCATAAGGCCTTTCTTTATGGGCAACCAAGGCCCTAGAAGTTACAACCTCCCAGAAAACCTTCTAGATGGGCAAATCTGATCAAATAAATGGTGCTGTAGGGTGGCACAAATGAAGACGACTTGATTGACATGTTGAGCTTCCACATAAGGCCTTTCTTTATGGGGCAACCAAGGCCCTAAAAGTGACAACCTCCCAGAAAACCTTCTAGATGGGCAAATCTGATCAAATAAATGGTGCTGTAGGGTGGCAAAAATGAAGACGAGTTCATTGACATGTTGCTCCTCCACATAAGGCCTTTCTTTATGGGGCAGCCAAGGCCCTAAAAGTGACAACCTCCCAGAAAACCTTCTAGATAGGCAAAGCTAATCAAATAAAAGGTGCTGTAGGGTGGCACAAATGAAGACGAGTTCATTGAAATGTTGCCCATCCACATAAGGCCTTTCTTTATGGGGCAACCAAGGCCCTAAAGGTGACAATCTCCCAGAAAACCTTCTAGATGGGCAAATCTGATCAAATAAATGGGGCTGTAGGGTGGCACAAAGGAAGACGAGTTGATTGACATGTTGCCCGTCCAAATAAGGCCTTTCATTATGGGGCAACCAAGACCCTAAAAGTGACAACCTCCCAGAAAACCTTCTAGATGGGCAAATCTGATCATATAAATGCTGCTATAGGGTGGCACAAATGAAGAGGAGTTGCTTGACATGTTGCCCGTTAGCATAAGGCCTTTCTTTATGGGAAAAGAAGGCCCTAAAAGTGACAACCTCCCAGAAAACCTTCTAGATGGGCAAATCTGATCAAATAAATGATGCTGTAGGGTGGCACAAATGAAGACGAGTTCATTGACATGTTGCCCGTCCACATAAGGCATTTCTTTATGGGGCAACCAAGGCCCTAAAAGTGACAACCTCCCAGAAAACCTTCTAGATGGGCAAATCTGATCAAATAAATGGAGCTGTAGGGTGGCACGAATGAAGACGAGTTGATTGACATGTGTCCGTCCAAATAAGGCCTTTCTTTATGGGGCAACCAAGGCCTTAAAAGTGACAACCTCCCAGAAAACCTTCTAGATGGGCAAATCTGATCAAATAAATGGTGCTGTAGGGTGGCACAAATGAAGACGAGTTGACTGACATGTTGCCCGTCCACATAAGGCCTTTCTTTATGGGGCAACCAAGGCCCTAAAAGTGACAACCTCTTTAAAAACCTTCTAGATGGGCAAATCAAAACAAATAAATGGTGCTGTAGGGTGGCACAAATGAAGACGAGTTCACTGATATGTTGCCGGTCCACATAAAGCCTTTCTTTATGGGGCAACCAAGGCCCTAAAAGTGAAAACCTCCCAGAAAACCTTCTAGATGGGCATATCTAATCAAATAAATGGTGCTGAAGGGTGGCACAAATGAAGACGAGTTGATTGACATTTGCCCCTCCACATAAGGCCTTTCTTTATGGGGCAACCAAGGCCCTAAACGTGACAACCTCCAGAAAGCCTTGTAGATGGGCAAATCTGATCATATAAATGGTGCTATAGAGTAGCACAAATGAAGACGAGTTGCTTGACATGTTGCCTGTTAGCATAAGGCCTTTCTTTATGGGACAACCAAGGCCCTAAATGTGACAACCTCCCAGAAAACCTTCTAGATGGGCAAATCTGATCAAATAAATGGTGCTGTAGGGTGGCACAAATGAAGCCAAGTTCATTGACATGTTGCCCGTCCACATAAGGCCTTTCTTTATGGGGCAACCAAGGCCCTAAAATTGACAATCGCCCAGAAAATCTTCTAGATGGGCAAATCTGATCAAATAAATGGTGCTGTAGGGTGGGACAAATGAAGACGAGTTGATTGACATGTTGCCCCTCCACATAAGGCCTTTCTTTATGGGGCAACCAAGGCCCTAAAAGTGACAACCTCCCAGAAAACCTTCTAGATGGGCAAATCTGATCATATAAATGGTGCTATAGGGTGGCACAAATGAAGATGAGTTGCTTGACATGTTGCCCGTTAGCATAAGGCCTTTCTTCATGGGGCAAAAGTGACAACCTCCCAGAAAACCTTCTAGACGGGCAAATCAGATCAAATAAATGGTGCTGTAGGGTGGCACAAGTGAAGACGAGTTGATTGACATGTTGCCCATCTGCATAAGTCCATTCTTCATGGGGCAACAAAGGCTTTAAAAGTTACAACCTCCCAGAAAACCTTCTAGATGGGCAAATCAAATCAAATAAATAGTGGTGTAGGGTGGCACAAATGAAGACGAGTTGCTTGACATGTTGCCCGTTAGCATAAGGCCTTTCTTTATGGGAAAACAAGGCCCCAAAAGTGACAACCTCCCAGAAAACCTTCTAGATGGGCAAATCTGATCAAATAAATGGTGCTGTAGGGTGGCACAAGTCAAGACGAGTTGATTGACATGTTGCCCGTCTGCATAAGTCCATTCTTTATGGGGCAATAAAGGCCTTAAAATTTACAACCTCCCAGAAAACCTTCTAGATGGGCAAATCAAATCAAATAAATAGTGGTGTAGGGTGGCACAAGTGAAGACGAGTTGATTGACATGTTGCCCCTCCACATAAGGCCTTTCATAATGGGGCAACCAAGGCCCTAAAAGTTACAACCTCCCAGAAAACCTTCTAGATGGGCAAATCTGATCATATAAATGGTGCTGTAGGGTGGCACAAGTGAAGACGAGTTGATTGACATGTTGCCCGTCCGCATAAGTCCATTCTTTATGGGGCAACAAAGGCCTTAAAAGTTACAACCTCCCAGAAAACCTTTTAGATGGGCAAATCAAATCAAATAAATGGTGCTGTAGGGTGGCACAAATGAAGACGAGTTGACTGACATGTTGCCCGTCCACATAAGGCCTTTCTTTATGGGGCAACCAAGGCCCTAAAAGTGACAACCTCCAAGAAAACCTTCTAGATGGGCAAATCTGATCAAATAAATGGGGCTGTAGGGTGGCACAAATGAAGACGAGTTGATTGACATGTTGCCCCTCCACATAAGGCCTTTCATTATGGGGAAACCAAGACCCTAAAAGTGACAACCTCCCAGAAAACCTTCTAGAGGGGCAAATCTGATCAAATAAATGGTGCTGTAGGGTGGCACAAATGAAGACGAGTTCATTGACATGTTGCCCGTTAGCATAAGGCCTTTCTTTATGGGAAAACAAGGCCCTAAAAGTGACAACCTCCCAGAAAACCTTCTAGATGGGCAAATCTGATCAAATAAATGGTGCTGTAGGGTGGCACAAGTGAAGACGAGTTCATTGACATGTTGTCCGTACACATAAGTCCATTCTTTATGGGGTAACGAAGGCCGTAAAAGTTACAACCTCCCAGAAAACCTTCTAGACGGGCAAATCAAATCAAATAAATGGTGGTGTAGGGTGGCACATATGAAGACGAGTTGATTGACATGTTGCCCGTCCGCATAAGGCCTTTCTTTATGGGCAAGCAAGGCCCTAAAATTTACAACCTCCCAGAAAACCTTCTAGATGGGCAAATCTGATCAAATAAATGGTGCTGTAGGGTGGCACAAATGACGACGAGTTGATTGACATGTTGAGCTTCCACATAAGGCCTTTCTTTATGGGGCAACCAAGGCCCTTAATGTGACAAACTCCCAGAAAAACTTCTAGATGGGCAAATCTGATCAAATAAATGGTGCTGTAGGGTGGCAAATATGAAGACGAGTTCATTGACATGTTGTCCCTCCACATAAGGCCTTTCTTTATGGGCAGCCAAGGCCCTAAAAGTGACAACCTCCCAGAAAACCTTCTAGATGGGCAAAGCTAATCAAATAAAAGGTGCTGTAGGGTGGCACAAATGAAGACAAGTTGATTGACATGTTGCCCCTCCACATAAGGCCTTTCTTTATGGGGCAACCAAGGCCCTAAAAGTGACAACCTCCCAGAAAACCTTCTAGATGGGCAAATCTGATCAAATAAATGGTGCTGTAGGGTGGCACGAATGAAGACGAGTTGATTGACATGTACCCGTCCACATAAGGCCTTTCTTTATGGGGCAACCAAGCCCTTAAAAGTGACAACCTCCCAGAAAACCTTCTAGATGATCAAATCTGATGAAATAAATGGTGCTGTAGGGTGGCACAAATGAAGACGAGTTGACTAACATGTTGCCCGTCCACATAAGCCCTTTCTTTATGGGGCAACCAAGGCCCTAAAAGTGACAACCTCTTTAAGAACCTTCTAGATGGGCAAATCAAAACAAATAAATGGTGCTGTAGGGTGGCACAAATGAAGACGAGTTCACTGATATGTTGCCGGTCCACATAAAGCCTTTCTTTATGGGGCAACCAAGGCCCTAAAAGTGAAAACCTCCCAGAAAACCTTCTAGATGGGTAAATCTTATCAAATGCAAGATGCTGTAGGGTGGCACGAATGAAGACGAGTTGATTGACATGTTGCCCGTCTACATAAGGCCTTCCGTTATGGGGCAACCAAGGCCCTAAAAGTGACAACCTCCCAGAAAACCTTCTATATGAGCAAATCTGATCATATAAATGGTGCTATAGGGTGTCACAAATGACGACGAGTTGCTTGACATGTCGCCTGTTAGCATAAGGCCTTTCTTTATGGGGCAACCAAGGCCCTAAATGTGACAACCTCCCAGAAAACCATCTAGATGGGCAAATCTGATCAAATAAGTGGTACTGTAGGGTGGCACAAATGAAGACGAGTTCATTGACATGTTGCCCATCCACATAAGGCCTTTCTTTATGGGGCAACCAAGGCCCTAAAGGTGACAACCTCCCAGAAAATCTTCTACATGGGCAAATCTGATCAAATAAATGGTGCTGTACGGTGGCACAAATGCAGACGAGTTGATTGACATGTTGCCCGTCCACATAAGGCCTTTCTATATGGGCAATCAAGGCCCTAAAAGCTAAAAGTGATAACCTCCCAGAAAACCTTCTAGATGGGCAAATCTGATCATATAAATGGTGTTATAGGGTGGCACAAATGAAGAGGAGTGGCTTGACATGTTGCCCGTTAGCATAAGGCCTTTCTTTGTGGGGCAAACAAGGCCCTAAGAGTGACAACCTCCCAGAAAACCTTCTAGATGGGCAAATCTGATCAAATAAATGGTGCTGTAGGGTGGCACAAATGAAGACGAGTTCATTGACATGTTTCCCGTCCACATAAGGCCTTTCTTTATGGGGCAACCAAGGCCCTAAAAGTGACAATCTCCCAGGAAACCTTCTAGATGGGCAAATCTGATCAAATAAATGGTGCTGTAGGGTGGCACAAATGAAGACGAGTTGATTGGCATGTTGCCCGTCCACATAAGCCTTTCTTTATGGGGCAACCAAGGCCCTAAAAGTGACAACCTCCCAGAAAACCTTCTAGATGGGCAAATCTGATCAAATAAATGGTGTTGTAGGGTGGCACAAATGAAGACGAGTTCATTGACGTGTTGCCCATCCTCATAAGGCCTTTCTTTATGGGGAACCAAGGCCCTAAAAGTGACAACCTCCCAGAAAATCTTCTAGATGGGCAAATCTGATCAAATAAATGATGCTGTAGGGTGGCATAAATGAAGACGACTTGATTGATATGTTGTCCTCTCCACATAAGGCCTTTCTTTATGGGGCAACCAAGGCCCTAAAAGCTAAAAGTGATAACCTCCCAGAAAACCTTCTAGATGGGCAAATCTGATCAAATGAATGGTGCTGTAGGGTGGCACAAATGAAGACGAGTTGATTGACATGTTGCCCGTCACATAAGGCCTTTCTTTATGGGGCAAGCAAGGCCCTAAAAGTGACAACCTCCCCGAAAACCTTCTAGATGGGGAAATCAAATCAAATAAATGGTGCTGTAGGGTGGCACAAATGAAGACGAGTTGATTGACATGTTGCCTGTCTGCATAAGGCCTTTCTTTGTGGGGCAACCAAGGCCCTAAAAGTGACAACCTCCCAGAAAACCTTCTAGGTGGGCAAATCTGATCAAATAAAAGGTGCTGTAGTTTGGCACGAATGAAGGCGAGTTGATTGACATGTTGCCCGTCAGCATAAGGCCTTTCTTTGTGGTGCAACCAAGGCCCTAAAAGTGACAACCTCCCAGAATACCTTCTAGATGGGCAAATCTGATCAAATGAATGGTGCTGTAGGGTGGCACAAATAAAGACGAGTTCATTGACATGTTGACCTTCCACATAAGGCCTTTCTTTATGGGGCACCCAAGGCCCTAAAAATGACAACATCCCAGAAAACCTTCTAGATGGGCAAATCTGATCAAATGAATGGTGCTGTGGGGTGGCACCAATGAAGACGAGTTCATTGACATGTTTCCTGTCCACATAAGGCCTTTCTTTATGGGGCAACCAAGGCCCTAAAAGTGACAATCTCCCAGAAAACCTTCTAGATGGGAAAATCTTATCAAATAAATGGTGCTGTAGGGTGGCACAAATGAAGACGGGTTGATTGACATGTTGCCCGTCCACATAAGCCTTTCCTTATGGGGCAACCAAGGCCCTAAAAGTGACAACCTCCCAGAAAACCTTCTAGATGGGCAAATCTGATCAAATAAATGGTGTTGTAGGGTGGCACAAATGAAGACGAGTTGATTGACATGTTGCCCGTCCACATAAGGCCTTTCTTTATGGGGCAACCAAGGCCCTAAAAGTGACAACCTCCCAGAACATCTTCTAGATGGGCAAATCTGATCAAATAAATGGTGCTGTAGGGTGGCACAAATGAAGGCGAGTTCACTGACATGGGGCCTTTCTTTATGGGGCAACCAAGGCCCTAAAAGTGACAACCTCCCAGAACATCTTCTAGATGGGCAAATCAAATCAAATAAATGGTGCTGTGGGATTGGACAAATGAAGACGAGTTGATTGACATGTTGACCTTCCAGATAAGGCCTTTCTTTATGGGGCACCCAAGGCCCTAAAAGTGACAACCTCCCAGAAAACCTTCTAGTTGGGCAAATCTGATCAAATAAATGGTGCTGTAGGGTGGCACAAATGAAGACGAGTTCATTGACATGTTTCCCGTCCACATAAGGCCTTTCTTTATGGGGCAACCAAGGCCCTAAAAGTGACAACCTCCCCGAAAACCTTCTAGATGGGCAAATCTAATCAAATAAATGGTGCTGTAGGGTGGCACAAATAAAGTTGAGTTGATTGATATGTTGCCCCTCCACATAAGGCCTTTCTTTATGGGGCAACCAAGGCCCTAAAAGTGACAACCTCCTAGAAAACCTTCTAGATGGGCAAATCTGATCAAATAAATGGTGCTGTTGGGTGGAACAAATGAAGACGAGTTGATTGACATGTTGCCTCTCCACATAGGGCCTTTCTTTATGGGGCAACCAAGGCCCTAAATGTGACAACCTCCCAGAAAACCTTCTAGATGGGCAAATCTGATCAAATAAATGGTGCTGTAGGGTGGCACAAATGAAGACGAGTTGATTGACATGTTGCCCATCTTCGTAAGGCCTTTCTCTATCGGGCAACCAAGGCCCTAAAAATGACAAACTTCCAGAAAATCTTCTAGATGGGCAAATCTGATCAAATAAAAGGTGCTGTAGGGTGGCACAAATGAAGACGCGTTGATTGACATGTTGCCCGTCCGCATAAGGCCTTTCTCTATGGGGCAACCAAGGCCCTAAAAGTGACAACCTCCCAGAAAACCTTCTAGATGGGCAAATCTGATCAAATAAAAAGTGCTGTAGTTCGGCACGAATGAAGACGAGTTGATCGACATGTTGCCCGTCTGCATAAGGCCTTTCTTTATGATTGACATGTTGCCCGTCTGCATAAGGCCTTTCTTTATGGGGCAACCAAAGCCCTAAAAGTGACAGCCTCACAGAAAACCTTCTAGATGGGCAAATCTGATCAAATAAATGGTGCTGTAGGGTGGCACAAATAAAGACGAGTTGATTGACATGTTGACCTTCCACATAAGGCCTTTCTTTATGGGGCACCCAAGGCCCTAAAAGTGACAACCTCCCTTAAAACCTTCTAGATGGGCAAATCTGATCAAATAAATGGTGTTGTAGGGTGGCACAAATGAAGACGAGTTGATTGACATGTTGCCCGTCCACATAAGGCATTTCTTTATGGGGTAACCAAGGCCCTAAAAGTGACGACCTCCCAGAACATCTTCTAGATGGGCAAATCTGATCAAACAAATGGTGCTGTAGTGTGGCACAAATGAAGGCGAGTTCATTGACATGTTGCCCGTCCACATAAGGCCTTTCTTTATGGGGCAACCAAGGCCCTAAAAGTGACAACCTCCCCGAAAACATTCTAGATGGGCAAATCAAATCAAATAAATGGTGCTGTAGGGTTGGACAAATGAAGTCGAGTTGATTAACATGTTGCCCGTCTGCATAAGTCCTTTGTTTATGGGGCAACCAAGGCCATAAAAGTGACATCCTCCCAGAAAACCTTCTAGATGGGCAAATCTGATCAAATAAATGGTGCTGTAGGGTGGCACAAATAAAGACGAGTTGATCGACATGTTGACCTTCCACATAAGGCCTTTCTTTATGGGGCACCCAAGGCCCTAAAAGTGACAACCTCCCAGAAAACCTTCTAGATGGGCAAATCTGATCAAATAAATGGTGCTGTAGAGTGGCACAAATGAAGGCGAGTTCATTGACATGTTTCCCGTCCACATAAGGCCTTTCTTTATGGGGCAACCAAGGCCCTAAAAGTGACAACCTCCCAGAAAACCTTCTAGATGGGCAAATCTGATCAAATAAATGGTGCTGTAGGGTGGCACAAATGAAGACGAGTTGATTGACATATTTCCCGTATTGACATAGCGGATAACGTAAGTTAACCCAGAAGATTGACTCCCAGAATATATCCCCAAGTTTAACACGAGATTAACGCGAGTTAATCCGCGATGTCAACGCGTGTTTAACCCGTGCGGTTAACGAGAGTTAATCCGCGAGTTCATCAACAAGGATAACTCGATTTTAGACCGAGTTTATCCACGTGATTAACGCGTGTTTAACGCATGTTTAATGCATGCTGTGTTTAACGCGAGGTAATACTCTTGGTTAACTGGAGTTTATCCGCGAGATTATTACAAGTTTAACAGGAGTCTGTTCGCGAGGTTAACGCGAGACCATCCGCAAGGTTAACGCTAGTTTGACGCCAGTTTAATCGAGTTAAAAGCGAGTTTATCCGCGATGTTAACGCGAGTTTAACGTGAATTTAATGTGTGGTCGTCCGCGAGTTTGGCGATAGTTTATCCGTGAGGTTAACGTGAGTTTATCCGCGAGGTTTACATGAGTTTAACGCAAGTTTATCGGCGATGTTAACGCGAGGTTATCACGAATTTATCTGCGAAGATAACGCGAGTTTGGCTCGAGTTCATACGCAAGGTTATCACGAGTTTATCCGCAAGGTTACCTCCTGTTTTACGCGCGTTTAACGGCGATGTTAACGCGAGGTTATGCACGAGGTTATTACGAGTTTATCCACGCTGTTAGCGCGAGTAAAACGCGGGGTTAACTTGAGTTTGACGTGAATTTGTCCTTGAGGTTATCGCGAGTTTATGCGCGTTGTTAATTCGAGATTAACGCGGGTTATTTCTGTGAGGTTTGCGCGCGTTTAACGCGAGTTTATCCGGAATAGTAATGCGAGTTTATGCGTAAGGATATTATTTGGCGCGAGTTTATCCGGGAGGTTAAGTCGAGTTTAAAACGCGTTTATCGGCGATGTTAACACGCGGTTAATACGGGTCCATCCACGAGGTTAACGCGACATTGGCGCGTGTTTATCGGCGATGTTAACATGAGTTTATGTGCGAGGTTATCGCGAATTTATCCGCTTTGTTAGCGCGAGTTAAACGCGAGTATGAGGCGAGTTTATCCGCGAGGTCATCGGGAGTTCGGCGCGAGTACATCCGCGACGTTTACGCGAGTTTAACGTGAATGTATCCGCGAGGTTAACACGAGTTTAACGTGCGTTTATACGCGAGATTAACGCGATTTTGACGGGTATTCATCCGCGAGTTAACGCGAGTTTATCCCCGAGGTTATCGCGAGTTTTATGCGAGTTTAACGCGAGTTAATCCCCGAGAATGACGTGTGTTTATCGGCACGGTCAGCGCGAGTTTATGCCCGACGTAAACCCGAGCTTTTCCGCCAGTTTAACGCGAGTTTTTCCGCGATATTAATGCGAGTTTGTGCACAAGGTTATCCCGAGTTTATACGCGTTATCGGCGAGAGTTTAACTTGAATTTATCCAAGAGGTTAACGCGGGTTTGGTGCGAGTTTATCCGCGAGATTAACACGAGTTTATCGGTGAGTTTAATTCGAGTTTGACGCGAGTTTATCCGCGATTATAAAGAGAGTTTATGCGCGACATTAACGCGAGTTTATCCGCGAGGTTAAATCGAGTACATCTCGAGTTTATCGGCGATGTTAACACGAGTTGATGCGCCAGGTTATCGCAAGTTTATCCGCGAGTTAATCCGCAAGGTTAACGCGAATTAACGCGTGTTTGTCTGCGAGTTTAACACGAGTTTATCCCCGAGGTTAACGCAAGGTTATCGAGTATCCGTGAGATTAGCGCGAGGTTATGCGCGACGCTAACCCGAGTTTATCCACGAACTTAACGCGAGTCTAACCACTTGGTGCGTGTTTAACGCGAAGTTAACTCGAGTTTAACAAGCGTTTATCCGCAGGTTCACTCAAGTTTAATGCGACTTTATCCACGTTGTTAGCGCGAGGGTAACGTGAGTTTATCCGTGAGTTTAGCACGTGTTTTACGCAAGCTTATCCGCAAGTTTATCGCGAGTTTAACATGAGTTTATCCACGTGGGTAACGCACATTTAACGCGAGGTTATGCGTGTGGTTAACGCGAGTTTGTCCGCGAGTTTAACGCGAGTTAAACGTGAGTTTATCGGTGATGTTGACGCGAGTTTATGCATGAGGTTATCGCGAGTTTATCCGCGTTGTTAGCGCGAGCTGAACGCGAGCTTAGCGCGAATTTATCCTCGGGCTTATTGCGAGTTTATCCGCGAGTTAATCTGCGAGGGTAACGCGAATTTAACGCGTGTTTTCCCGCGATTATAACACTAGTTTATCCCCGAGGTTAAAGCGAGATTAATCTAAGGTAATCCGTGAGGTTCACTCGTGTTTATCCGCGCGGTTAGCCGACGTCGTTTCGCGTGAGAATATCCGCGAGTTTAACGCGAGTTAATCCGGGAGGTTAACGCATGTCAACTGCTAGGTTAACGCGAGTAATCCGCGAAGATAACGCGAGTGTAATGCAAGTTTAACGCAAGTTAATCCACGATGTTAACGTGTGTTTACCCACGAGTGTAACGCGAATTTATCGCCGAGGTGAAGGCGAGTTTAACGCGCGTTTAAGACTAGTTAATCCCCGAGGTTATTTCGAGATTGACTCGAGTTAATTCGCGAGGTTAACGCGTGTTTCTGTGTGAGATTTAACGCGAATCTGTCTGCTAGATTAACGCAAGTTTAAAGCGAGGTTAACTCAAGTCTAATGCGTATTCATCCGCGATGTTAACTCGATTTTGATCCGCGAGGTTAACGCGAGATTAACTCGAGTTAATCCAGGAAATTAATACTAATTAATCCGCGAGGTTAATGCGAATTTAACGAGTGTTTGTCCGCGAGTTGAACGCGAGTTTATCCCCGAGGTTGAAGCGAGAATAACGCGTGTTTATCGGCGAGATTCACGCGAGTGTAACGCAAGTTTAACGCGAGGAAATCCGCGATGTTAACGTGTGTTTAGCCGCGAGTTTATCCCCGAGGCTAAGGCGAGTTCAACACGAGTGTAACGCGAGTTAATCCGCGCAGTTAACGCGTAATTATATGCAACGTTAACTCGAGGTTAACGCGTGATTATACGCGAATTTAACGCGTGATTGTCCGCGAGTTTAACCCGAGTATATCCCCAAGGTTAGCACGAGATTAACGTGAGTTAATTCGAGATGTTAACGCGTGTTTATCCGCGCGGTTATCGCGAGTTGATCCACGAATTTAACGCGAGGTAATCCGCGAGCTTAAAGCGACTTTATCCCCGATGTTAATGCGAGTTTATCCGCGAGTTAATCAGCAAGGTGAACGCGACTTTAACCCCAATTTATTTGGAAAGTTAACTCGTGTTTAGCGCGAGTTTATCCGTCCGCGAGTTCAACGCAACTCGTGGTTAACGCAAGTTTATCTGCGTAAATAACGCGAGTTTAACAGGAGTCTGTTCGCGATGTTAATGCGAGTCTATCCGTAAGGGTAATGCCAGTTTAACGCGAGTTTATCCGCTGTGTTTAGTCGAGTTGAACGAGAGTTTATCCGCGACGATAACGCGAGATGATGCGCGAAGTTGACCCGAGTTTAACGCGTGATTTTCCGCGAGGTTAACACTTGTCTGGCGCGAGTTTATCCGCGAGGTTAACACGCGTTTATCCACCACGAGATTAACTTCAGTTTTTCTCGAGTTTATCGGCGATGTTAACGCAAGTTTATGCGCGAGGTTATCGCGAGTTTATCCGCGTTGTTAGCGCGAGTACAACGCGAGGTTAACTCGAGTTTAACGTAAATTTGTCCGCGAGGTTATCGCGAGTTTAGCTGCGTTGTTCACGAGAGTTAACCCGCAAGGTTAACGCGAGTTTATCCATGAGGTTAGAGCGAGTTTAACGCGTGTTTATCCAGGATATTCATGCGAATTTATGCACAAGGTAATCGCACGTTTATCCGCGATATTATCACGAGTTTTTCACGAGGTTTACATGAGGTTATCCCCGTGGTTAACTCGAGTCCAACGCGAGTTTATATGTTTGTCCGCAAGTTTAACAGGAGTTGATTCCCGAGGTTAACGCGAAATAAACGCGAGTTAATTCGCGAGGTTAACGCGTGTTTACCCGCGGGACTAGCACGAGTTTATGCGCGACGCTAACGTGAGCTTAACGCAACTCTATCAGTGAGACTAACGCGAGTGTAACCGCTATGTTAACGCGAGTTTAACGCGAGGTTAACTCGAGTTTAACCCGAGTTCATCCGTGAGATAAACTCGAGTTTAAGAGGAGTTTATCCGCATTGTTGCGCGAGTTTGGCGCGAGATTATCCGTGAGGTCAGTGCGTGTTTAACGCGAGTTTATCCGCAAGGTTAACGCGAGATTAACACGAGTTTATCCGAGAGGTTAACTTGAGATTAACGCGAGTTTATCGACGATGTTAACGCGAGTATATTTGCAACGTTATCGCGAGTTTATCCACGTTGTTAGCGCTAATTAAACGCAAGGTTATCGTGAATTTAAAACGAATTTGTCCGCGAGGTTATTACGTGTTTATAGAGACAGTATTGTTAGAGACAGTTAATCCGCGAGGTTAACGCGTGTTTAACGCTAGTTTATCCGCAAGGTTAACGCGAGTTTAACACGAGTTTATTCCCGTGGTTAACTCTAGTTTAACGCAAGTTTATCGACGATGTTAACGCGAGTTTACGGCAAGGTTACCGCGAATTTACCCGGTTTGTCAGCGCGAGTTAAACTAGATGTTAACGTGAGTATGAGGCGAGTTTAACCTCTAGGCTATCGCGAGTTTGGCGCGAGTATAGCCGCGATGTCAATGCGAGATTAACGTGAGTTTATTCGCGAGGGTACTACGAATTTATCCGCGAGGGTAACTCCAGTTTATATGCGCGAAGTTAACGCGATTTGGCGCGTGTTCATCCACGAGTTTAACGTAAGTTTATCAGCGAGATTAACGCGATCTTTACGCGAGTTTAACGCGAGTTTAACGCGAATTAATCCGCAAGGTTAACTTGTGTTTATCGGCGCGGTCAGCGCGAGTTTATGCGCGACATTAACGCAAGTTTTTTCGCCAGATTAACGCGACTTTATCCGCGGTATTAATGCGAGTTTGTGCGAAAGGTTATCGCGAGTGTATTCGCGTTATTAGCGCGAATTTAATGCTCCGTTTATTCACGAGGTTAACGCGAGTTTGGCGCGAATTTATGCGCGACGTTAACGCGAGTTTATCCGCGAGGTTAACTCGAGTTTAACGCGAGTTTATCGGCGTGGTTAGCTTATCAGGGTTAATGCAAGATTAATGCGAGTTAAATCGCGTGGTTAGCTCGTGTTCATTCGCGGGATTGGCGCGGGTTTATGTGCGACGCTAACGCGAGTTTAATCACGAGATTAACGCGTGCTTATCCACTAGGTTCACGCGAGTTTAAAGTGAGGTTAACTCGAGGTTAACGCGAGTTCATCCGGGAGGTGAATTCGAGTTTAACGGGAGTTTATTCGCGTTCTTAGTGCGAGGTTGACGCTAGGTTAATGCGAGAGTATCCGTGATGTTAGCACGTGTTTAACGCGCGTTTGTCCACAAGGTCACGAGGATTAATCTCGCGTCAACCTTGTGGATCAACTTGCGTAAAATGTGCGTTAAACTCGCGTTAACCTCGCGTATGAACTTGCGTTTACTTTGTGGATAAATTCGAGGTTAAACTCACGTTAACCTCACGGAAAAAACTCGCGCCAAACTCGCGATAGCCTAGCGGATAACCTCCTGTCAAATTCGAGTTAACCTTGCGTTAAACTCGCGCACAACTCCCGTTAAACTCGTGGGTAACCTCGTATCAAACTCCCGCTAACCGTGCAGATTAACATCCGTTATCCTCGCGGGTCAACTAGCGTTAATCTTGCGTCAACCTCGCGGATAAACTCCTGTTAAACTCTCGTTAAGATTGCGTAAACCTCGCGTTAACCCCGCGGATAAACTCGCGCTAACCTCACGGATAAACTGGCGATAAACTCGTATTAACCTGGCGAATTAACTCTCGCTAACAACGCGGATAAACTCGCGATAACCTGGCGGATAAATTTGCGTTAATATCGCCGATAAACTCGCTTTAAACTAGAGTTAACATATAGCACCTTTTATTTGATCAGATTTATCCATCTAGAAGGTTTTCTGAGAGGTTGTCACTTTTAGGGCCTTGGTTGCCCCATAAAGAAAGGCCTTATGTGGGCGGGCAACATGTCAATCAACCCATCTTCATTTGTGCCACAAAACAGCACCTTTTATTCTAGAAGGTTTTCTGGGAGGTTGTCACTTTTAGGGCCTTGGTTGCCTCTTAAAGAAAGGCCTTATGCGGACTGGCAACATGTCAATCAACTTGTCCTTATTTGTGCCACCCTACAGCACCATTTATTTGATCAGATTTGCCCATCTAGAAGGTTTTCTGGGAGGTTGTCACTTTTAGGGCCTTGGTTGCCCTATAGAGAAAGGCCTTATGCCGACGGGCAACATGTCAGTCAACTCATCTTCATTTGTGCCACCCTACAGCACCATTTATTTGATAAGATTTGCCCATCTAAAAGGTTTTCTGGGAGGTTTTCACATTTAGGGCCTTGGATGCCCCACAAAGAAAGGCCTTATGTGGACGGGCGACATGGAAATCAACTTGTCTTCATTTATGCCACCCTACAGCACCATTTATTTGATCAGATTTGCCCATCTAGAAGGTTTTCTGGGAGGTTATAACTTTTAGGACCTCGGTTGCCCCATAAAGAAAGGCCTTATGCGGACAGGCAACATGTCAATCAACTCGTCTTCATTTGTGCCACCCTACAGCACCATCTATTTGATCAGAATTGCCCATCTAGAAGGTTTTCTGGGAGGTTGTCACTTTTAGGGCCTTGGTTGCCCCATAAAGAAGGGCCCTATGTGGACGGGCAACAGGTCAATCAACTCGTTTTCATTTGTGCCACCCTACAGCACCATTTATTTGATCAGATTTGCCCATCTAGAAGGTTTTCTGGGAAGTTGTCACTTTTAGGGCCTTGGTTGCCCCATAAAGAAGGGCCCTATGTGGACGGGCAACATGTCAATCAACTCGTCTTCATTTGTGCCACCCTACAGCACCATTTATTTGATCAGATTTGCCCATCTAGAAGGTTTTCTGGGAAGTTGTCACTTTTAGGGCCTTGGTTGCCCCATAAAGAAAGGCCTTATGTGGATGTGCAACATGTCAATCAACTCGTCTTCATTTGTGTCACCCTACAGCACCATTTATTTGATCCGATTTGCCCATCTAGAAGGTTTTCTGGGAGGTTGTCACTTTTAGGGCCTTGGTTGGCCCATAAAGAAAGGCCTTATGCAGATGGGTAACATGTCAATCAACTCGTCTTCATTTGTGCCACCCTACAGCACCATTTATTTGACCAGATTTGCCCATCTAGAAGGTTTTCTGGGAGGTTGTCACTTTTAGGGCCTTGGTTGCCCCATAAAGAAAGGCCTTATGTGGATGTGCAACATGTCAATCAACTCTTCTTCATTTGTGCCACCCTACAGCACCATTTATTTGATCAGATTTGCCCATCTAGAAGGTTTTCTGGGAGGCTGTTACTTTTAGGGCCTTGGTTGCCCCATAAAGAAAGGCCTTATGCAGACCGACAACATGTCAATCAACTCGTCTTCATTTGTGCCACCCTACAGCACCATTTAATTGATCAGATTTGCCCATCTAGAAGGTTTTCTGGGATGTTGTCACTTTTAGGGCCTTGGTTGGCCCATAAAGAAAGGCCTTATGCAGATGGGTAACATGTCAATCAACTCGTCTTTATTTGTGCCACCCTACAGCACCATTTATTTGATCAGATTTGCCCATCTAGAAGGTTTTCTGGGAGGTTGTCACTTTTAGGGCCTTGGTTGCCCCATAAAGAAAGGCCTTATGCAGACCGGCAACATGTCAATCAACTCGTCTTCATTTGTGCCACCCTACAACACCATTTATTTGATCAGATTTGCCCATCTAGAAGGTTTTCTGGGAGGTTGTCACTTTTAGGGCCTTGGGTGCCCCATAAAGAAAGGCCTTATGCAGACGGGCAACATGTCAATCAACTCGTCTTCATTTGTGCCACCCTACAGCACCATTTATTTGATCAGATTTGCCCATCTAGAAGGTTTTCTGGGAGGTTGTCACTTTTAGGGCCTTGGTTGCCCCATAAAGAAAAGCCTTATGCAGACCGGCAACATGTCAATCAACTCATCTTCATTTGTGCCACCCTACAACACCATTTATTTGATCAGATTTGCCCATCTAGAAGGTTTTCTGGGAGGTTGTCACTTTTAGGGCCTTGGTTGCCCCATAAAGAAAGGCCTTATGCAGACGGGCAGCATGTCAATCAACTCGTCTTCATTTGTGCCACCCTACAGCACCATTTATTTGATCAGATTTGCCCATCTAGAAGGTTTTCTGGGAGGTTGTCACTTTTAGGTCATTGATTGTCCCATAAAGAAAGGCCTTATGTGGACGGGCAACACGTCAATCAACTCGTCTTCATTTGTGCCACCCTACAGCACCATTTATTTGACCAGATTTGCCCATCTAGAAGGTTTTCTGGGAGGTTGTCACTTTTAGGGCCTTGGTTGCCCCATAAAGAAAGGCCTTATGTGGACGGGCAACATGTAAATCAACTCGTCTTCATTTGTGCCACCCTGCAGCGCCATTTATTTGATCAGATTTGCCCATCTAGAAGGTTTTCTGGGAGGTTGTCACTTTTAGGGCCTTGGTTGCCCCATAAAGAAAGGCCTTATGTGGACAGGCAACATGTCAATCAACTCGTCTTCATTTGTGCCACCCTACAGCACCATTTATTTGATCAGATTTGCCCATCTAGAAGGTTTTCTTGTAGGTTGTCACTTTTAGGGCCTTGGTTGCCCAATAAAGAAAGGCCTTATGTGGACGGGCAACATGTCAATCAACTCGTCTTCATTTGTGCCACCCTACAGCACCATTTATTTGATCAGATTTGCCCATCTAGAAGGTTTTCTGGGAGGTTGTCACGTTTAGGGCCTTGGTTGCCCCATAAAGAAAGGCCTTATGTGGACGGGCAACATGTAAATCAACTCGTCTTCATTTGTGCCACCCTGCAGCGCCATTTATTTGATCAGATTTGCCCATCTAGAAGGTTTTCTGGGAGGTTGCCACTTTTAGGGCCTTGGTTGCCCCATAAAGAAAGGCCTTATGTGGACGGGCAACATGTCAATCAACTCGTCTTCATTTGTGCCACCCTACAGCACCATTTATTTGATCAGATTTGCCCATCTAGAAGGTTTTCTTGTAGGTTGTCACTTTTAGGGCCTTGGTTGCCCCATAAAGAAAGGCCTTATGTAGACGGGCAACATGTCAATCAACTCGTCTTCATTTGTGCCACCCTACAGCACCATTTATTTGATCATATTTGCCCATCTAGAAGGTTTTCTGGGAGGTTGTCACTTTTAGGGCCTTGGTTGCCCCATAAAGAAAAGCCTCATGCAGACGGGCAACATGTCAATCAACTCGTCTTCATTTGTGCCACCATACAGCACCATCTATTTGATCAGAATTGCCTATCTAGAAGGTTTTCTGGGTTGTTGTCACTTTTAGGGCCTTGGTTGCCCCATAAAGAAAGGGCTTATGTGGACGAGCAACATGTCAATCAACTCGTCTTCATTTCTACCACCCTACAGCACCATTTATTTGATCAGATTTGCCCATCTAGAAGGTTTTCTGGGAGGTTGTCACTTTTAGGGCCTTGGTTGCCCCATAAAGAAAGGCCTTATGTGGACGGGCAACATGTCAATCAACTCGTCTTCATTTGTGCCACCCTACAGCACCATTTATTTGATCAGATTTGCCCATCTAGAAGGTTTTCTGGGAGGTTTTCACTTTTAGGGCCTTGGTTGCCCCATAAAGAAAGGCCTTATGCAGACCGGCAACATGCCAATCAACTCGTCTTCATTTGTGCCACCCTACAACATCATTTATTTGATCAGATTTGCCCATCTAGAAGGTTTTCTGGGAGGTTGTCACTTTTAGGGCCTTGGGTGCCCCATAAAGAAAGGCCTTATGCGGACGGACAACATGCCAATCAACTCGTCTTCATTTGTGCCACCCTACAGCACCGTTTATTTGATCAGATTTGCCCATCTAGAAGGTTTTCTGGGAGGTTGTCACTTTTAGGGCCTTGGTTGCCCCATAAAGAAAGTCCTTATGCGGACCGGCAACATGTCAATCAACTCGTCTTCATTTGTGCCACCCTACAGCACCATTTATTTGATCAGATTTGCCCATCTAGAAGGTTTTCTGGGAGGTTGTCACTTTTTTGGCCTTGGTTGCCCATAAAGAAAGGCCTTATGTGGACGGGCAACACGTCAGTCAACTCATCTTCATTTGTGCCACCCTACAGCACCATTTATTTGATCAGATTTGCCCATATAGAAGGTTTTCTGGAAGGTTGTCACTTTTAGGGCCTTGGTTGCCCCATAAAGAAAGGCCTTATGTGGACGGGGAACATGTCAATAAACTCGTCTTCATTTGTGCCACCCTACAGCAGGTGCCATTTTTACCGTTTTGATGGAATAAAAAATGTTAAAATGTCAAAATGTCAAATAAGTAACTAACTTCACATCGCTATTTTCATCAAACTGGACATATATTTCTGCTCTAATTTGCCTAAATATGTTACAAAAATGGGGTCCGTGAAGTTAGCTCAGTGTTCAGCGTTCAACATTCGTTCAACATTCGTGTGAAGTTGGCTCAGTGTTCAGCGTTCAACTTTCGTCCAACATTCGTGTGAAGTTAGCTCAGTGTTCAGCGTTCAACATTCGTTCAACATTCTTGTGAAGTTAGCTCAGCGTTCAGCGTTCAACATTCGACCAACATTCGTGTGAAGTTAGCTCCGCGTTCAGCGTTCAACATTCCCCAAAATTCAGTGTGTGATATGTCGAATCTGTGCTTTCACCCGAGGTGTATCCTTCATGCGACCGACTGCCCATCGTTTACATCTACAACACTCATATCTGGGCGACCATTCTCATCTGAAGTGACGTTAGTGACTTGTACTACTCCAGTTCAGCGTTCAACATTCGACCTATATTCGTGTGAAGTTAGCTCAGCGTTCAGCGTTCAACATTCCTCAAAATTCAGTGTGCCAGCTCCGAATGTGTGCTTTCACCCGAGATATAGCCTTCGTGGGACCGACTGCCCATCGTCTACTTCTAAGAACAATCATATCTGGGGGACCCTCTCGCCTGGAGCGATATTGGTGACTTTTAGTATTCCAGTTCAGCGTTCAACATTCGATTATCCTTCGTGTGCAGTGTGCGCAGCATTCAGCGTTTGGCATTCGGCAATATCTGGAGTTTGAAGAGAAAACAACCATAGATAATAAGTGGGATCGGTGCAATCATCGCCGGGAAGGGCAAACCTCATGCAAACGACTGTCCGAGTATCCAACATAATTATAACAACACTCAAACCTAGGCGCCTCACTTAATGCTTTGATCTATCTAATTAGAAGGCAGTCCCCGTCGTAGAGACAAACTTTTGATTTAACGCTGTCGGGCACTGCAGGTCGGTAATGTGGCATTAGAACAAGCTCGGTCATAGGGCTACATATCATGTGGGACTCCTGATTCAACCGGGACATGTTCTGAATAGTTTCCGTCAACCATTACCCCCATCTTACGTTGGGGCAGGAACATTTTCAGCCAGTGGTGGATGTATTAATGCAATCGATGCACTTATGCAATCGACGTAATAATAAATAGGCGACTCCTCCCGCCTATAGCAGCTTTAATTGGGGCGTCGTGCATCCGAGCTCAACGTTCAACATTCAAATAACCTCCGTATAGTGTGAGCGCAGCATTCAGCGTTCAAAATTCGGCAGTATCTGGAGTTTGAAGAGAACCCATCACTAGATCATAAGTGGGATCGGTGCAATCATCGCTAGGAGGAGGTAGTCCTCGTGCAAATGACTGCTCGAGTGTCCGCAGTCTACATAATTATAACAACACTCGAACCCAGGAGCCCCCCCCCCCCCCCTCCCCCGGATGCTTTGATCTCTCTATATAGGAGGCAGTCGTCAGCGAAGATGCGAACCTTTGATTTAAAGATGTCAGGCGTGCCGTTGCTGTAACATAAGTATACAGTAGAGGTCCTAGGTCAGTACCCTGTGGCACCCCTGATTCAACCGGGACATTTTCTGAAAAGTTTCCGCCAATGACTACTCTCATCTGGCGTTGGGTCAAGGAGGGTGAATGCACTAATGCAATCGATGCACTTATGCAATCGAGCGCTCTAATAAAGACACCCCACCCTTATAGCGGCATTAATTGATGTTTTTGAGTATCCCAATATGCATAGTTGGAAGAGAGAACACAACCGTAGATCGTAAGTGGAATCGGTGTATTCATCGGAGGGGTAGCTTTCATGCAATCGGCTGTCCGAGTGTCCGCAGTATACAAAATAATACATGAAACAACACTCAAACCCGGGCGGCGCCCTTTCGCCTACATTGGTATTGATGAATGTGTGTATTCCAGCATAGAGCTTAACATTCGCCCAGCATTCGCGTGAAGTAAATCCAGCGTTCAGCGTTCAGCATTCAACATTCGGCAAAAGTCTATGTTTGGGCGAAAGAGAAAAGACATATTATGTCGAATCTGTGCTTTCACCCGAGGTGCAGTCTTCAGGCGACGAACTGCCCATCGTCCACATGTAACAACACTCACATCTGGACGACTCCGTGTCGCATGAAGCGATATTGATGATATTTACTACTCCAGTTCAGCGTTCAACATTCGACCAACATTCAACATTCGTCAACATTCAGTGTGCCACATGCCGAAAAAAACATAGATTCGGAATATGGCGCACTGACTTTTGTTGAACGCTGAGCTAACTTCACACGAATATTGGTCGAATGTTGAACGCTGAACTGAAGTAGTAAAAGTCATCAATATCACCTCGGGTGAGAAGGGTCGCCCAGATATGAGTGCTGTTAGATGTAAACGATTGGCAGTCGGTCGCATGAAGGGTACACCTCGGGTGAAAGCAATGATTCGGCATGTGGGACACTGATCGAATGTTGACGAATGTTGAACGCTGAACGCTGAGCTAACTTCATACGAATGTTGGTCGAATGTTGAACGCCGAACTGGAGTAGTAAATATCATCAAATATCGCTTCATGCGACACGGAGTCGTCCAGATGTGTAATAACATGTGGACGATGGGCAGTTCGTCGCCTGAAGAGTCCACCTCGGGTGAAAGCACAGATTCGACATATGTCTTTTCTCTTTCGCCCAAACACAGATTTTTGCCGAATGCTGAACGCTGAACTTACTTCACGCGAATGTTGGGCGAATGTTGAGCGCTGAGCTGGAATACCCATATTCATCAATACCAATGTAGGCGAAAGGGCGCCGCCTGGGTTTGAGTGTTGTTACATGTATTATTTTGTATACTACGGACACTCGGACAGTCGATTGAATGAAGGCTACCCCTCCAATGAATGCACCGATTTCACTTACGACCTGCGGTTGTGTTCTCTTCCAACTATGGATATTGTAGAATGTTGAATGCTGGGATACTCAAAAACACCAGTTAATGCCGCTATATACGGGGAGGAGGGGGGGAGGTACATGTCTTTATTAGTGCGCTCGATTGCATAAGTGCATCGATTGCATTAGTGCATCCACCCTTCCATGACCCAAAGTCAGATAAGAGTAGTCGTTGGCGGAAACATTTCAGAAAATGTCCCGGTTGAATCAGGAGTCCCACAGGGTACTGTCCTAGGACCTCTACTGTAAACTTATGTCACAACAACGGACTGCCTGACATCTTTAAATCAAAGCTTCGCATCTTCGCCGACGACTGCCTCCTATATAGAGAGATCAAAGCATCCGGGGGGGGGGGGGGCTCCTTGGTTTGAGTGTTGTTATAATTATGTAGACTGCGGACATTCGAGCAGTCGTTTGCACGAGGGCTAGCTCCTCCCAGCGATGATTGCACCGATCCCACTTATGGTCTAGGGATGTGTTCTCTTCAAACTTAAGATACTGCCGAATTTTGAACGCTGATTGCTGCGCTCACACTATACGAAGGTTATTAGAATGTTGAACGATGAGCTCGGATGCACGACGCCCTCAATTAATGTTGCTATAGGTGGGAGGGGTCGCCTATTTATTATTTCATCGATTGCATTAATACACCCACCACTGGCTGAAAAAGTTCCTGCCCCAACGAAGATGAGGAAAATGGTGACGGAAGCTATTCAGAACATGTCCCGGTTGAATCAGGCGTCCCACAGGATATGTAGCCCTATGACCGAGCTTGTTCTTAGTAATGCCACATTACCGACCTGCAGTGCCTGACAGCGTTAAATCAAAAGTTTGTCTCTGCGATGGGGACTGCCTTCTAATTAGAGAGACCAAAGCATTAAGTGGGGCGCCTAGGTTTGAGTGTTGTTAAATTATGTCGGATACTCGGACAGTCGTTTGCATGAGGTTTGCCCCTCCCGGCGATGATTGCACCGATCCCACTTATTATCTATGGTTGTGTTCTCTTCAAACTCCAGATATTGCCGAATGCCAAACGCTGAATGCTGCGCACACTGCACACGGAGGATAATCGAATGTTGAACGCTGAACTGGAATACTAAAAGTCACCAATATCACTTCAGGCGAGAGGGGGTCCCCCAGATATGATTGTTCTTAGAAGTAGACGATGGGCAGTCGGTCCCATGAAGGCTATATCTCGGGTGAATGCACAGATTCGGAGATGACACACTGAATTTTGAGGAATGTTGAACGCTGAACGCTGAGCTAACTTCACACGAATATAGGTCGAATGTTGAACGCTGAACTGGAATAGTAAAAGTCACTAATATCACTTCAGGTGAGAATGGTCGCCCAGATATGAGTGTTGTAGATGTAAACGATGGGCAGTCGGTCGCATAAAGGATAAACCTCGGGTGAAAGACCAGATTCGACATATGGCACACTCAATTTTGGGGAATGTTGAACGCTGAACGCTGAGCTAACTTCGCACGAATGTTGGTCGAATGTTGAACGCTGAACACTGAGCTAACTTCACACGAATGTTGAAACAATGTTGAACGCTGAACACTGAGCTAACTTCACACGAATGTTGGACGAATGTTGAACGCTGAACACTGAGCTAACTTCACACGAATGTTGAACGAATGTTGAACGCTGAACACTGAGCTAACTCCACACGAATGTTGAACTCTGAACACCGAGCTAACTTCACACGAATGTTGAACGACTGTTGAACGCTGAACACTGAGCTAA
The DNA here is from genome assembly GCA_031216915.1 of Pictodentalium vernedei. Taxonomy (NCBI): domain Eukaryota; kingdom Metazoa; phylum Mollusca; class Scaphopoda; order Dentaliida; family Dentaliidae; genus Pictodentalium; species Pictodentalium vernedei. The sequence goes on along the minus strand of CM062297.1, from coordinate 730,643,435 downwards.
CTTTACGGACCTACAAAAATGCTCGTCGGAGTATTGCGGATAAAAGACTTTTTCAATACCGGTGGTAAGTACATGTACATACTATTAAAAATGATTGATGAAAATTCAATGAAATAACGGTCACATTTAGTAATATATTATAGAAGAAGAAGTGTCTAGGTGTGTTGGGACGGAAATTACTAGGTGTGTTGGGCCGAAATGATTAAGAAGGAAATGTCTTGGGAGGTTCATTTGGGGGACGTGTTGAAAACCGGCACCTTGCATGCGCCGGCTTCAATCGAGGATAAATCGGCGTTTGAAAGGCGGATGCGCGCACCCGGTGCTACTAGAAACCGGAATCGACCGGAATCGACTTTAAAGACCGGAATCGACCGGAATCGACTCATATTTTACTGATTTTTCACCATGTTTTGTACTTTTACCAATGGCATTCTATCTAATAAGTTTCCACGTGCAAGATTTAGTAAATCAAAGGATTTCAGGGTACAGGAAGAGGTTAGCAAAGAGTCTTCCTCGTTTAAAAGCTTTTTTTCTTTTGATCGAAACATTTTCCAAGGGAAGTAACTTGTCGCGTCATTTTGAACTCGATGTTTTATCATGCATGGCCAATACAACTCAAAATTAATTATTGCTCGAGAAGCGAGAATATCAAACTTGAAGCTGACTGATTAAGATTAAAATTTGCTCAATTTGAATGAGAAATTTAGCGAATCGTCATCTTCGAAACGCCAAAACCATGCTCAAATGTTGCAGTGGGGTCTGTAGATGCGCACGAAGGTTTTGGATTTTTCAGGTGCCACGTGGCTGTGCCACCGTTGCCACTTTTGTGTTTTCTTAGACCGTTTCCGGCGAAAGGCTCCTGGGGTATGTAATTCGAAATGCTAAAACCATGCTCAGATGTTGAAGTGGGGTCTGTAGATGCGCACGGAGATTTCGGATTTTTCAGGTGCCACATGGCTGTGCCACCATTGCCACTTTCGTGTTTTCTTAGACAGTTTCCGGCGAAAGGCTCCTAGAGTATGTAATTCGAAACGCTAAAACCATGCTGAGATGTTGCAGTAGAGTCTGTAAATGCGTAGGAAAGTTTTGGATTTTTTGGGTGCTAAGTGGCTGTGTCACCGTTGCCACTTTTGTGTTTTCTTAGACCGTTTCCGGCGAAAGGCTCCTAGGGTATGTAATTCGAAATGCTAAACGCATGCTTAAATGTTGCAGTAAGGTCTGTAGATGCGTACAAAGGTTTCAGATTTTTCAGATGCCACGTGGCGGTGCCACCGTTTTTCTTTCGTGTTTTCTTTGATCATTTCCGACGAAAAGCTCCCAGAGTATGTAATTTGAAATGCTAAAACTATGCTCAAAAGTTGCAGTAGGGTCTGCAGATGTGCACGAAGGTTTCGGATTTTTGGGGTGCCACCGTTGCGACTTTCATGTTTTCTTAGACCGTTTCCGGCGAAATGCTCACAGGGTACATGTATGTAATTCGAAACGCTAAAACCATGCCCAAATGTTGCAGTGGAGTCGGTAGGTGCTCACGGCGAAGCTGTGTCACCTGTGCCACTCAATATGATTTTAGTGTGTCATATAATACATTTCATCTTTGTATCAAGCATTCATACAAAGTCAAGGATGCAAATGCGGGGATAGACTATAGTGTGCTTTGCACACAAGTGACACCATCTAGTTTTAATTTTGTATCTATGTGTAAATAATAAAATAACTAAAATTGAAAAAGCGGCATCTTCTTACTTTGTCAAATGAGGAAGACTCTTTGCTAACCTCTTCCTGTACCCCGAAATCCTTTGACATTTACTAAATCTTGCACGTGGAAACTTATTAGGTAGAATGCCATTGGTAAAAGTACAAAACATTGCGAAAAATCAGTAAAATATGAGTCGATTCCGGTCTTTGAAGTCGATTCCGGTCGATTCCGGTTTCTAGTAGGACCCCGCGCACCCTATCGAGTGCTACCGTTGTTTGTGATCTCGTAAAGTTCTTCAGAAGTCCTCTTTCACAAATGAACAGCACAATTCGGAGTGCACAAGAACTCACGCGAAAATGTTCATTTAATCTTAATTATCATAGGTGCGACTTTCAAAAAAGTAAAAAATAACGCACTTTCTCAGTTTCTGTCAGTGTCACGATGTTCGAAGGATCAGACGAATTACCCAAAAATGAATCTTCTTCTCTATTTCTGCCCGCAGTCAATTCTGACTATTAAGGGCAGTCTGGAGGACTAAAGAAAGTAAGCTCAGGTGTTAGTCAGCCGACTTTGAAAAAAATAAGGATGATGGTTGTGGCCAGCAGTATGTTGTTAAGTACTGAAGGCTTGAGCTCTGTTTTAAAATTGTCCAGGTTGTTGGACTGAAGAGCAGATTTAGGTAGGAGGTTGTATTTTGTTATTGTCCGTGGGTAGAATGAGAATTTGTATGTATCTGATACGGTAGAGATAGTGTGGTATGTTGTTGCTTTTTTTGTCTTGTAGCAATAGTTTTCAGGGTTTAGGGCTATATCATCGTGTTTGATTTTATGGAGGACAGATAATCTAGTTCTAAGTCGCCTTTGCTGTAGACTTGGCCAATCAAGGGAGTTAATCATTTCTGTTGGTGAGCTAGTATTATGGTATCGGTTTTTGACATACCTAGCTGCCCTGCGCTGTACATTTTCAAGTTTTTTAATTTGTTGGTCATGATGGGGGTCCCAAATGGATGATGTATATTCCATTTGTGGTCGAACTATGGACTGGTAGGCTCTTTCTTTTATGGTTTCGTTAGTAATTTTTAGATTTCTTTTGAGGAAGCCTAATGTACGATTTGCCTTGGAGGAAATGGTTGCAATGTGTTTGTCCCATTTTAGGTCACTCTGGATGGTTACACCTAGGTATTTCGCAGAGTTGACTTTTTCGAGTGGGTGGCCTTTCAGATGGTAGGTTGCAATTGTGGGATTTTTTTTCTTCGTGATACTTAAGAGATTACATTTGTCAGGGTGGAAGGACATAAGCCAATCTTCTTCCCACTTCGTTGCCATGTTTAGATCGTCTTGAAGCTTGGTTGTATCGGCTTTACATTTAATAGTGCGGTAGATGATACTGTCATCGGCAAAGAGACGAAGTGTGCTATGGTTTAAGTATTGTTGGAAGTCGTTTATATATAGGAGAAAGAAAATGGGGAATCGGTGAAGAATCTGTGACGCTACAATTTTATTATAAAAATACCCAGTCCTCTCAATTTTTCTGTGTTTCTGTCCATTCAGTGGCATGTTACCAACAAATAATATGAACTTTGGTAAAACCAAGAAGCGCGCGCAACTCACAGTGTTTTTCAAATTATAATGACTCAAACTTTAATAAACTTAACAAAATTTAAAACTGTGTTTAAGGGGTCGTCCAACAAAACATTTTGCGTTGTGAACTAATGCATGTACATGCTGTCTTGTAGATTTATTTCCCCCTAAAAACATATCAGACCTACAATATAATATGAAATTTAGGCAAACCTAAAAGCGAGCGAAAGTGATGCATTAGGCCTAATGTGCTGCAGGCCTATACATTTAAAAAGAATAGGGGACCAACCAAATTTCGAGATAACCACTTTTATCTGCATTTTGATTGGAAGATATATTTATAAGGGGGAGCTCTGGTTGCTAATGACGTCACGTGGCATCAACATTGGCCTATCTGTTTTCATTTGCAATGCATTTTGGGTCCGTATTCCGAATTTGACTCAAAATCGGCCCATTAGTTATCCCGTTGCTAAGGGGGCACTCTGGTTGCTAGGGAAATCAAAAGACGTAAACTTCGATCTGTCTGTTTTAATTTGCAATGCATTTTGGGTCCGTATACCGAATTTGGTAAAAATCGGCCAGTAGTTAGCCCGTTGCTAAGTGGGCGCTCTGGTTGCTAGGGAAGTCACGTGACGTCATCACTGATCTATCTGTTTTCATTTTCAAAGCATTCTGGGACCGTATACCGAATTTGGTCCAAATCGGCCCAGTAGTTAGCCCGTTGCTAAGGGCGCGCTGTGGTTGCGAGGGAAGTGCCGAGACGTCAACATTGATATGTGTTTTTATTTGCAATGCATTTTGGGTCCGTATACCGAATTTGGTCAAAATCGGACCAGTAGTTAGCTCGTTGCTAAGGGGTTGCTAGGGAAGTCACGTGACGACACCATTGACCTGTCTGTTTCGTTTGCAATGCATTTTGGGTCCATATACCGAATTTGGTCAAAATCGGCCCAGTAGTTAGCCCGTTGCTAAGGGGATGCTCTGGTTGTTAGGGAAGTCACATGATGTCATCATTGATTTATCTGTTTTCATTTGCTATGCATTCTGGATCCGCATACCGAATTTGGTCCAAATCGGCCCTGTAGTTAGCCGGTTGCTAAGGACGCGCTCTGGTTGCTAGGGAAGTCATGAGACGTCAACATTGATACGTCTGTTTTTATTTGCAATGCATTTTGGGTTCGTATACCGAATTTGGTCAAAATCGGACCAGTAGTTAGCCGGTTGCTAAGGAGCGATTTGGTTGCTAGGAAAGTCATGCGATGATACCATTGACCCGTCTGTTTTCGGTTCACTTTGTTCCAATAACACGCAGTGTTGGTTTGAAGTGAACAGCGTTTTGCAAATGCAAAACAGATAAATCACGTGACAGAATGCTCCGCAGAATCGAACAACAGCGGGATCCCAACAGCCAGCCAGCAGACGATGAAATCCAATGTGCATATATGGGAACATTTAGCTTTTCGACAATTTCTGTCATTTAGTCAGCAAAGCAAACGACAGTTGAGTTTGTTTGGAAAAACTTTAATTTTGAAAAGCATGTTCAATAAATTATTCACAGTCTGCATGGAATGATCTAAGGAGAAATCTTGCATTACACCGTTCGCTTTTTAGGGGGCGTCATTCGATTTGTTCGCTTCTGAAAACGAGAGCTGGGGTTCCCCATGTTTTTACTTCTGGTTTCCGGTTTAGATTGGATGGCATAGCATTCCTTGGTTTTTCCAATTTCACGTACACGTCTATTAGGCTTGCTTCAAAGCAGCCCTTCGGGCTGCTTTTGCATGCGCTAATAACTGTTTCAGGTCCAATAAGCCTTTTTCGAAACTGCCATTTGGATTTTAAGGGGCTATATAAGTAATAGTTCAGCGATCCGAATGTAGTGGCTACCCCTCTACATTTAGATTCTAACCATTCAAACCTATAGAAAAAGTTCCCATCAAGTTTTTATGGGAACTCAAAATTAGGAATATATATCAAGCTGTCGCCCATATTACCGGCTACAATTGATAGTACACGTATTTCATTACATTTGGGCACAGTTTATTGATCCAAACTATGTTTTATCCTTTAATTATCGTCATTTGAGTACTTGTGCGGCATCAACGGAGATTTCGAAATCGGCCATGTTTTTGTATAAATATAAAACAGTAAAAACAATAACCTGATGTAGCAGGATATCTTCCCCCCCCCCCCCCCCCCCCCCAAGGGGAAGATATCCTAGGTTATCTCCACAAGATGATAACTCGGCAGAGAGTTTGAAAATCATCTAATCTGTGCATAGACAACATGTGCACAGGTCGAGGTCACAGGTTTGATAACCACATTGTCGAAAATGAAATAATCTCGAACCGATGTCAATGTTTTATTTCAAGGATATCGAATGGAAATGCGAGGATAAAACAGTATGCATTTTATCCATGTTGACCACGCCGGGATGCTTTTTTAAAAATCTTTTAACTGAAAATAGCAAGTAATGAGTAAGAAATGAATCTATTTCCACGATTTGATAATTGATAAATAAAATGAAAATGTAAACCAGACAAATTCACACAGAAAAAACTCTCCAATTGATATTCCCATGGGAAATGACCCTCACTGTCAAAAGACTATATGTAAATTATGAACAAAACATTTTCGTACCAATTGTACTTAACTACTTATATATAAGTCGCACCACCATTCATCATACATTTATCTAATAACCACGGAAATTTCAAAGGAGTATCAACTGTTTCAAGTGTGTGAGAATGCACCAGAGAACACCATTTACAACGTAAGTTTAGAAAATTTTCTCAACATCCGGAGGGGACACCCCTCCTGATAACCTCCCCGTCTTGGCACTACGCGCCAAGGCAGACGCTGCGCATCAGTAAAGTTGTCCGACCAAATTAAAAAGCCTTATTTCAGGCACTGCAACTGTATTTGCCTTTGTAATGGGAGGTGCAAGATTTTTTGCCCTGTCCCAAATTTCTATTTTCTGAACTGATGGTCTGATTTGAACCAAATTTGGTATGTGGTATTATAGGGTGATAAGTACTTGACTCATACAAAAACGTTTCCTGTGTCCCTGTGGGAACTGGGTCCAGGAGTTAAAAATAGAAATATTTTCAAACGTCCATATTTCCCAAACTACATGGAACAGCGACTGCTATTTGGTGTGAAGCATCCTTAGGGGCAGTAGAACTGAATGGTAAAGATACAAGTTTGTTAAAATCAAGCCTCTTGGTTCATATTTGGGCTCAATACAGGAGTCCAAATTTTAACTTAGTGCAATATGAGAGATAATTTTAAAAAATCTTCTTCAGATCCACCAGTCAGAATGCTTTGATATATGGTTACAGCATCTGGGGAGGGTAATATTTGGGCTCCATATGGAGTCCCTGACTTAACATTTGGGCTTTTTATGGGAGCCCAAATTTTAACTTAGTGCAGTATGAGGACATTTCTTCAAAAATTTTTTTCAGATCTGCCAGTCAGAATGCTTTCATATTTGGTATACAGCATCTCTGGTGGGGGGAGATTCAAGTGGGCTCAAATCGAGTGTCTGGGTTAATATTTGGGCTTCCTATGAAGAATTAAAAATTTTTTATCAAGTACTCTCTAGAGATGTAACTAAGATTAATCCACATAGGTTGTATCGAGGAGCTGCATAGGGGAGCACCACTTTTTATCTTATGATCAGCTGAATAAATGGCATGATGCTTGGACTATTTTAGTCACTCCTGAGGGCCTGAAGGATTGACAATGTAGCCTATGGAGATTGTTTGCTTAATGTTGATTCACTCTTGGACTCTGTTTATATCGGTTCTGTTCAAGGTGAGCGCTTCAGGCCCCTTGGGACCTCTTGTTAGCTCGCCTGACTGAAAGTCAGGGTGAGCTATTCTGATCACTTTTTGCAAACCACTGGTCACATTTTAATGAAATTTCACATGAGTAGTGCTTATATAGGGGCATTTGGATTTTTCTTCAAATTGGGTTTCTGCTCATATTGAGGAGGGGGTGGGGCTAAAATGCTCCAATTGTTTTAAAAATCTTCTCGGGAACCAGCTGCAGCAGAGACTTGATATTTGGTATACAGCTTCTTTTTGAGGTGTAGATGCACCACCCAAAATTTCTATATTTTTATACTGTACCAATGACCCAGACTTAGCTGGTGCTAACTCTAACAAAACCAGGGCCAAACACAAATTTTGCCCCCCAATCCCCAAAATTTGCATCCAAAACAAAAAGAAATCATGTCCTAAAGGACCTCCATACTACGCCTCTACTGCGCATGCGCAGTGACGCAGTCGTCCCGAAATTGGCGCCAATTATCATTCTTTCTCTGTTTGGCCCTTCATCAGTCAACATCTCACTGATCTTTGTGCTTGTAAATCTCAGTTTAAAGGATGCCAGACACGTAATTTTTGGAGAAAATGTGATTCTAAGGAGGATAGAAGGAGGAGAGGAAAAAGAAGTGGCAAAAAATAATCAGGGCTGTACTTAAAATTTTTTGATGAAATTATGTTAAGTTGCCTATTTTCGAGGCATGGGCCTCTTGTTGTCATTCTTGCTAATTGTTGCACTGCTTATTCAGTGTTTCCTCTCCCCTAGCCTTCTAAAGTCCCCCCTGGCAATTCTCCCATGCTTTTGGCATATTTTTGAGAAATTTCATTTCTAAAATTTCCTGGGAGAGTTGCTTGGTTACAGAATGTTTTCTGTTATTTTCCCCATAGTTACGTTTTCACCCATGGGTGTATAACGTTTGTGTTCTGCATCTTCCATCTGATGTTCTACAGATTCTCCCCTGGGAGTCTCTGTTTTGCATCAGATAGAGTGTAATTGATGACTGATTCCGGGCCAGTTTTTTCAGTGCCTGGAGTCATGTTTTCTAGTGTGTTTACACTGTTTGTTTTCATTGGCAACAGCCTTTTTTGAGGGGGGCTGTTTGCCTTTGTGGTAGTTTATCTCATTATAAGATACATTTATATTATCCGAAAGTGTCTCATTAATTATTTTATATAAATTTAAAATTTTTGACCACACTTTGCCATCGGATCCATTGGGGCTCAACGTTACTTTTCAGCAACTTGGGCTTCTCTGAAAAAATATTTTTTCAAAATTATTTTGTTTTGCAATTGTTTTTTCATTTATTAATGGATCATGTTATTATGTATCTTTGTGTCAGGGGTTTTTGCGAGTAACTAGGACTTATTGTTGTTCTTTCACAATGAAGGGACGTTGTTCAAATTGTAATAGGAAGAAATCTTCCTCTGACTTTCATGATCATTGTATTAATTGTAGTCAGTGTTCTCGCATTAATCCCTGTCCTATATGTGAACATTGGGATGAGAAACATTGGAAACGTGTGTCACGATATGTTGTTTCTGGAGAAAGAGCGATGCCGGCTCTTTCTCCACAAGGTCACTCTACTCTCTCAGTTTCTATTTCAGAGGAACCAGAACAGGGTGATGTTTCCATGTTATCTTCTTCAAGTGTGCGTCCGTCGTCACAAATGAATTCAGAGCTAGCGGCAAAAGTGCTCATGGAGATTAGACGAATGTCGTCCGCTAGCTCGCCCGGTGTAGCGTCCATTCACCGAATGGTTCGGCAGCCGGGTTCGTCCGATGCGGTCCAAGAGGAAATTTTGGGTGATGCGAGCACTATAAACATAATAGATGCACACCCAGTGACGGCGGATAGTAAGCGAGAACGGAGGAAGCCTTTTAGTCCGGTTCCTAGCTCGTCCAGGTCCAGCCGGGCCGCGAGCGAGAGAGGTCCCTCTCTCGTACAACAACATCTGGGACCAGATGTTGTGGTACAAAATGTGTCTTTAGCGGAGCATACGTCCGTCGCTCAGGACGCTCCGTTGTATAAGCAGTCCGCAGAGACTGTTAAGGCTTCCTCTTCTCGTCAGCGCACACGACCGCACCTTGGCTGCGTGACCGCCGATATATTACCAGCTTCGCCGATGAAGGATTCTTCGGCGACCAGGTCACACCATCCGGCAGCCAGGGATTCGAGACCGATGGACTCCGGACGTTCGCATAGGAAAAGTATGCGGGAGCCATCTGATGCGGAGCTGCCCTCGGCGAAGCAGCGAAAGACTGCGCCTCCGCAGGTCTCGACGCCGGACATTCTTGTGCAGATAGCACAGCTTATCGCAGCATCCCAGCAGCCGACAGAAACAGTGTCGGATCGAGAATTATCCGACGGTGCTGGGTCGGTACGCTCCGCCGAAGCATCGGGGGCGGACGACTGGGAACATCGTGAGGTCCGACCGGATGGTGAAAGGGATACGGATGACTTGGAGCTATCCCTTTCGGAACAACATAAAGCTGCCGTGGACTTCATCCGGCACTTTCTCCCTCAAGTTGTTCCGTCGGGCCAGACTGCTGCGCTTCCGGACAAGAGAATTATAGCGTCATTGGACTCTGAATTTTTTGAGCGGTTCAGGGACATCGCTCCCGAGTTTCCGTCGCAGTCCAATAATGTTGCTAGAACATTTGAATTATTGAACGACGCTATATTTAAACTTGCTTCCAGGACGGGGAAAGCAGGTTTCTTGTCCGCTAATACTCTCAACCTGCCTTTCATTAATGCAAGGAATAAATTCGATACGGCAGGACAGGGTATACCGAGAGTTCCTCTGCGTATGGACGACGAGGCGGAAGACTTAGAGCTATCATTACCGTCGTCAGCTTCTATTCCAACCGCGGTGTTGGAAACAGCTATTGCGTCTAACAGAGCCAATTTAGATGCCTTATCTTACGCAGATCACCTTACTAAGGCGTTATCACTGCGCCTTCATGGGGAAGAGTTTCAGGATATACAATCCTCTTTAAGACTTCTTTCAAGGGCAGTAGCTTATTCCACGTGTAACTCCGCCCTTTCTGTGGCAAATCTGGAGTTGGTTAGACGTGACGCAGCCCTAGCTACATCCACACTAGTGGATTCTAAGGTGAAGAACTCTCTTAGAGTCGCTTCGGTCTCAGGAGAACTTCTCTTTGACGGCAAGCTTTCCGCTATTTATGATAAAATTAAAAAGAAAGCTAATGATTCTCTGTTGTTCAGATCGGCTCCTAAAAAGTCGGATACAGCAGACACGAATAAGACAGGCACTTCTGGGTCTAATGCGCCCAAGAGAGGATCCTATAGAGGTTCCGGTGCGTCCTCTTGGTCTTATTCGAGAGACCGTCAGGATAACAACTCTCGTTCGGGACGTCCTTCAGGCCGGGACAATCGGTCGGACGCCCCGAGGTCGACGAGGCGAGGTGCGGGTCGTGGAAGACGTGGTTTCTCCTACCGCAGGCCTCGCAGGTCCAGGAGGTGATGGCTTAAACCTCTATCGCGTTCCGGTTGGCGGAAGGTTGTCGAGTTTTTCACAAGAGTGGGCGTCGATTACGGACGACCCTTGGGTGAGAGGAGTGACTTCGGAAGGTCTAAAGATATCCTTCAAACGAAAGCCTCCATTAACTCGAAGTCCAAAGTGGACTCATCTTCCGTCAAATCCACAGAAAAGAGACGCTCTGTTATCAGAGGTGCAGTCTCTTTTAATGAAGAACGCGGTAGAGGTCGTAGAAAACCAGGAATCTCTGTGATTCTACAGCCATCTGTTTCTGGTTCCGAAACCAGATGGCTCGTTCCGTCCAGTCATAGATTTGAGCTGGATAAACAAGCTGATCGTCGCTCCGAAGTTTTATATGGAGACGATTCGATCGGTCAGAGCGAGTATTCGGGTGAACGATTATGCAACGAGCATAGATCTCAAAGATGCGTACTTTCACGTCATGGTACATCCGACATTCCGAAAGTATCTACGCTTTGCAGTCCTCGGAGTGGTGTATCAATTCCGGGCGATGTGCTTCGGATTGAATCTAGCACCCTGGGCTTTCACTCGGGTAATGAACTCGGTAATGATCTACTTCCGAGCTCATTCGTCTGCGGTAACGTCGGCCTACCTGGACGACATTCTTCAGAGGTACGGCAACGAGTTAATGCTTCAGAACGATGTTCAGAATCTTCTTCTATTGCTCCGACGTCTCGGTTTTATAGTAAACGAGGAGAAGTCGGATCTGGTGCCGTCCAAGTCATTCACTCATCTGGGAATGAGCTTCGAGACGCACAACAATCTCGTTCGTCTGCCGTTAACCAGAGCGAAATTAGTCAGTTGTTATGCTCGCTATTGTCTGCACGCAGACAAAGTCACGGCGAGAGAATTTATGAGACTGATAGGTCTGTGCGGAGCCGCCGCGGATCTCATTCCGATGGGGCGGCTACGCACACGTCCTCTTCAAATTTTCCTGACTCAGAATTGGAGTGTGAAAATTCATTCGCTCGATGTAGACGTTCTCTTGTCAGATCAAGTGAAACAAGAGATTCAGACTTGGGCAAACATTCAGTGGTTAACTCAAGGAGTTCCGCTGCAGTTGCCGGATCCGAGTTTTACCGTTATGACGGATGCCAGTCAAACAGGTTGGGGTGCATCATTAATCCCAACGGATTCGAGATGCCAGGGTCTTTGGGATCCGCAATTCCTGTGCAAGCACATAAACATCAAGGAAATGATGTCAATTTGGCTTGCGTTACGTCACTGGATGGACATTATTCACGATGCTCATGTCCAAATCCTATCCGACAATATGACAGTAGTGGCGTATATACGGAATCAGGGAGGCACTCATTCAGTTCCGTTGTTCAATCTAACGGAAAGAATCCTTCTGTTTGCGTTAGAACATCACGTTCTTCTTTCGGTCCGTCACATACCGGGTCGTCTGAATGTGCTAGCAGACTCCCTTTCATGAAAGGGTCGCTTGTTGCCGTCGGTGTGGACTCTCAACAAACAAGTATTCAATCAGATTTGCTACCAATGGGAACGGCCAATGATAGACTTATTTGCGACACATCTCAACAATCAGTTGCAGACGTATGTGTCTCCGTGTCCGGATCCAAGAGCATTTGCAGTAGACGCTCTGTCGATCCCTTGGGACGGAATGATAGGATATGCGTATCCTCCAGCGCCGTTAATTCAACAAGTATTGCTAAAGATAAAAAAAACTCAATGCAAGATTCTGTTGGTAGCATCTCTGTCGCCACAGAGACCGTGGATAAATCTACTCAGGTGTCTGTTGTGGGCCCTACCGCGGAAGCTTCCTCCACGAGAGGATCTTCTTTCGCAGGGGAAATCGCGCCAACTCCATCACAACCCGCAAGGTCTCAACCTTCACGTTTTTCCGTTGTGCGGTCCTTCTTGCATGGCAAGCACTTTACAGGACGAGCAGTGGACGCGATTTCTAACTGTAGGAGGACCTCCTCTTCGCTAAACTATGCGGCTAAGTGGAAGGTTTTTCGTCGTTGGTGTAGGGATCATTCTGTAGATATATTTGATCCCTCTATACCAGACATTGCAAACTTTCTAGTATACTTGTTTGACGAAATCAAACTGCAGCCTGTTACTATAAAGGGTTATAGATCTATGTTATCTGATACCTATGCACATCATGATAGTTTACAAATTGGATCTAATGTCTCTTTATCGAAGTTGGTTAGAAACTTTTCGATAAATAGACCCAGAACTCTTAGATTAATTCCTAAGTGGAATTTAGCTTGGGTTCTCCTTAAATTGAAGGAAAAGCCATTTGAACCTCTTGGGACAGTAGATTTCAAATTCTTATCTTATAAGACAGCTTTTCTCTTAGCTTTCTCTTCTGCCAGAAGAGTCAGTGAGCTTCATGCACTATCGGTGGATGATTCTCATTATCGTAGTGTTGGGAACACTATCACCTTCACTACTAATGTGGGTTTTTTAGCTAAGAATCAGGCTCCTAATAAATATCCGGAACCTATTGTTATTAAGGCTCTTCCGTCTTCAGACGGGCGAGGCCTTTACTCTGTCCTGTTAGAGCACTACGTATCTATAAACAGAGATCTCAGTTTATCAGAAAGGGACGGAAACGTTTCTTTCTGTCTTTGATGCCTAATAGAAAGGACATTTCAGTCCATTCTATTGCTAGATGGATTCAGTTAACTATCCGTACTGCTTATGAAGATTTATCTTCTTCTCAGCAGTCTGTGCTTAAGATTTCTGCTCATGAAGTAAGAGCTCTTTCTACTTCCTGGGCTTATGCTAATAGTGTTGCTATTACAGATTTAATGAAGGCTGCTTATTGGTCTCAGCCATCCACATTTACGAATTTTTATCTCAGAAATATTGAGTCCATTTCTGGAGACCTGCATTGTTTAGGTCCGTTATCTGTTGCTCAGAATGTCGTCCACTAAACAGTTGCAACTATAGTTATGCAGGCTTTCTGTTCCGGCAGTGACTCCGTCCGGCTGCCCTCTTCGCTCTGGGCTATTTGACCCAGGGCAAGGGGAAGGGGGGGGGGGGGGGCGGGTGTTCCCTTAGGTCACCTGCTTTATAGTGAAAAGCAAGGGAATGCCTCCTCCAAGTCAGTATTTCTGAGTCGCTTCCGGGATGGTTTTAAAGTGTAATATTAATGTTTAAATTCATTCATGTCTTATTTTTAAGGTGTAGCTCGGTGTGAAGCATTTGTATATGTCAAGTGTCAAACGGGCTTTAATATACAATACTCGGACACTTTTAAATGATTATAAAGAGTCTCAATTCTCTGGACTACTTTATTTATTGGCTTGCTTTAAAAATAATTAGTATAAGGGTTATACTGGATGTTAATAGAGAACATGAATGTTATTGTGCTCAATTATTAAGGGTAGTGTATCTTTCTAATTTAATATTAAATAAGAAAGATACATGTAAAGCCTAATACTCCTTTTCTCCTTAAGGGGTTACCTCTTTACTATATAGTTGAGCTTATTGGATTTTCCTCTATGTCCTAGGCCCTCCAGCCTGTTTACTATTCAGCTAAGTCTGGGTCATTGGTACAGTATAAAAATGTTAAAAAATATATAGTAATTTATATATTTTTTATACTTACCAATGACCCAGACGGGGATGGCCCTCCCTGGAGTTGGGAACTCTTGCCTCCCCGCTGAGTACATAGCGCTGACCAGGCACTGCCAGTAAGAATGATAATTGGCGCCAATTTCGGGACGACTGCGTCACTGCGCATGCGCAGTAGAGGCGTAGTATGGAGGTCCTTTAGGACATGATTTCTTTTTGTTTTGGATGCAAATTTTGGGGATTGGGGGGCAAAATTTGTGTTTGGCCCTGGTTTTGTTAGAGTTAGCACCAGCTAAGTCTGGGTCATTGGTAAGTATAAAAAATATATAAATTACTATAAATTTTTTAACTTTCCAAACCGAGAGGCCGATTTGAACAAAATTTGATATGAAGTATTAATGGGTCATAAGTTCTTGATTTATGCCAAAATCATTTTTCAAATTCCCTGAGGGAACCACAGGAGCTAAAAATAGAAAAAAATTTCAAACGCTCATATCTCCAAAAGTACACAGCACTAAGAATTCTTATTTGGTGTGAAGCTTCCTTCGGACCAACAAAATGAAGTGGTCCAAAAAAATTGCTATCGGTTTTATCATAGGGTACGCTTTCGGGACTTTGAAAAAATGATGAGTCAGCATTTTTTAACACTGTGGGCAATGGGGGAAACATTTAAGACTCTTCTTCAAACCACTGCTCCAAAAGCTTTCAAATTTCACATAAACATCTTTGGAAGATTGTTTCACATGTCTGTTGAACTCAAATCCCTGGGTCCATATTTGTGCTCTCTATGGTGTGTGCTCTCAGGCGCCTTGGGGCCTCTAGTTTTATTTAAGGCAGTCACTACTGAATTCCGTGGACTCCCGAAAATTAGCCTATAGCGACCAGCTGAAATAAGTAGTAGGATAACCAGTAGGAAATTTATTTTACATTCTTCCTTTGTTGATAATTCCAGTCCTTGACATTATGTCATGAAAAGCTCCCAGAGAGAGAAAGAGAAGGAGTGCTTCCCAAGAAATATTGTCAATTGTGGGAATTATCAATAGAAGGGAAAATATGGTCAATATTTTCTGGTGGTTATCCTTCATCTTATTTCAGCTAACCCTGTATTGGCTGGATAGAAGTATAAAATCTAAGTAAAAATTACGTTTTATTCAGATCTATGATAAAATAAAAATTTGTTGATGTAGTTGGCCTATTGAACATTTACCAACACCGACAGATCACTCTCCATGTTGATACAACCTCAAAGGCAATGAACAAATGGATTAATTGCATGATTATTGTGAACAAAGGAAATTCTGGGACAGCTTAATTATTGACATTGTACAATCAGAGAAAAGGCATGATGCAAAAATATCTTGGCTTATTGCAAGGTTCATTGCTTTTTTTTTTATAAAAATCTACTTTGGTGCAAAAAAGCCTTTGCTTAGTCATCATTGAATGAATAATAGTGTCGGAAACTGAGGTGTGGTCATTACGGGGGGAAATACATTCACGGTGTGTATTCAGCCCAAACTCAAGGCGTGTCGCCTGAATCCATGCGTGAACGTATGTCTCACATGACGAACCCATTCGTTTTGTTTTTGTTGGGGTGGTTCTCATCCTGAAGGAGTCCATGACTTTTCCTCCAAAAGCAATTAAAGCATAAATCAACAGGAGTTCACTGAAATTAACAATTTTAATCCATATAGAAAAATATGATAATTTGCATGAATAACACAAACGGCAATCACCCACACCTTTTTTAGCTCACCTGACTCTTTCTGTCCGGCGTCCGTCTCTCCGCCATGAACTTTACATTATCAACTTCTCCTAAACCCCTGGGCCAAATTGAACCAAATTTGATATGCATGGTCCTTATCATATGTGAATTCAAGTTTGTTCAAATAAAGTTGCCATGCTCCATAGGGAGGGAGTGGGGGAAAATGCTCCAAAATTCTAGAAAAATCTTCTTCTCTTGAACCAGTATGGTATGAAGCTTCCTTCTGAGGTGTAGACTCAAGTTTGTTCAAACGAAGTTCACAAGCACTATTTGCCTTCGTAATGAGAGGGGAAAGATTTTGGGTCCTGCCCAAAATTTCTATTTTCTGAACCGATGGTCCGATTTGAACGAAATTTGGTATGTGGTACTATTGGGTCATAAGTACTTGATTCATGCTAAAAAAAATCCCATGTTCGCTGTGGGAACCCCAGGAGCTAAAAATAGAAAATATTTTCAAAACGCCCATATTTCCAAAACTAGAGAGAAACAGAGAACTGCTATTTGGTATGACCCATCCTTATGACCAATAGAATCGAATGATAAAAAAACATTGCCATCGGTTTTGTCAACGTATTCTGGTGGGAGGGAGGGGGGAGCATCCAAAAAATGCCGAGTCAGCATATTTGCATAAATTAAAAAACGTTTCTTCTCCAGAACCACTGATCAGAATCTTCTGATATTTGATATTTGGCATACAGCATCCATAGGGGGGCAGATACAAGTTTTTCCATTTAACCCCCTCTGTTCGAATTTGGTCTCAATACTGGAGCCCAAATCTTAACTTAGGGCAATATGGGAAATAAGCTTTAAAAATTTTCTTCAAAACCACTGGTCAGAATGTTTTAATATTTGTAAACATCATTGTTATGAGGGTCAGATTCAAGTTTGTTCAAATCAAGTCCCTGGGTTAATATTTAGGTTTGCTGTGGGAGCCTGCATTATAACTTATTGCAATATGAGGAAATTTCTTTAGATAATCTTTTTTTCAGCTCCACCAGTCAGAATGCTTTCATATATGGTATGCAACATCTTTAGGGGTTTCAGATTCAAATTTGTTCAAATTGGGTTCCTGGGTTAATATTTGGGCTCTCTATTGCCACCCAAAGTTGAACTTAGTACAACATGAGGAAATTTAAAAAAAAAAATTCTTCTTCAGATCCACCTGTCAGAATCCTTTCATATTTGGTATACAACATCTCTAGAGGGGGGAGGGGACAGACTCAATCTGTTCAAATCGAGTCCCTGGGTTAATATTTGAGTCTGAATTTTAACTTAGTGCAATATGAGGGACTTTCTTCAAAATTCTTTTTCTACAGCACCACCAATCAGAATCTTTTCATATTTGGTATATAACATTTCTGGGAAGATCAGGGTCAGTCCCTGCCTTAAAGTTTGGGATCTCTTTGGCAGGAGAGGAGGGGGATAGGTGGGGTGTCCAAGTTTGTTCAAATCCATTCCTAAGTGGGTTTTTTTCTCATAAAATTTGCATTTCAAACTGCAGTGACATAATAACCCTTAGAAGTTTAGCAGTGCTGGTCTACAGCTGATAGAATTGGAAGCAGTCAGGAAGACCTATGATAATAATCAATTAATCACCTAACATGCACACCAGAGTTATGAATAATTTCAGGACTTCATTCCTCTCTGTAGTGTTGAAGAACCATGACTAATTGAATGTGATCTTCTTTGAACAACTTTATCAGGTGAGCGATTAAGGCCCCTTGGGGCCTTTTGTTTGAGTCACTTTGCAGGCCCGCGTTCTCTGTTGTCACTGGTCGCTCCTTCCTTGCTGCTGGTGTTTGGTCCTCTTGACTCAATGTAGTGTCTTTGGACCGCCTTTCATACAACTGGAACTTCACTATACCACTGCCATCACACGGCCACTAACTTATTGTGACTATTTGGATGCCTTTCCTCTAACATGTGACAGAATGTCACTCTGGCATTGCCGTCGCACAGCCACTATTGTATCGTCACTTGACTGGATACTTTTCACTCAAGCACTCGCTACTTAGTGGGTTAAGTGTTCCCCTCTGTTTATCTCAGAATAATGCTCATATAGGCAAAGCCTACTCTGTCTACGTATGGCTTGCCTTCTCTAACAGGTAATACCATATACCTAAATGCCAACACTAGTGAGCTTGTACTTCCTAATTCTGATCCTAAACTCATATATAGTCACCGATTTGGCCGTCAACTGTTCCTATTCTAAATATGAGCTCTGTGGCTCCCCTTACATTGTACAATGTGCCTATACTTTTGCTCGGATGCAGCACCTCCTCTAGCCTCTAGCCTATAGCATGGGACATCCCCAGCTTTTCGCCATCATCCCACAGTCGAACACACCTCAAGACCGGAATGAATATTTTTTAGAAACCTCTTGACTTTTATCCTATCGCCAGAACATTAATTCTCATCTTAATTGCTTCTCTTGAACTTGGCCGCTTAGATCTATCTTAATTAAATATGCTCTTTTAAGTTTCTTTGAAAGTCTTGCAATTTCGGTATATCCTGGCATTCAGTGACAGATCAGATACGTAACATGGGTGTGTGTCCAGAACATTTTCGATTTTGCTGTTTTTATTATCTATTAACTGGACATAATTACCTAGATAAACACTGAACGAGACCACTGGTCCTCTCTCCATTAATCTTTTATCAGACAACGCAGGTGGCATTCAACAGATGTGCAATTTATGGCCATTAAATTTCATGCTTAATTAGCAGTGCATAAATTATTTTGGTGGTCTGTTTAAGTGACAAATAGGTCCTCGGTTCGAATCCCACCTGCGGCAACCGCGTTGTGTCCTTGGGCAAGACACTTCACCCCGATTGCCTACATGGGGGCACGATGACGCTGTGTACTGAGGCGTACTGCACGTCGATGGTGTGCATGTCTTCAACCAATCTAACCCTGCCTGTGCTGCGGTGCAGAGTTCAGAGTTACGATGTTGGAGAGCTGACAGCTGCTCGTCGTTGCTCGGTGGTTCTCTCCGGGTACTCCGGCTTCCTCCACCCGTAAAACTGTCACGGTCACGATTAGCCATTGTGCATAAGTATGTGACCTTAAACACCAATAAATAAATAAATAAATAAATAAGTGACAAATATGTTTTCTGGATCTGTCATATATCATGCCTATCTCAACACTTTATAGTTAGTCCAATATACCTATCTTTACACTTTATATTTAACCCAGTGAGAAAGATTATCACAAATATATACACTTTTAAACAACAAAATCGTAAATTCAAGCTATGACCTTGACCATCCCCTCCCAAGGAACATACTCTCTCCTAATATACCAAGGGGTTAGATTTCACTCTCACACTTCTCTCTTCGAACTATCTCTACAATCTCTCACTGCTATTACACCAAGAAACTCATAATTACCACATACACACAGTCACACGCATGCGCACACCGACGTGCAGCTCAAATAACCCTCCAGTACAATACCACAACTTGGTTCCCCCATTGGAAAACATGAGTCTATCTACATCTCACATTAACTCGCGTGCACACGTTCATGGCACTCAATAGGAGGTGGTCCGTTGGTACACAGCAGGACCCCCTATACATTCTCTTTCCACAGCGGAATATCACACTACTCTATCTCTGACATATATATACTCATGCAACATCTGTGTAAAAAAAAAATAAAAAATTATTAGCAAGGGGGATCCACTCTGACCCAAGCCAGCCGATGGGCCCTTTGCCCAAGTCCCATCATCTAACTAACTTGCTCCCATCCTTGGATAGGATGCCCCACCTGGCTCAAGCCCGTCAGCGGGTCACATGCCCTGTTATGCACTCCCTTTAAATATTTTCATGTGTGGTGGGACCCTTACTATCTCCTACAGAGACCCCTAGACCCCTCCACCTGGAATTATTCCTTGGGAGCGCGTTCCACCAAGGGCCCCACTCTTTTTTTTGCCCAACACCTAAAGGGTATTTGGTGATGCACGTCCTACCAAAGTTCCACTGCCCCAGATGCAATGCTATGTTGATTGTCTCCTGTCTGTCCTTCCTTGGGTGCCCTTCTCCAAGTCCCAGGTCTCCTTCTAACTCTATGTCACTGATGCCCTTATGTGGCTATTCTGGCCGCCTCTCCTGGCCAAATGTACTCTCCCCCGCCAATCGACGAGCTCGTTCCAACGAGGGGTCACATGATATGGTTTTGTTGAAATTTTTTGAAAAATAATATTTTTTCAACAGCTGAATTTGCACATTACGTGGGCGGATGCAGGCGATTCGTTGGGTAAAGGGTTAACAGTTCGTTATAACAAGCTGTGAAGACATTATAACAAGTTGTAAAGTCGTCAACTCATTATAATGTGTGGGGCTTATCAGTTTGTTACAATGACATGTCAAATCATTAAAACAACATCACAATACATTATATCGACTTTCGATAATGATCCGTCAACTTGTTCGCTCACCAAAGGGAGCTTAACTTATCACTTGCCATCCATCGTCGTCCATCCATTGTTGTCGTGAACTTTATTATGCATTATTGACTTCTCCTCACAAACTACTGGACCAAATTGAACCAAATTTGGTGTGCATGTTCCTTATCATATGTCAATTCAAGTTTGTTCAAATAAATTGGCCGCGCCTGCAGGGGGCACCACAAGGGGCCTAACTCTGGTAGCACCCATAAATTTTTTTTTTAAATTTAAAAAATCTTCTCCAGAACCATCAATTAGTATCTTTTGATATTTGGCATACATCTCTTGGATGGTCAGATTCAAGTTTGTTAACATTAAGTCCCTGGGTTAATATTTGGGCTCCCTATGGGAATCCAAATTTTAACTTAGTGCCATATGAGGAAATTTCTTTAAAAATCTTCTTCTTCAGATCCACCAATAAGAATCCTTTCATATTTGGTATACAATATCTCTAGAGGGGTCAGATTCATGTTTGTTCAAATTGAGTCTCTGGGTTTTAATCTTGGTGGGGGGGGGGGGGGGGGGTGGGGGGGGGGCACATGGATAGAGGGTTTGGAGGGGATGATGCACTTTCAATATTTTTTTTTCAAAATCCAAGATGGCGGCATGGTGGCCATTTTTGTTGCATTTTTTAAGTTTTTTTTCTCTATTTTATGTTACTACCCCTCACTCCAACATGGTTCAAGCTACATTTTTCATATTTGGCACATGGATAGAGGGTTATGATGGGATGATGCACGTTCAATATTTTTTTTCAAAATTCAAGATGGTGCCATGGCAGCCATTTTTGTTGTGTTTTTTAAGCTTTTTTCTTTAGTTTATGTTATCACCCCTCCCTCCAACATTATGCACGCTGAATATTTTTTTTTCAAAATCTAAGATCTGTCTGTCAGTCTGTCTATCTGTCTGTTTTTATGTTACCACCTCTCCCTCCAACATGCTTTAAGCTACACCTTTCATATTTGGTACGTAGATAAATGGTTCTGAGGGGATGATGCATGCTCAATATTTTTTTTCAAAATCCAAGATGGTGGAATGGCAGCCATTTTTGCTGTGTTTTTTTAAGCTTTTTTTTCTCTATTTTTATGTTACCACCCCTCCCTCCAACATGGTTCAAGCTACACTTCTCTCAATTCTCAATTTTTAGATTCCATTCACATTTGAAATCCTGTCTGATAACCTGTATTTTACCCAAACCACCCCCCCAGGTCTGACACTCCTGTTGACTGTTGTCATGAAACCCGAATTGTCCCCATGCCGAACCGTCCCCAATTATTTTACCAAAAGTGCCCCGCAGGTCTGATACTCCTGCTGACTGTGGTCATGTCTTATGTGACAAAAACACCTTATGTCACAAAAGTGCCATAGGGGATTAATACCACCTTGGTGGTCAAACACTTGTTACTCTTTGAGTGGTAATGTACATGTATTCTGTAACTTTTTTGTTTACATGTTTTGGGTTAAAACGCAGCATTTAAGAGAGTTAATTGCATTCGAATTCTCATTGCATTAAATTTTCCCGAACATAGAAATTCAAAATGTAATTTATAATGTTCACCAAACTAATTTTTTTGGTTGACGAAGCTTTGATATTCCAATATTTACCTAACTGGTACTGTCATTTTTAGCTGAACTTTGATGTAGTCAGATTTGAGGATTTGTCATGGTCCATCTGGACGTCACTCTGTCCATCAACAATTCAGTATGGCTCGGGCTAGAGGCCGTATTTATGAACCGATCTTTACAAAACTTCTTGGGGTACCCTTGTTATCACCGTGGGACGAGAACAAGTCTTTTGGGGTGCGGTCTGAAATTCAAGATGGCTTCCAGTGGCCATATTGCACCGAAATTAGGTACAATCAGTTTTTTGTACAGAACTTCTATATGATGGATCTGATTTGAATACATTTTTGATTGAATGTTTAGTAACATGAAATACATCATATATAATACAGGTTTTTTTTCTTGTGCAGAAATTATGCAAATTAGATTAACTTGGATTTATTCATTACTACTTATACACAGTAAGTGCACATGTCAATACGGCTCGGACTAGAGGCTGTATTCATGAACCGATCTTCACGAAACTTCTTGGGCACCTTTGTTATCACCTTGGGACAAGAACGAGTGTTTATGGGTGCGGTCCAAAATTCAAGATGGCTGCCAGTGGCCATTTTGTACCAAAATTAGGTCCAATCAGTTTTTTGTCACAACTTCTACACAGCTCATATTTGTGAACTGATCTTCACGAAACTTCTTGGGTACCTTTGTTTTCATCTTGGGACAGGAATGAGTGTGTTTTGGGGTTCCTTTGTTATCACTGTGCTATGAGAACAAATATTTTGGGGTTCAGTCAGACCCACTCTGGGACTCAAAGATTTTTTTCTAGTTTAGCATCTGACTGTCACCCACCTTTACAATACTTTACCTATACATTTGTTACAGGCAACGGTCAGTATTTATGTACAGACCGTTACAATACTTTATATGTACCTTGTTATCAGGCCATTACCTAGATGTTTGTCATTGCTGTGTCACATACTATACATGGACATGTCTTAACAAGTTGAGCTACAGTGTCATTGACACTTTCATTTACTTCTAACCATGGCTTATTACTCCTTATTGGAACAGGCTCATCAAGTTTGTTCCATTAATAGGTCATGAGGTATGTTTTGGAGTAGAGAAATGAAAAAATAAAATTTGAATAGCAAGTTTTGTATATCACGAGTGCAGATATGGCAGATTCTTTAGGTAAACGGTTAACAAAAAATGGCTCTGACTATTTTGTGTCTAAGCATTGCCATTGCTGGGACAGTCGGGCTGCATGCGTGACATCACTCTAGTTTAAAACGTTTTATACAAACCACAAAATGTGATCTATCATCGGAACAAGATTGTTCCCCCTTGGGTCACAAAATTCTTTTTCTCAAGGCTTTTTGTGCAAGTTTGAAAAATTTAAATTTAAATTTCTACTTTTATTAATGTTATCTGTGGGTAAAGGTTTAAAAAGTAAAGTACAAAATATATGGTACTACCGTTTTGTGACCAGAGTACTGCAATTGTATATTATTTCAGAAAGTCAAAATTTCTTATTTTAAATTTGTTTTATAATCCCGAAATATTGAAATGTGGCTATGGCTACAGTCCAATAATTTTTAATTGAACGAATCTGTAAATGAACCATTATTTATTTTATATCTAAGTATGAAATGTCTGAAAAAGACTTTGTATGAGTATAAATACATGGTACAAGGTAGAAGAATATGTGCAACTCTACAAATACTGTATGAATCAAAATAAGTTGTAGCATAACCGCAATGAACAAAGTAGCCCACTGCCATTAAGCCAATAGCACAAGAACCCGAAATCATTTTCCAGAAAGCTTTCTCAAAAATGATATCAGGTTCATGTGCTATTAGTGTAGTTGAAGATGCATACCAGTAGTTTATAGTGGTTATTCTACAACTTATTTTGACTCGTACTGTAATTATTCAAGTGATTTCTGAATTCCACTCAGAGGTTCGCTGGCAGGAATTTTGCTTATGTAAAACAACGCACTTGGGTATCAACCACTGTCCATTCTTGATAGCCAGAAAAACTTGCGACTCCCAAGCAAATCTGCAATTTAAGGAGCACTGATAAGTTAGTTATCTGGTGGTCCATAAATTGCAGATTAGCTTGTTGAGTCCCAAACTTTCTACAAGACTGGTAACAATGTGTTGGAAATATATGTTTATTCACCTGCTTAGAGGACAAATGCAAAATCACTATGCGTGTTCTGTAATACAATATCCATGTATGCACATTTTGATCATGGATACGGGGCCGGGGAGAGGGTGGGGGCCCGGGGTAGTAACCCCACAGTCTGGAACTTGGGGGAACTTGGTTGGCCCCAGTGTCAAGGATTCTTGGTTATGCTTTCCCAACCCACCCCCTTGTCCAAACATGACCCGAAAGACTGTAATTTCATTTTTAGCTCACCTGGCCTAAAAGGCCACTTGAGCTTTTTTCATCACTTGGCGTCCGTAAACTTTTCACATTTTCATCTTCTTTTCTGTAACCGCTGAGCCGGTGTGAACCGAACTTGGCAGGAATGGTCTATGGGAGGTCCTGTACAAACGATCCTCATTTTGTTCCCGTCAGATGAAAAACCATGGCTTCCAGAGGCATTCTTTGATTCTGGTCAAAAATCTTCTCCTCTGAAACTGCCAGGCCAAATGTTTTTAAACTTCACATAAATGAGGATTGGGACTCCCTCTACCAACGATCCTCATTTAATGTTGATTGGGTCACAAACATGGCCGCAATTGCGGCTTATAGTTACTATAGAAACCCTATGGGAAATCACATTTTCATCTTCTTCTCTTGAAAAAACGAGGCGATGTGAAAACAAACCTAGCAGGGATAGTCTATGGGAGGTCCTCTACAAACGATCCTCATTTTGTTCCCGTGGGTTGAAAAACATTGCCGCAAGAGGCATTCTTTGATTTTAATTGGTAGATTTTCAAAAATCTTCTCCTCTGAAACTGCCAGGCCAAATGTTTTGATACTTCACATAAATGATGACTGGGACGCCCTCTACCAACGATCCTCATTTAATGTTGATCGGGTTGCAAACATGCCAACAATTGCAGCTTATAGTTACTATAGAAACCCTCTGTGAAATCACATTTTCATCTTCTTCTCCGGCACTATTGAGCCGACGTGAACCACATCTGGCAGGGATGGTCTATGGGAGGACCTCTACAAACGATCCTCATTTTGTTCCCATGGGTTGAAAAACATGGCCGCCAGAGGCATTCTTTGATTCTAATTGGTGAATTTTCAAAAATCTTCTGCTCTGAAACTGCCAGGCCAAATGTTTTGATACTTCACATTTGATGACTGGGACCCCCTCTATCAACGATCCTCATTTAATGTTGATCGGGTTGTAAACATGGTCACAATTGCAGCTTATAGTTACTATAGAAACCCTATGGGAAATCACATTTTCATCTTCTTCTCTGGAACTACTGAGCCGACGTAAACCAAACTTCGCAGGAATGGTCTGTGAGAGGATGGAAATATGTGTCCACCAGATGCTATATTCTAATGCTTAACCCAATGCCTCTCCTGTCTGCACAAAGATCGGTACTGTCAGCAAAATACTTGTTTTTTGAGAATCTGGTAAGGGTTGGTTCCAGTTTTCTCCACTGAGAACTGGGGAAAAAAACCCAAAATATTGTGTATTCAGTACAAGTCAAAATAAGCTGTAGCATAACTGCCATAAACTAAGTAAACTGCTGCTCCTGCCCTGACAAGATCAGAATCTGACATTTTCTGGAAAGCTATCAGTGAGAGCTTCCCAGAAAATGATGTCAGCTTCTGGTCTTATCAGTGTAGGAAGAGAAAGATACATAGTTTATAGGATTATCCTACACAACTTATTTTGACTTGTACTGTAAACAATTGCAACTGTATCTTGATATATGCATTATTCTTCTCAAGTTATTTATAAGAAAATACTGATTGATGACAGGTGTTTGGAAAAACAGGAAAGTTTTTGTTTATATTCACTTCCCATCATGTCAGCTTAGATGACAGTAATTATTGTATATCTTTTAAGATTTGACAAAAAAATTGGAGTAAAATGTGTTTGACTGTAACCCTTTACCTATCCAAAGCTATTTTGAAAGAGAATATTGTCTGAGAAAATTGTAATTTTCAAAATATTTAATCTTCTTTTACTGATTTTTTTTTGTTGAAACAGAATTCGTAAATGTGTGCATTTTCAAGAAAATCTTCTTTGAAACTACAAGGCCAAATGGTTTGAAAACTTAGTGTGACTGATGACTGTAGCCCCCTCTACCAATGATCCTCATTTTAATCTTCATCGGGTTGCAATTATGGCTGCAATTGTGGCTTATAGTTACTATAGAAACCCTATAGGAAATCACGTTTTCATAATCTTCATTGAAAGTACTGAGCCAATGTGAACCAGACTTGGCAGGCATTGTCTATGAGGAGTTCTCTACAACTGTTACTCATTTTATTTCTGTTGGGTGAAAAAATGTAGCCGCCAGAAGCATTCTTTGATTCTGATTGGTCAATTTTGAAAACTCTTCTCCTCTGAAACCACATGGCCAAATGTTTTGAAACTTTGCATGGTTGATAACTGGGACACCCTCCTCCGACTTCCTCATTTTATTGTTGCAAACATGGCCCCTATAGTTACTATAGAAAAACCCTATGGGAAATCACATTTTCATCATGTCTCTGGAACTACTGAGCTGACGGAACCAGAACTTGGCAAGAATGGTCTATGGGTGGCCCTCTACAAACGATTCTCTTTTTGTTACCGTTGGTTGGAAAATATGGCCACCAGAGACATTCTATGATTCTGTTTGATGGATTCAAATGTTTTGAAACGTCACGTGATTGAAGACTGGGACACCTACCAATGATCCTCATGTAATGTTGATGTAATGTTGCAAACATGGCCACAATTGCAGCTCATAGTTACCATGGAAAGCCTATGGGAAATCACATTTTTATATGTAGTTCCAGGTGAGCGATTACAGGCTCTGTAGAGCGTCTAGTTTTGGTTTGGTACGTACTTTCGAAGGGCGTACCAAAACAAAACAACAAAAAATAAAATACGGACTTTCAGTCCATGTTTGACCTAGTCACCTCCCCAAGGTTCTGACTCCTGTGCCAACAGTTAAGAAGGGGGGTGTATCGTGAATGAAGCTATGCACATGACCAACGGTTGTAATTCTGGACTGCATGATTCTTGAAGTAATAACTTTATTAAATCAACTTGACGTAACCAAGTTATCACTTCAAAAATTGTGCAGTCAATAGCTATAGTTCTAGGTCATTGGAAATTCATAGCCAAATTACAATTTAATAAATTGTAGTTACAATTTAGTTAAATTGTACTTACAATTTAATAAATTGTAACTACAATTTAGCTAAATTGTAGCTACAATTTAATAAATTGTAACTAAAATTTATTAAATTGCACCTGCAATTTAGCTAAATTGTACCTACAATTTAATAAATTGTAGCTACAATTTAGCGCCTGTGCTTTTATTGTTCATGCTAAATGCAATTTAAGTGGCCAATCGGTGGCATACTCGTCCTGCATTTACACTTGAAATGGTCGAAAATCATCAATTTGAGGGGCAAATATTTAGGAGTTCAAAACAGTATCAGTCGGCGAGTTTTTTTTATAGAACTTTAGAGGATTGTAATGGGAATGAGAGGGTGGGTGTTAAAGCTTAAAGCTTATTTGACGGGCTAAGTAAGAAAGAGGCGCCCGCTCTTGAACGTTATCTTGTGGTTCGCTTGGGGTCACTGTTGTTCAGGGTCAGATCGAAATCACTAGAACTGCGGGGGGGGGGGGGGGGGGGTGGGGAGGTTAAAAAGAGTGTTAGGTAGAAAGGGAATGGAATATGTGTAGCATAGGAAACACGGAAGCCGTGGCATTTTGGGGTGATAGCTTAAAATTGGCTCACTATCATAACACTCAGACCGGCAGGATTTGGGTGTTATAGTACTGATAGTGAGAAAAAAAATGCGTCCCAAAGAGGGTAAGCGTTTTGAGGATGTTTTTCCGACCCGGAAAAATTTCAGTCTTTGAAGGCTCACCCAGTTCAAAAATGCTTGAACATTTGTGAAGGAAAACCAACATTCTCAATTGGTAAAATATGATAGCATGGAGGTCATCCTCAATTCGAGTTAATTCCATGAGGATACTGTTATGATAAATTTAGGGGTAGCGGTGAATCACTGATGGACGGCTTGACTTTTGTGCTCAAGGTTCTGAGTTCAAGCTCGTTAAGCCATAAGAGCGACCCTCATTGTATACTCGCCCAAAAAAGAAAGTGTGCATTGCAGAAATTGATCAAACTCAAAAAAAAATAATTTCGTAGGTGTAAAGAGTGTTAACCTGTTCATGAATAAGTTATATTGAACACAAAAGCAGCTTTCCCCGTTAAAATTGCATTAACGTTAAATGACGTGCTGCACGTTTGTGAAAAGGCATGTTTTGCACGTGGAGAGTCTGAAAATTCATGCAGCAGTGTGAATCCTTGGGTATTTAAACACTAAAGTAAGACCTTCCTAACGTTCACATTCAAACTTGCGTTGCTGTTGAAACGACTCCACATTAGCATGGCAAAATTGACAATGAATCAACGTCTCCTTGCCCTGGGTATGATTAGAGCTGTCAGAACACACAGAGAGGTTGCCCAGCATTTGAACTGCCACCGTAACACTGTAGACAGGCTAGTCCATCGACATGCACAACATGATGACGTTCGAGACCGACCCCGCTCCAGGAGACCCCGAGTTACCACCCCTGCACAAGATCGGTATATCCGTGTCGTCCATCTCCGGAACCGGCAACGACGACAGCCAGGAACATCCCTAACCTGAGACGGATACATCCTCAAACAGCAATCAACCGGCTGAGAGAATACGGCTTACGTCCTCGAAGACCTGCAATTCGTCCAATTTTGACGTTACGTCATCGTCGTGCTCGACTGCAGTGGTGTAGACAACATCTCAGGCATCCCTTACACTGGTGGCGACGTGTTTTATTCACAGATGAATGTCGTTTCCACCTTTCATCATCAGATGGCCGCCAGAGAGTGTACAGACGTCGAAACGAACGCTACGCAGAACCATGTGTCGTGGAGCGAAACCGTTATGGGGGAGGGTCTCTCATGGTGTGGGGTGGTATCACTGCCCGTAACAGAACTGAGCTGGTCATTATTGCTGGCAATCTCAATGCAGCCAGATATCGTGATGAAGTGCTTACACCTGTTGTTGTCCCATTTCTGCAACGTCACGGCCCCGGCGTCATTCTACAGCAGGACAACGCCCGACCCCACGCAGCTCGTGTTGTTCAACAGTATCTGCAGCAACAACAAGTGGATGTTCTTCCCTGGCCCGCAAATTCGCCCGATATCTCACCCATTGAGCACGTATGGGACGAAATGAAACGTCAGCTACGCCGGCTTCCCCATGCACCGTCAAGGCTTGAGGAACCCCAAAGACAGCTTATCAGAATGTGGAACAACATCCCACAACACTTCCATGCTAACTTGTTCGCTTCCATGAGGCGTAGATGCACAGCAGTAGTCGATGCAGACGGAGGTCATACCAGATATTGAGTGTGTGACTTTTGTGTTTGACCCTTAGTGTCTTTGACTCTCCATGGCACCAAGAGTATTCGTCGTAGCGTAATGAAATTTCTCGTGTTGATCACAAATTGATTCATCTGTGATTGAATAAAATGTCCATGAATGAAAATGATATATCTTTTTTTAGTGTTATTTTTTAGCATGCACACTTTCTTTTTTGGGAGAGTATATAATGGACAAGGCATTTCATCCCAGTGCACACATTGGGCACGATGACTCTGTGTATTGAGGTATATAAACCGGTATCGACTTACTTCTGTTGTCAGTCGCTCCAACCCTGCCTATGATGCAGGGTGGAGTTATGATGTTGGGTAGCTGGTAGGTGTTCATCGTTGCTTGGTGGTTCTCTCTGGGTACTCTGGCTTCCTCCATCCGTGAACCTGTCACCGACATAACACAACACTGGTCGCAGAAAGTGTCATGAAACCACAATAACTAATTAGGCCTAACAAAAATAACCTCGTCACTTGTGGAGTTTGCAGTTGTTTTATGAATGTCCTGGTTGCATGCTGAGAGAATAAAGCGAAGGTATTTCAAATCATGGGAGTAGATTTTGGCGCCGAGTGCTTTAGCTCGGATTGAATCCAGAAATCGGGGATGTATGTGACTAAGATGTGAAATCATGAACTCGCCGGGCGAAACCAAGCTATCTGCATTTGGTCAGCAGTCAGGGACGGGGCACACGGGGGTAAACAATTTATGCAATTTTTTATTAATTTTCTTGAAGGCAGAACTTGTTGATTTTTTGTTTTAAAAGCAGCCATTTTCAACTTTGTATAATTATGACTGTACCTCCCCGCCCACTGTGCACGCCCTTCTCCCCATATATGTTATATATTGTCACCAAAAGTCGTTTACAAAACCTTTCCACCAATTGTTGAGGAATGGCCAGACTGGCAAACGATAACATTCTCTCAAATATGCAACATGAATCGCGTGAAACGAGGTTCAAGTGCCAGGAAATGACTCCTTTTCCTTTTGGATTAAAAAAATTTTCTCCTGCGGGGTCACAATATAGTTGATCTTGTGCATTACTTGAACTTACAGGCCCACGCAGATCGGCGCTACCTTGGACCCTCACTTTCTTACGACATGTGTTTTACCGCAATGGTACACAATGATACCCACGTTGCCAATGTTACCCATTTGATACTCAAATTATGCCCAATGATAACCAAAATAAAAATAATTATATTTATAATAAAATGATGATGATTTTATTTTCCCATTTCTATTGTTAGATTTTGTTGCCGTGACTGACTCAACCGGCGGAATGTGTGAAACATCTCAAAGAAAGATCTCTATATTATTCAGGCCATTTTCAGCGAAAACAAAAAACAACGAACCCGATTGGCCAGTTAAACTGCAGCTACAATTTAGCCTGGCCAATAAAAGTACAGGCGCTAAATTGTAGGTACAATTTATTAAATTGTAGCTACAGTTTAATAACTGAAAACGACGTGAAGCTAATAGGCTTCCGTACGTAGTCGCTAATGCCGCGTATTGTAGTTGAAGAGGTGATGTCTGTGCAGTTTTTAAAACAAATTGCACACGCGTCTGTTTTGATAAGCCTGAGAAATCCGACATCGAATACGACAGTGTGCCTGAAAAACCTTCATTTTGGAGTGTCATTATGTTATCTCACACATCCGTATCTGCGAAGTTCCCTTGTGAATGGATGTTTCCGAGTGGAAAATAAGCCTTTTCGAAACTGCCATCTTGACTTTTAATTTATGAAAGGTCACAGGTCGCGAGGTGTAAAGATTTCAAGAAAACGCGTTGTAAGCAATGAGAGAAGAGAGCAGGTGACGTGCTTCGGAACCCATGACGTTCATCAGTGCGAATTCAAAGAAAATTTATCCAAGGTTACCATTTGTTTAAGGCAATGGTAATATTGTATGAGAACTTACATTATTTCGAATTGAGTACTTATCGGTATTTGAATGCACGCAGTGTCATGACTCTGTGGCCGTTAGCACTGTTTTGACAACTTTCGGGGATTTCCCAAGCCGAGAAACATCGTGCAACGAGTGTTTCCTTGTTGCCACTCAAAACAAGTCCTCGCCTCCGTAAAAATTCTTTATACCTGTCATTTCTCATCGTTTAAAGTCATCTGGGGTTGCCCCTTCAGTTAATGCGAATGATGACATCGGTTCCACGAATTTAAACATTGATATTTCACAAATCTAGTGGATTTGGCTGACACAGAACTTATCAAGACGAACATGGAAATCGCTTTGTTGACTACACCTCGCGACCTGTGACCTTGCTTAGATAACAAGCCAAGATGGCAGTTTCGAAAAAGGCTTTTTGTGCATTGAACGCTAATTAGTGCATTTTGTATATTTTGGGGCTGAAAAATTGTCACAGCATCCAATTATTTTCATGATTATGAAAAAGAAAAAGACGTTTTTTATGGAAAAAGGTTGAACTCGGAAAGCTCAGTCGGATTTTAGGGAACTTTTGTGACGCATCCACGATGTTATGACCTAAATAATATGAAAAAAAACCCCTCAACTTTCTCATATATATTTCCTTATCGTTCCCCTTTCACGCCTAATTAATGTGCCTGGGCTAGTTATAACGACTTGTCTTCTCCTATAACGACATCGCAAATCATTATAATGATATCACAAACCATTATAATGACTTCGCTAAGCATTATAGTGGCTCATCAAATCATTATATCAGCTTAACAGCTCGCGATAACGACTTGTCAACTTACAACCACTAAACAATTCGTCATAGCTTGCCAAATCGTCATGGCAACACAATTCATTATGACCTATCCACTTGTTATAGTGACTTCACAACTCGTTATCATGACTTTTAAAATCAATCCCGGGAAATGAAGCAGTGTCTGTTCACTGCGGTAAACAGGCCCTGTTTTACTGGTAAAATAGAACCCAATCACCAATGCTTGGGAGGTGCAAACCCTCTCTAAAATGGACAACACGGCCTATTAAGGCTCACCCTTGGTCTTGAGTTGATACTCATTTTGTGGTCATGATTAGCCATTGTGCAAAAATATGTGACATTAAACACCAATAAATAAATAAATTTTAAACTCAATATAGCGAATACTCAGTTCATTATAACTACTTGTCAACTCAATAGATATTGACTTCACAACTCGTTATAACAACTTGTAAACTAGTTGTAATGACTGTTCTATTCGTTATAATGACACCATTTCTCGTTATACGTGTACCACCTTCACCCTTAATACAACGATTTCACACTGGTCATAATAACATCTCGGCACATTATGACTTCATAACTCATTATAATAATGACTTGTTAACTCGTTATAATGACATCACAACTCATCGCGAATTTAAAATTCTTTGTAACGACTCGCCACAATAACTTGGTAACTCGTTATAACAACATCGCAACTCTTTCGTAACTCCCTGTATCGTTAGAATGACTTGTTACCTCCCTTTAAAAATTCTTCGCCTCGCTATAATGAATTTGCAACTCATTATAACCACTTGGTAGGTTATGTTAACTCGTAATAATGGTATTACAGCTCGTAAAATGACTTCAAACCTCTTATAACACTACAGCTCATTATAATGACTTCACGACAGGGTATGTATGACTTGTCGACCCGTTATAACTACTAATGCACTCATTATAACGACTTCACAGCTCATTAAAATGACTTCAAAACTCATTACAGCGACTTGTCAACTCATTAGAACTACCACACAACTCGATGACTTGTCAACTCAATGTTATGATTTCTCAACTCGTTCTAATGACTTTTGGAACGTGTTACAACTTGTCAACTCATTACAACGACTTATTAAATCGTTATGAGGACTTCTCAACTCCTAGCAACTTCACAACTCATGACTTCACATTCGGGGATGATCCCATTAAAATGACATGTCAACTCGTTAAAATAACCTTTTGAAGACCAAATTGTTTGGCACAGTGTCTGTTATTCAAGATCAGCTCAAAGTTATGAATATTAAAGGTTCGAATTCATTGTATGATAATCGAATGTGGACCCAAGAACCCCCAAACATCTTTTTCCATAAAAAAACACATTCCAATGAATCGAGTGCCATCTCAAAGTCTAAAAGGTCTAAAATGTTGGAAACATCTATACTTTAAAAAATTGTAAACAATTACAAGATTAATCCACACATTTTTCTAATAAATGTGCCCTTCAAATTGAGTGTCAGAGATTATATTAGGTTAAACTTAGTTGAGTTACCACCATCATTGATGAAAATTAATGGCGCTACTGGGGGGCGCGGTGGCGTTGCGGTAACCGGTTCTCGTCAGATCATCCAAGTTAAGCAACGTCGAGCCCGGTTTATCCTTGGGTGGGTGACCGTCTGAGCGATCGATTCGGACTCCCGCGTTGTGTCCTTGGGCAAGGCACTTAACTCCGATTGTCCACATGGGGGCATGATGACGCAGTGTACTAAGACGTACTGCACGTCGATGGTACGCATGTCTTCAACCAATCTAACCCTGCCTGTGCTGCAGTGCGGAGTTACGATGTTGGGGAGCTGGCAGTTGCTCGTCGTAACTCAGTGGTTCTCTCCGGGTACTCCGGTTTCCTCCACCCGTAAAACTGTCACGATTAGCCATTGTGCATAAGTATATGACCTTAAACACCAATAAATAAATAAATAATGGAGCTATTGCCCTTTGTTGAATTTTGCCCCAAATGTCATTGTTTATTCACAGTAGGCCCAGGCCTGACATTTTCAGGAGAGCGATTTATTCGCTCACCTACTGCTCGCCATAAAAAAGGAGGGCGGAACCTAGCCCTCTTGGCCTTAGAAAATAATGATTACCATAACAGGCTATTCCTAAAACCCACATATTTTCAAATCTCTTCTACACGTATGTTAGTGGTGTCTGTAAAAGCCCGGAAGTGGGTGAGGGGCAGTGTGGCGGTCTCACAGAGACCAGCTTGTCAGCAGCACCAAATGAAATGTACAAAGTCCACCAGAAAAAATTCATTAATATTAAAACTTCAGTTTGCCACTTTTAGCTTTTATATGCTTGTGGAGAGCGAATACACGCGAGGCGGGGGCGATTCTCAGCCCTCCTGCTTTTTAGCTTAACTTGACAAAGTCAAGATAAGCTATTGCCATCACGCGTGCGGAAGTCTGTATGTTCACATTTTCCTTTAGCACAGGCTACCCCCCTCCCCCCCCCCCGTGGGAACCCCGGGAAGTGAATCTGTGCTTGTTTACTGTGGTAAACAAGCTCTGTTTCACTGGTAAAATAGGACCCAGTCACTAATGCTTGGGGAGCAAGTCCTCTAAAATAGGCAACATGGGGTATAAATGATTGGCTGACCTTGACTTTATCTCCATGTTGTGGCCATGATTAGCCATTGTGCAGAAGTATGTGACCTTAAACAACAATAAATAAATAAATAAATAAATAAATAGGCTACACCCCGTAGTTCTTATCCGATCGTCACGAAATTTCATATGCAGGTTTGGGGTCATGTCTAGATGAGAACGTCCCCTTTTGGTTGCGATCGGTCAACCTGTTTGGCTGCCCGAGCCCAAAACCCGAAAACCATTAGCACAGTCTACAGGCCGTATTTATGAAGGGATTTCATTGTAACTTGGTAGGATGCCTCTGTATAATGTCTAGATGAGAACGTCCCCTTTTGGTCATGATCTGTCAACTGTGACGGCTGCCCAAGCCCAAAACCCAAAAACTTATAGCACAGACTGCAGGTCATATCTAATATGGAGGGATTTCATTTTAACTTGGTAGGATGACTCTGTATGATGTCTAGATGAGAACGTCCCCTTTTGGCCGCGATCGGTCGTGATGGCTGCCCGAGCCCAAAATCCGAAAACCTTTAACACAGTCTACAGGTCGTATTTATGAAGGGATTTCATTGTAACTTGGTAGGATGTCTCTGTATAATATCTAGATGAGAACGTCCACGTCCCCTTTTGGTCGCGATTGGTGAACTGTGACGGCTACAGGGGCCCGAAAACCTTTAGCACAGCCTATAGGTCTTATTTATGAAGGGATTTCATTGGAACTTGGTAGGTTGACTCCATATAATGTCTAGATGAGAACGTCCCCTTTTGGTCGCGTTTGGTGAACTGTGACGGCGACAGGGGCCCGAAAACCTTAGCACAGTCTATAGGTCATATTTATGAAATGATTTCATTGTAACTTGGTAGGATGACTCCAGATAATGTCTAGATGAGAGCGTCCCCTTTTAGTCCCGATTGGTTAGCTGTGACGGCTACAGGGGCCTGAAGCCCGAAAACCTTTAGCACAGTCCATAGGTCACATTTATGAAGGGATTTCATTGTAACTTGGTAGGATGACTCCAAATAATGTCTAGATGAGAACGTCCCCTTATGGTCACGATCATTCAGCCGTGACAGCTGCCGAAGCCCCAAACCCGAAAACTCTTTAACACATTCTACAGATCGTATTTATGGAGGGATATCATTGTAACTTGGTAGGTTGATTCCATATAATGTCTAGATGATAACATCCCCTTTTGGTCACGATTGGTCAACTGTGATGGCTACAGGGACCCGAAGCCCGAAAACCTTTAGAACAGTCTACAGGTCATATTTATGAAGTGATTTCATTGTAACTTGGTAAGATGAGAGAACAACCCCTTTTGGTCATGATCATTCAGCCATGACGGCTGCCCGAGCCCAAGACCCGAAAAGCTTTAGCACAGACTACAGATCATATTTATGAAGGGATTTCATTGTAACTTGGTAGGATGACTCAGTATAATGTCTAGATGAGGACGTCCCCTTTTGGTTGCGATCGGTCAGCCGTGATGGCTACACAGGCCCGAATCCCCAAAACCTTTAGTACAGTCTGCAGGCCGTATTTTTGAAGGGATTTCATTGTAACTTGATAGGATGACTCGTTTTGGAATAATTTCACTCTAAATTGGTAACTTTCGTTGATATACATTAACTGCGAGGGCCACATACATTAACTGTGAGGGCCACATTAACCCACCCCTCAATTCTTTAGTACAGTCTACACCTCATATTATTTTTATTGAAAACATAGCATACAGGGAACAGAAATTAACTTATTCCCGATTATCACAATTCTTGTCTTATTTCATAATCCTTTCATAAACATTGAACATTATCCTTTTCATCAAACATAACACACAGATAAGGTAAGCTACAGTGTCATTGACACTTTCATTTAAGAATGCCAGGCCTGGTTGTCCTCCAATTTCAATAAAATTTGATAGACAGGTTTATATTGATATTGTCGTGGTCAAGATCGAAACCAGAATGATTTCTCTAAAACTAAGAGAGTAATTGCTCTTTTTTGTTGGATTTTGCTCGAAACTTCATTGTTTATGCAATAACTTGAACCATAAACATCAGATTTAAAAAAGAATGTTGATATTTGTATTAATACTGTCTTGGACAAGTTGAATAATTACGATAACATTTTGAAAATTGAGATAATTATGGCCATTTGTTGGTTCATTTTTACTTTAAGTTTTAACCCTTTGATCTTTTGTACGTTTTATAATGTACGTTGATACCTGTGGTCATTAGTTTTGTTATTATTTTTCGATTTTTTAAAGTTTTAACCTCAGTTCCTATTTTCTCCCGAATAGTGCTAAGTGAGCCAAATGTTATCGCAGCTTAAAATACTAATAGAATCCTGCTGTCAAGACTTCTTAACTGGTTGAGTGCTAGAAGCCACTAACGAGGCTTTCAAAAAATGAGGACACCAGAGCAAAAGCCAACGCTTTCCTTGCTTATATTTCATATTCAGTCAAACACAAATAATATTTTGTTTATATAAATGTTTTATTACAAATTATTGGAGAATGCCTGTGGGTACTCTCCAATAATTTGTAATAAAACAAGTTTTGAATAACAAATTCAGACCACCAAACATAATCACTAATGTGAAAATTATCTTGTTATTTGTACTTTCCGACGTTTGACGTCGCATTTTGAAAAAACCGTTCAAAAAATTGAATTCCCAGTGACGTTTGAACGTCTGGATAATTAAAGTCTCAAAGGGTTAATGTATATGTGATTACTTGAAAAGTAAATATCAGACTTCAATAAATATTTTTATCTTACAATCAACATGTATTTTGTCTGTATTAACTCCGCAACTGTCGTGTATCCTCCGACCCCCTGATACAGATGTTTGTATCAGGGGGTTGGATACAAGCACGTTCCTTTCGAGTGAGTTCCACTTTTTTCTTTTTGTTCATCCGTACGAATAAATAGTTCGTTATGTATTCGTCTACATTCTTGACTTATCCCTAGTATATTGTAAGATAAAATGATTATTACCATTATGTGGATGTACAAAATGTGCATCCGAGTCTCGCTCCGGGTTCTAAGGGACGATCACGACTCGTCTTCGACTCGTCGTGGTCTGCCCTTAGAACCCGGAGCTCGACTCGGATACATATTTTGTACATCCACATAATGGTAATAATCTCTATATATGCTGCTCTGTATTAACATTTTCTAAGATCAGATCGAATGTCACGATTTGTTGAAAATTGAGAGTGATTGCCCTTCGTCTATTCCTGTCACTTTCATTTCTTGATCATTATGAGCTAACTTGAAAGTAATCATCAGATTTCAATAACTTGTGGCATCCTGCATTGTATTAACTTTGTCTTGTTTATTTTGTTTACAGGTATGTTAGTGCATTTCACACATGTGTACCCATGAGGAGTAAGAGAGAAAAATCTCCAGAACTGAATGAACCAATCAAGTTTTCCCAGAGTAAAGCATCATCATGGGACTCACGAGACACTTTTAATCCCCTGCGATCATTTCCGCGTCACAGATCTGTCAGTCTCTTTTTAAGTAGTGTAGTGTTTATTGTATACTTCTTCATTTTGAGGGAAGAAAATGACATTGATGATGCGATTGCTGCTGGATACGCAGATGCTGTTGACATTGCTGGAATGGCCAATAAACAGAATGAAAGTGCTAAAAAATAAGTGGAAAAAACATTGATAAAATATCATCAATGAGACTGAGTGTCAGCCCTGTTTGTCAGTGGAAATGAATGATTAACGGCCCCGAAAAAATATTTTTCAGTCTGACGTCAAAAGCTTGGCTCTCAAAGTCTTTTGCTGTCCTTCAGAAATTGTCAACTCTGATTTAAATTTAATAAATGTATAGTAAAGTGACTTGACGCATGGATTTTTAATTCTGCAGCAAACTAGATGCTTTTTTTTATGGAAACCATAACCGGGGCCCGCTAATGATTCTATGCCAAGGCATTCTTGAGTTAGAGCCCGGAAACCGTTCTGAGACTGGAGTTCTTAGTGACCTTTGACTTTTTTTTATCCCCAAATCTATGACTCTATGCTATGTGTTATCAAGTCTGGAAACTGCGTTCAGGTCGGACCACCTTGTGACCTCCATGTTGGTTTCATCCCCGTTTCCAAGGCAGTGTAACTGTTTAGTTTCATGACCCCAGGCAAGCCAAAGCATTGTCAAGATAGAGTTCGGAAGCCTTATATTGAACTAGAGCATTCTGTGACCTTGCAGTGCATAGATTCTGGGGCGTGCGATCGTACACACGTTCCTATCGCACGTCTCCTTCAATCACAAGGAGTGTGAAAATGAACGCGCCTCAACCTTCCATTTCGCACTTCTGTACGCTGTTATGATGGTTGATGAGTTTGGGTATAAAAAGCCTGCCAACTTATCAGATGTCATTGTCCATGGCTTCTGATGCAAAAAACTAAAAAAAAAAAAGTGGCCCGTGTCCCACTGCTGAACTTCCAGTAACTGCCTTGACCACATTTACCCACATACACACGAAGACAGCTCAGAACAGCCACCACAATGGACCAATAGGCTGAAGCGTCCAGCCATTCTCACACTGGAGCAGTTACCTCCTCTTGAGTAGACAGTGGTATGAGATGAATTGACAGAAAAGTTCATTCTCTTCGTACTTTAACCCTTTACCCAACGCAAGGGTAAAAACGGCAAGCTCTATTCACAAAAATCGCCATTTAATTTTCATTTTTTGTCTCAAAAACAAAGGTTATAACCCCTCTTTGGAACGAGCTCGTTCCAAGGAGGGGTCATAACCTATGTTTTTTGAGACAAAAATGAAAAAAATTAGTTATTCAAGAATTTTGTTTTCAAGTGTCGTTTTCTTTTCGTGTTAGGTAAAGGGTTAATGACTCATCACCTTATTCACCTACCAACCCTAAATCCCCACTGAATTTGAATGTGAACTTCTAGGGACTGGAAATCCTACAACAGTAACTAACAACCAACAGGGTGATGCACATGACCTTAAAAATAACCACAATAAAATACGACTTCAAGAACTTGGCACCGAGACTGAACTTAAAATTGTCGATCGTTGGAATGCACAGGCCCTCACCATTATTCGGGTTAGGTTCTAGAAATTGTAGTTCTAACTGGGCACTCACTTTCCTTTTTCTCCCACTTCCAGAAGGCATTGTCCTTAGGTTTCTTTTGGGGACTTTAGAAATAGCACATCTCGTTCTATTGAGAGGGGCGGGTTTTCGCACCTCCTTACCTCCATTGATTTGAGAATCTAAGGACTGCATTGACCGCCAAATTGAGAAGATATATTCCCTCCATCCGGCAGTGAGCATTATGATCCAAGGCCAAAACGTCAAGTTAAGACTCCGAAAACCAGATCTGACAGACACATGCAGGGCTGGAGCGATCACTATGGGTGGTGCTCCCACAAGTTGGTAGAATGGGGAGGTGGCGCTAATTGAAAATAGATTCATGCATTTTGCCACTTTGAAGTTTGTTTGTTAAACTCGTATCAGGTAGTTTCGGTTGTACTGGAATAACAATCCCCGACTGCGAGACTCTTCGGTACCAAGTTTCTGTAATATGTCACTTCTTACACTATTGCAAGCATTGCTGATTTTACAAAGAACGTTTACTTTAGTAATTATTAATAATATTTGATAGGCTGTTGCTTTTTTTATTTGTTTTTGTAATTCAATGGCATTTGTTCTGCTCTCATCATATGTCAACTATAAACCTAATTCAATGCTTCAAATTCGCCAACACTATTCACAAAAATTGCCATTCAAATATTCCAATTTTGGCCTGAAAAAATAGCTATGACCCCATCCTTGGACAAGTTCATTGAGTGAAAAAATTAATATTCCGGAATTTTTGTTTGGCAAGACAAGTGTCGTCCCTGTTTGTATCAGGTAATTAAATCTCGTCGTAAACGACTAAGCAACATCCAGTGAAACTTGGCGCAAATTCGTGGGAGACTGTCTGTCTGTTATATGTGCCCTTGACCTCCTCCAGAGATTTTGGTGGTCATACAGACGAGAGCTCCATCCATACAGCGCAACGAATGTTTTGGATTGTAACTCAGCTGCCAGATTTTGTTTATTTTTGGAATGGTGATGGAGCGGTGTGGGAGAAATGATATCCAGATATTGCAGGTTTCATCCACACATACATACCAGAGTTATAGCCCTTGTTAGACTTAGAAAACTGTCTATACAAATGCGTTGCATATAACCCAAGCATCGCTTGTTGGACTTGGATGTCTCCTGGTATGGTAGCGGGTTTCGTCCACATATACGCAAGCCAGAAAATAAGCAGACTGCCATCAGCAAAATGAGGTCCCCAAAAGTAAATTTAGTGATGCTACCCTGCATAGCTGGGTAGCATCACTAAATTCACCCTCTGTGAACTTCAGTCTGAATCAGTCTCGAAACTAAACAGAAAGAGGTACCCGGATCATAAATTGGCCCACTGCAATGGAAAGCATAATCAAATTCCCCCCTCTGGGGACCCCATTCTGCAAATGTCAGACTGCTTATTTTCAGGCTTGCACATACAAAATTTATGGTCCTTGTCAGATTTAGAAACTGTCCTTATAAACTTTAAACTGGCTGGTCCAGGGGATTAATTTTTATACACCCGTTTTGAAAAAACGGGAGTATTATGTTATGGCGTTGTCCGTCTAAACAATGTTTGTGTCGCCTACTTCTCCAAAAGTTTACATGCTACACTATTCAAACTTTGCACACAAGTTGATCAGGAATTGCCGTTGTGCATGAGACAAGGGCAGATAACTCCATTTTGTATTTCCAGAGTTATGCCCCTTTCAATACTTGAAACATTACACTATTGTGTCGCCTACTCCTTCAACATTTTACATGCAATATTGTTCAAACATTGCACACATGGTGATCCACCAGTTGCCATTGTGCATGTGACAAGAGCAGGTAACTCTGTTTTGTATTTCCAGAGTTATGCCCCCTTTTAGTACTCAAAGCATTACTGTATTGTGTCGCCTACTCCTTCAACATTTTACATGCTGTATTGTTCAAACTTTGCACTCATGGTGATCACCACGGGGTATGTTGCCCCGCTAGGCAGTGCTCTTGTTAGCGGTCCAGACTGCATCCAGCACCATCGTGTCGTTGGAGCCTTATGAAAATGGTTGTGGTTGCACATTGAGCACTGAATGGATCACTATTATGGGACTGCTCGCGAATCTGCGGTGTTTGGACAGTTAGGATCCTTGCCCACTTGTAAAATAGACGTAGAAATGCTGTGCGCTGTATCACCATTGTAATAATTTATATTTCATTACCAGAGGGTTTTGGCCCCCTATTCCAATTCAAGAAACTTTTAAAAACTCTCCAAACTGTGTTGGTGGAGGTGGATTTCTTTTTATTAGGGTTTAACGACATATTAACAGCTGGGGACATATGTCGGAGAGTTTTACGGGTGGAGGAAGCTCTCCAACATCGTAACTCTGAACCGCGGCACAAGCAGGGTTAGATTGATTGAAGACATGCCCACGTTCGACATGCAGTACACCTTAGTACACATCGTAATCGCGACCCCATGAATGCAATCAGGGTGTGGAGGTGGAATGGCATCATTACGGGACTTGGACCGCAATTGCTCAGTGGTGAGAATGTTAGACTTGCGATCTGAAGGTTACAAGTGCGATACCTGGAGGGGTAACTTGCGTGGTGACCTTGAGCAAAGCTCTTCATCCCCATTACTCAATTGAGACACTGTGGCACCGTGTGCCAAGGCGAATGACACGTTGATGGTACACAAGCCTTCAACCAATACTAACCCTGTCTTGACAGGATTAGTAAGTGGAGTTTGACAATGACTGGCTGCTGCTCGGTGGTACTCTCCGGCTTCCTCCGCCCGTTAACACTGCCACCAACACAAGCGCTGCAAGTGTCGAAAATCACCAATAAACAAACATTACGGGACTGATTATTTTTCCTTAATTCCAAATAAGTTGGAATGATTGTGTGAAGTAAAAATTTCACCCTACTGACCCCATGGGGTGATTGGGGTAGGATCGGGTGCAAAGATGTTTGCTAATATTCGTAGGATCGGGTGCAAAGATGTTTGCGAATATTCGCAAAGATATTTTT
This sequence comes from Pictodentalium vernedei, assembly GCA_031216915.1. Taxonomy (NCBI): domain Eukaryota; kingdom Metazoa; phylum Mollusca; class Scaphopoda; order Dentaliida; family Dentaliidae; genus Pictodentalium; species Pictodentalium vernedei. Next base: position 730,600,432 of record CM062297.1, on the reverse strand, counting down.
CCCATGGCACTAATGGGTTGTGCATTTGTGACAAAACCAGCTTGGTTAATCATGTTATGCAAGCCGACTTCTCACGAAGAGAAGTGAGGCAATTGGTTGCAGAACTGTTGGTTATTTTTATTTATTTATAATAATTTAATGGGTTCCAAAAGTGGATACAAGAGGCCCCAGGGCGCCCACCTGACATGGTAGTCTAAATATCAAACCACGAACTTGACTTGAATAAGCTGCGTATGAATAAGCTGCATACGCCCCTCCTGAGAAAAGCATATACCAACTAGATGAAGCGATTGTGCCCACACAATACACAGGATTTTCCTTCTAGTTTCAGTTCCTGCACTTCTACGTCCCAAAATTGAGATAAATGCATAAGATTTTTTTTCCCAAACAAAATATTTTCAGCCTAAATTTTTTTCTTCTCAAAGCACATAAAAAAACAAAAAACTAATTTCCGGATTTTGGTCCAAAATTTTCCAAGTCCCACCCGGCCCCCAAATTTTCAGTGTAAAAAAAAAAAAATTTTTGTCTTAAAATTGACCGAAAAAAAAACAAGAGGCCCCAAGGGGCCTGAGGGCGCTCACCTGACATGGTAGCCTAAATATCAACCCAGAGAATTGATTTCAACAGGTACCATCTGCTCCTCCCAAGAAAAGCTTATACCAAATATCCAAAGATTCTGATCACTGGATCAAATAAAAAAAAGGATTTTTAAAGAATATTCCTCATATTGAACTAAGTTATAATTCAGGCTCCCACAGGGAGCCCATATATGAACTCAGGGACTTGGCTTTAACAAACTTGAATCTCACCCCCCTAAGGATGCTGCCCACCAAATATCAAAACATTCCGACTGCTGGATCTGAAGAAGATTTTTAAAGAAAATTCCTCATTTTGAACTAAGTTACAATTCGAGCTCCCACAGTGAGTCCAAATATGGACCTAGGGACATGGCTTGAACAAACTTGAATCTCACCCCCTAAGGATGCTGCATACCAAATATCAAAACATTCCGACTGCTGGATCTGAAGAAGATTTTTAAAGAAAATTCCTCATTTTGAACCAAGTTATAATTCGGGCTACCACAGTGAGCCCATATATGAACCCAGGGACTTGGCTTGAACAAACTTGAATCTCACCCCCGTAAGCATGGTGCATACCCAATATCAAAAGATTCTGCCTGCTGGATCTTGAGAAGAAGATTTTCAAAGAAATTTGCCTGAAATGCAATAAGTTCAAATTTGGGCTCCTATATTGAGCCCAAATATAAACCCAGGGGGCCGATTTGAACAAACTTGAATCAGATCCGCCCCACAATGTTGCATACCAAATATCAAAAGATTCTGCCTGCTGGATCTGGAGAAGATTTTTGAAGAAATTTGCCTGAAATGCACTAAGTTTGAATTCGAGCTTCTATAGTGAGCCCAAATATGAATCTAGGGAGCCGATTTGAACTAACTTGAATCAGATCCACCCCACAATGTTGCATATCAAATATCAAAAGATTCTGCCTGCTGGATCTGAAGAAGATTTTTTAAGAAATTTGCCTGAAATGCACTAAGTTCTAATTCGGGCTTCTATAGTGAGCCCAAATATGAATCTAGGGAGCCGATTTGAACAAACTTGAATCAGATCCACCCCACAATGTTGCATATCAAATATGAAAAGATTCTGCCTGCTGGATCTGAAGAAGATTTTTGAAGAAATTTGCCTGAAATGCACTAAGTTCAAATTTGAGCTCTTATACTGAGCCCAAATATAAACACAGGGGGCCGATTTGACAAACTTGAATCAGATCCACCCCACAATGTTGCATACCAAATATCAAAAGATTCTGCCTGCTGAATCTGGAGAAGAAGATTTTTGAAGACATTTGCCTGAAATGCACAAAGTTCGAATTCAAGCTTCTATAGTGAGCCCAAATATGAATCTAGGGAGCCGATTTGAACAAACTTGAATCAGATCCACCCCACAATGTTGCATACCAAATATCAAAAGATTCTGCCTGCTGGATATGGAGAAGAAGATTTTTGAAGACATTTGCCTGAAATGCACAAAGTTCGAATTCAAGCTTCTATAGTGAGCCCAAATATGAATCTAGGGAGCCGATTTGAACAAACTTGAATCAGATCCACCCCACAATGTTGCATACCAAATATGAAAAGATTCTGCCTGCTGGATCTGGAGAAGGGCTCCTATACTGAGCCCAAATATAAACCCAGGGGGCCGATTTGAACAAACTTGAATCAGATCCACCCTACAATGTTGCATACCAAATATCAAAAGATTCTGCCTGCCGGATCTGGAGAAGATTTTTTAATCTTTTTCCTATTGCCCACAGTGTTAAAAGGTGCTGACTCAGCACTTTTTCAAAGTCCTGAAAAAAGTACCTTGTGATCAAACCGATAGGGATTTTTTTTAACCATTCTACTCTACTGGATAAAAGTAAGCTTTGTACAAAATAAGAATTCTCTGTGCCGTGTAGTTTTGGAGATATGGCAGTTTTAAGGTTTTTCCTATTTTTAGCTCCTGAGGTTCCCACGGGGCAATGAGAAAATTTTTTTTTGCATCAATCAACTATTTATGACCCATTATCATATCAAATTTGGTTCAAATCGACTTCACGGTTCAGAAAATAGAAATTTTAGGCGTGGCTAAAATTTTTGCCCCTCCCATAACGAAGGCAAATAATGCCCGACAAACTTCTCTCGAACAAACTTGATTCCAAACCTCAAAAGGACTCTGTATACCACATATCAAGTCTCTGCTACTGATGGTTCATTAGAAGATTTTCAAAAAATTTGGCCATTTTTTCCCCATACCTCTGCTCAATATAAGCCGAAAACTAATTTGGATAAAAATCAAAATGCCCCTATATAACCACTACTTACATGAAATTTAATTAAAATGTGGCCAGTGGTTAAGGAGAAAGAGGCTCAAACACCACCTTCACGCAGGACGACTGAAGAAGAGTGATAAGAAAAGCTCACCCTGACTTTTCAGTCAGGTGAGCTAAAAATTTCCAAATTTTGGTCCAAAATTTTCCTCAAGTCCCACCCGGACCCCAAATTTTCACTATGTTTTTGATAAAAATAATATGTGTACACTGCACTAAAGAGCTGAGGTGTGGGTAAATATGACCTCACAGTTCATGTATGTGGCCCTTACAGTTAACGTATATCAACGAAAGTTACAAAGTTTTAGCAAAATTATTTCAAAACGAGTCATCCTATCAAGTCACATTGAAATCCCTTCATAAATATGGCCTGTAGACTGTGCTAAAGGTTTTCCGGCTTTGGGCCCCTGTAGCTGTCAGTTTCCAAACTGCGTCCAAAGAGGACGTTCTTATCTAGACCTTATATGAAGTCAACCTACCAAGTTACAATGAAATCCCTTCATAAATATGACCTGTAGACTGTGCTAAAGGTTTTTGGTCAGCCATCATGGTTGAATATCGCAACCGAAAGGGGACATTCTCATCGGGGCATCATCTGGAGTGATCCTACAAAGTTACAATGAAATCCCTTCATATATGTGACCTGTTGACTGTGCTCAAGGTTTTCGGGCTTCAGGCCCCTGTAGCCATCACAGTTGCCTTATGGTGTCCAAAAGGGGGTGTTCTCATCTAGACATTATATGAAGTCAACCTGCCAAGTTACAATGAAATCTCTTCATAAATATGAACTGAAGACTGTGCTAAAGATTTTTGGGCTCGGGAAGCCATCATGGTTGAATGATCGCAACCAAAAGGGGACATACTCATCTGGGCATCATCTGGAGTGATCCTACGAAGTTACAATGGAATCCCTTCATAAATATGACCTGTAGACTGCACTAAAGGTTTTCGGGCTTCGGGCACCTGTAGCCATCACAGTTGACCAATCACTACCAAAAGGGGATGTCATCATCTTGGCATTATATGGAGTCAACCTAACAAGTTACAATGAAATCCTTCAATAAATACGACCAATATAGACTATGCTAAAGGTTTTTGGGCTTGGGCAGCCCTCAAGGCTGTATGATCGCGACCAAAAGGGGGCGTTCTCATCTAGACATTATTTGGAGTCATCCTACCAAGCTACAATGAAATCCCTTCATAATTATGACCTGTAGAGTGTTCTAAAAGTTTTCGGGCCCCTGTAGCCGTCGCAGTTGCCAAATCGTGTCCAAAAGGGGACGTTCTCATCTAGACATTAAGTCAGCCAACCAAGTTACAAAGAAATCCCTTCATAAATATGACCTGCACACTGCTAAAAATTTTCAAGCTTGGGCAGCCATCATGGTTGAATGATCGCAACCAAAGGGGACAATCTCATCTGGAGTGATCCTACGAAGTTACAATGAAATCCCTTCATAAATATGACCTGTAGACTGTGCTCAAGATTTTCGGGCTTCAGGCACCTGTAGCCATCACAGTTGACCAATCACGACCAAAAGGGGATGTCATCGTCTAGGCATTATATGGAGTCAAACTAACAGGTTACAATGAAATTCTTCAATAAATACTACCTACAGACTATGCTAAAGGTTTTTGGGCTCGCTCCCATCAAAGCTGAATGATCGCGATCAAAATGGGACTCTGGCAGCCATCATGGTTGAATGGTCGCAACCATAAGGGACAATCTCATCAACATTATTTGGAGTCATCCTACCAAGTTACAATGAAATCCCTTCAGAAAATATGACCCGTAGACTGTGCTCGAGGTTTTCGGGGCCCCTGTAGCCGTCACAGCTGCCCAATCACGTCCAAAAGATATATATATGAAGTCAACCCACCAAGTTATTCCTGAATAAATATAAATATTACCTGTAGACTGTGTGGTCAAGGTTTTCGGCCCGGTCAGTCGTCACGGTTGGCATATCATGCCCAAATGGGGAAATTCTCATCTAGAGTCATCCTACCAAGTTACAATGAAATCCCTCCATATTAAACATGACCTGCAGACTGTGCTAAAAGTTTTTGGATTTCGGGCTTGGGCAGCCATCATGGTCGACAGATCATGCCGAAAAGGGGACGTTCTCATCTAGGCATTATACAGAGGCATCCTACCAAGTTACAATGAAATCTCTTCATAAATACGACCTGTAGACTCTGCTAATGATTTTCGGGTTTTGGGCTTGGGCAGCCATAGCGGTTGACCGATCGCGATCAAAAGGGGACATTCTCATCTAGACATGACCCCAAATCTACATATGAAGTTTCGTGACGATCGGACAAGAACTGAAGGGTGTTGCCCGTGCTAAAGGAAAATGTGAACAGACTCAGACTTCCGAACACATGATGGCAATAGCTTATCTTGACTTTGTCAAGTTAAGCTCACAAAAAAAAAATCCCGGATTTTGGTCCAAATTTTTCTAAGCCCCAAATTTTCAGTATAAAAAAAAAATTGGTTTGGCTTAAAATTGACCGAAATGCACAAAAAACCAAAAAATTCCGGATTTTGGTCAAAAATTTGTCCGGAACGAAGCCCCAAATTTTCAGTCGAAATATGAACCCAGGGACTTGGCTTGAATCTCACCCCCCTAAGGATGCTGCATACCAAATATCAAAAGATTCTTATTGGTAGATCTGAAAAAGATTTTTAAAAATATTCCTCTTACTGCACTTATTTGAACATTTGGGCCCCCCGTAGTGAGCCCAAATATGGACCCAGGGAATTGATTTCAATAAACATGTGAAACAATCTTCCAAAGATGTTGTGAAATTTGAAAGCTTTTGGAGCAGTGGTTTGGGAGAAAGTAGTCTTAAATGTTTTCCCCCCCATTACCGACAGTGTTAAAAATGCTGACTCGGCACTTTTTCAAAGTCCCCCATGATAAAGCACTTATGAACCAATAAGCCCTCATATCAAATTTGGTTCAAATCTGCCTCTCGGTTTGGAAAATAGAAATTTTGGGACTGGCAAATATTCTTGCCCCTCTCATAACGAAGGCAAATAATGCCAGACAAACTTCCCTTGAACAAACTTGATTCTAAACCTCGAAAGGACTGCGTACCACAATAAACTGTATTTTAGTTTGAGATACAAACCAATTTTGTTGCTGATCAACAAATCCAAACTCTTCTGTGCCAAGTTTGAAAAAAGATCGGACTACTGGTGGTTCATTAGATTTTCTAAAAATTTGGCAATTTTTCCCCACACCTCTGCTCAATATGAGCCGAAACTTATATAACCACTACTTACATGAAATTTAATTAAAATGTGGCCAATAGTTTAGGAGAAAGAGGCTCAAACACCACCTTCATGCAGGACGATGGACGACAGACAAAGAGTGATAAGAAAAGCTCACCCTGACTTTTAGTCAGGTGAGCTAAAAACTAGGTTTTAAGAGTGGTCAAAGGGTCGGGGTTTGCAGTTGTGAAGGTAAAGGCTTGCAGGCAATGTAATTTGAATGGGGTGCATTGGAACGTGTGCTGGGCCATTCCGATGAAAGTTACTTGCGATGTGGATTCAAAGAGTAAACCTGGAGGAAGATCACTTGTGGAAAGGCAGGGGGGGGGGGGGGGGGGCAGAAATACGAGATCTGGACTGCCATGAGGCTCAGCAGTGTTTAGAAAATAAGTTCAGGGTTTTCAATGCGGATATATCAGGGAAGCGATTGCTGGTGTTGATCGAGCAGAGAACAGCCAAGAGTTTGGATGTTGGTCAAACATGCAAGTTACAGGTGATATTGAGGCCGGAGATCAGTTGGAACAAAAGCTAGTAGTTTGGACTTAGAGTGGCATTGTACTTGGAATCGACAAGATTGTTTGGTCCTGTCCGCTTTCCTGGGGGCTGAAATGTGTGACATGGTAGATGTATTGTAGCGGGGTCAGGATTACACCCGGTAGTGGTGTTGCAGGCTGGGGGTGAGGGAACAGCAAGGAGAGGAAATCAGTAGCAGCAAAACGGGTGGAGACGTCCAGGGGTTAGTGAACTGCTTGGCTGGAAGACAAATTCGAGGATGATGGCATATAATTGGGAGCCAGAGGACTATTAATGGAATACCTTCGTACCAGACATGTGCCGGTGCAAGTATTATGTGCGAGAGTGGCTGCATCCAGTGATGAAGCTAAGGGTGGGAGTGTACCCTCCTTTAAGATCCCCCCCCCTCCAAAAAAAAACAAAAAACAGACCTGACATGGTAGCATAAAGATCCACCCAAGTAATTGATTTTTACAAATGTTATTTAATAAAAGCTTATACCAAATATCACAAGATTCTGACCGGTAGATAAAAGGGATTTTTAAAGAATATTTCTCAAATTGAACTAAGTAATAATTCGGGCTCCCAGCCTAAATATGAACCCAGGTACTTGGCATGAACAAAACTTGAATCTCATCTCCCTAAGGATGCTGTATACCAAATGTCAAAAGATTCAGATTGGTGATCGGAAGATCTATTCCTCATATTGCACTAATCTTCACATTTGGGCTCCCCCATAGAGGCAAATATGGTCCCACAGATTTGATTTCAACAATGTTTTCCCCATTACCCAGTGTTTAAAAAAATGTTTACTAGGCATTTTTTTCAAAGTCCCGAAGAGGTACCCCATGATAAAACAGATAGAATTTTTTTTTTTTTTTTTTTTTTTTTCTTAACTTCCATTTTGTATATCCTGAGAAAGCTTCACTTTAAATTTCTCAGTACCGTGTAATTTCGGAGATGTGGGCATTTTAAATTTTTTCTACTTTCAGTCAGGTGAGCTAAAAAAATAGGCCAATACAGTTTCAAACAGCCACAAAAATGGCCTCCAATAGTTACAAATGCCTTACCTTTGCTCTTTAGGATATACATTTTCCCCAGAGGACGCCAGTCTCAACTAGGAAACCGCTCCACCCCCCCCCCCCCACCCCCCATTGCCTTTTTGTTAAAAGTGGAGGCCATTAAAATGGGTTTCAAAATACAACCCCTTCCCCTGTAACGAAGAGGAATACTGAGGTTACAACATCCAGAATCTCTTAAGTGAAATCGCTTCATTTTTTTTTTTTTTGAGGGGGGGGGGGGGGGGGGGGGGGGGGAAACTAAGATACTATGGAGCAAAAAGCGAAACGGTATTACATGGACAGGTGGACAAAGGTGCATTTTAATATATGCCATAAACAGGGCTGGGGACCTGGGATAGCAACACTGGGGAACAGAACTTTGGTAGCCCCATTGATTCTTTGATCAGCCCGAAACACTTAATTTTTGAACATGCAATATTTGCACCCCCCCCCCCCCCCCCCCCCCCCCCCACCACCCAGGTTCTGTACAAATTGTTGAGGGGGCAGTACTAGAATGCAGCTCCGCATTTTATAAACGGTTGTAATTTTGATCTGCATTGATTCTTTATAAAAGACAATTTTGGCATTGTGCAGTCAAAAGCCATCAAACTCAGCCATTGGATACTTGCAGAATTTTGAAAAACCCTGCTCAACAATTATTTAGTGGGTCAAAAAATCACGTTTTCTAGGGGGAGGGGTTGTTAACCCCCTTTGGCATCGGTATCTGGACACTTTTTGGCCTCAATTTTCCCTCCCCAGCCATGACAGGAGGAACCAAGGTCAGAAAAAAGGAGGGATGAAAGCAAAAACTGGTTGCAGGATACAATATTTTGGGTCTGAAATTGTCCCACCATAAATTATTGACGGTAGCCCATAAATTTAAGATCTGCTTTTAAACAGTTTTGATATGTCAGACGAATTTATGGATTGGGGAAGAACCTGAAAGAACCACAGTAATAGTGCATCACGTCCAGGTTCTGTGTCACCCAGACAAGCAGTTAGCTCTGATCGAAGGAAAGTGTGTGGGCATGCTGTGTATCTATGGAACTGTCCTGGAAGACCATATTCCAAGACTATGAAAATGAATGTCAATGACACTAGTTTAACTTGACTTGTGTTTGATAAGGATAATGTTCAATGTTTATGAAAGGATTATGATAATGGGCATGTTAATTTTGGTTCCCTGCATACTGTTTTTATAAATAATTTGAGGCGAAGACCATACTAAAGAACTGAAGGGTGGGTTAATGTGGCTCTCACAGTTTATGCATGTCAACCAATGTTACCAGGCTACAGTAAAATTATTCCAAAACGAGTTATCAACTTGCAATGAAATCCTTTCATAAACACAACCTGTAGACTGCTAAGACTTTCGGGTTTTTGGGCTCGAGCTGCCATCACAGTTGGTCTATCGCGACCAAAAGGAGCCATTCTCATCTAGACAGGACCTCAAAGCTGCATATGAAATTTTGCAACGATCGCACATGAAGTATGGGGTGCAGCAGCCTGTGCAATAGGAAAATAAACAGACTCAGGACAAAGACTTCTGCATGCATGATGGCAATAGCTTATCTGGACTTGTCAAATTAAGCTAAAAATGAAACCTCCAAATCTGTTTAGTAGATGAATGAGCATCCCTGTAGATGAAATGGTTCACGGGATAACCAGTTTGAAACCGGTAACCTACCTAAGCAATTTGAAAAACTTCTCCTTTGGGATAGATTACACTTCGAAGTAGCACTATATATATATATTGAGAAATATTCGACTTTGGCTTCAAGACTTGTTAATGATCGGCAATTTCCGTGACAGAAGTTGGAGACTATTCCATATTATGTATACAAACGAATGTCGTCCAGTACTTGATGTTTGATTGTGTACACACTACAGAATAGTTTCTGCTTTCCAATTCCTCTAGTTTTGATCTCGGATTTGGTGAAATAATGGCAAAGGATAAATGGTTATAGCTCTCAGTTAGTTGGTGAAAATGAGCCAACTGTTTCAGCCCTAATAAACTGGCATTCCAATGTTTTAAATCCATCTAACAGGGATGTGAGCAGTCACAAAGAAAAAAGGAAGAAATTGTAATTTTTACAGTGATCCAAAGAGTTGATGTACATTCATGGGAAAAATGCTTCTGGCCAAGACTCTTGGGGGATAAATTTCACAAGTATACAGGTCCTAAGGCTTCCACGTTTACACGTGTAAACGTGAACGTTTCGTTTATGGGCATTAAACGTTTCCAGTTCTGGTAAACGTGTACACGGAATGAAGTTTTAATAGAGTAATTTCAAAATTGCAGATTAATGCAGAAAAAAAAAAAAAAAAAAAAAAAAATTCCAACTTTGCAATGCAATATTTTGGTAATGCTTCAGAAAAACTGTACTGGTTCTGACTGGCGCCGCCACCACAGTAACCGAACGAAATCTTCAAATCATGTGACATCATATGTGACACAGTCACGTGAGCTGCATGGCACGTGCTTATCTTTGGTGTTTACTTCGAAACATGTGTGGGATGTTTTAGTTTATTCGGATTTACATGTATATTCCCAAAGTGATACACAATTGTTCTCAATGATTTCGTTCACCTGACATGGATTATTAATTTATTATTCACACATGGGATGATCTTAGGATCGATTTATGGAGTTTGACAGACTGGCACTTGCGGTGTTTGAAAATTTGGATTCCCCTGCATGGTTTGTAGACTTTGTTTATTTTTGCGACATTGCATTCCACTCTCAAGTTCGCACACTCTTGTGTGCCATAGCAACTTGCTCCAACATTACCCCGAACCCACCAGAATGAGCTCAGAGACCCCCATAAATTTCCAAATTTACCTGGGGGAGAATCCCCCAGTGATTTTGCCTTCGGCATCTGCATGCTGTGATCGTTCGTCAACGTCGTTTTTGGACGAACTGTAAATCGGCTGTCTCAGCAACAAATTGTATGCCCTGTACGCAAAGATGATGAACTTACTGTGTATTATTACACACTTCTATCAAATATTGACTACTTGCATTGTTAGTATGTGTAAACGTTTCCGTTTCGTTTACAGTCGTTTAAAATTTTTGTCTAAAAGTGGAAGCCTTGACAGGTCCAACGTGAATACCAAATATATACCTTCATCAGGCTGAGGGCGAAAACGGGCCCTCCTGGTCTTAGAAAATAATGATTACCACAACAGCCTGTTCCTAAAACCCACATTTTCTGATCTCGGCTGTGTTAGTTGTTTGGAAGATGGCCACACCGCCTCTTGCACACCTCCCGGCCTTGCCAAAGTCCGGAGCTGCAGTGTAACATTCTCACAGACTACCTTATTAGCCGCACCAAATAAAATGTTCAAAACCCACTAGGCAGAATTCACTAAAAGTAAATCTTCATTTTGCTACCTTTAGCGTTTGCAAGCTTGGGGAGAGCTAATTTTTAAAAATGCCAGGACTGCTTCATAATTGTAGGACTCAGAACTATAATATATTTAAGAAATTTCCCAGCATAAAAGTTGAGTGTTCATTGTTTTGAGATCATAACCATTCATTTATTTCTATTACGTTAAGATCATTTTCCTCCAATAGCATGGCACATTAAAAACTAAATTCTCGATGTGGAAAAACTATGTATGCTAATCCATGGCATTTTCCAAGGATGTGTTTTTTAAAATGTACATTTGGAATATAACCTTTTTTAGAAGCCTTACCTACTTTAACCCTTTACCTTACGTAACTGCCAAAACCAGCCAGCACAATTATTTTCATTTTTTGTCTCAAAAACATAGGTTATGGCCCCTCAGAACGAGCTCACTGGGCTCATTCCAACGAGGGGTCATAACCGATGTTTTTTGAGACAAAAAATGAAAATTAGTTATTCAAGAATTATTTTTGCAAGTGTCGTCTGCTTTTCAGGTTAGGTAAAGGGTTAACCCTTTACTCAACATGAAAAGCAGACAACACTTGCACAAAAATTCTTGAACTAATTTTTTGTCTCAAAAACATAGGTTATGACCCCCTCATTAGAACAAGCTCAATGAGGGGGGGGGGGGGGGGGGGCATAACCCATGTTTTTGAGACAAAAATAATTGAAATCAAGTGGCCATTTTTGAGAATAGCACTGGCCAGTTTGGGCTGTTACTTTGGGAAACTAGTCAAATATGTCTTCTACCTCATCCTTCTATATTCGAGAAAAACGGTGCTTCTACAGTGCACTGTAACAAATTATGGTGCTTACAGAATGACACCCAGTTATAAAAATGCTGCCTGATCTTTAATTCCTCATTTTGGTAAACATTGATTATCCATTATTTATATTTGTTTGTCACCAAAAAAAGTGCAAAAGATTTGTTTGAATTGCCTGCTATTACAGGTAAAAATGATATAGGGCAAAATTCAAGGACTTTCAAGAAGTCTGATGGATTTTCAAGTACTTTTCAAGTGCATTTTCTAAATTCAATGAGTAAGACTGAAATTCAAGGACTTTTGAAAGATGTGCACACCCTGTGATCATTTAGAAAATGATTTCAAGCCATACAAAAAAAGAGAAAATGTGCTGAAAAGAGGAAAACTTGTTTATTCGTGTTTAAGGTCACATACTTATGCACAATGGATAATCATGGCCGTGGTAGATTTACGGGTGGAGGAAGTCGGAGTATCCGGGGAGAACAACCAAGCAGCTGCCAGCTCCCCAACATCGAAACTCCACACTGCAGAACAGACAGGGTTAGATTGGTTGAAGACATGCAAACTATCGACATGCAGTACACCTTAGTACACAGCGTCATCGTGCCCCCATGTAGACAATCAGTGCCTTGCCCAAGGACAACGCGGGGCAAAACTCACAGGCCTGCTGTGATATCACTGAGAGGTTCTAGTTTTTGAATTTTTCAACTCTGGGATTTCACAACAGATAGCTTAAAAAACAAAAAAACAATTTGACACTTAGTTTTTATTGACGACATACATGTAAAAACAAAACTAAGGTCTTGGTCACATGTGAGAAAGAGTTAAGAATTTTAGAGTACAGACAAAAAAAAAAACTTAAAATATGAGTTAAAACGTCAATTTTCATCATGGTATCTAGCAAAATATAAAGGTTGACTCAAGTGCACTATAAATATGGTCAGAAAACGAGCTGCTATTTTAACCAGACTGGCATACAAAGTTGCCACCTGCAGGTATGATCGATCAACCACTTGTCAGCAACACCCACTGGTATTAGTCATCACTTGTGCAAGGCAATACAATTTCTCTTCCAAGATCATACAAATGACCCAACAATACTGGAAATTTGATCTAAATGCCAACTGTAAAATTCCAAGAGGAGTTCTCATTAAAATAGCTTCTTATTCCTGAACCAACGATATTTGAATAAATGAAGATGAAGTGTTATATTAATCGCAGTCCACAATATTTATGCCCTCTCGCCTCGAATTCTTCTGGCCAACTGAATGTCTTTTGGCATTATTGTGACACGTTTTGCATGGATGGCACACAAGTTTGTATCTTCAAACAAACCGACGAGGTAAGCTTCACTGGCCTCCTGAAATTAAAGAATGTCAGATTGCAGTAAATACAAAATACTGCTTTTAAAAACCTATATAAATTACTGGTGCATTTCAAATTTAAAATATTATCCAAGCCTTTATTTCCCAACAATGCTGTAGCTGATTAATGAAATTTCCATCGGGGTGGGTGTGGGCGGGCGGGCATGGGGTACAGTAATTTAATTTCTCCAAATTTCAAGGGCTGAATTTGAAATGAGTTGAAGTGATGGCAGGGGTTAAAATACCACGCGAATCGATTTGCAAAGATCTGCACTCCAGAGTTCCCAAGAAAAAAAATTCAACTTTTTCCAGACCCGCCTCTATTTTTTCCATACCCACACCGATCAAGTTTTTTTGTAACTTCTTGGGTGACCTGATAAATCTAAAATGTATCTTGCAAAACACATGAACATATGTTTTGCAAGATACATTTTAGATTTGGAACTGGCAGTGAGTTTAACCTCACTGCCAGTTCCAAGCTTGTCATTTTGAGGTGGGCGATTGCCCCAGGTCGCAGTCGCCTGCCTGACCCAGATTTCTGCGGCCCATTAATTTAGTCGAAGGCACCTCAGAATTGGTCCTCTCAAACGTTAAATTTCGCGGATTGAAGGAGGTAAAGTGAAATTTTTTAAGGTCGAAGGGTGTCGTCAACGCAGTCACCCAGAGGCAAGAGTATTTAGTTATTACATTGTACACCAGGCTGACTGACAACTCTCCCTGTCACACGAGATTACAGGACGTGTCATCCCCAAGCCCCTGATGATTCGGCTGGGACGTTTCGTACCAAAATCAAAGCCATTCAGGACGATTCGTCCCACAAATCTGACGGATTTGTTATCGGCATCTGGCAGTGAGCACACTGCACTGGCTTGTACAGTCATCATGTAATGTATAGATACAGACTTGGTTATTTGGATGAAAGATAATTGGTAACCTGGGACAACTAATTGGGTTATCTCACTACGGCGCGTTGCATTTTCTAGGTCACCATCCATGTCCAGTCAATGTCACAGTTGTGATTTTGAACTCCATGATTCTTGAAGATATCAAGTAACAACTATATTAAATCCACTTGATATGATTTATCACGTCTTCAGGAATTGTGCAGTCAAAAGCTATAACTCTTGGTCACTGGATACTCACCGACTCCATCATGCAATTTCAATGCCACTGATTTTTCATACCACAACGACGTAACTCACACTTACGCAGTAGTTGATTTATGTTGGATTTTCCTAAACGTTATTCGCACGTTCCGGAAAACCCAATGTCAAAAAGAAACAAGAGGCCCCAGGGGGCTTGAGAGCGCTCACCTGACATGGTAGTCAAACCAGGGACTTGACTTGAATAAGCTGCATACGCCCATCCTAAGAAAAGCATACACCAACTAGATGAAGCGATTGTGTCCACACAATACACAGGATTTTCCTTCTATTTTCAGTTCCTGCACTTTTACGTCCCAAAATTGAGATAAACGCATAAAAAACATTTTTTTTCCCCAAACAAAATATTTTCAGCCTAATTTTTTTTTTTAAATTGACCGAAACGCCTAAAAAAAAATTTCGGATTTTGGTCTAAAAAAGTCCTGACGGGGCCCCAAATTTTCAGCCTAAATATGAACCCAGGGACTTGGCTTGAACAAACTTGAATCTCACCCCAACCCCCCCCCCCCCCCCCCCCCCCCCAAGGATGCTGCATACCAAAGATTCTTACTGGTAGATCTACGAAGATTTTTAAATATTCCTCATACTGCATGAATTTTTAAACATTTGGGCTCTTAGAGCCCACATATGGACCCAGGGAATTGATTTCACTAAACATGTGAAACAATCTTCCAAAGATGTTATGTGAAAATTGAAATCTTTTGGAGCAGTGGTTTGGGAGAAAAGTAGTCTTTTAAATGTTTTCCCCATTGCCCAGTGTTGCAAATATCCCGACAAACTTCTAGTGTTGCAAATAATGACAGACAAACTTCTCTTGAACAAACTTGATTCTAAACCTCAAAAGGACTCTGTATACCACATATCAAGTCTCTACTAATGGTGGTTCATTAGATTTTCAAAAAATTTGGCCATTTTTTACCCACACCTCAGCTCAATATGAGCAGAAACCTAATTTGCATAAAAATCAAAATGCCCCTATATAACAACTACTTACATGAAATTTAATTAAAATGTGACCAGCGGTTTAGGAGAAAAAGGCTCGAACACCACCTTCACACAGGACGAAGAACGGACAAAGAGTGATAAGAAAAGCCCACCCTGACTCAGTCAGGTTGAGCAAAAAACACCTGCAAATGTGTACGGCGCAAACTGTGCTCTGAAACAAATGAGTGACAAATCTCATTCAGGGAACAAGTTGTGGTTAGGTAAGCGAAAGTGTTACGTGATACGAACCCATAAAAATAGGCTGATGAAATTGTCAGATGTGTACCCATAAGCGCAACTAGTAGAAAGCTGTATGATGGAGGGTCACCCCAGATGCCAACATATGTACACCATACATGGTATGGGTACATGTAGAAATGGATTGGAGGAGTTCCTTATTTGATGGATAAAGGTTTAACATCTCCGGTTCAATTATCAGATTTACATTAAAAACTATACAGCACAGCACATCAGTAACCTGAGTCAATATATAAAGCAACTTGATAATCGGATTAATATTTTTTGATTTATCGCATTCCGAAGAAATGGATTGGAGGAGTTCTCAATTTGAAGGACAAAGGGTTAATATCACAGGATCAAATTATCAGATTTACACCAAAAACTATACAGCTCGGCACATCAGTAACCTGAACACTAATATAAAGTAACTTGACAATCCAAGCAATATTTTTCAAGTTATCGAATGCCAAAGGGATTGGAGGAATTTTCAATTTGAAGGATAAATGGTTGTTAATATCTCAGGATGAAAACTAGAGATACTGTGAGCAAGCTCACAAAGTGATATCCCCCGCACCTCAGTTGTTGCGCTTACGAGGACACAACCATATGATGTAGCAATTGAAAATGTATAAGTTAGATTATCTCCCCTGGGAAATGTCAGAACGGAATTATATTGCTCCATGCACATCTTCATATGGAGTTCTTCCATTGTGTAAGTTTCATGAGAATTCTTCAAACGGTTTAGGAGTTGTGCTTATAAGGATGGACAGACGGACAGGGTGCCCCCCCAAACTTTGTTTGCGCAGGGGGAGGGGGGGTGTATAACAGATGTACACCAAAAACTATACAGCGGAACATCAGTAACCTGAAGATATATATAAGGCAATTGGATTGATATTTATTGATGTTAATGGACCAAATTCTAGTTGTGACTGAAATATATACTGCTTTGATATTTTGTAGAGTATGAATTGCAAAATGACAGTTTATCAGCCGAAGCTTTCTTTGCGATTGCAGCGGACATTTCGTGTGTAATTCCGCAACTTCAAAATGAAACAGACTCCAAGGTGTCCTGTCTTGATATTATCAGCTGCCCTCAGATTCTGGAATGAAGTGTGCATTCGCATGTCTCATTTTATTACGGAGTATGTTAAAATTAATGCACTTCAGCACATGAAATAAATTGACATTTTAAGTGATTGCGGTAATGGACTGGCTATCATCGTATTTATCTTGGCAGCAGAACAAATGACTTGCTTTTGAAAACAATGTACCTTGCGTCGGTCTTGTGTCAAACACTTGCATGCACAGTTGAGGGCGAGACGCTATCATGACGTAACCGTGTACAAACAGCCAATCACTTTTGAAGTGAAAACTACATGGAATCCCTTGAAGTTTTAAATAGCAGGAATTGATGTTCAATGTGACTGACTGCACAACATTTGTGTAATACAGTACACATGGTTGTGACTTTTCACCTCAACATGTTTGACAAATTAGAGGTAAACAATGTTCTAGCGTTTTCATAGTAATGGTGATTGTCGAAACAAGTACTAAAGAAAGGTCCCATAGTCTACGAGGTTCGACAGGGTGGTAAAAAGGGAAAGACCCAAATTTAAACCATCACTAATCTGCATCACCGAGGTAAGTTCACTTGTTGAAATTTGGATACCCGAGTTAAAATAATTTCTGTATATAATTACCAATTATGATTAAATTTGCTGGTGACAGTTTTGAAGATGGTCCCGATTATATATATATACAGTTATATATCAATTGGTATACCAACCGCCCAACACTATGTCGTAAAAGTTGGCGTTTGTGCGAGTTTTTTTTTTTCTGTTTCTTTTTCAATTTCATTAAAAACAATTGTTAGGTTCGGTCGGGTAACCAGAACCAAACCATTTTTTTTGGTCTCATCTCAATAGGTCTTATCTAAAGGCCTCACCTAATGAGCATGCAAAGCTCAAGAACAATCCTATGATAAATGTGACCTGCAGACCACGTCAAAGTGTCAATGACACTGTAGCCGATCTTGACCGTATGGTATATTTTGGGGATTAATGTCAATTACTCAACTTTTATGTTTCATTCAAGTAAATTGTGCCGTAATTATTGACTTTTTGTTGTCTATCAGAAACTAGATTTTTTGGCTTTAAAATGTGTTTTGGACATTTTCAGTGATTTTATGCCCTAAAAAATCCACTCCATGGACCCTCCTATTCAATGTGACTGGTTCCATAAGGTGAATATTTTTTTTACTTTAAAAAGGATTTGAGGATTTAGAGTAATATAATGCAAAAAACAATTCACAACTGCCTGCCCAGGGCATCTTATATGGCAAACTGGGTGAATTTGGGGGGTTTTTTTTTCCTGCAAATGAAATTTCATCAGTTGGAGGAAAATACACATTTAGAATGTACTTACTGATCTCAAACCCAGTGGAGTCCCACATGCCCGAGATATCATTACATTCACACAAAGACAATTTTATTCAGTGCTTTATTGGCTTTTTCACTCAATGTAGTCAGAGAAAAAAAGCCAAAACAATTTCACCCCTCAATTCCCACACCCCATGGGCAGCCACCATGACCAAAATAGGAAGGTTTCATCTACTCACCATCCAAGACAACCTGCCAAATTTCAAGAAAATTGGTTAAGATAATTTTTTTTAAAATCACCCCACACTGCTGCTGCAGCCACTCTGTGTAGCCAACTGAAATTTGGTGAGCAGATAAGAACTACAGCTTGTAGCTTGCGCCATACAAAATTCAGCAGTCAATGTAAGCAGCCGATCATGACCAAAATAGGATGTTCTCATCCAGACACCAACCTGAACATGCATATGAAATTTGGTGATCGGATAAGAACTACTGCCTGTAGCCTGCACCATACAATTTGTGGACAGACAGACTCAGCCTGCTGCATGCCCCATAACAGCTTAGCTTGACTTTGTCAAGGATAAGCTAAAAATATGTTGATGCAAAAATGCAATTAAGTCAAAGATTGTTGCTAACAGCAACAATTTTTGATGGACATGCGAAGAAAATTGATAGCTCCTATCTTTTGACACCCTGCATCAGCATACCAAAGGAAGATGTTGATGCACAAAAATACACTAAGTTTGAAAATCACTCTGCTGAGAGTGCAAAAGGATAAGTTGCTGCACAAACGCAGTAAGTTCAAAGGATGGTGATAATTTTTTATGGAAAGGAAAAAAAATCCTGAACACACATACCAAGTTTCAAAGTGACACAATCATAAATGTACCCTGAAGGGTGTGCCAAAGGTAAATATTGAAGCCTGACTACTCGAGTGCCTAATAGTACAGGGTGGAAAATTTCCTGAAAATTAATAGTACAGGATCGAATAGTATAGGGTGGAAAATTCCAAGATGTGAGCCAGTCGCTATGCTCAGAGCCATTTTTATTTAGTGGTGTTTTTAAGGTCACATTTATGCACAAAGGCTAACCCTGACCGCAGTCATTTTTTAACACAGAAGTCTGATGCTCTTGGTGGTGGTGAAGGGCTAAATTACTTTGGTTATCAATTTCCACATGGACTTAACTTGTTGCAATTTATGGGAGAGTGCCCACAGGAACTCTCCCATAAATTGCGCCAAGGCAAAACATCGATGGTATGAAGCACATCCACTGGATACCAGGTCTTATGTTAGCAGTACTTCAGAATAAAGCCCAAATATATGCTTCCAGCTCTACCAATTAACATTTCCATCCTGCTTGTATGTAACATGTACCTTACAAAGTTGTTTTGATGAACTTCTTGAGATAAGCTGTCGCTCTGCACATTCGACTGCTGAAAATAATCATACAGGGTCCAATAAGGATCATACAGACGGGAATTTTGTTCAAAAAAGAATCATACATGTATGATTATCACGCACGAGAGTAAACAGACTTCAAAGGCCATTTCCAGCAGCAACATTTTTTGAAGGAAATTGAAGAAAATCTATAAGCTCCCATCTTGCGGTGATCCCCAAACAAGCATACCAAGTTTCAAAAGCGATCGTCAAATGCGACCCGTGGGGGTATGTCAAAAGAAATTGTGGATTACGTAAGCCCAGACGAGAAGTGATGACAATAGCTCAGCTTGACTCAAGTTTTGTTAAAATCGTTAGGAATGGGATGCAAAATCTGGGTCCGTTGGGTAACCAGCAAACCAAACCACTTTTTTTGCCTTATCAAAATATACCTTGTACAAATACAAACCTGAAGGGCACCAATAGCTGCACTCTGAAAACGTAAATCTGTTTTGAAATCCTGAGCTATTTCCCTGACAAGTCTCTGGAATGGCAACTTCCTGATCAACAACTCGGTAGATTTTTGGTAACGCCTGATTTCTCTTAAGGCAACAGTGCCAGGTCTGTATCTATGTGGTTTCTTTACTCCACCAGTTGATGGCGCAGATTTTCTGGCTGCCTTTGTGGCCAGCTGTTTCCTGGGTGCTTTTCCACCAGTAGATTTTCTTGCAGTCTGCTTTGTACGAGCCATTTCTTATTCTGCAAAAACAAAAACAAACCAAATTATTTAAGGAGAGTCATTGCTCACATTCTCCATAGTTTCTGCAAAGCGAAATTGAGGAAAGTCAAATTCCACAAGTCAAAATGGAAATGCAGAAGTCCTGACAGAGCCTAAAAGCGCTCCTCGAAGAATAGTTACACAAGCCCAAAAATGAAACTACATAAAGCAATCCATCTCCACAGGCTACATTGTCAATCAATCCTCAAGCCACGCGGGAGTGACAATGACACTGTAGCTCAACTTGTCAAGACAAAGACATCTACATGTATAGTATGTGACACAGCAATGGCAAACATCTAGGTAATGACCTGATAACAAAGGTACATATAAAGTATTGTAACGGTCTGTACATAAATACTGACCGTAGCCTGTAACAAATGTATAGGTAAAGTATTGTAAAGGTGGGTGACAGTCAGATGCTAAACTAGAAAAGAAAACTTTGAGTCCCAGAGTGGGTCTGACTGAACCCAAAAATATTTGTTCTCATAGCACAGTGATAACAAAGGCACCCCAAAACACACTCGTTCCTGTCCCAAGGTGAAAACAAAGGTACCCAAGAAGTTTTGTGAAGATCGGTTCATAAATACGAGCTGTATAGAACTTGTGACAAAAAACTAATTGGACCTAATTTCGGTACAAAATGGCCACTGGCAGCCATCTTGAATTTTGGACCGTACCCAGAAACACTCATTCTCATCCCAAGGAGATAACAAAGGTACCCAAGAAGTTTTGTGAAGATCGGTTCATAAATACAGCCTCTACCCTGAGCCGTATTGACATGTGTGCTTACATTGTGTTAGTAGCACTGAATAAATTAAAGTTCATCTAATTTGCATAATTTCTGCACGAAAAAAAAACCCTTACAATATGTGATGTATTCCATGTTACTAAACATTCATACAAAAATTCATTCAAATCAGAACTTTCATACAGATGTTCTATACAAAAGACTGATTGCACTAATTTTGGTACAAAATGGCTGCTGGTGGCCATCTTGAATTTCAGACCACACCCCAAAACACTCGCTCTCATCCCTCTAGTCTGAGCTGTATAGAAGATGTGTAAAAAAAACTGATTAGACCTAATTTCGGTACAAAATGGCCACTGGCAGCCATCTTGAATTTTAGACCGCACCCAGAAACATTCGTTCTCGTCCCAATGTGATAACAAAGGTACCCAAGACATTTCGTGAAGATCAGTTCATAAATACAGACTCTAGTCTGAGCCGTATTGACATGTGTACTTACTGTAACACTCGTTCTCGTCCCACGGTGATACCAAAGGTACCCAAGAAGTTTCGTAAAGATCTCTCGTCCCACGGTCATAACAAAGGTACCCAAGAAGTTTCGTAAAGATCGGTTCATAAATACGGCCTCTAGCCCGAGCCATAGCAGCTTGGCACTTACAGCTCTGAAAGTAACACTAAATAAATCAAAGTCAGTCTAATTTGCATAATTTACGCACGAGAAAAAAACCCGTATTATACGTGATGTATCCCATGGTACTAAACATTTATACAAAACTTTATTCAAATCAGAACTTTCATACAGAAGTTCTGTACAAAAAACTGATTTTTGCATCATCGGTACAAAATGGCCGCTGGCAGCCATCTTGAATTTCGGACCACACGTAAAAACACTCGTTCCCGTCCCAGGGTCATAACAAAGGTACACAAGAAGTTTCGTAAAGATCGGTTCATAAATACTGCCTCTAGCCCGAGCCATAGCCAACTGTTGACGGATGGACAGACGGACGGACGACGGGCCATGACAATAGCTCAAATTTGACTTTGTCAAAGTTGAGCTAAAAATAGTCTGAGCATCTTTTCTTCAGTTGATTATAATCCAAAATGTGTAGTAGTGATTAACTGGTTATCAAAACTTGCTATCAACCGATTACCGGTTATTTCTGTCGATTATGATGGCTTTAGTGGGACACTTAAGAAAATCGGTTGGTGCATGTTATACTACACAACTGTGATGTGCGGTATACATAATTTTCAGTACGGTTTCGGTATTACAGGGATACCAAAAACCGCACCAAAACCAAATCAAAATATTGCTTATTTCGGTATTTATATTTTCTGCGAAATTGACAAAAAGCCAACTCTTCAAGATGGATCGTAAATCTAAAAGATTGTGGGCTGCATATCTTGCTCAAATTAAGCATGCAAATGTGAACTTTGTAAGTGACAGGTAGCAGCAGGCGCAAATAAAATAGCGAAGGCAGAAAAACAAAAAAATGGCAAGTTGTCAACTTGGTACTTTTTAAATCCAGTCCGCTTCCAGCATTCCCAACATTCTGGCAGTGGTTAATGCGTCTACGATTTTTGTAGCTTTTTTTTTTTCAATTCAACCCCTCCCCCCCCCCCCCCCCCCCCTCCCTGCACAAATGTGATCGAATTTCCAATTGTGCATCGATGAAAAAGGTTTCATTTCAGCACCATTACTGGGTTTTTGTTTACTGTTTTATATTCATACAAAAACATGGACGATTTCTAACTATTCGTTGACGCAGTATTCAAGTGATGATAATTAAAGGATAAAACAGTGTGGATCAATAAACTCTGCTCAAATGTAAGGAAATAGGTGTACCATCGATTGCAGTCGGTAATGAGGGCGAAGGCTTGAAATATATATATATCCCTATTTTTGAGTTCCCTTAACTTGATGGGATTGCTGTGGTTCAACGATTTACCC
The DNA here is from genome assembly GCA_031216915.1 of Pictodentalium vernedei. Classification (NCBI taxonomy): domain Eukaryota; kingdom Metazoa; phylum Mollusca; class Scaphopoda; order Dentaliida; family Dentaliidae; genus Pictodentalium; species Pictodentalium vernedei. The sequence goes on along the minus strand of CM062297.1, from coordinate 730,577,523 downwards.
CATAGAGCAGGTACCCCATAGAAAAGTATCTGACCTAACTCCCTTTTACCCAATAAGTTAACCCCTCGCCCAGTTGCATGCTTTTCGGCCTACTCCCCACAGAACACCAGACCTTGAATCCGAGTATTTTTTTTATTTCTATAGTTTAACCCTTAACCCCATGATTCGTGCATGCCTTGGACAGTGTCTGTACGATGCGTTTTAGTGATAGTGGGGGGCATGGTAGCCACTAGGTGTGCTCTCAAGCTTCTGGTGCGATCATCTAACAGCAGTGAAAGATGAGGGCAATGGTAGCCCATCCTTGTAAGCCCCCCCCCCCCCCCCCATGGGGGCGTTGTTTGGCGATATGAGCAAGGAGTACACATTCAGTCCGTGTTCAGGTTGCCCATGAGATGTCATGTTAATATGGTAACCTGACAATTCGGCACCAGTTTTCTGGTCAATTCGGCATCTGCTTTGGGACGATTCGGCACCGCATATAAGTCAATTCGGCACCTCACTGAGATGATTGATGCGTGTGTTCACACTTTATCGGCGACAACTAATAACTTATAAAAACAAATTCATGAACTCTTGTTAAAAGTTATTTAGTTGTCAGGAAAGCCTCAGGCTGTGTGATTGAATATTGTTACAGGCGTAATAATTGTTCTTTAGAAAAATATGTTATTGAACTTGTGACTTGCAATACCGATTGTTAAGTGTCAGCAAGTTTAATAGTCCATCAACCAATTGCAGGGACGCCCGGCGATTGGAGGCATTCCCGAATAGGAAGAAAGAGTTGAGTGAGGGGGTGGAGGTTCCGGAGGCAGTTCCCCTCCTAGTCCCACTGGTACACCCAATCAACTGCCGGCTCCTGAGCCGGTACAGTTGGATGAGGAACGTCCAGTGGAGACTGAGGAGGAACTGGAAGCTGTCTGTGATTACATGTTTGTATTGTATTTGTACTTAATGTCTTGTAAATGTTTGTTGATTTGATTAATTATATTCAATGAACAGGCAATAAATGAATCATCTTACATGAAAGGTGATACTTCCTTTTCAATTGTGACAATTTGATTTGTAGAAATTGGATAATTGAAAATCAAGTCTCGCTGGGGTTAACTCTCAGTTCTCCGAGTACTACTAAACTGTAGTTTCACGCCTCGATCAATTATCTCAGATCGAGATAGGCTTCAGATTGCCATATTTTTGAATTGCTTGATCGGATCAACACATGCAGATTTTGACATAACACCCACCCACCCTAGGTCGATTTATCAATTAGTTACATTATTTTAAATAACATACTTTGGTTAGAAAGTACAATTTTTTCAAAGAAAACATACACAGGTATTTATATCTTACTTCCTTAACCCAACGAATCGACTGCATCTGCCCGCATAATATGCAAATTCAGCAGTTGAAAAAATATTGTTTTTCAAAAAAATTTCAACGAAACCATGTCATGTGACCCCTCGTTGGAACGAGCTCGTTCCAACGAGGGATCACATATGGTTATGATGAATGGTTTTTAAAGATTTGAAAAAATGGTATTTAAAATAATAAATTTTGGTATCGTCTGTGTTGGGTAAAGGGCTGATCATGGCTGCTCTGCAGCAGTCATGCTCTATTTTTCACCAAAATATCGGAATTCATTTTATTTTAAACAGAATAGAAGTTGTCCTACATTTAATTTGTTACTTTCATACATGTATATATGTTTTGTATATAGGCATGATATTTAAACTATGACGAACTAAGCAGATAAATTATTATCTGATTAATTTGTCACATTCATGAAGAATGTCAGTTATAAAAATTATCATGACACTGCATGGTGAAAAATTATTCAGGTGCCGAATCGTCCTACTCTTGGTGCTTAATTTAGTGGTGCCGGATCGTCCCGATGCCGAGTTGTCTGGCATTCGTTTAATATATTGTGGTATTACATGGCCCAGACCCACAAGTGTAAGGGGTTGGTTGGTTCTCTGTTAACTTGTGGTGCCTGTGAAGGCGTGTGGCCTGTAGAAGGGGTTCGACGATTTACCCCATAGAGCATGACAGGCACCCCATAAAACATGGAGTGATAAACATCGCACCCTTCAAGCATCCGATACTCATTTGTTGACGAAGTTACTTCAGTTGGTAGAGTTCTTGGAACCAAATGTGTCGGACTCTTGGATAATGAAAATTAATCTCCCAAAATCCAATATATAAAATAATTATCAAATATTACACTTTTAACCATATTATAAATATTTTATGATTACAAGTGTAATATTTGATAGTTGTCTTGTATATTGGATTTTGGGGGAAGTCAGACGCCAGTGGTTGAACATGGTGGCAAAATGAAAACTAAGAGTGAACAAACAAAAACATGTTTATGGTGTTCAGTGGTTTATTTATACTCATGCAAGAGCAGGAAAAGCGGAAACAATAGGCCCCAGGGAGCCTGAAGGCACTGACCTGACATGGTAGTCGAAATATCAAATCAGGAACTTGACTTGAATAAGCTGCGCATGAATAAGCTGCATACGCCCCTCCTAAGAAAAGCATTTACCAACTAGATGAAGCAGCTGTGCCCACAATACACAGGATTTTCCTTCTATTTTCGGTTCCTGCACTTTTACGTTCCAAAACTGACGGAAGAAATGTTGAAAAATTTCAAAAATATCCGATTTCACGATGTTAAAAAACATCGATTTCAAAGATAAACAATAGTACTACACATGCACACAAAATGTCTGAAACCTGTCACTAATCTGTGCACATGCGTAGTACAATTGTTTATCTTTGAAATCGCCATTTTTTAACATGGTGAAGTCGGATATTTTTCAACATTTCAATTTGATGCTGTGTTTGCGTTAAATAATGATACAGACACATAAAGGATATCTGGCCAGAGTACGACAAGTAGTATGTTGTGATTTTTTGTCTTCGATAGGACGCTTGAACTGAGTCGACCCAAATACGGCCAGTTTCTTTCAGTTTTAGTTAGCATTGCCACTGGTCAGCTGAGGGCGATGACGGTCCTTGTTTACCAATGGCGGGAATCCAGACCTTGTTTTAGGTACCCTCTTGTTACGTTGTTTTTCAATATCAATACAGACCGAAAATCTCGAAAGGATAGTCTATTTGAGAGGAATTTCCAACTCTGACGTATTTCCGCATCTTGAAAGCACGTAAAAAGAGTAAATGAGGTTTCGTCATCACTGAAAACTTCAAAATTATTTTTTTATCAAGAAAGCGACTGAATATGCGGTAAATACTGATACCAAGTAATCAACCTGAATGTCAAATCATGATGTCAACCCCTGTATTATATTTTAACGTGTCAAACTGACCTTGGGGTGACAGCAAAAACGATAACTGTAGCTGTAAAAGGACAGCATCCGGCTCATTTGGCTTTTTCGTACCTCCGGCTTATTCGCCCCCATATGTCTATTGATGATACTTCAACCAACCGCCGATTTGTTGCGGTTCCCTCAAGAGAAGGCAAGTATCCCCCCCCCCACCACCATTCTGACAATCCCACTTCCTCTTTTTCAGTTTCTTCAACAACTATCCCTACATGGACCCTTTGTTTCTCCATCCCATTTCTTCATTATCCTTCCTGTAAATTTTATTATACGAGGCACATATTTTGGGAATTTCAAGAGAAAAGGGAGATGACCTTTATGTTTTAATTATTCAGATATGATGTACGATATGGAACTTAAATGCTTAAATCTTGAGAACAGACTTTTGTCTGCAATTAAACCGGGTCACTTTTTTCAAGAACGCATTTCGTGACCCTTCAACCCTCCCTTAATTCAATCATACACATCTCACATATTAATAAAGATATCAACGTACGTTTTTTAAATAACGGATCATAGACAATATTTATACCTTTAAGAAAATGTATAGTGTTACTGGTTTCATTAAGGGGGGGGGGGGGGGGGGGGGGAATGGTGTTGCAATGCTATTTTAGTCAGATGAAATTTGTACAGGTTGCTCAAAGACTGAGCGCCCCTACTAGTAGGTCTTACAAAGACTAAAACAGACACTGATAAAATGACCACACACATCACAAAATATATTGTTAAAACTAAAGTTGGTTACAATTTACTAACACTTGAGTGTTAAATAGCTTCTTTCATACAATACCTTTCCCTCAAGCAGAATTCCTTTCATCAAACGCAAGTCATCAGAATCCCGCTTTTATTTTAATTTGGCGCACAATTTGTCACGTGGTTTACACCTGACCTGTCTGATGTTACTATATTTAGAGACATTTTACATTTTCTACTTTCGATACACAAAGCGTTAAACAAGGACTGCTTTATATGGGCTTTTTCTTAATGCTAAAGCTCGGGTTGTTCACGTACATGACTTTTACTATTTGTGAAAAAGAAACCTTGATGGGAATGGGAAACAAACATGTTGGATACTCGTGGTGGAGTACTACATTACAATGAGGGAAGGCGGTCGATAGAATTAGAAAGCCAACGCGAACACTGATAATGATCCAGATCCTTTCACTGTTATTCAATCTAAAAAACACAACAGTTCCCAACTCGTCAATTCCCCTGACAAGCATGAAAAAGATACCGTTGGAAGTGAATGACCAACAATAAATTCACGATAAAGTTCTGTTTTGCTTACCTTTGATAATATTACAATTTACCGCACAAATCGCAAAGAATGATGGTTATGAATACATAAAAAGTAACGTCACAATTTTGTGTGCAACTGACATATCCCAAAACAAAGACCGGTTGTTTTATTGGTTGTTATGTAGAGGATTTGATTGGCTTCCAATGACGGAGATCGTGTTTCTATTAGTCAGTATTCGCAAACGTTCATTGGATGTCAATTATGACATCAGAACACTTCCGATCCTAAATAGAAAAAAATGTCGTTTTCGTGATGAATGGTTCGACACTGACCATCGGCTCATTGAATCGGGCATGCAAAGGCCATACCCCCCCCCCCCCACGGGTTCTTGGAGAGCAGAAACCTTTGACCCAGTATAAAAATTTCTGCTACTGAACAAAGGTGAAAAACGGAAGATAGTGACAGGGAACGTGAAACAAGATTGCTCAATATCACTGTTGATATGAGTAGCCTATTAATATTATGACTCTTCACTTAATGAGACCGAGTGAATTCGGGAATTTTGTTGGGCATTATTTTGTCCGTCAGGTGAATGCGGGAAACAGTTGCCGTGTTTCAGTTGGTTGGGGAGGGATGGTGGACTGGGTCTAGATGAAGAAAGTCAAGAAACATTTTCGGTTTCAACAAAAACATACTTGTATGTCATTTTATGTAGTTTTGACTCCTGCAAACTGGTCCAAACATGACCTGAAAGTGCAAGTATATATATATAATATAATTTTTGCGTTTGGTAGTGGTACGTGTCCTTTTTTCTGAAACTGAAAGGACGTACCAAACCCAAAAATTATATGACGGACTTTCAGGCCATGTTTGGACTACTGCAAAACAAAGCGTAGCTTTGTCTTCAGGGGATTGGCGTATTTTGATAATTCATAAAATAATTAGGGCATGTAGCCTTTGTACTACCACGCCACCAGGCCGACGCAATAATCGCCACGGTGTTCCATACGCCGATATATGTTGGCTTCATGGCAAATTATGCAGAACTACGTCAGCTTAGCTGTATAGAGATGGTGTGTGTGTGTGTGGGGGGGGGCACTTGCGAGAAGCTATGGAGGTGCCGTCCCTCTCGTGTAGCGTTGGAGAGGTACCTGGTAGCCTATATTTTTCCAAAAATTCCGTGGGGAGACCCAGCGCTTGAAACATGAAATGACACTATAGGGTGGATCTCCGCTAATTAGCCCCAGTGGCCATGTGCAAAGGGTGTGAAAAAAGTTTGCTTTGAAATGGGAGAAACCAGCCTAGCTGTCAAGTCTGACATTCAGGCCATCAAAATATCACAAAATTCGATAGTAAACCTATCCTGCAATTTACATTGATTGCATGCGAAAATGGTTAATCACAGCGATAACGTACGTGACCGTTGATGCTACGGCCTGTTGGTATTGCCTTAGAATATATTGATTTTCTTGACGATGAAATGAACAGAACACTTTTTCTGAATCAACATGAACAACATAACAATTTATTCTAAAAAAATACTTGAAAGGTGCATTAAATGGAAAATAATATACACTTCGGGAATTTGTACTGCTCTCATAACATGCATTGATTTCAATTTGCTAAATTTTAAATGTAACACAAACACGCATGCACATCTTGGCATATTGACGTAATCAATAATTATGAGCCGTGTCATCCCCAAAATGTATTGGAATGCCAAAAAGTCATGAATACATCTATGTTACCTTAAAAACATAGCCCTGTGGTAATTGTACTACAAACTGGATTTTCACGTCACGTACGTTATCTTTTCTGGGTTGCTTTAAAATAAAGACCTAAGCCGACTGGCCTGTTAAAGTTCACTGCCGATGTTTGCTGTACATGTTACATACCGGTATACGGTTTTTCCACCTGTGTACATTCAAAACCACAAATATTTGTGGTTTTGAATGTACACATGTGGGTAAAATAATATATTTTCTGTCGCATAAAACTATCATCGGTCATTTAAATAGCACCGAGGCAATAGAACAAATCTCAGGATGACACATTTATCAAAAAAGGGCGGATCAGTGTTTTGAACTAAGGATGCCAAATCTAATTTTAGCGTACTTGTACACGGAAATGTTAGCCATGTCTGGCTTAAATTTAAGATAACGTACGTGACTGGGGCAACATATAATTACTGGTCCAACACTCTCAAAATTGCTTCCCATTGTTTGGGGTCAACTTGTTTGTGTCGACTTGTTACATCAGTCGGTTCGTCAATTACAGAGACTATGTCGGTGTTTGCATACCAAATTTTATCATCAAAGAGAGGCCAAAAGAAGCGGTTTGGACCTACGCGGGACATGGCGCTAACTTCCAAGTCGTCCTCATCAACGGTTTTGACTTGGCCAGGGTATGGCTTACCATCATACAGAACGACCACCCACTTATCTAAATAAGCCGTTGGATGGACGGGCGAAGGTATGAGCACAAGCTGGAATGACTGTTGATCTGCATTATTACTACTCGTACTCGTACTGGGATTACTCGTAAGCACGGGCTGGGTTTTTTTGGGTTGCTGTGGTGCCTCAATAACGCGCTCCTGCCAACATTCACAGTAACAGTCCAAAGTTCCGGTGGTGACATCAAAACATCTTTCACAGTAGCAGGAGGTTTCTGAAACTTTTAGGAGACCACATTGCCCATAAATGGCATGCAGTTTCATTGTCCCACGGATAGGACGGACGTCCTTGCATAGCTTTTCAAGTTCTTCCTTTGCCTGGGCGCAGTCTTGTTTTGAGACAAAAACGAATTTCATTTCAGTTTCAAGGGACTGCGTCCAAGCAAAGAAATCTTTCGGATCCTGAATTGTTGCAACTCTGCGCTTAATAGCATCATCGGCCAACCTTTTAATGGTCCCACCAAGGCCATCACATGGGCCCTTTCCGTGTCCTGCTTCAAAATAATTCCAGACCCCTATGGAATTGAAAAGTTCCTTATGTTTCCCTACTATTTGAAACATTGATTTGTTGCGGTACTGGGACGTTGGACTGTCAGTCCAGTAGTGGACAAACTTGTTGGTAGGTTCAAGTTCCTGGTTAATACGCTTGAGTATAGCATAGATTGTTCCAACTCCATGACTCATTTCATCGGATATAACTATGAAACTTTTGTGGCGTAAGTCGCCATCAACACGGCTGTATATGATGCAAGGGTGAATGGTTACACCTGCTGCACCCCAGTATCCGCTCTGAACCTCTTCAAATGTGCGGCAGGTGTAATTTTCGGAAAAATCCATTTGGATCACGACATGATCATCTGGTAGAGCTAACTTAATTTGCCTCAATGCTGCAAACTGATCGCGGATGCGGTTACAGTGCCCTCTAAACTGTGTACATTCCTCCTTGAATACCGGCAAAAAATCCTTCACTTTGCACGTGACGTCAGCTTCTCGGAATTTTTTTTGCCCCTCTTCATCTGTTATGTATTTCCATTCTTTATAATGGATATCATTGTCACCCACGCCACCCAGTTTCTCCACTAGGTCTTCAATGTCAATTTCCCTGGTAAATTTGTCGGGATTGATTGGCACTGATGGTTCAAATGATTTAATGGCGCGCAGCTTTAAGGCCATATCTTGATGTTTCTGGCACAGACAAATATCACGCGACCCGAACGACACGAGCGCCATGTTGTTTGGTCTCAGTTTAGTGAAGTGAGAATACGACAGTTGCTGACTGGTTAAGTGTTCATTTTCGGCCATAAATTTCGCATACAGATTTGACAGGTAGTCAGCTAGTATACATTTCTGTTCCCTGGCCTTAACATCCTTCTTTCCAGGCATAACTCTGGCCACATCTTCACGGTGGTAGAAGTCTGCAACGGCAGCTTTGATAGCAAGCTTAGCAGCCCCTATTTGCCTTCTATTCTTTTCATTAATTTTCTTATTTTCGGCTTTACTGAGACTCTTTCGGCACACCGTAAGTTCCTTTGCTAACATGCGGACACATTTGTATTTCCTAATTAATTTTCCAGAGACAATGTTGCGTACTGATCTTTTGCCTTGTTTCGTGGTCTGAGAGGATGTTGCAGTTTTAAGTTCACGCAGAATTGCATTGTGAAATATCAATGCTCTACGCAATTTTGGATTTTCTCGCGGTTCAACTCCACTTTCTCTTAATGTTTTATCGGCACTTTTTCTAGGAGTCAAAGTTTGAGCTGCGACCGGTGGAGTACTCAACTGATTCAGTTTAAGGCTTTGGAGCGTTTTGGTTTGTCTATCGAGCCTCTTGGAGTATCTTTTATACAGCAAGAAATATTTATGTTTTTCAACTCTTAACTTTTCTGCCTCCTCTCTAACTTTCTTCAATGCACGAGATCGTCTTTTTCTCCTTGCCACTTGTACACTTTGAACACTTGATATTTTACGAAAATCCATTTTAATGTTCAGCCTTTCTGCAGCGGATTTTTCCTGTCTATGCTTTGCACGGCTTCGGCGCTTTCGTTTCTTGTCATCATTGCGTCGATTTTTTCGTTGCAGAGCCGTTTGATCTTTCGCTGGAATGTAGTATTTCTTTCTTCTTTCTCTTTCTTTTTTCAACCAATCTTCTCCAAGTTTTTCTTTTTGTTTTTCTCTCCATTTTCTCTGGTTTTCAGCACTGTTTCTACCCATTGCTGAAAAGAGATAAGAGTTTGTGAGAAGCGAAATTTACACAGTGAAGTAGGGAACAAGTAAACTGCCCCCACTCTGCACCCCCCCCCCCCCCCCCCCCCCCCACACACACACACAAACACACACTGCAAGGTGGTCAGTGTGGTGGACAGCGATTTCTGTGTGAAAGGGAATTTTTGTGAGTTTGTCAAAATAATAAGTGTCCCTATTTTATAGATTCTGGAGCCCATTGGGCCCGAAAATCCTTAAAATAGGGGCTCTTGATATCAACTTTAGACTCGTGAGGATGGAACTGATAAGTCCCATCGATTTAAATTCATTTAATAGTTAATAAATGTATAATGAACGGTATATGTGCCTCAGTCACGTATGATATCCATTTGTCACGTACGTTATCGAACAGTCCGTCGAATCGTTCCATGATTTCCGGCCGTTACCGATTCCATGTTTTATGATCTCCCAACGAGATCGCGCAAAGCTGGTTCGTCGCCGGAGATGGTATCGGCGCTAATTTCCACAATTTTGAAGGTTGTTATATATAACCTTTGTAATCAGAATGATCTATAATATAAATACAATAAGTACACTTACTTATTATGACTGATTTCGTAACAAAATTTCCTTACAGGGCGTTTTTTAATCGGCACCCGTCTGGAGCGCAAACGAATAGCAGACGACAAGTTGTATATAAAAATGGGATTTACAGGCTGAAACGAGGGTTAATTTCAAGTGGATATCGTACGTGACCGATAACGCACGTGACGGCTTTAACTATTTGGGATAAATACTAAAAAAATATTGTACTCACCTTAAACACCTTGTCGTGGTGGCAGGCCGCGACCAAAGGATATGACTGCATCCTATGAAGATCATTCAAAATATTGATTTCTGGTACTATAAACTGGCGTTCGTACGTGACGCTCTTACAGACACCTTCGCGTTTTCTGTATATTCCATTGTATTTCTCTTTTTGTATATAAAAAATGGGAAGAACAATTCGCGTGTGATTTGACAGACTTTATTAGCTATGCATTAATGAAAAAAATTCGGGATGTTTTCTACTGTTTTCGTCGTGTAAGTGGCAGCTATTTTCGGATAACGTACGTGACGCAATATTTGCGACACCAGATTTTTAACAAATAACTTAATGTTTGACTACAATAAACTTGAAAAATTAACATTTTCTGAGTATAAAGAGTACGATAAAGGATATCCGACGACAATGATCTACTTTCAGCTTATATTTTTCTCTCCACATACTGCATCCGGATGTGCATAGCGTTTGCGACATGCATTTTTTCATCGGTATCAATTTTTTAACGGCCATGTTCAAAGTTATTTTCACGTGGAAAAGGGGTAAATCGTTTCTTACTAGCAAAACAGAAAGTGAACAAAAAAATGGGGTCATTTTTTAATTCAACAGTTTATTTAGTTATTGGCATTTACGTGTTAAGTACCTGGGACACGAGTTCGACCCACTGGGGCTAGTTAGAGGAGAATGACCCTATAGGCCTATTTGGAAACATTTTGAGGCTGATGCCAGTGTTCATTCAGAGCCTTTTAAGGGAGGAGGGTATTTGTCAAGGCCCCTCCTCATGCCCGTACCATTACCTAAGTATAATTATATTATTGTTAAATTTTGTTTTTTTTTTTGTTTATTTTTAAATTGGAAATGCTAAGTGAAAGGGGGAAAAGGCATACATTCCTCCGCCTACACTTTCTTCAAAGAGAACTCTGGAGAACTAGCCTGTATATTAAGCTGATTTGTCTGAATACATGTACAAAACCTTGTTTTCATGTGCAGTCCCAGATATTTTGTTTAGCCTCAGGCAATTTTGATAAAATTATATATAAGATCCCCGACATACAATGATTTTCTGTTACAAAAAAAGAAGAACTTGGAAAATTTATGCCCAAGTCAAGGGGAAAGATGTTCATTCATGAATCTGCCTACCTCACCCTCCTAGAGACCTTTTTTGTTGGGATGAGGGGGGTTGTAGAGCTGTGTACAATATAATGTAACCTGTGTTCTCCGAGTAGAATATCCCTGTAGTTCTTCATGTAGGTATCATTATATTTGTATGGACAGCAGGTGTGTAGCCAGGATTCTATAATGGTGAAGCCCTTGCCAGTTGGGAGGGGGAGGGGCAAAGGTGATATTTGAAAGGCCATTGTGTAGGGATTTTGGAGACCTCCCCTAGTCCCCACTCACCCCCCCCCCCCCCCCCAAAAAAAAATGGCAAAATTTTATTTTGTGCTCTAAGAGCGAACCTGGGGCATGTGTAGCCCTGTATTGAAGACCATTTTGGTGCCCTGTGTTGTCTGAAACTTGCAATCGGTCAATGTTTGGGGGAGCAGTGCACCCCCTCCCCCATAGCTATGGCACTGATGGACAGGAACAATGTTCTTATTGCAATAACTATGACATGAAGGGCACAGAGTCACTCTGTGCCCTTGATGTCATGAGTATTGTAATAAGAACATTGTCTGTCAGAGTGTAGATGCTAACTGAAGCTAAGACAGTTTCGTCAGATAATTCAGACATGATTTTAATTTGGATGAGATTATGAGAATACACAATTACAGTTCATCTAAACCACAATCACAGCCTTAGTTTTGGAGAGAATGCACAAGGAAACTACTTTCTTGTATTTCAAGTCTTAAGTTAGCCTTTGACACACTGGCAGGTCCAGAACCTTACTAAAGGGGAGATGGTGGGGTGGGGGTGGGGTGGGGGGTGGAGTGCAGATTGTAATCCACTACTTATGTTTCAAAATCTTGCCTCCAAAACATAGCTTGTTCAAGTGAGGGGACCTAATCAATGCTTTTGAGACAAACTATGAACATTTAATTTTTTTATTTTTCAAGATAAAAATGCCACTATTGACTTTTGCTGGAGTTGGTTGACAGGTTAAAATAAATTATAAAGCTGCTCCAATGGAGAACATGTCCCCTCCCACTACTTGCACCCCCGCCCCCCCCCCCCCCAACAAACTCAAGTGCTACCACTGGAAATCAGTTGCATAAAGAAACAAAGATACATAGATGTAGTTGTTGTCTTTATGGAGCCTCACTTGCTTTGGCATTAACACTTGGAGAATCGTCATAGAGAGCTTTCCAAGAATCAATCTCAGCTCCTGGTATAGAGAGAGAGAGAAAAAAATTGCTCATCCTCATTTTCTACTGGCATTGACTGGAAGGCTTGCAGATTAATCAAACTTCAGCTTCATGGTATAAATTTTCATACCAAACCCTTCACCCGAGCACACAGAAAATTAAAAGTTGCCAAAATTATTTCTTTTCAAATCCGAAGAAAAAAAATCAACAAAACCATATCATATGACACCCTTATTGGAGTGACTCAACAAGCTCATTTAAATGGGGGATCACATGATCCAATTTTTTCATATAACTTGCTCTTATACAAATATCTTTATTTGAATTTCTATTAGATTAATCTGTTAACTCTCCTAGAGCCATGGTCTATTTTATAAAGGGGGTAAAGTTTTGAAATCTAACTGTGATGATAAACTGCTGTAATGTAACACACTGTTGGAAAGGTCTCTGAGAGCCCTTCCCACAGTGTATTGCATCACAACATATCGCCAAGGTGTACCTAAGGGATTTCCAACTCTAGATGCCCCCCAGAGGCAAAATTCTGACTACCAAATCATAGAACCTAATTTCCAACAGGAGAAAAACACCTTTAGCACCCCCCCCCCCCCCCCCCCTCCACAAGTCAAACTTTCCCAGCTACAGGTTTTAAGGCACAGAATTTTATCTCCCCCCCCCCCCCCCCCCACAAGTCAAACGTTCCCAGCTGCAGGTTTTAAGACACATAATTTCATTTGTACACCCCCTTGACTAAATTATCCATTGGAGGCTCTCGGTATTCACAAATTGCAACTACAAATCAATATTTGGGATAATCTTTACTGCTTTCCAATGAATATTTGTAGGACTTTCAGTACTTTTCACACACATTGGGAAAAATTTCACCAGTGTCTTGTCTGGGGTTCTCAGCTCCCAACTATTGGAAATTTTACAATTGATTACCAGGGGTGGGGGTACACACCCTCTGTGACAATGTCCCTGACTCTCCTGAAACCAAGGTCAACTTTATAAAAGGGTTATCTTATTATGATGTTCTTTGATAGGGAGCATGGTGGTTTAGTGGTTGCGGCATTGGACTTCAGACCAAAAGGTGCACAGTTCGATCCCCACCGGGAGGTAACTGCATTGTGTCCTTGGACAAGGCACTTAATCCCAATTGACCACATGGGCTAAGCTGTACTACAATTCAGTGGTGCACTTATCTTCAACCAAGCTGGGGAATCTGACACTACAGTTCCTCACTGCTGATCAGTGGCTCTATCCAAGGACTTCGGCTTTCTCCTCTCATAAAACTGTCTGACTCGAGGTCGAAAAATGTTGTTAATCCTCAAAAAATAAATAAATGAATATTACCACACTCTCATTTATAGCCCTACCCTTCTCTCAAAGTTCATAACATATCACTATAATAATATCACACACCACAAAAGGAATAGATAAAGCAGTTAGTTTAGAAAATTAGTTAAAATTAGTTAACACCATCACATTTTACACACCGAGAGAAGGAAAAACGGCACAATTAACTTTCACTGTACAAACGTGAAATCAAGGCACATAATACTCATGACCCCAAAATAGACTTGGAAACATTTTGAAAAATTACACATCAAATATTTGAGATATGACGTAAACAACGTCGGGAGTATCAGTCTTAATTTTGTGCTAACATTCTCCTTTCAACCTCAGTTTCAGTATTTGCCTTTCGAAGGCACTGTCGGAAAGGGATCTGATAGGAAGGAAACTCAAGTAGTTAACAGCAGTGTTCTGAAATATTAAAAACATCCTTAGCACCGACACTGGTATGCTTAGCAATATGGGAGCAAGGGGTCTCAGTGGTTAGAGCATGGAACTCAAACTGAAACACCGATGATCGATCCTGATCAAAGTTAACTGTATTGCATTTTTGCAGGCTTGGCAATTTCAGGAGAGCAATTTTTTAGCTCTCCTTACTGCCCTCCTGAAAGAATTAAGGAGAGCGAAAAATTGCCCTCCTAAATATTTTGGTCTGGGATGATTGAGATTACATGTATTATGCTCACATTAAATTTTTGTTGTAAAGCAAAAATGTAATTTAACTTCGAAGTCACATAACATCACGTAATTTCATTTTGAAAGTGGTTTAGTGGTAAAAGGTAATGGCTGCAACCATACCCAAACACAGTTGCAATCGTTTGAAGCAAAATGGGTCACAGCAATATTTTTTTTTTCTGTCAGTTTCAAGTTCAACAACAGACATCACAGTTTGAGGGGTAATTATTCAAGGAATATTGGCACTATAATATACTACCATTACTACTATCCTGTCACTTGAAGCACTTGCACCAGGATGTGACTGTAGATTCAAGCAGACCTGTTGTCCAAGAAAGTCATACGCCTACTACTACCACCTTCAACCCCCTCTTGGGGGGTTGAAGGTGGTAGTGGTAGGCGTATGACTTTCTTGGACAACAGGTCTGGGTACAAACACAGGTCTTGTCAAGTGTGTGTTCGGTTGTTGAGTGAAACATCTAGATGTCTAAGAGATTTCGCTTTACCTTAGTAAAGTTAATAAAATCACTGATGTAGTCTGTTGGTTTCAGTTTCAATGAGTTCGTTCAACTGGATACTTAAAATGCTGTGTAAAGCTAATTGCTCTCCTAAGCTGATTGAGGAGAGCGATTTTTTGCCCTCCTGCATTTTTCAGAATGCCAGACCTGTTCTTGGGCAAGACACTTCATCCTGATTGCCCACGTGTTGGGCACAGTGGTGCTGTGTAATTAGGCATACTTCATGTTAATGGTGAACTTGCCTTTAGGTTGCTTATGCACACATTGTTTGTTGGGTACTATGGTTTCTTCCACCTGTAAAAATAAAATTGTCCAACATGATATGACCCTTGTTATTGAAGTGTCATTGAACCCCAACAAAACAAATAAACAAACCTAGCAGTATCATTTTGCCTTTCTCTTGCTTACAAAATGTAAAAATGGGTTGCTGTACAAATTAAGGGAAAACTTTTTTCTGGTCACTTTAACTCCTTACATTCTGCTGGCAGATTTTCCTGCCCAGCACAGAGTTTCTGTTGTCACTGAAATAAGTATCAGTTGGGCACATTTAATCATATTTTCCCCATGTAAACTTCATTTTTTCATCAATGATTTCTTGTGTTACATTTAGGTTGTTTTTTTTATCAAATCTAGTCATGGCTGCTTTACAGCAGCCATGACTAGATTTAATGAAAAGTATCTAGAAAATACTTAGCAGGTTAAACATTATTATCTAATCTACACAGGCTTGAATATTATTCAAAACATAATTCATTGAAAAACTAATGTGTTTTCAGAGAGTTGATTACAACTTAAGCAACACAGAGTATGGAGTTTTCACCCAGAGAATGAATTTCAAATTCTGTGAAAGAGAATAAATACAAGCAATGTTTCAGCTAATAGACCTTCAACTCCATTCCAGAGGTCTGTTGTTTAAAACTTTGGTTGTACCTCTTATGATTTTTTCACAGACTGCAAGTTCATGTCAAGGTGGACCCCCACTCTGCAAATGTTTTTTATGATAATCCACATGCTAAATATGAAACATGTTCCAAAAGCTAGACAAATAGACTGCTAAGTAAATTCTGCTAGCACCAGTGGCGTATAAAAGCAGTATTATTATTATTATTTTTTTTTTTTGGGGGGGGGGGGGGGGGAAAGAGTAAAACATATCGCACAATTTTCAGAGTGGGTGCATTAGGGATTGGGCATTACATACCTCCTTTTCCTTTGCCTCTTCCGCTCCATCAAGCCAGAAAATAAGCAGACTGTCATCTGCAAAATGAGGGCCCCAGAGGGTGAATTTAGTGGTTCTACCCTGCACTGGAGATGACTCGAATAAGCTATAAGCTTACTGTCAAATCCCTACAGTACTCAATGCCCATTGAAATTTTGATGTATGTTGCACTGTGTTTTGTTGTTTAATGTTTTTTTTTTTTGCTTTTGTCAGATTTACGGTGTTAATGTAACATATAACATTCTCTATTGAATAAATATTGTTTGAACTAAATTTACCCTCTGTGAACCCTAATCTGAATCAGAGTAGGGCTGCACTGTATGTCGATAAACCGATACATACCGGTATTCAAACTAGTATCGATTGAATACCGGTGTAATTATAAAAATATCAGTTTATTGTCATTATATATTTACCCACAATTTAATTTTCAAGATGTCTCAAGTTTTTTTTCAATGCAGTCCCGAATGAACAATATTATCCATTTACCTAATCGTCCGCAAAACCCGCGTAATACATAAACTGGGTAGTTGAAAAGATATTATTTTTAAAAAAATTCAACAAAACCATATCATGTGACCCCTTCAATGAGGGGTCACATGATATGGTTTTGTTGAATTTTTTTTTTAAAAGTGGATAAACCAATATTTAAGATAAGACATTTTGCTATCGTCTGCGTTGGGTAAAGTTTTATTCGAATGCTCCATGAAGGCATGCTGATTTGTTCCGACCGTGATCGTTCAAGTTCCGATTATGGTATGTATGTTCAGATATCTGAACTGTCTTGCGATATACCGATATACCGCGGTATTGTTTTGAATACCGATACCGGTATTCAGTTTCAAATACTGTGCAACCCTAAATCAGAGCCTCAAAACTAAACAGAAAGAGGTACCCAGAGGATAAATTGGCCTACTGTATGGGATAGCATCAAATCAAATCAAATGGTTTCGCGCGCTGAAAGCACGCAGGGACGGTTTGGAGAGCAAGCCCCTTTCGACCCTCTTTGACAGTTTAGCGCCGTTTGTGGCGTTTGCTTTTCTTTTTGGGTGGAGGTGGCTGGGAAGGAGAGACAGTAGTGGTTGTTGGTGTAGTTGGACTCTTGATGATGGAGGACTGACTATGGTGGAATGGTCTAGTCCTGGCTGCTTCAGGAGTTGAGTGTGTTTCAGGAGTGCTGTGGCTGGCGTGCTGTTCCAGGAGTGCTATCGTGTTCTTGGTGCGTTCAACTGATTCTTTCTTTGTTTCTCTGATTTCATCCCGTATTTGTTGTATCAGTATCCATGCCTGTTCCTGATCTGGAAGGGGGGGTTGAAGTTGGAGAGGGAGACTTCTGACAGCCAGTTTCCATTTCCGTCTCCTACTCGCTGGTGACATCGCCATCCTCCAGGTTGCCCCTCAAAGGAGAGGCAGCTGGGGAGTGGATGGGAGTCACAGGAGTTGGAGGGGAGGAAATGGTAGTGGCCTCCTCTATCTTCTCTTCCGCCTTCTCTTCCTTTTTCCTTTTCAGGAACGTTTCCAGCCACCGGGCATTCCGGCGCCTGGTGGATGGGCTCTTCTTCTTCTTCTTACTCTTCTTCTTTTCAGGGCCAGGTCCAGGCTTCTTCAGGTGAGGACCAGTGTGAGAGGGGTTCCTCCCACAAAAGGTGCTACCTCTCCCCGAAGAAGGTGTGGTGGTGTTGTTCTCTTCAATGATGAACTCCAAGCTCAGGTGGACTCTCTTGCCTGTCTCCTGGACAGTCCAGGTGACAGGGCAAGATACGCCCAGAGCTGAGATGGTCTTAATGAGTCTTGCTGGTAAATCCAGTGTGTCCATGATTACTATTCAAGGTGGCAAGGTGTTCACACTCTGAAGTCAGAATTGTGAATGATAAAATGGCATCATCACATTCAGACTGCTTATATTCAGGCCTACACTCCATCCCCCATTTCTATACCAGTGGCTGGCACTGCATATAATATACATGAGATAATAACCAGCAGCATGCAATTAGCACTTTACCTAACATTGGTAAAACCATCCAGCTTTATTCAGAAGAATCGCCATTCAAATTTTATTATTATTTATTTCATTTTTAGTCTAAAAAACATAGCTTACGACTTCTCATTGAAACAAGCTCAACAAGGTTACAAGTTTTGTTTTTAGTAAAAAAATAGTGAAAAATGGCAGTTGTTCCAGGTTATTCGAGAATTTTTTTTCATAAAAATAAAAACTATACTGTGCGGGTGGGATGGATTATACCGACTATCAGTCAACACAAATATTAAAATGGAGTGCGAACTTATTGGTGTCTTAGAATAGATAGACTTTGTGGCTTGTACCCTGTGTTTGTAGATTAACTTTAACCCTTTACCTAACAAAAAATGCAGACAACACTTGCAAACAAAATTTTTGAATAACTAATTTTTTTCATTTCTTGTATCAAAACCATAGTTTATGCCCCCTCATTGGGACAAGCCCAATTAGCTCATTCAAAGAGGGTGGGAGGGGTCATAAGCTATGTTTTTGAGACAAAAAATGAAAATTGAATGGCAAATTTTGTGAATTTTCCAGTTTCTCCTGTGACATTGGTTAAAGGGTTAATTACAGGTAAGTTAGGTAACCAACTCCTGAATTATTAATCAAAATTCTGGTTCATTCCCACTAGGCCAATTCCCAAAAGACCAATTCCCCTTAGACCAGCTGGTGTGTTCTACTTTAAAAATAATTCTATAATCAATAATTTGATATATTTATAAATGCATTTGATGTTATTGATATTCAAGTCTGAAAATAAGCAGTCTGTCATTTGCATGAGGTCCCCAGAGGGTGAATTTGCTGTTGCTATCCCATACAGTGGACCAGTTTATCCTCTGGGTACCTCTGTCTGTTTATATTTGAGTCCTTGATTCAGGTTGAGGTTCACAGAGGGTAAATTTAGTGATGCTACCCTGTTGTGCAGGGTAGCATCACCAAATTCACCCTCTGGGGATATCATTTTTCAAATGATAGTCTGCTCATTTTCTGGCTTGTCGATATTTTATAGATGTTATCCGTAATCAATAACAGTATGTAGTTGGTCTAAGGGGAATTGGCCTAAAGGGAATTGGTCTAAAGGGAATTGGTCTAGTGAGAAGACACCAAAATTCTCACTGCAAATGACTGAATAGTGAAAATTTCCAATTATCTTTGATAAGATCAAAAGCTCAGTGTCCTGCAAATTCAAATATGGATCTATGACATTTATGGTTAACTGTCATTGAACATCTGCAAAAAAACAATATGTTAAGCTGATTATGCAATAACTTCAATGAACATTTGAACCATTATATGCCAATTTGCTCTCTATTATGCAAGATTGAGTCATAAATTTTAAACCTATATATGACTGAACATAATATTATTAGTACTCCTGCACTGACAGTAAGAACACTAAATCCCTTGTTTCTAAACTTAACCCTTTACCCAACATATAAGAAAAAACAGCCATCACTATTCACAAAAATTGCCATTCAATTTTCATTTCTTTTTGACTCAAAAACATAGTTTATGACTCCCTCAATGGAACAAGCTCCTTGAGCATGTTCCAGTGAGGGTTACAAGCTATGCTTTTATGCCAAAAATGATAATTATTTATTTATTTTTTATTGGTGTTTAAGGTCACATACTTATGCACAATGGCTAATCGTGACCGTGACAATTTTACCAGTGGAGGAAGCCAGAATACCCACAGAAAACCACCAAGCATCGATGAGCAACTGTCAGCTCCTCAACATTCTTACTCTGCTCAAGCTCGGCTCAAGCAGGGTTACAGCGGTTGAAGACATGTGCACCATCGACGTGCTGTATGCCTTAGTACACGGCATCATCGAGCCCCCATGTGGGCAACTGGGATAAAGTGCCTTGCCCAAGGACACAACGCAGGTCATCCTGGATCATGATGGGGATTGAACTTGAGACCTACCTCTAGCATAGAAGTCCAACAGTCTACCACTAAGCCATTGCACTCCCTGCATAAAATGATAAACATTAGTCGTCAGTTAATTTTCATTATTTTACAATGAGGGGTCATAACCTATGTTTTTGAGACAAAAAATGAAAAATCTAGTTGTTGAGAATTCTTTTTGCAAGTGTCGTCTGCTTTTCATGTTAGGTAAAGGGTTAACCCTCTTAACAAAAATGACTAGACTATGCTTACAATACTTTCCTAAACGTATAACAATTCTAATTATTTGCTTGCAAAACATTCTTATAAAGCTTGCTTAGAATGAGCGCTTTCCAATGAGGAGGCATGAGGTTCATTTTTCAACAAAAATTTGAAAAATAAACTAAATTTATAGGTTTTTTTTGTATACATGTGACTGAGTTGTTAGCTCACCGAAGGAAGTTTAACTTATCACTTGCCGTCCGTCGTCTTTCGTCGTGAACTTTACATTATCGACTTCTCCTCACAAACTACTCAACCAAATTGAACCAAATTTTGTGTGCATGTTCCTTATCGTCAGTTCCAGTTTGTAGAAATAAACTTGCTGCGCCCATAGGGGGCACCAGAAGGAGCATAATTCTGATAGCAGCCATAAATTTTTTTTAAAATTCCAAAAAATCGTCTTCTTTGGGTCCACCAGTCAGAATCTTTTCATATTTCTTATACAACATCTGTAGGGGTGTCAGATTCAAGTTTGTTCAAATCCTGTCCCTGGGTTAATAATTGGACTCCCTGTAGGAGCCCAAATTTTAACTTACTGAAATATGAGGAATTTCCTTTAAAAATCTTCTTCAGTTTCACCAGTCAGAATGCTTTCATATTTGGTATACAACATCTCTAGGAGGGGGGGGGGGGCACTGGTGGTGGGGGGGGGGGGGGGAGAGTCAGATTCAAGTTCTCATCTCAAGGAGGGTTAGATCCAAGTTTGTTCAATCCTAGTCCATGGGTTGATATTTGGGCTTCCTAAGGGAGCAAATATTTTTACTTAGTACAATATAAGAAAATTGGTGGATATAAGAAAATTAAGAGAGTGGTGGCAGAGTGAATAAGTGCACTGGTCTCTCATGTCAGAGGTCCTGGGATCGATCCCCGGTCAGGGAAAGTTCTCGAGGTGTCCGAACACTCTCTGTCAGCATCAATTGTGGGGTTGATGCTGTCACAGCATACCGTCCCCTTGGGTGGGGATGTAAAATGGCTGTCCTCTGTGCGGAGAGAGACAAACTCCATGCAGGCTAAAGATCCCTTCGTAGTATTCAAGAAGAGCTAGGCCACGAAGTTGCCACTATGAAGGTCATCCCACACACCTGCTCCATTGGGCCAAGGAGAGGCGTTAATATAAGTTGCATAACTTGTTCACCAAAAACAAATAAGATTAAATATAAGAACATTTCTTTAAAAATCCTCTTCAGATCCACCAGTCAGAATCCTCTCATATTTGGTATACAACATCTTTTGGAGGGTAAGACTCAAGTTTGTTCAAACCTGGTCCCAGGGTTATTAATTTGGGCTACCTATGGAAGCCTGAATTATAGCTAAGTGCAATATGAGGGAATTTCTTTTAAAATCTTCTTCTTCAGATCCACCAATCAAAATCCTTTCATATTTGGTAAACAACATCTCTTGGTGGGTCAGATTCAAGTTTGTTCAAATCGGGACCCTGGGTTAATATTTTGGCTCCCTATTTGAGCCCAAAGTTTAACTTAGTGCAATGTGAGGTGATTTCTTTAAAAACCTTCTTCATATCCACCAGTCAGAATTCTTTCCTATTTGGTATATGACATCTCAATCTCAAGGGGGATCAGATTCAAGTTTGTTCAATTTGAGTCCTTGGCTTAATATTTGGGCTCTATGGACAGGGGTGGGGTGGGGGGGGGGATGTTACATTCAGGTTTGTTTAAATCCATTCCTTAATGTTTTTCCATAAAATTTGCCTCTCATGGCTTCATTCTTTTGTAGTGTTGATGAACCATGTCTAACTGAATGTGACCCCAAATACTTCTTTTAACCACTTTGGCCGGTGAGCGATTATGGCCCCTTAGGGCCTCTTGTTAGCTCACCTGACTCAAAGTCAGGGTGAGCTTTTCTGATCACTCTTCGTCCGTCATCCTGCTTGAAGGTGGTGTTTGAGCCTCTTTTTCTCCTAAACCACTGGCCACATTTTAATTAAATTTCAATTAAGTAGTGGTTATATAGGGGCATTTTGATTTTTATGCAAATTAGGTTTAGGCTCACATTGAGCAGGGGTGAGAAAAAATGGCCAAATTTTTTGAAAATCTTCTAATGAACCACCAGTAGCAGAGACTTGATATGTGGTATACAGAGTCCTTTTGAGGTTTAGAATCAAGTTTGTTCAAGAGAAGTTTGTCGGGCATTATTTGCCTTCGTTATGGGAGGAGCAAGGGGAGCACGGTGGCTCAGTTGGTAGAGGTGCAGGCTGCAAGCCGAGAGATCCTCGGTTCGAATCCCACCTGCGGCACCCGCGTTGTGTCCTTGGGCAAGATACTTCATCTCCATTGCCCGCGTGGGGGCATGGTGGCATTGTGTACTAAGGCGTACTGCACGCCGATGGTGCACTTGTCTTCAACCTGCTTGTGTGAGGTTGGTATGTTGGGGAGCTGACAGTTGCTCGCCGTTGCTCGGTGGTTCTCTCCGGGTACTCTGGCTTCCTCCACCCGTAAAACTGTCACGGACATGACTGGCCATTGTGCATAAATATGTGACCATAAACACCAATAAATAAATAAATAAATATGGGAGGGGCAAAAATTTTGGCTACGCCTAAAATTTCTATTTTCAGAACCGTGAGGTCGATTTGAACCAAATTTGATATGAGATGATAATGGGTCATCAGTAATTTTTCTCATTGCTCCGTGGGAACCTCGGGAGCTAAAAATAGGAAAAACCTTAAAACTGCCATATCTCCAAAACTACATGACACAGAGAATTCTTATTTTGTGTAAAGCTTACTTTTTATCCAGTAGAATAGAATGGTTAAACTAGACTTTATGATTCTGGAGAATCATGGCTTTTCCCGATGAGATTCCATGATTTTTCATGACCCCACAGTGTCTGATGAATTGTTTTTAACTGCCTCACTGAAGTTCCTTCATTGATGTTATGAGAAAAGTGAAGATAGTAGTCTCAAATGACACAGTTTGATAAAAAATTGTTTAGGTAAAAACCATCATTAACGGTGGAGTGAGTTAAGGTCAATATCGTCGTCCAACAAGTCAATGACCGACAAAAGGAGTTATGTTTGTTTGACACATACTCACTGAGTGCTGTGTCAATTTAAAAATGGTCCATTTTATCTCAAATGTATCCAAAATATTGATGTCTGGCAGCTTGTATAGGGTTAACAAGTGCCAACAGGAATATTTATTCATGCAACTTGTAATGTCACACCAAGAACTGTGAATGGCTATTTTTTCTTTAAAATCTACAAGATGTTTTCAGAGAAATCCAGGGAGAACAGGAATTTTAAGCTTTTGATGGGTATCATTGTTTTTCCAGCCCAAAACGGGATAAGTGTTGTTTTTGGAATACTCTTATTACTTCCAAAAATAATTCTCAGTGAATTCTACTTCCACTTATTTTGATCTCTCCTCCCAACTTCAGGTGCTGTGGGTACGCAAACACAGCCTATTTTATCAACATTTTGATGTTTGAGAACCTGCATAGGGTTAACAAATGTTTACAGGAATATTCTGTACATGCAACTTGTAATGTTACACTAAGATATGAGAATGGCCATTTTTTCCTGAAAATCTACGGGATGTTTTTAAAGAAATCCTCAGATAACATGAATTTTTAACCTTTTGAGGGGTGTCTCTCTTTAACCAGCTCTAAAGGGTTAATGCTTGGTTTTGTGAATATCTTCATTACTTACAAAAATGATCGACGGTGAATTCCACTTCCAATGAAGGAGGTTATGTTTATCTCGTAGGTACACATTTGGTGTTATGGTTGCCCAAGAACAGCCCATTTTCTCCAAATGTCAATGCTTGGCAGCCTTTGGGGGGTTAACAAATGGTTACCGGAACATTTTGTTCATGCAACTTGTAATGTCACTCGAAGACCTGCGAATGGTTAATTGCTCTTGAATTTTTTTTTTGAGAAATCCACAGAAAACTGGAATTTTAAGCTTTTAAGGGGTATATCTCCTTAACCAGTTAAAAATGGGTTAAGACCTCGATTTTTGAATACATTTACTACTTACAAAAATGTTTCACTGTCAGTTTTGCGCCCGGTAAAAGAAGTTACGTTTCTCTGTTGTATTCCCATTTGATGTTGTTGTTGTTCAAAAACAGACTATTTTTTCAAAATTTTGACATTTAGCAGCCCATGGAGGGTTAACAAATGCTTACCGGAATAATTTATCCAATCAATTGGTAATGTGACACCATGACCTATCAATGGCCATTTTCTCTTGAAAACCCTACCAGATGTTTGTAAAGAAATCCAGGGAAAACATAAATTTTTAAGCCTTTGATGGATATCACTATTAACAACCACAAAATGGGTTAACGATTGATTTTTTGAATACCCTTATTACTTACAAAAATGGTCTTTGGTGAATTCCACTTCCAACAAAGGAGATTATGTTTATTTCTCAGGTACACGTTGGGTGATGTGCGTGCCTGAAAACATCCCATTTCAACAAAATTACGATGCTTGGCAGCCTCTAGAGGGTTAATAAACGCTCACCGGAATATTTTGTCCATGCAACTTGAAATATCACACAAAGACCTGCGAGTAGTCAATTTTTCTTGAAAACTTACAGGATGTTTTTAGAGAAATCCACAGAAAATGGGAATTTTAAGATTTTAAGGGGTCTCTCTCTTTAGCCTGTCCAAAATGGGTTAAGACTTCGACTTTTGAATACCCTTACTACTTACAAAAATGTTTGCGTATAGATTGTGCGCTCGATAAAAGAAAGCACGTTTCTTTGAGGCGTACCCATTGGGTGCTGTTGGCGTCCAAAAACAGCCCATTTTATCACAATTTTGACTTTTAGCAGCCCGTGGAGGGTTAACAAATGCTCACCGCAGTATTTTGTCCATGCAGCTTCTATTGTCACACCAAGGCCTGGGAGTGACAGATTTTTCTTGAAAATCTACAAGACTCGTTTAGAGAAATCCATGGAAAATACAAATTTTTGAGCTTTATGGGGGTATTGCTGTTTAACCAGCCCAAAACGGGTTAACGCTTGGTTTTTTGAACACCCTTATTACTGACAAAAATGATCCTCGGTGAATTCCACTCCCAGCAAAGAAAGTTATATTTATCTCTCGTGTATTGTTTGGGTGCGGTGGGGGCCTGAAACTGGCCTATTTCATCAAAATTTCGATGTTTGGCAGCCTGTGGAGGGTTACCATATGCATCGCCTGATATGTCGTGTGTATCAAAGGGCGTGTCACAGACAGGTCTAGCAATGACGAATGTATAAAAAAAATCTACAAGACGTGTTTCGAGAAAGTGCCGATAAACCCCAATTTTGGCAGTTTTTTGCCAATTCTGAGAAAATAAGGGTTAAATCGAAAATTCCGCTTGGGTACATTTTTAGATTTTGTGCCCCTCTATGCGTGTGCAAAATTTTGTGAAGATCGGTTCGAAAATGGCTTCTGAATCGTACGGACAAAATGTGTGGAAAAAAAAAAAATAATAATCCGTAGAAAAACAATAGTCTTTTCCAGAGGGAAAAGCCTAAAAAAATCCCTGTCAGTTTGATCACAAGGTACTTTTTTCAGGACTTTGAAAAAGTGCTGAGTCAGCACTTTTTAACATTGTAGGCAATGGGAAAAACATTAAAAAATCTAGAAAAAATCTGCGGCTAGAGGCCATATTTATGAACCGATCTTTACGAAACTTCTTGGGTACCTTTGTTATCACTGTGGGATGAGAACGTGTGTTTTTGGGTGCAGTCCAAAGTTCAAGATGGCCACCAGCAGCCTTTTTGTACCAAAATTAGTGCGATCAGTTTTTTGTACAGAACTTCTGTATGAAAGTTTTGATTTGAATAAATCTTTGTAGGAATGTTTAGTAACATGGAATAGATCACATATAATACAGGTTTTTATCTCGTGCAGAAATTATGCAAATTAGATGAACTTTGATTTGTTCAGTGCTACTTCTACACAGTAAGTGCACATGTCAATACAGCTCGGGGTAGAGTCTGTATTTATGAACTGATCTTCACGAAACTTCTTGGGATACCTTTGTTATCACCTTGTGACAGGAACAAGTGTTTTTGAGTGCCTTTGTTATCACTGTGCTATAAGAACAAACATTTTTTGGTTCAGTCAGACCCACTCTGGGACTCGAAAGATTTCTTTTCTAGTTTAGCATCTAACTGTCACCTCACTTTTACAAAACTTTACCTATATATTTGTTACAGGCTACGGTCAGCATTTATGTACAGACCGTTACAATACTTTACATGTACCTTTGTTATCAGGTCATTACCTAGATGTTTGTCATTGCTGTGTCGCATACTATACATGTATATGTCTAAAACAAGTTGAGCTCCAGTGTCATTGACACTTTCATTTATTTACACAATGTGAGCATATGCATTTTGAAAATGGAAAATATTGAATAATGGAATTCTCTTCAAAATGATTATTAGAACCCTAAAAGCAGACCTGGCATTCTTTAGGAGTGCAGGAGTGGTGCACGCCTACTGCAAGACTAGAAAAAATTGGGGAGGGCAATTTTTTGCACCCCTTGATTTTCTAGAATGCCAGACTGTTTGGGACTGCCTATAAAATCTATTATCATTTCGTTCCCTGAGGTCCAATGTGTTCTCTGTGCCAGTAGGCACTCAGGGGACGATTTGTCAATGTTGCATTGATTCGCAATAATTCATGACCCATTCTGTATAGCATTTCCATACATTTTGAGTGTAGAAGACAGTCACATGAGACTTGAATGCAACATTTTGAATAATGAGAAGATGTGTGTGCCAATTGTCCCACTATGTAGCTGAATGTAGTACAATTTTTCAGTCACAATATTAATACCTTGAAGTGGATATAACCAAAATAGCATACAAGTTTTTGCATTGAAAATGTCAGGTGAAATTGCACTCCCAAGCAATCTGAGGAAGGCAACTGTTTTGCACTCCTTGATTTTCTGGATTGCCAGGCCTGTAAAAGAGTTTATGCCCTGAAATATTTCTCTCTTTTCAACTGATGTAAATGAGTCCTGAAAATGTAAAGTATGGTGGTCATTTCAGCAAGAAGACAAGTTTTTCAAAAATTATTTTCTCTGTTAACCCTTAACACAACACACATAGAATCAAAATTTATTATTTAAATTATTCTTTTTTAAAAATTATCAAAAGATTTGAAAAAAATCATATCATATGTTACCACTCATTGGAATGAGCTTGACAAGCTTGTTCCATTGAGGGGTCATATTATATGGTTTTGTTGAAATTTTTTGAAAAATATTGCTTTTTTCAACTGGACACTGGTTGAGTGCCAGAAGTCACTACCGTAGAACCTGTCTTGGGAGGCCACCCTTTTTGCCGTAGAAAAGTGGTCTCTCAAAATAGGTGGTCTCTCATGACAGGTCCATTATAGAGTAAAACAACCCAATGGTACAAGGTCACATTGGTCTCTCAAGACAGGTCGTCTCTCACGACAATGGTCTCTCAAGACAGGTTTTACCGTATCATGCTTCTATTGAAAAGTGCTGAAAGCCACTTAGTGGCTTTACACTTTATGCATAAGCTTGCAGTTTGCTCAACAGTAGGAACAAATATTTATATAAAATAGATTTATTACAATTTATTGGAGAGTGCCAATAGGCACTCTCCAATAAATTGTAACAAAACAATTGTTTGTGAACCAAATCTCTTTAAACTAAGGTCCCCCTTGGTGGAAGTATGGTATCTTTGAAAAAAATACTTGCGTTTCAAATCACCTTTGAAAAATAATTTAGCTCTCTACCAGTTAAGGATGTGGGCAATTCATTAGGTAAAGGGTTAACAGTTTATGCAGATGAGTCTTGAAAAGTGGAAAGTGTGAATGAAAGTCTTCTCACAGTGGTAATTTGAGTAAAAATGAAACAAAAAATCTTTTGGATATCTAGCAGGGTTCCCACAGGGCCTGGGATTCAAGGAATGACACTGAATTTGACTGGGGGCCATCCAGGCCTTGATATCCTGGAAAATGGGTCCAGAGGCCTTGAAGAGCCTTGAATATTCACGAAATAAAATACTGTCAAAGGCGTTATTATTATAACTATAAAGTTTTATATGCCAAAGTTCCTGAGATAATGTCCTCACTAGGACCCTCCGGTTATTACCCCCTGCCTCCACCCCCCCTCCCACACCCATTTAGCTATATCCTTCACTGCACATTTTTTTTTGTTTTTTAACTTCATGTATGTTGCAGAGAAACCTGTTTACTTAAAAAAAAAATGTTGTAATCCATATTGAAGAATTTCTGTGACAACCACTAAATTCCCTATATTTATAGATCTGTGTGACCTCAGTACATCCAATATGGACATTTTATCTATTTTATCCTGAGCTCTGTCAAACAGGATATAATGAAATAAATGCTCAGTTTATCTCTAGAATACGGGGAGCGCTGTGGCTCAGTAGGTAGAGGTGCAGGCTGCAAGCTGAGAGGTCCTCAGTTTGAATCCCACCTACGGCAACTGTGTTGTGTCCTTGGGCGAGACACTTCATCTCCATTGCCTTCGTGGGGACACGGTGGCGATGTGTACTAAGGCGTACTTCACGTCGATGGTGAACTTGTCTTCAACCAATGCTAACCCTGCTTGTGTGGAGTTGGTATGTTGGGGAGCTGACAGTTGCTCGCCGTTGCTTGGTGGTTCTCTCCGGGTACTCCGGCTTCCTCCACCCGTAAAACTGTCGCGGTCATGATTAGCCATTGTGCATAAATATGTGACCTTAAACATCAATAAATAAATAAATATATCTCTAGAATACAGGAAAACGATGAAATTCTTGATAACTGAATACCCCTGTTAACTGAAACTTTCCACTGGCAAACTTGCTATTCAGTTAATGGGGTTGCAAGGTACTACATCATGTGCACAGCCAGGGGATGTGTGATGGGTGTGAACACACCTCCCCACAAAATTGGACTTCTGCTTGATGGGCTATCTCCCATTCCCATTTGTGATTTGAAAATTTTGATAAACTGGGACACCTCACTTACCCTGACACATCATACTCTCTGTGGCTTAGCCATAGAGAGTACGATGTATCTGGGTAAGTTGTTTTAAAACATAAATGTTCTCATTTGATGTAGTTTCTATGAAATGCCTAGGCCTCGACTATAGAAATGATTCAGAGTGCCTGGGCATTTCACATAAACTAGTTGCATGGTCCTGGTGTTCAGGCCCTATATGTTCCAATGAGCTTATTGCTGTTAAATGTCTTGTCAGAATTACATATAATGTATATGTGTAAAATAAAATATGCCTATAGACATTATCAATCTTTTTTGTATGTAATTTTCACAAACTTCAGTGCAAAAGTGCTTTTTTATATTTTAGAGTTCACGTCAGACCACCAAAGTTAAGCAACAATGGGGGCGGTTAGTAGTTGGATAGGTGACCATTTCACTGACCAATTTGCCCTCCCGCGTTGTGTCCGAGGCAAAGCACTTTTAAAACCCCGATTGCCTACATGGGGGCACGATGACGCTGTGCACTAAGGCGTACTGCATGTCGATGTTGTGCATGTCTCCAACCAATCTAACACTGCCTGTGCCGTTGTGCAGAGTTCAGAGTTATGATGTTGGAGAGCTGTAGCTGCTCGTCGTTGCTCGGTGGTTCTCTCCGGATACTCTGGCTTCCTCCATCCGTAAAACTGTCACCGACATGATATGACCCTGGCTGTTAAAGTGTCGTTAAACCCTAATAAATAAATATTACATTTTAGATCTTAAATCTCACATAATATCTTCTCAGATGCTATCAGAGAGCTCCATTTAATACTCATTTTAAAAATGTTCTCTGTCAGAATGAACCATGGTCGCCCAGAAGAGCCAGTGACCACCATCCATCTTCACATAGTGGACCTCCCCAACAAAATACCTGGCTATGCGCATGCACATGCACTTATTGGGGAGGGGTGGAAGGGGACATGTTTCTAGTTAGCATATGCAAGTGTAGAATCCTTGGCTAGGTTCCCCAAGAAAAAATTTATAAAATTTGAGAAATATTTTTGGATTATTTTTCTATTAAACCAGTATTGGCAAATGAGATAAAGAAAAAGGTTGAACGGAAATTTTCTACATTTTAGACTTATTTTTAGAACAGTGATACGTTTTTTTTTAATATATATTTGTCATTTATTGACTGAAGCTTATTTTTCTCTGAGCCGCTTTCTTACATTGACTTTTTTCACAGAGGTAAGTTTTACCTTTTTGCATGCTGCTGGCAGATATTCCCACCAAGAACTCAATACTCTTGACAACAAGAAGGTAGCAGGTTGGCTTCTGTTCAACTGGATTTCATAAAAACTTCAAGAAAATACTCAGCAGGTTACAGTACAAGTCAAAATAAGTTGTAGCATAACTGCAATAAACTAAGTATACTGCTGATCCTTCACTGATAAGATCAGAATCGGACATCGTCTGGTCTTATCAGTGCAGGAAGACAAAGATAATAGTTTATAGTGGTTATCCTACAACTTATTTTGACCTGTACTGTAAGTGTTAATGAAAGTATCTCATTGCATGAAGAGTCTTATTCAGGGCAACACGAATCATCTCATAAATTAATTTTATGGTCTGATACGCCACCACTGAAATAAGTAGTTGGATAACCACAAGAAAATGTTGATCTCATTCTTCCTGTGTTAATAATTCCAATGCTTGAAACAATTTCTTCACAGAGAGCATCCCAAGAAATGATGTTGATGGCTGAAGTTATCAACAAAGGAGACATGTAAAAGAAATGTTCTTGCTCTTATCCCACAACTGATTTTAGCTGGTACTGTGGAACCCTATTAATTGAATAGCCACTTTGCCAGTGTGAATATTTCAGTTAACATGAATATTCAGTTAGCAGATATCTGGTCACCAAGGCTTCCTGTATTTTAACGATAAACTGAGCATTTATTCGATTATATCTGGTTTGACATTGTGCTCACGGAACTCTGTCAAACAAGATACAGTAGATTAAATGCCTGTATTTGATGTACTGAGGTCAAATAGCTCATTAACAAGGAAAATTTGGTTATTGCCAGGATTATTTCTCGACATCTTACAAGATTTTTCATGCAATTAATTCCTTACCTAACATGAAAAGCAGACGACACTTGCAAACAAAATTCTTGAATAACTAATTTTTGTTCATTTTTTGTCTCAAAAACATAGGTTATGACTCCTCTTTGGAACGATCTCAACGAGCTCGTTCTAAAGAGGGGTCATAACCTATGTTTTTGAGATGAAAAAATAAAGAAAATTAATTGAAAACTATTGTGAATAGCGCTGGCCGGTTTTGGCCGTTATGTTGGGTAAAGGGTTAACAGGAGTTTACTCCATAATCTATATGCAATTAACCCTTTAACAAATACACTGGTTATAAAATTTATTATTTTAATTATTGTTTTTTAAAATTTTTCAGATAATTTCGACAAAGCCTTATTATATGAGCCCTTCATTGGAACAAGCTTGAGATCCATTGAGGGAGCACATGATTTGATTTTGTTAAAATATTTAGAATTTTTTTTTTTTCAACTGCTGAATTTGAAAGTTATGAGGATGGATGCAGCCAATTCATCAGGTAAAAGGTTAACAGGTCAAATTTGTGCAGAAGGCATCGGAAATGGTTTTGTGTTTGGAAGTCATATTCAGTTAATAGTGTTACTCAATTAAGAGATATCCAGTTAAGTGGGCTCTACTGTATTGTATTATCAGTGATAAGAAATATACAGGAGTTGAATTGTGTTTGATGATCTTTGAATTTTAGTGTAAAAATGTCAAGAAAAACTCTAGAATTCTTCCAAGTTCTCTTTTAATCTTCATGGTATCATAAACTCAATGTCTAACAGATTGTATATCCAGAACAGCAATCGCAGAATCGGTCATGTCCTTGGTAACCTAATATTCCAAAATTGCACCTGCAGTTTCCTATTTATGTAACCTGCAGTTTCCTACGTATGATATCTTATCTTGCAGGAGTGTAGTGTGCCTTGCTCCGATCATAACATAATCGATACATTTAACTGCTAGCATGTACGTACTTGTACTTAATGTATCGTTGCAATATTAAGAATTCCCCCACCCCTTCCAGACTTATCACACCCTGAATTACCGTCGTGGCATGTACGTAGTGCTACTTAATATATCGATGCAATACAAAAAATGCCCCCCCCCCCCCAACCACCAACCCCTCACAACTAATGACCATTAATATCCAGAACAGCAATGTAAAAAATGCCCCCCCCCCCCCCCCAACCACCAACCCCTCACAACTAAAAAACATTAATACCCAGAACAACAATCGCTGAATCGGATGGAAAATCTTGATCGGGTCCTGATCATTTCAGCAAGCGGTGGAAATTTTATCTCTGCATTCAACCATGTTGGTCTGTATAGTTCTGTTTACTGGAAAATGACAGACGCTACTTTCCCGAGCAAACAATGGTATTCTGCTTCTGGGTTGCAAAATAACAAGATCCGAATCATTGGCCACCACCCAAAATACGCCTTGTCATAGTTTGTGACCCCTTGCTGTAGCGCATCCAGTGAACTCGTTACACCGAGGGGTCAGAAGCTGTGCTCTGGGGGCACGGAGGGAAAGCACTCACTGTGTTGTTATAATGAATATCTACTGCCAACTTTTAATTTAGATCATATATAAAAAAAACAAAAAACAAAAAAACATAGAGAATCATGAAGAGAATCGAAATCAATGCTGCATCCAGTTTAGCTCCGGATTTATCCTTTAACGTGGGACGCCCTTGAATCCTTCTTGCAAAGGCCTTTGTTTCTGGTGTGTTTGGGCGACATCGTTTCAGCATTCTAGTTGCAAGATGGGGGTTTATCAGGGGTGGATCCCCCGCCCTTGTGCCATTGTATTCGAACCACAACAACATTCCCTTCTTTCCAACTTTCGACACTTTCGTGGCAAGAAGGTTTTGTTTAGCGTTTCTAAATGTGATAGCCTTGTGGCAATGGTACCAAATACTCGACGAATCCCGCGCAACACCAAATAGCCGTTTCATCTGCACCTTCCGGCGACATACCCGACCTGTTCTCCATGGGAACCGCGAGGCCCGAAGCATTGTCTGTTTACTGTTTAAACAAGTTCTGCCTTGTTGGTTAATTAGGACCTACCAACAGTTGAATGCTTGGGGTGGACGACCTCTAAAATGGGCGGCAGGATGTGTAAGATTGGCTAACCTTGAGTTCACACCATTGTTCCGGTCACATCTAGTCATAACGGCAGAATAGTGACGTTTAAGACCAATAAATAAATAGATAATCTGACTTGTTAAGGTTGGCTACTTCAAACTGCTACATGATTTTTTTTTTTTTTTATATTTCCGCCAGCCTGTGTGAATAATATGACAAAAACCTGAAAGTTGTCAACTTTAGGCTATGAAAATCACCAATGCACCAACTTGTCCCCAGCAACAATCTAGCCTCACCATCCATCCACCCCCTTCCCAACACTGATATACTCAGTTTAACGACCACACACATTGGTTTTTTCCCTACTTAACTCACTGAATTCTCTTGGTTTCACCGATCTGAGAAATGATATATTAATTTACTGAAAATCCACATCGTTTAAGCACAGCAACTACTGAGCCCGTCAAAGCAGATCTCAACCTATATTTTTTATAATCACATCTCAATCAACTTGTATGTACTAAGTTATACCTCTTCTTTGTGTCTTATGTATATGTATCTTTACACTCCAATCTATGTATCTCTTACTCTCTATTCTAAACCACAACCTTTCTTCCCAAGCCAGTCTGAATACATTTTTGCACCCAAAGACAACTTTCTTTACATCAACAGGCAGCACAATAGTTAATAATGTGCTCTCTTGAATCATATCGTGCTCGGATAGGCACTTTTAACATCAAAGTATATTGTAGTAGCTTGAAGTATTGTTTGTCTAAAGAGAGATCCACTTGTGTTCTAACTTACATGCTCCTTCGACTCAGTGGAGTTGGGCTGCATAAAAGCTTCACTGTTATGTTTGCTTTATTTATTGACCACTTCAGTGTTTCCGGTACCCATCATTTAGTAAATCCATCTGGTGAAACTTCATTTCCTTGCAGTGCGAGGGACATCTGTGAAATTTCATTTCCTTGCATTGCGATGAACGTCTGTAAGGCTACGCTTACATTGAAAGTGTTAATCGCTGCGTTCCTTGTCACTTCGTTGTTCTACTCGGCCGTACATTTATTATTGTCCGGTGACATCGAAACTAATCCTGGCCCAAATTCTCTAAATTTGAATCACAGCGAGAACATTTTAAAAATTGTTCATCTTAACATCCAGAGTCTAAAACCCGAAATAGATATAGTTCAATGTGAATTCGCATCTTTTGATATTGTGACTTTGACTGAGACCTGGCTGCAAAGCTCCGATCCCACATCCGATGTCTTTCTCCAAGGGTTTCACGAACCATTGAGATTCAATCGTTCGACAAGGGGAGGTGGGGTTGCCATTTACGTCAAAGACGGTATCTCATATCGACCAAGACCGGATCTCCACATATTGAACACAGAGTGCCTGTGGGTTGAAATATTCACAAAACGATCTAAGTCGTTATTATTAGGGGTTTTCTATCGGCCACCCAATAGTCCCCCAGATATGTGGGAAGCTATATCGGCATCCATCGAAAAGGCCAGAGACACGTCTATCGTCGACCTAATTATCACAGGGGATTTCAATGACAACCAAATGGTTTCGTCTCGAAGCGGTTTTTCTGAACTTCAGCATTATTTTAATTTAAGACAGGTAGTGAGCGAGCCAACTTGTTTCACTGAATCATCGGCTTCCTTATTAGATCTCTTCGCTCTCAGTGACACAATTAACATTAAAAATTGTGAGGTCCTTGAACCGATTATTCCGGACATGATTCGTTACCACTGCCCCATTTCAATTGAAGTTGAATTCTCTAAACCACCACCTCTCTCCTTTAAGAGGAGGATATGGCTTTATTCCCAGGGTAACTACGAAGCACTAAATGAAGCTTTCTCTAGCGTCGACTGGGACGCTCTCTTCGATAATCATTGTCTTGATACTATAGTTTCCAACTTTACCAACAAAATACTCGATGTTGCCTCAATCCACATACCCAATAAATTCATTACTACGAGAATAGACCAACCAAAATGGATGCACAACGAAATAAGATTACTGATCAGGCAGAGGAAACGTTTGTATCGCATTGCTAAGCGCATTGATCTTCCACGTGCCTGGGCTAAATATAAACTGAAACGAAATGAAGTTGTGCCGGCTGTTAGGAAGGCCAAAGCGTTATACTTGTCAAAAATCCAGTCCACTCTAAGGAGTAAAGAAACACCACCATCACAGTGGTGGAAGACTTTAAAAACATTTATCGGCAGCAGTAACGCAGTAGGAATTCCCACTCTCATCCACTCAAATAAGCTATACTCATCAAATGCTGAGAAAGCGGAAGTGTTCAACGAATACTTCAGTTCTATCCCAACAGTTGATGATTCGAATGCGTCCCTGCCAGACCCACCATCCCGTGCTTCCCAAAGTATTGATAGCATCACCCTACATTGTAGCGAAGTAGAAAGTGTAATGAAGTCGATAAAAGTGTCCAAGGCTTCTGGTCCTGATCTCATAAGCCCACGTCTATTAAAAGAATGTCATTCCTCCTTATGCGAACCACTTTCGATCTTATTTAACATACTGATGAACAGCTCGTTCTTCCCATCGTTGTGGAAAAAAGCAAATGTCTCTCCAGTCCTGAAAAAGCAACCGTCCAATTCTGTTGTTAATTATCGCCCAATATCATTGATCAGCTGTGTTGGTAAAATACTCGAAAGATGTGTATTTAAGCGCTTGTGGGCGTTTCTGATTGAAAATAATGTTCTCAGTCAATTTCAGTCAGGGTTTCGACCTGGCGACTCAACTGTCCTCCAACTAACTGATATTTATGATGAATTCTGTCGCGCACTTGATGAAGGCAAAGAAGTTAGGGTGGTGTTCTGTGATGTCAGTAAGGCCTTTGACAAAGTATGGCACGCTGGTCTTATCTACAAGCTGGAGAGTATTGGCGTCTCGGGCGAACTATTGTTGTTCTTGAAATCGTACCTTGCAGATAGGTTACAACGAGTTGTGATAGCGTCGGAGACGTCTTCATGGAGGCCCGTCACCGCTGGTGTCCCTCAAGGGTCCATTCTCGGTCCCTTACTGTTCCTTATATACATCAACGACATAACGGATAACCTGCTTAGCAGTATTCGTCTCTTTGCAGATGATACGTCTTTGTATCTAATTATAGAGAACCCTGAACAAGCGTCAGTCTTAATAAATCATGATTTGGCCACAACTGAACATTGGGCTAAAACATGGTTGGTTGAGTTCAATCCCAACAAAACAGAAAGCATGTTAATTTCGCGTAAAAACAACCCCACCTCCCATCCACCTTTATTCTTAGGCGATTCTCAGATATCCGAAGTTTCCAACCATAAACATTTAGGAGTCATACTGAATAGCACGTGTACATGGAACGATCACATCGAACATATTTGCTCTAAAGCCTGGTCCCGTTTAGACTTGCTGAGGAGGCACAAGTTTACTCTGGATCGTAGTATTTTGGAAAAAATATACTTTGCTTTCATTAGACCTCTTCTTGAATATGCTGACACCGTTTGGGATAACTGTCCTGTAAGCAAAGTGGACGAACTGGAAAAAATACTCGGACTC
The DNA here is from genome assembly GCA_031216915.1 of Pictodentalium vernedei. Taxonomy (NCBI): domain Eukaryota; kingdom Metazoa; phylum Mollusca; class Scaphopoda; order Dentaliida; family Dentaliidae; genus Pictodentalium; species Pictodentalium vernedei. The sequence goes on along the minus strand of CM062297.1, from coordinate 730,540,525 downwards.
AGTTGTACAAGTCTTCTTTCATCCCGAGTGTTACGGACGAATGGAATAATCTACCGCTCCCTGTTCGCGAGAACTCGTCTCTTATCAACTTTAAGACCTTCCTATACAAGGGAATACAACGACCTCCAAGGTTCTACAGCAACGCGAAATCTCGCACAGCTCAAATATATCATTGCAGGCTACGTCTACAGTGTAGTAACCTCAACTCCCACCTCTACGATAATCATTTATCACCAAATCCTTTGTGTCAGTGTGGCGAGCAAGAGACTCCTGATCATTTTTTCTTCCATTGTCCAATCTTCTCAGACGCACGTAATTGCACGATTAACCTTCTTCCTTTTGGAACTGACACATCCACACTTCTTTTTGGTTCAGAATTCCTGAGAAACGAAGACAATCGTGTCATCGTTGAAGTGGTACATGACTTTATCTTATCAAGTAAGCGATTCCAATAATTGATTCGCATGACTTGTTACATAATATTGGGCCACCCAATAATTCAATATTACTGACTAATAATATTAGTATCAAACTAGCATAGCATCACGTATATTCCCCTCCACACCTATCAAACTTCATTTCAGCATACCTTCAGATGGACTGTCTTCGTAGTTTGGATTCATATATACATCTCCTTACCAAAAGAACTGATGAAATAAGATACTGCCTTACGAATTTCTCGAGTGCACCTAATGCATTACGCATTCAGACTGGCCGTCATTTACATTTTTTCCTCTTTTTTTTTTCTTTTCTTGTTCGATGTTTTCTTCTTTTTCTCGTTTGCTTCTTTCTTTTCTAATTTTTCTAAAAATATTCCTGTTGTAGTTGATGCATTCCTGCACATCTTTACCCGGGGGTCTGCCGTCTCCCACTCTTGCCTCGCGCATTCGGTCTGGGTCTGGAGACCTGACTCGCGACCCCAATTGGTAGCTGTGTCTTGAAAACAGAAAATGCCTAAATGGCATCAGTAAGGTGTTTTTTTTTTTCGAGTCGACCGTGGGGTGGGCTGGGCCCTCGGGTATTGATGTGTACGTGTAACTACTGACTGACACCACCTGTCGAGTGAACTGATAAACGAAAGAGGGAGACGACTTACATAAGCTGTTAGCTTTCCGTCGAATCCCCCTCATATACAGCGATCTATCTTTGTTTACCTTTGTTATTTTGTGTACTGTTGTACATTGTGTTGCTTGTTCTTCTTTGTACCTGTTGCGTACTGTATACAAATAACATAATTTCAAATAAATATTGTTTAAACTAACAGATTGTAAATATAGCTGACAATTACACAAAATTGCAATATTTCCTGTAGGTTGTGCAATATTTACAATGAAGATATTTTTATAGGAGAATTGCTGCATGTTGTGCAATAGTGTGTCATAATCATGTGATCTTTATTTATTTATTGGTCTTTAAGGTTCCATATTTCTGCACAATAGCTAACTGTGACCACCATGTGATCTTTATAAACGAACCTCTCTGAACTGTGCCTAAAAAACTCATTGTTCAAATCTCAGCTTTTCATTAGCTTAACTTGACAAAGTCAAGATAAGCTATTGCCATCAAACATGTGGAAGTCTGCAAGTCTGTGAGTCTGTTCACATTTTCTTTAGCACACGCTACACCCTGTAGTTCTTGTCCGGTCATCATAAAATTTCACATGCAGGTTCGAGGTCATGTCTAGATGAGAACGTCCCCTTTTGGTTGTGATCGGTCAACCATGATGGCTATGTGAGTCTGAAGCCCAAAAACCTTTAGCTCAGTCTATAGGTAATATTTTTTAAGGAATTTCATTGTAACTTGGTAGGATGACTCTGTATAATGTCTATAAGAGAATGTAACCTAGATTCCTTTAGTACAGTCTACAGCCTGCATTTACAAAGGGATTTCATTGCAAATCTGTAGGATGACTCAGTATAATGTCTAGATGAGAATGTCCTATTTTGGCGCTGATGGGGCAACCGTGATAGCTGCACAGGCACGTGACCTACATTTGTTTATCACAGTCCACAGTTCATATTTATGAAGCGATTTCATTGTATCTTGGGTGGATGTCTCTGTATGATATCTAGATGAGACTGCCCTATTTTGGTCTCGATCGGTCAGCCGTTACCACCACCTGGTCATGTGACCTAGATTCCTTTAGCACTGTCTACAGGTTGTTTTTATGAAGGGATTTCATTGTAACTTGGTAGAATAACTTGGTATGATATCTAAATGAGACTCTCCCATTTTGGTAATGATTGGTCAACCGTGACTGCCAAACCGTCACGTGACCTAGATTCCTTTAGCAAAGTCTATGAGTTATATTTATGAAGGGATTTCATTGTAACTTGGTAGGATGACTCGTTGTGGAACTATTTTATTGCAACTTGTTAACTTTGGTTGACATACATTAACGGTGAGGGCCACATTAACCCATCTTTAGTACAGTCTACACCTCAAATGTTTCTTATTGAAAACATAGCATATAGGGAACAAAAATTAACATATTCTCAATGATCACAATTCTTGTCTTATTTCATAATCCTTTCATAAACATTGAACATTATCCAAACACTACACACAGTCAAGTTAAGCTACACTGTCATTGACACTTTCATTTGTTTTAATCCTTACCTAAAACAATGTGTCAGATGACATTTCACCAAACATTTCTTGAAAAACAAGAAAAATATTCATTCTTTCCTAGAAAAACAACAACAAAAGCATAGGTTCATATCTAATAACACCACATTGTTACAAAGCTAGGTTTTGGAGGCAAAAAAAAAAATACTGAGCAAAATAATGTGCCTCACTCAGCAGTGGTGTATAGTGAAGTCTTGCCTGCCTGTAAAGGCAGCCAGGACTTCACTAGAAACTACTGTTAAGGTAGTGTGACTACCAACAGCAAGACCATGAAAATTCTACATCGATATATTATACATGTATTAGAAAAGAAACTCACCCAAAAGTGGGACTAGGCCCTTAAAGGTTTAAGCTCTGGAAAATATATAAACATGAGGTTTGATTTTAACTATTGAGAATGTATTGGTTACACTCACATGGGTATATTTATTTATTGGTGTTTAAGGTCACATATTTATGCACAATAGCTAATCGTGACTGTGACAGTTTTACGGGTGGAGGAAGCTGGAGTATCCAGAGAGAACCACACCCGCTTAATTTACAAAATGAGCCATTCCAAAACAATTATTTAAAAAATAATTCCCCAAAACCACATCATGTGACCCCTCATTGGAATGACCTCATTGAGCTCATTCCAATGAGAGGGTCACATGATGGGGTTTTGTTGAAATTTTTATCAAAAAATTGAAAAAAGTAATTTTTTAAAATTGATAAATTTTGATATCGTGTGTTTTGGGTAAAGAGCTAAAAATGAGAAACTGATTCTTGCGGAAGGAGTTCACAAATGAGGACAGACTTAAGTCCTGTTGTAACATGGGCACTCTTCAATAAACTGGGACAAGACAAATACATAGGAACAAATCAATTTTATAAATAAATTTTATTTTCAAGAAAATATGGGGTACCACCATGAAAATTTGAAGCCTTCTGATCGAGACACCAGTATTTCAATGGGGCCCAAATCTAGGTTTCTTGCTCTCAACCAGTTAATGACAATTTTTGTGCCGTATGTAGCTGTTATGTCGAGTAATGGAGTAAACATAATTCATGAACCCTCACTATAATGAATCCTGAGAATCCTTCCATCGCAGCTGAGCACTTCACCCTTCCACCTGGACTCCATAAGCTGTGAGGACAATGGAAATAAAATCTAACTTTCCAGGAAGCTGAATCAAGGCAGGCGGGTTGAAATTTATATTTGTCCTTGTATAAAAAGGGAAGGAAGTTAATTAGAATGGCGTAGTCAATTTCTGAAAGAATGAAAAAGTAAATAATGCTGGTATGAAGAACAGAATATTCAGTTAAAAGTAGTTTTCATTTAAAATGAATTTGGACACTTTCCAATATTCTAAAGATAAACTGTGCATTTAGTCTATTATTAGCATTTATATAGGGGGGGGGGGGGGTGGTGACTCAATTGGTAGAGGTGCAGGCTACAAGCCGAGAGGTTCTTGGTTCGAATCCCACCTGCGGCAACCGTGTTGTGTCCTTGGGCAAGACACTTCACCCCCATTGCCCAGGTGGGGGCACAGTGATGTTGTGTACTAAGGCGTACTGCACGCCGATGGTGCACCTGTCTTCAACCAATGCTGACCCTGCTTGTGTGGAATTAGTATGTTGGGGAGCTGACAGTTGCTCGCTGTTGCTCAGTGGTTCTCACCGGGTACTCCGTCTTCCTCCACCCGTAAAACTATCATTGTCATGATTAGCCATTGTGCAGAAATATGTGACCTTAAACACCAGTAAATAAATAAATAAGCATTCATAACAGAATTACACCATATTATGCAAAAACATTTGATGCTCTCCTAACAAACCACATGAACTTAATGCTCAAAATCATCATCATTCAAATTAACCTTTTCCACACTGATGTCAAAACCCTAAAATTTCAAGCTGCAGTTTTTAGCTCATCTTGACAAAGTCAAGCTGAGCTAATCTCATCGCTCCCCGTCCGTCGTCCGTCGTCTGTCGTCCGTTGTCCGTCAACACCATGTTTTGGTCTTCTCCTCCAAAGCCACTGGCCAATTCAAGTGAAAGTTTGTGTGAGTGATGGTCCCAAAGGGGCATTTCATTTTTGTTCAACTCAACATGCCCAGCCCCATAGGGAGGGAGTGGGGGAAAATGCTCCAAAATATTTTAAAAATCTTCTTCTCAAGAACCAGTGTGTACAATGACTTGATATTTGCTATGGAACTTCCATATGAGGTGTAGAATCAAGTTTTTTGTTCAAACGAAGTTCATGAAGTAATATTTGGTTTTGTAATAGGAGGGGTAAGATTTTTGGCCCCGCCCAAAATTTCTATTTTCTGAACCGATGGTCTGGTATGAACCAAATTTGGTTTGTGGTAGTATTGGGTCATAAGTACTTGACCCATGCAAAAAAAATATTCCTGCATCCCCATGGGAACCCTGGGAGCTAAAAATAGAAATATTTTCAAACGCCCATATTTCCCAAACCCCACGGAACAGAGAGCTGTTATTTGGTATGAAGTATCCTTAGGACCAGTAGAACTGAATGGTAAAAAAAAATTGCCATCGGTTATGTTAGGATGTTCTGTAATGGGCATCGAAAAAATGCTGAGTCAGCATATTTGCAAAAATTTAAAAAAATCTTTTCTCCAGAACCAATCATCAGAATCTTTTGATATTTGGTATACAGCATTCATAGGGGGGGGGGGGGGGGGGGGGGGGGGGGGCAGATAAAAATTTGTTGAAATAAAGCTCAATGGTTCATATTTGGGCTCTCTACAGGAGCCAGAAGTTTTAACATAGGGTAATATGGGGAATATTCTTTAAAAATCTTCTTCTTCAGAACAACCAGTCAGAATCTTTTAATGTTTGGTATACATCATTGTTATTAGGGTCAGATTCTAGATTGTTCAAACCAAGTCCCTAGGTTTATATTTGGGCTTCCTGCGGAAGCCCAAATTTTATCTTTGTTCAATATGGAGGGTAATTTAAAAAAATCTTCTTCTTCAGATCCACCAGTCAGAATGCTTTGATATTTGGTATGCAACATCTCTATGGGGGTCAGATTCAAGTTTGTTCAAATCAGATCCCTAGGTATATATTTGGGCTCACTATGGTAGCCCAAATTTTTCTTAGTGCAATATGAGGAAATTTCTTTAAAAATCTTCTTTAGATCCACCAGTCGGAATGCTTTTATATTTGGTATACAACATCTCTAGGGGGGGGGGGGGGGGGGGGGGGGAGGGGTCAGATTCCAGGTTGTTCAATTTGCATGTCTAGGTTAATATTTGGGCTCCATATGGGAACATGAAATTTAACTTAGTACAATATGAGGGAATTTCTTCAAAAATCTTTTTCTTCAGATTCACTTGTCAGAATGCTTTCACATTTGGTATACAACATCTCTAGGGGGGTCAGATTCAAGTTTGTTCAAATCGGATCCATAGGTTAATATTTGGACTCGCTATGGTAGCCCAAATTTGAACTTAGAGAAATTCGAAGAAATTTCTTTACAATTTCTCTTCTTCAAATCCAACAGTCAGAATGCTTTCATATTTGGTACACAACATCTCTAGGGAAGTCAGATTTAACTGTGTTCAAATCAAGAGCCTGGGGTTTTTATTTGGGCTCTCTATGGGAGCTGGAATTGGCCATTTTGCTGAAGAATTGAAAATTTTGTATTCAGTACCCTCTAGAAGTACTAAGATTAATCCACATAGGTTGTATCAAGGGGCTTCATAGGGGAGCTCTACATTTTACTTTACGATCAACTAAAGAAAAGGCATGATGCCCAGATTATTTTTGTCACTCCTGAGGGACTCAAGGATTGACAGTGTAGCCTATGGAGATGGCTTGCTTAATGTAGACTCATTCTTGGACTCTGTTTAAATTGTGTTCTGTTCAAGATGAGCGCTTCAGGCCCCGTGGGGCCTCTTGTTTTCCCATAATGCAACTACATGTAGTAATGTAACTGATTCAATTTTGTTTGTCCAAGCTCATTAAGCTCTGTCAAACAAGATTGAATTGGTTATATTCCTAGTTGCATTATGGGAAAAATTTGCAGCTTGAAGTTCTAATATTTTTACATCAGTGTGCAGAGGGTTACAGCTTTTCATTTTTGTTTTTAAATAATGCTTATGAACCCACCCTGTAATAAATCTTGAGCCCCCTCCACTTTCTTCGCAATGAGGCTCTTAACCCTCCACCTGAGATTCCAAAAGTCGTAGGGACAAGTGGTTCTTTCCTGTGGGAATGTGGACGAAACCCATCCCCTGCTATTGTCTGAGTGGGGCAATTTCAAGAACTGGAATGTTTGCTCTTCACGAATATCTATTGCTTGGTGCACTTAACGCATGTTAGCGGTTAGTCATGTGCAGCTGCCCTCAGACAACAATCCCCCACTTCTTTGAAGAGCTTTGGGTACTAAATTTCAAAATTTTTCCTGGAGGTGGACCCCCTCTCACTAGGCTCCCAGTCTCTCTGCCAATGATGTGTCCACATCTGACATTGTTCTGCATTGAGCCTAATTCAACATGCAGCTGTGGCCAACATTTGCCACAGGCCATTCCCCCAGTCCTCAATTTCTGAAAGCATCACTGAGACAAAGCAAATAATTTGTATGTTTTAACTTGATTGCGGACATTCGATTTGGACTCCCGCGTTGTTGTGTCCTTGGGCAAGGCACTTAACCCCGATTGTCCACATGGGAGCATGATGATGCCGTGTACTAAGGCGTACTACACATCGATCGTGCACGTGTCTTCAACCAATCTAACCCTGCCTGTGCTGCAGTGTGGAGTTACGATTTTGGGGAGCTGGTAGCTGCTCGTCGTTGCTCGGTGGTTCTCTCCGGGTACTCTGGATTCCTCTACCCATAAAACTGTCACGGTCATGATTAGCCATTGTGAATAACCTTGTGCATGACCTTAAAACACCAATAAATAAATAATTAGATTGGGGACATTCAGTTTTGAGGTTTTTGGAACCATTATATGAAAAGAAAGTTGATTAATAGTGAGTCCTTTTTGAAATTCTCGATCAGAAGAAGGGGATAAGAACAGTGGCATTGTAAATGTAGACCCATCTGGCCCCAGTATATCCAATATATCCAATACAGACATTTAATCTAGTATATCTTGTTTGACAGAGCTCTATGAGCTCTGTCAAAGAAGATTTAATAGAATAAATGCTCAGTTTATCTGAATTGAACACTCCTGTTAATTGAATAATTTTCACTGGCCCAGTGTCTATTCAATCAACAGGGATCCACTGTGTAGTGTTGCAAAATGCTCTCAGGCCTGATTCAACTGAGAAGTGAAATAAATGACCTGTCACTTTATGAGAGTGTGAATATGGGATGAGATGTGTGTGTTAACCCTTTACCTAAAATGAATAGACAAAAACTTGCAAAAAAAATTTTGAATGGAAATAGTAACTATAAAATAAAATAATAGGTTATCGTAAATTCAAATACTTTTGTGTAGCTAGAACACAGGAGTTACCTGGCCAACTAATTTTGAAAGGAAACACAGGGAGTGCAGTGGCTCAGTGTTTAGAGCATTGGACTTCAAATGATCCATGGCCATGATGCCAGGAGTAACTGCATTGTGTCCTTCATCCCAATTGCCCATGTGGGGCACAGTGATGCTGTGTACTATGGTGTGCTGCTCATTGATGGTGCACTTGTCTTCAACCAATGCTACCCCTGTTTGTGTGGTGTTAGTACGTTGGGAAATCTGGCAGTTACTTGCCATTGCTCAGTGGTTCTATCCAGGTACTGCAACTTCCTCGACCCGTAAAACTGTCTGACACAAGGTGTCCCTGGTTGTCGAAAGTGTCATTGAACCCCAATAAACAAATAAATGCAAAACACAACATCAACTTCATGAAAACAAGTATGAACAGTCTTTTAGCTGCTTTTAAGCTCACCTGACTGAAGGTCATTAGGAGCGTAAGTAATCACTGTCTGTCCGTCATCTGGCATCCATTGTCAGTCTGTTTGTCATCCGTCCGGCGTGAACTTTACATTATCGACCAGGCCTGGCAATCTAGAAAATCAAGGAGTGCAAAACAGTTGCCCTCCTCAGATTGCTTGGGAGTGCAATTGCACCTGAAATTTTTAATGCAAAAACTTGTATGCCATTTTGGTTATATTCACTTCAAGGTATTAATATTGCAACTGAAAAATTGTACTACATTCAGCTACATAGTGGAAAAATTGGCACACACATCTTCTCATTATTCAAAATGTTGCATTCAATTCTTATGTGACTTTCTTCTACACTCAAAAGGTATCGAAATCCGACATTCAATGGGTCATGAATTATTGCGAATCAATGCAACATTGACAAATCATCCCCTGAGTTCCAATGTGTTCTCTGTGCCAGTAGGCACAGAGAACACATTGGAACTCAGGGGACGAAATGATAATAGATTTCAAAGGCAGTATCAAACAGTTCTGGCACTGCAGAATATCAAGGGGTGCAAAAAATTGCCCTCCTCAGTTTTTTCTTGGTGTGCAGTAGGTGTGCAGCACTCCTGCACTCCAAAAGAATGCCAGGCTTGATCGACTTCTCATAATCCACTGAGCCGAATTGAACCAAATTTGATATATATCATATGTTAATTCAAGTTTGTTCAAATAAAGTTGCCATGCCTGCAGGGAGCACCACAAGGGGTATTTCTCTGATAGCACCCAGAAATTGTTTTCCAAAATTTAAAAAAAATCATCTTCTCCAGAACCATCATTTAGAATCTTTTGATATTTGTATACAACATCTCTAGGGGGTCAGATTCAAGTTTGTTCAAATCGAGTCCCTGCTTTAATATTTAGGCTCCCTATGGGGACCTGAACTTTAACTTAGTGCAATATGAGGAGATTTCGTTAAAAATCTTCTTCTTCAGATCCACAAATCAGAATCCTTTCATATTTGGTATATAACATCTCTAGGGGGATCAGATTCAAGTTTGTTCAATTCGAGTCCTTGGCTTAATATTTGGGAACTCTTATGGAGCCCGAAGTTTAACTTCGTCCAGTATGAGGAAATGTCTTTAAAAATCTTCTTCAGATCCACCAGTGGGAATGCTTTCATATTTGATATACAACATCTCTAGGGGAGACAGATTGAATTTTGTTCAAACAGGGTTCCCGGATTAATATTTGGGCTGTCTATTAGAGACCGAAGTTTAACTTACTGCAATATGAGTAGATTTCTTTAAAAATCTTCTTCTTCAGATTCACAAGTCAGAATCCTTTCATATTTGGGATATAACATCTCTAGGGGGATCAGATTCAAGTTGGTTCAATTCGAGTCCCTGGCTTAATATTTGGGTTCTCTGTTGGAGCCCAAAGTTTAACTTGCTCCAATATGAGGAAATTTCTTTAAAAATCTTCTTCTTCAGATCCACCTGTCAGAATCCTTTCATATTTGATATACAACATCTCTAGGGGTCAGATTCAAATTTGCTCAAATCGAGTCTGTTGGTTAATATTTAGGCTTCCTGTGGGAGCCCAGATTTTAACTTAGTGCAATATGAGCAAATTTCTTTAAAAATTTTCTTTTTTAGTAAGTCTGAATGCTTTCATATTTGGTATTCAACATCTCTAGGAGGGTAGGATTCAAGTTTGTTCAAATCTGGTCCATGGATTGATATTTGGGCTCTCTATTGGAGCCTGAATTTTATCTTAGTGCAGTATGAAGGAATTTCTTTAAAAAGCTTTTTCTCCAGAACCATCAGTTAGAATCAGTAACGCGGTGGCTCAGTTGGAAGAGGTGCAGACTGCCAGTTGACAGGTCCTCGGTTCGAATCCTACCTGCGACAATCGCATTGTGTCCATGGGCAATACACTTAATCCCAGTTGCCTAAGTAGGGTCACAGTGGCATTGTGTGCTAAGGCGTACAGCACATCGATGCTGCACTTGTCTTCAATCAATGCTAACCCTGCTTGTGTGGAGTTAGTACGTTGGGGAGTTTGTCAGTTGCTTGCCATTGCTCAGTGGTTCTCTATGGGTACTCCGGCTTCCTCCACCCATAAAACTGTCTGATGCGAGGTGTCTGTCAAAAGTGTCATTAAACCCCAATAAATAAATCAGTTAGAATCTTCTGATATTTGGTATACAACATCTCTAGAGGGGCAGATTCAAGTTTGTTCAAAACGGATTCCTGGGTTGATATTTGGGCTCCCTATGGGAGACTGAATTTTAACTTATTGCAATATGAGGAAATTTCTTTAAAAATCTTCTTCTCCTCACTCTCTCTCTTTCAAAGAAGTATTTGGGGGTCACATTAAGTTAGACATGGTTGATGAACCATGTCTAACTGAATGTGACCCCAAATACTTCTTTGAACCACTTTGTCAGGTGAGCAGCTAAGGCCCCTTGGGTCCTCTTGCTTGAAATTAATCTCTCTGTGCTTTGGATTCATAGATAATAGAGAGTCATGTCCCTTTAAAAATATACAAATGGCTATTCCTTTGTTTTGATCATGGAATTGTGCCAAAACATTTTAATCATATTGTACAGTGTATTGTACCAAAAAATTGCACCACATTAGGCAAGGATGAGTCATAACCGTTGGACTGGATACAATCATAAAAGTATAACTTCACGACCTTTGTAAAATATTAATGTCTGTTTTCTAAAGTTTTTTAATGACAGATGCCATACCTATTAACCTTTTACTTAACATAATGGGCAAAACTGGCTAGAACTATTCACAAAAATTACCATTCAATTTTCATTATTTTTTCATTTTTTTGTCTCAAAAACATAGATTATGACCTGTCTTTCCAATGAGAAATGATAAGTTATGCTTTTTAATGCAAAAAATTAAAAAAATTAGTTATTCAAGGATTTTGTTTGCAAGTGTTGTTTGCTTTTCATGTTAGGTAATGGGTTAACCCTTTACCTAACATAATAGTATCATCTGTCTAGAACTATTCACTAAAATCACAATTCAAACTTTACTATATTTTAAATTTTTCCCTTGATAACGTAGCTTATGACTCCTCATTGGAACAAACTTGTGGATCCCTATTAATTTAATACCAACTATGTCATTAAAAAATATTTAGTTAACATTAATCTGTTATATAAATGGGAGTGTGTGATTCCTTCCATGTCTGCATCCACATCCATCCAGAAATTCAAACTTTGATTATATCCCTTAATATGTAATGCAACTACAAATTTTCTGTCACATGGATGGGGCAACTCATCTTGGAATGGGTGGGATCATCAATATTCAATAAAACAGAATTTGGTCATTTTCCAACTGTTTGTTGATATTTGGATATTTATTATTTTATATTTTGCTTGACAAATACTTTATAAATACTTATTTATTTATTGTGGTTTAACGACACTTTTGACAGCCAGGGTCAACTTGTGTCAGACAGTTTTACAGGGGAGGAAGCCAGAGTACTCAGAGAGAACCACCAAGTGGTGGAAAGCAACTGCCAGACTCCCCAACTTACTAACTCCACACAAGCAGGGTTAGCATTGGTTGAAGACATCGACGTGCAGTATGCCTTAGTACACAGCGCCACCGTGCCTCCAAGTGGGCAATCAGGATGAAGTGCCTTGCCCAAGGACACATAATCCCTAGTGGGGATCAAACCGTGATTTCAGTTTGAAGTAACTTATAAATACAGTGGAACCCTGTTAATTGAATAGCCACTTTGCCAATGAAAATTATTCAGTTAACAGGAGTATTCAGTTAACAGGGATTGTGTCACTTTTCTACATTCTAGAGATAAACTGAGCAATAATTCTATTATATCTTGTTAGACAGAGCTCCATGAGATATGATAGATTAAATGCCTGTATTGCATGTACTGGGGCCAAAATAGGTCTATAAACAAAGGAAAACTGGGGAGAGTCAGGGTAATTTCTCGACAGGTTACAAGATTTTTTATTCAATTAACAGGAGTTTACTCTATAAACTATGTTCAATTAACAGGTCAAATTTGCACTGGAAGTATGGTAAATGGTTTTGTGTTGGGAAATTTTATTCAATTAACAGGGCCATTCAATTAAGTGGGCTCCACTGTACTTATTTTGACAACTAGTACAAGTGTCTCTCCACATATATTTGTAGGTTGTAGACTCCACCATTCGAGACAAAATTTGGCACCCAAGGGTAATTTCATCAGGAAAGGGTAATGGGATGGGCCCTGAGCACATCTAATGTCACAATAACCCTCACACTGCAACCAGTGCAATTCCACACAAAGTTCAACTCCACTGTACCTTGACCAATTGAGACAAAATTTGACCACTAGGGGTAATTTGAACACGAAAGGGACAATCGGATGGATTGTGTCTGACATCAGATTATCCCTTCAACCTGTGTAACATCGTGTATTGTTCGTTTCCTTCATGCCTATGGGTTTTTTTTAACAGGAAGGGGACATAGTATGGGACCCAATCATGTCCAATGTCGCATTTTGATGTTAACCCAGGGTATACATTTGAGGGGAATGCCACTTGTACAATTTGAAGGAGTTTCTAAAAATAAAATACCCTTTCAATAACAATGTTCTGTGCACAACTTTGAAAACATTTCTGGCTTTAAGACAGACAATCATAGGTCCAGTTGCCAAATTGTAACAGGCCAATGTACCCCATAAGACGAGACATCCAAGAAAAATAGCATTTGGTTGGCAACGACAAAGACTCATTGGAAATCTGTTATTGATCTGAACATGAGTCCATACTAAAATCTCAGTTTAGCACTAGTACTTGCAAAATTGTCTGAACAGTCAAATCTGTGCAAAAAGTCAGAGTTGCCCACTTAACTGAATTAGACTTCCAAATACCAAGCCATTTACTACATCTTTAGTACAAAAAATGGCCCATCAATTGCATATGGTTGTAGAGTAAATCCCTTTTAATGGGAGTGGGGGGGGGGGGGGGGGGGGGGGGATGGGGGGATGGGGGGGGGAGTTATGTAATCTATCAAAAAAATATAACAAGAAACCCCAATTAACCCAAGTTTACAGATTCCTCAGTGTTGTCAATATTCGTATTTAATTTATTATATTTCATTTGACAGAGTTCAAATTCTCTTAAAAATACTCATTTAAGATAAAAAATATCCCTAGGTATCAAATTTCCACTCGCTATATCTCAAAATGTAGGAATTCATCCCAGTTTTCCTCTGATTGAATTGTAAATGTATGGTTGCGAACAAAATTTATCAAAATTTATCCCACGTTTGGTACTCCTAAAAAAAATACCATTATGTTCCAAATTTCAGCTCAATATTTTTTAAAATGTAGGCGTGTATCCTGGCATTACTCTGGTTGAGGCAAATAAAATTCATCCTACCCATGTTACTTGTGATAACAGATTTGCTCTAGGTCCCAAATTTCAGCTCAATACCTCTAAAAATTTAAGAGTGCATTTCGGCATTACTCTGGTTGAACCATGTTACTCATGATAGAATAGTACCCTAGGGTGCACAATTTCAGCTTGATATCCCTAATAATATAGGAGTGCATCCAGGCATTGTCTGGTTGAAAGGTTAATGGTTGAAGGGGTGAGTGCAATGTTGCACTTAAAATTCCTCTTTGCTTCCTGATAAAAAATTACCCCCAGGTGTCAGTTTTCAGCTTGATTTCTCTGAAAATGAAGGAGTGCATTCAGGTGTTGCTGTGGTTGGAGGATTAATGTGATATCGGACATGGCCAGGACCCATCCCACATCCCTATCCTCATCAAATTACCCCTGCGTGCCAAATTCCGTCCCGATCAATCGATGCACAGGTTGACAGGTTAATGTCAAAGTGTGACATCAGGTGTGATTGGGACCCATACCATGTCCCTTTCCTGTTAAATAACCGATAGACATGCTGGAATAGAACAATAACCAGTGTTGCACATGTTGCAGGTATAATGTGATATTGGACACAATCCATCCAATGCCCCTTTCGTGTACAAATTACCCCTAGTGGCCAAATTTTGTCTTAATTGGTCGAGGCACAGTGGAGTTGAACTTTGCATGGCATTGCACTAGTTGAAGTTCAAGAGTTGATGTGACAGGTCCCTTATTACTACTGAGTATCAAATTTGGTTAAAATTGGCCGACCAGTTCTGAAAATAGAAATTTTGGGCATGGCCAAGAATACTGCCCCTCCCAGCATGAGCCCAGATATTCTAACTTGTGGTACTGGAGAATATTTTTAAAGAATATTCCAAATATTGCACTAAGTTAAAATTTGGGCTCCCACAGGGAACTCAAATACCAATCCAGGGACTTGATGCGAGCAAATTGTATCTAACTCCTCAAAGGATTCTGTATCCCCAAATACCAAAGATTCTGACAAGTGGATCTGAAGAATTAGAATTTTTTGGGACTAAATTAAAATTTGGGCTCCAGTTTTAACAAACTGAAATCTGACTCCTGTAAGAATGGTGTGTACCAAATATCAAAAGATTCTTCAAGGGGGAGGGGAAGATTTTTAAAGACTATTCCCCACAATGCACTAAGTTAAAATTCAGGCTCCCATAGGGAGCCAGAGTATTGGTCCAGGGACTTGATTTGAACAACCTTGGATCTGACCCCTTTAGGATGCTGTATGCAAAATATTAAAGGATTCTGACTGGTGGATCTGGAGATTTTTAATTCATATTGCACTGAGTTACAATTCATGCTCCCATAGGGAGCCCACATTTTACCAAGGGATTTGATTTCAACAAACTTGAATCTGATCCCTGCAGCGATGTTGTATATGAAATATCAAACATTCTCCCCCACCCCCACTCCATGGATACTACATGCAAAATTTCAACAGTTTCTGATTGGTGGTTCTGGAGAAAAATTTTGAAGTTTTAAACATATGCAGACTCAGCATTTCTTTGATTCCACATACAATACACCATGACAGAATCAATGACAATTTTTACACCATTCTATTGTTCTGGTCCTGACGACGCTTTATACCAAATAACAGTTCTCTCTTCCATGCAGTTTGGGAAATATGTGCATTTGAAAATATTTCTATTTTTAGCTCCCGGGTTCCCATAGGGTTGCAGAAAATGGTGGGGGTGGAGGTTGCATTAATCAAGTACTTGGGACTCATTAACACCACATACCAAATTTGGTTTAACTCAGCTCATCCGTTCAGAAAATAGAAATTTTGGGTGGGGCCAAAAATCTTACCCCTCCCATTACAAAGGCAAGTATTACAAACTTTGTTTGAACAAACTTTATTCTACACCCCAAAAGGAAGCTCAGTTCCAAATATCAAGTTTCTGTACTAATTGTTTCATGAGAAGATTTTTTCAAATTTTTTTTTTATTTCCCTCCACCTCGTCCCTATGGGGCAGGACAAGTTGATTTGGATAAAATTTAAATGTGATGTCACAGCAAAGAGTCACCTCAAATTTCAGTGAAATCAGTTGAGTGGTTTTGAAGTAGTCGGCTCACACCATGCTCACCCTAAAATGACTCGAGGCCTTCATCATATGGCATTCACTTATGACCTTGTCTTTGAAGATTCGTGAGCCCGAAAATCTTGAGCACAGTCTACATGTCATATTTATGAAGGGATTTCATTGTAACTTCGTAGGATCACTCCAGATGATGCCCAGATGAGTATGTCCCCTTTTGGTTGCGATCATTCAACCATGATGGCTGCCCGAGCTCAAAGCCCGAAAACCTTTAGCACAGTCTTCAGTTCATATTTATGAAGGGATTTCATTGTAACTTGGTAGGTTTACTTCATATAATGTCTAGATGAGAACAGCTCCTTTTGGACACCATTAGGCAACTGTGATGGCTACAGGGGCCTGAAACCCGAAAATTTTTAGCACAGTCTACATGTGATATTTATGAAGGGATTTCATTGTACCTTGGTAGGATGACTCCAAATAATGTCTAGATGAGAACGTCCCCTTTTGGTCGCGATCATTCAGCCTTGATGGCTGCCCGAGCCCAACCCCCCAAAACCTTTAGCATAGTCTATAGGTCATATTTATGGAAGGGTTTCATTGTAACCTGTTAGTTTGACTCCATATAATGCCTAGATGATGACATCCCCTTTTGGTCGTGATTGGTCAACTGTGACGGCTTCAGGGGTACGAAGCCCGAAAACCTTGAGCACAGTCTACAGGTCATATTTATGAAGGGATTTCATTGTAACTTCGTTGGATCACTCCAGATGATGCCCAGATGAGAATGTCCCCTTTTGGTTGCGATCATTCAACCATGATGGCTGCCCGAGCCCAAAGCCCAAAAACCTTTAGCACAGTCTACAGGTCATATTTATGAAGGGATTTCATTGTAACTTGGTAGGCTGACTTCATATAATGTCTAGATGAGAACGTCCCCTTTGGACGCAATTGGGAAACTGACGGCCACAGGGGCCCAAAGCCCGAAAACCTTTAGCACAGTCTACAGGTCATATTTATGAAGGGATTTCAATGTAACTTGATAGGATGACTCGTTTTGGAATAATTTCACTGTAACTTGGTAACTTTCGTTGATATACGTTAACTGTGAGGGCCACATACATTAACTGTGAGGTCATATTAATCCACCCCTCAGCTCTTTAGGACAGTGTACACCTCATATTATTTTTATCAAAAACATAGCATACAGGGAACAGAAATGAACATATTCCCAATTATCATAATTCTTGTTTTATTTCATAATCCTTTCATAAACATTGAACATTATCCTTTTCATCAAACACAACACACAAGTTAAGCCACAGTGTCATTGACACTTTCGTTTTATTTGTTTTGACAGATCACATTTTTTACTTGCTTAATGGGGATTATTCAGAAATAATTATGCAATAATTAAGAGGTCAAATTTGTACTTATGTTGTGATAAATGGATATCCAAGTCCCCACCACGAAAGTCCAACAAGGGCAATGACTCGCAGAGAATGTGAAATGTGATGACAAGAAGAAACCCATTCCTTCCACTATGCGATTGGGGTTAATAATTAGAAGGCCTATTCTGCTGTCATGAAAGGACAATTATTACAAATTACATATTTATGAAGTGAAAGTAACTTATTAATATTTTCTCACGGAAGCCAAGTGAACACTCCATTAACCTGCACTGGAACTGATACAAGGATTTTCCATAATGATTTTTGCTCCATGTCAACCACTCAGATATGCGGGTATGTGAGGGCGCGGTGGCGTTCCGGAAACCGGTTCACATCAGATCACCGAACTTAAGCAACGTCGAGCCCGGCTAATCCTTGGATGGGTGACGTTTGAGCTATCGATTCGGACTCTCGCGTTGTGTCCTTGGGCAAGACACTTAGCAAGACACTTAACCCCGATTGTCCACGTGGGGGAACGCTGACGCCGTGTTCTGAGGCGTACTGCACGTCGACGGTGCGCATGTCTTCAACCAATCTAACCCTGCCTCTCATGCAGTGTGGAGTTACGATGATGGGGAGCTGGCAGCTGCTCGGTGGTTCTCTCCAAGCACTCCGGCTTCCTCCACCCATAAAACTGTCACCAACGCGATATGACATTGGCTGTTAAAGTACCGTTAAACCTTAATAAATAAATGCGGGTATGTTACACACTCTTGGAAGGACCCCAAGACTTTTTTCTAACAATGTGGCACTAACGGCATGCAGAGAAGTCGGCCTATTGTGAACTCGGTCCCGGAGAAGTCGGACCCCTGGAGAAGTCGGCCCAAACAATTTCTGAGAAGTCGGCCCCGCAAACTACAGGAGAACTCGGCCCCTAGGAGAAGTCGGCCCCAACAATTTGGGAGAAGTCGGCTCACGAGAGAAGTCCTCCCCACAAACTACAGGACAACTTCCAATGGCCTTGCGACCTGCTATCGGCCATTTGATGAAATAAAATGCTGAGAAAAATCTCCCTCCCTATAATAAGAGTAGGTTTTAGCTCAGCATTTTATTTCGTCAAATGGCCGAGAGCAGGCCGTTGGTCTTGTAGGACATTGGTCGAGTTCACCTTCTGAGGGAGGGGGTGGGGATTAGGATGCTTCAATGGAAGTGGACAAAACATAAGTGGAAAAAAAACGCCTTTTTGGGTTGGTGGGATTTGTAAGATCCTTTCAAAGGAGAAACATGACAACATAACAGGTCTTTAATATTTAATTAAGATTATAAAAAATAAGCAGTATTAACAAAGGAAAACAGACATAAACGTAGCAGTTAATGGGGTTATCAGTGACAATTATTTACTGAAATTTTGATACACCAAATGTCTTGTTTTTTTACCTTTGAAAATACCAGTACGTAACATTAATTCCTAGAAAGCCCAAAGAACAATCTAGGAACTGATGTTAGGTAGTATTATTATCAGTGATAAAATAACAAGACAGCGTTATCACCGATTATTTACTGAAATTTCGATACACTGTTTCTGTATTTCGCCGTAATATCGATCCTTAAGTACACCACTGAGATGTATGAAAAAATGTAGTCTTGTTTTTTTATCATTCAAAATACCAGTACGTAACATTAATTCCTGGGGAGCCAAAAGAGCTTTCTAGGAACTGATGTTAGGTACTGGTATTATCAGTGATAAAAATAAGACAGTGTTATCACCCATTGTTTACTGAAATTTCGATACACTATTTCTGTATTCCGACTTCGTTTGGGACCGACTTCTCCCATGGGCCGACTTCTCTTTTGGGTCGACTTTGTTTTGGGCCGACTTATCTCGTGGGCCGACTTCTTCCATGGGCCGACTTTGTTTTGGGCCGACTTCATTTGGGGCCGACTTCTCCTGTATTAGCACTAACCGGCATATTATCACTTTGATGAAAAATAATATTGAGTTGCTTTGATAATCCCTGGCACTGGAGGCGGACTGGCTATATTATGTCATTATACAATTCTTGACTTTCCTTGAGGTTGACACAAGGAATTATGAACCCGAGAAAAGTAATATTCACCAAGGCCGTAGGCGGTATTACTTTCAAGAAAAATCGTTCGCAATTCTTTTCTTTATTACTTATTTTTCGAAGGAAAACAGTCAGCTTATTCATATGCAACAAAATAAATTTGATTTCAATATATATATATAAGAAGCAACGTGCATTAACTTATTTGTTCATGTTGCAGGTAATTGTCAAATTATGTCAGTTTCTACACATTGGGACACGGAAGTTAAAGGAAGGAGAACGTTGGAAATACCATTTCTATTTTTATCGCAAACAGGCGTTTAGAATTATTACATCAGGTCATTTTCAACCAAGAGTGGGTGACTGGGAAAATGCCATGCTATCATTTCCGATTTGAATATACTTCAAACTATGCCGCTGTATCCCTTATTCATATTCAACTTCCCCCTTCGTCCTCCCCATCACTGTTGGCAACCTGTCAAGTGGTCGTGACATTTACTAAAAGTTTGTCCTCATACAGAAGCAGTTCGCCCCCTGGGTGCACCGGGACGACATCTGGAAGTCTGAGACTGCCGGTAGCACCTTGGTGCGCTCATGGGACGAATTGCTACACGACATTCACACCAGGTTCATGGAATATAGGTTTGTAAAACTCGGACCGCACCCCATACCCACCTCACTATAAATATAATTCACCTACCAACAATACCATTAATATAGGGGCACCCCCTTTATTTACATTGTGCCCCTCTACACTTCACCTGCTCCATTGTCCTCATTCTAATTGTTTGATGTTATTTTATTTGCAGTACCTCATGTACCCTAAATATGGTTTGAGCGTAATAAAGTAAAGTTATAAAGGTACATCGGCCAACCTGCGAGTATAGACAACAATGACATGGCGATGCGATGTCGATAAAATCGATTTCGATAAAAATAGATAGATAAGCAGTACTGGAAGAAATCTACGGCAGCGTATTAGCGCCATTTCGTTTTTTGCGTAACTTATGTTAAATTGTTAAATTGTAATTACAATTTAGCTAAATTGTAATTACAATTTATTAAGTTGTAATTACAATTTAGCTAAGTTGTAATTACAATTTAAGCTAAGTTGTAATTACAATTTAAGCTATATTGTAATTACAATTTAAGCTATATTGTAATTACAATTTAAGCTAAGTTGTAATTACAATTTAAGCTATATTGTAATTACAATTTAAGCTATATTGTAATTACAATTTAAGCTATATTGCAATTACAATTTAAGCTATATTGTAATTGCAATTTAAGCTAAGTTGTAATTACAATTTAAGCTATATTGTAATTACAATTTAAGCTATATTGTAATTACAATTTAAGCTAAGTTGTAATTACAATTTAAGCTATATTGTAATTACAATTTATTAAGTTGTAATTACAATTTAGCTAAATTGTAATTACAATTTAGATCAGTTGTAATTACAATTTAAGCTATATTGTAATTACAATTTAAGCTGAGTTGTAATTACAATTTATTAAGTTGTAATTACAATTTAGCTAAATTGTAATTACAATTTAGTTAAGTTGTCATTACAATTTAAGCTATATTGTAATTACAACTTAAGCTAAGTTGTAATTACAACTTATTAAGTTGTAATTACAATTTAAGCTAAGTTGTAATTAGAATTTAAGCTATATTGTAATTACAATTTAGCTAAGCTGTAATTACAATTTAAGCTATATTGTAATTACAGTTTAAGCTGTATTGTAATTACAATTTAAGCTAAGTTGTATTTACAATTTATTAAGTTGTAATTACAATTTATTAAGTTGTAATTACAATTTAGTTAAATTGTAATTACAATTTAACATAAGTTACGCAAAAAAACGAAATGGCGCTAATACGCTGCCGTAGAAATCAACATTTCTGACGAGTGTTTTAGCCAATTAAATTACCAGATTTTAGCTCACCTGTTGGAAAGGGGGAGCTTTAGGGATCACTTTCTGTCCGTCGTCCGTCCGTCGTTTGTCCGGTGTGAACTTTACATTAGCGACTTTCCCCCTTAAACCACAGGCTCAAATTAAACCAAATTTGATATGCATGGCCCTTATCATATGTCAATTCAAGTTTGTTCAAATAAAGTTGCCACGCACACAGGGGACACAACAAGGGGGCATAATTCTGATAACACCCATAAATGGTTTTCCAAAATTAAAAAATCTTCTCCAAAACCATCAATTAGAATCTTTTGATATTTGGTATACACCATCTCTAAGGGGGGGGGGGGGGGGGGGGGGGGGGGGGGATTCCAATCCGTTCAAATCGAGCCTCTGGGTTAATATGTGGGAGCCCGAATTTTAACTCAGTGCAACAGGAGGAAATTTCTTTAAAAATCTTCTTCTTCAGTTCTCCACCAGTCAGAATGCTTCCATATTTGGTATACAACATATCTAAGGGGGGGGGGGGGGGGGAGGGGTGGCGGATTCAAGGTTGTTCAAACCGAGTTCCTGGGTTAATATTTGGGCTGCCTATGGGAGCTCGAATTTTAACTTAGTGCAATGTGAGGGAATTTCTTTAAAAATCTTCTTCAGATCCCCAGTCAGACTCCTTTCATATTTGATATACAACATCTCTGGGTAGGTCAGATGCAACTTTGTTCAAATCGGATTCATGGGTTAATATTTGGGCTCTCTATTGGAGCCCAAGTTTAACTTAGTGCAAAATGAGGAAATTTCTTCTTCAGAATCCTTTCATATTTGTTATGTGACATCTCTAGCACTTGGTGTCGAGTTCCAGTTTGTTCAACTCGAGTTCCTGGCTTAACACTTGGGCTCTCTATGGGATCCCAAAGATTAACTTAGTGCATTATGAGGAATATTCTTTAAAAACCTTCTTCATCAGGTCCACCAGTGAAAATATATTTATATTTGGTATGCAGCTTCTCTAGATGGGTCAGATTCAAGTTTGTTCAAATTGGGTCCTGAGTTAACAATTGGGCTTTATATTGCAGCCCCAAGTTTAACTTAGTGCAATATGAGAAAATGTCTTTAAAAATCTTCTTCTTGAGATCCACCAGTCAAATCCTTCCATGTTTAGTATATAACATCTCGGGGGAGGGGAGGGGGGGGGGGGGTGCAGATTCAAGTTTGTTCAAATCAAATCCCTAGGTCATTATTTGGGCTTCCTATGAGATATGAGGGAATTTCTTTAAAAAAATTCTTCTTCATATCCACCAGTGAGAATCCTTTCACATTTGATTCAAGTACAAGTGAAATCAGATTCAAGGTGGATCATCTCTAGGTGGATCAGATTCAAGTTTGTTCAAATCGAGTCCCTGGATTAATATTTGAGCTCTCTGTTGGAACCAAAGCTTAACTTGGTGCAATATGAGGAAATTTCTTTAAAAATCTTCTTCAGATCCACCAGTCAGAATCGTTTCATATTTGTTATGTTACATCTGTAGTGGTGTCGGATTCATGTTTGTTCAAATTGAGTCTCTGGCTTAATATATGGGCTCTCTGTTCATTATGAGGAATATTCTTGAATGAAAGTGTCAATGGCACTGTAGCTCAACTTGACATACTTGAACTTAGTAAGTTATAAGTGAAATGGCAAATTTGAAGATGATTGGTTGCAATGTCATTTGGCGAAACTTCAACATAACAGCATAGTGTGTGCACAAGGTCAGAGCAATCCATGCATTTTTATACGTCCGTCCGTCCGTCCGTTTGGTTTCCGAACAATAACTTTAGTATTTGTTTTCCGATCGGCTCCAAATTTGGTATGTGGTTTAATCACAACAAAATACAGGTCAAGTTCGTATATGGGGTCGGTCCGAACATTTTTCGCCTGAATTACGGCCCCTGTTGGACTTAGAATTCGTCAAATATTTGGTTTCCGGATGATAACTTTAGTATTTGTTTTCCGATCGGCTCCAAATTTGGTATGTGGTTTAATCACAACAAAATACAGGTCAAGTTCGAATATGGGGTCGGTCTGAACAATTTTTGCCTGAATTATGGCCCCTGTTGGACTTAGAATTCGTCAAATATTTGGTTTCCGGATGATAACTTTAGTATTTGTTTTCCGATCGGCTCCAAACTTGGTATGTGGTTTAATCACAACAAAATACAGGTCAAGTTCGAATATGGGGTCGGTCTGAACAATTTTTGCCTGAATTATGGCCCCTGTTGGACAATATATGATGTTTCAGGTAAAGTAATTCTTGAAACCTCTCGCACTGATACATAATAGTGAAACCACTTTGGCTTCCTTTATAATTTTGCAGCATGACAAATCACTGTCAAGTGAAGCTAGAGAGGTCGAACAGGTTCACAGTGTGATCATGGGGTCTCAACCATATAAATCTAATACTCACTTCAGATATATTGCAAAACTACCATGAAACGTTGGAAAATGCAAATAAAAATGTATGAAGTTCAAAGAAAACACACCAATATTGTGTGACTTACTGCATCAAATAATTAATTGGTCAAATAATTACCCAATTAACAAACTGACTAGTCAAATAAATCTCATGGTTTTGATGTGTTTTATTTAAACTTTATAACTTTTTCTATACACATGCCTCTATATATGTAAACCACAGGAAGTGAAACAGTACTTGTTTTCTTTGGAAAACAAATAAGATTTTACAGTCCAAATAGGATTCATTCACCAATGCTTGAGTTGGAAATCCTCTAACCTTAAACACCAATAAATAAATAACTAAAGATAGGAAGCTTCAGTGTTTCTAATATATATATATCTATACAAATATGTTACAGTCAAACTGTGAAATCAAGAATTTTTTTTTGAAATTATTAAATTATTGAGTCCTTTTGTGAAGCTATTGTCCTTAATTTTTAGTCTTTTTCTCAAATGACTGAAAAATTTAGTCATTTCACAAAATCACTGATTTAAAAAGTCTGACCGTAACATATATATATGTGCCAGTATAAATTTCTCGCACTCTAAAAAAATTGCAAATGTGTTAAAATGGTACAATTTGAACAGTTCACGGGCGTATGATGCAATGCCCAGCGGTGCTCTTGTTAAATGTATACTGTAAAGTTGGCTTAAGGAAGAATGTTGATGCACAAACTGAATGTAACTTTTAAACTTAAAAGTTGCATTAAGTTTGCAGGTCAATGTAAACAGCAACCTTTTTCACAGACATGAATGCTAATCGATGGCTCTTATCTAGAGGTCTCGCCCAATGAGCACACCAAGTTCTAAACAATCCTATGATAAATGTGCCCATGAAAAATGTTGATGCACAAATGCACTAAATTCAAAGATCGTTACTAACAGCAGCAGTTTTTGATGAGAATGAAAAGAAAATTGATAGCTCCTATCTAGGTCACCCCGAATAAGCATACCAAGTTTCAAAACAACCCATAAATGAATGCACATTCTGAGGCGTGCCAAAGAAAATTGTTCATGCACAAAGTTTGAAGGTCGTTGATAGTGACAATGTTTTTTTTTTTTCGTTTCTTGATGCTAATTCATAAATTTATGCCCTGTAGGGAGTGCAAATGAGATAAGTTGCGCACAAATGCACGAACGTCAAAGATTGGTGCTAACGACGTTTTTTGATGGAAATGAAAGAAAATCAATAGCCCCCATCGACTGGTCACCTCAAACACGCATACCCAGTTTCAAAGCAATCTGTTCATAAATGTGCCCTATAGAGCATGCCAAATGAATATGCCGATGCACAAATACACAATGTCCAAAGGGCGCTGCTAAGTCAATGTTTTTTTCATGAACTTGAATCAAGTTTCAAAGCAATCCATTCAGTGTGCCCTGTAGGGCATGCCAAAGGAATACGTTGATGCGCAAATTCACTAATTTTAAAGGTAGTTGCTGACGGCTTGTTTTTATGGAAATAGAAGAAAATCGATAGCTCCCATCTAGAGGTTCCCACAAACATGAATACCAAGTTTCAAACTGAACAATTCCTAAATTCACTCTGCAGGGCATGCAAAGGAAAATGCTGACGCACAAATGCAATAAGTTCAAATGTCATTGCTAACGGCAAGAGAAATGAAAGAAAATAAAGGCTCCCATCCAGGGGTCGTTCCAAACAAGCACACCATGTTTCAAAATGATCGAATCGTAAGCGCAAACTGTGCGGTGTTTCAAAGGAAATTGTAGACAGGCAAAACGGCAACATTTTTTGATGGAAATGGAAGAAAATCTGTAGCTCACATCTAGCAGTCATCCAAAAACAAACAAACCAGGTTTCAAACTGATCCATTCATAAATGCTCCCCACAGAGTGTGCCGTAGAAAAATGTTGATGCAAAAACGGCAAAGTTCAAAGACATTGCTAACAGCAACGTTTCTCGACGGAAATGAAAGCAAATCAATAGCTCTCATCTAAAGGTTGCTCCAAATCAGCACATCAAGCTTCAAAGCAATCAGATCATAAATGTGAACTATGCAGTGTGTTAAGGGAAATTGTCGACGCTCAAAAGAGTAAAGTTGAAGGTCGTTGCTGACGACAACTTTTTTGACGGGAATGAAAGAAGCTCCCATCTGGAGGCGAACCCTCAAAACATGCCCAGTTTCAAAGCAATCCATTCATGAATGTACTTTGTAGGGCGTGCCATAGGAAAATGCAGATGCACAAATGCACTAAGTTTGAAGGTCGTTACTAATGGAAATTTTTTGACGAAAATGGAAGAAAATCGAAAGCTCCCATCTAGAGGTCACCACGAATAAGCATACCAAGTTTTAAAGCGATTCGATGATGAATGCGACCTGTGCAATGTGCCAAAGGAAATTGTCGACGTCCAAACAGATAAGCTGAATGTCGTTGCTAACGGTAACGTTTCTCAACGGAAATAGAATAAAATCAAATGCTCTCATCTAGAGGTCTGCCCAAACAAGCATACTTAGTTTCAAAGCGATCCATTCACGAATGCACCCAAAAGTCAAGGTAACAGTAAAAAAAATTTCCAATGGAAATGAAAGCTCATATCCAGAGACCACCCCGAACACGCATACAAAGTTTCAAAGCGATCCGATGATAAATGAGACCATTCAGTATGCAAAAGGAAATTGTGTCGACGTACAAAACGGATAAGTTATACTTCGTTGCTAACGGCAACGTTACCCAATGGAAATGAAACAAAATCGATAGCTCACATTTAGAGGCCACCCCAAACAAGCATACCAAGTTTCAAAGCAACCCATTCATGAATGCCCCCTACAGGGCGTGCCTGAGGAAAAGGAAAAATTGATGCACAAATCCACAAAGTTCAAGGTTGTTCAAATTGGGTCCCTGAGTTAATATTAATCCTCTCCATTCGAGCCCAAAATTTAACTTAGTGCAATGTGAGGGAATTTCTTTAAAAATCTTCTTCAGATCCACCAGTCAGAATCCTTTCATATTTGGTATACAACATCTCTCGGGAGGTCCGATTAAAGTTTGTTCAAATCGTATCCTTGGGTTAATACTTGGGCTGTCTGTTGGAGTCCAAAGTTTAGCTTAGTGTAATATGAAGAGATTTCTTTAAAATCTTCAGCTCCACCAATCAGAATTCTTTCATATTTGGTATGTAACATCACTGGGGGAACAGATTCATGTTTGTTCATTTCAAGTCCCTGGCTTTACCTAACACGAAAGGCAGACGACACTTGCAAACAAAATTCGTGAATAACTAATTTATTTCATTTTTTGGCGTCAAAACATTGCTTATGACAGCTCATTGGAACGATCTCATTCCACTGGTGTGGGGGGGGGGGGGGGCGGTCATAGGCTATGCTTTTGAGACAGAAAATGAAAATATAATGAAGATTGAACGGTAAAGGATTAATGTTTGGGCTCCCTATGGGGGAGGGGGAAGTGGGGGGGGGGGGGGGGGGTTAGGTTCAAGTTTGTTGAAATCCATTCCTTAGTGTTTTTCCATAAAATTTGCCTTTCAAATTGCTGTGACACAACAACCCTGAGAAGTTTGGCAGTGCTTGTCTGCAGCTGATAGAATTGGAAGCAGCCAGGATGACCTATGAGAATATTCATCTGACTAGGACACCATAGTTATGAATAATTTCATGATTTCATTCCTCTATAGCGTTGATGAACCATGACTAACTGAATGTGACCCAAAATACTTTTTTGAACCACTTTGTCAGGTGAGCGCTTAAGGCCCCTTGATTCTGTCATATAATAATGTAAAATATCTCCTGAAACCCAAGGCCACCCACCAACTGCAGGAAGGGTAGTATACTTCACTTTATATAGTCATCTGGTCGTCATGATTACTAAAAAATGAAAATGTCATTGACACTGTAGCTTAACATGTGTAAGACATGTACAGTGACACAGCAATGACACATCTAGGTAATGACCTGATAACAAAGGTACATGTAAAGTATTGTAAAGGTCTGTACATAAATACTGACCGCAGCCTGTAACAAATATACAGGTAAAGTATTGTAAAGGTGGGTGACAGATGCCTCCAGCCAGAGCCGTATTGAAATGTGCAGTTACTGTGTATAAGTAGCACTGAATAAATCAAAGTTTGTCTAATTGGCCGCCGGCGGCCATCTTGAAATTTCGGGCCGCACCCAAAAACACTTGTTCACGTCCCAAGGTGATAATAAAGGTTCCCACGAAGTTTCGTGAAGATCGGTTCATAAATACAGCCTCTAGCCCGAGTCGTATTGACATGTGTACTAACTGTGTATAAGTAGCACTGAATAAATCAAAGTTCATCTAATTTGCATAATTTCTACACGAGAAAAAAACCCGTATTATATGTGATGTATTCCATGTTACTAAACATTCATACAAAAATTTATTCAAATCAGAACCTTTTTAAAGAAGTTCTGTACAAAAAAACTGATTGCACCTAATTTCGGTATAAAATGGCCGCCGGCAGCCATCTTGAATTTCGGACCATACCCCAAAAACTTGTTCTCGTCCCAAGGTGATAACAGAGGTACCCAAGAAGTTTCGTGAAGATCGGTTCATAAATACAGCCTCCAGCCTGAGCCGTATTGTCATGTGCACCTACTGTGTATAAGTTGCACTGAATAAATCAAAGTTCATCTAATTTGCATAATTTCTGCACGAGAAAAAAAACCGGTAGTATATGTCATGTATTCCATGTTACTAAACATTCATACAAAAATTTATTCAAATCAGAACTTTCATACAGAAGTTCTGTACAAAAAACTGATTGCACTAATTTCGGTACAAAATGGCTGCCGATGGCCATCTTGAATTTCTGACCGCACCCAAAACACTCGTTCTTGTCCTACGATGATAACAAAGGTACCCAAGAAGTTTCGTAAAGAGCGGTTCATAAATACGGCCTCCAGCCCGAGCCGTATTGAATTGTTGACGGACGGACAGACAGACGACGGGCCATGACAAAACCTCAAATTTGACTACGTCAAAGTTGAGCTAATTAGTACATTTATTTATTGGTTGGTGTTGAAGGTAATATATTTCTGCACAATGGCTAATCGTGACCACAACATGTAGATAAAGTCAAGTTCAGTCAATCGTTTATATCCATACTGTCCATTTTAAAGGACTTCCACCCCAAGCATTGGTGACCACAGTAAATAAACTCTGATTCACTTCCAGGAGTTCCCACAGGGGAATTAGTACATGGCCATGATTGTCCTATTATAGTTTATTCCATCTCCTTGTGTTACACAGTTTTTAGTTTTACCAGGCCATTTGATTGATCACATTTGGGAACATCGTAGCCTTGCCAATTCAATGCTGTTCGGCTCCACTGAAGACAATGTTTGAAATGGTGACTATCTGAAATGCGAATTTGGTTTCTCATAGATTAATTGTTGCCTCAGAATATCTATTAATCCTGAGGGGCCTAATTCCAACTGTGGTCTCTTTTTACCGCAACGGAACAGGTGCTGCCACATGTCTTTTGGTAAACTTGCAGTCACATTGGAGGCACCTTGGCAGCTGTTTCTAGGCAAGTCTTGGCTGTCAAATTAGGCAGCCAAGACTTGTCTAGAAACAACTGTAAAGCTACAATATGTGGACTAGGGACTGTGGTGCCTCGGTGGTCAAGGCATTGGACTTCAAACCGAAAAGTCCACGGTTCGATCCCTGCCAGGGGTAACTGCGTTATGTACTTCATCCTGATTGCCCACGTTAGGGCACAGTGGTGCTGTATACTAAGGCGTACTTCACGGCGATGGAGTGCTGGTCTTCAACCCATGCTAACCCTGCTTGTGCAGAGTTAGTATGCTGAGGAGTCTGACAATTACTTGCCATTGCTCAGTGGTTCTCTCCAGGTAGCCTGGCTTCCTCCACCCGTAAAACTGTCTGACACGAGGTGACCCTGGCTGTCGAAAGTGTCGTTAAACCCCAATAAATAAATATTAAATAAATGAATAAAAGAATGATAGGATGTGGACTGGTCAATGTGCAGCCCAAAAATTATAAAAATCTATAGGCCTTTAACACACAAATCCTCTGATTAATTTCTACGCTAATTACTATTTCATATACCTGCACACAGCTGCACATGACTAAACAGTGTTTCTTCATCATCGTTAGCTGCCTGTACAGACTGCTAACAATGATGTAACTAGAGGTAGCCGTGGAAAATCGCCCTGAAAAAATCGCCCTGATACAGTAACCTTGCTAATATATACTACTCAAAGTTTGCTAAGCACCAAATATTTGATACATCATTGTGAAATTTACTTGTGACATATTTGCGATATTTTTGGTGGATATGATTGAGGAATGTTTTGAGATGGTCCCCAGTGTGTACATTAGCTCTCTTGTCAGGCAGACTTTTCGCGACAGTCATGGAAAGCATGTAGGCCTACCCCTTGAGTTTCATGATGTTTTCGTGTACTGTCTACATGTACATGACATGTGTAGGGTATTCAATCTTCATTTCAACACAAACCCTTGTGATTTAATTATTGAATATGGCAAATGTAAGAAGACATTTGTCTGAAGCAGAAATGTGGCAGGCTGTAGGGATGGTGGAGCAAGGGGCTACCCATCGTCAGGTTGATGAAGCCCTTTGTGTGCACCATACGGTGATCACAAGAGCCTGGGCAAGATTTCAGCAGTATGGCACACCAGTAAGACGGCATGGTGGTGGCAGAGACAGGGCAACATCTGCAGCTGAAGACCGGTTTTTGATCATTCAGGCCCGTAGGAACCGCTTTGCCACAGCAACCCAGCTTCGCAGTGACATTCAGAATGCATCCGGGGTAAATGTTTCGACGCAGACTATCCGGGCAAGGTTGCACGAAGGGGGTCTCCGATCGAGAAGACCAGGTATTCGCATTCCGCTGTCCCAGAATCACCGCCAGGCACGGTATGATTGGCGACTTGTCCTTTTCACAGATGAGTCAAGGTACTGCCTAGACCACGCAGATAGGCGTTCTGTGGTATGGAGAAGACCAGAAGAGCGATTCCACGCAGCCAACATTGCTGAGCATGACCGCTATGGTGGAGGGTCAATCATGGTCTGGGGCGACATCAGCAGGGATGGACGTACAGAGCTCTGTGTCCTTGAACGTGGTACATTGACTGCACAGCGGTATATTGATGAGATCCTGGATGTCCACGTCAGATTGTATGCAGGTGCAGTAGGTGATATATTCATTCTGATGGACGATAATGCCCGTCCTCATGTTGCCCATGCTGTCGGAAGTACCGACATCGGGAGGGGGTTTAGCGTATGGACTGGCCAGCAAGATCTCCTGACCTCAATCAAATCGAACACCTCTGGAATGAGTTGCAGCTTGCAATTTCAGCCCGTCCAGTCCAGCCAAGAAGTGTCCAGGAGCTTGGTGCCATGCTGGTCTAAGGATGGAACAACATCCCACAAAGGACCACCAGGAACCTGATTGGGAGCATGAGAAGGCGTTGTCAAGCTGTAATTAACAGTAATGGGTCTCATACTCGATATTGAACCCATACCAGTTCGCTCCGTCAACTTTTTGGCAAATTGAAAAATTTCATCTTTTACCAATAATATCCATTTTCCATGGTTATCGTATTCAAAAGCTAAAAAATAATGTCAAACACAAATAAAATCTTAATTTCTGTACTTAAATCATTAAAGATATAATTAAATAAAAATATATACACTTTTCATAAGAATAATAATATACACATTTATATAGCGCCAAAATTATAGTTCAGAAGATGTAGAACCATATTCTAAGGCGATGTACATGTTACTGAGCTCGTGCAAGTATACAAACGGAATATATACAGTATCTTGCAGTCCACAATATCACTTATCTATTATAGGCTTTTTGAAACGGGTATGTTTTGAGATCTTTTTTGAAAAGGTTGACATTTGACAGTCTTTTTAGGTGTTCTGGTAAATTATTCCACAAGTGAGGGCCAGCAAATGAGAATGACCTATCTCCAAATGTCTTACACATATGTTTTGGAACATGTAGTAGCATTTTACCATAGGACCTCAGGTTGTATTGACACACATTCTTGGTATTAAGGAGTTCTAAGTAGGCTGGTGACATGTTATTTTGTGTCTTAAAAACTAATAAAAAAGTTTTGAAAATCATTCTGTACTTGACTGGCAGCCAGTGCATATCCCTCAGAACAGGAGTGATGTGTTGAGATCCTGATACCCTACCTACCACTCGGGCTGATGCATTTAGTACCTTCTGCAGGCGAGAGTAATGATATTGTAGAAGGTTGAACAGTAAGGCATTACTATAATCCAAATGTGAAGTTACAAAGGCATGAACTAGGGTTTTTGTGGAGTCTTTCGTGAGGGTCTGTCTTATCTGTTTAACTTTGTATAGACCCCTGGAAGCCTTATTGCACATATTTGTAACATGTCTGTCCATAGACATGGTAGAGTTGAAGAAGGCACCAAGATTACGTACACCGTTACTTGCAATGATGGCGGAATCTCCTACCTTCACTGAATTGATGTCAACTTTAGTGAGTTGCTGTCGTGAACCAATTATTAGGAATTCAGTCTTACTATCATTTATCATTAATTTGTTTGAAACCATCCATGTGCGAATGTCCGAAATACATGATTCAATAGTTTCTAGAGCTTTAGTTTGATCATTGATTCTTTTATTGATTTGGTTACCTCGTGGATTTCTAATGGTCGAAAAGTTGAAAGCTCTTTTTTATGGTCTCTGTTTGATGTCAATTTTGTCCACATTTATGTTCTGAATTTTTTCCTGAATTAAATTTATTTTTTGGATGAAGAATTCGCCAAATTGATCAGCTAGCTTTGATGGGTCATCGTGTGGTGGAAATGATACACTTTGTTTTTCTGTACACAGATTTTTAACAACTCAAAACAGTTTTTTGCTGTCACCATTACAAGCATCAACACATGTTGTGTAGTAAGATTTTCTGGCATCTTTTAGTTTGTTGGAGAACTGATTACGAATAGTCTTACATGCTGCTTCCTCATTGTAAGATTTAGATCTTTCCCGCTCCTGCTTTCGACGATTAGCTCTCAGATTTCCCAGTTCATTGGCAAACCAGGGTATATTTGGGCGAATAATTAATGTTTTTGTTTTCAGAGGGGCATTCTCATCCAGTAGACAAGACAATGTGTTGTTGTATGATTTTGCCAGATCATCAAGGTTAGCACACTGAGAATTACACAAACCAAAACGTAAAACAGGTAGTTGGATATACTTGGTGCTTAGCAAACTTTGAGTAGTATATTACATTAAATTAACACAGTCACTGTTGGTATTATGTACTCAAATAACACAGATACGGTTACCTGTACTTGATGACATCTCAAGTTTGTTTTCGATTGGGACCGATAAAATTTCAAGTTCAAGGTCACTGTGGCCATGACCATTAGCACAACGACCTACATATGTAGAGTTCTTCCTCTCATCGTGCTCAACCCACATGTCAAGCTGGGTTTCGATCAGGAATGCATAATTTTAATAATTGAGAGAGCCGAAACTAGCTCTGGTCGAAAATATTTCAGTTTCAATGTCACTGTGACCTAACATGCCAAGTTTGACTTTAGTCAGCCAAGCAAAACTTTAATTACAGAGCAGAAACCAACACTGATAAAAATTAAAGTTCAAGATCACTGTGACCTTGACCTTTGGCACAATGATCCCAAAATAAAGAGGGCTCTTCCCCCATCATGCCTAACCCACATGCCAAGTTTGGTTTCAGTCGGCCAAGCGGAATTTTAGTTAGAGAGCGGAAACCAACACCTACAGATGGACAGATGGATGGACAGCCACAGCTATATCCCCCTGAAATTTAAATTTTGGGGGGATATAGCCGTAGCGTTGTCCATCCATCTGTCCACACTACCGAAGTAAGTGCTGCATAAGGGTGTGTTCTCAAGAAAGAATACACTTGGGGCAACTTTTATAAAGCAATATAAGTGGATGGCAGTATGGGGAAATAATGGTTAAGTCACTTTGTATGAAACTGGACAAAAAAACCCAAACTATTTGTTAATGCCCTATAATTTGAGAACATTTCTGTAATTCGGGGTGATCAGTTATTGTTGTGAGTTTGGTGGAATTTAAAGGCTAGTTTTATTTATTTATTGGTGTGTAAACTAACTTTCAGCACTTTTGGCTATATCACGACTGTAACATAGGTATATAGTCAAGCTTTGATTCCCATGTTTCCCACTTTAGAGGACTTCCACCACAGGCACTGGTCCCAGGTCCTATTTTACAAGTAAAGCAGAACTTATTTACCACAGAAAACAAGCACTGCTCCAATTTCTGAAGTTCCCATGGGGGAAAGGTCAGGTTTTAGAATCGATGAAACCATGAATCGGGCAGGTGTCTTCCCATTTCATCAATTCCCATTTCATCAACTACCTCTAAAATTATATTTTCCCATTTCATCAATTCCCACTTCATCAACATAATAAGTAGGGGAAAGTAACATATAACATTTAAATATCTATCAGAATGTAACATTTAAAGCACAATACTCTAGTAACATACTCACTATTACTTCAGAATGCCGGTTGGCTTTCTAGATTAATTTGTTTCTTTTGAGTAACAAATTAGTTTAGAATGCCTAGTGGCATTCTAAACTAATTTGTTACTCAAAAGAGACAAATTACTTGAGAATAGGCAAAAAAAACAAAAAAAAACAAACAACATTCAAAAACACTAGTAAATAAAAAAAAATAATTTAATGTGTCAAATATATATTTCTTAATATAATATATTTCTGTTTAATTTCTGTTTAATTTAATATGTTTTATAATTGGTAAAAAAATGCATTTACATAAGATTAAAACATACTTTCATTCTGTTGATGAAGTGGGAATTGATGAAATGGGAAAATATGATTTTAGAGGCAGTTGATGAAATGGGAATTGATGAAATGGCAATAAACCATCAGGCATACAATACAAATAACGTTGGACAGATGGGCTGGATTGCAGCTGATGACTGTGAAGATACATTATATATAT
The DNA here is from genome assembly GCA_031216915.1 of Pictodentalium vernedei. NCBI lineage: Eukaryota > Metazoa > Mollusca > Scaphopoda > Dentaliida > Dentaliidae > Pictodentalium > Pictodentalium vernedei. The sequence continues at coordinate 730,505,658 of CM062297.1, read as the reverse complement.
TGATCATTTCTTTATTAAATTTTTGCTTGTTGTTACACCCATCTTCGAACCTCATTTGATCTCCCAGGTGCAATGACTTTGTGTCTTTGCGGGTGGAAATCAAACAAGAGGCCCCCATGGGACCTGAGACACTCACCTGACCATAGTTTTTTAAAGAAGGATTTAATTAGCATCTATACCTAGTTACCATTACGGAGGAATGAAGTTATTTAATTATTTATAACTCTGTTGTCCATGCCAGATGATTTTTTATGTGTACCCATACCATGTATGGTACACATAATGTCGGCATCCGGAGTGGCCCTCCGTCGTTCGTCCATCATTTGTCTGTCCGTCTGTCTGTCTGTCCGCCGGCGTCCGTATCCATTTCTTTGACATTCGATAACTTGAAAAATATTGCTTGGATTGTCATGTTACTTTACATTTGTGTTCAAGTTACTGATGTGCCGAGCTGTATAGTTTTTGGTGTAAATCTGATAATTTGATCCTGAGATATTAACCCTTCATCCTTCAAATTGAGAATTCTTCCAATCCATTTGGCATGAGATAACTCCAAAAATATCAATCCAATTGTCATGTTACTTTATATAAATATCATTAGGTTACTGATGTGCCGGGCTGTGTAGTTTTTGGTGTAAATCTGATAATTTGATCCTGAGATATTAACCCTTTATCCTTCAAATTGAAAATTCCTCCAGTCATTTTTTGAAAAATATTGCTTGGATTGTCATGTTACTTTATATACATCTTCAGGTTACTGATGTTCCGAGCTGTATAGTTTTTGGTGTAAATCTGATAATTTGATTCTGAGATATTAACCCTTTATCCTTCAAATCGAGAATTCCTCCAATCCCTTTGGCATGAGATAACTCAAAAAATATCAATCCGATTTTCATGTTACTTTATACTTTATATATGTGTTCAGGTTACTGATGTGCCGAGCTGTATAGTTTTTGGTGTAAATCTGATAATTTGATCCTGTGATATTAACCCTTTATCCTTCAAATTGAGAACTCCTCCAATCCATTTCTTCGGTGTGCGATAACTTAAAAAATATTAATCCGATTATCAGGTTACTTTATATATGTATTCAGGTTACTGATGTGCTGTGCTGTATAGTTTTTATGTAAATCTAATAATTTGATCCGGAGATATTAACCCTTTAGCCATCAAAGTAGGCACTCCTCCAATCCAATTCTATATGTACCCATACCATGTATGGTGTACATAATGTTGGCATCCGGGCTGGCCCTCCGTCATTCGCCCATCCTTTGTCCGTCCATCCATCTGTCTGTCCAGTTTGTCCATCCTTTGTCTGTCCATCCGTCTGTCTGTCTGTCCATCCGTTCCTCCGACATCTGTATCCATTTCTTTGGCATTCGATGACTTGGAAAATTTTGCTTGGATCGTCATGTTACTTTAGATTTGTGTTCGGGTTACTGATGTGCCGAGTTGTATAGTTTTTGGTGTAAATCTGACAATTCGATCCTGAGATATTAACCCTTTATCCATCAAATTGAGAATTCCTCCAATCCATTTCTTTGGCATGCGATTACTCAAAAAATATCGATCCGTTTGTGATGTTACTTTATATATATGTTTAGGTTACTGATGTGCCAAACCGTATAGTTTTTGGTGTAATTTGATCCTGAAATTGGTCCTGAGATAATAACAGTTTTCTATTAGTTGCGCGTATGGGTACACATCTGACGATTTAATCGGCCTATTTTTCTAGTACTGGGATGCTACCACAGAAACAATGCTCTGATTTTCATTAATGCAAAACTAGGGAGTCCAAATATCAACCTAGGAACTTAACTTGAACAAACTTCCCTTCCTTTTCACTACCAGGATGCTGTATACCAAGTGTGAAAGCATTCTGACTGGTGGATCTGAAGAAGATTTTTAAAGAAATTCCCCCATATTTAATTTGGGCTACCATAGGGAGGCCAACCCATGGACCCGATTTGACAAACTTGAATCTGACCCCTCTAGAGTTGTTATATACCATATATAAATGGATTCTGACTGGCGAATCTGAAGACGAAGATTTTTCAAGATTATTCCCCATATCGTCCTAATTTATAAATTCTGGATCTTGTATGAAACCCAAATAAGAACCAAAGAGTTTCATTTTACCAAACTGGTCTTTGCCCCCCCCCCCGACCCCCCTCCCCCCCCCCCCCTAATGGATACTGCATACCAAATATCAAAAGATTCTGATCAATGGTTCTGCCGATGGCAATTTTTTTTTACCATTCAATTCTACTGGTCATAAGAACACTTCATACCAAATAACAGTTCTCTGTTCTGTGTGGTTTGGGAAATATGGGTGTTTGAAAATATTTATATTTTTAGCTCCTGGGGTTTCCATGTGAAATTTTGTTTTCTTTTCTGCATGAATCAAGTACTTATGACTCAATAATACCACATACCAAATTTGCTTCAAATTGGACCATCGGTTCAGAAAATAGAAATTTTGGACGGGGCCAAAAATCTTGCCCTTCCCAGTACAAAGGCAAATATTGCTCCGCGAACATCGTTTGAACGAACATGATTCTACACCTCAAAAAGAAGCCCCATACCAAATATCAAGTCACTGCACCCACAGGTTCATGAGAAGATTTAAACAAGAGGCCCCACAGGGCCTGAAGCTCTCACCTTGAACAGAACACAATAGAGTCCAAGAATGAGTCTACATTAAGCAATCCATCTCCATAGGATACATTGTAAATCCTTGAGCACCCCCAGGAGTGATAAAAACGCCGATAGGATCACCAATCCAAAGTCGAGTTGTGACAGTACAAAAGTGGCTTTTATCAACTTGTCGACCGGAAACCAGTTGATTACAATTTAGTATGTGAAAGGTCACTGTGACCTTGACCTTTGACCTAGTGATTCCAAAATAAATAGGGCTCTTTCTTGCACCAATACCAACCTACCTATGAAGTTTCACGAACGTGGGTGGAACCACTGTCAAATTATCATCTGGAAACCAATTGTTTACAATTTATTATGTTCAAGGTCAGTGTAACCTTGACCTTTGACCTAGCGAGTGCAACATAAATAGGGGTTTTCCATTCACCTAGGCCAACCTACCTATGAAGTTTCATGAATGTGGGTCAATGCATTATCAAGTTATCGTCCGGAAATCAACTGTTTACGGATTTACTATGTTGAAGGCCACTGTGACCTTGACCTTTCACCTTGCAAGTCCAAAATAAATAGGTTTCTTCCTCTCACTGATGCCAACCTACCTATAAAGTTTCATGAATGTGGGCCAAACCATTATCAAGTTATCATCTGGAAACCAATTGTTTTGATTTATCATGTTCAGGGTCACTGTGACCTTGACCTAGCGAGTCCAAAATAAATAGGAGTCTTCCACTCGCTTAGGCCAACCTACCTATGAAGTTTCATGAATGTGGGTCGAACCATTATCAAGTTATCGTCCGGAAACCAACTGTTTACAGATTTACTATGTTGAAGGCCACTGTGACCATGACCTTTCACCTAGTGAGTCCAAAATAAATAGGGTTCTTCCTCTCACTGATGCCAGCCTACTTATGATGTTTCATGAAAGTGGGTCGAACCATTATAAAGTTATCATCCGGAAACCAATTGTTCTGATTTACTATGTTCTGGGTCACTGTGACCTTGAACTTTGACCTAGTGAATCCAAAATAAATAGGGTTCTTCCTCTCAAGAGGCCAACCTACATATGAAGTTTCATGAATGTGGGTTGAACCATCGTCAAGTTATCATCCGGAAACAAGTGTTTACGATTTACTATGTTCGAGGTCAGTGTGACCTTGGCCTTTGACCTAGCGAGTCTAAAATAAGCAGCGTTATTCCTCTCACCAATGCCAACCTACGTACGAAGTTTCATGAACGTGGGTCGAACCATTATCAAGTTAAAGTCCGGAAACCAATTGCTTACAGATTTACTGTGTTGAAGGCCACTATGACCTTGGCCTTTCACCTGGCGAGTCCAAGATAACTAGATGTTCTTCCTCTCACTGAGGCCAACCTACATATGAAGTTTCATGAACGTGGGTCGAACCATTATCAAGTTATCATCCGGAAACCAATTGTTTTGATTTATTATATGTTCAGGGTCACTGTGACCTTGACCTTTGACCTAGCGAGTCTAAAATAAATAGAGTTCTTCATCTCTCAATGGCCAACCTACATGTGAAGTTTCATGAATGTGGGTTCAACCATAGTCAAGTTATCATCCGGAAACCAATTGTTCATGATTTAGTATATTCAAGGTCACTGTGACCTTCACCATTGACCTGGCGAGTCCAAAATAAATAGGGTTCTTCCTCCCACTGATGCCAACCTACCTATGAAATCTCATGAACATGGGCTGAACCATTATCATGTTATCATCCGGAAAAAAATTGTTTTGATTTATTATGTTCAGGGTCACTGTGACCTTGACCTAGGGAGTCCAAAATAAATAGGGTTCTTGCTCTCACAAAGGCCAATCAACATATGAAGTTTCATGAATGTGGGTTGAACCGTAGTCAAGTTATCATCCAAAAACCAATTGTTTACAATTTACTATGTTCAAAGTCACTGTGACCTTGACCTTTGACCAAGCAAGCCGAAAATTAATAGGGTTCTTCCTCTCACTGATACCAACCTACGGTTACCTACCTAAGAAGTTTCATGAACGCTGGCTGAACCATCATCAAGTTATCATCCGGAAACCAATTGTCTATGTCCGCCCGCCATTCATCAAACTATAAGTCGAGTTTGACTTCGTCACAACTCGACTGAAAATAGTCTGAGCATCATGCCTTTTCTTCTGTTGATCATAATGTAAAATGTACAGCTCCCCTATGAAGCCCCTTGATACAACCTATGTGGATTAATCTTAGTTACACACCTCTAGAGGGTACTGAATACAAACTTTCTAATTCTTCTGCTACATGGCCACTTCCGGCTCCCATAAGGAGCCGAAATATTAACCCAGGCTCTCAATTTGAACAAAGTTGAATCTGACCTCCCTAGAGATGTTGTGTACCAAATATGAAAGCATTCTGACTGTTCGATCTGAAGAAGAAAAATTTTAAAGAAATTTCTTCATATTGCACTAAGTTAAAATTTGGGCTACCATAGTGAGCCCAAACATTAACCCGAGGAACCATTTTGAACAAACTTGAATCTGACTCCCCCAGAGATGTTGTAAACCAAATATGAAAGGATTCTGACAAGCAAATCTGAAGAAGATTTTTGAAGAAATTCCCTCATGTTATACTAAGTTAAATTTCAGGTTCCGATATGGAGCCCAAATATTAACCCAGGCACTCAAATTGAACAAACTTAAATATGACCCCCCCCCCCCCCCCCCTAGAGATGCTGTATACCAAATATGAAAGCATTCCGACTGGTTGATCTGAAGAAGATTTTTAAAGAAATTTCCTCAAATTGCACTAAGTTAAATTTGGGCTACCATAGCGAGCCCAAATATATACCCAGGGTCCGGATTTGAACACACTTGAATCTGACCACCCTAGAGATGTTGTATACCAAATATGAAAGCATTCTGACTGGTAGATCTGAAGAAGATTTTTAAAAATTATCCCCCTTATTGAACCAAGTTAAAATTTGGGCTTCCATCGGAAGCCCAAATATTAACCTAAGGACTAGGTTTGAACAATCTTGAATCTGTCATTCATAACAATGATGTATAACGAACATTAAAAGATTCTGACTGGTGGTTCTGAAGGAGATTTTTAAAGAATATTCCCCATATTGCCCCAAGTTAAAAATTTGGGCTCCTGTATTGAGGCCAAATATGAACCAATGGGCTTTATTTCAACAAATTTGTATCTGACACCCCCCCCCCCCCCCCCCCCCCCCCCCCTATGAATGCTGTATACCAAATATCAAAAGATTCTGGCCATTGGTTCTGGAGAAAGAATTTTAAATATTTTTTGCAAATATACTGACTCAGCATTTTTTCAATGCTCTCAACAGAACACCCTAACATTACCGATGGCAATTTTTTTTTACCATTCAATTCTACTGGTCTCAAGGTTGCTTCACACCAAATAACAGCTCTCTGTTCCATGCAGTTTGGGAAATATGGGCGTTTGAAAATATTTCTATTTTTAGCTCCTGGGGTTCCCATGGGGATGCTGGAATTTTTTTTGGCACGAGTCAAGTACTTATGACCCAATAATACCACACACCGAATTTGTTTCAAATCGGACCATCGCTTCAGAAAATAGAAATTTTGGGCAGGACCAAAAATCTTGCCTCTCCCATTACAATGCCAAATATTGCTTCACGAACTTTGTTTGAGCAAACTGAATTCTACACCTCAAAAAGAAGCTCCATAACAAATATCAAGTCATTGTACCCACTGGTTCATGAGAGGAAGATTTTAATAATATTTTGGAGCATTTTCCCCCACCCCCTCCCTATAGGGCTGGGCATATGGAATTGAACAAAAATACAATGCCCTTTTGGGACCATCACTCACAGAAATTTTCACTTGAATTGGCCCAGTGGTTTTGGAGAATACCAAAGCATGGTGTTGATGGAAGATGGACAGAGAGCGATGAGATTAGCTCAGCTTGACTTTGTCAAGGTGAGCTAAAAAAAAATGGAGAATTTTCCTCCATCCCGTCCCTATGGGTCTGAGCAAGTTGATTTAAACAAAAACAAAATGTGATGTAAGAACAAGCAATCACCTCAAACTGAACTAAAATTGGTTCTATCTTCACAGACGAGTGATCACTATAGCTCATCCTGACTTTTCAGGTGAGCTAAAATTTCTCACACGTGGGCCAAATAATGATCAGTCTGGCTGGTTCTGCCTCAGGCCCACTGGATGAACCATGGTACACCCAGCACATTGCATAAATAACCAGTTTTTAAACCAAAAAGCCAGGACTGTGGAGTAGGCCTTTGTCAATAATAATAATGATAATATCTTTATTCTGCAGTATACTAGTACATTAACAACGAGATAACATTACAAACTACAAGAACATAACCTAGTATACAGCATGGAAATGGCATAGCCTAAAAGGCTGTCTTCCTGCCATTCCCATAAAAAAAATATATATATATATCAACTCGGTTTGGCATCAGTGTAACAAAAATTCTTTTCAAAGACAGGAATATTTATAGTTTGTTTATGAATCATGTGGCTAGATGGGATCAATAGGTCATATGCTGGGAGGAGGATGAGATACCAGAGAGTTTTGATGGCTGATACAATCGGGACAGGTTGGGTTGTCGCACTTGACGTTTGGGCTAGTATAAGTACTTAAAATTTTATGCGTTAATGATTTTTTGAACTTGGGTCTACTATATTGCTGAGTTAGAGGGTCTATACTATTCCAAATTCTTGGGAAGGAATGGAACGGCAATTCTGCAGAAAATTGTGTTCTTGGTTTGTGTGTTTCTATTTTACCAGTCTGCCTTGTATTCATCCCCGAAGGGTTTCTGTAGACCTGAAAGGTGTTATCGAATGGCATTGGGAGTTTTTTGTTCATCCAGTCATGCATAAAGAGGGAGACGTGAAAGCTGTAGAGATCTTTAAATTTCAGAATACCACAATCTCTGAAAAGTGGGTCTGTGTGCGAGTTATATGCCTTCCTAGTAATGATTCGGACGGCTCTTTTTTGCAGCTTGAAAATTCTGTTGGTGTAGCTCGAATGACCCCAAACCTGAATACCATATATGAGATGACAGTGGATCAATGAAAAGTACAAAGTTTTCATTGCCTTTGCGGGGAGAAATTTCTTTGCCCTATTTAGGGCAAAAATTGCACTTGCCATTCTTGAACATACTGCAGAAACATGGTGTTTAAATTTCATATTTTCGTCTATACACACACCGAGGAACTTTAGAGCGGCTTGATCTTGTTCGTTCCCAACGGCCTCAATATTTGTATTATTCAGAGATAACTCAACGTTGTTTACCCTATACAAATCATTTTGTGGGTGAAGAAGCATATATTTAGTTTTCGTTGGGTTAAGGGTTAATTTATTGGCAGAACACCAGTGATTTATTTTGTCTAATTCGGAATTTACACTATCTGTAAGTGTGTCTAGATTGTTGCCTGATCTATATGCCGTTGTATCATCGGCAAAGGAAAGTAGATTAAGCACAGTGGAGTTGCTAATATCGTTAATGTATAACAAGAATAGAATAGGACCAAGAATAGACCCTTGAGATACACCGGTGTTTATGGTTAAGGTTTCTGAAACAATATTCGAGAACGAGATAAATTGGCTTCGGTCGGTTAAATAATTTTGAAACCACTGATGGGTTATACCTCTAATACCATAGTATTCAAGTTTCTGGAGTAAGATTGAGTGGTCAATGCTGTCGAATGCTTTCGAAAAGTCTAAGAATATAGAAAGGGTGCAGTTCTTTGTTGGTTTATCATTTTCAGTTACCACGCTATTCAGCAAGTGCAATATGGGGTGGAAAGTCGAATGCTTTGTTCTAAAGCCAAACTGGTAATTGTATAAGATATTACTTTTATCAATAAACTCCACTAGTCTTTTGTACATTAATTTTTCAAGTACTTTTGAGAACGTGGGTAAGATACTGATAGGGCGATAATTGTTAAAGATTTGAGGATCACCAGACTTGAAGATTGGTATAACTTTGGCTATTTTCATTTTGAATGGTACGTGACCAGATGAAAATGAAGTATTAATGATGTGTGTTAATGGACTGGCAACTTCATAAGCGACTGCTTTCAGGAGTTTCGTGGACAGTTCGCCCTGATCCCTTGTTGGTTTCGAGGACAACATAGAAATGTTATGAATAACTTCCTGGGTGTTTGTTGGAGTCAAAAATAAAGAGTTTCCGATTCTTTGCTTCATGTAGTGTGAAAAATGGATGTTCGTATCGGGCACTTGTTCACCTACTGATTTTCCAATGTTTGCGAAGAATGTATTGAATCTATCGGCAATGATTTTGGGATCCGTTACAAGGGTATCACCATCAAAAAAAGTATCGGGTGATTCTATTTTTCGGTCTGATTTATTAATTGCTTTACGTAGGATTTCCCACGACTTTTTAAGGTTATTTTTATTTTCCAGCAAAATATTATGGTAATAATCTGATTTGCTTGCCCGTTTAATCCGATTGAAGATTTGACAGTATTGCTTGTAGGCTGTAGTATTTTGAGCTGTTGGAGATTTTAGCTTTTTGGAGTACAATTTTTGTTTATGTAGAGAAGACTGTAATAGTCCAGCTGACATCCAGGGCGAGCGTTTAATATATTTCGAGGGAACTGGTGTTGCTTTTAATGGGAAAGCTTCATTGAATGCTTTACAGAAGGTGTCCAAAAACTTGTCGTATGACAAGGTGGTATCGGAAGCGTCATAAACACTAGAAAAATCACTGCCTAATAAGAGTCTTTTAAAGCGATCTATGTTCTCTTTCTTGAACGAGCGTTTATGAATTTTGGTAGGGCGTGCAAGTTGTTCTTCAAAGTTACCGATGCAAAACGTTGCAAAGTGATCCCTGATGTCAGAAATAACAATTCCAGAAACATGCTCAGAGGAATCGTTACTAAAGATATGGTCTATAAGAGTTGCTGAAGTATCGGTAACTCTCGTTGGTTTAGTGACAAGGGGCATGAAGCCTAAGCTGAACATAGAGTCGATAAAAATTTCAGTTTTATTATGAATAGTGAAGTTGAGCAGGTCAAGGTTGAAGTCACCCATAAGGTAGGCTCTTTTGTTTTCGAGGTTGATTTTATTCAATAGATCGGACATTGTGGACAAAAAATGGTCAAGATCAGCTTTTGGTGCAGTGTTGGGCCTGTAGATAATCCCGATTATGCATTTCTTTTTAGAGGTAGTTTCAATGAAATGAGATTCAAATACGTGTGGTATAAAGATTGACAGATCACTTCGATGTTTGAAGCTGATGTTGTCCTTGATGAATAATCCTACACCTCCCCTGCCATCATCATTTGCAGGTCGAGTGTGGTGAATTAGAGGGTGATAACCGTCGAGTTCAAAACAGATATTCTGTTTGACATCGAATATTTCAGTAAGTCCCACGACATCAAATAAATTTTTCCCAGGATGCATGTCGTGTAAGAGGTTTTGGATATTCTCAAAGTTAGCATTCAGACTTCGGCAGTTCATGTTGAAAAGAGAAAACGACTTATTTTTTGCTGGGATTTCCCTACTAAAGTTTTCCGGTGTATAGTATTTACAGCTGGGGGTTTCAATAGCGTAGGGAGGGTCTGTGTCACTATCGTCAATTCTCAGTGATGTGTTAAACTTAGATATGAAGTCGTAAGCATCAGACGTCTGGATCTCATCAAAATGGATAGTATTAGCCATAGTCAAAAATAGTTTGAACTGAAGCCCTGCCTTTGAGAAATGACATATTTTTGCTTAAAATGGGACATTTACAAAAATTTTTAGGCATTTGCGGGATTACACTGATGCCAAAGATGTGTGAGCGGAAACACGGTATCATTGAAATGGTGGGTGTACCCTTTAGGAGTTATAAAATTGTTTATAGGCAAAGAGGCGTAAATTGAGAAACCAGATGTTTGAAAACACTCGACTATATAAAATGTACGAACACATACATAGAGGTGAATACACATATTCATATGCATGCGGCCTCCTACACACATGGTCCTTCCACGAACTAGCCAACATATTAGCGTGCAGGCCAATTCATAAAAGGACCACGTGTGCATGAAGGTACATACATACTTATAGATTTTATCGACGTTGTACGTACTCTTGTGCTGTAGAAGCGAGTAAAGTAATTGCAGTGCGAGTGAAACACGTCACTCGCGTAACATTTTCATAAATGTAACTATAAATGACTGAATTCTTAGAATTATCATTGTGTTATCAACCAAGAATTAATTGGATGGTATTTGGTACTTTTTGTTTGAAGTTGCACGGATGCAGATAAATTCTCGGGGATTCGTGCAACATCAATGGTCCAAATTGTGTCAGTAGACGGTTTGTTAACACAAACTGGCCACTGATGGGTAGAAGAAGATAATTGATCGAATGATTGTGTTTAGGAAGAAGCACTTGACTGAACACAGAAGTGTAACTGAGTTGGAGTTGTATCGCATCCCACGTGCCACAAGTTGTAATGATCTTTAGAAATATGGGATATGGGTCAGGGGAGAGTCCTATTAATCGATAACCAGGACTATCAGTGGGACAGTAGGTCGGTATTCCATGTGGAAGAATGGCTTTGGATAAAGAGTGTGGAATAAGGACTATCAGTGGGACAGTAAGTCGGTATTCCGTGTGGAAGAACGGCTTTGGGAAAAGAGTGTGGAATAAGTCCGGATTACATGGGTTAATTGGCAGAAGGAGCAACAGTCAACTCGATTGTGAGTGTTGGATCGGAAATGGGAAACGTTATCTTCACTTTTACTGTTTAGGCAGAGCACATGGGTTTCTGTCACCAGTTACGTTTGAAATTGACTGGGTTTATCTGAAATGAACAAAGTGATAAATTGGTTTGGGTGAGATACGAGATAATTAATTGGACACTAGGGAACAAATGAATAGTCAATTGTGTATTTGGGAAACTTTTGGGGGCTTGTCTGTATTACCTGGCACTGAAATAACCAATTCTTGGAAAAGAGTTTAAAATAAATAATTAACACAGTTTGTCAAATCTACTGATTGTATTTTCAAAATAAATTTACAAATTACAAGAATTGTTCCATGCAAACTAAATAATTTGCATATTCCTGTAATAATATCACACATGTTTTTTTGTTTATTTTAAAACAATTTAACAATACTGGTGCTTCACTGGCACCAAAACTTTTTACAAAACATATTTATCTAGCACTTCTTTTTTAATCTTTTGACATGATATAATTTCTTATACCCTAAACAATACACAAAACTTTGACATTTCCTAATGCTATACATTCTGTACAATCTCATGTCAAACTGTTTATACAAAATAACTATATTTCCAGAAAAATAATTCAGCATGATAAATGAAATGGTCCTCAAAACTTTGTACCCATATCAACTGACTTCTACCAAACATATTAACCCTTTTAAACCATAATGCATAATTTTTGCATCAAAAAAAATAATTAGCATTTGATGACAAGATGCCACAATAGAGGGACCATGGAGTGACTTTCAAAGTGTGTGTGTGTGTGGGGGTGGGGGGGGGGGGTGGGAGGGGGGCTGAAATTAAATAAAAAAAAAAAATTGACTAGAGAAATGATTTGGCATGATTTAGGGCATTAGTGGACAACCAGCTCCGAGTGCTGGTTGTCCACTTATGCTCTAAAATTGTCCAGATCGCACAATGAGACCAAACATGTCTGATTTGACATGCTATTAGGGTGGTTTTTACTTAAGCACCAATGCTAACTTGGATAATCGCCAACTTTAAAAGTACGTTCTTTGGCATTATGGATGGCAAGTGGCATAACAATCAAATAAGTGTGTCAACACATCAGCTATGATAACGATGTGAGTGCTATCAAGACTCATTAGTTTAGTATTTTCAAATATTTTGAACATTTTTAGCCAAAAATGTTGAGGGGGCAGATTCCCCCTGGCTCCGCAGTCCCTGCAATACACAAATTAGTGCGAGGAGGATAGGCAATGATCTTATCCTACATCCTTTTTAGGTGGGGCTGTGGGATTAAATTATGAACCTCCCTGCGAATACAATAGATTTGCCCTTTGTACTTATATTACCATTCAGGTGATCAATGTTCAAAGGGTTAATCAACAACTTCAAGTCAATTTTCCTCCCTCACTTCAAACTAATTCTATCCCAGAGGAAACTTCTTCAAATTTTATAATCATCGTCTCCAACTGACTTGCTCACTCATATTTGTGACTGACATACTAGAATGAGGTTGATATGTTTCTAAAGCAAAATATAATAAAATATTTTGGGACAAAAACTTGTTATGCAATCCTAAAATTAGAGTTCAAGGACTGATAAGGTCCATCAATTTCAGCTTAGAGTACCATAATTTCAAACACAGTCCAATGGGAATTTTGATCAGATCACGATACATTAAAAATTTTCTGTCTGATTTCTTCCACACAGCACCAAGAAATCTCACTTCATTGAAAAAAGAAATTCGAGAAGAATACTCCTGTTCATTCTTCATGAATATATCTTCATTTCACAACATTTTATTTATTTATTTGGGTTTAATGACACTTTCAATAGCCAGGATCACCTTGTGTCTGTCAGTTTTATGAGTGGAGGAAGCCGGAGTACCCAGAGGAAACCACTGAAAGGTGGCAAGCAACTGTCAGACACCCCAATGTTCTAGTTCCACACATGCAGGGTTAGCATTGGTTGAAGAAAAGTGCACCAGACCTAAGTACACGGTGCCACTGTCCCCCCCCCCCCCCCCACATGGGCAATCAGGATTAAACCATGAACCTTTCGATTTAAAATTCAATGTCATAACCACTGAGCCACAATGCACCTCCAACATTTTCTTAACTGGTAGGTGGAGTGCTAAATTATTTTTCAAAGGAATCTTGTAACATGAGTATTATTCTTCAAAGATAGCGTGCTTGCAGAAAGTGGGGCCTCTGTGTAGCATGATTTTGTTCATGAAGAATTGCTTTATAACACAGACACTCTCCAATAAATTGTAACAAAACAGTTTTTTATGAACAATTTTTTTACTGCTGCATAGAACACAACTTGGAAATGCTCACTAAAGATGCTTTCAGCACTTTTCAATTAAGCCATGATAGTGGTTTCTAACACTCAACCAGTTAATTTATTTATTCATTAGTGTTTAAGGTCACATATTTCTGCACAATGGGTAATTGTGACCGCAATATTGATATAAAGTCGTTTATACCCATTTTAGAGGACTTCCATCCCAGGTATTGGTGACCAGGTCCTATTTTACCTGTAAAACAGAGCCTGGCAACTTTATTTGAACAAACTTGAACTGACATATGATAAAGACCATGCATATCAAATTTGGCCCAGGGGTTTAGGAGGTGCAGTCAATAATGTAAAGTTCACGACAGATGGACGGACGGAAAGTGATCAACTGAGCTCCCCCTGACTTTCAGTCAGGTGAGCTAATAAAGCCAATCATTTATACTTGTGTTGCCCACGTTAGAGAACTTCCACCACAGGCATTGGTGACTGGGTCCTATTTTATCACTAAAAGAGAGCTTGTTTACCACAGTAAACAAGCACTGCCTTGCTTCCTATGCAGATTTTATGCAAGATTAATTCCAATTTTATGAGTGGGGTGCCGCTACGTCCACAGTGTGTACAGACATTTAAAGATATATTTATTTTATTTAATGGCTTTTAACTCTTAATCCACTGAGTATTTTTAAGAATATTTCTATCAGATCAAGACATGGCTGCTGTAAACCATGACTAGATTTGATGAATGAAAATGTCAATGACACTGTAGCTTAACTTGTGTGTTGAGTTTGATGAAAAGGATAATGTTCAATGTTTATGAAAGGATTATGAAATAAGACAGAATTGTGATAATTGGGAATATGTTCATTTCTGTTCCCTGTATGCTATGTTTTTAATAAAAAATAATATGAGGTGTACACTGTACTAAAGAGCTGAGGGGTGGGTTAATATGACCTCACAGTTAATGTATGTGGCCCTCACAGTTAACATATATCAACAAAAGTTACCAAGTTACAGTGACATTATTCCAAAACGAGTCATCCGATCAAGTTACATTGAAATCCCTTCATAAATATGGCCTGTAGACTGTGCTAAAGGTTTTCAGGCTTCGGGCCTCTGTTGCCATCAGTTTCCTAAATTGCGTCCAAAGGGGATGTTCTCATCTAGACATTATATGAAGTCAACCTACAAAGTTACAATGAAATCCCTTCATAAATGTGACCTGTAGACTGTGCTAAAGGTTTTTCGGTTTTGGGCTTGGGCAGCCATCATGGTTGAATGATAGCAACCAAAAGGGGACATTCTCATCTGGGCATCATTTGGAGTGATCCTACAAAGTTACAATGAAATCTCTTGATTAATCTGACCTGTAGACTGTGCTCAAGATTTTCGGGCTTCGGGCCCCTGAAGCCGTCACAGTTGACCAATCACGACCAAAAGGGGATGTCATCATCTAGGTATTATATGGAGTCAAACTAACAGGTTACAATGAAATCCTTCCATAAATATGACCTATAGACTATGCTAAAGGTTTTGGGTTTTTTGGCTCGGGCAGCCATCAAGGCTGAATGATCGAGACCAAAAGGGGAGGTGCTCATCTTGACATTATTTGGAGTCATCCTCCCAAGGTACAATGAAATCCCTTCATAAATATCACCTGTAGACTGTGCTAAAGGTTTTCGGGCTTCAGGCCCCTGTAGCCGTCACAGTTGCCTAATGGCATCCAAAAGGGGCTGTTCTCATCTAGACATTATATGAAGTCAATCTACCAAGTTACAATGAAATCCCTTCATAAATATGAACTGAAGACTGTGCTAAAGGTTTTCGGGCTTTGGGCTCGGGCAACTATCATGGTTGAATGATCGCAACCAAAAGGGGACATTCTCATCTGGGCATCATCTGGAGTGATCCTGCGAAGTTACAATGAAATCCCTTCATAAATATGACCTATAGACTGTGCTCAATATTTTCAGGCTGCGGGCACCTGTAGCCATCACAGTTGACCAATCACGACCAAAAGGGGATGTCATCATCTAGGCATTATATGGAGTTAACCTAACAAGTTACAATGAAATCCTTCCATAAATACGACCTATAGACTATGCTAAAGGTTTTTGGGCTCGGGCAACCATCAAGGCTGAATGATCGCGACCAAAAGGGGATGTTCTCATCTAGACATTATTTGGAGTCATCCTACCAAGCTACAATGAAATCCCTTCATAATTATGACTTGCAGACTGTTCTAAAGGTTTTCGGGCTTCGGGCCCCTGTAGCTGTCACAGTTGCCCAATCGTGTCCAAAAGGGGACGTTCTCATATAGACATTATATTAAGCCAAACCTACCAAGTTACAATGAAATCCCTTCATAAATATGACCTGTAGACTGTGCTAAAGGTATTCACGCTTCGGGCTCGGGCAGCCATAATGGTTGAATGATCGCAACCAAAAGGGGACATTCTGATCTGGGCATCATGTGGAGTGATCCTACGAAGTTATAATGAAATCCCTTCATAAATATGACCTGTAGACTGTGCTCAAGATTTTCGGGCTTCGGGCACCTGTAGCCATCACAGTTAACCAATCATGACCAAAAGGGGGTATCATCATCTAGGCATTATATGGAGTCAACCTAACAAGTTACAATGAAATCCTTCCACAAATACGACCTATAGACTATGCTAAAGGTCTTTGGGCTCGGGCAGCCATAAAGGCTGATTGATCGCGACCAAAAGGGGATGTTCTCATCTAGACATTATTTGGAGTCATCCTACCAAGCTACAATGAAATCCCTTCATAATTATGACTTGCAGACTGTTCTAAAGGTTTTCGGGCTTTTAAACATTAAAAGATTCTGACTGGTGGTTCTGAAGAAGAAGATTTTTAAAGAATATTCCCCATAGTGCCCCAAGTTAAAAATTCAGGCTTCTGTATTGAGCCCAAATATGAACCAATGGACTTTATTTTAACACAGTTGTATCTGCCGAGTGGTTTTGGAGAAGACCAAAACATGGTGTTGACGGACGACTGATGGACGGGCAATGGATGGACAGCGATGCGATTAGCTCAGCTTGACTTTGTCAAGGTGAGCTAAAAACTTGAAAAGTTATTTTGGAAGAAATACCATTGCCCTTTGTTACTTCTGTCCAAGCATTGTCAAGTCAAGATCAATTAGGAGTTAACTCACAGCTTACAAAAATCCTCCACAGTGACATCCGGAACTTAAACTGAAAAACAGTGACCGCCCAGCCACGGATACTCTGAATTATAACCTTGATTTGTGACCTTGACCTCCATTGAACAAAAAAGGTTTTGTGCACGACACATCATCTCCCAATAAGCAACATGTATGCCAAGTTTCAACAAAATCCAACGAAGCATCTCACGATGACAGAATCCTTCATAAGTAGGTTGACAACTATCCACCAAAACATTAATTCGGTATCATACAAATAAACAATTTAAATCTTGTTGGATTTGAAAATCAGTGTGCAGTGATAAAAAAAAATACTGGCCTTGTTAAAACATGTTAACCCTCTGCACACTGATGTCGAAAAATATCAAAATTTCAAGGTGGGCAATTTACCCATAATGCAACTAGGAATTTAATCAAATCAATCATATTCAACAAGAGCTCACTCAGCCCTGTTAACCTATACCCAATGTAACGGCCAAAACTGGCCAGTGCTATTCTCAAAAATCGCCAATTAATTTTCATTATTTTTTGTCTCAAAAACATAGGTTATGACCACCCATTGGAACGAGCTCATCGAGTTTGTTCCAATGAGGGTTCATAACCTATGTTTTTGAGACAAAAAATGAAAAAAATTAGTTATTCAAGAATTTTATTTGCAAGTGTCGTCTGCTTTTCATGTTAGGTAAAGGGTTAAACACAATTGAATTGGTTAACCATTTATCCAACACACAAAATATCAAAATAAATTACTTTTAAATTATTTTAATTTTTTTTTCACAGAAACAAAAAAAACCATAAAAAACATATCATGTGAAGCCCCCCCCCCCCCTCCCCCCCCATTTCAATGAGGTTACATGATATAGTTTGGCTTAAGTATTTGTATTTTGGAAAAAAATAGTTTTTCAACTGCTCAATTTGTAAATTATGTTGGCAGATATGGTCAACTTTACGCGAAGAGTTAAATTTCCTCGTTGGATTATGGGAAAAAATGTCCACTGTGAAATTTTGGAATGGGAAGGGAGCAAAATTTGATCATCAGCAATTGTTTGGTCAAATTTATTGGCAAATATTATCAGTCATTCTCTAATAAATTCTGATAACAAAATTTATACTGTCAAAATAAAGTTCAATTTCAAAAACTGTTCAGAATATGAGAGCTTGATTACCCGTACAGTTATAAGTTTTACTAAATCCCAAACATGGGCTTCAAGTAAAAAGCCAGTTCTAAGATTCAATTTAGGAGACATATGATGCAAAACATGACATTTCTTTTAAACTTAACTCATTTAACCTTCCTTTACCTAATGAACTGGCTGCATCTGCCCATGTAATTTACGAAGTGAGCTTTTTGACAAAATTATTTTTTAACAAATTTCAACAAAACCATATTATGTGACCCCCTCATTGGAACAAACTCACCAAGATTATTCAATGAGGGGTCAGATGTTCTGGTTTTGTTCACATTTTGTGAAAAATCTGGAAAAAACATAATAAAAATAACATAATTTCATCTTACACATTTTAAAGGATTAATTTTTTTGTTTTCATAACTCTGTTTAACTGCAACTGTAATAAAATCGTCAAGTTTCTCCAGTGAGGGATAATAAGCTAGCTAGTATTGGAACCGTTACCAAACATGTCTAGAAGGATGAGACTAAATATTTTCATTTTTGATCTCCAAAACATAGCTTAAGATACCACATTGGATTGAGATCATTCCTGTGAAGAGTCATAAGCAATGTTTTGGAGGCAAGAATGGAAGAAAAACAAAATGTGAAAGGTGATTTTTGTGAATAGAGCCAGCTGGACAAGAGCTGTGTCAACAGTTGCATTATGGGAAAAATTTGCTACTTGTTATTTATTTATTGACGTTTAACCATTTACCTAAATTAGTGGCCAAAAACGGCCAGAAAATTAACTAGAATAAGCCTACCACAGCCTAAAATATCTCAAGAGGTTTCTCAATAAAACCATACAAATATGGATATCATTAGAATCAGCTCGTTGAACTGGTTCTGATGATATTCATATTTTATGATTTTATTCAAAAATTGTTAAATTGGTTTTCGAAAAATGTGAGCTTTGTCAAACAAGATATAATAGACATTTATTTATTTATTTATTGATGTTTAAGGTCACATATTTATGCACAATGGCTAATCATGACCGTGCCAGTTTTACGGGTGGAGGAAGCCGGAGTACCCGGAGAGAACCACCGAGCAACGACGAGCAGCTGCCAGCTCCCCAACATCGTAACTCCGCACTGCAGCACAGGCAGGGTTAGATTGGTTGAAGACATGCGTACCATCGACGTGCAGTACGCCTTAGTACACGGCGTCATCGTGCCCCCGATATAATAGACATGCCTGTATTGTATGTACCAAGGGCAAATGTACAAACAAGCAGGCATATTTACTCTATGACCTATATGTAATTAACAGGTATGGCAAATGATTTTGTTTTCAAATTTGTATTCAATTAACAGGGTTATTCAACTGGGAAATATCCAATTACATGGGCTTGACTGTATATAGTGTTTGTTTACTGGTGTTAATGCTCACTTTCAGCATCTCAGGCTTTATTAAGTCAGTTCTAGGGATTAACCAATCAGTGTGGATAAACGGTGGTGGCCTATGAAGCCATTTCAGCACTAAACATCCCGTAACTTATAATATTACGACTACGCACCAGAAGTATTATGCACCAGAAGTATAAAGTCAGTTACAACCAATCATTTATACTTCTGTTATCCTTTTTACGGGCTCATACTCCAGCCATTGAACATACACACTAAATATGTTTATCTGAGAATCAGGGAAAGTTCAAGGCAGCTGCATACAATTTCAACCTAAACTACTAGCATTTTATGTATTGGCACGACAGATGAGAATTGTATGGTAAAACTGACATTACCATTATGTTTATATGCAACATAGCAGCGTTGTATCCTTGGGGGAGACACTTCATCACAATGACCTGCATGGGGCACAGTGGTGCTGTGTACTGAGGTGTACTGCATGTTGATGGTGAATTTGCCTTCAACTGCTGCTAACTGTTGAAAGTGTTGTTAGGCACCAATAAAACAAACAAATTCTATGGAGGACAAGCCCATGAATTGGTCACTCAGTCCTATTACACCAGTAAAGAAGAACTTACCTACAACAGTAAGAGCAATGGTCCACTTTCTAGAGTACCCTCCCTTGAGAAACTAAGTCAAGTGCTTATCATGTAGGTCCCTGAAACTTAGGTATTTTTGACTGATTTGAATCTTGCCATCAAATCAGACATTTGCTATCAACATCAAATCAAACAGGTGGATTCTTCAGAACCTGCTCCTCATGAAACAATGAACACGAAGTAGGAGTCCAGTGGAGCCTCCCTTGGAAGGGAAATTTCAGATTTTGACATACTGGGTACCATTTCATCATCCAACTGCCTCTAAAGACAAGATATACCTCATACATTAAGAGGTAATTACAATATTTCATTATTATGCAACCTAGCAAGGCTGATCAATGAACGATTTCATTCAGTGGACACCGATTTGATTTAGTGGAGACTAAACAATACCAAGTAAACGACATCTACCACTTGTTCATTCATTATACTGCCCCAGGCAGTACATTAGTCCATCTTGTTTCAGGGTGATTCCAGCATACGTGCATGGATTTTCAATGCAAACTAGAGTGAGTTCACTGAAATTTCACTTTTTTCTGAATTCAAAAGTGTCCTTGGCTGACATAATAAATATGTTTCAGGACATTTATGTTGGCAGATTTATTTATTTAATGATGTTTATAGTCACATATTTCTGCTCAATGGTTAATTGTGATACCCCAGGCATTGGTTACCGGGTCCTATTTTACCAGTAAAACAGAGCTTGTTTACCACAGTACACAATCATTGCCTCACTTCCCAGGGATCCCAGAGGGAACATTGGCAGATATGGTGTCATGTGAGGTTTAGTCAGATCGATATTTGGCATGGAGTACTGTCTACCTAATGAATCGGCCGCATCCGCCCACGTAATATACAAATTCAGCAGCTGAAAAAAATTATTTTTCAAAACATTTAAACAAAACCATGTCATGTAAGCCCTCTTTGGAACAAGCTCATTGCAATGAGGGGTAACATGATATGGTTTGATTGTAATTTTTTGAAAAATTAAAAAAAAATGATATTTAATAAAATAATAAATTTTGATATGGTCTGCATTGGGTAAAGGGTTAAATGGCTTATTAAACCGAGTTGCAGTGGCACACATCTTGAGAGACATGAAGTTGGCTTATTCACAATTTCATGTGTTGTTAGTCTTTGCAACTTTGTGTGATCAAATTACCCCAATATTCTAGTGTGTTATCAACATGTATTCCACAAGACCTAAGTAGTGTTATCACTTTTCCCTCTCCAGACATTTTTCTGATGTTCCATATCGACAGAAAGTTTGCAGTGAATCGCACAAATCATGAAAATGTACACATGGTCATTGATTAGAAAATATGCAAATCAGCAATCTGATTTGATATCAATTCCAAATCGGATCATTCAGGTTTGTGGACACCTTCTACCAATCATGTTTTAGAATCCAATTTAGAGTTTTTAATACTGAACCTCTCTATGTTTGCAAAACTTTATATGAGTACATATGCGTATCTAAGTTTGGAGCAAAAAACTGACTCAGCATGATACAAAATTCCTTATCAATTGAAATATAGTACTGAACTGCTATTCAATAACATGAATCAATGAAAAAATAATAACAAATGAGTGTATGAGTTAGTACAGGTCCAGCCTGATCTTTCAAAAAACAAACATGTTAAAATATACACATTGACAGCTCTCAATCCTTACTTTGCATTCTCATGAGATCAAAATTTTGGACAAAGTTGATGCAGGCCAGTTATACTTCAAACAAATACCTATTAGCATTGACTTCAACACTTTAAAGCCTGAAGTTGATTCTACCCACCGATGTGGAATAGCAGGGGTCTGATACTGATAGAGTTCAGTTAGCGGGTAGAGTGCTGAATTATTTTGGGTTGTTAAAAAGTTATCCACATGTATTTGCTTTGTTACAATTTATGGGAGAGTGCCATACTCTCATAAAATGTAAAAAGGTGGATCCAAGAAAACTAAATAATGTCACTTCAAAGATAATACTAGTGCATACACAGAAAGTTAAACCTTTAAGTTATGGTACCCTCAGTTTAGAATAGAGCTAAAATATGGGCTTCCATTTCTTTATTTATTTATTGGAGTTTAACAACAGCTAGGGTCAAGTTGTGTCAAACAGTTTTATGGGTGGAAGAAGCCCGAGTACCCAGAGTGACCACCGAGCAATGGCGAGCAACTGTCAGACTCTCCAACATAGTAATTCCACGCAAGCAGGGTTAGAATTGGTTGAAGACAAGGGCACCAGTGACGTGCAGTATATCTTAGTACACAGTGCCACCATGCCCCCACGTGGACAATCGGGATGAAGTGCCTTGCCCAAAGGACACAATGCAGTTACTCCTGGTGGGGATCGAACCATGGACATTCTGGTTTGAGATTGAATGCCGTAACCAAAGATCCACCACGATCCCTCCAGCAATCTATCAGTTAAAAGTTGGCAGAAAAATAGAATAACCTGAGCATTTGTTTCTAGATAATCTCCCAGACAATGATATCAAAATATACAAGAGGCCCCACGGGGCCTGAAGCGCTCATCTTGTACAGAACACAATTTAAACAGAGTCCAAGAATGAGTCTACATTAAGCAAGCCATCTCCATAGGCTACACTGTCAATCCTTTGAGTCCCTCAGGAGTGACAAAAATAATCTAGGTATCATGCCTTTTCTTCAGTTGATCATAAGTAAAATGTAGAGCTCCCTTATGAAGCCCCTTGATACAACCTATGTGGATTAATCTTAGTACCTCTAGAGGGTACTGAATACAAATTTTTTAATTCTTCAGCAAAATGGCCAATTCTGGCTCCCATAGAGAGCTCAAATATTAACCCAGGCTCTTGATTTGAACACAGTTAAATCTGACTTCCCTAGAGATGTTGTGTACCGAATATGAAAGCATTCTGACCGTTGGATCTGAAGAAGAGAAATTGTAAAGAAATTTTCTTTGAATTGCACTAAGTTCAAATTTGGGCTACCATAGCGAGCCCAAATATTGACCTATGGATCCGATTTGAACAAACTTGAATCTGACCCCCCCTAGAGATGTTGTATACCAAATGTGAAAGCATTCTGACACGTGAATCTGAAGAAGATTTTTGAAGAAATTCCCTCATATTGTACTAAGTTAAATTTCATGTTCCCATTGGAGCCCAAATATTAACCTAGGCACTCGAATTGAACAACCAGGAATCTGACCCCCCTAGAGATGTTGTATACCAAATATAAAAGCATTCCGACTGGTGGATCGGAAGAAGAAGATTTTTAAAGAAATTTTCTCATATTGCACTAAGTAAAAATTTGGGCTACCATAGTGAGCCCAAATATATACCTAGGGATCTGATTTGAACAAACTTGAATCTGACCCCCATAGAGATGTTGCATACCAAATATCAAAGCATTCTGACTGATGGATCTGAAGAAGAAGATTTTTTTAAATTACCCTCCATATTGAACAAAGATAAAATTTGGGCTTCCATAGGAAGCCCAAATATTAACCTAGGGACTTGGTTTGAACAATCTAGAATCTGACCCTCACAACAATGATGTATACCAAATATTAAAAGATTCTGACTGGTGGTTCTGAAGAAGAAGATTTTTAAAGAATATTCCCCATATTACCCTATGTTAAAACTTCGGGCTCCTGTAGAGAGCCCAAATATGAACCAATGAGCTTTATTTCAACAAACTTTTATCTGACCCCCCTATGAATGCTGTATACCAAATATCAAAAGATTCTGATGATTGGTTCTGGAGAAAAGATTTTTAAAAATTTTTGCAAATATGCTGACTCAGCATTTTTCCATGCCCATTACAGAACACCCTAACATAACCGATGGCAATTTTTTTTTACCATTCTACTGGTCGTAAGGATACTTCATACCAAATAAAAGCTCTCCGTTCCGTGGGGTTTGGGAAATATAACTTTCAGAATGAGCTCTGTCAAAGACTGAGTCGTCCAAATTCCTTGTGTCATCATGGGAAAAATTTGCTGCTTGAAATTCCATAATTTTGATGCGCAGAGGGTTAAATTCATGTAGACGACACTTGACTTGAAATAAATGCAAGGCCACACGAGTCATAAAATTCAAAATTGTTTTCCCAGAAATTTCAGCTGACAATAATATATGACCAACAGTTTAGTTACATGATGAAAGATGGAAATATTTATTCCCATTTCCCCCATGAACCATACAAAACAAAGAAAAGTTTCATAAAATCAAGCTTCAGGGATAAGACTGGATATGTAATTAAAACCAAAAACTGTGTTTACCTATTACACTGCCAACAATGTGGTACACAGTGTGTCGGGAAAACGAAACGCCATTTCTACACCTGCATACAGGAACACCTGGCAGACATATAAGTATAAACGGGACACACCTATCGCCATATATTTTAATCAAAATCATCACACAATATCTGATCTACGCTACCATATTATACACATATTACACTCAAACCCCAAGGGACCAAATTCGATGGAACAGCGGCGTACCTGTGAAATACACTGGACATTCACGTTAAGAACGCAACAACCACTCGGCCTTAACAGAAAAGACTTTTAATAAGTAGTTTTTTGTGGGCGCGGTGACGTCGCAGTAACCGGTTCTCGTCAGATCAAAGAAGTGAAGCAATGTCGCACATGGTTAGAAGTTGGATGGGTGGCCATTTCAGCGACTGGTTAGCGCTCCCGAGTTGTGTCCTTGGGCAAGGCACTTAACCCCGATTGCCTACATGGGGGCACGATGACACTGTGTACTAAGGCGTACTGCACATCGATGGTGCGAATGTCTTCAACCAATCTAACCCTGCCTGTGCCGTGGTGCAGAGTTCAGAGTTACGATGTTGGAGAGCTGACAGCTACTCGTCGTTGCTCGGTGGTTCTCTCCGGGTACTCCGGCTTCCTCCACCCGTAAAAACTGTCACGGTCACGATTAGCCATTGTGCATAAGTATGTGACCTTAAACATAAATAAATAAATAAATAATAAGTAGTTTATGTAAATGTAATTAAAAAAGGCAGAAGTTTGCATATTTTAGTAGGAAAATTTATAGAAATTAGGATTTTCAGTTGACATAAATTTTATTTTTCTAAAACACTTGAAAATGGTCTGTATGGCCATTTTCATGTAAATTTATCAATTTCAGCCTTTTGAACATGGATTAACTCAAATCTGCAAATTTGTGGGAATTCTGTTCACATCATGCTTATTTTATTTATCTGTTGTAATTCTCAAGAAGATACTGGAAAGCTCTCCCAAAATATTATTGGATTTCTTTTCATTCTTAGAGATACACATCAGCAATATACTTGAATTATTATTCTCTTTTAATTTCAATGAGGGAACAAACCAAGTGTTCAATTTATTCACAAAGGTAAAATTCTCAACATAAAGGCTGATTAAGCACTTTCTTCATGAATGTCACTTAAAAAAAAATTGTTCATGCATAATTTCTGGCCTACTCCTGTAGCAAATGATAATTCTTTTTCCATTAAAATTAAACAGAACATTTTCAAGATGAGAAACATTCTCATGTATAATTTTGATCCCTTCCAATTTTCAACTCAGGCAAAAATTGTTGGACCGCACCCCCGATTCGAGCTTGACCTGTATTTTATATTGATACACCAACGTACCAAACAAATTTCAACCAAAGTGGGATGGACAGACACAGGGACACTGGCTATTTTAAAAATTTGGGGGGGGGGGGGGGGGGGGGGGTGGGACAAAAAAAGTACCAGTGTACTATATCTCTTCTACGACTTCTACTCCACCCTCTGTGTATCTTTCAGCCAACCAGGAGAAGATATTTCAGAATATCTTTCCCCATTGGCCTGCTGGTCAAAAAACCTGACCTCACTTGAATTATATTTTTAACTCATTGATACAAAAAAAATACCGGTATACTACGATACCCATTTCACCCCTTTCAGTCTACACTCTGTGTAGCTTTCAGCCCATCAAGCGAAGATGTTTCAGATTATCTTCTCTCTGAAGATATGCTGGACACTCGCTTGAATTGAATTTTTTCCTCATAACTTCAGCATTTGTACCTTGACAGTATGCATAATGTGAATGAACCATTTGTTCAAATGAAAATAATATAGACTGCCTCCCGAGAAACCCAACATATCAAGAATGCTTGGGTGTGGTTTTGTAGCCTCTCTTGAGCCCCCATTAACCCTTTGCGGCCTCATTCAAACTTTAATTACTTTTATCTACAACAAAACAGGTACCCCAACATGAAGACTGTAGGTAAACTTGCAACTTACATTCAAAATGCCTTCTCCATGGTTTCTGCAGGCAAGGGTTGATAAAATTCAAAGCTACAGTATGGCCACCATGGACTGGTCATTTTCCATGCGTGGGCAATATTTCCACAGATGCAATAATATCAGATTCCAAACACAAATTATACGAATAATCATAAAAAATTTAATAAATTCAAATTGCTGATTTTTATTACCTAGTAAATGCATGAGTGTATATCACTGACCGGAGGTGGATTACGCCTAGTCCAGGGCAACTACCGAATACCAAGCTGATTCTTGACATTTTTCAAGGCCCTACAAAAAGCTAAATTCAAGGGATTCCAAGGTGATCAGATGGAGCTAGTTAGGACAATGCTTTTATGAACTAGGGCACATAACACTATCTACCTATGGTTACATGCTTTGTCAGCATTTTGATTTCAAGAAATTCAAGGCTTTTCAAGGCTTCCTTGCTCATTTTCCAGAATTTCAAGACCTTAAATGGCTCATGGTCAAATTCAAGGCTGTTCCTTGAATCGGTAGGCCCTGCAGTACAGTGGAACCCTCTTAATTGAATAGCCACTTTGCCAATGAAAATTATTCAATTAACAGGAGTATTCAGTTAACAGGAATTGCGTCACTTTCCTGTATTCTACAGATAAACTTAGCATTTATTCTATTGTATCTTGTTTGACAGAGCTCTATGAGCTCCGTCAAACAAGATATAATAGATTAAATGCCTGTATTGAATGTACCGATACCATATAGGTCTATAAACAAAGGGAAACTGTCGAGAGTCAGGGTAATTTCTCAACAGGTTACAAGATTTATTTTTCCATTAACAGGAGTTTAATCTATAACCTATACTCAACTAGAGGTACTGTGAGCAAGCTCACAAAGTGATCCCCCCCCCCCCCCCCAGCTGTCAGAACGGAATTATATTGCTTCATGCACATCTTCATATGGAGTTCTTCCATTGTGTAAAGTTTCATGAAAATTCTTCGAACGGTTTAGGAGGAGTTGCGCTTATAAGGATGGACAGATGGACGGACGGACAAGGTGATTCCTATATACCCCCTACCAAAATTTGTTTGCGGGAGATATAATTAGCAGGTAAAATTTGTACTGGGAATATGGTAAATGGTTTTGTGTTGGGAATTTATATTTAATTAACAGGGTTATTCAGTTAAGAGATATCCAATTAAATGGGCTCCACTGTACCTCTATTCTTGACATCTCTTGGTTGCCTGTACAGACATCCACAACATTCCAAGAAACAACTGCAAAGTTACAGGATGTGGCCTATCAAAGTGTAGCAAAAATATACAAAACTCTCCAGGCCCCTAATGGTTAATGGGTTTTCCTATGCATACTGGTTATTTTTTAATATTACTGAATTACAAAACACAAATTCCCCCAAAACTTAAACGACCACATTCATAGGACATCAATTCCCCCCACCAACATGCCTCTCTGCAGAATCCCCAAAATATTTAAGTACCACAATCATAGAGAGGCCCCTCCTATAATACCCATATAATACTTAACTTCAGTTGATACAGATTCTGTAACACAACTCAACAGTTTCAGAACAAATTGGTTGATGACAATAAGATCATTATTAACGCAAACAATCTATGAGTATATATCAAAGCACCATTGCCGCTTTCCACCTCTTAAATTTCCTCTCATAAACAACTCCTCATTTTTCAACCATCTTTTCCAGGAGATAACAGGAAGACCGCCAATCTGGCTATGTTATCTCCTTACAATACACATGTTATCTACACTATTGTTAAAATATCAGGATGTAATTGCATGTGATTGTACTATATTATCTCATAGGTCTTGTAACATGTATATTGTTAAATATTGTTCAGTTCAATTCAATTCAATTCAATTCAATTCAATATCAGGCCATAACTATTGGTAACCATGGTAATTAGAAACAATTTGACACTTGGGTTGTCAGATCTTTTCTTTCACAAAAATCATTAGTATTGCATTACCTATACAGTGAACTGATCTCTCAGTGTCAGAAAATACATCAATATTAAAGAAAAACAAAACATATAAGAAATTATAAACAAATATGTAGACAGCACTATTAGTGGCAATGGTATGATACAACACACTGTTTCATATTTAGTACTAGAGAAAACAGGTCATCAACTTCAATGCATATATAACAATACGGATGACTGTACAGTGGAACCCTGTTAATTTAATAGCCACATTTCCTGTTAAAGATAATCAATATATAACTCTTAACCCTTAAGGGCCTGGAGATTTTTATACATTTTCGCTACACTTTGAAAGTCTACCTCCTGCAGGTTTGCAGTTATTGCTAGTCAAGATTTGCCTAGAAACTGAGAAGCTACTTAGAAAACAAGTTTTGTTTTTACCCAAACAATGCATGTTGGGGCACCTGTTCCTATGTATTAAAAAGTTATCAAAGTCAGAATTAAGCCCTCAAGGGTCAAGCCCCATATAGCCACAGATTGCCACATTTCTATTTCTTTAAAAAAGATGCCCTCACATGTTTTCTTTATTAACTGGTAGAGCACTGGAAGCCACAATCATGGCTCTATTGAAAAGTGCTGAAAACCACAAAAGTGGCTTTACACTGTATGCCTTATTAGCTTGATGTTTTCTCACTTTTAGAACAGAAAATGGTTATATAAAATTGTTTCATCACAATGTATTGGAGAGTGCCAATAGGCACACTCCAATACATTGTAACAAATCAATTATTTGTGAACAAAACTGTGTTAAAGTCTTGCTGGCAGCAATAGAATATTTTTAAAAAAAGTTAAAAAATTTATAGTAATTTATATATTTTTTATACTTACCAATGACCCAGACTTAGCTGGTGCTAACTCTAAAATATTTAGGGCCAAACGCAAATTTTACCCCCCCAATCCCCCAAATTTGCATCTAAAACCAAAAATTACATGTCCTATATGGTCCTCCATACTTTTACTCCACTGCGCATGCGCAGTGTCAAGGAGGCCTCGAAACTGCCGCCAAAAGTCATTCTTACAACCAGTGCCTGGTAAGCGTTAAGTATGCAGCAAGGAGGCAAGAGTTCCCAACTCCTGGGAGGGCCATCCCCATCTGGGTCATTGATAAGTATAAAAAATATGTAAATTACTATAAATTTTTTAACATTTTTATACTGTACCAATGACCCCGACTTAGCTGAATAGTAAAAAGGTTGGAGGGCCTAGGACATAAGGAAAATCCAATATTTTTTAAAGGAAAGCCAATAAATACGCGAGTCTAGCGAAATGAGACTATATATACTCATTTAAAAGTGTACGAAGAATGTATATTAACGCCCAATTAATCACATGATATATACAGATACTTCACACCAATCAACACTTGAAAAATATTACACAGATGAGTAAACATAGGCTTTACCCTTTAAAAACATCTCGGAACCGACTCGGAATTACTGACTCCAAGGGAGGTATTCCCTTGCTTTACATTATAAAACAGGTGACCCAAGGGAACACAACAACCCCCCCCCCCCCCCACCCCCCCTGCCCTGGATCAAATACTCCAGACCAAAGAGGGCAGCAGGACAGAGTCACTGCCGGAACCGAAAGCCTATACACATATAGTTGCCACCGTTTAGTAGACGACATTCGGAGTAAAAAATAATGGACCTAAACAATGTAGATCTGCAGAAAGGACTCAATATTCTCAGATACAAAATCGTGAAAATGGAAGGGCTAAGACCAATATGCAGCCCTCATTAGATCTGTAATATCAACATAATTAGCTTAAGTCTATGATGTAGAAGAACTCTACTTCATGAGCTTAAAACTAAAGCACAGACTGCTGAATGAAGATATAATCATTAGCAGAACTGATATTAGATTGAATCCATCTGACCATAGAATGGACCGAAACGTGGAGGAAGCTTCCACAGCATGTCCCACAACAGACGCTTGAGTAAATTAATCCTCAGTCTTTGTGGATCTAGAGAAGCTACCAACAGAATTTGCATTGAAATAATTACACTGAGCAATATCTGTTAAATCAACAGCACTGGAAGATATGTATATCTTATTATTCTGTTCACAAGATCATTAGAGCATTTACTGCAAACGCTCGAAGATCCAAACATTGTGACACATATGTCTGCAACTAATTGTTGAGATGCATCGCGAAAAAGTCTATCATTGGCCGCTCTTCTTGGTAGCAATCTGACTGAATACTGGTTTGTTGAAAGTCCATTCTGGTGGCAACAAACGGCCCCTCTGTGAAGGGAGTCCGCTAATACATTCAGACAACCCAGAATATGACGGACCAACAGAAGAACTTAATGTTCTAGTACCAACAGAAAGATTCCTTCTGTTAACATAAATAACAGGATGGAATGAGTGCCTCCATAATTCCGAAAATACGCTAATACCGTTGAGTTGTCGGACAGAATTAGCATATGAGCATTCTGAATAACGTTCATCAATAACGTAGCGCAAGCCAAAATGACATCATTCTTGATGTTTGTGTGCTTGATAAGGAACTACGAAAACAAAAGACCCTGGCATTTCAAATCCGTTGGGTTTAATGAAACTACCCAAAGTGTTTGACTGACATCCGTCAAAACTGTAAAACTCGGATCCGGCAATTGCAATGGAACTACCTGAGTTAAGCACTGAAAACTTGCCCAAGCCTGAATCTCTTATTCACTTGATTTGACAAGAAGATGTCCGTATCGAGCGAAATAATCTTCACCCTCCAATTCTGAATTAGAAGAAATTTGGAGAGGACAAATGCGTAACCGCCCCACTGGAATAAAATCACGGCAGTTCCGCACAACGTATCAGTCACATGAGATCTCTCGCTGAGACCTTGTCTGAGCGAAGACCATAGCGAGTATAACAACTGATTAATTTCGCTCTGGTTAATGGCAGACGAACGAGAATGTTATGCGTCTCGAAGATCATCCCCCGGTGGGTAAATGACTTGGATGAAACCAGATCCAACTTCTCCTCATTTACTTAGGAAACCGAGACGTCGGATCAATAGAAGCAGAATCTGCACATCGTTCTGCGCTCTGGTTAACAGCAGATGAACGAGAATGTTATGCGTCTCGAAGCTCATCCCCCGGTGGGTAAATGACTTGGACGGAACCAGATCCGACTTCTCGTTTACTTATGAAACTGAGATGTCGGATCAATAGAAGCAGAATCTGCACATCGATCTGAAGCGTTAACTCGTTGTGAAGAATGTCGTCCAGGAAGGCCGACGCTACCGCAGATGAATGAGCTCGGAAATGAGTCATTACCGAGTTCATTATTCGAGTGAAATCCCAGGAACTAGATTCAGACCAAAACACATTGGTGCTGAAACACAATTCCTATGATAAAGAAGCAAAGATTCTTTCTGAACACCTGATGTACCCTGACGTGAAAGTATGCAACTAGAAATCTATGTGTGTAGCATAGTTGTACACCCGAATACTCGCTCTGACCAATCGGATGGACTCCATATAGAAACTTGGAGCCACGATCAGCTTGTTATCCAGCTCAGAATATGAGTGGACGGAACAAGCTGTCTGGTTTTGGAATCAGAAAAGGATGGTTGTAGAAGCCTGGAAATTCCTGGATTTCTACAATCTCTATCGTGATCATTCCAGAAGAGACTGGACTTCTGATGGAAGCGAGCGTCTATCGTACAGACTCACAGAAGCTGAGTCTAACTTGGACTCCGAGTTAACAGAGGATTTCGTTTGAGGAACAATTTAATCCTTCGGAAATCACCCCTTGAATCCAAGGTACGTCCGTAATCTAATCCCAAAACATTGAGAAACTCGACAGTCTTCCGCTCACTAGTACACGATAGGCCTCGTCGACCTAGGGGTGTCTGACCGGATGTCTCGGTCAGAATTACGGCCACTATCTGAGTCTCTAGAATATGATCTCGAGGATGCATAGGAATCTCTATATGAACATCCTTTGGACGTATTCATCCCAGAAGTGCCTGTCCTACTCTTCTCTGCTGAATCCGACTATATGGAAGCGAATTTTAATAGCAGAGAGTCTAAAGCTTTCTTAGTTAACTGATCATAAACGGCAGAAAGCTTGCCGTCGAAGAAAACTCTCCGGAGACCGGAGCGACTCTGAGAGAGTTTTTCACCTTACTATCTACACGCGTGGATGTAGCCAGGGCCGTGTCACGTCTAACCAACTCCATATTGCCACTAAAGGAAGAGTTTTACGTGAGGCCCTTGAAAGAACTCTTAAGGATATTATCATCCTAGAATTCTTTTCCCTATGAGACGTAATGATAACGTTCTGGTAAGGTGATCTGCATACGATGATGCGTCTAAGCTGTCCCTGCTAGACTATATTGTTATTTCCAACATAGATGACAGTAAAACAATACTAGTTCCTGACCTGGTCGTCTAGCTGCAGAGAACTCTCAAAATGCTCTGTCCTGCCATTTCAAAATATTCAATGAAATGATAAAAAGGCAGATGTAGAGCATATTGCCGATAAGAAACCTGACCTGGCCATTTAGGTAGCAAGTTATATAAATATAGCGTCATTCAACAGATCAAAAGACCGTGAAACATATCAGGACTATGTCGGAAACTGAGGGATGATGTCCCTAAACCGATTAAGAATTCTATATCCAGTGGAACTATCCATTTCTTATCCGGCAACGCAGCATTTTGGTCCGGAGGAACAACGTCCGATGATAATGCTGGATGCACTCTACGGCAATCATGTTGTTCCAAAAAGGGAAAATACAACTCATCCGTATCCCTTTCACCATCCTGTCGGACCACTTGAAACTCTTGGTCGTACATGCCTGAACCTGCAGCAGACCGTAGCAAACCAGCATCGTCGGATAATTCCTGATGAGTTACTGTCGGTTGCTGGGATGCTGAGATAATTTGTGCTATCTGCGATAGCATATCCGCAACAGAGGCCTGTGGAACTGCAGTCTTATAGGATATAGCCGTTGGAAGCTCCTTGGATGTTCACTCCTGCCTACCTCTAATATGTGAACGTCCGGAGAATGAATGCCTCGTATCCTTGGCTACCGGATAGTGTGACCTGGTCGCCGTAGAATCCCTGATCGGCGATGTTGGTTGAATATCACAGGTCACATAGCCAAGGTGCGGTCGCGTGTGCTGCCCTGAGGATAAGGAAGCCGAAAGAGCAGTCTCTCAGGACTGTCTATATAACGGAGCGTCCCGAGAGGTAGACGTATACTCCGACTGAGGAACGTTTTGTACCACAACATCTGAGCCCAGATGTTGTAATACGAGAGAGGGACCTCTCTCGCTCGCAGCCCGGATGGACCTGGACGAGCTAGGAACCGGACTAACAGGGTAGGCTTCCTCCGTACCATCCTCGTATCCGTCGTCACTGGGTGTGCACATTGTATTTTATAGTGCTCGCATCACCCAAATCTCCTTCCTGGACCGCAATGGACGAACCTGAGTGCTGAGCCATTCGGTGAATGGTCGCGACACCGGCCGAGCTAGCAGACGCCAACGCCATCTATCATACTAGGGAACTCCAGGCAATTGACGTATCTACATGAGCACTTTTGCCGCTAACTCTTCATTTGACTGTGACAACGGAAGCACACTTTACGAAGACATCATGGTAACAATATCTAGTTCATGTTACCCTATGAGACCTGTGGAGCCGTGGTCCTACGTGAAATATCCGCTGGAAGCTCCCGGGACGTTCACTCCAGCATGTATTTAATATGCGAACGTCCCAATTGGAAAGGTCTCGTATCCTTGGCTAGCAGATGGAGTGACCTGGTCGACGTGTATTCCTTGGTCGGCAAAGCAAGAGCACCAGAGACGTTCAATCCTGCATTATATAATATGCGAACATCCCCTGGAAATCTGTGGTCACATAGCCAAGGTGCAGTCGTGCGTGTTGACGAGGATGAGGAAGCCAATATAACAGGCACGTCGGACTGTCATGCGACGGAGCGTCCCAAACAGGTGGAGTGGATGTAAGCTCCGACTAAGCGAACAACATACAACAACATCGCAGCGCAGATGTTGATGCAAGAGAGAGGGTGCCTCTCTCGCGGTCTGGGGGACCTGGACGAGCTAGCTATTGGACTGACAAGCTTCCTCCGTACTATCCTCGGATCCGTCGTTACTGGGTGTGCACATCTGAAGTTTTATAGTGCTCGCATCACCCAATCTGCTTCCCTGGACCACAACGGACTAACCCGGGTGCTGTACCATTCTTATTTCCTGGTGAATGGACGCGACACCGGGCGGACTAGCGAGCGACAATGCCTTCGATAGAACTAGCTAACTCCCAGCAATTGCCGTAATACCTTGAGCACTTCCCGCTAGCCCTAATATTGCAACGACGTGGACACAGTTATTGAAGACATCATGGAAACACAGAGCAAGAATTAATGTGACTACACTGACTATAAGAAACACAATGAACTTGTGAATTAGAGGAAGATATCCTCGCATTACGACTGAAGAATATTTTTTCAACCAGAAAAAATATACACCGTCATATTACTCGCACTAACTCTTGAAAGAAATATACATAATATATTATAATTCAATATAACATTTAAAAAGAAAATAATTTTCAAAAAAAAAATTTTGGAAAAAATTTTCAGAAGAGCCCAAGTTCCCAATGGGAACCCTGGGCCCAAAAAAGCCTAAGTGTGGATAAAAATTTTAATCATCTTGAAAAAATTAATGTAACACTTACGGATAATATTAATGTATCTTGCTATAAACTAAATTAAGCAGAAGACAAGTAATCATTGTCAGAAGTAACAGTTGTCAACAAAAGCAAAAGTGTCAACAACCCGGAAACATGACTCCAGGCACTAAAACAAACATGGCCCGAAATCAGTTACCAATTTAAACACTATTTGATGCAAAACAGAGGCTTCCAGAGAAGAAACTGTAGAACATCAGATGGTAGATGCAGACCAAAATGCCTAAACACCCATAGGGTGAGGACGTAAACATGGGGAAAAAACAAAAAAATACTGTTTCCAAGCCAAAACTCCCAAGAAGTTTTAGTAATAAACATTACAAAAAATAAGCCAAAAGCATGGGAGAATAGCTAGGGGGGAATAAAGGAAAGGGAGAGAGGAAACACTGATTAAACAATGTTTGTTTGTTTGTTTGTTGGTGGTTAACGTCACATATTTATGCACCATGGCTAATCGTGACACAACATGGAGATGAAGTCAAGTTTAGTCAATCGTTGATCAACATGTTGCCCATTTTAGAGGACTTTCACCCCAAGCATTGGTGACTGGGTCCTATTTTACTAGTAAAGCGGAACTGGTTTACCACAGTAAACAAGTGCTGCTTACTTCCCGGGGTTCCCACGGGGAGATTAAACAATGGAAAATTCATAGCAAGAATGACCACAATAAGGTCATGCCACGAAAATAGGTGACATGTAATAATTTCGTAAAATAATTATAAGTTACAGCCCTGAACATTTGTTTCCACTGTTTTTCCCTCTCCACCTTCTATTTCCACCATTTCTCTCATAATTATGCGTCTTGCATCCTTAAAACTGAGATTTACAAGCACAAATAACAGTGGAGTGTAACTGTATTGAGGGCCAAACAAAGAATGACTTTTGACGGCCGTTTCGAGACCTTGACTTTGTGCATGCGCAGTGAAGTAAAAGTATGGAGGACCATATAGGACATGTAATTTTCGGTTTTAGATGCAAATTTTGGGGATTGGGGGGTAAAATTTGCGTTTGGCCCTAAATATTTTAGAGTTAGCACCAGGTAAGTCTGGGTCATTGGTACAGTATAAAAATATGTAATGTTTAAGAATCAACTTTGAAAAATAATTTAGCACTCTACCAGTTAACAACCCTTTACCCAATGTAATGGCCAAAACTGGCCAGTGCTATTCACAAAAATCGCTAATTAATTTTCATTATTTTTTTCATTTTTTGTCTCAAAAACATAGGTTTTGTCCCCTTTTTGAAATGGGCTCATTGAGATCGTTCCAAAGATGGGTCATAGCCTATGTTTTTGAGACAAAAAATGAAAAAAATTAGTTATTCAAGAATTTTGTTTCCAAGTGTCGTCTGCTTTTCATGTTAGGTAAAGGGTTAAGAACTCAAGCCTGCAGAGGCAGCCGAAAATGATCCAGTAACACTGACAGGGCATCTTTGGCAGTGTAATGTATGATGTCAACTATGGCTGCAGTCTCAATAAATCCAGGCTCCATATACCTCATGGATACAAGAGTCTCACTAAACTCATTTGTAAATCTATTTCCGTGCAGTTGGGTGGGAGGGGTGGGGGGATGTCCTGATCTGACTCATTAACTCTTAACCTACTGAGTATGTTTCAATAAAATCTGGAAACAATATATCTTTATTAACACAAAAAGTTCATCTTTTTCTGCCCGCCTGCCTGCCTTTGTCCTCGATCGGCTGAGACAAAATTTGGCACATGGGGGAATTTGACCAGGAAAAGGACATCAGATGGTCCCTGAACCAGTGTTGACCCTTTGGTCCATGCAACTATATCTCTACATTTATTTGAAGGCTATAAAACTCAACCATGTCTCAGCCAGTTGACATACATCTTTGCACCAAGGGGCATGGGGGTGGGTATCAACTATCTTCGACATCACATTAATCGTTCAATCAAGGCAACAGCATGCAAACTTTGACACAACCTTGCTTTGACCAATCAAGACAAAATTTGACACCTAGAGGCATTCTGACAAGGAAAGGGACATGAGAGGAGCCCTCGTGGATTCGACTTTGTATTAACTCTTCAAGCAGTGCTAAGCAAATTATTGTGTGACTCAGCTGTGCATCATACAAGGAAAAGGATATGGAATGGGCCCCGACTGCATCCAAGAATGCGTTTTGACATTAAGCCTTCAACCTATGCAACAGAAGAAAGTTGTCTGGTTTGTTTGTAGGCTATAGACCCCTTTGTGTCTCAACTGACCAACTTTAAATTTGTCACCCAGAGTTAGTTTGACCAAGAAAGGGACATGAGATGAGTCCTGATCATGTCAAACCTTTTAACCACAGCAAAACTGGAATGTACACCTAATCTTCAGAGATATTGAGCTAAAAATTGGCACCTTGGGATAATTATTTATCAAGACTAATGTAGCCAGGGTGAATGTTCGTGGTGTTAATCATTCAACCACAGCAACACAGGGATGCATGCCTACATTTTCAGAGATACTGAGCTAAAATTTGGCATTTAGAGTTAATTTATTAGGGTGTAACATTGACAGGGTTAATTGGGCAGGATGGATGTTACTTGCTACAAAGCATAACCCTTCAACCATATCAATGCAGGGGTGCACTCCTATATAGAGCTGAAATACAGCATACAGGGTTAATTATTATCAGGAGTAACAGAGGCAGTGTTAATGTGAATGTCATGTGCAGCATCATGTAACCACTTCAACTATAGTAAAATGGGGTGCACTCCTGCATTTTCAGAGATACTGAAATTTTTCTCCTAGGGGTAACTTATCAGTTTATTAGGTTAATTGTTTGTGAGACACTGCATTAATCCATATAGAATTTAACCCTTTAACCATGCAATGCTGGAATGTACATCTACATGAACATACCTATTGAGTTGAAAAATGGCACCTAGGGGTAATTTCACCATGCAGGAAAGATATGTGGGATGGGTATGATTGTGTCTGACCTTGCTTTAAGATTCAATTGCACAAACAGTGGGATGCACCCCTGTAGTTTTCGAGATAATGAGCTGAAAACTGCATCTAAGGTATTTTATTTTTATCAAGAGTAACATGGGCAGAGTGCTTTGCACATGCGACGCCTCGTTAACCTTTAATCTATTCACACTTCAATCAGAGCAATGTCATGATGCACTATTATCACCTTTTCAGAGATGTCAATCTGATATTTGGAACAATTTTTTATCTGGAGTAACGTGCAGGGGAAATTTTATGAGAGGTCGCCTTAACCCTTCGACCCAAGCAATGCCAGGTACATGCACTAGTTATTGATAAGAATACAATTCCTATTTGTCAGAGTATATTTTAACCCTTTACCTAATGAATTGGAAGCATCTGTATGAGTAATTTACAAAATGTGCAGTTGAAGAAATACACAGATTGACATGCGGGTGTGAATCGGTTAATCGATATGGCATGAGTGCCAGCATGGAACGATAGAACGCGAGGCCCCAGGCCTTGAGTTTTTTATCTTTCCGCGATGGCACAAGTGCCATATCAATTAACCCATTCACACACGTGTGTTGTTCTGTGTTTATTACATGCCTTCACATATGTAAAAGCCATTATTAGAAAGACACTCAGCAATTCATTCGGCATCTATCCACAAAAAGAACACATTTTATCGCCAACCAAATTTGCGGGGGGGAACCTGTGTTAGTATTTCGTCCCTGGACTTTCAATGTGTTCTATGTGCCTACTGGCACATAGAACACCTGGAACTCAAAGGACGACTTCAGCTATCGCTAGTAATTCAAACATTAATTGCGTTGCACGATTTGTACAAACTTTCAGTGAAATTTCACAACAATTTAAAAATAGTCTGTCAACGATTTCTGTTCTGCATATAGGTGCGGAACAGATTTACATTTTTTGCTTGGTTTAGTGTTGCTGTAGATGGGATTACATAGAACAGGCGTGTAATAAAAAAAAAAAATCAACAAAACATATCATGAGACCCCTTGTTAAGCTCGTTCCAATGAGGGGTCAAGATATGGTTTTGTTGAAAATTTGTGAAAAATTTCAAGAAAAAAGATAATTAAAATACCAAATTAGTAGGAAATTTTTTTTTATAAAAACAAGAAGCCCCACGGGGCCTGAAGCGCTCATCTTGAACAGAACACAATTTAAACAAGTCCAAGAATGAGTCTACATTAACCCCTTCGCTGCTGTGCAAGTTTTTAATTTCCTGTGCTGAGCCATATTTGGGGGAAAATGGAAAAAT
Source organism: Pictodentalium vernedei (assembly GCA_031216915.1). NCBI lineage: Eukaryota > Metazoa > Mollusca > Scaphopoda > Dentaliida > Dentaliidae > Pictodentalium > Pictodentalium vernedei. Next base: position 730,466,406 of record CM062297.1, on the reverse strand, counting down.
ATGATAAATGAAAGTGTCAATGACACTGTAGCTCAACTTGTCAAGACAAAGACATGCACATGTATAGTATGTGACACAGCAATGACAAACATCTAGGTAATGACCTGATAACAAAGGTACATATAAAGTATTGTAATGGTCTGTACATAAATACTGACCGTTGCCTGTAACAAATGTATAGGTAAAGTATTGTAAAGGTGGGTGACAGTCAGATGCTAAACTAGAAAAGAAATCTTTGAGTCCCAGAGTGAGTCTGACTGAACCCAAAATATTTGTTCTCATAGCACAGTGATAACAAAGGCATCCCAAAACACACTCGTTCCTGTCCCAAGGTGAATACAAAGGTACCCAAGACGTTTTGTGAAGATCAATTCATAAATACGAGCTGTATAGAACTTGTGACAAAAAACTGATTGGACCTAATTTTGGTACAAAATGGCAACTGGCAGCCATCTTGAATTTTGGACCGTACCCAGAAACACTCATTCTCGTCCCAAGGTGATAACAAAGGTACCCAAGAAGTTTTCTGAAGATCGGTTCATAAATACAGCCTCTACCCTGAGCCGTATTGACATGTGTGCTTATATTGTGTTAAGTAGCACTGAATAAATCAAAGTTCATCTAATTTGTATAATTTCTGCATGAAAAAAAACCCCTTACAATATGTGATGTATTCCATGTTACTAAACATTCATACAAAAATTTATTCAAATCAGAACTTTCATACAGAAGTTCTGTACAAAAGACTGATTGCACTAATTTTGGTACAAAATGGCTGCTGGTGGCCATCTTGAATTTTGGACCACACCCAAAAACACTCGCTCTCATCCCACGGTGATAAAAAAGGTACCCAACAAGGTTCGTAAAGATTGGTTCATAAATATGGCCTCTAGTCTGAGCTATATAGAAGTTGTGTACAAAAAACTGATTAGACCTAATTTCGGTACAAAATGGCCACTGGCAGCCATCTTGAATTTTAGACCGCACCCAGAAACACTCGTTCTCGTCCCAAGGTGATAACAAAGGTACCCAAGACATTTCGTGAAGATCAGTTCATAAATACAGACTCAAGTCTGAGCCGTATTGACATGTATACTTAATGTGTGTAAGTCGCACTGAAATATCAAAGTTCATCTAATTTGCATAATTTCTGCACGAGAAAAAAACCCGTATTATATGTGATGTATCCCATGGTACTAAACATTCAAACAAAAAATTATTCAAATCAGCGCTTTCATATGGAAGTTCTGTGCAAAAATCTGATTGCACCTAATTTTGTACAAAATGGCTGCCATCGGCCACCTTGAATTTCGGACCGGACCCAAAAACACTCGTTCTCGTCCCACGGTGATACCAAAGGTACCCAAAAAGTTTCGTAAAGATCGGTTCATAAATACGGCCTCTAGCCCGAGCCGTATTGGCATTTGCACTTACAGTGCTGAAATTAACACCAAAAAACATCAAAATTAGTCTAATTTGCACAATTTACGCACGAGAAAAAAACCCGTATTATATGTGATGCACCCCATGTTACTAAACATTCATACAAAAAATTATTCAAATCAGAGCTTTCATATGGAAGTTCTGTACAAATGAAAGTGTCAATGACACTGTAGCTCAACTTGTCAAGACAAAGACATGTACATGTATAGTATGTGACACAGCAATGACAAACATCTAGGTAATGACCTGATAACAAAGGTACATATAAAGTATTGTAACGGTCTGTACATGAATACTGACCGTTGCCTATAACAAATGTATAGGTAAAGTATTGTAAAGGTGGGTGACAGTCAGATGCTGAACTAGAAAAAATCTTTGAGTCCCAGAGTGGGTCTGACTGAACCCCAAAATATTTGTTCTCATAGCACAGTGATAACAAAGGCACCCCAAAACACACTCGTTCCTGTCCCAAGGTGAAAACAAAAGTACTCAAGAAGTTTTGTGAAGATCAGTTCATAAATACGAGCTGTATAGAACTTGTGACAAAAAACTGATTGGACCTAATTTCGGTACAAAATGGCCACTGGCAGCCATCTTGAATTTTGGACCGTACCCAGAAACACTCATTCTCATCCCAAGGAGATAACAAAGGTACCCAAGAAGTTTTGTGAAGATCGGTTCATAAATACAGCCTCTACCGTGAGCCGTATTGACATGTGTGCTTACATTGTGTAAGTAGCACTGAATAAATCAAAGTTCATCTAATTTGCATAATTTTGGCACGAAAAAAAACCCCTTACAATATGTGGTGTATTCCATGTTACTAAACATTCATACAAAAATTTATTCAAATCAGAACTTTCATACAGAAGTTCTATACAAAAGACTGATTGCACTAATTTTGGTACAAAATGGCTGCTAGTGGCCATCTTGAATTTTGGACCACACCCCAAAACACTCGCTCTCATCCCACGGTGATAACAAAGGTACCCAAGAAGTTTCGTAAAGATTGGTTCATAAATATGGCCTCTAGTCTGAGCTGTATAGAAGATGTGTACAAAAAACTGATTAGACCTAATTTCGGTACAAAATGGCCACTGGCAGCCATCTTGAATTTTAGACCGCACACAGAAACACTCGTTCTCGTCCCAAGGTGATAACAAAGGTACCCAAGACATTTCGTGAAGATCAGTTCATAAATACAGACTCTAGTCTGAGCCGTATTGACATGTGTACTTACTGTGTGTAAGTCGCACTGAAAAAATCAAAGTTCATCTAATTTGCATAATTTCTGCACGAGAAAAAAACCCGTATTATATGTGATGCATCCCATGGTACTAAACATTCACACAAAATAATTATTCAAATCAGGGCTTTCATATGGAAGTTCTGCGCAAAAATCTGATTGCACCTAATTTTGTACAAAATGGCTGCCATCGGCCATCTTGAATTTCGGACCGGACCCCAAAACACTCGTTCTCGTCCCACGGTGATACCAAAGGTACTCAAGAAGTTTCGTAAAGATCGGTTCATAAATACGGCCTCTAGCCCGAGCCGTATTGGCATTTGCACTTACAGTGCTGAAAGTAACCCCCAAAAACATCAAAATTAGTCTAATTTGCACAATTTACGTACGAGAAAAAACCCCGTATTATATGTGATGTATCCCATGGTACTAAACATTCATACAAAAAATTATTCAAATCAGAGCTTTCATATGGAAGTTCTGTACAAAAAACAGATTTCTGCATCGTCGGTACAAAATGGCGGCTGGCAGCCATCTTGAATTTTGGACCACACCCAAAAACACTCGTTCTCGTCCCACGGTCATAACAAAGGTACCCAAGAAGTTTCGTAAAGATCGGTTCATAAATACGGCCTCTAGCCCGAGCCATAGCAGCTTGGCACTTACAGCTCTGAAAGTAACACTAAATAAATCAAAGTCAGTCTAATTTGCATAATTTACGCACGAGAAAAAAACCCGTATTATATGTGATGTATCCCATGGTACTAAACATTTATACAAAACTTTATTCAAATCAGAACTTTCATACAGAAGTTCTGTACAAAAAACTGATTTTTGCATCATCGGTACAAAATGGCCACTGGCAGCCATCTTGAATTTTGGACCACACCTAAAAACACTCGTTCCCGTCCCAGGGTCATAACAAAGGTACACAAGAAGTTTCGTAAAGATCGGTTCATAAATACGACCTCTAGCCCGAGCCATAGCCAATTGTTGACGTACGGACAGACGGACAGACGGACGGACGGACAGACGGACGACGGGCCATGACAATAGCTCAAATTTGACTTCGTCAAAGTTGAGCTAAAAACAGATTTCTGCATCATCGGTACAAAATGGAGGCTGGCAGCCATCTTGAATTTCGGACCGCACCCAAAAACACTCGTTCTCGTCCCACGGTCATAACAAAGGTACCCAAGCAGTTTCGTAAAGATCGGTTCATAAATACGACCTCTAGCCCGAGCCATAGCCAATTGTTGACATACGGACGGACAGACAGATGGACAGACGGACGGACGGACGGACAGACGGACGGACGATGGGCCATGACAATAGCTCAAATTTGACTTCGTCAAAGTTGAGCTAAAAATGAAAAAAATCAGAAACGTGACATAATTTGTAATTTTCATCTGCTAGAACATATTTGAACATGTTTGGAGTCCAATGTTTAGTTCCAATACTTAATTGTGGTGTGGTATAACCCGAAACATGGGTAATAGCATCAGGCCCGCAACGGTCGCATCAGAACTCCCCTCAGATTCATCAGTTGCTAAAGTCACATGAACTATCTAAATCACCAGCATCACTATCATTGTCTGCATACAATTCTGCAACAACTTCTTCGGTTGTGTACAATCTTTTCGACATGTTTGCACTACAAGAACATCAGGAAAAGTAACTCTCATTGGAAATTTCACATGCGGTTCACTCGGGTATTTCCATAAAAATTACGGAAATTACTCGAAAAAATATCCGACGTCACATTGTCGGCCTTTTACATGTGTCACCAAGTGCGTTACATTGAGAATACCACTGTGCGGCGTATTGATGTTATCTGTGTGGTAACTCCGTACTCAGTACGGACGTGCAGCACAGGGAATCAAATTTTATGTCCGTACTCAGTACGGACCTATAGCAGCGAAAGGGTTAAGCAAGCCATCTCCATTAGGCTACACTGTCAATCCTGGAGTCACTCAGGAGTGACAAAAATAATCTGGGCATCATGCCTTTTTTTCAGTTGATCATAAAGTAAAATGTAGAGCTCCCCTATGAAGCCCCTTGATACAACCTATGTTACACACCTCTAGAGGGTACTGAATACAAAATTTTTAATTTTTTCGATGCCCATTACAGAACACCCTAACATAACCGATGGCAATTTTTTTTTACCATTCAATTCTACTGGTCCTAAGGATACTTCATACCAAATAACCGCCCTCTGTTCCGTGTGGTTTGGGAAATATGGGCGTTTGAAAATATTTCTATTTTTTACTCCCAGGAATTATCTTTTTTGCATGGGTCAAGTACTTATGACCCAATAATACCACAAACCAAATTTGGTTCATACCGGACCATCGGTTCAGAAAATAGAAATTTTGGGCGGGGCCAAAAATCTTACCCCTCCTATTACAAAACCAAATATTATTTCACAAACTTCGTTTGATCAAACTTGATACTACACCTCATATGGAAGCTCCATAGCAAGTATCAAGTCATTGTACACACTGGTTCTTGAGAAGATGATTTTAAAAATATTTTGGAGCATTTTCCCCACTCCCTCCCTGTGGGGCTGGGCATGTTGAGTTGAACAAAAATGAAATGCCCCTTTGGAACCATCACTCACACAAACTTTCACTTGAATTGGCCCAGTGGCTTTGGAGGAGATCAAAACAAAGTGTTGACGGACGAAGAGCGATGAGATCAGCTCAGCTTGACTTTGTCAAGATGAGCTAAAAAGGATTTTGTAGCCAATTGCTGAAATGGTAAAAACAATTACATTTGACAAACATGATTTTCAAAATAAGATTTTGCTCCAATTTCCACTTGAATGCCTTGTTTGATTTGTTTCTCATGCCTTTGTTTCACATCGGTGAAGCAGATGTTGTTGGTAATTTTAGTAATGATGTTCACATGTGCTCTGACCTGGAAGACTGGAAAGAGTATGATGAAAATTAATTATTCTGCCCAATTCCACTCAGTGGAAGCAGAGTTTATTGGAAGGGTACCAATGGGATAGTGAAGTGGAATCCTATCCGAGCCCAAAACATTTTTCATGCTCAATTTCATCAGACACTTCAGGGCTGATGAGGTCACATAAGACGAATTTATTGAGACTGACAAAGCTGGTGTTTCCATTCCAAATTCATCTCTGAATCCTTCCATCGCTGCATTTCTGAATTGACAATGATCAAGCTTGGATATAAGCAATCTATCATTTGCAGAATGAGGACCCCAGAGGGTAAATTTGCCGATGCTATCCCAAACAGTAGGTTAGAATCACCCATTTATCCTCTGGGAACCTCTTTCTGTTTAGGCCTCAGACCTTGGTTCAGATTTGTGTTCACAGAGGGTAAATGTAGTAATGCTATCAAACTGTGCAGGGTAGCATCACCAAATTCATCCTCTGGGGACCTCATTCTTCAAATGACAGTCTGCCTATTTCCAGGTTTGACCATGATGAACATACAAGATTGTCTAACTTCACCAAAGGTGAAACCATTTTGCAAGTGTAGACAGGCTGTTTGGTAATTAATCCAACAACCCCCAAAAATGAGCTATCAAGTCAAATTATAAGTGAACCGGCAAACAGATTTGTTTGTTGGTGACCCATCAACTGCCATCCGAGCTCCAGATAAGATTTTTAGCAATTAAGACTATATACCCCTCAACACTTTTTGCAATGTTCATCTTACCCCATCCCAAGCTTTCACAAAATATATATTTTTAAAAATTTAGTGAGCAATGCTCTAGTTGCAGGACACTGATGCAGTACAATTTCTATGCTCAAGTTGTCAAGTTAACCCATCACATAATGTAATGCTCAAAATTGGTGACTGCTTTTCACAAAATGTGCCATTCAAATTTAACCCTTTGAACCCTAGCGGCCGTTTTTCAGGCCAGGAACATGATACGTCATAATTTCATTAAATGGGATGGATGCTAAGTGCTTGTGCGTGGAAGACCAATCAATAATTTCAACGTGCAGCCCAAGGCTGCTCGTTGAAAATATTAATTAGTCGACCCCTAAATAATGAACACTCTTCCAGTTGCTGTCATTGAACTAATATGGAAGATACCACCAGGGTTCAAGGGGTTAATATTCTTTTGAAGGTTTGTCTCCAAAACATAGCTTATGACCAACCATTGACACAAGTTCATCGGGTTCATTCCAGTGAGGGGTCATAAGCTATGTTTTTGGGGACAAAAAATGAAAAATTCTAGTTATGCAAGAAAAGTTGCAATAACTTTTTTCTATTTGGGTTGGTTGAAGGGTTAAAAAAAAGACACTAACATGTTCTGATCGATTTTCGAAAGAGTCAATAGAAGCATGTTATCAAATATGTTTTTAAAATTTCCCACCTTGTACTGGAATAAGGGATTATAGAATGGGGTGCTTTCTATTTATTTATTATTATTTATTTATTTATTTATTGGTGTTTAAGGTCACATACTTATGCACAATGGCTAATCATGACCATGACAGTTTTACAGGTGGAGGAAGCCAGAGTACCCGGAGAGAACCACCGAACAACGACGAGCAGCTTCCAGCTCTCCAACATCGTAACTCCACACTGCAGCACAGGCAGGGTTAGATTGGTTGAAGACATGTGCACCATCGACATGCAGTACGCCTTGGCATACGGCGTCATCATTCCCCCATGTGGAAAACGGGGTTAAGTGCCTTGCCCAAAACACAACGCGGGAGTCTGAATCGATTGCTCAGACTCCCGCATTGTGTTTTTCTGGCACACAAGCATCGCTTAACTTTGGTGATCTGACGAGAATTGGTTACCGCAATGCCACCGCGCCCCCGTGGGGTGCATTCTTATTGTAAACAACAGCATTTTCATGCATAATGGAGTATCAATATTGTTTTCTTTTTCGATGCATTTTTTCTAAAACAAGATATATTTTAACTCTTTGCATGCTGCTGGCAGATATTCCTGGCAGGGAGGCAATTCTTAGAATAGGGTTAACCCTTAAGGGCCTCGACAAGTTTCCATAATTTCTCATACACTGCAGCATGGTAGTCTCGTGACTCTGCATTGATTTCTGTAAAGACAGCCAAAATTTGATTAGAAACCACTTTCACAGTGTTTTGACTCTTCATAACTTCCCCAAGCCTGCATGTTAGGGAACCTACTCAGAAAGCAAAACGTTTATCAATGTTGGAAGTTAGCCTATAACTGTTAATTCTGCATCAAATTAACAAAATATGTCTCTATAAATTGGATCAATAATTTTGCAAATTATTTCTGTGTTTCATTTCTTTTGAATTTTTCATCAAATCCAGTCATAGCTGCTTTACAGCAACAGTGATTGATTTTTTGAAACAAAATTTAACAATGCTCAGTCAGTTAATACCTCTACATATCTTTTCTGGGGTTCTGCGCCATATTTTCCTTAAAGAAAAAATTGATGCATGGCATGTTGAAAGGATTAACATTAAAGCCTATTAAAAATATTTATTGTTTTTCAGGCAATTTTTCCTCAATTGTATGATGAGGGCGGGAGGCATTTTTTTCCCTTGTTAACCCTTTACCTAACATAACGGCCAAATACCACAAATGTTCTTCTCAAAACTTGGCAATTAATTTTCATTATATTTTCATTTTTGTCTCTAAAACATAGGTTATTACCCCTCATTGGAACGAGCTCATTGAGCTCGTTCCAATGATGGGTCATAACCTATGATATTGAGACAAAAAATGAAAACAATAGTTATTCAAGAATTTTTTTTTGCAAGTGTCATCTGCTTTTCGTGTTAGGTAAATGGTTAAACCATAACACAGTCCTGAAAATAATTGGAATTATTATATTAGCTGCTTATACTGTTGTGGAAAAAGCAATACTTTCAGCAGTGAAAATTTCTCATATTTCAGTTGTAAATTTTTCCAACTGTATCTTGTTTAACAGAATCTGTCAAACAAGATATAGTTGGTACAATTTTTAATCCTACAGGTGCAAAATAATACCACCAAAGAGATTTCCGGGCAATAAAAGGTGATGAGGCTAATTTTCAATGACAAGGGTATGTATGCCTGGGAAACCAGGGTTTTTTTTTAGCCCAACCTACAGTGAAGTAATTCCCTCATAATCAAATAATGAATGCCCATAAATTTGGGCTTCATATGAAATTGAAATAAAAGTTATTAAATTTCTTGAAGAATACCATTAATCAATGGGAAAATAATACCAAATAATCTGAAAATTCATTAAAATTAATAAAACATATTCAACACAATTTGTTGATATTAAACAAACAACCAAGCATGGGTATCAATAACACTCCCCAATTAAAGGGGTGGTATAACGTGCATTACATTAATACCGCAAAGAAGAAAAAATACAACCTCGAAAACACTGTATATAAAGACATAAAATGAACCCATTAATTGTTTAAGTGCAAGTATTTGTTCTTAACCCTTTACCCACCAAAGCAACCAAATCGGCTCAAAACACAAAAAAACTGCCATCTTTTTTTTTTCTGGCACACAAGCATCGCCATCATCATTTTTCTAATTTTTGCTGCCAAAGAATGGTTTATGACTCATCACTGGAAAGACCTCAATGAGGTCATTTCAATGACTGTTCATAAACTCCACTTGAGGAAAAAGTTAAAAAATTTATAGTGATTTATATATTTTTTATACTTACCAATGACCCAGACATAGCTGGTGCTAACTCTTAAAATATAGGGCCAAACACAAATTTTGCCCCCCAATCCCCAAAATTTGCATCTAAAACTAAAGAAAACATGTCCTGAGAGGCCCTCCACACTTCGCCCCTACTGCGCATGCGCAGTGTCAAGGACGTTCCGAAATTGGCGCCATTTATCATTCTAATAACCAGTGCCTGGTAAGCGCTATGTACTCAGCGGGGAGGCAAGAGTTCCCAACTCCTGGGAGGGCCATCCCCGTCTGGGTCATTGGTAAGTATAAAAAATATATAAATTACTATAAATTTTTTAACATTTTTATACTGTACCAATGACCCAGACATAGCTGAATAGTAAAAAGGCTGGAGGGCCAAGGACATAGAGCAAAATGGAATACGCTCAATAAAATAAAATAGAGTCATCCCCTGTAGGGAAAAGAAGTAATAGGCCTTACATGTATCTTTCTTATTTATGATAAATTAGAAAGATACAACACCTTCCAAAAATTGAGCTTCATACATCCATGTACTCTATTAATATCCAATAATCCTTATACTAATAATTTTTAAAGTAAGCCAATAATAAAGTAAGTCTAGAGAATAGAGACTCTTATACTCCTAAAAGTGTGTGAGAATTGCATAATCATGTCTGTTGACATATGCAATATTCAAAAGCTATACTTTAAAAACTAAGACTTGAATGAATTTTATAAACTTAAACTTCTCACTAAACAACCATCCCAATAACAGCTCAGAATTACTAACTCCGGAGGAGGTATCCCCTTGTTTTCATAGTAAAAACAGGTGACCCAAGGGAACACCCTCCCCCCCCCCCCTTTTTCTTGCCCTGGGTCAAATAGCCCAGAGCGAAGAGGGCAGCCGAACGGAGACACTGCCGAAACAGACAGCCTACCTAGCTATAGTAGCAACTGTTAAGTGAATGACATTCTGAGCAGTAGATAATAGACCTAACAATAGAGGCCTCCAGAAATGGACTCGATATTTCTGAGATAAAATTCATGAATGGATGGCTGAGCGCAATGAGCAGCCTTCAAAAATCTATAATAGAACACTATTAATGTAAGCCCAAGAAGTAGAAGAACTCTTACTTCATGAGCCGAAATCTTAAGCACAACTGCTAAGCCAATGATATACCATAAGCAGTACGCTAGTTAATAGAATCCATTAACAATAAAATGGAGCGTAACGTCCTTCTACTAGACATCAAAGACAGAAGAAGCTTACGCCCTTGTAATAAACAGATATCTGTTTATAAATACATAAACTGTACCCGGAAAGAGTAAAGGCCTATGCCCATACGAAGACGGAAGGACCTTAAAATAATAGGTTCCGGATAATAGGAGCCTAACTCTTATGCAACAATCCAACCTAAATAGTAACGGAAGTATTGATTCCGAAACTATGAAAGTGAAAATCATCCATCGATAGTGCATGAAACTCACTGACTCTACAGTAAAAGAGAAACCAACAGAATTACTGTCTAAAAGGTCAGAATTTGAAAACTACTGTTTCCAGAGGCTCAAATGATTACTTAGCTAAATAAGAACCTGAAGTTAAAATCCGTATAGGAATTTAATCTAAAGATTCTAAGTCTATTTATCAAAAAGTTACTAACTGACTTAGATAAAGAGACAAAAGACTCAATTGTAAACTATCGTAGAGTGCATAGGTATGAGGTAATATAAACCTATAACCTAAATAACAACAGGCTGCAGTAGATCTTGTGAAACAAGTATACTAAAAAAATAGCAATGAGTAGTATGGAGGGATCAACCATATGAACATAATGATCCCTACACCACGACGGAAGAGCCTCCACTTTAGTCGCATAGAATAGCGAAGAAGATCTCCTATAGTAAGAAATCGCGTCCAAAGCTCGTCCAGTACAGTGCTTACAATGCAATACGGACCACACAACGGAATACATGAAGGTTGCGACCTTGCTGGTTGTGATAAAGATGACACGATTTACCCAGTGAAAAAAGATCCTCACATAGAGGAAGATTTCACGTTAAGATCCACAGTAGACAAGAGAGTAAATTACTCATGATCTCTGTGAAGATAGAGATGCTATCAACAGAAATGTATTGTGGTTGTTTATCTTAGCAATACCTGCTAAAAACAACAGCGCCGGAGGATACGCGTATCCTATCATTCTGTCCTATAGATCAATAGAGCGTTAACAGTATTAGCTCAGAGATCTGGACAAGCCAACACATACGTCTGCAATTGATTAGCCAGCTGTGTCATAAATAAAACATCATTGGGCGCTCCCATAGATAGCAAATCTGATTGAATACTTGTTTGTTGAGAGTCCATTCTGACAGCAACAAGCGACCCGTAAGAGAACGGGAGTGCGATAAAACAATCAGACGACCCAGAATATGACGGACCAAAACTGAACTTGGTGTACTATAACCAACAGACGGATTCTTTCCATTAAATTGAATAACGGAAACGAAAGAGTGCCTCCCTGGTTCCGGAGATACGCCACTACTGTCGAATTAAAGGACAGGAATTTGGGCATGCGTTTCTGAATAATGTTCATGCAATGACATAAAGCAAGCCTAAAAAAACATTATTCCGCGGAAGTTAACTGATAGCTAAAAGACTGCGGAACCCAAAGACCCTGGCACTTCGAATCCGTAGGGATCAGTATATATCCCAATCTGTTTGACTGGCAACCGTCATAACAGCCACACTCGGGTCCGGCAACTGCGGCGGCACTCTCTGAGTCAACCACCGAATGTTTGCCCCAGTCTGAATCTCTTGTAACACTAGATAGACAAGAGAATGTATAAATCAAGCAATTCATGGATTGCCGGAAAGTTGCCGTCGAAGAGAAGCTCCTCCGAGAACGAAGCGACTCTGAGAGAGTTCTTAACCTACTATCCACGCGTGGATGTAGCTAGGGCTGCCTCACGTCTAACCAACTCCAATCAGCCACTGAAGGGCGGAGTTATACGTGAACAAACTACTGCCCTCAAAAGAAATTACATTGAGAATAATATCCCGTAAATCTTTTCTTGAAGACGTAATGATAACGCCTCAGTAAGGCGGATTACGTATAATAAAGCGTCTAAGTTAAGTCTAATATACATAATGTCGTTCCCAACATTGAAATTGGAAAAGACATAAACGGTGAAAAAGAATATATGCAGTCTTTAATCACACCGTCTAGACGCATATGAACTCTCGGTATGCCCTGCTCTGCCAAAATAAACTATATGTAAAAAAAGATAAAATGGCAGAAATGAGCCACGCGGACAAGAAACTAAACTATCATGCTTAGTAGCCGTCTTGTATATATATATAAATATATAGCGTCGAAAAATAAAACACATGTTGTAATGACAATATTGGACTGCGTCGGTAAGTCAGGGACAAAGTCCCTGTACCGATCGAAAAATCCGAGTCCAATGACGCTATAAGTCTCTTATCCAAGATCGCAGCAATGAAGTCCGAAAAATAATCACTGGAAGAAATGCCAGAAGATATGAAAGGCATCTTCCGATACTACTAAAGGGAAAACTCGAAATCTTTCGAATCCCTTTCGCCATCCTGTCGGACCCTATAAAGCGTTCGGTCGTCCGTAGCTTGATGCAACCGCGGACCGCACCGACCCAGCGCCGTCGGATAATTCCTGATTCGACCGAGAAATCGTCAATTGCTGGGTGCTGCGAAACAACTGTGCTAACTCGGATAGCACGTCCGTCACTGAGGCCTGAGGAGCAGCGGTCTTACGATGCATTGCCGCAGGAAGCTCCGAGATCGTTACCCCGTGCATACTTCCAATATGCGAGCGAACGGAGTGTATAGGCCTCGTGTCCCTTGGCTACCGGATGGCGCGACCTATTCGCTGTGGAATCACTGAATGCCGAAACTGATCGGATACTCGAGGTCACGTAGCCAATGTGCGGTCGTGTGCCCTGCTGTGAGGATGAGGAAGCATTAAAGACAGTCTCTCGGACTGTCAATATAACGGAGCGTCCCGAGCAACGGACATATGCTCCGAATGTAAAATATCTGAACCACAACATGCGGTCCCCTATGTTGTTGGCTTCCTCCGATCTGTCCTCAATCTGCCGTCACTGGGTGAGTACTAAAGTAATTAAAGTGCTCGCATCACCCAAATCTCCTTCCTAGACCGCAACGGACGAACCCGGCAGCCGAACCATTCGATGAATGTACGCTACACCGGGTGAGCTAGCGAATGTCACTCCGTAAGCGATAGACATATTCCATGAGCACTTATTGCCGCTAACTCTTCATTAACTATGACGACAGAGGCACACTTTTGAAAGACATCTCCATAACTCTTCGAACAAGAAACCAGAAATGCTTGGATAGCAAGCATAAAATAATAATATATATAGCGTCGTTCAATAATTCGAAAGTTTGTGTGACATTATTGGACTATGTCGGAACTGAGGGACGATGTCCCTGAACCGAACCAAAAATTTCTAAGTCCACCGACGCTATCAGTTTCTTATCCGGCATCGCAGCATATGTTGTTCCGAAAGGGAAAGCTTGAAATCCACCGAATCCCTTTCGGTATCCCGTCGGACCGGATGAAACTTTCGGACGTCCGTACCCGCTTCCGCGGAGCGTCCCGACCCAGCATCGTCGGATAAAATATATGCGACAGATTCAGTTGATGCTGGGATGCTGCGATAAACTGTGCTATTAAGGAAAGCACGTCCGTTCCCGAGGCCTGTGCAGTAGCGGACTTACGATGCATTGCCGCTGGAAGCTCCGTGTACGTTGACTCCCGCATACTTCCTATGCGAACGTCCGAAGTCTGCAGGCCTCGAGTCCCCGGCTACCGACCCAGCGCTGTCGGATAATTCTCGATCCGACACCGTTTCTGTCGGCTGCTGGGATGCTGCGATAAGCTGTGCTATGTGCACAAGAATGTCCGGCGTCGAGACCTGCGGAGGCGCAGTCTATCGCTGCTTTGCCGAGGGCAGCTCCGCATCAGATGGCTCCCGCATACTTTTCCTATGCGAACGTCCGGAGTCCATCGGTCTCGAATCCCTGGCTGCCGGATGGTGTGACCTGGTCGCCGAAGAATCCTTGATCGGCGAAGCTGGTAATATATCGGCGGTCACGCAGCCAAGGTGCGGTCGTGTGCGCTGACGAGAAGAGGAAGCCTTAGCAGTCTCAGCGGACTGCCTATACAACGGAGCGTCCCGAGCGACGGACGTATGCTCCGCTAACGACACATTTGTACCACAACATCTGGGGCCAGATGTTGTTGAACGAGAGAGGGGCCTCTCTCGCTTGCCGTCCGGATGGACCGGAACGAGCTATGAATCGGACTAAAAGGCTTCCTCCGTTCTCCCTCCGATCCGCCGTCACTGGGTGTGCATTAAGTTAATTTTATAGTGCTCGCATCACCCCAAAATTCCTTCTAGACCGCAACGGACGAACCCGGCTGCCGAACCATTCGGTGAATGGACGCTACACCGGGCGAGCTAGCGGACGTCAAAGGCCGTCGAACCTACTAGGGTCCTCTTAGGCAATTGGCGTATTACATGAGCACTTTTCCGCTAGCCCTTCATTAATTGTGACGACGGAGGCACACTGTTGGAAGACATCACAGATACATCACCCTAATCTTGATCGTCTGAAATAGAAATTGATAAAGTAGAGTGACCCTGCGGGGAAAGGACCGGAGTGTCCAAATCCCCAACAACATACCGTGACATACGCTTCCCATATTGTCATCGAAATCATACGATACAGAACCGGAGTTAATGCGAGTACACTGACCACATAAAGAATGATAATAAGGTCAGAGGAAGACTTCCTCTTAAAACAATTGATCAATATCCTTTCAATGTGAAAAGAAAACAAGTCCTGGTACTCGCACTAACCCCTGGCAATCAAAATACATAATAATAATATGATCCATTAATATAGAAAAAATAATTGAAATCAAAATATTTTGAAAAAATATTTTTTCAGAACAGCCCAAGTTTCTGAAAAGTAACGTTGAGCCCCAATGGATCCCAAGCCTAAGTGTGGACAAAAATTTTAAAAATATTTTAAACAATTTATTCAACACTTACGAACAATAATAATGTATCTAGTTATGATTGAAATAACATAAAGATATTATTATTTAGAAATCCCCCCCTCACACAGAGGGCTGTTGTAAATGTAAACAATGAGTGTAAAAACACTAAAATAAGACTCCAGGCACCCAGGCCCGAAATCAGTTACCAAAAATACACCATCTGATGCAAAACAGAGACTTCCAGGGAAGAAACTGCAGAACATCAGATGGTAGATGCAGAACACAACGCCTAACCACCCGTAGGTGAAGACGTAAACATGGGGAAAGAACAGAATTCATTCTGTTATTCAGCTAAACTCCCAAGAAATTTTAGTAATAATAATTACAGAAATTATGCCAAAAGCATGGGAGAATAGCAAGGGGGAACTTAAAGGACAGGGAGAGAGGAAAAACACTTGTAAAAACAGTGTAACTAAATAATCAGAATGACAACAAAATGGCTGCTGCCTTGAAAATAGGTAACTTAACATAATTTCATTAAAAAATTTTAAGTTACAGCCCTGATAATATTCTGTCACACATTCTTTTCCTCTCCTCCTTTTCTATCCTCCTTAGAATCACCATTTCACTAATATTTATGTGTCTGGCATCATTTAAACTGAGATTTAAAAGCACAAAGATCAGTCAGATGTTAACTGATGAAGGGCCAAACTTAGAATGATAAATGGCGCCAATTTCGGAACGTCCTTGACACTGCGCATGCGCAGTAGGGGCGAAGTGTGGAGGGCCTCTCAGGACATGTTTTCTTTAGTTTTAGATGCAAATTTTGGGGATTGGGGGGGCAAAATTTGTGTTTGGCCCTATATTTTAAGAGTTAGCACCAGCTATGTCTGGGTCATTGGTACAGTGTAAAAATATAAAAGTTTTAGTTATGTATTAAAAAATAATAGATGTGACATCCGCATCTTTAGTGATTGGTAAAGGGTTAAAAGATGGCAATGGCAAGTCTATCTTTGCCTCCAAGAATGAAATGATGTTTGGTGAAAGGTTTCCAGAGCTCTTTCCAACAGTCTGTCAGACAATACATCATCAGTGTGAAGAACAAAGAAATTTCAGATTAGACTGCAATTCTAGATTGCCCAAATTTGCCATGTCAACAATTAATCAACACAAAGTTCACAAAATATTAACAAAAAATTACCCTCCCCCTCCTTCAAAGACCCATCAGGTGACAGTTCATAGAGATGAAAAATTGAGTGTATTCAGACAAAAGTGAGAACTGGAAGATATGTTTTCAAAGAACAGAGGAGTCAAATTGATGAGGTCTTTTGCCCATTCACCTCTATCATTTTGATGATAGTGAACTTAGTCAGTGATGCCGAAAGATCGGAAGCTTAAGAGGACAACACAATTTGGGAGCACAATCTAGATGAAGGCTAAGAATGTTCCAACTGAATAATATGTGATCACGTTCACAAGGCTTAGTTCTGAATCAATACAGAATCAGTATCTCATTAAATTTCTCTTAGTAGATATCATAATGATTTATCATGTCTCCCGATTTTGTAGTAATATTGGAAGTCACTGAAAGGCAATAAAAACATCCTGTGAGTGGGTTTAATTTCAATGTGGGTTTGCCTGAGAATGAAAACATTTTTCTTCTTTTTAGCCCAACAAGATCATATCATATGATCCTTCATTGGAATAAGCTCGATGAGCTTGTTCCAATGAAGGGTCACATATGATTTTGTGAAAATTTTGTGGAAAAAGTTGAAAAAAATAATAATTAAAAAATCCTTATCTTCATGCAGCGTGCTTTGGGTAAAGGACTAAGCACTTTCAAGTACCTGTGCAAACCTTGTTGCTCCTAAAAACAAGTGTAGGATTGATTTTTCCACCTGACAGAATTTTATAATTTTTGAGATAAAAGATAAAAGCTCAAGAAACACTAACAACCCTTTGGCTATTGGACCACAGGATTGCAATTTCTTCTCCTGTTTCTGTCTAAAAATATGAAGAATTGCTGGATGGAGAATCAATCCTATGACAATGTAGTAGTGCTCAAATGCCCCTGTGATGTGAGTGCTAAATATCTTATCATATCTCCAATGTGCTGTCAACAATACGGATTACAAGCTGAAGTAAAATATTTTGGGAACATTACTTTCAAAGCATTTCCATCAACATACCAGATTTTCTCACAATCACTTTTCCAAAGACTTGAAAATATTTCAGAATGACTAGCATGTTACTCAAGACTATAATACTTAAAAATGACTAAGGCCTATAAAAATATTTCTTGTTTCTAAGGCAACCTTTCATCAATTTTGTGATGAGAAAAGATGGTTTTCTTTCTTCTTCAAAATCACTTAACCGTACTGAAAATAGATAAATTTTTGCAGTCCGATGTTAATAAACGAACATCATCAGTGGCAAAAAATTCCCACACTGAAGCTTAGACTTTTCCCAATTATATCTTGCCTAACACAGCTCAGTTTTTTAGCCGAAAAATATTATCAAATTACCATAGGGATTAAAGTTTCATTCCAGGAAATCAATGAAGTCATTCAACAGCTGTTTTTTTGACACGCCAAAATTTTCAACATATTTATTAATCATCAAAGTTCTGAAATAATTAGCTTTAGTCAGTGCAGATGTACAATAGAGTCCTGCAAATCAGGGTTTCAATCCTTGAACCTTATGGGTCCAACGTCACCATCAAATCCAAATCGAATATGAGGCAGCACAAAACAATTTTCACGAAATCACTAATTTTATCAAATCATCATGCATACCCTGGCAGCTTGTGCATGCCACAAGAGGAACCAGAACCCAAGTGCAAAGGTCACAAATTACATTGCTAGAACACTACTTATAAAGTGGAGTGTGGGACTGCACTCCACTTTATAAGTACTGATAGAACAATGTAACATTGAAGACAGACAAGCATGCTGATAAGCCAAATGAACTGAAAATGCAACAGGCAACTATTCTTTCATTTCTGAAGCATGATTTTGATGTTAGAAGATATTTATTTGCCATTGCAGGGCTTATATTTCATCTAAATTTGGAAGAATCCATTTGGATTCTAGCGAAAATGCTTGTGAGAAACCATACCTGCTATGAGAGTCCCAGGATCCCATAAGGACACTGTGGCTGAACCCCTGTTGTATACTGATAACACATGTTAACCCAACACCGCTTTTTAATTTTTAAATCCTGAACTAAATTGGATAATTTTTAAAACAAATACACAATTTTTACCAATAAAACCTTACAAATATGGCTGTCATATGAACCAGCTCACTGAGCCGGTTCCAATGACGGCCATATTTGTACAATTTTATTGACAAAATGACAGGATATTTCAGGTCATGTTAGCCTTGTTATCGCTAATTTGTTGCCGCTGTGTTAGGTAAAGGGTTAAACTGACCCAATTCTTTTCACGCAAATCCTAGCAGAGGTGCAGTGAGAATCTACATGGATTCTTGCTGGTTTTGTTGCACAAATCTTTACATGAATCGATTCTTGGATTCTCATCGAAATATAAGCCCTGCATTGTTACCAGATTCGAAACTATACGAATAAAGAAGTTGATTTGATGTTGATTTTGAATAACACTATTGATGTTGAACTGAATCAAATCTTTGAAGCTTTGCAAGGTCCTAATGTACAATTGTTACATTTATTGGCTGACTAAAGTAACAAATTGTTTAGCCGGGTAAAGGAAACTGGTACAAAAAAAAAAAAAATTATGAGGCAGAATTTCAATGAAAAGGGAGATGCCTGAGAAACAAGATTGTTTTTTTTTAAAGCCTGAGCTACAAAATTATTTCTGCAGAAAAATGAAAGCTTATCCTGAGGTCAACCATCTACAGAAGTACTATTCCCCAATCAAAACAATCATGTAGACGGCTTTTACCAAATGTGTGCCAGTTTGTCTCCTGAGAAATGGATAATCCTTCAGCAATCCATCCCATAATATTTACATGACAGGAACAATTTATTTATTTAGTGATGTTCATGATTATTTTCCAGTATCTATGCTCATTCATGGCTATGGTGCAAACATAGGTAAGAAGTCAAGTTTTGACAATCATTCATACCTGTGCTGTCCACTTTAAAAGATTTGCGTAAAACAACACAAAGCCAAGGCTGTAGACTGTCAAAGTGTAAGGAATAGAAGTAAAAGAAATCTCTGGGCCTTAAATGTTTAATGCAAAATGCTCAGTCTGTTTGAATGATGAAAAATACAAGGAACATGGAATATGAAAATAAAACAAATTCCTTCTAATTTAGTCTCAATCTAAAAGCAGACAAAAGTAAATGCCATGGTATTTAACATTTTTCTGTGAACTGTTTAGCTGGTTCAGTGCTATAAGCTTTTATTTGTGTTTGGGAGCATTTGCCAACATAATTTATAAACTAAGCAGTCAGGAACAGTTGAAAAAAATATTGAAAAAAAATTCAACAAAACCAATCAGGTGACCCCTCACTGGAATGAGCTCGTTCCCATGAGGGGTCACATGATATAGTTTTGTAGAAATTTTGTGAATTAAACAAAAAAAAAAAAAATTAAAATAACAAACTTTGATATTGTGCGCATTTTGTTACCACAATAAAGTTTGCATATTCTAAGCAGTTCATTTTCAGTTAGAGCAAATGATATTTTATCAACGTGGATTTTTGTTACCATTCATCAATTATACAATGTCTATAGGAACTATTTATTTTTTATTTATTTGGGTTTAATGACACTTTAACAGTCAGGGTCATATTGTAACAGTTTCGGTAACAGTTTTATGGGTGGAGGAAGCTGGAGTACCTGGAGAGAACCATTGAGCCAGCTCCCCAACATCGTACCTCCGCACTGCAGCACAGGCAGGGTTAGATTGGTTGAAGACATGCACACCATCGACGTGCAGTATGCCTTAGTACATGGCGTCATCGTGCCCCCATGTGGACAATCGGGCTATAGGCACTACCCGATGATTGTCAACAATTACTGATGTGGGTGTTTCTTGTCACTCAAAAATAATCAAGAACTTGATTAGGAAAAACCTAAATAGCTCTGAGGTAACAGAGATGGTTTTATTTCTTTTATATTATAACACACAAAGTCACTTAACCAACTGAAGAGGCAAACAATGCTCTCTTAATTTTAAAGTTTTTTTTTAAACCTCATAGAATTGCCTTTTATTATTTTTTTTAATTTCTGCTTCAAAACATAGGTTATGATCACTTGTAACAAACGTGGTCAAATAATGGTTCATAAGCTATATTCTGAGGCAAAAGTGGAAAATTTTCTGTTATTAAAAACATGTTTTCGAAGGGTCATCTACTAGTTTTAGGTTAAGTAATCGACAGACTCACTGAAAGAACTAAACTTAATCCCAATAATGGATCATAACCAGAACATTTGAAACAGAAAAAAAGAAACCTCATTTCAGAAACAAATAACATTGTTTTTCCGAAAAGTGTGTTGAATATGATCGTATGGGTATAGCAATACAGGGTAAAATATACATGATCTTCCACTTGAGCAGAAATAACTTCATTGCTGTTTGGTTATTTACTAACCCACTGCCAATGATGTCAAAATACCAAACTTTCATACAGCCAATTTTCCCTACAATCCAACTAGGAATATAACCAATTCAATCTTTGTTTGTAAGAGCTTAATGATCTCTGTCAATGAGAATGAACTGCTAAAATACCTAGTTGCATTGTGGGGAAAATTTTCTTGACATTCTGTTATTCTAATATCAGTGTGCAGAGGGTTAACTGTCTTTCACACAATTATTTTAACCCTTTACCTAACGTAACGGCCAAAACCGGCCAGCGCTATTCTCAAAAATCGCCAATTAATTTTCATTATTTTTTTCATTTTTTGTCTCAAAAACATAGGTTATGACCCCTCGTTGGAACGAGCTCGTTCCAACGAGGGGTCATAACCTATGTTTTTGAGACAAAAAATGAAAAAAATTAGTTATTCAAGAATTATTTTTGCAAGTGTCGTCTGCTTTTCACGTTAGGTAAAGGGTTAAGTAAACACTGATTTGTTTCCCACTAAACTTCTTCAGAAAGACCTTATATTAAATATATAGATATATCACTGATAAAAAAAATTTGTTAATATGTCTAAAAACACCTAGGTTACATGTGATATCCCTGTGAATTTCTTTGAACTTGCATTTGACAATAAGGGCATTCTAGAGTTTTTGGTGCACAACTTTCACAAACTACGGTATGTTTACAAGGTGCTATTGATAGACTGCGATTCTTCTCTAAGCAAACCATGCACTTCACTGTTGTCTGCTGCAATATCACCTGTAAGATGTAAGAAGATATCTCAATAGTCAAGCAAATAATAAATCAGAGAAGTCAGCGAGGAGGTACAAGTACCTCATTACAAACAAAATTACAATAAAACAAGAAAATGTAAAGACATTCATATCCTCTGCCAACTTTTATGTTATGATAGGAATAAGCATATGAACAACTAGGGCTCTAAAGAGCCTGAAATCGTTCACCTGGCGGAACTACATATAATGAAAGTGTCAATGACACTGTAGCTTAACTTGTCTGTGTTTGGTGTTTGATGAAAAGGATAATGTTCAATGTTTATGAAAGGATTATGAAATAAGACAAGAACAGTGATAATTGGGAATATGTTAATTTCTGTTCCCCGTTTGCTATGTTTTCAATGAAAATAATATGAGGTGTAGACTCTACTATAGAATTGAGGGGTGGGTTAATGTGGCCCTCACAGTTAATTTATGTGGCCCTAACAGTTAATGTATGTCAACGAAAGTTACCAAGTTACAGTGAAATTATTCCAAAATGAATCATCCTAGCAAGTTACAATGGAATCCCTTCATAAATATGGCATGTAGACTGTTCTAAAGGTTTTCGGGCTTCAGGCTTGTGTAGCCATTACAGTTGACCTATCACAATTAAAAGGGGACGTCTGCATCTCGACATTATACTGAGTCATCCTAGCAAGTTACAATGAAATCCCTTCATAAATTTGACCTGTAGTCTGTGCTTAAGTTTTTCAGGTTTTGGGCTCGGGCAGCCATCATGGTTGAATGATCGTGACCAAAAGGAGACGTTCTCATCTGGGCATTATCTGGAGTGATCCTACCATGTTACAATGAAATCCTTTCATAAATATGAACTGTAGACTGTGTTAAAAGTTTTCGGGCTTTGGGCCCCTGTAGCTGTCACAGCTGACTAATCACGACCAAAAGGGAATGTCATCATCTAGGCATTATATGGAGTCAACCTAACAAGTTACAATTAAATCCTTCGATAAATACGACCTATAGACTATGCTAAAGGTTTTCGGGTTTTGGGCTTGAGCAGCCATCACGGCCGAATGATCACAACCAAAAGGAGACGTTCTCATCTAGACATTATTTGGAGTCATCCTACCATGTTACAATGAAATCCCTTCATAAATATGACCTGTAGACTGTGTTAAAGGTTTTTGGGCTTCAGGCCCCTGTAGCCGTCACAGCTGACCAATCACGTCCAAAAGGGTACATTCTCATCTAGACATGATATGAAGTCAACCTACCAAGTTACAATGAAACCTCTCCATAAATATGACCTGTAGTCTGTGCTAAAGGTTTTCGGGCTTTGGGCTTGGGTAGTCGTCACGGTTGACAGATCACGACCAAATGGGGAAGTTCTTATCTAAACATCATACAGAGTCATCCTACCAAGTTACAATGAAATCCCTCCATATTAAATATGACATGCAGACTGCGCTAAAAGTCTTTGGGTTTTGGGCCTGTGCAACCATCACGGTTGACATATCAAGACCAAAAGGGGACGTTCTCATCTAGACATTATACAGAGGCATCCAACTAAATTACGATGAAATCCCTTCATAAATACGACCTGTAGACTGTGCTAATGGTTTTCGGGTTTTGGGCTCGGGCAGCTTGACCGATCGCGCCCAAAAGGGGACGTTCTCATCTAGACGTGACCCCAAACCTGCATATGCAATTTCGTGACGATCAGACAAGAACTACGAGGTGTAGCCTGTGCTAAAGAAAAATGTGAACAGACTAGCAGACTTCTGCTCGCGTGATGGCAATGGCCTATCTTGACTTTGTCAAGTTAAGCTTAAAACAAGTATTTTGCTGACAATACCGATCTTCATGCAGACGGAAGAGGCATTGAGTTAAGCATTTGAATATAGCCTCTGGCAGCCACGTATTTCCATCGCCTCATAGGCCATTCCTGTCAAGTTTTGGTTCACATTGGCTCAGTAGTTCCAGAAAAGAAGAGGAAAATGTGACTTCCCATAGGGATACTATAGTAACTATAAGCTGCAATTGTGGCATTGTTTGCAACCCAATCAACATTAGATGAGGATAGTTGGTAGAGGGGTCCCAGTCACCAACCATGCCAAGTTTCAAAACATTTGACCTTGTGATTTCAGATAAGATTTTTCAAAATCCACCAATAGAATCAAAGAATGCCTCTGGCGGCCATGTTTTTCAACCCACGGGAACAAAATGAGTAATGTTTGTAGAGAACCTGCCATAGACTATCCCTGCCAGGTTTGGTTCACGTCAGCTCAGTATTTCCCAAGAAAAAGATGAAAATGTGAATTCCCATAGGGTTTCTATAGTAACTATAAACCGCAATAGAAGCCATGTTTGCAACCCAATCAACATTAAATGAGGATCGTTGGTAGAGGATGTCCCAGTCATCAACCATGCAAAGTTTCAAAACATTTGCCCTGTGGTTTCAGAGAAGATTTTTCAAAATCCACCAATCAGAATCAAAGAATGCCTCTGGCGGCCATGTTTTCAAACCTACGGGAACAAAATGAGGAATGTTTGTAGAGGACCTCCCATAGACTATCCCTGCCAGGTTTGGTTCACGCCAACTCTGTAGTTCCAGAGAAGATGAACATGTGATTTCCCATAGGGTTTCTATAGTAACTATAAGCTGCAATTGCAGCCATGTTTGCAACGTGATCAACATTAAATGAGGATCGTTGGTAGAGGGGATCCCAATCATCACTTATGTGAAGTTTCAAAACATTTTGCCTTGCAGTTTCAAAGAAGATATTTGAAAATCCACCAACCAGAATCAAAGAATGCCTCTGGCGGCCATGTTGTTCATCCGACGGGAACAAAATGAGGATTGCTTGTAGAGGAACTCCCACAGACCATTCCTGCCAAGTTTGGTTCACACTGGCTCAGCAGTTACAGAGAAGATGAAAATGTGAAAACTCTTGAAAAACTGATGGACTATGACAGTGAAATATTGAGATTTCTGATCAGAAATTTTGAATTCGAGGAGTGCAAAAGGAGTGCTTCACCATGCATGTAAAGAGTTGGTAGAATGCATTGTTAACCCTGCACATTGGAAAACCTATTTTTGTGATGCACTATAATACATGATGTTTCAAACAGTACAAAAAATACAATGCAATGCAAATGTATCAAACACCACTGCAAGCATTTTTGGAAAGTAATTGTCACATACCTTCATCAATAACAGTACACTGAAAATAATATTACCCAATAAATCAAAATCAAAGTGACGAAGTTGCTTTCTTGTTAAAACCAACTGTGATGAGCACATTACAGTGATGGGCTGACAAAAGCAAACAGAAAATACTGAAATTTTCTTATTCATCAGATAGTTGCATCTGAGTACTTAATTCTACGAACTGCACCTCAGAAGAAATTAGCTACACTTGTCTTTTTTAAAATTTCCCGGATGTCATAGAATTAAGAAAGGACGCTGGTTTTGTTTACATTGGCATGGCAGGAGTTCAAACTCACGCCGAGAGAGTTTCCTTTGGCTCCAACTGTCTAGCGAAACTATACTGAACCATGCACACCACTCAGACACCGAACCCCCGCCGTGCCAATGTAAAGAAAACAAGAGGCCCCACAGGGCCTGAAGCGCTCATCTTGAACAGAACAAAATATAAACAAAGTCCAAGAATGAGTCTACATTAAGCAAAGCATCTCCACAGGCTACACGGTCAATCCTTGAGTCCCTCGGGAGTGACAAAAACAATCTGGGCACCATGCCTTTTCTTCAGTTGATCATAAAGTAAAATGTAGAGCTCCCCTATGAAGCCCCTTGATACAACCTATGTGGATTAATCTTAGTTACACACCTCCAGAGGGTACTAAATACAAAATTTTTAATTCTTCAGCAAAATGGCCAATTCCCGCTCCCATAGAGAGCCCAAATATTAAGCCAGGCTCTTGATTTGAACACAGTTGAATCTGTCTTCCCTAGAGATGTTGTGTACCGGATATGAAAGCATTCTGACTGTTGGATCTGAAGACGAGAAAAAGAAATTTCTTCGAATTGCACTAAGTTCAAATTTGGGCTACCATAGCGAGCTC
This sequence comes from Pictodentalium vernedei, assembly GCA_031216915.1. Classification (NCBI taxonomy): domain Eukaryota; kingdom Metazoa; phylum Mollusca; class Scaphopoda; order Dentaliida; family Dentaliidae; genus Pictodentalium; species Pictodentalium vernedei. The sequence continues at coordinate 730,440,623 of CM062297.1, read as the reverse complement.
AAATATTAACCTATGGATCCGATTTGAATAAACTTGAACCTGAACCCCCTAGAGATGTTGTATACCAAATGTGAAAGCATTCTGATGAGTGGATCTGAAGAAGATTTTTGAAGAAATTCCCTCATATTGTACCAAGTTAAATTTCATGTTCCCATATGGAGCCCAGATATTAACCTAGGCACTCAAATTGAACAACCTGGAATCTGACCCCCCTAGAGATGTTGTATACCAAATATGAAAGCATTCTGACTGGTGGATCTGAAGAAGATTTTTAAAGAAATTTCCTCATATTGCACTAAGTAAAAATTTGGGCTACCATAGTGAGCCCAAATATATACATAGGGATCTGATTTGAACAAACTTGAACCTGACCCCCTTAGAGATGTTGCATACCAAATATCAAAGCATTCTGACTGGTGGATCTGAAGAAGAAGATTTTTTAAATTACCCTCCATATTGAACAAAGATAAAATTTGGGCTTCCATAGGAAGCTCAAATATTAACCTAGGGACTTGGTTTGAACAATCTTGAATCTGACCCTCATAACAATGATGTATACCAAACATTAAAAGATTCTGACTGGTGGTTCTCAAGAAGAAGATTTTTAAAGAATATTCCCCATATTACCCTATATTAAAACTTTGGGCTCCTGAAGACAGCCCAAATATAAACCAATGAGCTTTATTTCAACAAACTTTTATCTGACTCCCCTATGAATGCTGTATACCAAATATCAAAAAATTCTGATGATTGGTTCTGGAGAAATGATTTTTTAAAATTTTTGCAAATATGCTGACTCAGCATTTTTTCGATGCCCATTACAGAACACCCTAACATAACCGATGGCAATTTTTTTACCATTCAATTCTACTGGTCCTAAGGATACTTCATACCAAATAACAGCTCTCTGTTCAGTGTGGTTTGGGAAATACAGGGGTTTGAAAATATTTCTATTTTTAGCTCCCAGGGTTCCCATGGGGATGCAGGAATTTTTTTTTTGCATGGGTCAAGTACTTATGACCCAATAATACCACAAACCAAATTTGGTTCATACCGGACCATCAGTTCAGAAAGTTAAAAAATTTATAGTAATTTATATATTTTTTATACTTACCAATGACCCAGACTTAGCTGGTGCTAACTCTAACAAAACCAGGGCCAAACACAAATTTTGCCCCCCAATCCCCAAAATTTGCATCCAAAACCAAAAGAAAACATGTCCTATAGGGCCTCCATACTTCGCCCCTACTGCGCATGCGCAGTGTCAAGGACGTCCCGAAATTGGCGCCAATTATCATTCTTACTGGCAGTGCCTGGTCAGCGCTATGTACTCAGCGGGGAGGCAAGAGTTCCCAACTCCTGGGAGGGCCATCCCCGTCTGGGTCATTGGTAAGTTTAAAAAATATATAAATTACTATAAATTTTTTAACATTTTTATACTGTACCAATGACCCAGACTTAGCTGAATAGTAAAAAGGCTGGAGGGCCTAGGACATAGAGGAAAATCCAATAGGCTCAACTATATAATAAAGAGGTAACCCCTTAAGGAGAAAAGGAGTATTAGGCTTTACATGTATCTTTCTTATTTAATATTAAATTAGAAAGATACAATACCCTTTATAATTGAGCACAATAACATTCATGTTCTCTATTAACATCCAGTATAACCCTTATACTAATTATTTTTAAAGTAAGCCAATAAATAAAGTAGTCCAGAGAATTGAGACTCTTTATAATCTTTTAAAAGTGTCCGAGTATTGTATATTAAAGCCCGTTTGACACTTGACATATACAAATGCTTCACACCGAGCTACACTTTAAAAATATGACATGAATGAATTTTGACATTAATATTACACTTTAAAACCATCCCGGAAGCGACTCAGAAATACTGACTTTGGAGGAGGCATTCCCTTGCTTTTCACTATAAAGAAGGTGACCTAAGGGAACACCCTCCCCCCCCCCCCCCCCCTTCCCCTTGCCCTGGGTCAAATAGCCCAGAGCGAAGAGGGCAGCCGGATGGAGTCACTGCCGGAACAGAAAGCCTGCATAACTATAGTTGCAACTGTTTAGTGGACGACATTCTGAGCAACAGATAACGGACCTAAACAATGCAGGTCTTCAGAAATGGACTCAATATTTCTGAGATAAAAATTCGTGAATGTGGATGGCTGAGACCAATAAGCAGCCTTCATTAAGTCAGTAATAGCAATACTATTAGCATAAGCCCAAGAAGTAGCAAGAGCTCTTACTTCATGAGCAGAAATCTTAAGCACAGACTGCTGAGAAGAAGATAAACTCTCATAAGCAGTACGGATAGTTAATTGAATCCATCTAGCAATAGAATGGACCGAAATGTCCCTTCTATTAGGCATCAAAGACAGAAAGAAACGTTTCCGTCCCTTTCTGATAAACTGAGATCTCTGTTTATAGATACGTAATGCTCTAACAGGACAGAGTAAAGGCCTACGCCCGTCTGAAGACGGAAGAGCCTTAATAACAATAGGTTCCGGATATTTATTAGGAGCCTGATTCTTAGCTAAAAAACCCACATTCGTAGTGAAGGTGATAGTGTTCCCGACACTACGATAGTGAGAATCATCCACCGACAGTGCATGAAGCTCACTGACTCTTCTAGCAGAAGAGAAAGCTAAGAGAAAAGCTGTCTTATAAGATAAGAATTTGAAATCTACTGTACCAAGAGGTTCAAATGGCTTTTCCTTTAATTTAAGAAGAACCCAAGCTAAATTCCATTTAGGAATTAATCTAAGAGTTCTGGGTCTATTTATCGAGAAGTTTCTAACCAACTTAGATAAAGAGACATTAGATCCAATTTGTAAACCATCATGATGTGCATAGGTATCAGATAACATAGACCTATAACCCTTAATAGTAACAGGCTGCAGTTTGATTTCGTCAAACAAGTATACTAGAAAGTTTGCAATGTCTGGTATAGAGGGATCGAAAATATCTACAGAATGATCCCTACACCAACGACGAAAAACCTTCCACTTAGCCGCATAGTTTAGCGAAGAGGAGGTCCTCCTACAGTTAGAAATCGCGTCCACTGCTCGTCCTGTAAAGTGCTTGCCATGCAAGAAGGACCGCACAACGGAAAAACGTGAAGGTTGAGACCTTGCGGGTTGTGATGGAGTTGACGCGATTTCCCCTGCGAAAGAAGATCCTCCCGTGGAGGAAGCTTTCGCGGTAGGTCCCACAACAGACACCTGAGTAGATTTATCCACGGTCTCTGTGGCGACAGAGATGCTACCAACAGAATCTTGCATTGAGATTGTTTTATCTTTAGCAATACTTGCTGAATTAACGGCGCTGGAGGATACGCATATCCTATCATTCCATCCCAAGGGATCGACAGAGCGTCTACTGCAAATGCTCTTGAATCCGGACACGGAGACACATACGTCTGCAACTGATTGTTGAGATGTGTCGCAAATAAGTCTATCATTGGCCGTTCCCATTGGTAGCAAATCTGATTGAATACTTGTTTGTTGAGAGTCCACTCCGACGGCAACAAGCGACCCTTTCGTGAAAGGCAGTCTGCTAGCACATTCAGACGACCCGGTATGTGACGGACCGAAAGAAGAACCTGATGTTCTAGCACAAACAGAAGGATTCTTTCCGTTAGATTGAACAACGGAACTGAATGAGTGCCTCCCTGATTCCATATATACGCCACTACTGTCGTATTGTCGGATAGGATTTGGACATGAGCATTGTGAATAATGTCCATCCAATGACGTAACGCAAGCCAAATTGACATCATTTCCTTGATGTTTATGTGCTTGCCCAGGAATTGCGGATCCCAAAGACCCTGGCATCTCGAATCCGTTGGGATCAATGATGCACCCCAACCTGTTTGACTGGCATCCGTCATAACGGTAAAACTCGGATCCGGCAACTGCAGCGGAACTCCCTGAGTTAACCACTGAATGTTTGCCCAAGTCTGAATCTCTTGTTTCACTTGATCTGACAAGAGAACGTCTACGTCGAGCGAATGAATTTTCACACTCCAATTCTGAGTCAAGAAAATTTGGAGAGGACGCGTGCGTAACCGCCCCATCGGAATGAGATCCGCAGCGGCTCCGCACAGACCTATCAGTCTCATAAATTCTCTCGCTGTGACTTTGTCTGCGTGCAGACAATAGCGAGCATAACAACTGACTAATTTCGCTCTGGTTAACGGCAGACGAACGAGATTGTTGTGCGTCTCGAAGCTCATTCCCAGATGTGTGAATGACTTGGATGGCACCAGATCCGACTTCTCCTCGTTTACTATAAAACCGAGACGTCGGAGCAATAGAAGTAGATTCTGAACATCGTTCTGAAGCGTTAACTCGTTGCCGTACCTCTGAAGAATGTCGTCCAGGTAGGCCGACGTTACCGCAGACGAATGAGCTCGGAAATAGATCATTACCGAGTTCATTACCCGAGTGAAAGCCCAGGGTGCTAGATTCAGTCCGAAGCACATCGCCCGGAATTGATACAACACTCCTAGGACTGCGAAGCGTAGATACTTTCTGAATGTCGGATGTACCATGACGTGAAAGTACGCATCTTTGAGATCTATGCTTGTTGCATAATCGTTCACCCGAATACTCGCTCTGACCGACCGAATCGTCTCCATATAAAACTTCGGAGCGACGATCAGCTTGTTTATCCAGCTCAAATCTATGACTGGACGGAACAAGCCGTCTGGTTTCGGAACCAGAAACAGATGGCTGTAGAATCCCAGAGTCTCCTGGTTTTCTACGACCTCTACCGCGTTCTTCATTAAAAGAGACTGCACCTCTGATAATAGAGCGTCTCTTTTCTGCGGATTTGACGGAAGTTGAGTCCACTTTGGACTTCGAGTTTATGGAGGCTTTCGTTTGAAGGATATCTTTAGACCTTCCGAAGTCACTCCTCTCACCCAAGGGTCGTAATCGACGCCCATTCTTGTGAAAAGCTCGACAACCTTCCGCCAACCGGTACGCGATAGAGGTTTAAGCCATCACCTCCTGGACCTGCGAGGCCTGCGGCAGGAGAAACAACGTCCTCCACGACCCGCACCTCGTCCCGTCGACTCGGGGCGTCCGACCGGTTGTCCCGGCCCGAAGGACGTCCCGAACGAGAGTCGCTACCCTGACGGTCTCTCGAATAAGACCAAGAGGACGCACCAGAACCTCTATAGGAACCTCTCTTGGGCGCATTAGACCCAGAAGTGCCTGTCTTATTCTTGTCTGCCGTATCCAACTTCTTAGAAGCAGATTTGAACAACAGAGAATCCGAAGCTTTCTTTGTAATTTTATCATAAATAGCAGAAAGCTTGGCGTCAAAGAGAAGTTCTCCGGAGACCGAAGCGACTCTGAGAGAGTTCTTCACCTTAGTATCCACGAGTGTGGATGTAGCTAGGGCTGCGTCACGTCTAACCAACTCCAGGTTTGCCACTGAAAGGGCGGAGTTACACGTGGAATAAGCTACTGCCCTTGAAAGAAGTCTTAAAGAGGATTGTATATCCTGAAATTCTTTCCCTTGAAGGCGCAGTGATAACGCCTTAGTAAGGTGATCTGCGTAAGATAAGGCATCTAAATTGGCTCTGTTAGACGAAATAGCTGTTTCCAACACCGCGGTTGGAATAGAAGCCGACGACGGTAATGATAGCTCTAAGTCTTCCGCCTCGTCGTCCATACGCAGAGGAACTCTCGGAATACACTGTCCTGCCGTGTCGAATTTATTCCTTGCATTAATGAAAGGCAGGTTGAGAGTATTGGCGGACAAGAAACCTGCTTTCCCCGTTTTGGAAGCAAGTTTAAATATAGTGTCGTTCAATAATTCAAATGTTCTTGCAACATTATTGGACTGCGACGGAAACTCGGGAGCGATGTCCCTGAACCGCTCAAAAAATTCAGAGTCCAATGATGCTATAATCCTCTTGTCCGGAACCGCAGCAGTCTGGCCCGACGGAACAACTTGAGGGAGAAAGTGCCGGATGAAGTCCACGGCAGCTTTATGTTGTTCCGAAAGGGATAGCTCCAAATCATCTGTATCCCTTTCACCATCCGGTCAGACCTCATGATGCTCCCGATCGTCCGCCCCCGATGCTTCGGCGGAGCGTGCCGACCCAGCGCCGTCGGATAATTCCCGATCCGACACCGTTTCTGTCGGCTGCTGGGATGCTGCGATAAGTTGTGCTATCTGCACAAGTATGTCCGGCGTCGAGACCTGCGGAGGCGCAGTCTTTCGCTGCTTCGCCGAGGGCAGCTCCGCATCAGATGGCTCCCGCATACTTTTTCTATGCGAACGTCCGGAGTCCATCGGCCTCGTGTCCCTGGCTGCCGGATGGTGTGACCTGATCGGCGAAGCTGGTAAGATATCGGCGGTCACGCAGCCAAGGTGCGGTCGTGTGCGCTGACGAGAAGAAGAAGCCTGAACAGTCTCCGTGGACTACCTATACAACGGAGCGTCCCGAGCGACGGACGTATGCTCCGCTTGCGACACATTTTGTACCACAACATCTGGTCCCAGACGTTGTTGTACGAGAGAGGGGCCTCTCTCGCTCGCGGCCCGGCTGGACCTGGACGAGCTAGGAACCGGACTCAAAGGCTTCCTCCGATCTCGCCTACTATCCGCCGTCACTGGGTGTGCACATTGAATGTTTATAGTGCTCGCATCACCCAACATTTCCTCCTGGACCGCATCGGACGAACCCAGCTGCCGAACCATTCGGTGAATGGACGCTACACCGGGCGAGCTAGCGGACGACATTTGTTTAATCTCCATGAGCACTTTTGCCGCTAGCTCTGTATTTATTTGTGACGACGGAAGCGCACTTGCAGAAGATAACATGGAAACATCACCCTGTTCTTGTTCCTCTGAAATAGAAACTGAGAAAGTAGAGTGACCTTGCGGAGAAAGAGCCGGCATAGCCCTTTCTCCAGTAACAACATACCGTGACACACGTTTCCAATGTTTGTCATCCCAATATTGACATATAGAACAGGGATTAGTGCGAGAACACTGACTACAATTAATACAATGATCATGAAAGTCAGAGGAAGATTTCTTCCCATTACAATTTGAACAATATCCTTTCATTGTGAAAAGTCAACAACAAGTCCTAGTTACTCGCACAAACCCCTGACACAAAGATACATAATAACATGATCCATTAATAATGAAAAAACAATTGCAAATCAAAATAATTTTGAAAAAATATTTTTTCAGCGAAGCCCAAGTTTCTGAAAAGTAACGTTGAGCCCCGATGGATCCGATGGCTAAGTGTGGTCAAAAATTTTAAATTTATATTAAATAATTAATGAGACACTTACGGATAACAGAAATGTATCTTATAGTGAGATAAACTACACCAAAGGCAAACAGCCCCCCTCAAAAAAGGCTGTTGCCAATGTAAACAAACAGTGTAAAACACCAGAAAACATGACTCCAGGCACTGAAAAAACTGGCCTGAAATCAGTCATCAAAATTACACTCTATCTGATGCAAGACAGAGACTCCCAGGGGAGAATCTGCAGAACATCAGATGGAAGATGCAGAACACAACGTTTATACACCCATGGGTGAAAACGTAACTATGGGGAAAATAACAGAAAACATTCTGTAACCAAGCAACTCTCCCAAGAGAATTTTAGAAATGAACTTTCTCAAAAATATGCCAAAAGCATGGGAGAATTGCAAGGGGGGACTTAGAAGGCCAGGGGAGAGGAAACACTGAATAAGCAGTGCAACATTTTAGCAAGAATGACAACAAGAGGCCCATGCCTCGAAAATAGGCAACTTAACATAATTTCATAAAAAATTTTAAGTACAGACCTGATTATTTTTTGTCACTCCTTTTCCTTCTCCTCCTTCTATATCCTCCTTAGAATCACCATTTCTCCCAAAATTACGTGTCTGGCATCCTTTAAACTGAGATTTACAAGCACAAAGATCAGTGAGATGTTGACTGATGAAGGGCCAAACAGAGAATGATAATTGGCGCCAATTTCGGGACGTCCTTGACACTGCACATGCGCAGTAGGGGCGAAGTATGGAGGTCCTATAGGACATGTTTTCTTTTGGTTTTGGATGCAAATTTTGGGGATTGGGGGGCAAAATTTGTGTTTGGCCCTGGTTTTGTTAGAGTTAGCACCAGCTAAGTCTGGGTCATTGGTACAGTATAAAAATATAGAAATTTTGGGCGGGGCCAAAAATCTTACCCCTCCTATTACAAAGACAAATATTACTTCACAAACTTCATTTGAACAAACTTGATTCTACACCTCATATGGAAGCTCCATAGCAAATATCAAGTCATTATACACACTGGTTCTTGAGAAGATTTTAAAAATATTTTGGAGCATTTTCCCCCACTCCCTCCCTATGGGGCTGGACATGTTGAGTTGAGCAAAAATGAAATGCCCCTTTGGGACCATCACTCACACAAACTTTCACTTGAATTGGCCCAGTGGCTTTGGAGGAGAAGACAAAAACATGGTGTTGACGGACGACGGAGAGCGATGAGATTAGCTCAGCTTGACTTTGTTAAGATGAGCTAAAAAAAATTTTCTGTTCTCTTTTATGATCGCAGCAGTGTTAATATTTTATTAGTCGTGATCAATACAAACTGTTATTACTTCAGTGTCTTCCCACTAGAGCAATTCCTTTAGACCACCAGGCCATTTCCCCTTAGACCAATCATTTACTGTTATTGATTAAGGGTTAATTAAGGATAATTAGGAAAGCATTTATTTACTGAAAAAGCACTTTATTTGATAAAAAAAATATTTATATGCATAACATACAAGCTAGACGCTCTACAGAGCCTGTAATCGCTCACCTGAAACTACATATAAAAATGTGATTTCCCATAGGCTTTCTATGGTAATGTTGTAGAATCGCTCCAGCTGAGAGGAGCTTCAGGTGGTGTTGTATTCACCATGACGCTCGATCGCCTTTTGACTGATTGATGTGAGAGTTCAACACCTGGTCAGTTAGTAATGTGAATGTTCAGCTGTAAGCACCTATTTTGTTGACTGTGTGTTTAGATATTTTGTACTGCTGTGTGCGGTATTTACTGCTGTGTGCGGTAAACTCGGATTATTGTCGTACATTTTTGTCACAGATTTTCATATTTAAAATGTCATTTATTTCATACCATTTTTCTAATTTGGAATGTCTTGAAAATACAACAATGGCGTCGCCGACAAAAACTACACTCAAAGCCTTCCATCAACCAGATGGCAAACAGCTTGAGACAGCCGACGTACAATCAGAATTGAAGAAAATAACTCAAAGCCAAGATCGTTTAATAACAATGATGGAGACTACGGTAACAGGGCGAGAGATAGAAGCAGTGGGGATGGAACAGCTGAAACAGAAATTTGGAGAAGTTGATGGGTACATGACCAGTTTTACAAGTTTGAGAACTGACATGGAGCTGAGAATGATACAATCCCAACTAGGAGAAGTAAACGAGAAATTGAACCATCTCATGATGTCACAAACTGATGCATGCTCTGTTGGCTCACCTCCTCAATTGTTTGACAATAAAGTATCAGATGCAGAAATGCCTCACGTTCCATCAAATAACGTTCGTGAGCCACAGCCAGCACAGCCATCAACATGCACAAGGAGTTGGTCAGTAAAAACTGGTATACAGCCTTTTCAGCAACAACAAACACCAGTTTCTTCAACGTCTGAAGCTTTCTCATGTTCACCTACATTTTCATGTCTTATTGGGTCATCACCTCGTCATGAAACTCAGCAACTACAGCTCACTCCACCTTCAACAAGAATGCGGTTACCTGCTGCATCAGTTTTGGGTGAGAGGGGATCCAAATATGTGCATAAACCTGCAAACTATTTCAATCCCTGTAATGATGTCTCATATCCCGACAATAGAAGCTTTGATGAGAATCCGATCTCTGAAGACGCACTACATGTTCAATCTCATTCCACAGAAGAAAACAGCTTAGTTCAGGAAAAATCATCACAAAACCATGGACGGGCGAAGAATATTTGTTATTCCCCAGTCAAACCTGATACATCGGTTGCTTTCTATTGTTGCTGTCCAAAATCATATCCAGGGCATGTGAAGTCTTTGAATGACGCAGAATTGACCCAAAAGCCAGAAATAGTTTCTTCTCGAAATTTAGTAAAAATGTATTCCAACCCAATCCCGTCTGTGGGTATCTCTGTTGGATATGGCGTTGGAAATCCAGAGTTATCAACTGGAAATGAAGTACGGCGACCACACTATAAAATCAGACCACTCAATTATGAAAGATACTCAAATAACAGAGAGAAAAAAAATTATGAGCTGCAATTGTGGCCATGTTTGCAACATTACATGAGGATCATTGGTAGAATGTGTCCCAGTCTTCAATCACGTGAAGTTTCAAAACAATTGAATCCATCAAACAGAATTATAGAATGTCTCTGGTGGCCATATTTCCAACCAACGGGAACAAAAAGAGGATCGTTTGTAGAGGACCTCCTATAGACCATTCTTGCCAAGTTTTGTTTCACGTCAGCTCAGTAGTTTCAGAGAGAAGATGAAACTGTGATTTCCCGTAGGTTTTTTCTATAGTAACTATAAACCGCAATTGTAGCCATATTTGCAATACGATCAACATTAAAATGAGGAACGTTGGTGGAGGGTGTCCTAGTTATCAACCATGCAAAGTTTCAAAACATTTGGCACTGTGGTTTCAGAGGAGAAGAGTTTTCAAAATTGACCAATCAGAATCAAAGAATGCTTCTGGCGGCCACGTTTTTTCACACAACAGAAATAAAACAAGTAACAGTTGTAGAGAACCTCTCATAGACAATGCCTGCCAAGGCTGGTTCACATTGGCTCAATGCTTTCAGTGAAGATGATGAAAATGTGATTTCCCATAGAGTTTCTACAGTAACTATAAGCCACAATTGCAGCCATAATTGCAACTCGATGAAGATTAAAATGAGGATCATTGTTAGAGGAGGTTACAGTCATCGGTCACACTAAGTTTTCAAACCATTTGGCCTTGTAGTTTCAAAGAAGATTTTCTTGAAAATGCACACATTTATGAATTCTGTTTCAACAACAATAACAAAATCAGTAAAAGAAGGTTAAATATTTTGAAAAGTTAAAAAATTTATAGTAATTTATATATTTTTCATACTTACCAATGACCCAGACATAGCTGGTGCTAACTCTTAAAATATAGGGCCAAACACAAATTTTGCCCCCCAATCCCCAAAATTTGCATCTAAAACCAAAGAAAACATGTCCTGAATGGCCCTCCACACTTCACCTCTACTGCGCATGCGCAGTGTCAAGGACGTTCCGAAATTGGCGCCATTAATCATTCTTATAACCAGTTCCTGGTAAGCGCTATGTACTCAGCGGGGAGGTATGAGTTCCCAACTCCTGGGAGGGCCATCCCCGTCTGGGTCATTGGTAAGTATAAAAAATATATAAATTACTATAAATTTTTTAACATTTTTATACTGTACCAATGACCCAGACATAGCTGAATAGTAAAAAGGCTGGAGGGCCAAGGACATAGAGCAAGTTGGAATACGCTCAATTATATAAAATAGAGTCATCCCCTGTAGGGAAAAAGAAGTATTTGGCCTTACATGTATCTTTCTTATTTATGATAAATTAGAAAGATACAACACCTTCCAAAATTGAGCATCATACATCCATGTACTCTATTAATATCTAGTATAATCCTTATACCAATAATTTTTAAAGTAAGCCAATAAATAAAGTAAGTCTAGAGAATAGAGACTCTTTATACTCCTTAAAAGTGTCTGAGGATTGTATAATAATGTCCGCTGACACGTGCTATATTCAAAAGCTATACTTTAAAAACTAAGACCTGAATGAATTTTTAAAAACATAAACTTCTCACTAAACAACCATCCCAATAACAGCTCAGAATTACTAACTCCGGAGGAGGTATCCCCTTGTTTTCATAGTAAAACAGGTGACCCAAGGGAACACCCTCACCCCCCCCCCCCCCCCACCCTTTTTCTTGCCCTGGGTCAAATAGCCCAGAGCGAAGAGGGCAGCAGAACGGAGTCACTGCCGAAACAGACAGCCTACCTAGCTATAGTAGCAACTGTTAAGTGAATGACATTCTGAGCAGTAGATAATAGACCTAACAATAGAGGCCTCCAGAAATGGACTCGATATTTCTGAGATAAAAATTCATGAATGTGGATGGCTGAGCGCAATGAGCAGCCTTCAAAAATCTATAACAGCGACACTATTAATGTAAGCCCAAGATGTAGAAGAACTCTTACTTCATGAGCCGAAATCTCAAACACAACTGCTGAGTCAATGATATACCATAAGCAGTATCGATAGTTAATTGAATCCATTAGCAATAGAATGGAGCGTAACGTCCTTCTTTTAGGCATCAAAGACAGAAGAAGCTTACGCCCGTAGTAATAAACAGATATCTGTTTATAAATACATAAACTCTAACCGGACAGAGTAAAGGCATATGCCCATACGAAGACGGAAGGACCTTAATAACAAAAGGTTCTGGATATTAATTAGGAGCCTGACTCTTATGCAAAAATCCAACCTAAATAGTAAAGGAAGTAGTGATTCTGAAACTACGAAAGTGAAAATCATCCACCGATAGTGCATGAAACTCACTGACTCTTCAGTAAAAGAGAAGCCAACAGAATTACTGTCTAAAAGGTCAGAATTTGAAAACTACTGTTTCCAGAGGCTCAAATGATTACTTAGCTAAATAAGAACCGAAGTTAAATTCCGTATAGGAATTTAATCTAATGATTCTAAGTCTATTTATCAAAAAGTTACTAACTGACTTCGATAAAGAGACCTAAGACTCAATTGTAAACTATCATAGAGTGCATAGGTATGAGGTAACATAAACCTATAACCTTAATAATAACAGGCTGCAGTAGATCTTGTCAAACAAGTATACTAAAAAGTTGCAATGACTAGTATGGAGGGATCAACAATATCAACATAGTGATCCCTACACCAACGACGGAAGAGCCTCCACTTTAGCCGCATAGTATAGTGAAGAAGAGGTTCTCCTAAAGTAAGAAATCGTGTCAAAAGCTCGTCCAGTACAATGCTTACAATGCAATAAGGACCACACAATGGAATACGTGAAGGTTGAGACCTTGCGGGTTGTGATAAAGATGACACGATTTTACCCAGCGAAAAAAGATCCTCTCATGGAGGAAGATTTCGCATTAAGTCCCACAGTAGACATCAGAGTAAATTTACCCATGGTCTCTGTGAAGACAGAGATGCTATCAACAGAAATGTATTGTGGTTGTTTATCTTAGCAATACTTGCTGAAACAACAGCGCAGGAGGATACGCATATCCTATCATTCTGTCCTATTAGATCAATAAAGCGTTAACAACATAAGCTCAGAGATTCGGACATGAAAACACATACGTCTGCAATTGATTAGCAAGTTGTGTCATAAATAAATTATCATTGGGCGCTCCCATTGATAGCAAATCTGATTGAATACTTGTTTGTTGAGAGTCCATTCTGACGGCAACAAGCGACCCATAAGTGAAAGGGAGTCCGGTAATACAATCAAACGACCCGGAATATGACGGACCGAAGCAGAACTTGGTGTACTATAACAAACAGAAGGATTCTTTCCATTAAATTGAATAACGGAAACGAATGAGTGCCTCCCTGGTTCCGGAGATACGCCACTACTGTCGAATTAACGGACAGGATTTGGAAAGGCGTTTCTGAATAATGTTCATCCAATGACATAAAGCAAGCCTAAAAAAACATTATTTCGTGGCAGATAAGTGCTTGCTTAGAGACTGCGGAACCCAAAGACCCTGGCACTTCGAATCCGTTGGGATCAATATTATATCCCAACCTGTTTGACTGGCAACCGTCATAATTATAAAACTCGGATCCGGCTACTGCAGTGGCACTCTATGAGTCAACAACCGAATGTTTGCCCCAGTCTGAATCTCTTGCTACACTAGATAGACAAGAGAACGTGTAAATCGAGCAATTCATGGATTGCTGAAAAGTTGCCGTCGAAGAGAAGCTTCTCCGGAGAACGAAGCGACTCTGAGAGAGTTCTTCACCTTACTATCCACGCGCGTGGATGTAGCTAGGGCTGCGTCACGTCTAACCAACTCCAAGCAGCCACTGAAGGGCGGAGTTATACGTGAACAAACTACTGCCCTCAAAAGAAATCACATTGAGGATCATATCCCGGAATTCTTTCTCTTGAAGATGTAATGATAACGCCTCAGTAAGGTGGATTACGTATGATAAAGCGTCTAAGTTAAGTCTATTAGACATCATTGTCGTTTCCAACATTGTGATTGGAAAAGACATAGACGGCGAAAAAGATTATTTCCAGTCTTTAACCACGCCGTCTAGACGCATATGAACTCTCGGTATGCCCTGTTCTGCCAAAATAAATTATTCCTATAAATGATAAAAGGCAGAAATGAGCATTGCGGACAAGAAACTAAACTATCATGCTTGGTAGCAGGCTTATATATATATAGCGTCGACAAATAATACACGTTCTAATGACATTATTGGACTGTGTCGGTAAGTCAGGGACAATGTCCCTGAACCGATCCAAAATTCCGTGTCCAATGACGCTATAAGTCTGTTATCCAACATCGCAGCAATGTAGTCCGAAATAACAACCAGTGGAAGATAATGCCGGAAGATATGTATGGCAGCTTCCGGTGTTACGAAAGGGAAAAACTCGAAATCTTTCGAATCCCTTTCGCCATCCTGTCGGACCCTATAAAGCGTTCTGTCGTCCGAACCTGATGCAACCGCGGACCGCACCGACCCAGCGCCGTCGGATAATTCCTGATTCGACCGAGAAACTGTCGATTGCTGGGATACTGCAAAAAAAACTGTGCTAACTTGGATAGCACGTCCGTCACTGAGGCCTGTGGAGAAGCGGTCCTACGATGCATTGCCGCTGGAATCTCCGTGATCGTTACCCCGTGCATACTACTATTATGTGAGCGAACGGAGTGTATAGGCCTCGTTCCCTTGGCTACTGGATGGCGTGACCTGTTCGCCGTGGAATCACTGAATGACGAAACTGATCGGATACTCGAGGTCACGTAGCCAATGTGTGGTCGTGTGCACTGCTGTGAGGATGAGGAAGCATTATCGACAGTCTCTCGGACTGTCAATATAACGGAGCGTCCCGAGCGACGGACATATGCTCCGAATGTAAAATATCTGAACCACTTGTTGGACGAGAGAGGGACCTCTCTCGCTCACAGCCCGGACGGACCTGGACAAGCCAGGAACCGGACTAACAGGCTTCCTCCGATCTGTCCTCAATCCGCCGTCACTGGGTGAGTACTAAAGTTATTATAGTGCTCGCATCACCCAAATCTCCTTCCTAGACCACAACGGACGAACCCGGCAGCCGAACCATTCGATGAATGTACGCTACACCGGGTGAGCTAGCGAATGTCACGCCGTCGATCCTACAAGGGACCTCTTAGGCGATAGACATATTCCATGAGCACTTATTGCCGCTAGCTCTTCATTAACTATGACGACAGAGGCACACTTTTGAAAGACATCTCCGTAACTTTGCGAACAAGAAACCAGAAATGCTTGGTAATAGCAAGCAAATAATAATATATATAGCGTCGTTCAATAATTCGAAAGTTTGTGTGACATTATTGGACTATGTCGGAACTGAGGGACGATGTCCCTGAACCGAACCAAAAATTTCTAAGTCCACCGACGCTATCAGTTTCTTATCCGGCATCGCAGCATTCTGGTCCGACGAAAGAACCTGTAGAAGATCAAGTCAGATGACATACACAACAGCATATGTTGTTCCGAAAGGGAAAGCTCGAAATCCTCCGAATCCCTTTCGGTATCCTGTCGGACCGGATGAAATTTTCAGACGTCCGTACCCGCTTCTGCGGAGCGTCCCGACCCAGCATCGTCGGATAAAACATTATGCGACAGATTCAGTTGTTGCTGGGATGCTGCGATAAGCTGTGCTATTTAGGATAGCACGTCCGTCCCCGAGGCCTGTGCAGTAGCGGTCTTACGATGCATTGCCGCCGGAAGCTCCGTGTACGTTGACTCCCGCACACTTTCCTATGCGAACGTCCGGAGTCTGCAGGCCTCGTGTCCCTGGCTACCGGATGGTGTGACCTGGTCGCCGATGATTCTCTGACTGGCGAAGCTGACTGGATATCCAAGGTCACGTAGCCAAGAGCGGTCATGTGCGCTACCATGAGAATGAGGAAGCCTTATTGACAGTCTCTCCGGACTGACTATATGTCGGAGCGTCCCGAGCGGCGGACGTATGCTCCGAATGCGAAACATTTTGTACCACAACATCTGGGGCCAGATGTTGTTGTACGAGAGAGGGGCCTCTCTCGCTCGCCGTCCGGATGGACCTGAACGAGCTAGGAACCGGACTAAAAGGCTTCCTCCGTTCTCCCTCTAATCTGCAGTCACTGGGTGTGCATTTGGTTGATTTATAGTGCTCGCATCACCCCAAAACTCCTTCTAGACCGCAACGGACGAACCCGGCTGCCGAACCATTCGATGAATGGACGCTACACCGGGCGAGCTAGCGGACGTCAAAGGCCGTCGAACCTACTAGGGTCCTCTTAGGCAATTGGCGTATTTACATGAGCACTTTTCCGCTAGCCCTTCATTAATTGTAACGACGGAGGCACACTGTTGGAAGACATCACGGATACATCACCCTAATCTTGATCGTCTGAAATAGAAATTGATAAAGTAGAGTGACCCTGCGGGGAAAGGACCGGAATGTCCAATTCCCCACAACATACCGTGACATACGCTTCCCATGTTGTCATCGAAATCATCAGATACAGAACAGGAGTTAGTGCGAGTACACTGACTACATATAGAATGATTATAAAAGTCAGAGGAAGACTTCCTCTTATTACAATTGATCAAAATCCTTTCAATGTGAAAAGAAAACAAAGTCCTGGTACTCGCACCAACCCCTGACAATCAAAATACATAATAATAATATGATCCATTAACATAGAAAAAATAATTGAAATCAAAATATTTTGAAAAAATATTTTTTCAGAACAGCCCAAGTTTCTGAAAAGTAACGTTGAGCCCCAATGGATCCCAAGCCTAAGTGTGGACAAAAAATTTAAAAATATTTTAAACAATTTATGCAACACTTACGAACAATAATAATGTATCTAGTTATGATTAAATTAACATCAAGATATTATTTTCAAGAAATCCCCCCTCACACAGAGGGCTGTTGTAAATGTAAACAATAAGTGTAAAAATACTAAAATAAGACTCCAGGCACCCAGGCCCGAAATCAGTTACCAAAAATACACTATCTGATGCAAAACAGAGACTTCCAGGGAAGAAAATGCAGAACATCAGATGGTAGATGCAGAACACAATGCCTAACCACCCATAGGTGAAGACGTAAACATGGGGAAAAGAACAGAATTCATTGTTATTCAGCTAAAACTCCCAAGAAATTTTAGTAATAATAATTACAAAAACTATGCCAAAAGCATGGGAGAATAGCAAGAGGGGACTTAAAGGAAAGGGAGAGAGGAAAACACTGAAAAATCAGTGTAACTAAATAACAAGAATGACAACAAAATGGCTGCTGCCTCGAAAATAGGTAACTTAACATAATTTCAGGGATTTTTCTAGGGGCATTGGGAATGGGGCCAGGGGCCCATACAATTGGGAAAAATGCCATCTTATTGGACCAAATTGGGAATTCTGGTGGCACTGCAGAGTGGAGAAAAATGCACATTTCTTCTCTACAGGCACATTAAAAATGAAGAAGTTGGGTTTATTATTTGAAATTATGGTTTTACAGTTCTTTTATCATCATAATAAGGCCTACTTTCACAGTAAATAATCGCAATTATTATGATGAAGTTGACACTGGGTACCAATTGGGAATTTTATGTTAGAAATTGGGAAAAATCATGCCTAAATCTCATTGGGAATGGGGCCTATATTCGGCCCCTGTCATCACATAGAAAAATCCCTGAATTTCATTAAAAAAATTTTAAGTTACAGCCCTGATAATATTCTGTCACACATTTTTCCTCTCCTCCTTCTATATCCTCCTTAGAATCACCATTTCACTAATATTTTTGTGTCTGGCATCATTTAAACTGAGATTTACAAGCACAAAGATCAGTCAGATGTTAACTGATGAAGGGTCAAACTAAGAATGATTAATGGCGCCAATTTCGGAACGTCCTTGACACTGCGCATGCGCAGTAGAGGTGAAGTGTGGAGGGCCATTCAGGACATGTTTTCTTTGGTTTTAGATGCAAATTTTGGGGATTGGGGGGCAAAATTTGTGTTTGGCCCTATATTTTAAGAGTTAGCACCAGCTATGTCTGGGTTATTGGTACAGTATAAAAATTTAGAATTTTCTCAGTCAGTATTCTCTTTCAAAATAGCTTTGGATAGGTAAAGGGTTACTTTCAAAACACATTTTTTCCCAATTTTGTCAAATCTTAAAAGATAAACAATAATTACTGTCCTCTAAGCTGACATGATAAGTGAATATAAA
Source organism: Pictodentalium vernedei (assembly GCA_031216915.1). Lineage (NCBI taxonomy): Eukaryota > Metazoa > Mollusca > Scaphopoda > Dentaliida > Dentaliidae > Pictodentalium > Pictodentalium vernedei. Next base: position 730,422,042 of record CM062297.1, on the reverse strand, counting down.
TGAAAACTTTTCTGGTGTTCCAAGCACTGTCATCAATCAAGATTTACTGATAAGTAACATGAGACTAATAATCAACATACAGTTGCCATTCTTTACAGTAGTACAAGTCAAAATAAGTTGTGTAGGAAAATCCTATAAATTATGTATCTTTCTCTTCCTACACGTATAAGACCAGAAGCTGACATCATTTTCTGAAAAGCTCTCACTGATAGCTTTCCAGAAAATGTCAGATACTGATCTTCTCAGGGCAGGAGCAGCAGTTTATTTAATGCATTGCAGTTATGCTACAGTTTTTTTGACTTGTACTGTATACACAATATTTTGGGTTTTTTTTTCCAGTTCTCAGTGGGCACTGGGTAAAGCATTTGAATGCACCTCTGGTGGCCACATATTTCCATCTTCTCATAGACTATTCCTGTGAAGTTTGGTTCACGTTGGCTCAGTTGTTCCAGAAAAGATGAAAATGTGATTTCCCATAGGGTTTCTATAGTAACAATAAGCCGCAATTGTGGCCATGTTTGCAACCCGATCAACATTAAATGAGAATCGTTGGTAGAGGGGGTCCCAGCCATCATTTATGTGAAGTATCAAAACATTTGGTCTGGCAGTTTCAGAGGAGAAGATTTTTTAAAATCTACCAATCAGAATCAAAGAATGCCTCTGGCGGTATGTTTTCCCACGGGAACAAAATAAGGATCGTTTGTAGAGGACCTTGTTACAACCAGTAGTGTATAAATTTACCAGTAATGTCGAAAAAATTAACCAGTAATGTCGAAATCAACCAGTAATGTCCAAAAAATCGACCAGTAATGCAAAAATCCGTAATGTCGAAAAATTAACCAGTAGTGTCAAAAAGTGACGACCAAAATGACGATTTTTCGCAAAAATTTCAATATTTCTTCGGTTTGCTCAAATTGTACTTTTGCCTATATTTATTGACTTTTAACCATTTTCGCGCAAGTTTAAACACATTTACCCCAGTAAATATGGAATTTTATGTTTAACAATTATTTCCCTCTTTCATATGCACAACATATCCCATCCTATTTGGTCTCTCTCTCTCTCTCTGTCTGCCTGTCTGTCTGTCTGTCTCTCTTTCTCTCTCTCCTCTTTCTCTCTATCTCCCCTCTCTTTCTATCCCATGTCCCTCTGCCTTTGCCCCCCCCTCTCTCTCTCCATCATTCTCTCTCTCTATCCCCCTCTCCATCTGTCTTTGCCCAGCTCTCTTTCCCCATCCCCCTCTCTCTTCTCTCTGCCTTTGCCCTATCTATCTATCTATCTATCTATCTGTCTGTCTGTCTGTCTGTCTGTCTGTCTGTCTGTCTGTCTGTCTGTATCGCTCTCTCCCTATCCCCTTTCCCTCTGTCTTTGTCCAACTCTCTCTCTCCCCCTCTCTCTCTCTCTCCCTCCTCCACCCCCCCCCCCCTCTCTCTGGATAGATAATGAATTGATACAACGCTGAAATATTTAGTCTAGTATTTAGCGCTCGCACAGATAGACATACAGTCACACATGTAGGCTGGCAAGTGTGTAGGCAGGCAGGTTAGCAGCATCCAGGCAGACGGACAGAAATCCAGACAGACAGATAGCAATGTGGCGTGTGAAAAATAACCCCTGGACGTGGATAGACAACTGAATGACGGAAAGACAGGCAGACCTACATACAAAGATTGACTGGTTGGTTGATTGATTGATTGATTGATTGATTTCGTTTACAACACTTAGTTTAAAGCACGCGCACCATACACGTGTCATTTCGGCATGTGGCTTGGCACACGAAGTCAACGTGCACCTGGGATAAAGGGTCATTCCCAAGGACACAACTTAACTGACCTCGTCAGGTATAGAACCCGGATATTCATCAAATTGAATTGCGAGGCAATTTCTCGATTGAGATAATAGTGCTCCCCACGTACATGCGGGTGACGCAGACTGACTGATTGATGGATGTAGGTAAAATGACAGGTAGCAAATTGGTAGAACTAGATGATAGGCATGTAGCAAATATCGGGTAGTGACTGACATTATAATAGTCAGTCATTAAAGCACACGACCAGGGGTGTCATCTGGGGGGGGGGGGGGGGGGGGGGCGGGGTGGCTATACCCCCTTCCCCATCGGCAAGTGTTAGTGCTCCTCATTTTGGTCGTCACTTTTTGACACTACTGGTTAATTTTTCGACATTACGGATTTTTACATTACTGGTTGATTTTTTCGACATTACTGGTTGATTTCGACATTACTGGTTAATTTTTTCGACATTACTGGTCGATTTCGACATTACTGGTAAATTTATACACTACTGGTTGTAACAGACCTCCCATAGACTGCCAGGTTTGTGTTTGTTTTCACGTCGCCTCAGTTTTTCCAGAGAAGAGGAAAATGATGATTTCCCATAGGGTTTCTACAGTAACTATAAGCCGCAATTGCAGCCATGTTTGTGACCCAATCAACATTAAATGAGGATCGTTGGTAGAGGGGGTCCCAGTCATCATTTATGTGAAGTTTCAGAACATTTGGCCTGGCAGTTTCAGAGGAGAAGATTTTTGAAAATCCACCAACCAGAAAAGAATGCCTCTGGAAGCCATGTTTATCATCCGACGGGAACAAAATGAGGATCGTTTGTAGAGGACCTCCCATAGACCATTCCTGCCAAGCTTTCAGCACATTTCAATACAGCCATAATAGTGGCTTCTAGCACTCAACCAGTTAATCATTATCCCTGATAGATCCACGTTTTGTCCTTGAGCAAGCCACTTAACCCCGATTGTCCACATGGGGGCACAATGACGCCGTGTACTAAGGCGTACTGCACGTCAATGGTACTCTTGTTTTCAACCAAGCTAACCCTGCCTGTGCTGCAGTGCGGAGTTACGATGTTGGGGAGCTGGCAGTTGTTCAGTGGTTCTCTCCGGCTTCCTCCACCCATAAAACTGTCATGGTCATGATTAGTCATTGTCCAAAAGTATATGACCTTAAACACCAATAAATAAATAATCACCGATAGATTTTTGAAAAGTTAAATGAAATAGCATGACTTACCTTCTCTAACCTGTCTAAATCTAACAATAACTGTTGTTGCAATTGTCTTAAATGATGAGGAGACAGGTGTTCCAATTCATTATACCTCTGTAAACATTTAACAAAGTTACAACCTCCAACTGCTTCAAGATCATGTTTCATTTTCTTCATCACTATCAGAGCCTGGAAATAAAGAACAAAATGCACAACAAAATCAATTAGGTTTCCTGCACTTAAATGAATAGTCGCTTTAAAGACAGGCTTTCGAATCTTGAGATGCAGGGCACAGCTTGTGCTTTTTAAGGTCCGGTTTGGAGCATTATTAACTCTGCGGTTCGGAAAGTTAAAAAATTTATAGTAATTTATATATTTTTTATACTTACCAATGACCCAGACATAGCTGGTGCTAACTCTTAAAATATAGGGCCAAACACAAATTTTGCCCCCCAATCCCCAAAATTTGCATCTAAAACTAAAGAAAACATGTCCTGAAAGGCCCTCCACACTTCGCCCCTACTGCGCATGCGCAGTGTCAAGGACGTTCCGAAATTGGCGCCATTTATCATTCTAATAACCAGTGCCTGGTAAGCGCTATGTACTCAGCGGGGAGGCAAGAGTTCCCAACTCCTGGGAGGGCCATCCCCGTCTGGGTCATTGGTAAGTATAAAAAATATATAAATTACTATAAATTTTTTAACATTTTTATACTGTACCAATGACCCAGACATAGCTGAATAGTAAAAAGGCTGGAGGGCCAAGGACATAGAGCAAAATGGAATACGCTCAATAAAATAAAATAGAGTCATCCCCTGTAGGGAAAAGAAGTAATAGGCCTTACATGTATCTTTCTTATTTATGATAAATTAGAAAGATACAACACCTTCCAAAAATTGAGCTTCATACATCCATGTACTCTATTAATATCCAATAATCCTTATACTAATAATTTTTAAAGTAAGCCAATAATAAAGTAAGTCTAGAGAATAGAGACTCTTATACTCCTAAAAGTGTGTGAGAATTGCATAATCATGTCCGTTGACATATGCAATATTCAAAAGCTATACTTTAAAAACTAAGACTTGAATGAATTTTATAAACTTAAACTTCTCACTAAACAACCATCCCAATAACAGCTCAGAATTACTAACTCCGGAGGAGGTATCCCCTTGTTTTCATAGTAAAAACAGGTGACCCAAGGGAACACCCTCCCCCCCCCCCCCTTTTCTTGCCCTGGGTCAAATAGCCCAGAGCGAAGAGGGCAGCCGAACGGAGACACTGCCGAAACAGACAGCCTACCTAGCTATAGTAGCAACTGTTAAGTGAATGACATTCTGAGCAGTAGATAATAGACCTAACAATAGAGGCCTCCAGAAATGGACTCTATATTTCTGAGATAAAATTCATGAATGGATGGCTGAGCGCAATGAGCAGCCTTCAAAAATCTATAATAGCAACACTATTAATGTAAGCCCAAGAAGTAGAAGAACTCTTACTTCATGAGCCGAATTCTTAAGCACAACTGCTAAGCCAATGATATACCATAAGCAGTACGCTAGTTAATAGAATCCATTAACAATAAAATGGAGCGTAACGTCCTTCTACTAGACATCAAAGACAGAAGAAGCTTACGCCCTTGTAATAAACAGATATCTGTTTATAAATACATAAACTGTACCCGGAAAGAGTAAAGGCCTATGCCCATACGAAGACGGAAGGACCTTAAAATAATAGGTTCCGGATAATAGGAGCCTAACTCTTATGCAACAATCCAACCTAAATAGTAACGGAAGTATTGATTCCGAAACTATGAAAGTGAAAATCATCCATCGATAGTGCATGAAACTCACTGACTCTGCAGTAAAAGAGAAACCAACAGAATTACTGTCTAAAAGGTCAGAATTTGAAAACTACTGTTTCCAGAGGCTCAAATGATTACTTAGCTAAATAAGAACCGAAGTTAAAATCCGTATAGGAATTTAATCTAAAGATTCTAAGTCTATTTATCAAAAAGTTACTAACTGACTTAGATAAAGAGACAAAAGACTCAATTGTAAACTATCGTAGAGTGCATAGGTATGAGGTAACATAAACCTATAACCTAAATAACAACAGGCTGCAGTAGATCTTGTGAAACAAGTATACTAAAAAATAGCAATGAGTAGTATGGAGGGATCAACCATATGAACATAATGATCCCTACACCACGACGGAAGAGCCTCCACTTTAGTCGCATAGAATAGCGAAGAAGAGGATCTCCTATAGTAAGAAATCGCGTCCAAAGCTCGTCCAGTACAGTGCTTACAATGCAATACAGACCACACAACGGAATACATGAAGGTTGCGACCTTGCTGGTTGTGATAAAGATGACACGATTTACCCAGTGAAAAAAGATCCTCACATAGAGGACGATTTCACGTTAAGATCCACAGTAGACAAGAGAGTAAATTACTCATGATCTCTGTGAAGAAAGAGATGCTATCAACAGAAATGTATTGTGGTTGTTTATCTTAGCAATACCTGCTAAAACAACAGCGCCGGAGGATACGCGTATCCTATCATTCCGTCCTATAGATCAATAGAGCGTTAACAGTATTAGCTCAGAGATCTGGACAAGCCAACACATACGTCTGCAATTGATAAGCAAGCTGTGTCATAAATAAAACATCATTGGGCGCTCCCATAGATAGCAAATCTGATTAAATACTTGTTTGTTGAGAGTCCATTCTGACAGCAACAAGCGACCCGTAAGAGAACGGGAGTGCGATAAAACAATCAGACGACCCAGAATATGACGGACCAAAACTGAACTTGGTGTACTATAACCAACAGACGGATTCTTTCCATTAAATTGAATAACGGAAACGAAAGAGTGCCTCCCTGGTTCCGGAGATACGCCACTACTGTCGAATTAAAGGACAGGAATTTGGGCATGCGTTTCTGAATAATGTTCATGCAATGACATAAAGCAAGCCTAAAAAACATTATTCCGCGGAAGTTAAACTGATAGCTAAAAGACTGCGGAACCCAAAGACCCTGGCACTTCGAATCCGTAGGGATCAGTATATATCCCAATCTGTTTGACTGGCAACCGTCATAACAGCCACACTCGGGTCCGGCAACTGCGGCGGCACTCTCTGAGTCAACCACCGAATGTTTGCCCCAGTCTGAATCTCTTGTAACACTAGATAGACAAGAGAATGTATAAATCAAGCAATTCATGGATTGCCGGAAAGTTGCCGTCGAAGAGAAGCTCCTCCGAGAACGAAGCGACTCTGAGAGAGTTCTTAACCTACTATCCACGCGTGGATGTAGCTAGGGCTGCATCACGTCTAACCAACTCCAATCAGCCACTGAAGGGCGGAGTTATACGTGAACAAACTACTGCCCTCAAAAGAAATTACATTGAGAATAATATCCCGTAAATCTTTACTTGAAGACGTAATGATAACGCCTCAGTAAGGCGGATTACGTATAATAAAGCGTCTAAGTTAAGTCTACTATACATAATGTCGTTCCCAACATTGAAATTGGAAAAGACATAAACGGCGAAAAAGAATATATGCAGTCTTTAATCACACCGTCTAGACGCATATGAACTCTCGGTATGCCCTGCTCTGCCAAAATAAACTATATGTAAAAAAGATAAAATGGCAGAAATGAGCCACGCGGACAAGAAACTAAACTATCATGCTTAGTAGCAGGCTTGTATATATATATAAATATATAGCGTCGAAAAATAAAACACATGTTGTAAAGACAATATTGGACTGCGTCGGTAAGTCAGGGACAAAGTCCCTGTACCGATCGAAAAATCAGAGTCCAATGACGCTATAAGTCTCTTATCCAAGATCGCAGCAATGAAGTCCGAAAAATAATCACTGGAAGAAATGCCAGAAGATATGAAAGGCATCTTCCGATACTACTAAAGGGAAAACTCGAAATCTTTCGAATCCCTTTCGCCATCCTGTCGGACCCTATAAAGCGTTCGGTCGTCCGTAGCTTGATGCAACTGCGGACCGCACCGACCCAGCGCCGTCGGATAATTCCTGATTCGACCGAGAAACCGTCAATTGCTGGGATGCTGCGAAACTACTGTGCTAACTCGGATAGCACGTCCGTCACTGAGGCCTGAGGAGCAGCGGTCTTACGATGCATTGCCGCAGGAAGCTCCGAGATCGTTACCCCGTGCATACTTCCAATATGCGAGCGAACGGAGTGTATAGGCCTCGTGTCCCTTGGCTACCGGATGGCGCGACCTATTCGCTGTGGAATCACTGAATGCCGAAACTGATCGGATACTCGAGGTCACGTAGCCAATGTGCGGTCGTGTGCCCTGCTGTGAGGATGAGGAAGCATTAAAGACAGTCTCTCGGACTGTCAATATAACGGAGCGTCCCGAGCAACGGACATATGCTCCGAATGTAAAATATCTGAACCACAACATGCGGTCCCCTATGTTGTTGGCTTCCTCCGATCTGTCCTCAATCTGCCGTCACTGGGTGAGTACTAAAGTAATTAAAGTGCTCGCATCACCCAAATCTCCTTCCTAGACCGCAACGGACGAACCCGGCAGCCGAACCATTCGATGAATGTACGCTACACCGGGTGAGCTAGCGAATGTCACTCCGTAAGCGATAGACATATTCCATGAGCACTTATTGCCGCTAACTCTTCATTAACTAAGACGACAGAGGCACACTTTTGAAAGATATCTCCATAACTCTTCGAACAAGAAACCAGAAATGCTTGGATAGCAAGCATAAAATAATAATATATATAGCGTCGTTCAATAATTCGAAAGTTTGTGTGACATTATTGGACTATGTCGGAACTGAGGGACGATGTCCCTGAACCGAACCAAAAATTTCTAAGTCCACCGACGCTATCAGTTTCTTATCCGGCATCGCAGCATATGTTGTTCCGAAAGGGAAAGCTTGAAATCCACCGAATCCCTTTCGGTATCCCGTCGGACCGGATGAAACTTTCGGACGTCCGTACCCGCTTCCGCGGAGCATCCCGACCCAGCATCGTCGGATAAAATATATGCGACAGATTCAGTTGATGCTGGGATGCTGCGATAAACTGTGCTATTAAGGAAAGCACGTCCGTTCCCGAGGCCTGTGCAGTAGCGGACTTACGATGCATTGCCGCTGAAAGCTCCGTGTACGTTGACTCCCGCACACTTCCTATGCGAACGTCCGGAGTCTGCAGGCCTCGAGTCCCCGGCTACCGACCCAGCGCTGTCGGATAATTCTCGATCCGACACCGTTTCTGTCGGCTGCTGGGATGCTGCGATAAGCTGTGCTATGTGCACAAGAATGTCCGGCGTCGAGACCTGCGGAGGCGCAGTCTATCGCTGCTTCGCCGAGGGCAGCTCCGCATCAGATGGCTCCCGCATACTTTTCCTATGCGAACGTCCGGAGTCCATCGGTCTCGAATCCCTGGCTGCCGGATGGTGTGACCTGGTCGCCGAAGAATCCTTGATCGGCGAAGCTGGTAATATATCGGCGGTCACGCAGCCAAGGTGCGGTCGTGTGCGCTGACGAGAAGAGGAAGCCTTAGCAGTCTCAGCGGACTGCCTATACAACGGAGCGTCCCGAGCGACGGACGTATGCTCCGCTAACGACACATTTGTACCACAACATCTGGGGCCAGATGTTGTTGAACGAGAGAGGGGCCTCTCTCGCTTGCCGTCCGGATGGACCGGAACGAGCTATGAACGGACTAAAAGGCTTCCTCCGTTCTCCCTCCGATCCGCCGTCACTGGGTGTGCATTAAGTTAATTTTATAGTGCTCGCATCACCCCAAAATTCCTTCTAGACCGCAACGGACGAACCCGGCTGCCGAACCATTCGGTGAATGGACGCTACACCGGGCGAGCTAGCGGACGTCAAAGGCCGTCGAACCTACTAGGGTCCTCTTAGGCAATTGGCGTATTACATGAGCACTTTTCCGCTAGCCCTTCATTAATTGTGACGACGGAGGCACACTGTTGGAAGACATCACAGATACATCACCCTAATCTTGATCGTCTGAAATAGAAATTGATAAAGTAGAGTGACCCTGCGGGGAAAGGACCGGAGTGTCCAAATCCCCAACAACATACCGTGACATACGCTTCCCATATTGTCATCGAAATCATACGATACAGAACAGGAGTTAATGCGAGTACACTGACCACATATAGAATGATAATAAGGTCAGAGGAAGACTTCCTCTTAAAACAATTGATCAATATTCTTTCAATGTGAAAAGAAAACAAGTCCTGGTACTCGCACTAACCCCTGGCAATCAAAATACATAATAATAATATGATCCATTAATATAGAAAAAATAATTGAAATCAAAATATTTTGAAAAAATATTTTTTCAGAACAGCCCAAGTTTCTGAAAAGTAACGTTGAGCCCCAATGGATCCCAAGCCTAAGTGTGGACAAAAATTTTAAAAATATTTTAAACAATTTATTCAACACTTACGAACAATAATAATGTATCTAGTTATGATTAAAATAACATAAAGATATTATTATTTAGAAATCCCCCCCTCACACAGAGGGCTGTTGTAAATGTAAACAATGAGTGTAAAAACACTAAAATAAGACTCCAGGCACCCAGGCCCGAAATCAGTTACCAAAAATACACCATCTGATGCAAAACAGAGACTTCCAGGGAAGAAACTGCAGAACATCAGATGGTAGATGCAGAACACAACGCCTAACCACCCGTAGGTGAAGACGTAAACATGGGGAAGAACAGAATTCATTCTGTCATACAGCTAAAACTCCCAAGAAATTTTAGTAATAATAATTACAGAAACTATGCCAAAAGCATGGGAGAATAGCAAGGGGGAACTTAAAGGACAGGGAGAGAGGAAAAACACTTGAAAAAACAGTGTAACTAAATAATCAGAATGACAACAAAATGGCTGCTGCCTTGAAAATAGGTAACTTAACATAATTTCATTAAAAAATTTTAAGTTACAGCCCTGATAATATTCTGTCACACATTCTTTTCCTCTCCTCCTTTTCTATCCTCCTTAGAATCACCATTTCACTAATATTTATGTGTCTGGCATCATTTAAACTGAGATTTAAAAGCACAAAGATCAGTCAGATGTTAACTGATGAAGGGCCAAACTTAGAATGATAAATGGCGCCAATTTCGGAACGTCCTTGACACTGCGCATGCGCAGTAGGGGCGAAGTGTGGAGGGCCTTTCAGGACATGTTTTCTTTAGTTTTAGATGCAAATTTTGGGGATTGGGGGGCAAAATTTGTGTTTGGCCCTATATTTTAAGAGTTAGCACCAGCTATGTCTGGGTCATTGGTACAGTATAAAAATATCAATTTTTGCATGGCACAATAACACATGATGTGTTGAAAAATAGGCAAATGGTTATTGGCTTCAGCACATAAAATATACAATGCAAAGCTAATGCATGAAACTCATCTAAAGAGTATTTTCAGTAGTGTTGAAACAACTCTGGGATTCTGGAGTCAATTAGTCGACACCCAAAAAGTCGACTTGTCAGTACCCCCAAAATTTACATAGCAATACCTCTGCAGCTGAATATTCTTGCACACTTTACTAATTCCGGTTCATGGGTGACATACAAAGGCATGATGGGCCATATTAGGATTATATTTTGGTGGTAAGTTGTTAACAAGATGTTCATTACACACTTTCGTATAAGATTAATGATTCACTTCATGGTACAATCAACCACAAATGTGGAGAGCAAACTTGATGACTGATGAACCACATGCTATAGATATTCCGACTGTTGGTAGCTGCTTACTCAAAACATACTGTAATACGCAAGTTACAAATCACATGATTTCAACAAACTGGTATTCTTAAAATCACACGACTTGGATACAAAGCTCCTCTGAAACTGCTATTAGTTGGTATACTTATCACTAGTAGACCAGAAAATGTATTGTGTCAGACTTAGTCTGACTAAAGCCATACTCTTTTATTAAAACTACGCAATAGTTTTGATAAAAGAGTATGATGTTAGTCAGACTGAGCCTGACCACAGTGTATAATAATAATTCTTTGGCCTTCCTCTAATTTGTCGCAGTCCTCCAACAAGGAGGCCTACATCATCCCAGTCCCCTGCCAAGCTATTCTTCCCCCACTCTCCCTCAAAAAGTGTTTCATAATTCCTCTATTCAACGCTTTCTTGATCTCCCTTACTATAAAATTGACCATTTCCCTTCATGTCATTTGCCTACCACTTATCCTTCATCCCATTTTCCCATTAGTATTCTAAAGAGTCTTGCTCTACGAGGAAAATATTTGGGTCATTCTAAAATGAAATGTTCCAGGGTCTCCATTACTCCAAAATTACACATTTGGCACACTCTTTCCTTGCCTTTCTCGATTCTTCCCCTCAACTTCAATGACTTTGATCTCACTCAAGATAACAAACACCCCATAAGATTCATGTAGGTACTCCTCAAAAGCTGGGGCATCTTTTTTGTACAACCTGTCTAAAGGGCTCTTGGTCCAAATTACAGCTCACCCATTTCTATTGCAATCCTCGAGCACCCTTCCCCTGATAAGGCTACTCCCCTGCTTCAGTCGCCCTTCTAAATCTTCAGTCTCTACAAAGTAATTCTCCATTAGCCCCCGCATATTTGTTAACCACCCTGTCTGAATGCTCAAGTTCCATACGTGGTTAAAAGTCATTTTACACCATCTGCTGTTTCAGAGGTTTACAAGATAATTCAGGTAACATAACCTTCCCATATCTATTCCATCTTTAACCCTTTACCCAACGCAGACGATATCAAAATTTATTATTTTAAATATAATTTTTTCAAATTTTTAAAAAAATTTCAACCATATCTTGTGACCCCTCGTTGGAACGAGCTCGACAAGCTCGTTCCAACAATGGGTCACATGATATGGTTTTGTTGAAATTTTTTGAAAAGTTAAAAAATTTATAGTAATTTATATATTTTTTATACTTACCAATGACCCAGACATAGCTGGTGCTAACTCTTAAAATATAGGGCCAAACACAAATTTTGCCCCCCAATCCCCAAAATTTGCATCTAAAACTAAAGAAAACATGTCCTGAAAGGCCCTCCACACCTCGCCCCCACTGCGCATGCGCAGTGTCAAGGACGTTCCGAAATTGGCGCCATTTATCATTCTAATAACCAGTGCCTGGTAAGCGCTATGTACTCAGCGGGGAGGCAAGAGTTCCCAACTCCTGGGAGGGCCATCCCCGTCTGGGTCATTGGTAAGTATAAAAAATATATAAATTACTATAAATTTTTTAACATTTTTATACTGTACCAATGACCCAGACATAGCTGAATAGTAAAAAGGCTGGAGGGCCAAGGACATAGAGCAAAATGGAATACGCTCAATAAAATAAAATAGAGTCATCCCCTGTAGGGAAAAGAAGTAATAGGCCTTACATGTATCTTTCTTATTTATGATAAATTAGAAAGATACAACACCTTCCAAAAATTGAGCTTCATACATCCATGTACTCTATTAATATCCAATAATCCTTATACTAATAATTTTTAAAGTAAGCCAATAATAAAGTAAGTCTAGAGAATAGAGACTCTTATACTCTTAAAAGTGTGTGAGAATTGCATAATCATGTCCGTTGACATATGCAATATTCAAAAGCTATACTTTAAAAACTAAGACTTGAATGAATTTTATAAACTTAAACTTCTCACTAAACAACCATCCCAATAACAGCTCAGAATTACTAACTCCGGAGGAGGTATCCCCTTGTTTTCATAGTAAAAACAGGTGACCCAAGGGAACACCCTCCCCCCCCCCCCCCTTTTTCTTGCCCTGGGTCAAATAGCCCAGAGCGAAGAGGGCAGCCGAACGGAGACACTGCCGAAACAGACAGCCTACCTAGCTATAGTAGCAACTGTTAAGTGAATGACATTCTGAGCAGTAGATAATAGACCTAACAATAGAGGCCTCCAGAAATGGACTCGATATTTCTGAGATAAAATTCATGAATGGATGGCTGAGCGCAATGAGCAGCCTTCAAAAATCTATAATAGCAACACTATTAATGTAAGCCCAAGAAGTAGAAGAACTCTTACTTCATGAGCCGAAATCTTAAGCACAACTGCTAAGCCAATGATATACCATAAGCAGTACGCTAGTTAATAGAATCCATTAATAAAATGGAGCGTAATGTCCTTCTACTACACATCAAAGACAGAAGAAGCTTACGCCCTTGTAATAAACAGATATCTGTTTATAAATACATAAACTGTACCCGGAAAGAGTAAAGGCCTATGCCCATACGAAGACGGAAGGACCTTAAAATAATAGGTTCCGGATAATAGGAGCCTAACTCTTATGCAACAATCCAACCTAAATAGTAACGGAAGTATTGATTCCGAAACTATGAAAGTGAAAATCATCCATCGATAGTGCATGAAACTCACTGACTCTACAGTAAAAGAGAAACCAACAGAATTACTGTTTAAAAGGTCAGAATTTGAAAACTACTGTTTCCAGAGGCTCAAATGATTACTTAGCTAAATAAGAACCGAAGTTAAAATCCGTATAGGAATTTAATCTAAAGATTCTAAGTCTATTTATCAAAAAGTTATTAACTGACTTAGATAAAGAGACAAAAGACTCAATTGTAAACTATCGTAGAGTGCATAGGTATGAGGTAACATAAACCTATAACCTAAATAACAACAGGCTGCAGTAGATCTTGTGAAACAAGTATACTAAAAAACTAGCAATGCGTAGTATGGAGGGATCAACCATATGAACATAATGATCCCTACACCACGACGGAAGAGCCTCCACTTTAGTCGCATAGAATAGCGAAGAAGAGGATCTCCTATAGTAAGAAATCGCGTCCAAAGCTCGTCCAGTACAGTGCTTACAATGCAATACGGACCACACAACGGAATACATGAAGGTTGCGACCTTGCTGGTTGTGATAAAGATGACACGATTTACCCAGTGAAAAAAGATCCTCACATAGAGGAAGATTTCACGTTAAGATCCACAGTAGACAAGAGAGTAAATTACTCATGATCTCTGTGAAGATAGAGATGCTATCAACAGAAATGTATTGTGGTTGTTTATCTTAGCAATACCTGCTAAAACAACAGCGCCGGAGGATACGCGTATCCTATCATTCCGTCCTATAGATCAATAGAGCGTTAACAGTATTAGCTCAGAGATCTGGACAAGCCAACACATACGTCTGCAATTGATAAGCAAGCTGTGTCATAAATAAAACATCATTGGGCGCTCCCATAGATAGCAAATCTGATTAAATACTTGTTTGTTGAGAGTCCATTCTGACAGCAACAAGCGACCCGTAAGAGAACGGGAGTGCGATAAAACAATCAGACGACCCAGAATATGACGGACCAAAACTGAACTTGGTGTACTATAACCAACAGACGGATTCTTTCCATTAAATTGAATAACGGAAACGAAAGAGTGCCTCCCTGGTTCCGGAGATACGCCACTACTGTCGAATTAAAGGACAGGAATTTGGGCATGCGTTTCTGAATAATGTTCATGCAATGACATAAAGCAAGCCTAAAAAACATTATTCCGCGGAAGTTAAACTGATAGCTAAAAGACTGCGGAACCCAAAGACCCTGGCACTTCGAATCCGTAGGGATCAGTATATATCCCAATCTGTTTGACTGGCAACCGTCATAACAGCCACACTAGGGTCCGGCAACTGCGGCGGCACTCTCTGAGTCAACCACCGAATGTTTGCCCCAGTCTGAATCTCTTGTAACACTAGATAGACAAGAGAATGTATAAATCAAGCAATTCATGGATTGCCGGAAAGTTGCCGTCGAAGAGAAGCTCCTCCGAGAACGAAGCGACTCTGAGAGAGTTCTTAACCTACTATCCACGCGTGGATGTAGCTAGGGCTGCATCACGTCTAACCAACTCCAATCAGCCACTGAAGGGCGGAGTTATACGTGAACAAACTACTGCCCTCAAAAGAAATTACATTGAGAATAATATCCCGTAAATCTTTTCTTGAAGACGTAATGATAACGCCTCAGTAAGGCGGATTACGTATAATAAAGCGTCTAAGTTAAGTCAACTATACATAATGTCGTTCCCAACATTGAAATTGGAAAAGACATAAACGGCGAAAAAGAATATATGCAGTCTTTAATCACACCGTCTAGACGCATATGAACTCTCGGTATGCCCTGCTCTGCCAAAATAAACTATATGTAAAAAAGATAAAATGGCAGAAATGAGCCACGCGGACAAGAAACTAAACTATCATGCTTAGTAGCAGGCTTGTATATATATATATAATATATAGCGTCGAAAAATAAAACACATGTTGTAATGACAATATTGGACTGCGTCGGTAAGTCAGGGACAAAGTCCCTGTACCGATCGAAAAATCAGAGTCCAATGACGCTATAAGTCTCTTATCCAAGATCGCAGCAATGAAGTCCGAAAAATAATCACTGGAAGAAATGCCAGAAGATATGAAAGGCATCTTCCGATACTACTAAAGGGAAAACTCGAAATCTTTCGAATCCCTTTCGCCATCCTGTCGGACCCTATAAAGCGTTCGGTCGTCCGTAGCTTGATGCAACCGCGGACCGCACCGACCCAGCGCCGTCGGATAATTCCTGATTCGACCGAGAAACCGTCAATTGCTGGGATGCTGCGAAACAACTGTGCTAACTCGGATAGCACGTCCGTCACTGAGGCCTGAGGAGCAGCGGTCTTACGATGCATTGCCGCAGGAAGCTCCGAGATCGTTACCCCGTGCATACTTCCAATATGCGAGTGAACGGAGTGTATAGGCCTCGTGTCCCTTGGCTACCGGATGGCGCGACCTATTCGCTGTGGAATCACTGAATGCCGAAACTGATCGGATACTCGAGGTCACGTAGCCAATGTGCGGTCGTGTGCCCTGCTGTGAGGATGAGGAAGCATTAAAGACAGTCTCTCGGACTGTCAATATAACGGAGCGTCCCGAGCAACGGACATATGCTCCGAATGTAAAATATCTGAACCACAACATGCGGTCCCCTATGTTGTTGGCTTCCTCCGATCTGTCCTCAATCTGCCGTCACCGGGTGAGTACTAAAGTAATTAAAGTGCTCGCATCACCCAAATCTCCTTCCTAGACCGCAACGGACGAACCCGGCAGCCGAACCATTCGATGAATGTACGCTACACCGGGTGAGCTAGCGAATGTCACTCCGTAAGCGATAGACATATTCCATGAGCACTTATTGCCGCTAACTCTTCATTAACTATGACGACAGAGGCACACTTTTGAAAGACATCTCCATAACTCTTCGAACAAGAAACCAGAAATGCTTGGATAGCAAGCATAACATAATAATATATATAGCGTCGTTCAATAATTCGAAAGTTTGTGTGACATTATTGGACTATGTCGGAACTGAGGGACGATGTCCCTGAACCGAACCAAAAATTTCTAAGTCCACCGACGCTATCAGTTTCTTATCCGGCATCGCAGCATATGTTGTTCCGAAAGGGAAAGCTTGAAATCCACCGAATCCCTTTCGGTATCCCGTCGGACCGGATGAAACTTTCGGACGTCCGTACCCGCTTCCGCGGAGCGTCCCGACCCAGCATCGTCGGATAAAATATATGCGACAGATTCAGTTGATGCTGGGATGCTGCGATAAACTGTGCTATTAAGGAAAGCACGTCCGTTCCCGAGGCCTGTGCAGTAGCGGACTTACGATGCATTGCCGCTGGAAGCTCCGTGTACGTTGACTCCCGCACCCTTCCTATGCGAACGTCCGGAGTCTGCAGGCCTCGAGTCCCCGGCTACCGACCCAGCGCTGTCGGATAATTCTCGATCCGACACCGTTTCTGTCGGCTGCTGGGATGCTGCGATAAGCTGTGCTATGTGCACAAGAATGTCCGGCGTCGAGACCTGCGGAGGCGCAGTCTATCGGTGCTTCGCCGAGGGTAGCTCCGCATCAGATGGCTCCCGCATACTTCCTATGCGAACGTCCGGAGTCCATCGGTCTCGAATCCCTGGCTGCCGGATGGTGTGACCTGGTCGCCGAAGAATCCTTGATCGGCGAAGCTGGTAATATATCGGCGGTCACGCAGCCAAGGTGCGGTCGTGTGCGCTGACGAGAAGAGGAAGCCTTAGCAGTCTCAGCGGACTGCCTATACAACGGAGCGTCCCGAGCGACGGACGTATGCTCCGCTAACGACACATTTGTACCACAACATCTGGGGCCAGATGTTGTTGAACGAGAGAGGGGCCTCTCTCGCTTGCCGTCCGGATGGACCGGAACGAGCTATGAACCGGACTAAAAGGCTTCCTCCGTTCTCCCTCCGATCTGCCGTCACTGGGTGTGCATTAAGTTAATTTTATAGTGCTCGCATCACCCCAAAATTCCTTCTAGACCGCAACGGACGAACCCGGCTGCCGAACCATTCGGTGAATGGACGCTACACCGGGCGAGCTAGCGGACGTCAAAGGCCGTCGAACCTACTAGGGTCCTCTTAGGCAATTGGCGTATTACAAGAGCACTTTTCCGCTAGCCCTTCATTAATTGTGACGACGGAGGCACACTGTTGGAAGACATCACAGATACATCACCCTAATCTTGATCGTCTGAAATAGAAATTGATAAAGTAGAGTGACCCTGCGGGGAAAGGACCGGAGTGTCCAAATCCCCAACAACATACCGTGACATACGCCTCCCATATTGTCATCGAAATCATACGATACAGAACAGGAGTTAATGCGAGTACACTGACCACATATAGAATGATAATAAGGTCAGAGGAAGACTTCCTCTTAAAACAATTGATCAATATCCTTTCAATGTGAAAAGAAAACAAGTCCTGGTACTCGCACTAACCCCTGGCAATCAAAATACATAATAATAATATGATCCATTAATATAGAAAAAATAATTGAAATCAAAATATTTTGAAAAAATATTTTTTCAGAACAGCCCAAGTTTCTGAAAAGTAACGTTGAGCCCCAATGGATCCCAAGCCTAAGTGTGGACAAAAATTTTAAAAATATTTTAAACAATTTATTCAACACTTACGAACAATAATAATGTATCTAGTTAGGATTAAAATAACATAAAGATATTATTATTTAGAAATCCCCCCCTCACACAGAGGGCTGTTGTAAATGTAAACAATGAGTGTAAAAACACTAAAATAAGACTCCAGGCACCCAGGCCCGAAATCAGTTACCAAAAATACACCATCTGATGCAAAACAGAGACTTCCAGGGAAGAAACTGCAGAACATCAGATGGTAGATGCAGAACACAACGCCTAACCACCCGTAGGTGAAGACGTAAACATGGGGAAAGAACAGAATTCATTCTGTTATTAAGCTAAAACTCCCAAGAAATTTTAGTAATAATAATTACAGAAACTATGCCAAAAGCATGGGAGAATAGCAAGGGGGAACTTAAAGGACAGGGAGAGAGGAAAAACACTTGAAAAAACAGTGTAACTAAATAATCAAAATGACAACAAAATGGCTGCTGCCTTGAAAATAGGTAACTTAACATAATTTCATTAAAAAATTTTAAGTTACAGCCCTGATAATATTCTGTCACACATTCTTTTCCTCTCCTCCTTTTCTATCCTCCTTAGAATCACCATTTCACTAATATTTATGTGTCTGGCATCATTTAAACTGAGATTTAAAAGCACAAAGATCAGTCAGATGTTAACTGATGAAGGGCCAAACTTAGAATGATAAATGGCGCCAATTTCGGAACGTCCTTGACACTGCACATGCGCAGTGGGGGCGAGGTGTGGAGGGCCTTTCAGGACATGTTTTCTTTAGTTTTAGATGCAAATTTGGGGGATTGGGGGGCAAAATTTGTGTTTGGCCCTATATTTTAAGAGTTAGCACCAGCTATGTCTGGGTCATTGGTACAGTATAAAAATATAATATTTTTTCAACTACTGAATTTGCATATTATGCTGGCGGATGCGGCGATTAGTTGGGTAAAGGGTTAACTGGCATCCACCCTAGTTCCCCTCTGACCGCTTCTAGGAAGCTGTGTTACTTGATACCGTTCGCCACAGACCTGCATCATTTTATAGAATTTCCAAGTTCCTCACTTTGTTTGATTCAGAAGGATTGCATCCATTTCATATGTTATACTTGGTAATCACACCCTCTCCCAAATGGTTTTTCTAACGATCACCTCGTTAAAGCTATTTCTTGCAAGTAGTTTTAACTGACTGAGTATATACCAGGCGTATTTTATTTTATGGAGAAAAGTTAAAAAAATAACTACACCATCAACAGTATTAAGGCACGGGCAGTGCGAACTCTGTCAGGAAGTTAAAAGGAGCTGACACAACACAGTTTACTTTAGTGTCTACTTATATCTCAAAGTCTGTATTAGTAATCTCATTATTAGTGTTGTTGATTTCTCTCTCTGAACAGATCAACTGACAATCGTTTTAACCCCTCCTCAGTAGACCTTGCATCAGAATTTTTTATGTGGTAATGTTTTCAAAGGAAATACTACATGTTCCACTAGTCGATAAGGAAATCCAGTCGACAGTGGGAACGATCAGCACTGACAACAACTTGCTGACTAATCGCTTCAACATTAATTTTCAGTTAAGTAATATCTTTATATCTCTTTTTCGATATCTTTATATCTCTTTTTCGTCAACACACTACACTATATATAACTCCACATTATGAAACAGAGATGGGCAATATACCAAAAAACATGAACTGATCTTGCACCAACCATGGTGATAGCAGTTGCAAGGTTTAGCCCAGAGTCTGAGCCAAATTTCTGAGTGGCTACAATCATCATTTTATTTGTTTTATATCAGGCCAAACCTGCAGTTAAGAAGTGATGACATGCTTTCTGCAATTCTTCTATCTGTATTTTTAAATTTTTTGGGAAATATACTGAACACAAACAGTTGACTGCTCAAACAATATAAACATTTTAAAAATTTTCGTCTGCTTTTATATTGTAGTAGAGTAATATATCCTTAGTTATGAACAAAAAACATGCAGTTATTATTTCTTTCTTAAATTAAAACTGTTCACTAGTTTGGATGAATAGAACCAAATTTAAAAACTGGTGCCTGTGGCAATAAACATACATGTTAAATTAATTCTAGAGGCATGATTTACCATGCACATTCGTTTTTCAAATTCGATGGCCTGCAAGGAGTTTACAGGATCTTCCAGGAAAACTTTCAAGGAGCTAGAGATGAGAAATTCAAGGATTTTCAAGTAAATTCTGGGGCAAAAACATGTAAGCTCCCCTCAAAGACCAACACAATGTTAGCTGAACATGTAAGCTCAATTCAAGCTGAGGTTAACAAGGCTCAAATTGAATTTATTGAACCAGATTCATTAATTCTGTATAAATAGTTAGGGATTGATGGTACTGGTACCTACTATACACACCAAGGACTAAACGAATCAACCTTTTTGACTTCCCTGAAGTATCCTTAAAAGTGTTTGCAATATGAATGTGACCCGTTTTCAAAATGTTTGGCCCCTGCCCACTTTCCTGCAGGGTTCCTGCACTTTTCAGGGGGGCAAATTCAAGACTTTTCCATACCTTTTTCAATGCAAATTCAAGACTTTTCAATGATGAAAAAAAACAAAATTCAAGACTTTTCAAGACTATTTGCACTTCAAGAATGTAACATACTTTGCACTATTAGAGCAAAGTATGTTACATGCTTGTAGTGCACGCAATAATCTAATGCATGCAGCTGTACCAGGTAAAATCACCCGGAGTGTATTACAATTGCTTTTGATTGAGACACACGCTCCAATTGGCTAAAACAACAGAATGAGGAAAAAGCAACCAATCGTAACATCTGTTTCTGAAAATCATGCAGACAACTTGGATTACTCCGTTTATCGGTGTCAAATGTCGGTCATAGCAAGTTTGTTTTCCCAGTCGGACGTATTTTAGAAATGTCCCATTTTCAAGACTTTTCAAGGCCCACACTTTTTTTTTCAAATTCCATACTTTTTAAGACTTTTCAAGGCCCGCGGGAACCCTGTCCTGAGTGTAAAAATGAAAAAATTTATAGTAATTTATATATATTTTTCTACTTACCAATGACCCAGACTAGCTGGTGCTAACTCAAAAATATCTAGGGCCAAACACAAATTTTGCCCCTCCCAATCCCCAAAATTTGCATGCAAAACCGAAAATTAGAAGTCTATCTGGCCCTCCATACATTTACCCTCCGCACATGTGCAGACGCCAGAAAGTCACCAAAATTGGCGCCAACATCATTCTTTGTAAAAAAAAGATTATAATATAACAAGAGTTTGACCACCGAGGTGGTATTAGTCCCTTACGGCACTTTTGTGACATAAGGTGTTTTTGTCACAGAAGACATGACCACAGTCAGCAGGAGTATCAGGCCTTGGGGGGGGGGGGGGGGGGGTGAGGCAGTTTTGGTAAAATAATTGGGGACAGTTTGGCCTTAGGACGGTTCGGCTTGGGGACAATTCGAGTTTCATGACAACAGTCAACAGGAGTGTCAAACCTAGGGGGTGGTTTGGGTAAAATACAGGTTATCAGACAGGATTTCAAATGTGAATGGAATCTAAAAATTGAGAATTGAGAGAAGTGTAGCTTGAACCATGTTGGAGGGAGGGGTGGTAACATAAAAAATAGAGAAAAAAAAGCTTAAATAACACAGCAAAAATGGTCGCCATTCCGCCATCTTGGATTTTGAAAAAAAAATATTAAGCGTGCATCATCCCTTCAGAACCATTTATCCACGTACCAAATATGAAAGGTGTAGCTTAAAGCATGTTGGAGGGAGGGGTGGTAACATAAAATAGAGAAAGAAGCTTTAAAAACACAAAAATGGCTGCCATGGCACCATCTTGCATTTTGAAAAAGAAATATTGAACTTGCATCATCCCATCACAACCCTCTATCCATGTGCCAGATATGAAAAGTGTAGCTTGAACCATGTTGGAGTGAGGGGTGGTACCATAAAATAGAGAAAAAAGCTTAAAAAACACAACAATAATGGCCGCCATCTTGGATTCTGAAAAAAAAATATTGAACGTGCATCATCCCCTCCCAACCCTCTATCCATGTGCCAAATATGCAAAGTGTAGCTTGAACCATGTTGGAGGGAAGGGTGGTAACATGAAAATAGAGAAAAAAGCTTAAAAAAACACAACAAAAATGACCACCATTCTGCCATCTTGGATTTTGAAACAAAGATTTTGAGCGTGCATCATCCCCTCAGAACCATTTATCCATGTATCAAATATGAAAGGTGTAGCTTAAAGCATGTTGGAGGGAGAGGTGGTAACATAAAAACAGACAGACAGATGGACAGACAGACAGACAGACGGAGTGCAGTCCTATAGTCCCCTTACGGTTCCCGTAGGGGACTAATAATTCAGCGGGGAGGTGTGAGTGCCCAGTACTGCCCACTCATGGGAGGGCCATTCCCATCTGGGTCATTGGTAAGTATAAAAAATATACTCGCCCAAAAAAGAAAGTGTGCATTGCAGAAATTGATCAAACTCCCAAAAAATAATTTCGTAGGTGTAAAGAGTGTTAACCTGTTCATGAATAAGTTATATTGAACACAAAAACAGCTTTCCCCGTTAAAATTGCATTAACGTTAAATGACGTGCTGCACGTTTGTGAAAAGGCATGTTTTGCACGTGGAGAGTCTGAAAATTCATGCAGCAGTGTGAATCCTTGGGTATTTAAACACTAAAGTAAGGCCTTCCTATCGTTCACATTCAAACTTGCGCTGCTGTTAAAACGACTCCACATTAGCATGCCAAGATTGACAATGAATCAATGTCTCCTTGCCCTGGGTATGATTAGAGCTGGCAGAACACATGGAGAGGTTGCCCAGCATTTGAACATAACACTGTAGACAGGCTAGTCCATCGACATGCACAACATGATGACGTTCGAGACCGACCCTGCTCCAGGAGACCCCGAGTTACCACCCCCACACAAGATCGGTATATCCGTGTCATCCATCTCCAGAACCGGCAACAAACGGCAACGACGACAGCCAGGAACATCCCTAACCTGAGATGGATACATCCTCAAACAGTAATCAACCAGCTGAGAGAATATGGCTTACGTCCTCGAAGACCTGCAATTTGTCTGATTTTGATGTTACGTCATCGTCGTGCTCGATTGCAGTGGTGTAGACAACATCTCAGGCATCCCTTACACTGGTGGCGACGTGTTTTATTCACAAATGAATGTTGTTTCCATCTTTCATCATCAGATGGCCGACAGAGAGTGTACAGACGTCGAAATGAACACTACGCAGATCCATGTGTCATGGAGCGAAACCGTTATGGGGGAGGGTCTCTCATGGTGTGGGGTGGCATCACTGCCCGTAAAAGAACTGAGCTGGTCATTATTGATGGCAATCTCAATGCAGCCAGATATCGTGATGAAGTGCTTACACCTGTTGTTTTCCCATTTCTGCAACGTCACGGCCCAGGCGTCATTCTACAGCAGGACAACGCCCGACCCCACGCAGCTTGTGTTGTTCAACAGTATCTGCAGCAACAACAAGTGGACGTTCTTCCCTGGCCCGCAAATTCGCCTGATATCTCACCCATTGAGCACGTATGGGACGAAATGAAACGTCAGCTACGCCGGCTTCCCCATGCACCATCAACGCTTGTGAAACTCCAAAGACAGCTTATCAGAATATGGAACAACATCCCACAACACTTCCATGCTAACTTGTTCGCTTCCATGAGGCGTAGATGCACAGCAGTAGTCGATGCAGACGGAGGTCATACCAGATATTGAGTGTGTAACTTTTGTGTCTGACCCTTAGTGTCTTTGACTCTCCATGGCACCAAGAGTATTCGTCGTAGCGTAATGAAATTTCTCGTGTTGATCACAAATTGATTCATCTGTGATTGAATAAAATTTTCATGAATGAAAATGATATATATCTTTTTTTAGTGTTATTTTTTTAGCATGCACACTTTCTTTTTGGGGAGAGTATATATAAATTACTATAAATTTTTTCATATTTTTATACTGTAACCAATGACCCAGACTAGCTGAATCGTAAAAAGGTGGAGGGCCTAGAACTTCCAAAATAGTAAATCAACATAGATCAGACCTTTCAATCCATGATGAAGAAAATTAGAATAATTAGAGTTTACGTGTATGTTTCTTTATAACATAATAGAAGAGACACACCCTAATATGGATTCCATTTATGTAAATCCTAAATCCAAGCATAAAATCATGTTAATTAGGATGTAACAAATAAACAATTTTTAAGACTAGTCTGGACTAAGCCCTAAAAATTAGAATGGCATATTGAAAATGAGAGAAAATTGCCCCAAAACATACGCCAAACAATAATACTACAGCTGATCGCCGAATATAGTACGGACAAAACAGCTTCCTTAATAGTTACATACCCAATAAGCCAGAGAAGTGGACAAAATGACACCCTCCCCCAACCTTTTTTGAACATATCTTCAAAAGAAAGAGGGGAGAGCTCTGGAATCAATAAACAGAACCCGGAAACGATATAAATAAATATCGATCAGGCACTCAAAGATTAATTCATGAATAATAATTGATGCTTAATGCCACTTCACAAGCCAAGGCTATAGCGATGATTATGGTAAATAACATTATGCGCTACAAAATATGCACTGCAGATGGCGTATACAGGTACAACGAAATCAGTGAAATAATAATATAACACACAAATCCAAAAGCAATATACGATGAACAATCTCTGCAGAGAAAACACGCTTCAAGATCATTCACAGGAGGCTTCAGTAATATTAAATCTGGTAAGAACACTCTCCAATGTGTACTATTTGGTATCTACAACTATAAACACGTGAGAATATGCGATTTGAGAACCGACAAAATAGAGACCAGGATCTAAAAATGGAGGTAGGTATGATTAACCGGCTCCAACTCAGACCGCCCCCGAAATATATAATAACTTCAAGGTCCACCAAAGCGATAGCATAATCACATATTGCACAAGTGCATAAAAATCCAGCCTGTAATCATCTAAAAGCACTAAATGGTTATGCAGTCACCTATAAACTCAAATAGCAGCCAATATGAAGATAAAATAAGAGATCATTAACAATATTAGAAATCAGAAAATAAACACCGGAAACTAATGCAACAGAACTGCATATATGCCAATGAGGGCGCCATCCAACATGACCCAAACGCAAGTCTGTATATATTAAAATATTAAAATATATATACGCGACTGTGTGAATGAGGGGGGGGGGGGGGGATTCGAATATATGTCGAAACCTCCTCACCCACATTATTAATCATTGCTAGTACAGACAGCAATAATATAGTGACCACAAAGCTCCCTCACATCAGACCTAGTCCGTAATGCCACTGAGAGCGGAGATTGACGTGAAGAACAAAACTTCCCTTGAAGAAAACCCTCTCGTGGGGAAGCTTCTGGCGAATGTACAAAAACAAACACCATAACCTCAATGTAATCAATAGAAACAAATGAACTGAAGGATACACATATTGTGTCATTCATTCCTATGAAAATAGCTGAGTGTCAATTGTATGCGCTCAAATGCCTAATACTGGCGACACAATAAAGGAAACTATTATTCCTGTGTGTCGCAAGTTAAATTTACCTAAGCAGTAGGAATAGCTAACTGACTTCAATTAACAATAGAATGAACCTAAATGTCCCTTCTATTGGAAATTAAATGACAAACGAAGCGTTTCCTCTCTTCTGGTAAATTCTGATCTGCGTCTATAAATAGAAGATTGATAATAATATAATCCAATGATGTAGCATAAATAATGAGACATCATATCTGAATATGTGGTTTCCAAGAACCGAGGGTCCGAAGATCATTGCATAGAGAGACCATCGGACTCAGGATTGTAACCCAATATATGAACTCACGTCCGTCATAACTGAGAAAACCATTAAATATATGCCCAAACTTTACCTTATGTTAAAAAATTCTCTAAAACAAAACAGGTCTAGAGCGGAAAAACGTCTAGCACTCCAGTTAAGAATAACAGGAGGGGACATGTGCGTAAGCGACCTATCGAAATAACATTCATAGCCGCTCCGCACAACCCCCTCCGGCACATAAAATTTTCCGCTGTTAATGCGTCAGATAACAGATAAAAGTGAGCCAAACAGCTGGCTAATTCACTCTGTGAAACAACAGAATGAAAATGAATAGTGTGATACGTGTATCCTATCATTCATCCCATGAGACATTATTAAGTTCACAATTCAAGTGATCTAAAGAACTATACTCGCTACATTGCTGAACGCTCGCTTTTCGACTGAAAGATTATCATAAATAACCTAATTATCCAGTTCCAGTCAAAATTGGTCGGACCGAGCTCTATAAGAGTCTCGAGCCCCCGGCTCAGGGGTGCCTGATCAGTAACTCAAACAGACGTAAACCCCCTATCCAAGTGGCTGTATAGACAATCCCTAAAGAAATATATACTCTCCCAAAAAAGAAAGTGTGCATGCTAAAAAATAACACTAAAAAGAGATATATATCATTTTCATTCATGGAAATTTTATTCAATCACAGATGAATCAATTTGTGATCAACACGAGAAATTTCATTTCGCTACGACGAATACTCTTGGTGCCATGGAGAGTCAAAGACACTAAGGGTCAAACACAAAAGTCACACACTCAATATCTGGTATGACCTCCGTCTGCATCGACTACTGCTGTGCATCAACGCCTCATGGAAGCGAACAAGTTAGCATGGAAGTGTTGTGGGATGTTGTTCCATATTCTGATAAGCTGTCTTTGGAGTTTCACAATCGTTGACGGTGCATGGGGAAGCCGGCGTAGCTGACGTTTCATTTCGTCCCATACGTGCTCAATGGGTGAGATATCGGGCGAATTTGTGGGCCAGGGAAGAACATCCACTTGTTGTTGCTGCAGATACTGTTGAACAACACGAGCTACGTGGGGTCGGGTGTTGTCCTGCTGTAGAATGACGCCGTGGCCGTGACGTGGCAGAAATGGGACAACAACAGGTGTAAGCACTTCATCACGATATCTGGCTGCATTGAGATTGCCATCAATAATGACCAGATCAGTTCTGTTACGGGCAGTGATGCCACCCCACACCATGAAAGACCCTCCCCCATAACGGTTTCGCTCCACGACACATGGATCTGCGTATCATTCGTTTCGACGTCTGTACACTCTCTGGCGGCCATCTGATGATGAAAGATGGAAACTACATTCATCTGTGAATAAAACACGTCGCCACCAGTGTAAGGGATGCCTGAGATGTTGTCTACACCATTGCAGTGGAGCACGACGATGACGTAACGTCAAAATCGGACGAATTGCAGAGCTTCGAGGATGTAAGCCGTATTCTCTCAGCCGGTTGATTACTGTTTGAGGATGTATCCGTCTCAGGTTAGGGATGTTCCGGAGATGGACGGCACGGATATACCGATCTTGTGCAGGGGTGGTAACTCAGGGTCTCCCGGAGCGGGGTTGGTCTCGAACGTCATCATGTTGTGCATGTCAATGGACTAGCCTGTCTACAGTGTTACGGTGGCAGTTCAAATGCTGGCAACCTCTCTGTGTGTTCTGCCAGCTCTAATCATACCCAGGGCAAGGAGACGTTGATTCATTGTCAATCTTGGCATGCTAATGTGGAGTCGTTTTAACAGCAGCGCAAGTTTGAATGTGAACGATAGGAAGGCCTTACTTTAGTGTTTAAATACCCAAGGATTCACACTGCTGCATGAATTTTCAGACTCTCCACGTGCAAAACATGCCTTTTCACAAATGTGCAGCACGTCATTTAACGTTAATGCAATTTTAATGGGGAAAGCTGTTTTGTGTTCAATATAACTTATTCATGAACAGGTTAACACTCTTTACACCTACGAAATTATTTTTTGGGTGTTTGATCAATTTCTGCAATGCACACTTTCTTTTTTGGGCGAGTATATATGAGAGATACCTATACCTTCGCTATGAGTCCTTATAGACGATCTGAGTCTAGGAAAACCTCTCCTAATATTTTTGTTGGTGTGGTCGATTAGACTCCAACTTAAAGAGTCAAGTATTGATGCTTTCTTGTAGCTTAATCCTACATTAATGACAGCTTATCATCAAAGACTAGTGCCTGGAAAACTAAAGCGACCTGTAGCAAGTTTACCACCTAGTCAAAAGTTAAAGATGAAGACGCAAGGCTTCGTCACATCAGAATAGCACCCGCTTAACATTTGTTAAGACAGATATATATATAAAAGGTCTGGAAAGAATTTTTAAAAGGTACAAACGACCAAAAAATTTCTTCCCATATATACATTGCGTCACAGTACTTAAAATTGAAGTACATAAGACCATGAGTCTATATTCACTCTGAATACAAAATTATCTTCTCTATTGTCCGAGTGAACAGCTAAATGATGAAGGTAAGGCTACAACTAAGATATTAGCCTGCTCATTCAACGCAGAGAAACTCTCAACACATCTTCCCTTGTCATTTTTTAAAAGTATGTGAACAAACACAAACTGTTAAAAATACAGAAAAAGATAAGAAACCGTATTACTTTATCCCGTAGGAAGTTAAATATGGTGTAGTCTACACAATCGAAGACCTGTG
Source organism: Pictodentalium vernedei (assembly GCA_031216915.1). Classification (NCBI taxonomy): domain Eukaryota; kingdom Metazoa; phylum Mollusca; class Scaphopoda; order Dentaliida; family Dentaliidae; genus Pictodentalium; species Pictodentalium vernedei. Next base: position 730,393,367 of record CM062297.1, on the reverse strand, counting down.
ACACCTATGTAGACTTAACCGGAAAGAGATCTTATTATCCTGCTCTTTGTCTGGATGAAGTCAGTGTCTAACTATGCTAGCGGTTTCTCATAATTACTCGCAGCATTGTGATTCACTGGAACAAGTTCAAGGAAACGATAATGTATAGTATCCATATCATCCATGAGTTGTTCCGAAAGGGAAAGTTATCCTCTTCCATATCCCTTTCATCATTCGTCTAAATCAGTTAGAATAACGGTCACCAGCATCTGAATTGGCAGATGACTGGACCGATCAAGCACTATTCAACAGCTCAAGTTTTGAGATTGACGTTGAGTGCTTCTGCCTTAGCAGGAATACTGTGATTAGCTGCGCAAATGCGACAGCAAGTCCGTTACGGAGGCCTGAGGAGCAGCGGTCAACAATAGCCTGTCCGGCTGCTCCTGGGACATGGTGTCCAAGATGGCTATTACTGCAGACGTCCCGATGAATGAAGCCTCATCTCCTTGGCTACTAGATGGTGCGACTTTCTTCACAAAAGATGGACCTTTTGTCACTGCAGACTAAAAATCCTAAGTCACTTAGCCAAGGTGCGGTCGGAAGTGCTTGGTAGATGCTAAAGAAGCCCAACTGTAGCCATCCCCGGCTAAGAATTGAAAGAAGTTACCTGACAATAGTTATGTATGTAAGCTCTGACTGACAAGTTTCTACCAACAACACCCGGCCCCCAGATGTTGTTAAAAAAGAGAGAGCTAGCTGCCGACAACGGACTTTGTGCGTTCGTGTGTGCTTTTCGAATGTAGAGGAAGCTATAAGACTAGCCAACCCCGGCAGCCTATGGAAGGAGCATCCTGGCTAGGAAGGCACGACCCCCAGCAGCCTATGGAAGGAGCATCCCCGACAGGAAGGCATGGACGTAAGTTCCAACTGACACAAATTCCTACCAACAACCTCTGACAAATGCAATGACGTAAGCACACTCCCTGACTGCAACACGAAACCACACCAAGTTCTTGTTCCTCTGTAAATAGAAACTAAACTAGAGGCTCTACAGAGCCTGTAATCGCTCACCTGGAAATACATATAAAATGTGATTTCCCATAGGCTTTCCATGGTAACTATGAGCTGCAATTGTGGCCATGTTTGCAACATTACATCAAAATTACATGAGGATCATTGGTAGAAGGTGTCCCAGTCTTCAATCACGTGAAGTTTCAAAACATTTGAATCCATCAAACAGAATCATAGAATGTCTCTGGTGGCCATATTGTCCGGCCAATGGGAACAAAAAGTGGATTGTTTGTAGAGGGCCTCCTGTAGACCATTCTTTCTAAGTTTTGGTTCACGTCAGCTCAATAGGTCCAGAGAGAGAAAATGTGATTTCCTATAGGTTTTTTCTATAGTACCTATAAACTGCAATTGTGGCCATGTTTGCAAAACGATCAACATTAAAATGAGGAAGGTTGGCGGAGGGTGTCCCAGTTATCAACCATGCAAAGTTTCAAAACATTTGGCCCTGTGGTTTCAGAGAAGAGTTTTCAAAATTGACCAATCAGAATCAAAGAATGCTTCTGGTGGCCACGTTTTTTCACCCAACAGGAATAAAATGAGTAACAGTTGTAGAGAACCTCTCATAGACAATGCCTGCCAAGTCTGGTTCACATTGGCTCAGTACTTTCAGTGAAGATGATGAAAATGTGATTTCCTACAGGGTTTCTATAGTAACTACAAGCCACAATTGCAGCCATAACTGCAACCCGATGAAGCTTAAAATCAGGATCATTGGTAGAGGGGGGTTACAGTCATCAGTCACATTAAGTTTTTTCAAACCATTTGGTCTTGTAGTTTCAAAGATTTTCTTGAAAATGCACACATTTATGAATTCTGTTTCAACAAGAAAAATAAGTAAAAAAAATGGGTTAAAATAATTTGAAAATTACTATTTTTTCAGACAGTATTCTCTTTCAAAATAGCTTTTGGATAGGTAAAGGGTTACAGGCATCTTAAAAAATATACAATAATTACTGTCATCTGAGCTGACAGGATTGCAAGATAATAAACAAACTTCCACAGATTTTCTAAACAGTCTGCAACATTTATCAAACATAATTTGATTACAGCTGAAGATATCAACCTACAGTTGCACTTGTTTTACAGTACAGGTCAAAATAAGTTGTGTAGGATAATCCTATAAACCATGTATCTTTTCTCTTCTTACACTGATAAGACCAGACGCTGACACCATTTTCTGGAAAGCTCTCACTGATAGCTTTTCCAGAAAATGTCAGATTCTGATCTTGTCAGGGCAGAAGCTGCAGTCTTCTTAGCTTATTGCAGTTATTCCACAGCTTATTTTGACTTGTACTGTATACACAATATTTTGGGTTTTTTTTCCCCAGTTCTCAGTGGAGAAAGAAAAAACTGGAACCAACCCTTACCAGATTCTCAAAAAACAAGTATTTTGCTGACAGTACTGATCTTCGTGCAGACAGGAGAGTCATTGGGTTAAGCATTAGAATATAGGCTCTGATGGCCACATATTTCCATCCTCTCATAGACCATTCCTGCGAAGTTTGGCTCACGTCGGCTCAGTAGTTCCAGAGAAGATGAAAATGTGATTTCCCTCCCATAGGGTTTCTATAGTAACTATAAGCCGCAATTGTGGCCATGTTTACAACCCGATCAAATTAAATGAGGATCGTTGGTAGAGAGGGTCCCAGTGATCACTTATGTGAAGTATCAAAACATTTGGCCTGGCAGTTTCAGAGAAGATTTTTGAAAATCCACCTATGAGAATCAAAGAATGCCTCTGGCGGCCATGTTTTTCAACCCACGGGAACAAAATGAGGATCGTTTGTAGAGGACCTACCATAGACCATCCCTGCCAGGTTTGGTTCACATCGGCTCAGTAGTTCAGTAGTAGTAGAAGAAGGTGAAAATGTGATTTCCCCTAGGGTTTCTATAGTAACTATAAGCTGCAATTGAGGCCATGTTTGTAACCTGATCAACATTAAATGAGGATCGTTGGTAGAGGGGGTCCCAGTCATCATTTATATGAAGTATCAAAACATTTGGCCTGGCAGTTTCAGAGGAGAAGATTTTTGAAAATCCACCAATCAGAATCAAAGAATGCCTCTAGCGGCCATGTTTTTCAACCCACAGGAACAAAATCAGGATCGTTTGTAAAGGACCTCCCATAGACTATCCCTGCCAGGTTTGTTTTCACATCGCCTCGGTTTTTCCAGAGAAGAGGAAAATGTGATTTCCCATAGGATTTCTATAGTAACTATAAGCTGCAATTGTGGCCATGTTTACAACCCGATCAACATTAAATGAGGATCGTTGGTAGAGGGGGTCCCAGTCATCATTTATATGAAGTTTCAAAACATTTGGCCTGGCAGTTTCAGAGGAGAAGATTTTTGAAAATCCACCAACCAGAATCAATGAATGCCTCTGGAAGCCGTGTTTTTTATCCGATGGGAACAAAATGCGGATTGTTTGTAGAGGACCTCCCATAGACCATTCCTGTCAAGTTTGGTTCACACTGGCTCAGCGGTTACAGAGAAGATGAAAATGTGAAAAGTTTACAGCCGCCAGACAACGGACGCCTTTTAGGCCAGGTAAGCTAAAAACTATAGTGACATTTTGGTGAGAGGACCAGCAGTGTTCCCTCGCCGCGATAGGACAGATAGTGTCCACTTGCCTAACACAAACCATGACACCCGTCATCAACATTGTCAAACCTGACACATGGAACAAGAATTGGTGGTAGTACAACAACTATACTCAAGACAACGACCATGCAATTAGAGGAAAGGCTTCCTCTATTTGCCCTACTATTAGATAAATATCATTACCTAAATTCTAATATATGTCATTGTACCACCACCAAATCTACATATAATATAAGATAACATTAAAATACAACCGATGAAATAAATATATTCAAAAGAAAAATTCCTTCAAAAATAAAATAAAATTTTTTGAAAAACATTTTTCTTATATATAAGAGCCCAAGTTCCCAAAGGGAATGCTGAGCCCAAAAAAAGCCTAAGTGTGGACAAAATTATAAAAATCTACTATAAAATTAACTACCACAATATCATAATATACAAGAGCGCATGTATCGCTGAAGCAATACAATGTCCCCTACCAGACTAATGAGCATTAATAATTATACAAATGTTATAACCTAGATGTGATCAGCATGAATTCCGTTGAAGCATTTCCAAAAAAAGTCATGAAAACTGATATTTTGGCGCTTTTCCATATTTCCAAGGGCCATAACTCACACAAGAATAATGCAATCAGCATGAAACTCAAACTTGATCTGTAAGTCATCGTTCTATAGTAGGTTACCAAGAATGAAATCATTCGGTTAAAGCATTTCCAAAAAAAGTCTGGAAAACTAAAGTATGACTGACAGACTGATGGATGGACAGAGTGCAAATGAAACTTGATCTGTAAGTCATCATTCTATAGTAGGTTATCAAAAATGAAATCATTCCGTTGAAGCGTTTCCAAAACAAGAGGCCCCACGGGGCCTGACACGCTCATCTTGTACAGAACACAATTTAAACAGAGTCCAAGAATGAGTCTACAGTAAGCAAGCCATCTCCATAGGCTACACTGTCAATCCTTGAGTCCCTCAGGAGTGACAAAAATAATCTGGGCATCATGCCTTTTCTTCAGTTGATCATAAGTAAAATGTAGAGCTCCCCTATGAAGCCCCTTGATACAACCTATGTGGATTAATCTTAGTACCTCAAAATGGCCAATTCCGGCTCCCATAGAGAGCCCAAATATTAACCCAGGCTCTTGATTTGAACACAGTTAAATCTGACTTCCCTAGAGATGTTGTGTACCGAATATGAAAGCATTCTGACTGTTGGATCTGAAGAAGAGAAATTGTAAAGAAATTTCTTCGAACTGCACTAAGTTCAAATTTGGGCTACCATAGCGAGCCCAAATATTAACCTATGGATCCGATTTGAACAAACTTGAATCTGACCCCCCTAGAGATGTTGTATACCAAATGTGAAAGCATTCTGACAAGTGAATCTGAAGAAGATTTTTGAAGAAATTCCCTCATATTGTACTAAGTTAAATTTCATGTTCCCACATGGAGCCCAAATATTAACCTAGGCACTCGAATTGAACAACCTGGAATCTGACCCCCCTAGAGATGTTGTATACCAAATATGAAAGCATTCTGACTGGTGGATCTGAAGAAGAAGATTTTTAAAGAAATTTCCTCATATTGCACTAAGTAAAAATTTGGGCTACCATAGTGAGCCCAAATATATACCTAGGGATCTGATTTGAACAAACTTGAATCTGACCCCCATAGAGATGTTGCATACCAAATATCAAAGCATTCTGACTGATGGATCTGAAGAAGATTTTTTTAAATTACCCTCCATATTGAACAAAGATAAAATTTGGGCTTCAGTAGGAAGCCCAAATATTAACCTAGGGACTTGGTTTGAACAATCTAGAATCTGACCCTCATAACAATGATGTATACCAAATATTAAAAGATTCTGACTGGTGGTTCTGAAGAAGAAGATTTTTAAAGAATATTCCCCATATTACCCTATGTTAAAACTTCGGGCTCCTGTAGAGAGCCCAAATATGAACCAATGAGCTTTATTTCAACAAACTTTTGTCTGACCCCCCCTATGAATGCTGTAGACCAAATATCAAAAGATTCTGATGATTGATTCTGGAGAAAAGATTTTTTTTAATTTTTGCAAATATGCTGACTCAGCATTTTTTCGATGCCCATTACAGAACACCCTAACATAACCGATGGCAATTTTTTTTTACCATTCAATTCTACTGGTCATAAGGATACTTCATACCAAATAGAAGCTCTCTGTTCCGTTGGGTTTGGGAAATATGGGCGTTTGAAAATATTTCTATTTTTAGCTCCCAGGGTTCCCATGGGGATGCGGGAATTTTTTTTTGCATGAGTCAAGTACTTATGACCCAATACTACCACAAACCAAATTTGGTTCATACCGGACCATCAGTTCAGAAAATAGAAATTTTGGGCGGGGCCAAAAATCTTACCCCTCCTATTACAAAGCCAAATATTACTTCACGAACTTCGTTTGAACAAACTTGATTCTATACCTCATATGGAAGCTCCATAGCAAATATCAAGTCAATGTACACACTGGTTCTTGAGAAAAAGATTTTAAAAATATTTTGGAGCATTTTCCCCCACTCCCTCCCTATGGGGCTGGGCATGCTGAGTTGAACAAAAATGAAATGCCCCTTTGGGACCATCACTCACACAAACTTTCACTTGAATTGGCCCAGTGGCTTTGGAGGAGAAGACCAAAACATGGTGTTGACGGACGACGGACAGAGAGCGATGAGATTAGCTCAGCTTGACTTTGTCAAGATGAGCTAAAAAGTCCGGAAAACTAAAGTATGACTGACAGATGGATGGACAGAGTGTAAATGAAACTTGATCTGTAAGTCATCGTTCTATAGTAGATTACCAAAAATGAAATCATTCTGTTGAAGCTTTTCCAGAATAAGTCCGGAAAACTGATATTTTGGCGCTTTTCCATATTTCCAAGGGCCATAACTCACACAAGAATAAGGCAATCAGCATGAAACTCAAACTTGATCTGTAAGTCATCGTTCTATAGTACGTTACCAAAAATGAAATCATTCCGTTGAAGTGTTTCCAAAAAAACTCACTAATTTTTATAAATATTATAAAATTACAGCCCTGAACATTTCAAACCATCGTTTCTTCCTTCCTTCATCCAGCCAGTTGCATCCTTGGATCCACCAATTAACCATTGATTTGTGCCTGGCATCATTATTAATTGAGATTTAAAAAGCACAAATGTCAGTTTGTTGTTATCTGACAAGGGCCAAACAAAGAATAATGTTTGCGCCAGTTTTGGTGACTTCCTGGCGTCTGCGCATGCACGGAGGGTAAAATGTATGGAGGGCCAGATAGGACTTCTAATTTTCGGTTTTGCATGTAAATTTTGGGGATTGGGGGGGGGAAGCAAAATTTGTGTTTGGCCCTAGATATTTTTGAGTTAGCACCAGCTAGTCTGGGTCATTGGTCACAGTATAAAAATATACATGGGTGAACCTCAGGTCTACATAGTGTGTGTGTCTGTGTCGGGGGGGGGGGGGGGGGGGGGGGGATATGGGGGGGTCATAATATGTGATTTCCAGCAATTCTGAAAAATACACTCACTGACTCCTTGGTGACCTTGATCCATATTTTTGACTCATTTGCTTTTGGTCCAGGGTCAATAGGTCATACCATGCTTGAGATATGAGTGTGACCCATTTTCAAAATTTCTGGCCCCTCTCACTTTTACGTGTGTAAAAATACATGTATGAGCCTTGGGAATGCATTAGGGGGTCCTAAAATGTGATTTCCAGCAATTCTGGAAAATGAACTCAATGACCTGCCAAAGACCTGTCTTTATGTGGTAATCTGAGTACATTCTGAATAGATCGCAACAATGCTGCACAGTTACATCAGCTGAGCAGATAAGAACTTTCATCATTTTAAAATAAAAATTTTTGCCAGATATGGAAAAACAATTTAGAAATTCAATATTCTTTTTCTCTGAGAGATACATAAACCCTGAAGCAGATAAAAATAAAAAACAACTTACATCATCTCTCTGTTTAATTGCCTGATTTCTGTCATCATCAGCCAACTCTGCCTTCTTTCGCCAAATTTCACATGCCTAAAAAATGCAATTAAATATTCAGTGGCGATATTTTTCATTTGTCTCACTTGATAACAAGAGGCCCCAAGGGGCCTGAGGGCACTCACCTGACACGGTAGCCTAAATATCAACCCAAAGATTTGATTTCAACAAATTGCATCTGCTCCTCCTAAGAAAAGCTTATACCAAATATCCAAAGATTCTGACCAGCGGATCTAAAAAAAAAAGAAGATTTTTAAAGAATATTCCTCATATTGAACTGAGTTATCATTCGGGCTCCTACATGAGTCCAAATATGGACCTAGGGACATGGCATGAACAAACTTGAATCTCACCCCCCTAAGGATGCTGCATAACAAATATCAAAACACTCTAGCTGCTGGATCTGAAGAAGATTTTTAAAGAAAATTCCTCATTTTGAACTAAGTTATAATTCGGGCTACCACAGTGAGCACAAATATGAACCCAGGGACTTGGCTTGAACAAACTGGAATCTCACCCCACTAAGCATGGTGCATACCCAATATCAAAAGATTCTGCCTGCTGGATCTTGAGAAGAAGATTTTCAAAGAAATTTGCCTGAAATGCTCTAAGTTCAAATTTGGGCTCCTAAACTGAGCCCAAATATAAACCCAGGGGGCCGATTTGAACAAACTTGAATCAGATCCACCCCGCAATGTTGCATACCAAATATCAAAAGATTCTGCCTGCTGGATCTGGAGAAGAAGATTTTCAAAGAAATTTGCCTGAAATGCTCTAAGTTCAAATTTGGGCTCCTATAATAGCTGAGCCCAAACATAAACCCAGGGGTCGATTTGAACAAACTTGAATCAGATCCACCTCACAATGTTGCATACCAAATATCAAAAGATTCTGCCTGCTGGATCTGGAGAAGAAGATTTTTTAAGAAATTTGCCTGAAATGCACTAAGTTCGAATTCAAGCTTCTATAGTAAGCCCAAATATGAATCTAGGGAGCCGATTTGAACAAACTTGAATCAGATTCACCCCACAATGTTGCATACCAAATATCAAAAGATTCTGCCTGCAGGATCTGGAGAAGAAGATTTTTTAAGAAATTTGCCTGAAATGCACTAAGTTCGAAATTGGGCTCCTATACTGAGCCCAAATATGAACCCAGGGGGCCAATTTGAACAAACTTGAATCAGATCTACCCTACAATGTTGCATACCAATTATCAAAAGATTCTGCCTGCTGGATCTGGGGAAGAAGATTTTTTAATCTTTCCCCCATTGCCTACAGTGTTAAAAAGTGCTGACTCCGCACTTTTTCAATGTCCTGAAAAAAGTTCCTTGTGAACAAACCGATAGGGATTTTTTTACACCACTCTATTCTACTGGATAAAAGTAAGCTTTATACAAGATAAGAATTCTCCGTGCCGTGTAGTTTTAGAGATATGGCAGTTTTAAGGTTTTTCCTATTTTTAGCTCCCGAGGTTCCCACGGGGCAAGGAGAAAATTTTTTTTGCATCAATCAACTACTTATGACCCATTATCATCTCATATCAAATTTGATTCAAATCGACCTCACGGTTCTGAAAATAGAAATTTTAGGGGTGGCCAAAATTTTTGCCCCTCCCATAACGAAGGCAAATAATGCCCGACAAACTTCTCTTGAACAAACTTGATTCTAATCCTCAAAAGGACTCTGTATACCACATATCAAGTCTCTGCTACTGGTGGTTCATTAGAAGAAGATTTTCAAAAAATTTGACCATTTTTTCCTCACACCTTGGCTCAATATGAGCTGAAACCTAATTTTGATAAAAATCAAAATGCCCCTATATAACCACTACTTACATGAAATTTAATTAAAATGTGGCCAGTGGTTTAGGAGAAAGAGGCTCAAACAACACCTTCATGCAGGATGACGGACGGATGGACGACGGACGAAGAGTGATAAGAAAAGCTCACCCTGTCTTTCAGTCAGGTGAGCTAAAAATACAACAGACGCTTAAAATTAAATTATTCAATTTTGGAACAATTCTCATTACAAGGGTGTCATGAAGATGACTGATTGGGGTGGGGTGGGGTGAGGGATGGCAGTAAACCTGATTTGTACAAATGTGATGGATCAAGTCCCTGCTGACAAATATTCTAACTACATCACCACGGTATGCCTTAATAATGCTGTTGGAATTTTAGACAGTTGGGATTATAGGTCTTGAAAATTTATTAATGAATACATAAAATACACATGTAATAGTGAGATTCAAATTCTTATTCAATTAACATGTACCATATCGACACTCCCAACTGGCTATGTCAGGCCCCTAACAGCCCAAATTGGGTACTAGAGACCTCCATTTGTATGACACAAGGTAAGTATCAAATCAAGTCATTTAAGTGGTAGAGTGCTGGAAGCCCATATTTGGGCTTTATTCTGAACAACAGATGCCTCAAGTTAAAGGCTTCATATTCTGTGGATGCCCCTCAAATCGTCTTCGAACTTAAATTACTTTTGCCTTGTTACAATTTATGGGAGAGTGCCTAATGAACAAATTTGGATGCCGAGAGGAAATTTAGCACTCTACCAGTTAACTAAGTATGAGATTACTAGCAAGAGAGAACTGATATCTTAAGAGTCCTAGACTGACAAAAATGTCCTGACTGGAAAATTATTGGGAGGGTGCCCCCCCCCCCCCCCCCCCCCCCCCCCCCTCACACACACACACATTCTTCTACAGTTATGTTCCTAGCTCAATGGAAGTTTCTCAATAAGTGAAGGTTTCTTGGAAAATATGTGTGCGACTAACTTGCTGGCAGTCAGATTTGTTTTACTATAATTGCTCATTTTGAGGATGGAGAACATAAGAGATTATTACCATTATGTGGATGTACAATATATGTATCCGAGTTGAGCTCCAGGTTCTAATGACGACGAGTTGAAGACGAGTCGTGATCTAACCTTAGAACCCGGAGCTCGACTTGGATACATATTTTGTACATCCACATTATGGTAATAATCATTTTATCTTACAATATATTGGGGAAAAGTCAAGAATGTAGATGAATATATAACAAACTATTTATTCGTACGAATGAACAAAAAGAAAAACAAGAGGCCCCACGGGGCCTGAAGTGCTCATCTTGTACAGAACACAATTTAAACAGAGTCCAAGAATGAGTCTACATTAAGCAAGCCATCTCCATAGGCTACACTGTCAATCCTTGAGTCCCTCAGGAGTGACAAAAATAATCTGAGCATCATGCCTTTTCTTCAGTTGATCATAAGTAAAATGCAGAGCTCCCCTATGAAGCCCCTTGATACAACCTATGTGGATTAATCTTAGTACCTCTAGAGGGTACTGAATACAAAATTTTTAATTCTTCAGCAAAATGGCCAATTCCGGCTCCCATAGAGAGAGCCCAAATATTAACCCAGGCTCTTGATTTGAACACAGTTAAATCTGACTTCCCTAGAGATGTTGTGTACCGAATATGAAAGCAATCTGACTGTTGGATCTGAAGAAGAGAAATTGTAAAGAAATTTCTTCGAATTGCACCAAGTTCAAATTTGGGCTACCATAGCGAGCCCAAATACTGACCTATGGATCTGATTTGAACAAACTTGAATCTGACCCCCCTAGAGATGTTGTATACCAAATGTGAAAGCATTCTGACAAGTGAATCTGAAGAAGAAGATTTTTGAAGAAATTCCCTCATATTGTACTAAGTTAAATTTCATGTTCCCATATGGAGCCCAAATATTAACCTAGGCACTCGAATTGAACAACCTGGAATCTGACCCCCCTAGAGATGTTGTATACCAAATATAAAAGCATTCCGACTGGTGGATCTGAAGAAGAAGATTTTTAAAGAAATTTTCTCATATTGCACTAAGTAAAAGTTTGGGCTACCATAGTGAGCCCAAATATATACCTAGGGATTTGATTTGAACAAACTTGAATCTGACCCCCATAGAGATGTTGCATACCAAATATCAAGCATTCTGACTGATGGATCTGAAGAAGATTTTTTTAAATTACCCTCCATATTGAACAAAGATAAAATTTGGGCTTCCGTAGGAAGCCCAAATATTAACCTAGGGACTTGGTTTGAACAATCTAGAATCTGACCCTCATAACAATGATGTATACCAAATATTAAAAGATTCTGACTGGTGGTTCTGAAGAAGAAGATTTTTAAAGAATATTCCCCATATTACCCTATGTTAAAACTTCGGGCTCCTGTAGAGAGCCCAAATATGAACCAATGAGCTTTATTTCAACAAACTTTTATCTGACCCCCCTGTGAATGCTGTATACCAAATATCAAAAGATTCTGGTGATTGGGGTTTGGGAAATATGGGCGTTTGAAAATATTTCTATTTTTAGCTCCCAGGGTTCCCATGGGGATGCAGGAATTTTTTTTTTGCATGGGTCAAGTACTTATGACCCAATACTACCACAAACCAAATTTGGTTCATACCGGACCATCGGTTCAGAAAATAGAAATTTTGGGCGGGGCCAAAAATCTTACCCCTCCTATTACAAAGCCAAATATTACTTTACGAACTTCGTTTGAACAAACTTGATTCTACACCTCATATGGAAGCTCCATAGCAAATATCAAGTCATTGCACAAACTGGTTCTTGAGAAGAAGATTTTTAAAATATTTTGGAGCATTTTCCCCCACTCCCTCCCTATGGGGCCAGGCATACTGAGTTGAACAAAAATGAAATGCCCCTTTGGGACCATCACTCACACAAACTTTCACTTGAATTGGCCCAGAGGCTTTGGAGGAGAAGACCAAAACATGGTGTTGACGGACGACGGACGGGAAGCGATTAGATTAGCTCAGCTTGACTTTGTCAAGATGAGCTAAAAATGGAACTCACGTGAAAGGAACGTGCTTGTATCCGACCCCCTGATACAAACATCTGTATCAGGGGGTCGGATACACAACAGTTGCAGAGTTAATACAGACAAATACATGTTGATTGTAAGATAAAAAGATTTACTCACATTCTTTGCCTGTATGTATGCAGCTTCCCACTGTGAAGATGTGTCTCTCGCTCTTTGTATATCAGAGTTTGTTGATTGATTTGACAAACTTGTAGAAAACAAAGGAGAATGTTGACCAGTATGTCTTGTAGAATTCATCTCAGACATGTTTGCCTGAGTATGTTTAGCTGCAGCATTATGGTGTGTGTTTAATAAAGCAGATGTCTACAAATAAAAAAAAAGTAATGAAACTGAGTATTTTTACTGCGTGCCCTTCTGTTTTATCTGCATCACTATTCTTCTTATCAATGCAGTGAAACTTGAAACTCTCCAGGACAGAGGTATACTATTCAGTGAGGATAGTAGCTACGAAAAAGTTTTACTTATTTTTGCTTCCAACATACAGTTCATGACTACTCTCTGTAACTAGATGCAAAGTGGTGGGATCCATCAGTGTGGGCCGTACAATTGACACAGTTTGCAACTTGAACAGTATACAGAACAGTAAAATCTTCCTTGAGAGACCACCTGTCTTGAGAGGCCAGTGAAACAATGTACCGAATAACCGGTTTGGGTTCCAGGTCCAGGGGATTTGTATCATTATTATCTTATTATATAAAAGAGATATTTAGAATGAAAAGTCTTGTTTTCAAGTCAAATTTCCCACAAGAGCAGTCTTTATGATGGACGAGGAGTAGTGTCATGCGAATATGAAATTTTTTTCGACTCGAACATCGACTCGAATTTCCCCTTTGAATGTTCGATTCGGTCGAATATCGAATTCGAATACTATAATTACAAAAGAAACGTGTTACAAATACAAGACCCTGATTTTGAGATTTTTTTGTATATATTACATTAATTCCCTGGTATATTCATCCCATACATAACTATAAGTATAATAAGTAACATTGTTACTAGATCTAGGAATTCTGGGAAATGTAATGGAAATGAGAAATATTGAGAATGAACACGCGTCTTTTTGCTCGTTTTCGCTGGCCAGCGATATGGTAATGGCGGTCTGGAAACTACCATTAGACTTATCGCTGGTAGAGTTACTACTTCCCTTGGACCACTGAGAGAGTGATACTGACAGTCCGCTTATGAACGAATCGCAGCCATCAATGCGTGAATCTTTTGTGAGTCACAAAAGATTCATGCATTGATGGCTGCGATTCGTTCATAAGCGGACTGTCAATATCACTCTCTCAGTGGTCCAAGGGAAGTAACTCTACGAGCGATAAGTCTAATGGTAGTTTCCAGACCGCCATTACCATATCGCTTTGTGACGTTTTGTCATATAGATATACAAGAAAGAAACGATATTTTTGACATAAATTAACACCAGGTTTAATCATTAACACTATTAATTAACATATTAAACAATTGCAAGAAGATTCGTTAGAGTCGTTAGACCTACACTTCCTACAGCCCTACTTGAACCTTTGAATCAGAGATATACCATCAGATCCGACTCTGAAAACTGAAATAAATTTAAAATCAAAGTGAGTTGGCCGAATCGCAATACAACTGTTACAACAACAAGAACGAAATGAGTCCATTGTCACTTTTTTAGTTCAACTACAGAAAAGTCATTCAATCAGGTCGCCGTTTTTTCTGGCCCAAATCAATGTGGCGGCGTTCTGTCTAGATAACCGATGTCTTCTATCTGTGATAGTGCAAGAACCCACCGAATTTACTCTTTCGGAGGAACAGTTGGTTGCTTGAATGGAAAACAAATCCCGAGCCACAGATGATAAAAGAGGGAAACTTCCTGCATTCTCACGCCAAAATTGTAAGGGGCTCTCATTTCTGTTAGCAACAGGGCAAATTGTGTACCCACTTAATTCGGCGGTTAAACGGGCTTCTTGATTCATCTGGGCACCCGACTCTGTTGAACAGCTCGAGCTTTGTATGTCTTTAAATATAGCATCCATCAAAGATGGACGCTTAGGGGATTTATCCGAGTCATCGACGCTAGCTTGCTGGGTGTGATGATGCGAAGAATCAGCACTCGGTTCGTCATCCTTGAGACAAGCTACGGAATCAACAATGTACCGCTTTGCAATGTCAAAGTTATCCTGCTTTATCAATGTCTTAAAGCGGGGGTCTAAAAATGTTGAGGCTAGCAGATAGCCTTGGCTGAGATCAAACCTCCCTTCTAATTCTGAAATTAGACCATCACGAAATGCCTTCGTACCATGTGAAGTTTGGGATGACAGCTCTCGTTTCAAGGTTTGAATACAGGGAAATATCATCGATATGCTGACAACAGTGTCCGCGCTAAGGATAGTTGTAGCCTCAGAAAGGGGTTTCAGTAGTGGCAGAACTGACTGTCTAATTTGATTTAAAGCCGACGATATGGGCGGTGGTGGCGAACTTGCACATTTTCTGTTCTGCTCACATTCTACCAATGCCATGGCTATGGGTGATGCGTTCTTCTCACTCCATTCCAATAATGTACACGTGCTATTAAATAATTAAAGCGAGTTGACACGTCAAGGGGTGGGTCCGATTCAGAGAGGCCCGCTGCTAACTGGTGTTTATGTAAAGCGTGCAGCCCAACCGTTGATGAATTAAAGAATGTAGTTATTCTGTGTGTGGCATCTATCAGGTTCTTAACCATTGGTTGTTGCTTTAGATTTGAATTTATACACAGCTGTAGTTTATGGGATGCACAACCGTGCCATTTAACTTCCAATATTCTGGCAGTGGCAGGCATAGTGTTGGTTGTGTCTGTAGAAACGAACATAATGTCTTCCGGTAAAAGATCAAATTTCTCTAACTGATTTTTGACAACTGAAGCCGTAGCAGCCGCGGTATGATCGAGGTCCAGGTCTTCTAAGTTGACGACCGCGAGGCACCTCGAAATTAGCCTCCAACATTTATCAATGGCGTGAATAGTTATGACCAGATAATTAGTGTTATTATCGACCTTCCAATGGTCGAAGGTAAGCGATTTTTTACAATCACCTGCATCTGATTTGATAATATCTCGAAGTTCAGACTCTGTTTTTTGGCACATATCAACCAGCCTTCTAGATAGTGACGATGGATGCAGGGGAATGTAACTGCTGTCTGTTAAAGTGCTGCATAGTTTTTGGAACCCTTTCCCAGCTACTAACTCAAATGGGCGCCCATCTGCCACCACAAAAGAAAGAACAGCCGCGTCATATTTACTTTTCATATCGCCGTCGATTTTTCTTCGTGTAAATGCGGTCATACTGGCTTGTTTCTTGGAGTGTGAGCCTGAGGTAGCTGTAGTTTGGGCTTGGCTATGGTCGACAATAGTACTGGGACGAGGCCTCTTAATACCCTGTCCCTGTGCTTTTCTAATTTTTTCATCATCTTCTTTTGCCTTGTCGTACAGCTCTCTGTGTTGTTTCAAATGCACCCACAGGTGACTAGTTGTCCCAGTAGATTGGACTTTGTAAATCGTGGAACATGTGTTACACTTATAGGTTCCCGATACTTTGTCAAGAGAAAAGTAGGAATGTATTATCGAGTGCGACATTTTCTATTGATACAGACGACAATAATCACCAAATGACGTATTTCGGTATTTGGGACGGTAGGTAAAAAACTCCGACCTGGAAACGACATAGCGTAACTCAACACAAACCGGAACATAACTGTGTGCCAGTGTGTGGCGTAAACGTAATTCCTCTTTATGTAGAATACATTATTAAACCCAAACGTTCAAAGAAACAAGCCATACACCGATACACGGTCATACACCATACACGCTTCACATTTTCACGATTAGGATTTGACTTCGTAATTGAAATTTGAGAACCACAGATCAAGGCTACGTTCCTGTATATTGCACCATTTTGCGCGCGATTGTTGTCGTTATCGTGGTGGAAATTTACGACATTAGAGATTGTTCGTCGTCACTATATTCGAAATTGTTATATTCGGGTTTCAAATCGACTCGAACTCGACTCGAATTTAAATGTCGACTCGAATTCGACTCGAATTTTCGAATATTCGCATGACACTAACGAGGAGCTAAAACCGCAGCAATTATGTGAAATCTCCTAAGTTCAAGAGCAATCACACTTTGATAAAACAAAAGGATCGGAATGAAATTAAACTTGATGTAGAGGTACCCATCAGGAAGCTACATACAAATGAAAGTTTCAATGACACAGCAGCTCAACTTGTCCAAGGGAGTGAACTAAATAGAAAGAACCAGTAATGCCAAGTCATTCACTAAAGTTTCCACAAAAAAGACATCACACCAAAGCCACATATGAAATCTGAAAAAGATCAGGTGAGGGATACAGCTGGTTGGGTGTGCTAATGGAATTGTTGACAAATTGTATGCCAAATGCAAGATGGCAACTAGCGGTAATTTTTTTCTACAAAATTCAGAAAAATCTGATAACTCCCATCTATGCATCATACCAAAGCTACATATAAAATTTGACAGCTTCCATCTAATCATCACACCAAAGAGAGATATGAAATTCGAAAAAGACTGCGTGTGAGTTGCAGCCTGCAGAGTGTGCTAATGAAATTACTGACAATTTATATGCCAAATCCAAGATGGCTGCTGGCGGTCATGTTCTTCAACAAAATTCAGAAAAATTTGATAGCTCTCATCTAGACATCACACCAAAGCTACATATGAAATTCGAAAAAGATCTCGCGAGAGATGCGGCTTATAGGGTGTGCTAATGGAATTGTTGACAATTTATAATCAAATCAAAGATGGCTGCTGGCGTTTCAACAAAATTCAGAAAAATTTGCTAGCTCCCATACAGACATCACACCAAAGCTACATATGAAATTTGAAAAAGATCGTGTGAGAAACGCGGCATATGAGGTGGGCTAATGGAATTGTTGTCAATTTATATGCTAACGCTAAGATGGCCACTGGTGGCCATGTTTTTCAACAAAATTTGGAAAAATTTAATAACTCCCATCTGGACATTACCCCAAAGCCATGTAAAATAAAAGTGTCAACGACACTGTAGCTTATCTTGTCAGTGTGTTGTGTTTGATGAAAAGGGTAATGTTCAATGTTCACGATTATGAAATAAGACAAGAATTGTGATAATTGGGAATATGTTATTTCTGTTCCCTTTATGCCATGTTTTCAGTAAAAATAATATGAGGTGTAGACTGTACTAAAGAATTGAGAGGTTGGTTAATGGGGCCCACACAGTTAATGTATGTGGCCCACACAGTTAATGTATGTCAACGAAAGTTGCCAAGTTACAATGAAATTATTCATCCTATCGAGTTACAATGAAATATCTTCATAAACAAGAGGCCCCAGGGGTCCTGGGGGTGCTCACCTGACATGGTAGCCTAAATATCAACCCAAAGAATTGATAAAAACAAGTTGCATCTGCTCCTCCTAAGAAAAGCTTATACCAAATATCCAAAGCTTCTGACCAGTGGATCTAAAAAAAAGATTTTTAAAGAATATTCCTCATATTGAACTAAGTTATAATTCGGGCTCCCACATGGTGCCCATATATGAACCCAGGGACTTGGCTTTAACAAACTAACAAACTGGAATCTCACCCCCCCCCCCCCCCCCCCCCCTCCCAAGGATGCTGCACACCAAATATCAAAACATTTCGACTGGATCTGGAGAAGATTTTTTAAGAAATTTTCCTGAAATGCACTAAGTTCGAAATTGGGCTCCTATACTGAGCCCAAATATGAACCAAGGGGGCCAATTTGAACAAACTTGAATCAGATCCACCAGATTTGAACAAACTTGAATCAGATCCACCCTACAATGATGCATACCAAATATCAAAAGATTCTGCCTGCTGGATCTGGAGAAGAAGATTTTTTTAATGTTTTTCCCATTGCCTGCAGTGTTAAAAAGTGATGACTGAAAAAGTACCTTGTGATCAAGATAGATATTTTTTTTGACCATTCTATTCTACAGGATAAAAGTAAGCTTTATACAAAATAATAATTCTCTGTGCTGTGTAGTTTTGGAGATGTGGCAGTTTTAAGGTTTTTCCTATTTTTACCTCCCGAGGTTCCCATGGGGCAATGAGAAAAATTTTTTTGGCATCAATCAACTACTTATGACCCATTATCATCTCATATCAAATTTGGTTCAAATCGCCCTCACGGTTCTGAAAATAGGAATTTTAGACGTGGCCAAAATTTTTACCCCTCCCATAACAAAGGCAAATAATGTCGGACAAACTTCTCTTGAACAAACTTGATTCTAAACCTCAAAAGGACTCTGTATACCGCATATCAAGTCTCTGCTACTGGTGGTTCATTAGAAGATTTTCAAATAAACAGCTGCGCCGCGAGCGCATGATACACCGTTATTAATTACAAGAGGGAACCACACAATATGAGTATACATGTGTACTTGTCAGGTTACATATACTTGCCACCAAAAAATCATGAAAATTGCTCAAAGTCCAACATGTGGAAAATTGCCTATATTTTGATGAATAAAGTCCCATAACTCTGGAATGACAAATCAGACAGCGACACAAATCAAAAGGGAGATTCCTTCTATCAAAATATACTTGCAACCAAAAAATCATGAAAATTGCTCTAAGCATTTTCAAGTTATTGTTTGACATGTGAAAAATAAAGTCCCATAACTCTGGAATGACTAATCGAGCGGCGACACCAACCGAAAGGGGGCTTCCCTCCATCAACATAAATCACCTACCAAAAAATCGTGAAAATCTCTTGAAGCGTTCTCGAGTTATCGTACGACGTGTAAAAAATTTACAATTTTCTAAGTAATAAAGTCCCATAACTCTGGAATGACTTATTGAACGGTAATAAAGTCCCATAACTCTGGAATGACTTATTTTCTAAGTAATAAAGTCCCATAACTCTGGAATGACTTATTGAACGGCGACACTAAATGAAAGGGAGCTTCCCTCCATCGATATACACCACCTACCCAAAAATCACGAAAATCTCTCAAAGCGTTCTCGAGTTATCGTACGACGTGTAAAAAATCAACAATTTTCTAAGTAATAAAGTCCCATAACTCTGGAATGACTAACCGAACGGCGACACTAAACGAAAGGGAGCTTCCCTCCATCGATATACACAAATCTCTCAAAGCGTTCTCGAGTTATCGTACGATGTGCAAAAAATCAACAATTTTCTAAGTAATAAAGTCCCATAACTCTGGAATGACTAATCGAACGGCGACACTAAACGAAAGGGAGCTTCCCTCCATCGATATACACCATCTACCCAAAAATCACGAAAATCTCTCAAAGCATTCTCGAGTTATCATACGTGTAAAAAATCAACAATTTTCTAAGTAATTAAGTCCCATAACTCTGGAATGACTAATCGAACGGCGACACTAAACGAAAGGGAGCTTCCCGCCATCGATATACACCACCTACCCAAAAATCACGAAAATCTCTCAAAGCGTTCTTGAGTTATCGTTCGACATATGACCGGACGGACAGACGGACAGCGGTATACCATAATACGACCCGTTTTTTCAAAACGGGCGTATAAAAAATTGGCCATTTTTTCCCCACACCACTGTTCAATATGAACAGAAACCTAATTTGCATAAAAATCAAAATGCCCCTATATAACCACTACTTACATGAAATTTAATTAAAATGTGGCCAGTGGTTTAGGAGAAAGAGGCTCAAACACCACCTTCACGCAGGACGATGGACGGACGGACGGCAGACGAAGAGTGATAAGAAAAGCTCACCCTGACTTTCAGTCAGGTGAGCTAATAAGGCCTGCACACTGTGCTAAAGGTTTGCAGACTTTGGGCCCAGGTAGCCCTCACGGTTGACCAAAAGGGGATGTCCTCATCTAGACATTATACTGGGTCATCCTACCAAGTTACAATGAAATCCCTTCATAAATACGACCTGTAGTCTGTGCTAAATTTTTTCGGGTTTTGCGCTCGGGCAGCCATCATGGTTGAAAGAACGTGACCAAAAGGGGATGTTCTCATCTAGGCATTATCTGGAGTCATCCCACCATGTTACAATGAAATCCCTTCATAAATACGACCTGTAGACTGTACTAAAGGTTTTTGGGCTTCGGGCCCCTGTGACCGTGACAGTTGACCAATCGCGACCAAAAGGGGACGGTCTCATCTAGATATTCTACAGAGGCATCCTACCAAGTTGCAATGAAATCCCTTCAGAAATACGACTTGCAGACTGTGCTAAAGGTTTTCAGGTTTTGGGTTCGAGCTGCCATCATGGTTGACCGATTGCAACCAAAAGGGGACGTTCTCAACTAGACATGACCTCAAACCTGCATATGAAATTTCATGACGATTGGACAAGAACTACAGGGTGTAGCCTGTGCTAAAGGAAAATGTGAACAGACTCACAGACTTCCGTACGCATTATGGCAATAGCTTATCTTGACTTTGTCAAGTTAAGCTAAAAATTGGAACTGATCGGGTGAAAGCTGCTTCCTGTAGGATGTTCTAAAGGAATTGTGGATGGACAGAGGAATGTACAGACAGATGGATGGATGGATAGACTACAGAAGGATGGACAACGGATCGCAACCCATCTCATTATCAAGTTGAGCTAAAAATTATTTCAATATTTCCATCCATAACTGAACAAGAGCACTACCTAGTGTTGCATGATATGCCAAGTAGGCTTTTTAGAATTGTACATAATTACTGTTTTCATCCAATAACATCGTAGTGAACCTTGATTTGAACTTAACCTGTATTTTAGCATGACTGAGATACAAACCAAGTTTGGTGCTGATCAACAAATCCAAACTCTTCTGTGCCAAGTTTGAAAAAGATCGGACAACGAATGGCTGAGAAACGTTCCAGAAAAGAATTTCCATGTCAGACTGTACCATAACTCTGGTTTAAATAAATCCAATCCAACTTAAAATCACACTTGCACAGGTACTCATGGTGATTAACTTCTGTGTCAAGTTGAAAAAAATTGGAAAACAAATGGCTGAGAAATGCTCCAGACAAAAATAATTCCACAGAATGTATAATTTCTAAGTCAGACTGTACCATAACTCTAGTTAAACAAGAGGCCCCACGGGGCCTGAAGCGCTCATCTTGTACAGAACACAATTTAAACAGAGTCCAAGAATGAGTCTACATTAAGCAAGCCATCTCCATAGACTACACTGTCAATCTTTGAGTCCCTCAGGAGTGACAAAAATAATCTGGGCATCATGCCTTTTCTTCAGCTGATCATAAGTAAAATGCAGAGCTCCCCTATGAAGCCCCTTGATACAACCTATGTGGATTAATCTTAGTACCTCTAGAGGGTACTGAATACAAAATTTTTAATTCTTCAGCAAAATGACCAATTCCGGCTCCCATAGAGAGACCAAATATTAACCCAGGCTCTTGATTTGAACACAGTTAAATCTGACTTCCCTAGAGATGTTGTGTACCGAATATGAAAGCATTCTGACTGTTGGATCTGAAGAAGAGAAATTGTAAAGAAATTTCTTCGAATTGCACTAAGTTCAAATTTGGGCTACCATAGCGAGCCCAAATATTGACCTATGGATCCGATTTGAACAAACTTGAATCTGACCCCCCTAGAGATGTTGTATACCAAATGTGAAAGCATTCTGACAAGTGAATCTGAAGAAGAAGATTTTTGAAGAAATTCCCTCATATTGTACTAAGTTAAATTTCATGTTCCCATATGGAGCCCAAATATTAACCTAGGCACTCGAATTGAACAACCTGGAATCTGACCCTCCTAGAGATGTTGTATACCAAATATAAAAGCATTCCGACTGGTGGATCTGAAGAAGAAGATTTTTAAAGAAATTTTCTCATATTGCACTAAGTAAAAATTTGGGCTACCATAGTGAGCCCAAATATATACCTAGGGATTTGATTTGAACAAACTTGAATCTGACCCCCATAGAGATGTTGCATACCAAATATCAAAGCATTCTGACTGATGGATCTGAAGAAGAAGATTTTTTTAAATTACCCTCCATATTGAACAAAGATAAAATTTGGGCTTCCGTAGGAAGCCCAAATATTAACCTAGGGACTTGGTTTGAACAATCTAGAATCTGACCCTCATAACAATGATGTATACCAAATATTAAAAGATTCTGACTGGTGGTTCTGAAGAAGAAGATTTTTAGAGAATATTCCCCATATTACCCTATGTTAAAACTTCGGGCTCCTGTAGAGAGCCCAAATATGAACCACTGAGCTTTATTTCAACAAACTTTTATCTGACCCCCCTATGAATGCTGTATACCAAATATCAAAAGATTCTGATGATTGGTTCTGGAGAAAAGATTTTTTTTAATTTTTGCAAATATGCTGACTCAGCATTTTTTTGATGCCCATTACAGAACACCCTAACATAACCGATGGCAATTTTTTTTTACCATTCAATTCTACTGGTCATAAGGATACTTCATACCAAATAAAAGCTCTCTGTTCTGTGGGGTTTGGAAAATATGGGCGTTTGAAAATATTTCTATTTTTAGCTCCCAGGGTTCCCACGGGGATGCGGGAATTTTTTTTTTTTGCATGGGTCAAGTACTTATGACCCAATACTACCACAAACCAAATTTGGTTCATACAGGACCATCGATTCAGAAAATAGAAATTTTGGGCGGGGCCAAAAATCTTACCCCTCCTATTACAAAGCCAAATATTACTTTACGAACTTTGTTTGAACAAACTTGATTCTACACCTCATATGGAAGCTCCATAGCAAATATCAAGTCATTGCACACACTGGTTCTTGAGAAAAAGATTTTAAAAATATTTTGGAGCATTTTCCCCCAATCCCTCCCTATGGGGCCGGGCATACTGAGTTGAACAAAAATGAAATGCCCCTTTGGGACCATCACTCACACAAACTTTCACTTGAATTGGCCCAGTGGCTTTGGAGGAGAAGACCAAAACATGGTGTTGACGGACGACAGACGACGGACGACGGACGGGAAGCGATTAGATTAGCACAGCTTGACTTTGTCAAGATGAGCTAAAAAATAAAAATGTGTCCACAGATTGTATAATTTCCATGTCAGACTGTATCATAACTCTGGTTCTGAAACTCCAATCAAACTTAAAATCACACTTGTAAAGGTTCTCATGGTGGTTAACATTTGTGCGAAGCTTGAAATAGACTGGACAACAAATGGCTAAAAAACACTCTGGACAAAAATGTGTCCACAGAGTATATAATTTCTAAGTCCGACTGTACCATAACACTGGTTAAGAAAATCCAATAAAACTCAAGATCACACTTGCACAGATGCTCATGGTTGTTAACTTATGCGCCATTTTTTAAAAAGACTGGACAACATATTGAGAAAAAGTCCAGACAAAAATCAATCTGGACGGACAACACAATTACATAATAAGACCGATTTTTCAAACAGGCATATAAACAAGAGGCCCCACGTGGCCTTAATCGCTCACCTGACAAAGTGACTCTAAGAAGTATTTTAGGTCACCTTCACCATGTCATGCCTCATCAACATTAACTGGTTGAGTGATAGATTTTGTTTGAAGTTCAACATTTGTTACCTAAAATTAGTTTTATTTAAAATCCTTGGTGTGTGGCCAATCTCCAATGATTTTTAATAAAGCAAATTTATCTCTGCAGACAAACTGGTTTAGCATGAAGCACAAACAAGGAATGTGAAGAGATAGCCTTGGACATCTCTCCCCAACTGTGGATATCTTCCATGTGCTACATGTATATATTTGCATGCAAGAAAACAAAAATTTTCACAAATTTTATTTTTTTTTATCATCATTGGAACAAGCTCAAACAGCTTATTCCAATAGGGGTATGGGAAGATCAGGTATATTTGTGAGACAGAAATGTGAATATATAAATAATGGTGTTTTTTTGTGAATGATGCTGGAGAATTTTGCGTAAAGATATGGTAAATGGTTTGTTCTAGATACAGAATGATGCAAAAGTATTTAAATTTGATTAGGCAAGTTGTTCCTATAATGCATTTAAAAATTGAAGTAACTGTTTTTTTGCTGACGAACTTTTAGATGTGTGTGTCTGTGTTTGTGTGTGTGTGTGTGTGTTTGTGTGTGTGTGTTTGTGGGGGGGGGGGGGGGGGGGTAAGAGTGTTCTTGCAAACAAAATTCCTGAATAAATGGAAAATTTTATTTTTTGTGTGAAAGACATAGTGCGTGAATGTTGATTGGAACAAGCTTAGTGAGCTCATTTTAATGTGAAGTCATAAAGCTGTGTTTTACGTACGAAATTCTGGAATAACTAAAAAAATTGCTTTTTTGACTCAAAAAGCATGGTGTGCGACCTCTCATTGGAATGAGCTCAAAAAGCTCATTCCAATGGGGTATTTACAAGTGATAAGTACATGTATGTTTAAGAGACAAAAATTAAAATTTGAATAGCGATTTTTGCGAAGAATGCTGACAAGTTTTGGCAGTTATGCTGGTAAAAAGGTAAGATATGCAAAGTGGTTGTTTTTTAGAGGCGACATTTAATTAAGGGGAATTAACCCTTGATTACTGAGGTAACTTCTAAAAGTACTGAAATTTCATGAAGCAATGTGAATAACAGACAACAGTTGCCTAAAAATTTCATGAATAACTAAAATTTTTATTCCTTTGTCTCGAAAACATGGCATATGACCTTTGTTGGAATGAGCTGAATGCGTGTGTTCCAATGAGGGGTCATAAAATTTGAACGAAGATTTGTGTGAATAATGCATTAGTACTGCTAGATTTGGGTAAACGGTTCACCCTGGATACCACCCCTTCTATAGTAGATCTTTTCTGCAAATTTTGTCTAAGATTCTATCAACTTTACAAATAAATACGTTCATGAATCACAATCAGATCCACCCTACAATGTTGCATACCAAATATCAAAAGATTCTGCCTGCTGGATCTGGAGAAGAAGATTTTTTAAGAAATATGCCTGAAACGCACTAAGTTAAAATTTGGGCTCCTATACGGAGCCCAAATATAAACCCAGGGGGCCGATTTGAACAAACTTGAATCAGATCCACCCCACAATGTTGCTTACCAAATATGAAAAGATTCTGAAGCTGGATCTGGAGAAGAAGATTTTTTAAGAAATTTGCCTGAAATGCACTAAGTTCGAATTCGAGCTTCTATAGTGAGCCCAAATATGAAACTAGGAAGCCGATTTGAACAAACTTGAATCAGATCCACCCCACAATGTTGCATACCAAATATCAAAAGATTCTGCCTGCTGGATCTGGAGAAGAAGATTTTCTAATAAATTTGCCCGAAATGCACTAAGTGCGAATTCGGGCTTCTATATTAAGCCCAAATATGAATCCAGGGGGCCGATTTGAACAAACTTGAATCAGATCCACCCCGCAATGTTGCATACCAAATATCAAAAGATTCTGCCTGCTGGATCTGGAGAAGAAGATTTTTGAAGAAATTTGCCTGAAATGCACTAAGTGCGAATTCGGGCTTCTATATTAAGCCCAAATATGAATCCAGGAGGCCGATTTGAACAAACTTGAATCAGATCCACCCTACAATGTTGCATACCAAATATCAAAAGATTCTGCCTGCTGGATCTGGAGAAGAAGATTTTTGAAGAAATTTGCCCGAAATGCACTAAGTTTGAATTCGAGCTTCTATAGTGAGCCCAAATATGAATCCAGGGGGCTGATTTGAACAAACTTGAATCAGATCCACCCCGCAATGTTGCATACCAAATATCAAAAGATTCTGCCTGCTGGATCTGGAGAAGATGATTTTTTAAGAAATTTGCCTGAAATGCACTAAGTTCGAATTCGAGCTTCTATAGTGAGCCCAAATATGAATCTAGGAAGCCGATTTGAACAAACTTGAATCAGATCCTCCCCACAATGTTGCATACCAAATATCAAAAGATTCTGCCTGCTGGATCTGGAGAAGAAGATTTTTTAATAAATTTGCTTGAAATGCACTAAGTTCAAATTTGGGCTCCTATACTGAGCCCAAATATAAACCCAGGGGGCCGATTTGAACAAACTTGAATCAGATCCACCCCACAATGTTGCTTACCAAATATGAAAAGATTCTGCCTGCTGGATCTGGAGAAGAAGATTTTTTAAGAAATTTGCATGAAATGCACTAAGTTCAAATTCGAGCTTCTATAGTGAGCCCAAATATGAATCTAGGAAGCCGATTTGAACAAACTTGAATCAGATCCACCCCACAATGTTGCATACCAAATATCAAAAGATTCTGCCTTCTGGATCTGGAGAAGAAGATTTTTTAAGAAATTTGCCTAAATGCACTAAGTTCGAAATCGGGCTCCTATACTGAGCCCAAATATGAACCCAGGGGGCCGATTTGAACAAACTTGAATCAGATCCACCCTACAATGTTGCATACCAAATATCAAAAGATTCTGCCTGCTGGATCTGGAGAAGAAGATTTTTTAAGAAATTTGCCTGAAATGCACTAAGTTCGAAATCGGGCTCCTATACTGAGCCCAAATATTAACCCAGGGGACGATTTGAACAATCTTGAATCAGATCCACCCCACAATGTTGCTTACCAAATATGAAAAGATTCTGCCTGCTGGATCTGGAGAAGAAGATTTTTTAAGAAATTTGCCTGAAATGCACTAAGTTCGAATTCGGGCTTCTATAGTAAGCCCAAATATGTATCCAGGGGGCCAATTTGAACAAACTTGAATCAGATCTACCCTGCAACATTGCATACCAAATATCAAAAGATTCTGCCTGCTGGATCTGGAGAAGAAGATTTTTGAAGAAATTTGCCTGAAATGCACTAAATTCGAATTCGAGCTCCTATAGTGAGCCCAAATATGAATCTAGGGAGCCGATTTGAACAAACTTGAATCAGATCCACCCTACAATGTTGCATACCAAATATCAAAAGATTCTGCCTGCTGGATCTGGAGAAGAAGATTTTCAAAGAAATTTGCCTGAAATGCAGTAAGTTCAAATTTGGGCTCCTATACTGAACCCAAATATAAACCCAGGGGGCCGATTTGAACAAACTTGAATCAGATCCACCCCACAATGTTGCATACCAAATATCAAAAGATTCTGCCTGCTGGATCTGGAGAAGAAGATTTTTTAAGAAATTTGCCTGAAATGCACTAAGTTCGAAATCGGGCTCCTATACTGAGCCCAAATATGAACCCAGGGGGCCGATTTGAACAAACTTGAATCAGATCCACCCTACAATGTTGCATACCAAATATCAAAAGATTCTACCTGCTGGATCTGGAGAAGAAGATTTTTTAATGTTTTTCCCATTGCCTACAGTGTTAAAAAGTGCTGACTCAGCACTTTTTCAAAGTCCCGAAACTGTACCCTATGATAAAACCGATGGCAATTTTTTTTTACCAATCCTTTCTGTTGGTCCTAAGGAAGCTGCACACCAAATAAAAATTCTCAGTGCCGTGCAGTTTTGGAGATATGGGCGTTTTAAATTTTTTCTATTTTTAGCTCCTGCGGTTCCCACGGGGCTGCGGGAAAATTTTTTTTTGCATAAATCAAGTACTCATGACCCAATAAGCCCTCACATAAAATTTGGTTCAAATCAGCCTCTCGGTTTGGAAAATAGAAATTTTGGGCGGGGCAAAAAATTTTGCCCCTCTCATAACAACGTCAAGTATAGCCCCACAAACTTCTCTTGAACAAATCTGAGTCTACACCTCAAAAGGAAGCTGCACACCAAATATCAAGTCTCTGCTACTGCTGGTTCATGAGAAGAAGATTTACAAAGATTTTGGTGCCCCTTGGGGGTGTGGCACCACCCAGGAGGAGGGGCAACTTCATTTGAACAAATCTGAATTGGCATTAGGTAATAAACATTTAGCCAACATTTGAATAAAATTGGGCTAGTGGTTTAGGAGGAGAAGTCGATAATGTAAAGTTAACGCCGGACGGACGACGACGGACGACGGACGCCGGACGACGGACGACGGACGACGGACGACGGACAGAAAGTGATTAGTTAAGCTCCCCTTGAGCTTCGCTCAGGTGAGCTAAAAAGTGTGGAACACCTGTTTTCACTATTAAATTTCCAAGTTCAAGAGCAATAACTCTGTAACAGTGTGAAAAACTGAGAGAAGGGAGCAAAAACAGAACTCCATCTGTAATTTGAATCGAGAAGGTACATATCAAAAATCATTCACTAACATTAATGAAGAAAAGTGTGCGAAGTCCGTTACAACCTTCAAATTTCTAAGTTCAAGGCCAATAACTATGTAATAAACCATAGAGGTACAAGCAGGGTTTGTACACTTTTGCAGGTTTGAGATTCCATGACTTTTCCATGACCACAAAATGCATTTTCCATGACCAACCCGGTGGTTGTAGAAAGAGATTTTCCTCAATCTGTATGAGGATGTAACACCTGGAATGTTTTCACAACAGTTATGGCTACATTATTATCAGTTAACACTGCTGTGTTAATTTGGTGTTCAAAGTTTTTGCAGCTGATGAGGATTTAATATAACTGGTTATCAAAGGTGTCCAAGTCATCATTTCTTTGGATGCTTTGTACTTTTCAACATGTTTTGCACTTCTCATATATGACTCTTTAAAGCTGCTTCGCCCATATTCAATATATCAAACGACTTTTGGCACACACGGGAACATGCCTTGTGATCGTCTTTAACATCCTTGATTATCCAACCATTATACTGTTCATCTGATAACCAGTTAGCATTGAAGGCACATTTACCGGGCATGACACAGAATGATAATTACAGCTTGGCAAAGTCTATTGAACAGAAAACATTCTAGCACAAAATAAGGCTGCATGTTTTTTTTTTAACAGGAAATAGCATACTCGATTGAATAAAAAACTGCAACTGGAATCTGGTGCACTGAATCCCAGTAAGGAGGCAGTCTGAACGGCTTTTCTTTTTTTAGGCGTTACATTATGCGATTTCGTTTTTGAATCACTTTCACTTGCAAAATTGAAACATGTTTTTTCAATCCATCCTTCTCTGGAAAACTGGAGATTTTCCATGACTTTCCATGACCAAACAAAAATACCCCCAACTTTTCCAGGATTTCCAGTCCTGGAAAACTAAAAATAATTTTACAAGATTTTTCAAGGATTTTCATGACCCGTACGAACCCTGACAATGCAATAGAAACTTAATCTGTAAGTGCTCATCAGGAAGCTAAATGCAACAAGAGGCCCCAAGGGGTCTTAATCGCTCACCTGACAAGGTGGTTGAAAGAAGTAACTTGGTTCACATTCAGTTAGTTATGGTTCATCAACACGAGAGAGAAATGAAGTCCTGAAATTATTCATAACTCTAGTGTCCATGTCAGATGATTATTATGATAGGTCTTTCTGACGGCTTCCAATTCTATAAACAAGCACAGCCAAACTTCCAAGGGTTGTTATGTCACTGCAGTTTGAAAGGCAAATTTTATGGAAAAACACTAAGGAATGGACCTTGAACCTAACCTCCCCACTCCCTGCCCACCCCCACCCCCTCCAGAGAACCCAAATATTAAGCCAGGGAGTCAAATAGAACAAACTTGAATCTGATACCCCTCGACATGTTATATACCAAATATGAAAGGATTCTGACTGGTGGATCTGAAGAAGATTTTTTAAAGACATTTCCTCATACTGCACAAAGTTAAAATTCAGGCTCCCAAATATTAACTCAGGGACTCAATTTGAACAAAGTTGAATCTGACCTCACTAGAGATGTAGTATACCAAAAAGCATAAGATTCTAATTGCTGGTTCTGGAGAAGATTTAAAAAAAATTTTTTCTTCAAATATATGAGTACTATCAGAGCTATGCCCCTCGTGGTGCCCCCAGTGAGCATGGCAACTTTATTTGAACAAACTTGAATTGGCATATGATAAGGAATATGCACAGCAGATTTGGCTCAATTTGGTCCAGTTGATGATGAGAAGTCGATAAT
This sequence comes from Pictodentalium vernedei, assembly GCA_031216915.1. Classification (NCBI taxonomy): domain Eukaryota; kingdom Metazoa; phylum Mollusca; class Scaphopoda; order Dentaliida; family Dentaliidae; genus Pictodentalium; species Pictodentalium vernedei. The sequence continues at coordinate 730,362,825 of CM062297.1, read as the reverse complement.
GTAAAGGTAAGGCTGGACAGCAGATGGAAGGATGGATGATGGATGCGATTAGTAAAGCTCCACCCGAGCTTTGATAAGGTGAGCTAAAAAAAATCGCGACATCGACGCCGTTGCTGCGGCGGGTGGTGCAGTCTCACAAAATTCTAAGTTCATCAAGGGCCATAACTCCGAGAAAAATATTTGGAACAACACATGCATTGAACATTGGAGAGATATCAATAAGATACACTTCCATGCCAAATATAAAGTCATTCCATCAAGTATTTCAAAAGTTATTGAGTTTTGAAACTCGTTAGTCACAGAGAGACCGACCGACAGACCGACATTGCCACTTATAGAGCTGCTAGTCGCAGCTAAAAAATCATTTCAATATTTCCATCCGTAGCTGAAAAAAAGTGTGGAAAACCTGTTATAACTGTCAAATTCCCATGTTGCAGGGCAATAACTCTGTAATAAACCCACTGAGTGAAATGAAATTTTAACCTGATCTGTAAGTACCCACAAGGAAGCTACATGCAAAAACTTATTTCAATATTTCCATCCACAGCGGAAAAAAGTGTGGAAAACATATTTTAACTGTCAAATTCCCAAGTCCAACAGCAATAACTCTGTGTAATAAATCAACTGAGTGAAATGGAATTTAAACTCGATCTGTAAGTACCCATAAGAATGCTATATTACAAAATAATTTCAATATTTCTATCAATAGTTGAACAAAGTGTGGAAAACCTGGGATGGATGGACAGACAGATGGACAGATGCACAGACTGATCACTAAAGGGCACCGTCTGTAGACAGCAAGGCCCCAATAAACTCATCAGAGCAGAAACATTTTTATTTTTATTTAACCCTTGGGAGCCTTGCCTCCAAAACACATCTCATGACTGTCTGTAGACAGCAAGGCCCCAATAAACTCATCAGAGCAGAAACTTTTTTATTTTTATTTAACCCTTGGGAGCCTTGCCTCCAAAACACATCTCATGACCACTCAATGGAAAAAGCTCAATGGAGCCAACTGTGAATTATTTTAGTTAATCCACAACTAAGCACTTGCACATTGATGTCAATATATCCAAACTTCAAGCAGACATATTTCTTATAATACAACTAGGAATTTAACGAACTCCATGTGTGCTGTCAACAAAGATGTAATTGATTGAATATCTAGTTGCATTATTGGAAAAAGTTGCAACCTGAAATTCAGATAATTTGACACCAGAGACAGGGAGTTGTAAACACTTTTCTGATAGTTAATATTTTTATTCTTTCATTCAGCATCAAAGGAAATACTATGGAAGAAATTGCAAGCAAAAATCCCCTTTTTTAGTTGAAAGATGAGCTAATACAAGCATCTGACTCTGATCCGCTGGAATCTAACTCAAAAATACCAAAGGATGCTTTCGAAGGATCAGTACCACATCAGGTATTATTTCGGTGGATAAAAAGTTAAAAAATTTATAGTAATTTATATATTTTTTATACTTACCAATGACCCAGACTTAGCTGGTGCTAACTCTAAAATATCTAGGGCCAAACACAAATTTTACCCCCCAATCCCCAATATTTGTATCTAAAACAGAAAATTACATGTCCTATATGGTCCTCAATACCTTTTTCTCCACTGCACATGCGCAGTGTCAAGGAGGTCTCGAAATTGCCACCAAAAGTCATTCTTTCAACCAGTGCCTGGTAAGCGTTATGTACTCAGCGAGGAGGTATGAGTTCCCAACTCATTGGAGGGCCATCCCCGTCTGGGTCATTGGTAAGTATAAAAAATATATAAATTACTATAAATTTTTTAACATTTTTATTCTGTACCAATGACCCAGACTTAGCTGAATAGTAAAAAGGTTGGAGGCCTAGGACATAAGGAAAATCCAATAGACTCAATTACCCATAACAGACCTATTCCCATAAGGAGAAAAGGAGAGATAGGTTTACATGTATCTTTCTTATTTGTATCAAAAAAGAAAGACACAACATTATTCTGTAAATGATCTCTATAAACATCCAGTATAACCCTTTATACTAATATTTTTTAAGGAAAGCCAATAAATACGGAGTCTAGATAAATGAGACTCTATATACTCATTTAAAAGTATTCAAGGATTGTATATTAACGTCCAATTAATCGTGTGATATATACAAATGTTTCACACCAATCAATACTTAAAAATTACACAGATGAGTAAACATAAGCTTTACCCTAAAAATCATCTCGGAACCAACTCGAAATTACGGACTCCAAGGGAGGTTTCTCTTGATATACACTATAAAGCAGGTGACCTAGGGGAACACCACCCCCATTTCCCTTGCCCTGGATCAAATACTCCAGAGCAAAGAGGGCAGCAGGACAGAGTCACTGCCGGAACCGAAAGCCTATATGCACAGTTGCCACTGTTTAGTAGACGACATTTCGAGTAAAAAATAACGGACCTAAACAATGTAGATCTGCAGAAAAGATACAAAATCGTAAAAATGGAAGGCTAAGACCAAAATGCAGCCCTCATTAGATCTGTAATAGCAACATTATTAGCTTAAGCCCATGATGTAGAAGAACTCTTACTTCATGAGCTTAAAACTAAAGCACAGACTGCTGATTGAAGATATTATCATAAGCAGTACTGATAGTAAATTGAATCCATCTGGCCATAGAATGGAATTAGTGCTTCTATAATTCCAAAAATACGCTAATACCGTCGAGTTGTCGGACAGAATTAGCATATGCGCATTCTGAATAATGTTATCCAATAAAGTATAGCAAGCCAAAATGACATCATCCTTGATGTTTGAGGGCTCGATAAGGAACTACAGAATCAAAAGACCCTGGCACATCAAATCCGTTGGGCTCAATGAAACGATCCAAAGTGTTTGAGTGGCATCCGTCAAAACTGCAAAACTCAGATCCGGCAATTGCAGTGGAACTACCTGAGTTAAGCACTGAAAACTTGCCCAAGTCTGAAACTCTTATTCACTTGATTTGACAAGAAGATGTCCGTATCGAGCGAAAGAATCCTGACCCTCCAATTCTGAATTAAACGAAATTGAAGAGGACCAATGCGTAACCGCCCCATCGGAATAAAATCGCGGCAGTTCCGCATAAGCGTATCAGTCTCATGAGATCTCTCGCTGAGACCTTGTCTTTTGAAGACAATAGTGAGCGTAACAACTGATTAATTTCGCTCTGGTTAACGGCAGATGAACAAGAATGTAATGCGTCTCGAAGCTCATCCCCTGGTGGGTAAATGACTTGGACGAAACCAGATCCGACTTCTCCTTGTTTACTTAAGAAACCGAGACGTCGGATCAATAGAAGCAAAATCTGCACATCATTCTGAAGCGTTAACTCATTGCCATACCTCTGAAGAATGTCGTCCAGGTAGGCCGACGTTATCGTAGACGAATGAGCTCGGAAATGAGTCATTACCGAGTTCGATATTCGAGTGAAAGCCCTGCGGCTAGATTCATACTGAAACAGATTGCTCGGTGCTGATACAAAACTCCTATGATCAAGAAACAAAGATACTTTCTAAATGCCTGATGTACCATGACGTGAAAGTATGCAACTAGAAATCTATGCACGTAGCATAGTAGTACACCCGAATACTCGCTCTGACTGATCGGATAGACTCCATATAGATACTTGGAGCCACAATCAGCTTGTTATCCAGCTCAGATTATGAGTGGACAGACCGAGCTGTCTGGTTTGGAACCAGAAAGGATGGTTGTAGAAACCTGGAAATTCCTAGATTTCTATGATCACTATTGCGACCCACCAAGAGACTGGACTTCTAGTGGAAGCGAGCCTCTTTCCTGCGTACTTGACGGAAACTGAGTCCATCTTGGACTTCGAGTTAACATAAGTTACGTTTGAAGGACAATATAGTCCTTCCGAAATCACCCTTCGAAACCAAGGGAAATCCGTAAACTACTCCCAAAAGTTTGAAAAACTCGACAGTCTTCCACTCACTGTACATGATAGAGGTTAAGACCAATACCTCTTGGTCCTGCGAGGCTAGCGGAAGGAGAAACCATGTCTTCCACAGCCTGCACCTCACCCCATCGACCTAGAGGCATCTGACCCGATGTCTCGGTCAGAATTACGGCCCCTACCTGAGTCACTACCCTGACGGTCTCTAGAGTAAGACCTAGAGGACGCATAGAAACCTCTATAGGAACTTCCCTCGGGCATATTCGCCCCAGAAGTGCCTGTCCTACTTTCTCCGCTGAATCCGACTATAGGAAGCGGATTTGAATAGCAGAGAGATTAAGCTTTCTTAGTTATCTGATAATAATATATTGCGGAAAGCTTGCCGTTGAAGAGAATCTCTCCGGAGACCGGAGCGACTCTGAGAGAGTTTTTCACCTCACTATCCATATGTGTGAATGTAACCAGGGCCGCGTCATGTCTAACCAACTACATATTGCCACTAAAGGGCAGAGTTCTACGTAAGGCCCTTGAAAGAATCTATAGGAGGATATACATCCTGGAATTCTTTTCCCTTGAGGCATAATGATAAAGCTCTGGTAAGGTGATCTGCGTACGATAATGTGTCTAAGCTAGCCGTGTTAGACGATATTAACGTTTCCAACATGGCTGGAATAGACACAGACGAAAGAATAGACAACTCTAGGACTTAGACCTGGTTGTCTAGACGCAGAGGAACTCTCGGAATGCCCTGTCCTGCCGTTTCAAATTATTCCATGAATTGACGAAAGGCAGATGAATAGCACTTGCCGATATGAGACCGGACTTGCTCTATTAATAGCAAGTTATATATAGCTTCATATAAAAATTCAAATGTCTCTGAGACATTTCTGGACTGAGACGGAAACTGAGGGACGATGTCCCTGAACCAATTAAAGAAATCTGTTTCCAGTGGCGCTATCAGTCTTTTATTCGTCAACGCAGCATTTTGGTCCGGAGGAACAACGTCAGAAAGTTCAAAAATTTATAGTAATTTATATATTTTTTATACTTACCAATGACCCAGTCTTAGCTGGTGCTAACTCTAACAAAACCAGGGCCAAACACAAATTTTGCCCCCCAATCCCCAAAATTTGCATCCAAAACCAAAAGAAATCATGTCCTATAGGACCTCCATACTTCGCCCCTACTGCGCATGCGCAGTGTCAAGGACGTCCCGAAATTGGTGCCAATTATCATTCTTACTGGCAGTGCCTGGTCAGCGCTATGTACTCAGCGGGGAGGCAAGAGTTCCCAACTTCTGGGAGGGCCATCCCCGTCTGGGTCATTGGTAAGTATAAAAAATATATAAATTACTATAAATTTTTTAACATTTTTATACTGTACCAATGACCCAGACTTAGCTGAATAGTAAAAAGGCTGGAGGGCCTAGGACATAGAGGAAAATCCAATAAGCTCAACTATATAATAAAGAGGTAACCCCTTAAGGAGAAAAGGAGTATTAGGCTTTACATGTATCTTTCTTATTTAATATTAAATTAGAAAGATACAATACCCTTTATAATTGAGCACAATAACATTCATGTTCTCTATTAACATCCAGTATAACCCTTATACTAATTATTTTTAAAGTAAGCCAATAAATAAAGTAGTCCAGAGAATTGAGACTCTTTATAATCTTTTAAAAGTGTCCGAGTATTGTATATTAAAGCCCGTTTGACACTTGACATATACAAATGCTTCACACCGAGCTACACTTTAAAAATATGACATGAATGAATTTTAACATTAATAATACACTTTAAAACCATCCCGGAAGCGACTCAGAAATACTGACTTTGGAGGAGGCATTCCCTTGCTTTTCACTATAAAGCAGGTGACCTAAGGGAACACCCGCCCCCCCCCCCCCCCCTTCCCCTTGCCCTGGGTCAAATAGCCCAGAGCGAAGAGGGCAGCCGGACGGAGTCACTGCCGGAACAGAAAGCCTGCATAACTATAGTTGCAACTGTTTAGTGGACGACATTCTGAGCAACAGATAACGGACCTAAACAATGCAGGTCTCCAGAAATTGACTCAATATTTCTGAGATAAAAATTCGTGAATGTGGATGGCTGAGACCAATAAGCAGCCTTCATTAAGTCTGTAATAGCAATACTATTAGCATAAGCCCAAGAAGTAGCAAGAGCTCTTATTTCAAGAGCGGAAATCTTAAGCACAGACTGCTGAGAAGAAGATAAATCTTCATAAGCAGTACGGATAGTTAACTGAATCCATCTAGCAATAGAATGGACCGAAATGTCCCTTCTATTAGGTAGGCATCAAAGACAGAAAGAAACGTTTCCGTCCCTTTCTGATAAACTGAGATCTCTGTTTATAGATACGTAACGCTCTAACAGGACAGAGTAAAGGCCTACGCCCGTCTGAAGACGGAAGAGCCTTAATAACAATAGGTTCCGGATATTTATTTGGGGCCTGATTCTTAGCTAAAAAACCCACATTAGTAGTGAAGGTGATAGTGTTCCCAACACTACGATAGTGAGAATCATCCACCGACAGTGCATGAAGCTCACTGACTCTTCTAGCAGAAGAGAAAGCTAAGAGAAAAGCTGTCTTATAAGATAAGAATTTGAAATCTACTATCCCAAGAGGTTCAAATGGCTTTTCCTTCAATTTAAGAAGAACCCAAGCTAAATTCCATTTAGGAATTAATCTAAGAGTTCTGGGTCTATTTATCGAGAAGTTTCTAACCAACTTAGATAAAGAGACATTAGATCCAATTTGTAAACTATCATGATGTGCATAGGTATCAGATAACATAGACCTATAACCCTTAATAGTAACAGGCTGCATTTTGATTTCGTCAAACAAGTATACTAGAAAGTTTGCAATGTCTGGTATAGAGGGATCGAAAATATCTACAGAATGATCCCTACACCAACGATGAAAAACCTTCCACTTAGCCGCATAGTTTAGCGAAGAGGAGGTCCTCCTACAGTTAGAAATCGCGTCCACTGCTCGTCCTGTAAAGTGCTTGCCATGCAAGAAGGACCGCACAACGGAAAAACGTGAAGGTTGAGACCTTGCGGGTTGTGATGGAGTTGACGCGATTTCCCCTGTGAAAGAAGATCCGCCCGTGGAGGAAGCTTTTGCGGTAGGTCCCACAACAGACACCTGAGTAGATTTATCCACGGTCTCTGTGGCGACAGAGATGCTACCAACAGAATCTTGCATTGAGATTGTTTTATTTTTAGCAATACTTGCTGAATTAACGGCGCTGGAGGATACGCATATCCTATCATTCCGTCCCAAGGGATCGACAGGGCGTCTACTGCAAATGCTCTTGGATCCGGACACGGAGACACATACGTCTGCAACTGATTGTTGAGATGTGTCGCAAATAAGTCTATCATTGGCCGTTCCCATTGGTAGCAAATCTGATTGAATACTTGTTTGTTGAGAGTCCACTCCGACGGCAACAAGCGACCCTTTCGTGAAAGGGAGTCTGCTAGCACATTCAGACGACCCGGTATGTGACGGACCGAAAGAAGAACCTGATGTTCTAGCGCAAACAGAAGGATTCTTTCCGTTAGATTGAACAACGGAACTGAATGAGTGCCTCCCTGATTCCGTATATACGCCACTACTGTTGTATTGACGGATAGGATTTGGACATGAGCATTGTGAATAATGTCCATCCAATGACGTAACGCAAGCCAAATTGACATCATTTCCTTGATGTTTATGTGCTTGCCCAGGAATTGCGGATCCCAAAGACCCTGGCATCTCGAATCCGTTGGGATCAATGATGCACCCCAACCTGTTTGACTGGCATCCGTCATAATGGTAAAACTCGGATCCGGCAACTGCAGCGGAGCTCCCTGAGTTAACCACTGAATGTTTGCCCAAGTCTGAATCTCTTGTTTCACTTGATCTGACAAGAGAACGTCTACGTCGAGTGAATGAATTTTCACACTCCAATTCTGAGTCAAGAAAATTTGGAGAGGACGCGTGCGTAACCGCCCCAACGGAATGAGATCCGCAGCGGCTCCGCACAGACCTATCAGTCTCATAAATTCTCTCGCCGTGACTTTGTCTGCGTGCAGACAATAGCGAGCGTAACAACTGACTAATTTTGCTCTGGTTAACGGCAGACGAACGAGATTGTTGTGCGTCTCGAAGCTCATTCCCAGATGTGTGAATGACTTGGACGGCACCAGATCCGACTTCTCCTCGTTTACTATAAAACCGAGACGTCGGAGCAATAGAAAAAGATTCTGAACATCGTTCTGAAGCGTTAACTCGTTGCCGTACCTCTGAAGAATGTCGTCCAGGTAGGCCGACGTTACCGCAGACGAATGAGCTCGGAAATAGATCATTACCGAGTTCATTACCCGAGTGAAAGCCCAGGGTGCTAGATTCAGTCCGAAGCACATCGCCCGGAATTGATACACCACTCCTAGGACTGCGAAGCGTAGATACTTTCTGAATGTCGGATGTACCATGACGTGAAAGTACGCATCTTTGAGATCTATGCTTGTTGCATAATCGTTCACCCGAATACTCGCTCTGACCGACCGAATCGTCTCCATATAAAACTTCGGAGCGACGATCAGCTTGTTTATCCAGCTCAAATCTATGACTGGACGGAACGAGCCGTCTGGTTTCGGAACCAGAAACAGATGGCTGTAGAATCCCGGAGTCTCCTGGTTTTCTACGACCTCTACCGCGTTCTTCATTAAAAGAGACTGCACCTCTGATAATAGAGCGTCTCTTTTCTGCGGATTTGACGGAAGTTGAGTCCACTTTGGACTTCGAGTTAATGGAGGCTTTCGTTTGAAGGATATCTTTAGACCTTCCGAAGTCACTCCTCTCACCCAAGGGTCGTCCGTAATCGACGCCCATTCTTGTGAAAAGCTTGACAACCTTCCGCCAACCGGTACGCGATAGAGGTTTAAGCCATCACCTCCTGGACCTGCGAGGCCTGCGGTAGGAGAAACCACGTCCTCCACGACCCGCACCTCGTCCCGTCGACCTCGGGGCGTCCGACCGGTTGTCCCGGCCCGAAGGACGTCCCGAACGAGAGTCGCTACCCTGACGGTCTCTCGAATAAGACCAAGAGGACTCACCGGAACCTCTATAGGAACCTCTCTTGGGCACATTAGACCCAGAAGTGCCTGTCTTATTCTTGTCTGCCGTATCCGACTTCTTAGAAGCAGATTTGAACAACAGAGAATCCGAAGCTTTCTTTGTAATTTTATCATAAATAGCAGAAAGCTTGCCGTCAAAGAGAAGTTCTCCGGAGACCGAAGCGACTCTGAGAGAGTTCTTCACCTTAGTATCCACGAGTGTGGATGTAGCTAGGGCTGCGTCACGTCTAACCAACTCCAGGTTTGCCACTGAAAGGGCGGAGTTACACATGGAATAAGCTACTGCCCTTGAAAGAAGTCTTAAAGAGGATTGTATATCCTGAAATTCTTTCCCTTGAAGGCACAGTGATAACGCCTTAGTAAGGTGATCTGCGTAAGATAAGGCATCTAAATTGGCTCTGTTAGACGAAATAGCTGTTTCCAACACCGCGGTTGGAATAGAAGCCGACGACGGTAATGATAGCTCTAAGTCTTCCGCCTCGTCGTCCATTCGCAGAGGAACTCTCGGAATACCCTGTCCTGCCGTGTCGAATTTATTCCTTGCATTAATGAAAGGCAGGTTGAGAGTATTGGCGGACAAGAAACCTGCTTTCCCTGTTCTGGAAGCAAGTTTAAATATAGCGTCGTTCAATAATTCAAATGTTCTTGCAACATTATTGGACTGCGACGGAAACTCGGGAGCGATGTCCCTGAACCGCTCAAAAAAATCAGAGTCCAATGACGCTATAATCCTCTTGTCCGGAACCGCAGCAGTCTGGCCCGACGGAACAACTTGAGGGAGAAAGTGCCGGATGAAGTCCACGGCAGCTTTATGTTGTTCCGAAAGAGATAGCTCCAAATCATCCATATCCCTTTCACCATCCGGCCGGACCTCATGATGCTCCCGGTCGTCCGCCCCCAATGCTTCGGCGGAGCGTACCGACCCAGCGCCGTCGGATAATTCCCGATCCGACACCGTTTCTGTCGGCTGCTGGGATGCTGCGATAAGTTGTGCTATCTGCACAAGTATGTCCGGCGTCGAGACCTGCGGAGGCGCAGTCTTTCGCTGCTTCGCCGAGGGCAGCTCTGCATCAGATGGCTCCCGCATACTTTTTCTATGCGAACGACCTGAGTCCATCGGCCTCGTGTCCCTGGCTGCCGGATGGTGTGACCTGGTCGCCGAAGAATCCCTGATCGGCGAAGCTGGTAAGATATCGGCGGTCACGCAGCCAAGGTGCGGTCGTGTGCGCTGACGAGAAGAAGAAGCCTGAACAGTCTCTGCGGACTGCCTATACAATGGAGCGTCCCGAGCGACGGACGTATGCTCCGCTTGCGACACATTTTGTACCACAACATCTGGTCCCAGATGTTGTTCTACGAGAGAAGGGCCTCCCTCGCTCGCGGCCCGGCTGGACCTGGACGAGCTAGGAACCGGACTCAAAGGCTTCCTCCGATCTCGCCTACTATCCGCCGTCACTGGGTGTGCACATTGAATGTTTATAGTGCTCGCATCACCCAACATTTCCTCCTGGACCGCATCGGACGAACCCGGCTGCCGAACCATTCGGTGAATGGACGCTACACCGGGCGAGCTAGCGGATGACATTTGTTTAATCTCCATGAGCACTTTTGCCGCTAGCTCTGTATTCATTTGTGACGATGGAAGCGCACTTGCAGAAGATAACATGGAAACATCACCCTGTTCTTGTTCCTCTGAAATAGAAACTGAGAAAGTAGAGTGACCTTACTGAGAAAGAGCCGGCATAGCCCTTTCTCCAGTAACAACATACCGTGACACACGTTTCCAATGTTTGTCATCCCAATATTGACATATAGAACAGGGATTAGTGCGAGAACACTGACTACAATTAATACAATGATCATGAAAGTCAGAGGAAGATTTCTTCCCATTACAATTTGAACAATATCCTTTCATAGTGAAAAGTCAACAACAAGTCCTAGTTACTCGCACAAACCCCTGACACAAAGATACATAATAACATGATTCATTAATAATGAAAAAACAATTGCAAATCAAAATAATTTTGAAAAAATATTTTTTCGGCGAAGCCCAAGTTTCTGAAAAGTAACGTTGAGCCCCGATGGATCCGATGGCTAAGTGTGGTCAAAAATTTTAAATTTATATTAAATAATTAATGAGACACTTACGGATAATAGAAATGTATCTTATAGTGAGATAAACTACACCAAAGGCAAACAGCCCCCCTCAAAAAAGGCTGTTGCCAATGTAAACAAACAGTGTAAAACACCAGAAAACATGACTCCAGGCACTGAAAAAAACGGCCCAAAATCAGTCATCAAAATTACACTCTATCTGATGCAAGACAGAGACTCCCAGGGGAGAATCTGCAGAACATCAGATGGAAGATGCAGAACACAACGTTTATACACCCATGGGTGAAAACGTAACTATGGGGAAAATAACAGAAAACATTCTGTAACCAAGCAACTCTCCCAAGAGAATTTTAGAAATGAACTTTCTCAAAAATATGCCAAAAGCATGGGAGAATTGCAAGGGGGGACTTAGAAGGCCAGGGGAGAGGAAACACTGAATAAGCAGTGCAACATTTTAGCAAGAATGACAACAAGAGGCCCATGCCTCAAATATAGGCAACTTAACATAATTTCATAAAAAATTTTAAGTACAGCCCTGATTATTTTTTGTCACTCCTTTTCCTTCTCCTCCTTCTATATCCTCCTTAGAATCACCATTTCTCCAAAAATTACGTGTCTGGCATCCTTTAAACTGAGATTTACAAGCACAAAGATCAGTGAGATGTTGACTGATGAAGGGCCAAACAGAGAATGATAATTGGCGCCAATTTCGGGACGTCCTTGACACTGCGCATGCGCAGTAGGGGCGAAGTATGGAGGTCCTATAGGACATGATTTCTTTTGGTTTTGGATGCAAATTTTGGGGATTGGGGGGCAAAATTTGTGTTTGGCCCTGGTTTTGTTAGAGTTAGCACCAGCTAAGTCTGGGTCATTGGTACAGTATAAAAATATTAAAGCCGGATGAACTCCACGGCAATTATGTTGTTCTGAAAGGGAAAAATTCAACTATTCCGTATCCCTTTCGCCATCCAGTCTGACCACTTGTAATACTTGGTCGTCCATGTCTGTACCTGCAGTGGAACGTACCGACCCAGCTTCTACAGATAATTCTTGATCCGACAGAGTTTCTGTCGGTTGCTGCGACAATTTGTGCTAACTGCAGTAGCACGTCCGTAACGGAGGCCTGTGGAGTTGCGGTCCTACACTATTTAGCCGCTGGAAGCTCCTAAGACGTTGACTCCTGCATACTTTATAATGCAAACATCTGAAGTATGAAGGCCTCGTATACTTGGCTACCGGATGGCGTGACCTGGTCGCCGTGATTGGCTGGATCACATAGCCAAGGTGTGGTCGTGTGCACTGCCGTGAGGATAAGGAAGCCAATAAAGCAGTCTCTCCGGACTGTCTATATCAGAGCGTCCCGAGCGGTGGACCCCGACTGAGGAACATTCTGTACGACAACATCTGTACCCAGAGGTTCTTGTACGAGAGAGGGACCTCTCTCGCTCGCAGCCCGTGCGGAGCTGGATGAGCTAGGAACCGGACTAATAGGCTTCCTTCGTACCATCCTCGTATCCGTCGTCACTGGGTGTGCATGTGTATTTATAGTGCTCGCATCACCCAAACCTCCTCCTGGACCGCAACAGACTAACCCGGGTGCCGAGCCATTCGCTGAATGGTCACTACACGGGCAAGCTAGCGGACGCCAAAGCCGTCAATCCTACTTGGGACCTCTTAGGCAATTGACTTATCTGCATGAGCACTCTTGCCGCTAGCTCTTCATTTGACTGTGACGACGGAAGCACACTTTGAAGACATCACAGAAACATTACTCTGTTCTTGATCGTCAAAGAGACCTGTGGAGCCGCGGTCTTACGTAAATAGCTGCTGGAAACTCCATGGACATTCATTCCTGCATTTATATAATATGTGAATGTCCCAACTGGAAAGGCCTTGTGTCCTTGGCAAGTAGATGGAGTGACCTAGTTGACGTGGAATCCCTGGACAGCGAAGCAGGAAATCCCGGAACGTTCCTTCGTGCCTTATATCATATATGAACGTCCTCCGGAATCTGTGGTCACAAAGCCAAGGTGCGGTCGTGTGTGCTGATGTGAGGATGATGAAGCCAATAGAACAGCCACGTCGGACTGTCTATGCTACGGAGCATCCCGAGCAGGAGGAGTGGACGTATGCTCCGACTATAAAACGAACATACAACAACATCGCGATGCAGATGTTGATGTAAGAGAGAGGGGGCCTCTCTCGCTCGTGGTCCGGATGGACCTGGACGAGCTAGGAACTGGACTAACAGGCTTCCTCCATACTATCCTCTGTTCCGTCGTCACTGGGTGTGCACATGGTATGTTTATAGTGCTCGTAACACCCTAAATTCCTTCCTGGACTGCAACGGACGAACCCGGGCGCTGACACATTCGGTAAATGGGGTCGACACCGGGCAAGATAGCGGACATTAACGTCAACGCTGTCGACCCTACTAGGGGCCTCTTAGGCAATTGCCGTATATCCATGAGCACTTTTGCCACTAGCTCTTCATTGTGACGACGGAAGCACACTCTTGGACGACATCACGGAAACATCACCCTGTTCTTGTTCCTCTGAAAAAGAGAGTGAAAAACTAGAGTGACCCGGCAGAGAGAGGGCCACATGGTCCTCTCCCCACTAACGACCTACCGTGACACACGCCTCCGACGTTTGACATCCAAATTAATACACATTGAACAAGGGTTAGTGCGAGTACATTGACTATAATTAATACAGAAATCAGAGGAAGATTTCCTCCCATTACAATTGAACAATAAATTTTTCAAAGTGAAAAAGTAAACAGTCATAGTACTCGCACCAAACCCTGAAAACAAAGATACATTATAAAATAATCCATTATAACATTGCGAAAAAATTATTCAAAAAGAAAAAAAAATTTTTTCCGAAGGGCCCAAGTTCCCAAAGGGAACCCTGAGCCCAAATGGATCCCAAAAAATCCTAAGTGTGGACAAAAATTTTAAATCATTTTGAAAAATTAATGTAACACTTACGGACAATATTAATGTATCTTACTATGAACTAAATTAAGCAGAGGACAAGTAATCACTATCAGAAGTAACAATTGTCAACATAAGCAAAAGTGTCAACAAACTGGAGACATGACTCCAGGCACTGAAACAAACGTGGCCCGAAATCAGTTACGAATTAAAACAGTATCTGATGTAAAACAGAGGCTTCCAGAGAAGAAACTGTAGAACATCAGATGGTAGATGCAGACCAAAATGCCTAAACACCTCTAGGGTGAGGACGTAACATGGGGGAAAAACAGAAAATAATTTGGTTACCAAGCCAAAACTCCCAAGAAATTTTAGTAATAAACATTACAATGAAAGTGTCAATGACACTGCAGCTCAACTTGTCAAAACAAAGACATGTACATGTATAGTATGTGACACAGCAATGATAAACATCTAGGTAATGACCTGATAACAAAGGTACATATGGGCCGTGAGCTGCGAAAAGGGACCTTACAGGATATCCAATGAAAACAGAGAAAGACGTCAAAAACGAACGACGTAAAAATTGTGGGCGTGATCAAATAAGTTTTATAAACACACGCGGCTTTTTATTTTTTTTTTCTTTCCACACGAGGAACGCACTGATTTAATGTATTTAATAAATTAAAACTAGTTACCGTAACTAAATAAATGTTTTATGTCAGAGACAGAATCAGACTCTCAAAACATTCCCTTGAATTCTGATGAATTGAACAGTTCTTTGCCAACAAAATAGCCGAGGCGACAGTGCAACACTCGTTCTTGACTTCCAAGAAGACGTGTTGTCTACTGTGTAGCAAATCAGCTTCAGGCGTATCCAATTGTTTGGTTGTTTCCATATGACTTTACATGTTTCCTATTAATCGATGACATTAATGTCATAAAACTTCGAGGCACACAGCATTTTCTGATGAAAATTAACACACGCAAAAGATACATTGACAAAAACACGCCGATTTCATTGTTTTCCAAGAGAGTTCGCTGGGCTGTCAACAGACGTGATTTTTCGCTTCACTCTGTTTGACCTGTTTAAATGACGTTTCGTACTCGCTGAATTGTTTACATCAACGAACGTTTCTATTTTTAAATCACTGTGTGAAATCGAAAAGAAAGTTGCCGAGAAGTCAGGTTTCAAAATCATCTTTGTTTCCGACACTTGTTCTAACATGAATTCATCATGTCCATGCAGTAATACCTTCTGAAAACCAGTTACAAGTTACAGATTTTATGTGCCTGGAATAAAATGATTTTTAACGTAGGAAGGTTTTTCTGTTGTTGATGTTTCTGTTTTTATTTGAAGTTCCGCTGTGGCGTAAAAATGACTAAAGTTGTCTGTTCTGTATTCAAGCTCTACTCTCCGTCACTACTAGTCATTACAGTACACATAGATCATACTGACAAAGCATTGCAGTGTTCTATTTTCTAACAGCATAGTTGGACTGTGAAACTGAATGTGATTTGTTTTCTACAGCCCTGGATACAGCATTTCCACAGCCTACATTCTTTGCAATCTCAAAAGCCGCAACATCTCATGTCAAGCGCAGTAACTTGTGACCATGTCAATGCTACGGATGGGGGTGAGGTTTAGGGCATTTGCCCCGTCCCCAAACATAGATTTTGCCAGCCATCCCCTTTCTCCCATTCATCACAAACACATCCACACACCTGCTTCTCACAAACATTGACTCTGTTTTTTTTTGGTTATTCCCATTGTAAACACACCCTGCCGATGAACTTATCCAGTAAAGAACCATAAGCTCGAATGCAGTTAGCCAACACAGATTGTGAATCTTGCCCTCGAAATATGGGTCGTAGGCCCTAACTCATTATTTTCAACGTTCAAAAACTGTGTAAACCTTTAAAAGCCACAAAAATAGTCCGAAAGCAAATTTTTTTTGTCTGTTTTTTTTATCTGGGAGGAGAGATCTGGGAGCTCGAGAAAAATTGAATCACCTCACCTCCCCCCTCCAAAATAATAATAAACAAATAAATAAATAAATAAATAAAAATAAAACCCTCCAATAAATCTTCAAGGATTGCTCCTGCTTAAAAAGTACTGATATGCGCCTCTACCCCCACCCCACCCCCTCCCCATGGGGAGCATATCATGTCCCTACTTGACCCCCCACCCCTTCATGCAAGATTTTCTAGTACCGCCCCTGCTGCTGGTCAACTTTGGTAGCTCACAATTGTGTCAGTTTTTCTTTCAATTGGAGGCTTATTAATTTTGTGATCGAGATGCAACTCAATTATATTCATTTAACAAAATTTTTAAAAATGACAAAATTCAAGTAGGCTGTCTTTCAAAACTTTCCTTCGAAGCTGTTCGAGAAACATTTCTCGGTTCTGGTAATTTTTGCTGGGACCAATAATGTATTACATTTTCCTAAACTCATTTTAAGAAGAGATTTGCGTTTCAAAGAAGTAGAAAGTTAAAAAAAAAAAAAAAACCTTCAGTTTTTTTCAAGTCCTCATAAAAAGGCGTGGGGGTGGGGGGGCATTAGCTGTAAACAAAAATACACGAGGCCCCAAATTTAGCCCTTGGAATAACCTCTGGTTGGGTCAGAAAAACATTTGCAAGATGCTAGGCCCCGTGGGGTGCGTCCCCCCCCCCCCCCCCCCCCCTTCGAAGCTAAACCATTTTTTTTCAAATCCACTTTTACACATTTATTTTGCTGATAAAAGACCATTGAGCATTGTTATGTCTTTGGTGGTCACTTAAGAACATGATAGGTAAAAGATATCGGTTTTATTTGCTTTGAAAGTTACTTCTTCTGCTTTCATATTTCTCATCAAAACTGGATTTTTGCATACACACACACACACTCAAAAAATGGCTAAAATTTTGTTTTTAGGTAGTCCAGGGGCAGAATGTTCCTTTTTCGGCCTTTTGTATTTTTTTTTACAGCTGACCTCCCACTAGTCCTCATGAACTGAAGTCCCTTCGTGACAATTGAGTTCTTTTTTTCTGATGAAACATGAAAGAATAATTTTGTTCGAATGATTGGTTGGGTGGTAAGGTTGACTGCATGTAAGCTTCAAATAATTAGATGATGTAATATCACTGCATCATGATGCCAATATCACAAACACGCACACACAACAACACAGAAGGGAATACCCGTGAGCGGTGGGGGTGGGGTTTGGGGGGGGGGGGGGTGGCTGTACAAATAATACACTAGGTCCGAAAAGCAATGTTCTGCCTTGGACTATCTAGAAAACAATTTGAGCATAAAAAATTGTCTATTTTTTTTTGTGGGGGGGAGGTGGGGGGCAATTTTTTTTTTCAATTTTGGTGTACGACAACCTTTAAAAAAATATCTTTCAAGGCAAATGAAACTGTCATGTTCTTAAGTGACCACTAATGACATGCATGACAATGCTCAAAGTCTTCTATTTCTGAATGTAAAAAAAGTAGATTTGAAAAAATGCTTCGGCCTTGGCGGACCCCCTCTCCCCGGGACCCTGTGTCTTGCAGTTTTTATCTGCCACCCCCCCCCCCCCCCAACAAATCGTGTTTTTATTTATTTATTTACTTTTTACAACTGATCCACCCCCTCCCTCCCTCCACCCCGGAATACCGAGACAAAAACAAAAACAATACTTACCCCGTTATCGTGTAAAATAACTTATTTTGCAGAGTATTGTTTTTGTTTGCTTGTTTTGGTTTTTTGTTCACTGCTCCCTTTTCTCCTGGCAGGAGAGAGAGGTGGTAGGGAATGGGAGTTGTCTTGAAAAACTAGAAACTACAGTCAGCAATCGATAACTCGAAATCGGATGATTCGAATATATGGGATAACTCGAAGTTGGCTATCGGTCCTTGCAATCAGGGACTAGCAGTCCCCATCCACCCCTCCCAGGGAATATAGACCATCGCTGTTCTATATTTTCTGGGAGGTGTGGAGGTGGTTCCTTTGTCCAGATTACAAGTTTCTGTGTTCTTGTGTTCAAGGTTTCCAAATCCCTCAAATACATCCCAAGTGCCTAACTCGAGGACCGGGATAAGTCAAAGTAATCGGCCGGTCCCGTAAACTTTGAGTTTCGACTGTACATGTGAATTGTGATTCTACAAAACGTGTTAATGGTGGTGTCGAAAAGTACTGAAAGGCAACAAAATTTAGAATTGGGAAGACAATCTTGCAGTACATTGTACTTCAAGATAACTTGTTAATGGAAGCTCAAATAAATAAATCAGTTTTTGTAAGGTGCTTAAAATTATGTTGTCTTCAAGATTTCTTTTCACGTCATTTCCTTTCAAAGAAAATGATGGCGTTTGTCAGCCAACGTTTTGCCTAGGAAACAAAATATTACAGGTGCCTCTCTGTGCATACACTTGTATGCGTGTAGTGGTTGATACTGACCCCTCGATCCACTTTCAGATTCGAGTTTAGAGCCTCCGACAAATACACTCACTGAAAAATCATAACACCTCCAATTTTTTTCCTACTACATGTAATTTATTGGCTGATATTGGGAAATTAATAGAAGAAATGTCACCAAGATGAGGTACGCGATTGCTCATTCTCACACTTTGCTTCTAACTTTAGAGTCAGTGTCAGCGAAAAAAAAACCAAACTGTCCAGAGACGTCAGGTTACCAAGGGCTGGATTCAGAAATATGGGGGGCCTGTGCACCCTCAAGTAGAAGCTCAATTTTTTTCTTATGCTCATAACAAGCAGATCCCGAAGTGGTCTGGCCGATGAGCGGCTTAACTGATGTGCTGTGGGGGTAGAGGTGGGGGTGTTACCCCAGGTAAATTTGGATTTCTGGAGGCTCTCAGGAAGTTTCTGAAAGCACTCTGAGCTCCAAAATGTGATGGCCTGCTCCACGAATTATATATGGCCTACATGTTCAGGACCCAAACATGTTTCAATGTTATGTTTAAAATCGAGACACATTTTAGAGTTAAGCTTCACCACAACTAAATGTGTTTAGTATTTCCATACTATAAGTTGTGTTTTGAAGCAACTGAACATCTTAACACGTTCCAGAATTGGACACAAACTGACGACAAAAAACACTTTTGTACATAATCCTTGCACTTCAAAGGTGCTTAGAAATTGAATACGAGATTTTGTAAGCATTTTGGTGTTTAAATTACAAACCAAAATACGTGCTTTGACACTCAGAAATCATGTCCTTGTCTTGTGAATATCAATTAATCGAAAGCTTGTTAGGGGACAAAAAATAAGAGAAAATAACAATTTAAAATTAATGGGCAACACATTAATATTTAGCAAAAAACAAACAAAAACCCAGCCTGTATTTGTTTAATAATTTTTACAGTGGTCAGGGAATAGGCCTATGTGCACGTGCATGGGGGGGGGGGGGGGGGGGGGGGGGGGGGGGGGGGGACAAATACTCACTGGCGTAGCCAGGATTTTTGATTGGGGGTGCAAAATATACGATCGAATGTATGTGTGGTATGCCTGGGGTGGTACATTTAGATAATTCTCTATGCAGAGCTGTGCAAATGGAAGACTTAAGAGTCACTGGTACTGCATAGGGAATAATAACATTTTTACCACAAATTATCAGGGTGAATTTTAATGCAGTAGTGTTGTATGTGATCCATTTCTATGAATAAAACTCTAAGAATTGTTTTCCTGAAGTCGTCATTCGTCATTAAGGGGACAGGATATGTTATAGGCATAATATATCACGCTGGCTGGACGTCGGTGGGAGTGAGTACGTACTACTGTTGGTTGGAGATTCGGTGTTAGTTCTCTCGAGAAAAAAATTGGTCCGCCGTGCTCTGATGCCTTTGCGACGTTGCACAAATGGGGCCATATTGCCATTATTGGAGATGGCACTGTAAAATTTCTGTTGCCCCCCCCCCCCCCCCCAACAAACAAAAAAAAAAAAAACAACCAAACAAACAAAAAACAAACAATAAATGAACAAGAAATAAACAAAAATGAAAAACCTGACAGCTCGGGGAAAACAAATATTTTTCAAAACGTTCTTTGCAGATTGCTCCCCTCACCGTGAATTAAACCACATCCACAGTGAATCAGATGGTAGTTTGTTATCTTCCTTCACTCTTAAATATTTCATTTTTTTCGAAAAAGAAATAACTTGTTACTGTCGCTAACGTTCACATTTTTTACGAGAGATAACGTTGCACCACAAGCGTAGTATAAGTATTACGTTGAAACGTCAAACGGTCGATTCAAGTTATGCAGCTCTTGGACATCCCACTTTACACGTCGCGTTGTCCCATTTATAAATGTCAGATGAACCTAAGTAAACTTTGTTGGAATCCTCGATTTCAGGAGAGTAGAGATGTAACTCTAACTCAATTTCGAATTTTTGACCCCTAAGGTCCCTTTTCGCAGCTCATGGCCCATATAAAAGTATTGTAACGGTCTGTACGTAAATACTGACCGTTGCCTGTAACAAATGTATAGGTAAAGTATTGTAAAGGTGGGTGACAGTGAGATGCTAAACTAGAAAAAAATCTTTGAGTCCCAGAGTGGGTCTGACTGAACCACAAAACATTTGTTCTCATAGCACAGTGATAACAAAGGCACCCCAAAACACACTCGTTCCTGTCCCAAGGTGAAAACAAAGGTACCCAAGAAGTTTCGTTAAGGTCAGTTCATAAATACGAGCTGTATAGAACTAGTGACAAAAAACTGATTGGACCTAATTTCAGTACAAAATGGCCACTGGCAGCCATCTTGAATTTTGAACTGCACCCAGAAACACTCATTCTCGTCCCAAGGTGATAACAAAGGTACCCAAGAAGTTTTGTGAAGATCGGTTCATAAATACAGCCTCTACCTGAGCTGTATTGACATGTGTGCTTACATTGTGTAAGTAGCACTGAATAAATCAAAGTTCATCTAATTTGCATAATTTCTGCACGAAAAAAAAACCCTTACAATATGTGATGTATTCCATGTTACTAAACATTCATACAAAAATTTATTCAAATCAGAACTTTCATACAGAAGTTCTGTACAAAAGACTGATTGCACTAATTTTGGTACAAAATGGCTGCTGGTGGCCATCTTGAATTTTGGACCACACCCAAAAACACTCGCTCTCATCCACGGTGATAGCAAAGGTACCCAAGAAGTTTCGTAAAGATTGGTTCATAAATATGACCTCTAGTCTGAGCCGTATAGAAGTTGTGTACAAAAAACTGATTAGACCTAATTTCGGTTCAAAATGGCCACTGGCAGCCATCTTGAATTTTAGACCGCACCCAGAAACACTCGTTCTCGTCCCAAGGTGATAACAAAGGTACCCAAGACATTTCGTGAAGATCAGTTCATAAATACAGACTCTAACCCGAGCCATATTGACATGTGTACTTACTGTGTGTACCTTTAGGTTCATCTGACATTTATAAATGGGTTAACGCGACGTGTAAAGTGGGATGTCCAAGAGCTCCATAACTTGAATCGACCGTTTGACGTTTCAACGTAATACTTATACTATGCTTGTGTGCAACGTTATCTCTCGTAAAAATGTGAACGTTTAGCGAACAGTAACAAGTTATTTCTTTTTCGAAAAAATCAAAGTTCATCTAATTTGCATAATTTCTGCACAACAAAAAAGCCCGTATTATATGTGATGTATCCCATGGTACTAAACATTCATACAAAAAATTATTCAAATCAAAACTTTCATATGGAAGTTCTGTGCAAAAATCTGATTGCACCTAATTTTGTACAAAATGGCTGCCATCGGCCATCTTGAATTTCGGACTGGACCCCAAAACACTCATTCTCGTCCCACGGTGATACCAAAGGTACCCAAGAAGTTTCGCAAAGATCGGTTCATAAATACGGCCTCTAGCCCGAGCCGTATTGGCATTTGCACTTACAGTGCTGAAAGTAACACCAAAAGACATCAAAATTAGTCTTATTTGCACAATTTAAGCACGAGAAAAAAACCTGTATTATATGTACCCATGGTACTAAACATTCATACAAAAAATTATTCAAATCAGAGCTTTCATATGGAAGTTCTGTACAAAAAACAGATTTCTGCATCGTCAGTACAAAATGGTGGCTGGCAGCCATCTTGAATTTCGGACCGCACCCAAAAACACTCGTTCTCGTCCCAGGGGAATAACAAAGGTACCCAAGAAGTTTCGTAAAGATCGGTTCATAAATACGGCCTCTAGCCCGAGCCGTATCCAATTGCTGACATACGGACAGACGCACGACGGGCCATGACAAAAGCTTTGCCAAAGTTGAGCTAAAAATAAGCCAAAAGCATGGGTGAATAGCTAGGGGGGGAATAAAGGAAAGGGGAGAGAGGAAACACTGATTAAACAATGGAACATTCATAGCAAGAATGACCACAACAAGGCCATGCCTCGAAAATAGGTAACATGAACAATTTCGTAAAAAAAGTTAAAAAATTTATAGTAATTTATATATTTTTTATACTTACCAATGACCCAGACTTAGCTGGTGCTAACTCTAACAAAACCAGGGCCAAACACAAATTTTGCCCCCCAATCCCCAAAATTTGCATCCAAAACAAAAAGAAATCATGTCCTAAAGGACCTCCATACTACGCCTCTACTGCACATGCGCAGTGACGCAGACGTCCCGAAATTGGCGCCAATTATCATTCTTACTGGCAGTGCCTGGTCAGCGCTATGTACCCAGCGGGGAGGCAAGAGTTCCCAACTCCTGGGAGGGTCATCCCCGTCTGGGTCATTGGTAAGTATAAAAAATATATAAATTACTATAAATTTTTTAACATTTTTATACTGTACCAATGACCCAGACTTAGCTGAATAGTAAACAGGCTGGAGGGCCTAGGACATAGAGGAAAATCCAATAAGCTCAACTATATAATAAAGAGATAACCCCTTAAGGAGAAAAGGAGTATTAGGCTTTACATGTATCTTTCTTATTTAATATTAAATTAGAAAGATACAATACCCTTAATAATTGAGCACCATAATATTCATGTTCTCTATTAACATCCAGTATATCCCTTATACTAATTATTTTTAAAGTAAGCCAATAAATAAAGCAGTCCAGAGAATTGAGACTCTTTATAGTCATTTAAAAGTGTCCGAGTATTGTATATTAAAGCCCGTTTGACACTTGACATATACAAATGCTTCACACCGAGCTACACTTTAAAAATAAGACATGAATGAATTTTAATATTAATATTACACTTTAAAACCATCCCGGAAGCGACTCAGAAATACTGACTTGGAGGAGGCATTCCCTTGCTTTTCACTATAAAGCAGGTGACCTAAGGGAACACCCGGCCCCCCCTCCCTTCCCCTTGCCCTGGGTCAAATAGCCCAGAGCGAAGAGGGCAGCCGGACGGAGTCACTGCCGGAACAGAAAGCCTGCATAACTATAGTTGCAACTGTTTAGTGGACGACATTCTGAGCAACAGATAACGGACCTAAACAATGCAGGTCTCCAGAAATGGACTCAATATTTCTGAGATAAAAATTCGTGAATGTGGATGGCTGAGACCAATAAGCAGCCTTCATTAAATCTGTAATAGCAACACTATTAGCATAAGCCCAAGAAGTAGCAAGAGCTCTTACTTCATGAGCGGAAATCTTAAGCACAGACTGCTGAGAAGAAGATAAACTCTCATAAGCAGTACGGATAGTTAATTGAATCCATCTAGCAATAGAATGGACCGAAATGTCCTTTCTATTAGGCATCAAAGACAGAAAGAAACGTTTTCGTCCCTTTCTGATAAACTGAGATCTCTGTTTATAGATACGTAACGCTCTAACAGGACAGAGTAAAGGCCTACGCCCGTCTGAAGACGGAAGAGCCTTAATAACAATAGGTTCCGGATATTTATTAGGGGCCTGATTCTTAGCTAAAAAACCCACATTAGTAGTGAAGGTGATAGTGTTCCCGACACTACGATAGTGAGAATCATCCACCGACAGTGCATGAAGCTCACTGACTCTTCTAGCAGAAGAGAAAGCTAAGAGAAAAGCTGTCTTATAAGATAAGAATTTGAAATCTACTGTCCCAAGAGGTTCAAATGGCTTTTCCTTCAATTTAAGAAGAACCCAAGCTAAATTCCATTTAGGAATTAATCTAAGAGTTCTGGGTCTATTTATCGAGAAGTTTCTAACTAACTTAGATAAAGAGACATTAGATCCAATTTGTAAACTATCATGATGTGCATAGGTATCAGATAACATAGACCTATAACCCTTAATAGTAACAGGCTGCAGTTTGATTTCGTCAAACAAGTATACTAGAAAGTTTGCAATGTCTGGTATAGAGGGATCGAATACATCTACAGAATGATCCCTACACCAACGACGAAAAACCTTCCACTTAGCTGCATAGTTTAGCGAAGAGGAGGTCCTCCTACAGTTAGAAATCGCGTCCACTGCTCGTCCTGTAAAGTGCTTGCCATGCAAGAAGGACCGCACAACGGAAAAACGTGAAGGTTGAGACCTTGCGGGTTGTGATGGAGTTGGCGCGATTTCCCCTGCGAAAGAAGATCCTCCCGTGGAGGAAGCTTTCGCGGTAGGTCCCACAACAGACACCTGAGTAGATTTATCCACGGTCTCTGTGGTGACAGAGATGCTACCAACAGAATCTTGCATTGAGATTGTTTTATCTTTAGCAATACTTGTTGAATTAACGGCGCTGGAGGATACGCATATCCTATCATTACGTCCCAGGGGATCGACAGAGCATCTACTGCAAATGCTCTTGGATCCGGACATGGAGACACATACGTCTGCAACTGACTGTTGAGATGTGTCGCAAATAAATCTATCATTGGCCGTTCCCATTGGTAGCAAATCTGATTGAATACTTGTTTGTTGAGAGTCCACTCCGACGGCAACAAGCGACCCTTTCGTGAAAGGGAGTCTGCTAGCACATTCAGACGACCCGGTATGTGAAGAACCGAAAG
This sequence comes from Pictodentalium vernedei, assembly GCA_031216915.1. NCBI lineage: Eukaryota > Metazoa > Mollusca > Scaphopoda > Dentaliida > Dentaliidae > Pictodentalium > Pictodentalium vernedei. The sequence continues at coordinate 730,337,743 of CM062297.1, read as the reverse complement.
AAGAACGTGATGTTCTAGCGCAAACAGAAGGATTCTTTCCGTTAGATTGAACAACAGAACTGAATGAGTGCCTCCCTGATTCCGTATATACGCCACTACTGTCGTATTATCGGATAGGATTTGGACATGAGCATTGTGAATAATGTCCATCCAGTGACGTAACGCAAGCCAAATTGACATCATTTCCTTGATGTTTATGTGCTTGCACAGGAATTGCGGATCCGAAAGACCCTGGCATCTCGAATCCGTTGGGATTAATGATGCACCCCAACCTGTTTGACTGGCATCCGTCATAATGGTAAAACTCGGATCCGGCAACTGCAGCGGAACTCCCTGAGTTAACCACTGAATGTTTGCCCAAGTCTGAATCTCTTGTTTCACTTGATCTGACAAGAGAACGTCTACGTCGAGCGAATGAATTTTCACACTCCAATTCTGAGTCAAGAAAATTTGAAGAGGACGTGTGCGTAACCGCCCCATCGGAATGAGATCCTCAGCGGCTCCGCACAGACCTATCAGTCTCATAAATTCTCTCGCTGTGACTCTGTCTGCGTGCAGACAATAGCGAGCGTAACAACTGACTAATTTCGCTCTGGTTAACGGCAGACGAACGAGATTGTTGTGCGTCTCGAAGCTCATTCCCAGATGAGTGAATGACTTGGACGGCACCAGATCCGACTTCTCCTCGTTTACTATAAAACCGAGACGTCGGAGCAATAGAAGTAAGATTCTGAACATCGTTCTGAAGCGTTAACTCGTTGCCGTACCTCTGAAGAATGTCGTCCAGGTAGGCCGACGTTACCGCAGACGAATGAGCTCGGAAATAGATCATTACCGAGTTCATTACCCGAGTGAAAGCCCAGGGTGCTAGATTCAATCCGAAGCACATCGCCTGGAATTGATACACCACTCCTAGGACTGCGAAGCGTAGATACTTTCGGAATGTCGGATGTACCATGACGTGAAAGTACGCATCTTTGAGATCTATGCTTGTTGCATAATCGTTCACCCGAATACTCGCTCTGACCGACCGAATCGTCTCCATATAAAATTTCGGAGCGACGATCAGCTTGTTTATCCAGCTCAAATCTATGACTGGACGGAACGAGCCGTCTGGTTTCGGAACCAGAAACAGATGGCTGTAGAATCCCGGAGATTCCTGGTTTTCTACGACCTCTACCGCGTTCTTCATTAAAAGAGACTGCACCTCTGATAACAGAGCGTCTCTTTTCTGCGGATTTGACGGAAGTTGAGTCCACTTTGGACTGCGAGTTAATGGAGGCTTTCGTTTGAAGGATATCTTTAGACCTTCCGAAGTCACTCCTCTCACCCAAGGGTCGTCCGTAATTGACGCCCATTCTTGTGAAAAGCTCGACAACCTTCTGCCAACCGGTACGCGATAGAGGTTTAAGCCATCACCTCCTGGACCTGCGAGGCCTGCGGTAGGAGAAACCACGTCCTCCACGACCCGCACCGTCGACCTCGGGGCGTCCGACCGATTGTCCCGGCCCAAAGGACGTCCCGAACGAGAGTCGCTACCCTGACGGTCTCTCGAATAAGACCAAGAGGACCCACCGGAACCTCTATAGGAACCTCTCTTGGGCGCATTAGACCCAGAAGTGCCTGTCTTATTCTTGTCTGCTGTATCCGGCTTCTTAGAGGCAGATTTGAACAACAGAGAATCCGAAGCTTTCTTTGTAGTTTTATCATAAATAGCAGAAAGCTTGCCGTCAAAGAGAAGTTCTCCGGAGACCGAAGCGTCTCTAAGAGAGTTCTTCACCTTAGAATCCACAAGTGTGGATGTAGCTAGGGCTGCGTCACGTCTAACCAACTCCAGATTTGCCACTGAAAGGGCGGAGTTACAAGTGGAATAAGCTACTGCCCTTGAAAGAAGTCTTAAAGAGGATTGTATATCCTGAAACTCTTTCCCCTGAAGGCGCAGTGATAACGCCTTAGTAAGGTGATCTGCGTAAGATAAGGCATCTAAATTGGCTCTGTCAGACGCAATAGCTGTTTCCAACACCGCGGTTGGAATAGAAGCCGACGACAGTAATGATAGCTCTAAGTCTTCCGCCTCGTCGTCCATACGCAGAGGAACTCTCGGGATACCCTGTCCTGCCGTATCGAATTTATTCCTTGCATTAATGAAAGGCAGGTTGAGAGTATTAGCGGACAAGAAACCTGCTTTCCCCATCTTGGAAGCAAGTTTAAATATAGCGTCGTTCAATAATTCAAATGTTCTTGCAACATTATTGGACTGCGACGGAAACTCGGGAGCGATGTCCCTGAACCGCTCAAAAAATTCAGAGTCCAATGACGCTATAATCCTCTTGTCCGGAACCGCAGCAGTCTGGCCCGACGGAACAACTTGAGGGAGAAAGTGCCGGATGAAGTCCACGGCAGCTTTATGTTGTTCCGAAAGGGATAGCTCCAAATCATCCGTATCCCTTTCACAATCCGGTCGGACCTCATGATGTTCCCGGTCGTCCGCCCCCGATGCTTCGGCGGAGCGTACCGACCCAGCGCGGTCGGATAATTCTCGATCCAACACCGTTTCTGTCGGCTGCTGGGATGCTGCGATAAGCTGTGCTATCTGCACAAGAATGTCCGGCGTTGAGACCTGCGGAGGCGCAGTCTTCCGCTGCTTCGCCGAGGGCAGCTCCGCATCAGATGGCTCCCGCATACTTTTTCTATGCGAACGTCCGGAGTCCATCGGCCTCGAATCCCCGGCTGCCGGATGGAGTGACCTGGTCGCCGTAACATTCTTGATCGGCGAAGCTGGTAATATATCGGCGGTCACGCAGCCAAGGTGCGGTCGTGTGCGCAAACGAGAAGAAGCCTTAGCAGTCTCCGCGGACTGCCTATACAACGGAGCGTCCCGAGCGACGGACGTATGCTCCACTTGAGACACATTTTGTACCACAACATCTGGTCCCAGATGTTGTTGTACGAGAGAGGGGCCTCTCTCGCTCGCGGCCCGGCTGGACCTGGACGAGCTAGGAACCGGACTCAAAGGCTTCCTCCGTTCTCGCTTACTATCCGCCGTCACTGGGTGTGCATCTATTATGTTTATAGTGCTCGCATCACCCAAAATTTCCTCCTGGACCGCATCGGACGAACCCGGCTGCCGAACCATTCGGTGAATGGACGCTACACCGGACGAGCTAGCGGACGACATTTGTCTAATCTCCATGAGCACTTTTGCCGCTAGCTCTGAATTCATTTGTGACGACGGACGCACACTTGTAGAAGATAACATGGAAACATCACCCTGTTCTTGTTCCTCTGAAATAGAAACTGAGAGAGTAGAGTGACCTTGCGGAGAAAGAGCCGGCATAGCCCTTTCTCCAGAAACAACATATCGTGACACACGTTTCCAATGTTTCTCATCCCAATATTCACATATAGGAATTAGTGCGAGAACACTGACTACAATTAATACAATGATCATGAAAGTCAGAGGAAGATTTCTTCCCATTACAATTTGAACAATGTCCCTTCATTGTGAAAAGACAACAACAAGTCCTAGTTACTCGCACAAACCCCTGACACAAAGATACATAATAACATGATCCATTAATAAATGAAAAAACAATTGCAAATCAAAATAATTTTGAAAAAATATTTTTTCAGCGAAGCCCAAGTTGCTGAAAAGTAACGTTGAGCCCCAATGGATCCGATGGCAAAGTGTGGTCAAAAATTTTAAATTTATATTAAATAATTAATGAGACACTTACGGATAATATAAATGTATCTAATAGTGAGATAAACTACACCAAAGGCAAACAGCCCCCCTCAAAAAAGGCTGTTGCCAATGTAAACAAACAGTGTAAAATACCAGAAAACATGACTCCAGGCACTGAAAAAACTGGCCCGAATCAGTCATCAAAATTACACTCTATCTGATGCAAGACAGAGACTCCCAGGGGAGAATCTGCAGAACATCAGATGGAAGATGCAGAACACAACGTTTATACACCCATGGGTGAAAACGTAACTATGGGGAAAATAACAGAAAACATTCTGTATCCAAGCAACTCTCCCAGGGAAATTTTAGAAATGAACTTTCTCAAAAATATGCCAAAAGCATGGGAGAATTGCAAGGGGGGACTTTAGAAGGCTAGGGGAGAGGAAACACTGAATAAGCAGTGCAACATTTAGCAAGAATGACAACAAGAGGCCCATGCCTCGAAAATAGGCAACTTAACATAATTTCATCAAAAATTTTAAGTACAGCCCTGATTATTTTTTGTCACTTCTTTTTCCTCTCCTCCTTCTATATCCTCCTTGGAATCACCATTTCTCCAAAAATTACGTGTCTGGCATCCTTTTAACTGAGATTTACAAGCACAAAGATCAGTGAGATGTTGACTGATGAAGGGCCAAACAGAGAATGATAATTGGCGCCAATTTCGGGACGTCTGCGTCACTGCGCATGCGCAGTAGAGGCGTAGTATGGAGGTCCTTTAGGACATGATTTCTTTTTGTTTTGGATGCAAATTTTGGGGATTGGGGGGCAAAATTTGTGTTTGGCCCTGGTTTTGTTAGAGTTAGCACCAGCTAAGTCTGGGTCATTGGTACAGTATAAAAATTTATAAGTTACAGCCCTGAACATTTGTATCCACTGTTTTTTCCTCTCCACCTTCCATTTCCACCATATGTCCACCAATTCTCTCATAATTATGCGTCTGGCATCTTAAAACTGAGATTTACAAGCACAAATAACAGTGAAGTGTAACTGTATTGAGGGCCAACAAAGAATGACTTTTGGCGGCAATTTCGAGACCTCCTTGACTCTGCGCATGAACAGTGGAGTAAAAGTATGGAGGACCATATAGGACATGTAATTTTCGGTTTTAGATGCAAATTTTGGGGATTGGGGGAAAAATTTGCGTTTGGCCCTAGATATTTTAGAGTTAGCACCAGCTAAGTCTGTGTCATTGGTGCAGTATAAAAATATGCAATTTATGCAACAAAAAAATCCACAAATCCCATAGCTTTTAAATAAAGAGTTTGACAAAAATGGGTCAAGTAAATGTATTGTATAAATTGGAATTTCAGCTTCAAAATTACCAAAATATAATTTTACAAGACATTCTGTGACCAAGAAAAGAAATCCCTGAGAATATCAAATACTGGGAAAATTTGAACTCCAAATTCAATCAGGCAGGGAATTCCAAAATGAATCGAATCTTACGACCTTTCAAGTTGTATTGCACCTTTTACCAACGATAAGAATGACTACTTTTATCAGGCCTTTAAAGTCATTTATTTTGGGAACACCCATTTTGTCCAAATTTGGGAACATTAAAACCAGAAAAAAAAACAGTTTTATCCTGTTATGTTTTATTGTCATGCCTTTCTTTGTGTTTCTATGGTCATATTATGATGGAAGTTATTCTAAAATGCAGAAAAGGCACAGAGTATTTATATATTTTTCTTGAAGAATTCACACCTTCTCTAATTTGGGGACACTTGTAAAAGGTGTAAAATTGGGGTAATCGAATGGCCTGCTTGTATGTTTACTGTGTGCAAAATTTGATGAGAATGCTCATTTCGTTGGCGAGGTGTTTGCCCAAATTTAAATCTACACGAACGGATGACCGGTTAGCCAAAAGTTGTATCTTGAATTGTAAAGTCTGAGTAACTTAACTGGTAGAGTGCTAGATTTTTTCTCAGCCACAAGATTTGTTCACACATTTTTGTCTTGTTACAATTTATGGGAGAGTGCCTATAAGCACTTTCCCTAAATTGCAACAATGCAAATCGATGGAGATGAAGTAATTTTTTTTCCCAAGGTAATAAGAAGGAAATCCACAAAATATGAAATCTTCAACTTTAGGTACTTGCAGTTCAGAATAAAGCCCAAATAGGGGCTTGCAGCACTCAACCAGTTAACCAGCCTTTGTTGTGTCTGATAGATTTTTAGACTTTTTTTTTAAGCGGCTCTATATATTTCAATTCCATGCAATATATGAATACTTGTTAATTATAAGAAGCAGTTTTCCAAGACTTTTTACATTTCCAAGCGTTCAGTTAGCCATTTCCAAACCACATCAAGAATCAGTCAGAGTCATTTTTTAAATTTTGCTCAATAGTTTGGTCAAGACAATCAAAAAAGCTGAATATATCACAGAATGGAATCGAGTAGGTTCAGAAAGAGAACTTACTTAACTCTTTTTCTATCACCAGGTCTCCTGTAGAAGAAGAGTTCAATAGGTGTCACATAAAGAGACTGGATTGTAGAAGAGTTTAAGTTTCCGAATAGGCACCACTGAAACTGAAGAGAACTGAATCATCGGAATGATATCAAATTGAATCGATTTTGAAGCTTTGCAGGTCTCTTCTAAAAAGACCAATTTTCAAGCACTTTCAAAGGTCGGGAACAAAAGCTGTTTTCAAAGTTGGCAATGACATTTCAAATACTGTAGTAAAACTCCCAAGTTTGTGAAAGATGCAAACAATAAACTATATTAATAGGGCTCCACAATGTAGATCTTCTGTTTGTCAGGCTATTTTTTGTAAACTTGTATGCGGGAGTGCATTTTTTTATTTTATTTTTGTAATTATTTCTTTGCCATCAAAAGTTCATATTCTTTGTTTGTTTTATGTTTTAGGCATGATAATCTATAGAATAGCATGGTTGGTGGTGTAATTCATTCCTTGAGTGCAAGCCTTCTTGCACTTAAGGGACAAATTTATCAATTTTATTAACTTGGGTAAAATATCAGACATAAACCATTTAATTTTTATTTTTTGAAGTTTGCATTGGTTATAAAAAGACAGCATGTGGGAGGGCCCAAGAAACAGATAATGAACTTTTTAGGCCTAACTATTTTTATCATGGGTAACAATAATATATGCAGCTTTTGGAGGTGCACATAAAAATATTTTTATATTGTGATGATGGACCCTCATGAAACATTTCTCTCATTAGCCAATTTATTGGTATAAATTCTTCAGCAGATTCACCTTGCATTATCACAATTTACTTACCTGTTGTTCAAATACTGTATCTGTTTTATGTTGTACACTTAAAGGCATAAAAGGTGACTGAAAGCTGCCAAATGGGGAAGGAGGAGATTGTGATAAACTTCCTATACTACCATGCTTTATTCCTCCATGTGGTATACATATTGGTCCCGAAGAAGGTCCAAAACATCCTGAAAATATAAAATATATATACCATTGATGAATACAAAACAAGAGACCTCTCAGCCTATACCACTCAGCTCAGGGTCACTGCTTTTAGGGGCAGCTAAATACAGGATAAATATAAGACGTATAGAGAAAATAAGAGCCATGGTTGCATTCTCTCCCTATCACAACCAGGCTCTAAACTACTCATGAATTTACTTTCAAATGCCGCCATGCAAGATATTTTTAGCATTTGACATGTAACTGTGACCTTGATTTTGGGATGTAGAAAGTAAATGTGGTGTGCAACACATTGTCAACTGATGATATATATGTGTAAGATGCAAGAAGTTTCATCAATTTATGTCAAGTTGTGGAGAAGTTATTGCCCCGCAAAAAATGTCACTAAGAAATGGCATTATTAACATATGATGCAAGGGCCCCACAAAGTAGATCTTCTGTTTCTCATACCCTTTTTTGTAAAATTGCATGCAGGCAGCTGGTTTTTTATTTTTGTTATTATTTCTTTGCCATCAAAAGTTTATGTTCTTGTTTTGTTTTATGCTTAAGGCCTCTATAGAATAGCATTGATGGTGGTTGTGTATTTCGTCCCTTGAGTGCAAGAAGACTTTGCAATGCTAACTCGAGTGAAAACTTTATCAATTTTATTAACTTGGGTAAAATATTTTTATTTTTGTATGTTTGCATTGGTTATAAAAAGAGAGCATGCAGCAGCTAAAAGGGCCATGTGGGAGGGCCTGAGATTAATGGAGAGAAACTTTTTTTAGGCCTTTACCATGACCTTGGGGTATGTACTGTAAATGTGTTGTGACGCACTGTCTACTGATGATATATATGTGTAAGAAAATTCATCAAGTGGTGTCCAGCAGAAAGGATATTACGGTCCATATAAACAAAATTTTGACGATGGGCGGATGGATGCCAGTAATGCATAGCTGTGTCCTTGTCCTTCGGAGTATGAGAGATACAACTGATGTGTGAGACATCAACAACTAATTATATGGACATGCAAGAAGGTTTATCTAATTATGTCAAGAAGTAAAGAAATAATGATCTGGTCACTGCTTTTAAGGCACAGCTAAATACAGGACAAATATAAGACAGGGAGAGAAAATCTGAGCCATGGTTTTCATTTCACCTATTACAACAAGGCTCTAAACGAAATGGTGACCACCAGAAGTACCCTCCAATAGTGAGTGGCAGGTCATTTACCAAATAGTTGACCCCACAAAATACTGGAATGACTGCAGCGGAGATTAGACGTACTTGGGAAGAGATGTCGTAGCAGATGCTCTTTCCAGAATATCCTAATCTAAAATAATCGGAGAAAGAGCAACACTCATAAGTACCCTTGTCCCTATATCCTGATAAATTCTGTCTTTTGATTGGTCAGAATGCCTCAGACAAACAGCCATGGCAAAGGGTGGGCCAAACATCCAAGGTACATGAGAGCCTCCAACATCTAGGGTATAAGTGTACGCGAAACATCGGGGGTATATGGTTTCAATGAAAGCTTTTTGCTTCTGCTCGCCTCATTACAAAAATCGAACCAAAAACCCCGAAAATAGTCACAATATCATCAGATTTCTGATAATTCAATCCTAAAAATAAAATAATAGCAAATAATTTGTCCCCCGAGTACCAATGTGTTCTATGTGCCAGTAGGCACATAGAACACATTGGAACTCAGGGGACGATATGTCAACAAAATACTGTTTATTCGTTTCCTTAACGACCCAAGGGATGTAACTCTTTCTGTTGTCTTCCGAGATAATAAAAACAAAATTATTATCACAAATTTGGTCCAAATGATTGTGGAGCTGAGAAATGGGTCCACAAATTTATTTCCACTAAGTTGTATTGTGTTTCAAATGGGACAAAACTGTTATCTTCACCAACATGTATATGGAGATTTAATACCTGGATGTCTCATTTATACACCTTGCCTGCGGCTCGGTGTTTAAAAACCAACATCCAGGTATTAAATCTCCATATATCATACATGTTGGCAGAGATAACTTATAATATACGCATTTAGTTTATGGATATACTCATTTTATATTGAAATTAACAATAAATCAAAGTAAAAGAGGATATAATTCAGTTAACTGGTTGAGTGCTTAAAGTCCACATTTGCGCTTTATTCTGGAGTGCAGCCAACACACCTTGAAGGCTGTTACATATTCACCATGAAGTTATTTACTCTGCATGGATTTGTCTTGTTACAATTTATTGGAGAGTACCTAATGGCAGCAACTGTAACAAGACAAAGACGTGTGAACAAATTTTGACTACCGAGAATAATTTAGCTCTCTATCAGTTAAAACTGTTGGAAATAATGTTTGAGAAGTTTCATCAAAACCGGTTCTTCAACAAAGTTATGTATTTTAGAATTTCATATAGAAATCAACAATAAATTAAAGTTCAAAAGAAGATAATTTAGATAAAAATTGTCGCAATTTGAAATATGGGACTGGGCACATGTTTGCCTGCCACTGATCATGTAGCAGATATTTCTTCAAATTTGGGTCATACACCTGGGAGAACTGCACACAATAACAGGACAGTATGGATGGACATTCAGGTGATTTCTTCATTACAGGGTACATACAGGTCTTGGATTACATGTTTCCATAGTCAGCACTACACAATTTCCATAGCCCTCTACCCATAAAACTACAACATGCACAAGGAAACAATGGGTGGAGATCTACCAGCAGTTTTACTTTAATAACCAACAGTAATGAGGATCCAACAAGCAAATTTACTATTCATGGACCACTGGGTATTCTAACCAGTGGTAAAAGTGCAGCAGATTTTCTTGTTGAGTCATCAACTTTCTCCAGTTGCAGCAGTTAAGGATACAGGTATATGTACTCACATGGTGTGACATAGAACCAATTGATAGATAGGGCTTCATGATATATGGATAAACCAATATATACCGTTATTCAAACCAGTGTCGATTGAATACCGGTGTAATTGCAAAAAATATTGGTTTATTGTCATTATTTATTTCCCAGGGTTTAATTTTCAAGATGTCCCTTTACCTAACGAATTGACAGGATCCACCCAGGTAATATATAAATTGAGCAGTTGAATAAAAATAATTTTCAAAAAATTCCACAAAACCATATCATGTGACCCCTCCAATGCGGGGTCACTTGATATGGTTTTGTTGAAATTTTTTGAAAAATTTGATAAAGTAATATTAGAACACAGAACACCCTGTCATAACCAAAGACAATTTTGTTACCATTCAGTTCTACTGTTCCAAAGGATGCTTCATACTAAATACCAGTTCTCTGCTCCATGTGGTTTGGGAAATATGGGTGTTTGAAAATATTTCTATTTTCAGCTCCTGGGGTTCCCATGGGGCATAGGAAATTTTTTTTTGCATGAAAAGTAAAATACTTAAGACCCAATAACATCAGATACCAAATTTGGTTCCAATCAGACCATCAATGCAGAAAATAGAAATTTTGGGAGGGGCCAAAAGTCTTACCCCTTCCATTTCAAAGGCAAATATTGCTTCTTGAACTTCTGTGAACAAACTTGATTCTACACATTAAAAGGAAGCTCCATACCAAATATCAAGTCATTGTACCTACTGGTTCATGAGAAGATTTAAAAAATATTTTGGAGCATTTTCCCCCACCCCCTCCCTATGGGGCTGGGCATGTGGAGTTTAACAAAAATGTGATGCCCCTTCGGTACCATCACTCACACAAACTTTCACTTGAATTGGCATAGAGGTTTTGATGGACGATTAGATAAGCTCAGCTTGACTTTGTCAAGGTGAGCTTAAAACAAAGCACAGTCAAATTACCCTTTAGATTAGTTGACATGGCTCACCAAAATGGTAGTCATTTCTTGTTTGTTTAGTTGGGCATAAAATTTGACAAGAATACTCCTCCATAATTTTTTAAGTAGTATTAATTATAATGCTCATGACAACAAAGCCACAAACCAGAAATGAGCCAATTACCTAACGTATAGAGAAAAAAAGTATGTAAAACTGATTCTAGGAGTTTTCACATCATGAAAAAAGTTCAAGGTCAATAACTCAGTAAAAAATCATCTGACTGGGACCAAACTCAAAACTCGACTTGCAGGTGCCCATGACAAAGCCACATCTGCTAATTATCTCTATGTATGTTGAAAGTAGGTCTGGACACTTCATGGCGGAGACACAAAAACAAGATCTTCTCACAATGTTTGCTAAATGCAAGTTTCATGAAAATTCTATTACCTTTTTTTCAAGTTATCACATTCACAAAGATATTATCAAAAAACCCAACAAATTTTGAACAAAAAGTGCACAACTCCTATGAAAGCCAAGGAAATTGTGTGGATATCAAACTTGACAATGACCTTCTCACAATGTATGCATATAGCATGTTTCATGAAAACATGATTACAATTGTTAAAAGTTATCACATTCACAAAAGTTATTATTGTCAAAATTTGGTGAATATCGAACATGACTGAGACCTTCTCACATGGTATGCCTATAGCAAGTTTCATGAAAACCAGATTACATTTGTTCATGTTATTGCATTCAGAAAGTCATTATCAGACAAACTCCAAATTTTCAACAAAAAAGGAGCAAAACTCCCACAAAAGCCATGGAAATTTGGTGAATAATGAACAGGATTTAGATCGTTTTACAATGTATGCCTATAGTAAGTTTCCTGGAAACATGATTACATTTATTCAAGTGATCACGTTTCACAGTCATTATCAGACAAACACAAAATTTTCAACAGCATAAGGAGCATAACTCCAACAAATGCCATGGAAATTTGTTGAGTAATGAACTTGACAAAGGTCTTCTCACAGAGTATACCTATAGCAAGTTTTATGAAAATCTGACTGCAATTTTCAAGTTATCACATTGACAAAGTTATTGTCAAACAAACACCAAATTTCAAACAAAAAAGGGCATAACTCCTACAAAGGCTGAGTAAATTTTGCGAATATCAAACTTGACACAGATTCTCGCAATGTATTCCTAGCTTCATGAAAATTTAATTACATTTGTCCATGTTATCACATGCACAAAAAGTGTAGAAACACGGATGGACAGACAAATGCAAACACAGATTGATGGGTTCTCATCTAGACATTATTTGGAGTCATCCTACCATTTCTGTATCCCCCTTTGCCAAATTTTCTTTGGGTGTGGGATTATTAGGATCCCCAATGAGTCTGGAGGTGGGATGGGGAAATCTCACCCGAGGGGCAAGATATTTGAACCAGACCCGAGGTTTGCTGAGGGTCTGGTTAAAATATCTGCCCCGAGGGTGAGATTTCCCCATTGCCACCTTCAGACTCATCAAGGATGATTTTTCTCCCCCCACACAAGGATTACGTCATTATAGATAATTGGCGGTCACGTGCTGACATACCCAATTTATCAAGTCGTAGTCCTTTCAAAAAACAAACAATTTCATCGGAAAGATCGTACAAAAGTTAGGTATATACCATAGGTATATACTAAAAAAGTTAAAAAATTTATAGTAATTTATATATTTTTTATACTTACCAATGACCCAGACATAGCTGGTGCTAACTCTTAAAATATAGGGCCAAACACAAATTTTGCCCCCCAATCCCCAAAATTTGCATCTAAAACCAAAGAAAACATGTCCTGAAAGGCCCTCCACACTTCGCCCCCACTGCGCATGCGCAGTGTCAAGGACGTTCCGAAATTGGCGCCATTAATCATTCTAATAACCAGTGCCTGGTAAGCGCTATGTACTCAGCGGGGAGGCAAGAGTTCCCAACTCCTGGGAGGGCCATCCCCGTCTGGGTCATTGGTAAGTATAAAAAATATATAAATTACTATAAATTTTTTAACATTTTTATACTGTACCAATGACCCAGACATAGCTGAATAGTAAAAAGGCTGGAGGGCCAAGGACATAGAGCAAAATGGAATACGCTCAATAAAATAAAATAGAGTCATCCCCTGTAGGGAAAAGGAAGTAATAGGCCTTACATGTATCTTTCTTATTTATGATAAATTAGAAAGATACAACACCTTCCAAAATTGAGCTTCAAACATCCATGTACTCTATTAATATCCAATATAATCCTTATACTAATAATTTTTAAAGTAAGCCAATAAATAAAGTAAGTCTAGAGAATAGAGACTCTTATACTCCTAAAAGTGTCTGAGGATTGCATAATCATGTCCGTTGACATATGCAATATTCAAAAGCTATACTTTAAAAACTAAGACTTGAATGAATTTTAAAAACCTAAACTTCTCACTAAACAACCATCCCAATAACAGCTCAGAATTACTAACTCCGGAGGAGGTATCCCCTTGTTTTCATAGTAAAACAGGTGACCCAAGGGAACACCCTCCCCCCCCCCCTTTTTCTTGCCCTGGGTCAAATAGCCCAGAGCGAAGAGGGCAGCCGAACGGAGACACTGCCGAAACAGACAGCCTACCTAGCTATAGTAGCAACTGTTAAGTGAATGACATTCTGAGCAGTAGATAATAGACCTAACAATAGAGGCCTCCAGAAATGGACTTTATATTTCTGAGATAAAAATCATGAATGTGGATGGCTGAGTGCAATGAGCAGCCTTCAAAAATCTATAATAGTGACACTATTAATGTAAGCCCAAGAAGTAGAAGAACTCTTACTTCATGAGCCGAAATCTTAAGCACAACTGCTAAGTCAATGATATACCATAAGCAGTACCGATAGTTAATAGAATCTATTAACAATAAAATGGAGCGTAACGTCCTTCTACTAGACATCAAAGACAGAAGAAGTTTACGCCCATAGTAATAAACAGATATCTGTTTATAAATACATAAACTGTACCCGGAAAGAGTAAAGGCCTATGCCCATACGAAGACGGAAGAACCTTAAAATAATATGTTCCGGATAATAGGAGCCTAACTCTTATGCAACAATCCAACCTAAATAGTAACGGAAGTAGTGATTCCGAAACTACGAAAGTGAAAATCATCCATCGATAGTGCATGAAACTCACTGACTCTACAGTAAAAGAGAAACCAACAGAATTACTGTCTAAAAGGTCAGAATTTGAAAACTACTGTTTCCAGAGGCTCAAATGATTACTTAGCTAAATAAGAACCGAAGTTAAAATCCAAATAGGAATTTAATCTAAAGATTCTAAGTCTATTTATCAAAAAGTTACTAACTGACTTAGATAAAGAGACAAAAGACTCAATTGTAAACTATCGTAGAGTGCATAGGTATGAGGTAACATAAACCTATAACCTAAATAATAACAGGCTGCAGTAGATCTTGTGAAACAAGTATACTAAAAAATAGCAATGAGTAGTATGGAGGGATCCACAATATGAACATAATGATCCCTACACCACGACGGAAGAGCCTCTACTTTAGCCGCATAGAATAGCGAAGAAGAGGATCTCCTATAGTAAGAAATCGCGTCCAAAGCTCGTCCAGTACAGTGCTTACAATGCAATACGGACCACACAACGGAATACATGAAGGTTGCGACCTTGCGGGTTGTGATAAAGATGACACAATTTACCCAGTGAAAAAAGATCCTCACATAGAGGAAGATTTCACGTTAAGACCCACAGTAGACAAGAGAGTAAATTACCCATGATCTCTGTGAAGATAGAAATGCTATCAACAGAAATGTATTGTGGTTGTTTATCTTAGCAATACCTGCTGAAACAACAGCGCCGGAGGATACGCGTATCCTATCATTCCGTCCTATAGATCAATAGAGCGTTAACAACATTAGCTCAGAGATCTGGACAAGCCAACACATACGTCTGCAATTGATTAGCAAGCTGTGTCATAAATAAATCATCATTGGGCGCTCCCATAGATAGCAAATCTGATTGAATACTTGTTTGTTGAGAGTCCATTCTGACAGCAACAAGCGACCCGTAAGAGAACGGGAGTCCGATAAAACAATCAGACGACCCGGAATATGACGGACCAAAACTGAACTTGGTGTACTATAACCAACAGAGGGATTCTTTCCATTAAATTGAATAACGGAAACGAAAGAGTGCCTCTCTGGTTCCGGAGATACGCCACTACTGTCGAATTAAAGGACAGGAATTTGGGCATGCGTTTCTGAATAATGTTCATGCAATGACATAAAGCAAGCCTAAAAAAACATTATTCCGCGGAAGAAAACTGATTGCTAAGAGACTGCGGAACCCAAAGACCCTGACACTTCGAATCCGTAGGGATCAGTATTATATCCCAATCTGTTTGACTGGCAACCGTCATAACAGCCACACTCGGGTCCGGCAACTGCGGTGGCACTCTCTGAGTCAACCACCGAATGTTTGCCCCAGTCTGAATCTCTTGTAACACTAGATAGACAAGAGAACGTGTAAATCGAGCAATTCATGGATTGCCGAAAAGTTGCCGTTGAAGAGAAGCTCCTCCGAGAACGAAGCGACTCTGAGAGAGTTCTTAACCTTACTATCCACGCGTGTGGATGTAGGTAGGGCTGCGTCACTTCTAACCAACTCCAATCAGCCACTGAAGGGCGGAGTTATACGTGAACAAACCACTGCCCTCAAAAGAAATTACATTGAGAATAATATCCCGTAAATCTTTTCTTGAAGACGTAATGATAACGCCTCAGTAAGGCGGATTACGTATGATAAAGCGTCTAAGTTAAGTCTACTATACATCATGTCGTTCCCAACATTGAAATTGGAACAGACATAAACGGCGAAAAAGAATATATGCAGTCTTTAATCACACCGTCTAGACGCATATGAACTCTCGGTATGCCCTGCTCTGCCAAAATAAACTATTCGTATAAATGATAAAATGGCAGAAATGAGCAACGCGGACAAGAAACTAAACTATCATGCTTGGTAGCAGGCTTGTATATATATATATATATATATAGCGTCGAAAAATAAAACACATGTTATAATGACAATATTGGACTGCGTCGGTAAGTCAGGGACAATGTCCCTGAACCGATCGAAAAATCCGAGTCCAATGACGCTGTAAGTCTCTTATCCAAGATCGCAGCAATGAAGTCCGAAATAACAATCACTGGAAGATAATGCCAGAAGACATGAAAGGCATCTTCCGATACTACTAAAGGGAAAACTCGAAATCTTTCGAATCCCTTTCGCCATCCTGTCGGACCCTATAAAGCGTTCGGTCGTCCGTACCTGATGCAACCGCGGACCGCACCGACCCAGCGCCGTCGGATAATTCCTGATTCGACCGAGAAACAGTCAATTGCTGGGATGCTGCGAAACAACTGTGCTAACTCGGATAGCACGTCCGTCACTGAGGCCTGAGGAGAAGCGGTCTTACGATGCATTGCCGCTGGAAGCTCCGTGATCGTTACCCCGTGCATACTACCAATATGCGAGCGAACGGAGTGTATAGGCCTCGTGTCCCTTAGCTACCAGATGGCGCGACCTATTCGCCGTGGAATCACTGAATGCCGAAACTGATCGGATACTCGAGGTCATGTAGCCAATGTGCGGTCGTGTGCCCTGCTGTGAGGATGAGGAAGCATCAAGGACAGTCTCTCGGACTGTCAATATAACGGAGCGTCCCGACCGACGGACATATGCTCCGAATGTAAAATATCTGAACCACAACATGCGGTCCCCTATGTTGTTGGACGAGAGAGGGACCTCTCTCGCTCACAGCTCGGACGGACCTGGACAAGCCAGGAACCGGACTAACAGGCTTCCTCCGATCTGTCCTCAATCTGCCGTCACTGGGTGAGTACTAAAGTAATTAAAGTGCTCGCATCACCCAAATCTCCTTCCTAGACCGCAACGGACGAACCCGGCAGCCGAACCATTCAATGAATGTACGCTACACCGGGTGAGCTAGCGAATGACACTCCGTAGGCAATAGACATATTCCATGAGCACTTATTGCCGCTAGCTCTTCATTAACTATGACGACAGAGGCACACTTTTGAAAGACATCTCCATAACTCTTCGAACAAGAAACCAGAAATGCTTGGTTAGCAAGCATAAAATAATAATATATATAGCGTCGTTCAATAATTCGAAAGTTTGTGTGACATTATTGGACTATGTCGGAACTGAGGGACGATGTCCCTGAACCGAACCAAAAATTTCTAAGTCCACCGACGCTATCAGTTTCTTATCCGGCATCGCAGCATTCTGGTCCGACGAAAGAAGCTGTAGAAGACCAAGTCAGATGACATACACAACAGCATATGTTGTTCTGAAAGGGAAAGCTCGAAATCCTCCGAATCCCTTTCGGTATCCCGTCGGACCGGATGAAACTTTCGGACGTCCGTACCCACTTCCGCGGAGCGTCCCAACCCAGCATCGTCGGATAAAATATATGCGACAGATTCAGTTGATGCTGGGATGCTGCGATAAACTGTGCTATTAAGGAAAGCACGTCCGTTCCCGAGGCCTGTGCAGTAGCGGTCTTACGATGCATTGCCGCCGGAAGCTCCGTATACGTTGACTCCCGCACACTTCCTATGCGAACGTCCGGAGTCTGCAGGCCTCGTGTCCCTGGCTACCGGATGGTGTGACCTGGTCGCCGAAGAATCCTTGATCGGCGAAGCTGGTAATATATCGGCGGTCACGCAGCCAAGGTGCGGTCGTGTGCGCTGACGAGAAGAGGAAGCCTTAGCAGTCTCCGCGGACTGCCTATACAACGGAGCGTCCCGAGCGACGGACGTATGCTCCGCTTGCGACACATTTTGTACCACAACATCTGGGGCCAGATGTTGTTGAACGAGAGAGGGGCCTCTCTCACTTGCCGTCCGGATGGACCGGAACGAGCTATGAACCGGACTAAAAGGCTTCCTCCGTTCTCCCTCCGATCCGCCGTCACTGGGTGTGCATTAAGTTAATTTATAGTGCTCGCATCACCCCAAAATTCCTTCTAGACCGCAATGGACGAACCCGGCTGCCGAACCATTCGGTGAATGGACGCTACACCGGGCGAGCTAGCGGACGTCAAAGGCCGTCAAACCTACTAGGGTCCTCTTAGGCAATTGGCGTATTTACATGAGCACTTTTCCGCTAGCCCTTCATTAATTGTGACGACGGAGACACACTGTTGGAAGACATCACGGATACATCACCCTAATCTTGATCGTCTGAAATAGAAATTGATAAAGTAGAGTGACCCTGCGGGGAAAGGACCGGAGTGTCCAAATCCCCAATAACATACCGTGACATACACTTCCCATATTGTCATCGAAATCATACGATACAGAACAGGAGTTAATGCGAGTACACTGACCACATATAGAATGATAATAAAGTCAGAGGAAGACTTCCTCTTAAAACAATTGATAAATATCTTTTCAATGTGAAAAGAAAACAAGTCCTGGTACTCGCACTAACCCCTGGCAATCAAAATACATAATAATAATATGATCCATTAATATAGAAAAAATAATTGAAATCAAAATATTTTGAAAAAATATTTTTTCAGAACAGCCCAAGTTTCTGAAAAGTAACGTTGAGCCCCAATGGATCCCATGCCTAAGTGTGGACAAAAATTTTAAAAATATTTTAAACAATTTATTCAACACTTACGAACAATAATAATGTATCTAGCTATGATTAAAATAACATCAAGATATTATTTTTTAGAAATCCCCCCCTCACACAGAGGGCTGTTGAAAATGTAAACAATGAGTGTAAAAACACTAAAATAAGACTCCAGGCACCCAGGCCCGAAATCAGTTACCAAAAATACACTATCTGATGCAAAACAGAGACTTCCAGGGAAGAAACTGCAGAACATCAGATGGTAGATGCAGAACACAACGCCTAACCACCCGTAGGTGAAGACGTAAACATGGGGAAAGAACAGAATTCATTCTGTTATACAGCTAAAACTCCCAAGAAAATTTAGTAATAATAATTACAAAAACTATGCCAAAAGCATGGGAGAATAGCAAGGGGGGACTTAAAGGACAGGGAGAAAGGAAAACACTTAAAAAACAGTGTAACTAAATAATCAGAATGACAACAAAATGGCTGCTGCCTCGAAAATAGGTAACTTAACATAATTTCATTAAAAAATTTTAAGTTACAGCCCTGATAATATTCTGTCACACATTTTTTTCCTCTCCTCCTTCTCTATCCTCATTAGAATCACCATTTCACTAATATTTATGTGTCTGGCATCATTTAAACTGAGATTTCTAAGCACAAAGATCAGTCAGATGTTAACTGATGAAGGGCCAAACTTAGAATGATTAATGGCGCCAATTTCGGAACGTCCTTGGCACTGCGCATGCGCAGTGGGGGCGAAGTGTGGAGGGCCTTTCAGGACATGTTTTCTTTGACTTTAGATGCAAATTTTGGGGATTGGGGGGCAAAATTTGTGTTTGGCCCTATATTTTAAGAGTTAGCACCAGCTATGTCTGGGTCATTGGTACAGTATAAAAATATTGATTTGTACCACTGTCTGTTAAGGGATTAATGAATTTGCGCCTGTCAAACTCTGATGTAAAGGGCATTGTGAGATTATTGATTGATCGATAAATTTGCGCAATGATATTATTATATCTGCAGAGAAACATGGGGTTGAAACAAATCAACATTGTTGATTTTGAATGGCACATGGATTACATGCGGGAAATCGTGAAGCCATTTTGTTTATTTACAATTGTGCAGACGATGATGAAATAGTTCCGACGAACTAATATGAAAGTGTCAGTGACACTGTAGCTTAACTTGTGTGTTGTGTTTGATGAAAAGGATAATGTTCAATGTATATGAAAGGATTATGAAATAAGACAAGAATTGTGATAATTGGGAATATGTTCATTTCTGTTCCCTGTATGCTATGTTTTTGATAAAAAAATAATATGAGGTGTACACTGTACTAAAGAGCTGAGGGGTGGGTTAATATGACCTCACAGTTAATGTATGCGGCCCTCACAGTTAATGTATATCAACGAAAGTTGCCAAGTTACAGTGAAATTATTCCAAAACGAGTCATCCTATCAAGTTACATTGAAATCCCTTCATAAATATGGCCTGTAGCCTGTGCTAAAGGTTTTCAGGCTTCGGGCCCCTGAAGCCGTCACAGTTGACCAATCATGACCAAAAGGGGGTGTCATCATCTAGGCATTATATGGAGTCAACTAACAGGTTACAATGAAATCCTTCCATAAATATGACCTATAGACTATACTAAAGGTTTTGGGATTTTGGGCTCAGGCAGCCATCAAGGCTGAATGATCACGACCAAAAGGGGACGTGCTCATCTAGACATTATTTGGAGTCATCCTACCAAGGTACAATGAAATCCCTTCATAAATATGAACTGAAGACTGTGCTAAAGGTTTTCGGGCTTTGGGCTCGGGCAGCCATCATGGTTGAATGATCGCAACCAAAAGGGGACATTCGCATCTGGGCATCATGTGGAGTGATCCTATGAAGTTACAATGAAATCCCTTCATAAATATGACCTGTAGACTGTGCTCAAGATTTTTGGGTTTCAGGCACCTGTAGTCATCACAGTTGACCAATCACAACCAAAAGGGGATGTCATCATCTAGGCATTATATGGAGTCAACCTAACAAGTTACAATGAAATCCTTCCATAAATACGACCTACAGACTATGCTAAAGGTCTTTGGGCCCGGGCAGCCATAAAGGCTGAATGATCGCGACCAAAAGGGGATGTTCTCATCTAGACGTTATTTGGAGTCATCCTACCAAGCTGCAATGAAATCCCTTCATAATTTTGACCTGTAGACTGTTCTAAAGGTTTTCGGGCTTCGGGCCCCTGTAGCCGTTACAGTTGCCCAATCGTGTCCAAAATGGGACGTTCTCATCTAGACATTATATGAAGTCAACCTACCAAGTTACAATGAAATCCCTTCATAAATATGACCTGTAGACTGTGCTAAAGGTTTTCAGGCTTTGGACTTGGGCAGCCATCATGGTTGAACGACTGCAACCAAAGGGGACAATCTCATCTGGGCATCACCTGGAGTGATCCTACGAAGTTACACTGAAGTCTCTTTATAAATATGACCTGTAGACTGTGCTCAAGGTTTTCGGGCTTCGGGCACCTGTAGCCATCACAGTTGACCAATCAAGACCAAAAGGGGATGTCATCATCTAGGCATTATATGGAGTCAACCTAACAGGTTACAATGAAATCCTTCCATAAATATGACCTTTTGCCTATGCTAAAGGTTTTTGGGCTTGGGCAGCCATCAAGGCTGAATGATCGCGATCAAAAAGGGACGTTCTCATCTAGACATTATTTGGAGTCATCCTACCAAGTTACAATGAAATCCCTTCATAAATATGACCTGTAGACTGTGCTAAAGGTTTTCTGGCTTCGGGTCCCTGTAGCTGTCAGAGTTGCCCAATCAGGCCCAAAAGGGGACTTTCTCATCTAGACATTGTATGAAGTCAACCCACCAAGTTACAATGAAATTCCTCAATAAATATGACCTGTACACTGTGCTAAAGGTTTTCGGGTTTTGGGCTCGGGCAGTCGTCACGGCTGACAGATCACGCCCAAATGGGGAAATTCTCATCTAGAGATCATAAGGAGTCATCCTACCAAGTTACAATGAAATCCCTCCATATTAAACATGACCTGCCGACTCTGCTAAAGCAAAGTTTTTGGGTTTCGGGCTTGGGCAGCCATCATGGTTGATAGATCATGCCCAAAAGGGGACGTTCTCATCTAGGCATTATACAGAGGCAACCTACCAAGTTACAATGAAATCCATTCATAAATACGACCTGTAGACTGTGCTAATGGTTTCCGGGTTTTGGGCTTGGGCAGTCATACCGGTTGCCCGATTGTGACCAAAAGGGGACGTTCTCATCTAGACATGACCCCCCAAACCTGCAAATGAAATTTCGTGATGATCAGACAAGAACTGCGGGGTGTAGCCTGTGCTAAAGGAAAATGTGAACAGACTTCCGCACGCGTGATGGCAATAGCTTATCTTGACTATGTCAAGTTAAGCTAAAAATATGCAAATGAGTATGTCACGTGGGGTTGGTGGGATAGAAATATCCCACCCTACTGTCTCACCCAGGATATGCGTATGTTTCACGTATAGTGGGGGGAGAAAATAAATTACTCCCCAAAGTCTCATCAGCTATGTTACAAAGACAATGAGTTAATTTGAAAGCTCTGATGTTACAAGAATGATTTGTATATCAAAACACTTAAGTTTGAAAGCAAATAAAGCATGCAGACCTCTATTACCTGATGCCGATAAACCTGCACTAAGAGAGCTACTGACAGACGTTGAATCATTATCAAGTTCTTTATCAATACTGTTAATATCGAAGTCTTCTATTGTGAATTCTTCTAAAGCTTTACCTACAAAGATTTAAAAGTAATAAAAAAATAATATGCAGCTCTTCAGTAACAAATTCAAAGAATATATGATTCTTTCATTTATCCCTCATTTGTTTTCCTACTTCCGAAAAAAAAATGTCTACAAGATTTTTGATTTTTTGGTTTTTAAGGTCACTTTCAGCATCTTTGGCTACCTCAGGACTACAACATAGGAATGATGTTAAGTTTAGCCAACCTTTTATCTTTATCAGGATTAAAATTGAGCTAAACAATGCCATTTTGAGGGTGGGGTTCAACCCATTATTTGAGACATCAGAAAATACCACATTACAGCACAAAGGCTTTCATTCTCCTTTTTCATATTCCAATTTAATACCCACCATAGGAATAAGCTTGCAGCAAGATCATGATTATGGTCATGATGATGTCAATATGCAAGCCAGAATACATAACTTTTTTCACCTCTAATCCAGTACTAGTCCAGAAACAAAAAATATAGTATGGTGATCACAAAGGCAGACATAAAATTTTGTCTGCATCATGATCTAGTCACTAGCCTGAAATAAGAGATATAACAATTATCCAATTAACAGTATTTAACTAGTTGAGTGCAAGAAACCACTATCGGGGCTTTCAAAATGAAAGTGTCATTGGCACTGTAGCTTAACTTGACAGTGTGTAGTGTTTGATGAAAAGCATAATGTTCAATGTTTAAGAAAGGATTATGAAATAAGACAAGAATTGTGATAATTGAGAACAAGTTAATCTTTGCGATGTTTTCCAAAAGAATAATTTGAGGTGTAGGTAGACTGTACTAAAGAATTGAGGCCTGGGTTTATGTGGCCCTCACAGTTAATGTATGTCAACCAAAGTTACCAAATTACAGTAAAATCATTCTAAACCGAGTCATCCTACCAAGTTACAATGAAATCCCTTCATAAATATAATTCGTAGACTTTGCTAAAGAATTCTAGGTCATGTGCTAGTCTGGCGGTCATGGTTGACTGATAGTGACCCAAATAGGAGTCTCATTTAGATATCATACAGAATTATCCTACCAAGTTACAATGAAATCCCTTCATAAAAACAACCTATAGACAGTGCTAAAGGAATCTGGGTTACATGACCAGGTGGGGGGTAATGGCTGGCCAATCGTGACCAAAATAGGATTGTCTCATCTGGACATCATACTGTGTTATCCTTCCAAGTTACAATGAAATCGCTTCAAAAAATCTTTGGAAGCCACACTGAAGCCTTGAGAGGGTTAAATTAAAGATATTCATTCAGGAATTAGAGAAATGTTTTCCAAGAAACCAGAAAAAACATATATGTGCATGCCATTGAAAAGGTTTGATCAAGGCATAAATAAAATCTTTGAAAGCCACACTGAAGTCTTGAGAGTGTTAAATTAAAAGACATTCATACAGGAATCAGATAAATGTTTCCAAGAAACCAGAAAAAATATGTTCATTTAGAGTGTCTCATGAAGAAAGGGGCCATCTCTGCTCTTTGTTAGTATTGCGATAGCCCCTTTCTGCATGAGACCCTCCTAGTGAGAGATAGCTCGATATATGTGCACAGAATGGAAAGGGTTCAACACAAAATAAAATCTTTGGAAAACACACTGAAGTTACGAGAGGGTTAAATTAAAGATATTCATACCGGAATTATATCAATTTTTTCCATGGAACCAGAAAACAAAAACATACATGTGCACAGCATTGAAAGTGTTTGATCATGGCATCAATAAAATTTTTGGAACCCACATTGCAGTCTTAAGAGGGTTAAATTAAAGATATGCATACCGGAATCAGATAAATGTTTCCAAGAAACCAGAAAAAAACATGTATGTGGACAGCAGTGAAAGGGTTGATCATGAAATAAACGCTTTGGATAAGCACACTGAAGTCATGAGAGGGGAGGGTTAAATTAAAGATACAGGAATCAGATAAAAAAATTTTCCAAGGAATCAGAAATGAAAGTGTCAACGACACTGTAGCTCAACTTGTTTAAGACATGTACATGTTTTCTCTGTGACACAGCAATGACAAACATCTAGGTAATGACCTGATAACAAAGGTACATGTAAAGTATTGTAACGGTCTGTACATAAATGCTGACCATAGCCTGCAACAAATATATAGGTGAAGTATTGTAAACGTGGGGTGACAGATGCTAAACTAGAAAAGAAATCTTTGAGTCCCAGAATGGCTCTGACTGAACCCAAAAATATTTGTTCTCATAGCACAATAACAAAGGCACCCCAAAACACTTGTTCCTGTCACAAGGTGATAACAAAGGTACCCCAAGATGTTTCATGAAGATCGGTTCATAAATACAGACTCTAGCCCGAGCCGTATTGACATGTGCATTTACTGTGTATAAGTAGCACTGAACAAATCCAAGTTCATCTAATTTGCATAATTTCTGCACGAGAAAAAAACGGTATTATATGTCATGATTTCCGTGTTACTAAACATTCCTATGAAAATTTATTCAAATCAGAACTATCATACAGAAGTTCTGTACAAAAAACTGATTGCACTAATTTTGGTACAAAATGGCTGCTGGTGGCCAACATGAATTTTGGACTGCACCCAAAAACACTCGTTCTCATCCCACAGTGATAACAAAGGTACCCAAGAAGTTTTGTAAAGATCGGTTCATAAATGCAGCCTCTAGCCTGAGCCGTAGAAAAGTTGTGTACAAAAAACTGATTGGACCTAATTTCGGTACAAAATGGCCACTGGCAGCCATCTCGAATTTTGGACCGCACCCAGAAACACTAGTTCTCGTCCCAAGGTGATAACAAAGGCACCCAAGAATTTCGAGAAGATTGGTTCATAAATACAGACTCTAGCCCAGCCGTATTGACATGTGCACTTACTGTGTATAAGTAGCATTGAATAAATCAAAGTTCATCTAATTTGCATAATTTCTGCACAAAAAAACCCCCGTATTATATGCGATGTATTCCATGTTACTAAACATTCATACAAAAATTTATTGTGATTATTCAAATCAGAACTTTCAAACAGACGTTCTGTACAAAAAACTGATTGCACTAACTAAAGTACAAAATGGCAGCTGGTGGCCATCTTGAATATCAGACCGCACCCAAAACCACTCGTTCTCATCCCACGATGGTAACAAAGGTACTCAAGAAGTTTCGTAAAGATCGGTTCATAAATACGGCCTCTAGCCTGAGCCGTATT
The DNA here is from genome assembly GCA_031216915.1 of Pictodentalium vernedei. Lineage (NCBI taxonomy): Eukaryota > Metazoa > Mollusca > Scaphopoda > Dentaliida > Dentaliidae > Pictodentalium > Pictodentalium vernedei. Next base: position 730,312,050 of record CM062297.1, on the reverse strand, counting down.
GGCATTTGCACTTACAGTGCTGAAAGTAACACTATATAGATCAAAGTTAGTCTAATTGGCATAATTTATGCACGAGAAAAAACCAGTATTATATGTGATGTATCCCATGGTACTAAACATTCACACAAAAAATTATTAAAATCAGCGCTTTCATATGGAAGTTCTATGCAAAAATCTGATTGCACCTAATTTTGTACAAAATGGCTGCCAGCGGCCATCTTGAATTTCGAACCGGACCCCAAAACACTTGTTCTCGTCCCACGGTGATAACAAAGGTACCCAAGAAGTTTTGTAAAGATCGGTTCATAAATACGGCCTCTAGCCCCAAGCCGTGTTGACGGCGTGACGGATGGATGGGCCATGACAATACCTCAAATGACTCCATCATTTTTTTTCAATACCCTCTACCAGCCACCCCGATAGAACCGGTGGCAATTTTTTTTTTACCCAATCCCTTACTCTGGTCCTAAGGATGCTTCATACCAAATAACAGTTTTCTGTTCCTTGTGGTTTGGAATATTTGGGTGTGGGGGGGGGGGGAGGGGAGTCAGAGTGGCATAGTAAAAACAAAGAAGGTAGAGAAGCACCACAACACCCTTTTCCTACAGGTTACTAGCGTGAGAAAGGGCGTAACATGCCATCTAGTTACGATATACGCCATTTATTTCCAGGTTTGTATTGGGATGATTCCAGTTGTAGAGGACCGGAACTGAAAGTTTCTGTCAGTTATTTTCATCTTCTCTGGTGAGAGCGAGGTGGCTCAGTAGGTAGAGGTGCAGGCTGCAAGCCGAGAGGTCCTCGGTTCGAATCCCACCTGGGGCAACCGTGTTGTGTCCTTGGGCAAGACACTTCACCCCCATTGCCCACGTGGGGGCACGGTGACGCTGTGTTCTAAGGCGTACTGCACGTCGATGGTGTACCTGTCTTCAACCAATGCTAACCCTGCTTGTGAGGAGTTAGTATGTTGAGAAGGTGACAGTTGCTCGCCGTTGCTCAGTGGTTCTCTTCCTCCACCCGTAAAATTGTCGTGGTCATGATTAGCCATTTGTGCAGAAATATGTGACCTTAAACACCAATAAATATTAATAATATGGAACATTTAGTTTCTTCCTACTGCAGAGCATATAACAAGCTGAGCCATACAGTTTAAAGCCACTGAGGTGACCTTCAGCACTTGTCAATACAGCCATTATAGTGGCTTGTAACACACAACTAATTAAATAACTAAGGTGAAAAATCTTTTGCACAACCAAGGGCATAACATCAATAAAACTGAAGAATGCTGAGAATCAAACCTGGCCTCTGGTCTGTGATTATAGCAAGTTTAAATTTCAAATCATTCTAAAAATGAAAACTAAAGTTAGTGTGCAGAAACCAAAAAGTAACTAAGTTTCATCACAATTAGGGCTTTTGTGACAATCAATTTTTATAGTTGACTGATCGCCGCCATTAGTTGCCAGTTTATTTAAGTCATTTCCAATAAAATTAATGGTTTCCACTAGGATTAAAATGTTTGTGCCATTTGATGAGCCATACCTGTTCAAGGAGTTTTGTATGCCATTATAGCCAACACCATTAAAGCCATTCACAATGTGAAATTGACGATGTAATCAGATTGGATTCTGGTAGGCACATTTGGTCTTTCAAATCTGCTCGCAGTACATGTTCAACTTATATAGGAACATTCTATGTGGGTAATGTATGATTTGGGGGAAACCTTGGACAGGGTAATATGGGATCTTAATGAAAGTGTCAATGACACTGTAGCTAAACTTGACAAACTTAAACTTGGTAAGTTATAAATGAAAGGGCAAAATTGAAGATCATTTGTACCAATGTTATTTGATGAAATTTCAACATAACAGCATTGTGTGTGCACACCAGCAGAGTAATCCATGCATTTTTAAATGTAAACTGTAAGACTGGCTAAAGGAAGAATGTTGATACACAAATGCAGTATGTTCAGAGGTTATTGTAAATGGCAACTTTTTTCACAGAAATGAATGCTTATCAACACCTCTTATCTAAAGTTCTTGCCCAATGAGCACACCAAGTTCAATGTCAAAGAATGTTGATGTACAAATGCAATAAATTCAAAGATTGTTGATAACAGCAACAGTTTTTGATGGAAATGAAAAGAAAATCAATAGCTCCTATCTTTGTCACCCTGCATAAGCATACAAAGTTTCAAAACAACCTGATAATGAATGTGTGCTCTGAGGCATGCCAAAGAAATGTGTTAATGCACAAATGCACTAAGTAGAAGGTCATTGCTTGTGGCAATGGGTTTTTTATGGAAATTCATAAATATACCCAGCAGAGTGCAAAAGGGATAAGATGATGCACAAATGCAGTAAGTTCAAAGGTTGGTGATAACGACAATCAATTTTTATGGAAATGAAAAAAAGCAATAGCTCACAGCTAGAGGTCACACGGTACACACATACCAAGTTTCAAAGTGATCCAATCATAAATGTGCCCTGAAGGCCGGGTTAAAGGGAAATATTGAGGTCTAAGTTCAAAGGTCAGCGGCAACATTTTTTGACAGAAATGGAAGAAAATCGACAGCTCCCATATAGATGTCACCCCACACAAGCTCACCAAGTTTGCAAGTGATCCAATCATAAATGTGCCCTGCAGGGGGTGTCAAAGGGAAATATTGATGCTTAACTGCACTAGGTTTTTACTAAGTTCATTGAAGGTCATTGCCAGTGGCAAAATTTGTTGACGGAAATCGAAGAAAATTGATAGCTCCCATCTGGAGGTAACCCCTAACAAGCATGCCATGTTTCAAAGCAATCCGATCATAAATGTGCCCTGAAGGGTGTGCCAAAGGGAAATATTGAGGTCTGACTAAACTAAGTTCTAAGAACGTTGGCCGCAGCAACATTTTTTTTACAGAAATGGAAGAAAATCGATAGGTCCCATCTAGAGGTCTCCCCAAACACGCATGCCAGGTTTCAAAGCAACCCGATCATAAATGTGCCCTGTAGGGTATGCCAAAGAGAAATATTGAGGTCTGACTAAACTAAGTTCTAAGAACGTTGGCAGTGGCAACATTTTTTGACGGAAATGGAAGAAAATCGATAGCGCCCATCTAGAGGTCACCCCAAACAAGCATGCCAGGTTTCAAAGCAATCCGATCATAAATGTGCCCTGTAGGGTGTGCCAAAGAGAAATATTGAGGTCTGACTAAACTAAGTTCTAAGAACGTTGGCCGCGGCAACATTTTTTGACGGAAATTGAAGAAAATCGATAGCTCCCATCTAGAGGTCACCCCAAACAAGCATGCCATGTTTCAAAGCAATCCGATCATAAAAGTGCCCTGAAGGGCGTGACAAAGGAAAATATTGAGGTCTTCTGACCAAACAGAGTTCTAAGAGCGTTGGCAGTGGCAACATTTTTTGATGGAAATTGAAGAAAATCGATAGCTCCCATCTAGAGGTCTCCCCAAACGAGCATGACAGGTTTCAAAGCAATTCGATCATAAATGTGCCCTGCAGGTTGTGCCAAAGGGAAATATTGAGGTCTGACTAAACTAAGTTCTAAGAACGTTGGCCATGGCAACATTTTTTGAAGGAAATTGAAGAAAATCGATAGCTCCCATCTAGAGGTCTCCCCAAACAAACATACCAGGTTTCAAAGCAATTTGATCATAAATGTGCCCTGTAGGTTGTGCCAAAGGGAAATATTGAGGTCTGACTAAACTAAGTTCTAAGAACATTGGCCGTGGCAACATTTTTTGACGGAAATTGAAGAAAATTGATAGCTCCCATCTAGAGGTCACCCCAAACAAGCATACCAAGTTTCAAAGTGATCTGATCATAAATGCGACCTGTGAGGTGTGCCAAAGGAAATTGTGGACGTACGTACGCCGATGGATGAGAAGTGATGGCAATAGCTCAGCTTGACTATGTCAAGTTGAGCTAAAAAAGGACCACCTGCCATGTAAGTGAAAACACTGTCAGATATTACACTGGGTAGACATTTTAAAAGCTAATAATTTAATTGTTTATTCTCAGTAATAACCCTTAACCTGACACAAAAGGAAGACGACACTTGCGAATAAAATATCTGAATAACTATTTTTTTGCGTCAAAAACATAGCTTATGACTTATTGAACTCATTCCAATGAAGGGTCATAAGCTATGTTTTTGAGACAAAAATGAAAAAAAATAATGAAAATTGAATGATTTTGTGAATAGTTCTGGCCGGTTTTAGCCATTATGTTGGGTAAAGGGTTAAACAAAGTAATTTAAATATGAACCACTTTTAAAATAAACAAGGTGCAGCGCCACCGGTCAGGGACCAGCCTAGGGGGGAATTTTAGGGAGACTTCAAGTCTCCCTCCAGAAAAAATAAGGAGACTGCAGAGTCATGTAGGGAGACTTCATAGGCAAGTGGGGAAAATTAAGAATATTCATGTACCACCCCCGCCGCCCCTTCATATTTTCAATTTATGGTCCTCCATTAACGTACAAATAATCCAGGTCCAGTTGTCTATGATGCATCTGTGCCAGGTTAAAAAATCACAATGTAATTATTGACTGAAAATCCCCCACTGCTACCTTCTCCTTCATGACCCCTCACCTCTTCTTCGTGCCACCCCCCCCCCCCCCCCCCCCCCATCACCCTCCTGTGGTTGCCTTTCAACAAAGTCTACTAAGCTAATAATTTTCTAAGTCTGAAAGTGTGAACAGGACCAGATGTAAGAAGGCTGCTTGGGAGGTACTTTGTTAGTTAATAAACAAAATACATTCTGGGGTCGAGTATTTTGTAAAAGAAATGTCATTCCGCATCATTTTTATGGCATTCCGGTGTCATTCCGCGTCATTTCATGTCATTCCGATGTTTAGGAGGACCCTTTTTCAAGATCGTCCACATGCACACTTGTGTCCTGTACAAAGCTTGTCTTGACATCACTAAAGCTTTTTTCATGTGTTTCAATTCCATTCGTGTTTTTCTGGGAATAGACAGCCCAATAGTTAACGGTCGTCAGCAAATCGAAATGAAAATAATGTGTTATAAAATACGTCCGTTGTGTATACATTTTTGGCATCCTAAGCGACGTAACCTACTTTCAAACTGAGTTGTTTTGTTGAGTCGTGTAAGTCACCTATTTTTGTTTCGACACTTGAAGCTCTGACTGGAACGCAACAAAATAGAAATAAAAAAATCCGCCAAAAGCGACAATGGACAATTGCTTGTCGTGTGATTTCAAATAAATGGACGTTTATTTGACGAATTAAAATGCCCATTTATCACACTCGAGCACATTCGATTTTTGAAATACTCGTTTTCATGTAAACCTCGCATCACTCAGTTCAGCCTTTTCTCATTTTGGCCAATTATTAGAGGGCGACTTGTAATCGCCCCGACTATTTTTCTAGGCGACTTTGGGCTTAGAAGGGCGACTTAATCGCCCTAGTCGCCCTCACGGCTGGTCCCTGCCACCGGTATCCCCCGCCAAGGGTTTCTAAGTTGAAAAACACAGAAAAAGGCCCATAACTCTTAGAAAAAAATGGACAGAAATCGGTTACTTGTGAATATCCTTTCCCCCGTGGTGGTCTATCAGCATACCAAAGATCATTTAAATCCAACAACCATTGACTGAGATATGAAGGTCCAAAGTTGTTGTAGATGGACAAATCGGCAGACAGACAAACAGACAGATGGACAGACAGATGGAACTCCATTTCTTTTTCCCCCGCAAACTTCGTTTTGGTGGGGGATAATGACAATCAACTAAAAAATAACAACAGTGGACTACCAAGACAGTAGATAGTTGACAACTTATGATGACCCTAATCACTGCAGGGGCCATAACTATAGAATCACTTGTCACAGAAATCTGACAGTCGAACTGGGATTTCATTTTGTTATCATGAAAAAGCCTGTGAAATTTCAAAATAATTTTTAAAAGGAACCAAAAATTTTCATGCAGAAACCAAAATCTACAGGCATACTGACAGACATATTTCTGTAAGACAGAAATTTTTAAATTCCATTAACATGGTTTTCTCCTGAACTAATATAAATGAACAGATGAAAAGTTTCTAAAGTATTGTACAAAAAACTCACCTACAACTGATTCTACTGTCTCTCCAGGAGGATAGAATGCAGGTGCTAGAGCTGACATATTTGAAGAAATTGCTTGTGTTGACAAGACTGAAGAAATACTGTGTGAATTGGGGTTATTACTTAAATCATATACCAACATTAAATTCCGTTTTCGCCTAGTTTTCTCAGCTTGATCTAAATTATGATCATTCTCTATTGCTTGTAACTGCTGCTTCAATTTTACCTGAAATGATAACATGGAAGTATATTACAATTTTGGGGGATGGACCAACAGCCTGATATGACACATCTCAAAGATATGTTTGGATGCCCTAAGCCATATAGCATACAAATTAGGCTTAAAAAGGTTGAAAATCTGTTTCTTGCCCCCCTCCCCCTTGCAATTTCCTTTTGGCTGCCGCATGCTCTCTTTTTATAACCAATGTAATCTTAAACAAGAGGCCCCAAGGGGCCTTAATCGCTCACCTACCAAAGTGGTTCAAAGAAGTATTTGGCGTCACATTCAGTTAGACATGGTTCATCAACACTACAAAGGAATGAAGTCATGAGGCCAATTTTATCGAAAAATACTAAGAAATGGATTTGAACAAACCTGAACCTATCATGCCCACCTGCCACCCCCACCCATAGAGCCCAAATATTAAGCCAGGGACCCAAATTGAACGATTGAACAAACTTGAATATGATCCCCCTTGAGATGTCATATACCAAATATGAAAGAATTCTGACTGGTGGATCTGAAGAAGGTTTTTAACCCTTTACCCAGTGAATCGGCCACATCCGCCCACATTATATGCAAATTCAGCAGCTGAAAAAATACTATTTTTCCCAAAATTTCAACAAAACCATATCATGTGACCCCTTTTTGGAACGAGCTGGTCGACCTCGTTCCAATGAGGGGTCACATTATATGGTTTTGTCGAAATTTTTGGAAAAAATTTTTAAAATTTTTAAAATAATAAATTTTGATATTGTCAGCTTTGGGTAAAGGGTTAAAGAAATCACCTCACATTATACTAAGTTAAACTTTGGGCTCAAATAGGGAGCCAAAATATTAACCCAGGGACCCGATTTGAACAAACTTGAATCTGACCCACCTAGAGATGTTGTATACCAAATATGAAAGGATTCTGACAGGTGGATCTGAAGAAGATTTTTGAAGAAATTTCCTTAGATTGCACTAAGTTAAAATTTCAACTCCCACATCAACCCAGGGACTAGGGTTGAACAAACTTGAATCCAACCATCCTAGAGATGTTGTATACCAAATATGAAAGCATTCTGACTACAGGGTCAAAAGAAGATTTTAAAAACAAGTCGGAATGGAACCCAAAATTTTCAGGCCATAATTTTTTTTTTTTGTCTCAATATTGATCAAAATGCATAAAAAATAAAAAAACAAATTTCCGAATTTTGGTCCAAAATTTCGGTCCAAACCGGAGCCCAAATTTTCAAGCTAAACATTTTTTTTTTCGTCTCAAAATTGAACAAAATGCATAAAAAACTGAAAAAATTTTCCCCTAATTTTGGTCCAAAATTTCCGTTGGAACCGAACCCCAAATTTTTTTTTTTTTAAATTTTGATCCAAAATTTCCAAGTCGGAACCAGACCCCAAATTTTTAACCCAGGGACCTGATCTGAACAAACTTGAATCTGCCACACCCCCTAGAGATGATATATACCAAAGGATTATGACTGGTGGACTTAAGAAGATTTTTAAAGAAATTTCCTCATATTGCACTAAGTTAAAATTCGGGCTCCCATAGGGGGCCCAAATATTAACTGAGGAACTCGATTTGAACAAACTTGAATCTGGTCCACCTAGAGATGATGTACACCAAATATGAGATGATTCTGACTGGTGGATCTGAAGAAGAGTTTTAAAGAAATTTCCTCATATTGCACTTAGTTAAAATTCGGGCTCCCATAGGGAGCCCAAATATTAACTGAGGAACTCGATTTGAACAAAATTGAATCTGGTCCCTCTAGAGATGACATATACCAAATATGAGAGGATTCTGACCGGTGGATCTGAAGAAAAAGATTTTTAAAGAAATTTCCTCATATTGCACCAGGTTAAAATTCGGGCTCCACTAGAGAGCCCAAATCTTAACCCAGGGACTCGATTTGAACAAACTTGAATCTGACCCCCTGATGTATAACAAATAAAAGATTCTGACTGGTGGATCTGAAGATTCTTTTTGAATAAGTTATGCCCCTTGTGGTGCCCCCTGTGGGCACGGCAAGAATAAGGAACATGCATATCAAATTTGGTCCAGTAGTTTGTGAGAAGTCGATAATGTAAAGTTCACGATGGACGACGACGACAAATGATAAATTAAGCTCCCTTCGGTGAGCTAAAAACTGCTTGCGCCTACAAACGTACCAGGGGTGGGGGTGGGGGGGGGGGGAGGGGGTGAGATTAAATTAAATTCTATCTTGGTTCTAGTTCATCTCAGCTGAGATTGTCGTCATATCAGCCGAGTTTGAAATCATATCTGCCGAGCTCGATAATGAGCAATCCTTAGAGAGAAAGTTAAAAAATTTATAGTAATTTATATATTTTTTATACTTACCAATGACCCAGACTTAGCTGGTGCTAACTCTAACAAAACCAGGGCCAAACACAAATTTTGCCCCCCAATCCCCAAAATTTGCATCCAAAACAAAAAGAAATCATGTCCTAAAGGACCTCCATACTACGCCTCTACTGCGCATGCGCAGTGACGCAGTCGTCCGGAAATTGGCGCCAATTATCATTCTTACTGGCAGTGCCTGGTCAGCGCTATGTACTCAGCGGGGAGGCAAGAGTTCCCAACTCCAGGGAGGGCCATGCCCGTCTGGGTCATTGGTAAGTATAAAAAATATATAAATTACTATAAATTTTTTAACATTTTTATACTGTACCAATGACCCAGACTTAGCTGAATAGTAAACAGGCTGGAGGGCCTAGGACATAGAGAAAAATCCAATAAGCTCAACTATATAGTAAAGAGGTAACCCCTTAAGGAGAAAAGGAGTATTAGGCTTTACATGTATCTTTCTTATTTAATATTAAATTAGAAAGATACACTACCCTTAATAATTGAGCACAATAACATTCATGTTCTCTATTAACATCCAGTATAACCCTTATACTAATTATTTTTAAAGCAAGCCAATAAATAAAGTAGTCCAGAGAATTGAGACTCTTTATAGTCATATAAAAGTGTCCGAGTATTGTATATTAAAGCCCGTTTGACACTTGTCATATACAAATGCTTCACACCGAGCTACACTTTAAAAATAAGACATGAATGAATTTAAACATTAATATTACACTTTAAAACCATCCCGGAAGCGACTCAGAAATACTGAGTTGGAGGAGGCATTCCCTTGCTTTTCACTATAAAGCAGGTGACCTAAGGGAACACCCGCCCCCCCCCCCCCCCCCCCCCCCTGCCCTGGGTCAAATAGCCCAGAGCGAAGAGGGCAGCCGGACGGAGTCACTGCCGGAACAGAAAGCCTGCATAACTATAGTTGCAACTGTTTAGTGGACGACATTCTGAGCAACAGATAACGGACCTAAACAATGCAGGTCTCCAGAAATGGACTCAATATTTCTGAGATAAAAATTCGTAAATGTGGATGGCTGAGACCAATAAGCAGCCTTCATTAAATCTGTAATAGCAACACTATTAGCATAAGCCCAGGAAGTAGAAAGAGCTCTTACTTCATGAGCAGAAATCTTAAGCACAGACTGCTGAGAAGAAGATAAATCTTCATAAGCAGTACGGATAGTTAACTGAATCCATCTAGCAATAGAATGGACTGAAATGTCCTTTCTATTAGGCATCAAAGACAGAAAGAAACGTTTCCGTCCCTTTCTGATAAACTGAGATCTCTGTTTATAGATACGTAGTGCTCTAACAGGACAGAGTAAAGGCCTACGCCCGTCTGAAGACGGAAGAGCCTTAATAACAATAGGTTCCGGATATTTATTAGGAGCCTGATTCTTAGCTAAAAAACCCACATTAGTAGTGAAGGTGATAGTGTTCCCAACACTACGATAATGAGAATCATCCACCGATAGTGCATGAAGCTCACTGACTCTTCTAGCAGAAGAGAAAGCTAAGAGAAAAGCTGTCTTATAAGATAAGAATTTGAAATCTACTGTCCCAAGAGGTTCAAATGGCTTTTCCTTCAATTTAAGGAGAACCCAAGCTAAATTCCACTTAGGAATTAATCTAAGAGTTCTGGGTCTATTTATCGAAAAGTTTCTAACCAACTTCGATAAAGAGACATTAGATCCAATTTGTAAACTATCATGATGTGCATAGGTATCAGATAACATAGATCTATAACCCTTTATAGTAACAGGCTGCAGTTTGATTTCGTCAAACAAGTATACTAGAAAGTTTGCAATGTCTGGTATAGAGGGATCGAATATATCTACAGAATGATCCCTACACCAACGACGAAAAACCTTCCACTTAGCCGCATAGTTTAGCGAAGAGGAGGTCCTCCTACAGTTAGAAATCGCGCCCACTGCTCGTCCTGTAAAGTGCTTGCCATGCAAGAAGGACCGCACAACGGAAAAACGTGAAGGTTGAGACCTTGCGGGTTGTGATGGAGTTGGCGCGATTTCCCCTGCGAAAGAAGATCCTCCCGTGGAGGAAGCTTCCGCGGTAGGTCCCACAACAGACACCTGAGTAGATTTATCCACGGTCTCTGTGGCGACAGAGATGCTACCAACAGAATCTTGCATTGAGATTGCTTTATCATTAGCAATACTTGTTGAATTAACGGCGCTGGAGGATACGCATATCCTATCATTCCGTCCCAAGGGATCGACAGAGCGTCTACTGCAAATGCTCTTGGATCCGGACACAGAGACACATACGTCTGCAACTGATTGTTGAGATGTGTCGCAAATAAGTCTATCATTGGCCGTTCCCATTGGTAGCAAATCTGATTGAATACTTGTTTGTTGAGAGTCCACTCCGACGGCAACAAGCGACCCTTTCGTGAAAGGGAGTCTGCTAGCACATTCAGACGACCCGGTATGTGACGGACCGAAAGAAGAACGTGATGTTCTAATGCAAACAGAAGGATTCTTTCCGTTAGATTGAACAACGGAACTGAATGAGTGCCTCCCTGATTCCGTATATACGCCACTACTGTCGTATTGTCGGATAGGATTTGGACATGAGCATCGTGAATAATGTCCATCCAGTGACGTAACGCAAGCCAAATTGACATCATTTCCTTGATGTTTATGTGCTTGCACAGGAATTGCGGATCCCAAAGACCCTGGCATCTCGAATCCGTTGGGATTAATGATGCACCCCAACCTGTTTGACTGGCATCCGTCATAACGGTAAAACTCGGATCCGGCAACTGCAGCAGAACTCCTTGAGTTAACCACTGAATGTTTGCCCAAGTCTGAATCTCTTGTTTCACTTGATCTGACAAGAGAACGTCTACATCGAGCGAATGAATTTTCACACTCCAATTCTGGGTCAGGAAAATTTGAAGAGGACGTGTGCGTAGCCGCCCCATCGGAATGAGATCTGCGGCGGCTCCGCACAGACCTATCAGTCTCATAAATTCTCTCGCCGTGACTTTGTCTGCGTGCAGACAATAGCGAGCGTAACAACTGACTAATTTCGCTCTGGTTAACGGCAGACGAACGAGATTGTTGTGCGTCTCGAAGCTCATTCCCAGATGAGTGAATGACTTGGACGGCACCAGATCCGACTTCTCCTCGTTTACTATAAAACCGAGACGTCGGAGCAATAGAAGAAGATTCTGAACATCGTTCTGAAGCGTTAACTCGTTGCCGTACCTCTGAAGAATGTCGTCCAGGTAGGCCGACGTTACCGCAGACGAATGAGCTCGGAAGTAGATCATTACCGAGTTCATTACCCGAGTGAAAGCCCAGGGTGCTAGATTCAATCCGAAGCACATCGCCCGGAATTGATACACCACTCCAAGGACTGCGAAGCGTAGATACTTTCGGAATGTCGGATGTACCATGACGTGAAAGTACGCATCTTTGAGATCTATGCTCGTTGCATAATCGTTCACCCGAATACTCGCTCTGACCGATCGAATCGTCTCCATATAAAACTTCGGAGCGACGATCAGCTTGTTTATCCAGCTCAAATCTATGACTGGACGGAACGAGCCGTCTGGTTTCGGAACCAGAAACAGATGGCTGTAGAATCCCAGAGATTCCTGGTTTTCTACGACCTCTACCGCGTTCTTCATTAAAAGAGACTGCACCTCTGATAACAGAGCGTCTCTTTTCTGTGGATTTGACGGAAGATGAGTCCACTTTGGACTTCGAGTTAATGGAGGCTTTCGTTTGAAGGATATCTTCAGACCTTCCGAAGTCACTCCTCTCACCCAAGGGTCGTCCGTAAACGACGCCCACTCTTGTGAAAAACTCGACAACCTTCCGCCAACCGGAACGCGATAGAGGTTTAAGCCATCACCTCCTGGACCTGCGAGGCCTGCGGTAGGAGAAACCACGTCTTCCACGACCCGCACCTCGCCTCGTCGACCTCGGGACGTCCGACCGATTGTCCCGGCCTGAAGGACGTCCCGAACGAGAGTCGCTATCCTGACGGTCTCTCGAATAAGACCAAGAGGACGCACCGGAACCTCTATAGGAACCTCTCTTGGGCGCATTAGACCCAGAAGTGCCTGTCTTATTCGTGTCTGCTGTATCCGACTTCTTAGGAGCCGATCTGAACAACAGAGAATCATTAGCTTTCTTTTTAATTTTATCATAAATAGCGGAAAGCTTGCCGTCAAAGAGAAGTTCTCCTGAGACCGAAGCGACTCTAAGAGAGTTCTTCACCTTAGAATCCACTAGTGTGGATGTAGCTAGGGCTGCGTCACGTCTAACCAACTCCAGATTTGCCACTGAAAGTGCGGAGTTACACGTGGAATAAGCTACTGCCCTTGAAAGAAGTCTTAAAGAGGATTGTATATCCTGAAACTCTTCCCCTTGAAGGCGCAGTGATAACGCCTTAGTAAGGTGATCTGCGTAAGATAAGGCATCTAAATTGGCTCTGTCAGACGCAATAGCTGTTTCCAACACCGCGGTTGGAATAGAAGCTGACAACGGTAATGATAGCTCTAAGTCTTCCGCCTCGTCGTCCATACGCAGAGGAACTCTCGGTATACCCTGTCCTGCCGTATCGAATTTATTCCTTGCATTAATGAAAGGCAGGTTGAGAGTATTAGCGGACAAGAAACCTGCTTTCCCCGTCCTGGAAGCAAGTTTAAATATAGCGTCGTTCAATAATTCAAATGTTCTAGCAACATTATTGGACTGCGACGGAAACTCGGGAGCGATGTCCCTGAACCGCTCAAAAAATTCAGAGTCCAATGACGCTATAATTCTCTTGTCCGGAAGCGCAGCAGTCTGGCCCGACGGAACAACTTGAGGGAGAAAGTGCCGGATGAAGTCCACGGCAGCTTTATGTTGTTCCGAAAGGGATAGCTCCATGTCATCCGTATCCCTTTCACCATCCGGTCGGACCTCATGATGTTCCCGGTCGTCCGCCCCCGATGCTTCGGCGGAGCGTACCGACCCAGCGCCGTCGGATAATTCTCGATCCGACACCGTTTCTGTCGGCTGCTGGGATGCTGCGATAAGCTGTGCTATCTGCACAAGAATGTCCGGCGTCGAGACCTGCGGAGGCGCAGTCTTTCGCTGCTTCGCCGAGGGCAGCTCCGCATCAGATGGCTCCCGCATACTTTTCCTATGCGAACGTCCAGAGTCCATCGGTCTCGAATCCCTGGCTGCCGGATGGTGTGACCTGGTCGCCGAAGAATCCTTCATCGGCGAAGCTGGTAATATATCGGCGGTCACGCAGCCAAGGTGCGGTCCTGTGCGCTGACGAGAAGAGGAAGCCTTAACAGTCTCTGCGGACTGCTTATACAACGGAGCGTCCCGAGCGACGGACGTATGCTCCGCTAAAGACACATTTTGTACCACAACATCTGGTCCCAGATGTTGTTGTACGAGAGAGGGACCTCTCTCGCTCGCAACCCGGCTGGACCTGGACGAGCTAGGAACCTGACTAAAAGGCTTCCTCCGTTCTCGCTTACTATCCGCCGTCACTGGGTGTGCATCTATTATGTTTATAGAGCTCGCATCACCCAAAATTTCCTCTTGGACCGCATCGGACGAACCCGGCTGCCGAACCATTCGGTGAATGGACGCTACACCGGGCGAGCTAGCGGACGACATTTGTCTAATCTCCATGAGCACTTTTGCCGCTAGCTCTGAATTCATTTGTGACGACGGACGCACACTTGAAGAAGATAACATGGAAACATCACCCTGTTCTGGTTCCTCTGAAATAGAAACTGAGAGAGTAGAGTGACCTTGCGGAGAAAGAGCCGGCATCGCTCTTTCTCCAGAAACAACATATCGTGACACACGTTTCCAATGTTTCTCATCCCAATGTTCACATATAGGACAGGGATTAATGCGAGAACACTGACTACAATTAATACAATGATCATGAAAGTCAGAGGAAGATTTCTTCCTATTACAATTTGAACAACGTCCCTTCATTGTGAAAGAACAACAATAAGTCCTAGTTACTCGCAAAAACCCCTGACACAAAGATACATAATAACATGATCCATTAATAAATGAAAAAACAATTGCAAAACAAAATAATTTTGAAAAAATATTTTTTCAGCGAAGCCCAAGTTGCTGAAAAGTAACATTGAGCCCCGATGGATCCGATGGCAAAGTGTGGTCAAAAATTTTAAATTTATATAAAATAATTAATGAGACACTTTCGGATAATATAAATGTATCTTATAATGAGATAAACTACAACAAAGGCAAACAGCCCCCCTCAAAAAAGGCTGTTGCCAATGAAAACAAACAGTGTAAACACACTAGAAAACATGACTCCAGGCACTGAAAAAACTGGCCCGGAATCAGTCATCAATCACACTCTATCTGATGCAAAACAGAGACTCCCAGGGGAGAATCTGTAGAACATCAGATGGAAGATGCAGAACACAAACGTTATACACCCATGGGTGAAAACGTAACTATGGGGAAAATAACAGAAAACATTCTGTAACCAAGCAACTCTCCCAGGAAATTTTAGAAATGAAATTTCTCAAAAATATGCCAAAAGCATGGGAGAATTGCAAGGGGGGACTTTAGAAGGCTAGGGGAGAGGAAACACTGAATAAGCAGTGCAACAATTAGCAAGAATGACAACAAGAGGCCCATGCCTCGAAAATAGGCAACTTAACATAATTTCATCAAAAAATTTTAAGTACAGCCCTGATTATTTTTTGCCACTTCTTTTTCCTCTCCTCCTTCTATCCTCCTTAGAATCACATTTTCTCCAAAAATTACGTGTCTGGCATCCTTTAAACTGAGATTTACAAGCACAAAGATCAGTGAGATGTTGACTGATGAAGGACCAAACAGAGAATGATAATTGGCGCCAATTTCGGGACGACTGCGTCACTGCGCATGCGCAGTAGAGGCGTAGTATGGAGGTCCTTTAGGACATGATTTCTTTTTGTTTTGGATGCAAATTTTGGGGATTGGGGGGCAAAATTTGTGTTTGGCCCTGGTTTTGTTAGAGTTAGCACCAGCTAAGTCTGGGTCATTGGTACAGTATAAAAATATCATATCTCATAAATATCTACTTGTCATGACGAGCGGATAAAAGGAATTTCAAAGCTCGGTCATGGTATGTATTACCACAGTATTTTTCTACAGCTTTTCCATAGCTTGTACAACAAATTATCCATAGTTGTATGCAGGGACCAGCCTGGGGGGAATTTTAGGGAAACTTCATGTCTCCCACCAGAAAAAATAGGGAGGTCAAGTAGGGAGACTTCAGGCAAGTGGGGAAAATTAAGAATATTTATGTACCACCTCCTGCCGCCCCTTCATATTTTCAGCTTGTGGTCCTCCATTTATTTATTGGTGTTTAAGGTCACATATTTCTGCACAATGGCTAATCATGACCGTGACATTTTACGGGTGGAGGAAGCCGGAGTACCCGGAGAGAACCACTGAGCAACGGCGAGCAACTGTCAGCTCCTCAACATACCAACTACACACAAGCAGGGTTAGCATTGGTTGAAGACAGGTGCACCATCGACGTGCAGTACGCCTTTGTACACAGTGTCACCGTGCCCCGTGGGCAATGGGGGTGAAGTGTCTTGCAGCCTGCACCTCTACCAACTGAGCTACCGTGCCCCCATGGTCCTCCATTAACTTCTGATTAATCCAGGTCCAGTTGTCTATGATGCATCTATGCTAGGTTGAAAAATTACAAAGTAATTATTGACTGAAAATGCCCCACTGCTACCCTCTCCTTCATGACCCCTCCCCTCTTCTTTGTGCAAATCTCCCAGCACCCTCCTGTGGTTGCCTTTCACCAAAGTCTACTAAGCTAATAATTTCCTAAGTCTGAAAGTGTGAACACGACCAGATGTAAGAAGGTTGCTTGGAAGGTACTTTGTTAGTTAATAAACAAAATACATTCTGGGTTTGAGTATTTTGTAAAATAACTGTTATTTCGCATATTTTTATGGTATTCCGGTGTCATTCCGCGTCATTTCGGTGTTTAGGAGGACCCCTTTTTCAAGATCCTTCACATGCATACTTGTGCCATGTACAAAGCTTTTCTTGTCATCACTAAAGCTTTTTTTTCATGTGTTTCAATTCCATTCATGTTTTTCTGGGAATAGATGGCCCAACAGTTAACAGTCGTCAAAAAAACGAGATAAAAATACAGTATTAGAAAATACGTCCGTTTTGTATACATTTTCGGTATCCTAAGCGAGGTAACCTACTTTCAAACTGCATTATTTTGTTCAGTTGCATAAGTCACCTATTTTGGTTTTGACACTTGAAGCTCCTACTGAAACAGAACAAAAGAGAAATAAAAAATCTGCCAAAAGCGACAATGGACAATTGACTGTCGTGTGATTTCAAATAAATGGTTGTTTATTTGACGAATGAAAATGCCATTTTATCACCCTCATGCACATTCGATTCTTGAAAATAATCGTTTTTATGTAAATCTCGGATCATTCAGTTCAGCCTTTCCTCATTTTGGCCAATTTTTAGAGGGCGACTTTTAATCACCACGACTATTTTTCTAGTCAACTTTGGGCTTAGAAGGGTGGCATAATTGCCCTCACAGCTGGTCCTTGGCTGTATGCACAATTAAAATACAATAGTATTGATATCTGTACATCTGGATTACTGAGATGTGCATTGGTCACAGAAAAAAATCGATCCCCACCACCATCTTAAGTGGTGGGGTGAGCGCAATTGTTGCTATACATAGACATTGCTAAAACCAACCCCCCACCCCCACAAAAAAAAAAACAGAAAAAAAAAACAACTCAAGTTTCCTATTTTATGATGTCTTGCATTCACCGATCGTGTTTAAAGCAATACTTCGGTGTCAGCGCAAAATAAGTATGCTATGTGAAATTTTTCATGGCAATGCACATTGAAAATATTGAATATTTACAACATATTTTAGTTATTGTGGACAAAAAACAAGTACCGATGTTGGAAAGTTGACAGCAAGTTACTAGTTTTCATGCTAGGTAATCATCATGACCTTTGATGAAGTTAAAGCCATAACATTGTGACTAGTCACAGTGTAACAGCTTTCACATCGGCAAACATCACAGATGGGAGGAGTTACTGCATTCATTGACTTTACACCATCTTGAGGGCAGATTTTTTTTATTGTGGTTTAACGGCACTTTCGATAGCCAGGGTGACATCGTGAAAGACAGTTTTAAGGGGGGAAGGGGCGGAGACTTGCCAAGCAACTGTCAGACTCCCCCATATACTAACTTGAAGCAAGTAGAGTTAGCGTTGGTTGAAGTGCACCATCGATGTGCAGTACACCTCAGTGCACAGCGCCCCCCCCCCCCCCCCCCCCCCCCACCCGGGCAGATTGAGTTGCGACGTTTATCGCTGATATTCAAGCAATCTATTTATACAAAGATCAGTCTATAATATGAACCAAGTAATGTCACTAATGTGTTCCTCTGCAACTAAGGGATCAATGTGTACCTGGGAACCCAACAATCAAATCTGAGGTTCCTGACACTGGGTAGAATATAATGGCCAAACGCTCTCAAATTTTGAATCGAATCAAGTCAGGCACAGAATTTCGAATGAAATCAAATCTCACAGCCTTTCAAATTGTAAATTTTGCATCTTCTAACAAAACAGTAAATATTGCCAGTCTCCAATCAAGTACTGCATCCAGTGGCAACTCATCTGTTTGGGCAAGTCAATCCAAAAAAAGCGAAATATTCCAAACTGAATTTAGAATTACAAGCCCCTCCTCCTTGAACTCTTTCTTCTATCATCACTGATGATCGGGTCTCCTTTATAGGAGACATTATGATAGAAGAGTTCAAGATGAGATACTTAGGAGTTTCAGAACATGTCAACGATTTGAAAATTTCCGAATCAGGTGGACTCAAGTCGAATGGAATAGTCAGACTGATTTCGAATCAAATCAAAGTTCAAAGCTCTGCCGTACCCTAGTACATGGATGAGAACTCCCAATGATTAAAAGAGCCTGAAACGTCAGTACAATCCTACATCAGTGTTCCCGCTGGCCCAAACTTTTTTCGTGCCAAGTAGAATTTTCATTCGGTGCAAACCAAATGATTTTTTTTTCCCAAATGCAGGATCTGAATCTTTTGTTGCAAGTGGAATTTTAGATCGGTGCTAAATGATTTTTTTGTGCCAAATGCAGGATTTTTGTGCCAAATGGAATCAATTTTCAAATGAGAATAAATTAGTGCAACAAGGTGCCATCTGCAATCCTAAAGCGCTGCGAATGGCACCTTGTTGCATTCAAAGTACAGCATTTTAATTTATATAATAAAGTAAAAAGCTATTATTAACGTTTACAAAATAATTTAATGATTACTTTTCACTCAACTGTTTATTCACTCCATATAAACTAGCAGCAAATAATTTACCTTCCAGAAGGATTATAAAAAAAGATTAACCAACATAAAAAAGATTAAATAACAAAATAACAAAATTAATGTTTTAATAAGTATCAGATTAAATGGATACACTGTTAATTCAGATGACCCATAACTAAGAGCCGTGTTTATTGAAGTTGCCTATAGATTACTTGACAGGAGTGAATTCTGTATGAGACAGCTATATTATTGAAAACGACCCAATGAAATAATAAACCACAAAGCATTTGAGACCTACCAAAAGTATATTTTTCTGGCAAAATTTTGGTGCCAAATGCTGTTTTTTTCTGCCAAACAAGTCTTTTAGAGAGTTTGGCACCAAGCTGCGTGAATACCGATCCTTACACCAACGAAATATTTGCATTTTCACAAGCAACAGGCCAATTCAAGCAAGTTTTTTAAAACATTTGTATTCTAACAAGGTGCAACACTACAGGTCACCCCCCACCCCCCGAGAAGTGGTTTACTAATGAGAAACCATGAAAACTGAAAGTTTCAAAGTCGAAACAAGTAAAAAAATGCCCATAACTCTTGAAAAGATGATGGTCCATCAGCGCACCAAAAATTATTCAACTCCGACATGCACTGACCGAGATATTGAAGTCTAAAATTGTTACGGACTAACTAACGAATGGACCCCATTGCCAGATCCCCTGCATTTTGGCAGGGGATAATAACAAGAGGCCCCAGGGGGCCTGAGGGCGCTCACCTGACATGGTAGCCTAAATATCAACCCAGAGAATTGATTTCCACAAGTTGCATCTGCTCCTCCTAAGAAAAGCTGAAACCAAATATCCAAATATTCTGACCAGTGGATCTAAAAAAAGATTTTTAAAGAATATTCCTCATACTGAACTAAGTCATAATTCGGGCTCCCACAGGAAGCCCATATATGAACCCAGGGACTTGGCTTTAACAAACCTGAATCTCACACCCCTAAGGATTCTGCACACCAAATATCAAAACATTCCGACTGCTGGATCTGAAGAAGAAGATTTTTAAAGAAAATTCCTCATTTTGAACCAAGTTACAATTCGAGCTTCCACAATCAGCCCAAATATGGACCTAGGGACATGGCTTGAAAAAACTTGAATCTTACCCCCCTAAGGATGCTGCATAAAAAATATCAAAAGCATTCATCTGCTGGATCTGAAGATTTTTAAATAAAATTCCTCATTTTGAACTAAGTTGTCATTTAGGCTCCCATAGTGAGCCCAAATATGAACCAAGGGACTTGGCTTGAACAAACTTGAATCTCAGCCCCCTAAGGTTGCTCCATGCCAAATATCAAAACATTCCAACTGCTGAATCTGAAGAAGAAGATTTTTAAAGAAAAATTCCTCATATTGACTAAGTTATAATTTGGGCTCCCACAAGGAGCCCAAATATGGACCCATGGACTTGGCTTTAACACACTTGAATCCCCCCTCCCCCCAAGGATGCTACTCACCACATATCAAACCATTCCGACTGCTGGATCTGAAGAAGAAGATTTTTTAAGAAAATTCCTCATTTCGAACAAAGTTACAATTCAAGCTCCCACATTGAGCCCAAATATGGACCTAGGGACATGGCTGGAACAAACTTGAATCTCACCCCCCTAAGGATGCTGCATACCAAATATCACAAGATTCTGCCTGCTGGATCTTGAGAAGAAGATTTTCAAAGAAATTTGCCTGAAATGCACTAAGTTCGAATTTGGGCTTCTATAGTGAGCCCAAATATGAATCCAGGTGGCCGATTTGAACAAAATGGAATCAGATCCACCCCACAATGTTGCATACCAAATATCAAAAGATTCTGCCTGCAGGATCTGGAGAAGAAGATTTTTGAAGAAATTTGCCTGAAATGCACTAAGTTCAAATTCGAGCTTCTATAGTGAGCCCAAATATGAATCTAGGGAGCCGATTTGAACAAAATAGAATCAGATCCACCCCACAACGTTGCATACCAAATATCAAAAGATTCTGTCTGCTGGATCTGGAGAAGAAGATTTTTCAAGAAATTTGCCTGAAATGCACTAAGTTCAAATTTGGGCTCCTATACTGAGCCCAAATATAAACCCAAGGGGCCGATTTGAACAAACTTGAATCAGATCCACCCCACAATGTTGCATACCCAATATCAAAAGATTCTGCCTGCTGGATCTTGAGAAGAAGATTTTCAAAGAAATTTGCCTGAAATGCACTAAGTTCAAATTTGGGCTCCTATACAGAGCCCAAATATAAACCCAAGGGGCCGATTTGAACAAACTTGAATCAGATCCACCCCACAATGTTGCATACCAAATATCAAAAGATTCTGCCTGCTGGATCTGGAGAAGAAGATTTTCAAAGAAATTTGCCTGAAATGCACTAAGTCCGAAATCGGGCTCCTATACTGAGCCCAAATATGAACCCAGGGGGCCGATTTGAACAAACTTGAATCAGATCCACCCTCCAATGTTGCATACCAAATATTAAAAGATTCTGCCTGCTGGATCTGGAGAAGAAGATTTTTTAATGTTTTTCCCATTGCCTACAAGTGTTAAAAAGTGCTGACTCAGCACTTTTTCAATGTCCCGAAACTGTACCCTATGATAAAACCGATGGCAATTTTTTTTTACCAATTCTTTCTGTTGGTCCTAAGGAAGCTTCACACCAAATAAAAATTCTCGGTGCCCTGCAGTTTTGGAGATATGGGCGTTTTAATTTTTTTCTATTTTTAGCTCCTGCGGTTCCCATGGGGCTACGGGAAAAAAAAAATCAGCATAAATTAGGTACTTATGACCCAATAAGCCCTCACATAAAATTTGGTTCAAATCAGCCTCTCGGTTTGGAAAATAGAAATTTTGGGCGGGGCCAAAAATTTTGCCCCTCCCATAACGACGCCAAGTATAGCCCCACAAACTTCTCTTGAACAAATCTGAGTCTACACCTCAAAAGGAAGCTGCACACCAAATATCAAGTCTCTGCTACTGCTGGTTCATGAGAAGAAGATTTTTTAAGATTTCAGCACACTTTTTGGGTGTGGCCCTACCCACGGGCGGGGCAACTTGATTTGAACAAAATCAAATTGCGATGTCATAACAAACTATTATCTCAAATATCAATTAAATTGGTTCAGCGGTTTGGGAGGAAAAGATGCAAACACCATGTTCACGGACGACGGACGACGGACGGTGAGTGATCACTATAGCTCTCCTGACTGAAAGTCAGGTGAGCTAAAAAGCTAGCAGCTGAAAAGCTGGGAATTCTCATTCCTGCCAGTAGAATACCCCAGGGTTCCATGAAGTGCACATTCGCATGCTGGATCCTCAATTTTAGCAACTGAAGGTATATTTGTAGGTCCACCCAATGGGTCATTGTACGTGGTTTGTTGCCTGCACAAAAATTTGCAATCTGTTCAATAGTGACACAAAATACTGCTATAAACAAGGTATTAAATGAAAACAGAATGTTCTCATTTTTGGAATTCACTTAAAAAAAATTTACACAATCCAGTATAAGTATTTCCATTAGTTCCTTGAATCCTGTGCTCTATGTAACATGTACCAAACTAACCCTGTGTATTGTTACAGCCTTAGTCGGTGTATATTTCCATGTGGTGTGTGATATAGCAGCCTATCAACAAATCCTGTGCAATGCCTATGGTTAGTCAGAGTATGTCAGCTTACAACTAACTCTGTCCAATGTACAGGGTTAGTCACCCTTTTCTTTCTGGTTATAAATAAAAACATCTCTATTATATATACCATTTTTTTACATCCAGAAAGTATGCCTAACCCTGTGCACTGCACAGGGTTAGTCACACTTTCTTGCTGTAAAAAAATCATTATCAACTGAGTAACTAAACCTGTGGATTGTGCAGCCTAAGTGTAAATACTATCTATAGCAACATTTTACCCAATGTAATGTCTAGCCAGTAATATTCTCAATGAAAGTGTCAATGACACTGTAGCTCAACTTGTCAAGACAAAGACATGTACATGTATAGTATGTGACACAGCAATGACAAACATCTAGGTAATGACCTGATAACAAAGGTACATATAAAGTATTGTAACGGTCTGTACATAAATACTGACCGTTGCCTGTAACAAATGTATAGGTAAAGTATTGTAAAGGTGGGTGACAGTCAGATGCTAAACTAGAAAAAAATCTTTGAGTCCCAGAGTAGGTCTGACTGAACCCCAAAATATTTGTTCTCATAGCACAGTGATAACAAAGGCACCCCAAAACACACTTGTTCCTGTCCCAAGGTGAAGACAAAAGTACCCAAGGAGTCTTGTGAAGATCAGTTCATAAATACGAGCTGTATAGAACTTGTGACAAAAAACTGATTGGACCTAATTTCGGTACAAAATGGCCACTGGCAGCCATCTTGAATTTTGGACCGTACCCAGAAACACTCATTCTCATCCCAAAGTGATAACAAAGGTACCCAAGAAGTTTTGTGAAGATCGGTTCATAAAAACAGCCTCTACCCTGAGCCGTATTGACATGTGTGCTCACATTGTGTAAGTAGCACTGAATAAATCAAAGTTCATCTAATTTGCATAATTTCTGCATGAAAAAAAACCCCCATACAATATGTGATGTATTCCATGTTACTAAACATTCATACAAAAATTTATTCAAATCAGAACTTTCATACAGAAGTTCTATACAAAGACTGATTGCACTAATTTTGGTACAAAATGGCTGCTGGTGGCCATCTTGAATTTCGGACCACACCCAAAAACACTCTCTCTCATCCCAGGGTGATAACAAATGTACCCAAGAAGTTTCGTAAAGATTGGTTCATAAATATGGCCTCTAGTCTGAGCTGTATAGAAGTTGTGTACAAAAAACTGATTAGACCTAATTTCGGTACAAAATGGCCACTGGCAGCCATCTTGAATTTTAGACCGAAACCAGAAACACTCGTTCTCGTCCCAAGGTGATAACAAAGGTACCCAAGACATTTCGTGAAGATGAGTTCATAAATACAGACTCTAGTCTGAGCCATATTGACATGTGTACTTACTGTGTGTAAGTCGCACTGAAAAAATCAAAGTTCATCTAATTTGCATAATTTCTGCACGAGAAAAAAACCCGTATTATATGTGATGTATCCCATGGTACTAAACATTCACACAAAAAATTATTCAAATCAGCACTTTCATATGGAAGTTCTGTGCAAAAATCTGATTGCACCTAATTTTGTACAAAATGGCTGCCATCGGCCATCTTGAAATTCGGACCGGACCCAAAAACACTCGTTCTCGTCCCACGGAGATACCAAAGGTACCCAAGAAGTTTCGTAAAGATCGGTTCATAAATACGGCCTCTAGCCCGAGCCGTATTGGCATTTGCACTTACAGTGCTGAAAGTAACACCAAAAACATCAAAATTAGTCTAATTTGCACAATTTACGCACGAGAAAAAAACCCGCATTATATGTGATGTATCCCATGGTACTAAACATTCATACAAAAAATTATTCAAATCATAGCTTTCATATGGAAGTTCTGTACAAAAAAACAGATTTCTGCATCATCGGTACAAAATGGTGGCTGGCAGCCATCTTGAATTTCGGACCGCACCCAAAAACACTTGTTCTTGTCCCACGGTCATAACAAAGGTACCCAAGAAGTTTCGTAAAGATTGGTTGATAAATACGGCCTCTAGCCCGAGCCATAGCAGCTTGGCACTTACAGCTCTGAAAGTAACACTAAATAAATCAAAGTCAGTCTAATTTGCATAATTTACGCACGAGAAAAAACCCCGTATTATATGTGATGTATCCCATGGTACTAAACATTTATACAAAATTTTATTCAAATCAGAACTTTCATACAGAAGTTCTGTACAAAAAACTGATTTTTGCATCATCGGTACAAAAAGGCCACTGGCATCCATCTTGAATTTCGGACCACACCTAAAAACACTCGTTCCCGTCCCAGGATCATAACAAAGGTACACAAGAAGTTTCGTAAAGATCGGTTGATAAATACGACCTCTAGCCGAGCCATAGCCAATTGTTGACGTACAGACAGATGGACAGACGGACGGACAG
The DNA here is from genome assembly GCA_031216915.1 of Pictodentalium vernedei. Lineage (NCBI taxonomy): Eukaryota > Metazoa > Mollusca > Scaphopoda > Dentaliida > Dentaliidae > Pictodentalium > Pictodentalium vernedei. Next base: position 730,286,903 of record CM062297.1, on the reverse strand, counting down.
ACGGACGACGGGCTATGACAATAGCTCAAATTTGACTTCGTCAAAGTTGAGCTAAAAACTGATTAGACCTAATTTCAGGACAAAATGGCCACTGGCAGCCATCTTGAATTTTAGACCGCACCCAGAAACACTCGTTCTCGTCCCAAGGTGATAACAAAGGTACCCAAGACATTTCGTGAAGATCAGTTCATAAATACAGACTCTAGTCTGAGCCGTATTGACATGTGTACTTACTGTGTGTAAGTCGCACTGAAAAAATCAAAGTTCATCTAATTTGCATAATTTCTGCACGAGAAAAAAACCCGTATTATATGTGATGCATCCCATGGTACTAAACATTCACACAAAATAATTATTCAAATCAGGGCTTTCATATGGAAGTTCTGTGCAAAAATCTGATTGCACCTAATTTTGTACAAAATGGCTGCCATCGGCCATCTTAAATTTCGGACCGGACCCAAAAACACTCGTTCTCGTCCCACGGTGATACCAAAGGTACCCAAGAAGTTTCGTAAAGATCGGTTCATAAATACGGCCTCTAGCCCGAGCCGTATTGGCATTTGCACTTACAGTGCTGAAAGTAACCCCAAAAAACATCAAAATTAGTCTAATTTGCACAATTTACGTACCAGAAAAAAACCTGTATTATATGTGATGTATCCCATGGTACTAAACATTCATACAAAAAATTATTCAAATCAGAGCTTTCATATGGAAGTTCTGTACAAAAAACAGATTTCTGCATCGTCGGTACAAAATGGCGGCTGGCAGCCATCTTGAATTTCGGACCGCACCCAAAAACACTCGTTCTCGTCCCACGGTCATAACAAAGGTACCCAAGAAGTTTCGTAAAGATTGGTTCATAAATACGGCCTCTAGCCCGAGCCATAGCAGCTTGGCACTTACAGCTCTGAAAGTAACACTAAATAAATCAAAGTCAGTCTAATTTGCATAATTTACGCACGCGAAAAAAACCCGTATTATATGTGATGTATCCCATGGTACTAAACATTTATACAAAACTTTATTCAAATCAGAACTTTCATACAGAAGTTCTGTACAAAAAACTGATTTTTGCATCATCGGTACAAAATGGCCACTTGCGGCCATCTTGAATTTCGGACCACACCTAAAAACACTCGTTCCCGTCCCAGGGTCATAACAAAGGTACACAAGAAGTTTCGTAAAGTTCGGTTCATAAATACGACCTCTAGCCCGAGCCATAGCCAATTGTTGACGTACGGACAAACGGACAGACGGACGGACGGACGGATGGACGACGGGCCATGACAATAGCTCAAAGTTGAGCTAAAAAGCTTTCACACTCGGTTTATGAAACCCTCATTGGAATGGATTTCAAATGTTTTTATTATTATTGAATTTTGAAAATGAAAACATATTCTTTTTTTCAATTAATAGTTTGTTCATAATCATTTGTAAGCCCTCTCCCAGAGTTTACAGAATATGTGAGTGGTTTGTAGTTTGGTGCTTGGGATAAAATTATAAAATGAATTGCAAATTTTCAAAGCTTTTTCAGCTCCCGGAGAATGAAATCGAAGTTCTCCCCATCTTTTCATGAACTTCCATAGCCTAAATGTGCCTTATATTATGTCTACACGAAAAAATATCATCTAAATTAAGTCTTTTATATTTTTGGAATTTTGGACAAGGGGTTACAGCAGAAACAGAACTACCAGACAAAAAAAATTACAGTATTTTTTTTTATTTACACTGCCCATTTTTCTTCTACACAGAAACCTGCCATGACAGAAAACTGGCACAAATAATGTGTAGTAGAATAGAAACAAAACAATTGCAAAAGAAACACAATCATCACATAATATACTTCAATGCTCATGATTATGCACAAATATTCGTATGTTCTTGAAATAGAATCATAATCTATGTATATATAAATGAAACAATATATTTTCAACAAAAATTCCAATACCATCCTATGTTCTCACCTAACAAATGTTTAATCAGGCATTTCTGGGATTTTTTGAGCCATTAAAAAATTGCACATGAGTTTTATTTTTTATTCCCATCTACCCGCCACTATGCACACTCTAAAGTCAGATGGGTTGATTTATGTTAATTTTTAACCCAAATGATTTTAGAGTGCAGACTTGGGCATAAAGACCTTTGTTTAGAACAGCAGCTGAAAGCAGTTTCCAATGCCACAAAAACAAGATGTGATCTGGAGAGCTCAAGATGCGAGTCCTGCCTCGGTTTTGGGTGGTCGGTAATATTCACTGAACCTTGTAAATTTGTGGTTCATTTTTAACCCAACTGATTTTAGAGTGCAGACTTGGGCCTAATCTAACTGGGGGCCTTGTTCAGAACAACCGAAACCACAGTTTCCAATGCCAAAAGAACAAGAAGTGATCTGGAGACATCGATATGCAAGCTCTTTCTCGAGCTTGGGTGGTCAGGAATTCTCCCCCCCCCCCCTCCTCATGAAAATTTCGTCGACTCTGTGTTCCCTGATTAGCAATCAAACACAAAAATAACAATAATTTGATAAAACAAGAGGCCCCATGGGGCCTGAAGCACTCATCTTTAACAGAACACAAAACAAGAGGCCCCACGGGGCCTGAAGCGCTCATCTTGTACAGAACACAATTTTAAACAGAGTCCAAGAATGAGTCTACATTAAGCAAGCCATCTCCATAGGCTACACTGTCAGTCCTCGAGTCCCTCAGGAGTGACAAAAATAATCTGGGCATCATGCCTTTTCTTCAGTTGATCATAAGTAAAATGTAGAGCTCCCCTATGAAGCCCCTTGATACAACCTATGTGGATTAATCTTAGTACCTCTAGAGGGTACTGAATACAAAATTTTTAATTCTTCAGCAAAATGGCCAATTCCGGCTCCCATAGAGAGCCCAAATATTAACCCAGGCTCTTGATCTGAACATAGTTAAATCTGACTTCCCTAGAGATGTTGTGTACCGAATATGAAAGCATTCTGACTGTTGGATCTGAAGAAGAGAAATTGTAAAGAAATTTCTTCAAATTGCACTAAGTTCAAATTTGGGCTACCATAGCAAGCCCACATATTGACCTATGGATCCGATTTGAACAAACTTGCATCTGACCCCCCTAGAGATGTTGTATACCAAATGTGTAGAAGTAGATTTTTAAAGAAATTTTCTCATATTGCACTAAGTAAAAATTTGGGCTACCATAGTGAGCCCAAATATATACCTAGGGATCTGAAGAAGAAGATTTTTTTAAATTACCCTCCATATTGAACAAAGATAAAATTTGGGCTTCCGTAGGGAGCCCAAATATTAACCTAGGGACTTGGTTTGAACAATCTAGAATCTGACCCTCATAACAATGATGTATACCAAATATTAAAAGATTCTGACTGGTGGTTCTGAAGAAGAAGATTTTTAAAGAATATTCCCCATATTACCCTATGTTAAAACTTTGGGCTCCTGTAGAGAGCCCAAATATGAACCAATGAGCTTTATTTCAACAAACTTTTATCTGACCCCCCTATGAATGCTGTATACCAAATATCAAAAGATTCTGATGATTGGTTCTAGAGAAAAGATTTTTTAAAATTTTTGCAAATATGCTGACTCAGCATTTTTTTGATGCCCATTACAGAACACCCTAACAAAACCGATGGCAATTTTTTTTTACCATTCAATTCTACTGGTCATAAGGATACTTCATACCAAATAAAAGCTCTCTGTTCCGTGGGGTTTGGGAAATATGGGCGTTTGAAAATATTTCTATTTTTAGCTCCCAGGGTTCCCATGGGGATGCAGGAATTTTTTTTTTTGCATGGGTCAAGTACTTATGACCCAATACTACCACAAACCAAATTTGGTTCATACTGGACCATCGGTTCAGAAAATAGAAATTTTGGGCGGGGCCAAAAATCTTACCCCTCCTATTACAAAGCCAAATATTACTTTACGAACTTCATTTGAACAAACTTGATTCTACACCTCATATGGAAGCTCCATAGCAAATACCAAGTCATTGTACACACTGGTTCTTGAGAAGAAGATTTTAAAAATATTTTGGAGCATTTTCCCCCACTCCCTCCCTATGGGGCTGGGCATGCTGAGTTGAACAAAAATGAAATGCCCCTTTGGGACCATCACTCACACAAACCTTCACTTGAATTGGCCCAGTGGCTTTGGAGGAGAAGACCAAAACATGGTGTTGACGGACAACGGACGCCAGACGACGGACGGGAAGCGATGAGATTAGCTCAGCTTGACTTTGTCAAGATGAGCTAAAAACAGAGTCCAAGAATGAGTACATTAAGCAAGCCATCTCCATAGGCTACACTGTCAATCCTGGAGTCCCTCAGGAGTGACAAAAATAATCCGGGCATCATGCCTTTTCTTCAGTTGATCATAAAGTAAAATGTAGAGCTCCAATATGAAGCCCCTTAATACAACCTATGTGGATTAATCTTAGTTACACACCTCTTGAGGGTACTGAATACAATATTTTTAATTCTTCAGCAAAATGGCCCATTCCGGCTCCCATAGGGAGCCCAAATATTAACCCAGACCCTCAATTTGAACAAAGTTGAATCTGACTTCCCTAGAGATGTTGTGTACCAAATATGAAAGCATTCTGACTGTTGGATCTGAAGAAGAGTATTTTAAAGAAATTTCTTCGAATTGCACTCAGTTACAATTTGGGCTACCATAGCGAGCCCAAATATTAACCTATGGATCCGATTTGAACAAACTTGAATCTGACCCCTCTAGAGATGTATACCAAATGAAAGCATTCTGACTAGTGGATCTGAAGAAGATTTCTGAAGAAATTCCCTCATATTGTACTAAGTTAAATTTCATGTTCCCATATGGAGCCCAAATATTAACCCAGGCACTCGAATTGAACAAATTGGAATCTGATCCCCCCTAGAGATGTTGTATACCAAATATGAAAGCATTCCGACTGGTGGATCTGAAGAAGAAGATTTTTAAAGAAATTTCCTCAAATTGCACTAAGTAAAAATTTGGGCTACCATAGCGAGCCCAAATATATACCTAGGGATCTGATTTGAACAAACTTGAATCTGACCCCCCCCCCCCCCCCCCCCCCCCCCCCCCCCCTTAGAGATGTTGCATACCAAATATGAAAGCATTCTGACTGGTGGATCCGAAGAAGATTTTTTAAAATTATCCCCCATATTGAACAAAGTTAAAATTTGGGCTTCTGTAGGAAGCCCAAATATAAATCTAGTGACTTGTTTTGAACAATCTTGAATCTGACCCTCATAACAATGATGTATACCAAACATTAAAAGATTCTGACTAGTGGTTCTGAAGAAGAAGATTTTTTAAAGAATATTCCCCATATTTATTTCAACAAACTTGTATCTGACTCCCCCCTATGAATGCTGTATACCAAATATCAAAAGATTCTGATGATTGGTTCTGGAGAAAAGATTTTTAAAAATTTTTGCAAATGTGCTGACTCAGCATTTTTTCGATGCCCATTACAGAACACACTAACACAACTGATGGCAATTTTTTTTACCATTCAATTCTACTGGTCCTAAGGATACTTCATACCAAATAACCGCTCTCTGTTCCATGTGGTTTGGGAAATATGGGCGTTTGAAAATATTTCTATTTTTAGCTCCCAGGGTTCCCATGGGGATGCGGGAATTTTTTTTTTTTTGCATGGGTCAAGTACTTATGACCCAATAATACCACATAACAAATGTGGTTCATACTGGTCCATCGGTTCAGAAAATAGAAATTTTGGGCGGGGCCAAAAATCTTACCCCTCCTATTACAAAGCCAAATATCGCTTCACAAACTTTGATTGAACAAACTTGATTCTACACCTCATATGGAAGCTCCATAGCAAATATCAAGTCATTGTACACACTGGTTCTTGAGAAGAAGATTTTAAAAATATTTTGGAGTATTTTCCCCCACTCCCTCCCTATGGGGCTGGGCATGTTGAGTTGAACAAAAATGAAATGCCCCTTTGGGACCATCACTCACACAAACTTTCACTTGAATTGTCCCAGTGGCTTTGGAGGAGAAGACCAAAACATGGTGTTGATGGACGCTGGATGCCGGACGGAGAGCGATGAGATTAGCTCAGCTTGACTTTGTCAAGATGAGCTAAAAATAATAATTTACTTAATAATTTACTTGGATATGGAGCCCAAATATTAACCCAGGCACTCCAATTGAACAAACTTGAATCTGACCCCCTTAGAGATGTTGCATACCAAATATGAAAGCATTCCGACTGGTGGATCTGAAGAAGAAGATTTTTAAAAATTATCCCCCATATTGAACTATGTTAAAATTTGGGCTTCCATAGGAAGCCCAAAAATTAACCTATGAACTTGGTTTTAACAATCTTGAATCTGACCCTCATAACAATGATGTATATCAAACATTAAAAGATTCTGCCTGGTGGTTCTGAAGAAGATTTTTAAAGAATATTCCCCGTATTGTCCCAAGTTAAAAATTTGGGCTCCTATATGCCCAAATATGAACCAATGGGCTTTATTTTAATAAACATGCATCTTCTCTCCCCCCCCCCCCCCCATGAATGCTGTATACCAAATATCAAAAGATTCTGACCATTGAACGTATCTGGGGAAAAGATTTTTTAAAATTTTTGCAAATATGTTGACTCAGCTTTTATTTTATGCCTTCTACAGAACACCCTAACCAATGGCACACTTTTTGACCAGTCAATTCTACTGGTCCTAAGGATGCTTCATACCAATTAACAGCTCTCTGTTCCATGTGGTTTGGGAAATATGGGCGTTTGAAAATATTTCTATTTTTAGCTCCTGAGGTTCCCATGGGGATGCAGGAATTTTTTTTTTGCATGAGTAAAGTACTTATGACCCAATAATACCACATACCAAATTTGTTTCAAATCAGACCATCGCTTCAGAAAATTGAAATTTTGGGCGGGACCAAAAATCTTACCTCTCCCATTACAAAGCCAAATATTGTTTCATGAACATCGTTTGAACAAACTTGATTCTACACCTCAAAAGGAAGCTCCATAACAAATATCAAGTCATTGTACCCACTGGTTTATGAGAAGAAGATTTTAAAAATAATTTGGAGCATTTTCTCCCACCCGCTCCCTATGGGGCTGGGTATGTTGAGTTGAAAAATGCTTTGGGACCATCACTCACACAAACTTTCACTAGAAGTGGCCCATTGGTTTTGGAGGAGAAGACCAAAAATGATGTTGACGGATGGATGGACAGATGGACGGAGAGTGATGAGATTAACTGAGCTTAACTTATTCAAGGTGAGCTAAAAAATAATAATTAAATGGTTTGTGTCCGAAATTTTACCCAAGTTAATAAAATTGATAAATCTGTATCACGAGTGCAACAAGGCTTTGCAATGCTTCAGCAATGCAAAGCCTTCTTGCACTCAAGGGACAAAATACACCACCACCCATATTCCAAGTTAAATTGACCACAAAAAAGGGCTAAATAAATCCCAAAATAACATAAAACATAATGAGAATGATACAATCAATAGTAATTAATATTAATTAAAAAGAAAAGAAACTGTAACCTTCACTAAAAAACATTAATCGCAAACTTTATCCGAAACTCTTAATCTTAACAAACAGATGGACAGACTGACGATGTACAAACAGATGTCATATCTATAGCCCTGACTGTAAACAGTCGGGCTAAAAATGCTTAATTGGCACCCCAACTGGAGGGGGTGGGGGAGTGGGTGGGGGAGGGGGAGGTGATAGGAGTTAAATTTTTTTCCGGTGGCATATTGTCACTCTAAATCCATCAAAATGCATATTGGACCAAAGAAAAAATATTGCTTAAATGGCCCTGGGGAGGAGTAGAAGAGGGGGGAGTTATAGGAGTCAATTTTTGTGTGCATGTAGTTATTCTAAATCCTAAAAAATGCATTTTGGACCAAAGAATAAAAAGTGCCTAATTGGCATTGGCGTGGGGTGGGGGGGGGGGGGGGGGGGGTGGGGGGGTGTATAGAGGTTAAAAAATGTTCTGCATGTAATCATCCTAAATACTTCAAAATGCATTTTCAAGCAAAGAAAACAAGAGTGGACTTTCGTCCAGTGCATACCCCCACGTGGTGTACCGCCGTGTGGGCATACCTATGACCAACAAATATCATTTATGAATATTCTCCTATGGACTGACGGACAGATGCACAGATGGACGGACGCAATCCAGTATACCCCCCCCCCCCCCCCCCCCCCCTCCATTTTCTTTGAAAATTTTCAACAATTTCTAAGTCAAAAGGTATGGTAAATTATTTGGTGCAATGAAGCAGAAGCCTTTGTCATAGGCAAACTGCATGCCATATTTCACTGAAATCCGATAACCCCAATCCAGTATGCACCCCCCCCCCCCCTCCTCCCATTTTCTTTGAAAGTTTTCAACAATTTCCAACAATTTCTAAGTCAAAAGGTATGGTAAATTGTTTGGTGTTTGGAAGTTTTATGCAATGAAGCAGAAGCCTTTGTCATAGGCAAACTGCATGCCATATTTCACCAAAATCCGATAACCCATACCTGAGATACAGGCTGAACAGACAAATAATGTCTATTTCCTACAATTTCTAAGTCAAAAAAGGGGGATAACTCTAAAAAGGAGAATGTGAGAAATACCGTTGAATCCTTTTTTTAAAGCCTATACCATAAGCAGTGTTCACGGCAAATTTCATTGCAATAGAATATTCGATACCCAAGATACAGGCTGAACTGACAAAATTTGGCTCGGACGGACACAATTTCTAAGTGAACAATTAATAAAAAAAAAAAATAACTAGTGTGGGCATACCTATGACCAACAAATATTATAAAAAAAATAATAATTTACTTTTGGACGGACTCACACACGGATGCACAGATGGACGGACGCATGTAATCCAGTATACCCCTATTTTCTTCGAAAGTGGGGGTATAAAAATGCCTAATTGGTGGGACGGGGAGGGGGGGGGGGGGGTGGAAGGGGCAGAGCAATAACTTACAACAATTTTCATTTGATATTAGTGGTCATCGAACTTGACATAGACATTGCTGCTTTAGAGACATGTACTGACAAGAACTGAAATCTGTTAACTATTGTTCAAGTTTTGTCATAAACAAAGTTTGGAGAGACACATGGATAGACTCACAGACAGACATACAGAAGGATGGACGAACAAAGCTCTGTGCTATACCCTCCCTTTTGGGGGGGGGGGATAAAAAGTAACAAAGTATGCGGTAAAAGCCTAATTTCAAATTTAGAGAAACTAAGTTCAAAAACCGTTTTGAAAAGGGTTAAATTAATGCCAATATTATTTGAAACCACTGTATACAGGTTCAGTAGACCTTGCCCCAAATGAAAATCAATGTCGCTGTAACACAGTGTTTGAAGAATGAAAGGTACAACCTTGAAAATATAACTTTAATACGAAACCTTAAGCTGGGAATACATGTAAAACTGACTGCCAAATGAATGTGTCAATGACACTGTAGCTCAACTTGACAAACTTGAACTTGGTAAGTTTTAAATGAAATGGCAAAATTGAAGATCATTGGTACCAATGTTATTTGATGAAATTTCAACATAACAGTATTGTGTGTGCACAACATCAGAGTAATCCTTGCATTTTTAAATGTAAACTGTAAGACTGGCTAAAAAAAGGAATGTTGAAAGACAAATGCAGTATGTTCAGAGGTTATTGTAATTGGCAACTTTTTTCACAGAAATGAATGCTAATCAATATCTCTTATCTAAAGGTCTTGTCAAATGAGCACACCAAGTTCAAAAACAATCCTATGATAAATGTGGCCTGTAGCTCATGTCAAAGAATGTTGATGCACAAATGCAATAAATTCAAAGATTGTTGCTAACAGAAACAGCTTTTGATGGAAAGGTCATTGTCAGTGGCAACATTTTTTGACGGAAATCAAAGAAAATGGACAGCTCCCATCTAGAGGTAACCCCAAACAAGCACACAAAGTTTCAAACCGATCTGATCATAAATGTGTCTGGTAGGGCATGCCAAAGGAATATATTGATGCCTGTCTAAACTAAGTTCAAAGATCGTTGCCAGTGGCAACATCTTTTGACAGACGGAAATGGAAGAAAATCGATAGCACCCATCTAGAGGTCTCCCTAAACAAGCATGCCAGGTTTCAAAGCAATCCGATCATAAATGTGCCCTGTAGGGTGTGCCAAAGGGAAATATAGAGGTCTGACTAAACTAAGTTCTAAGAACGTTGGCCGTGGCAACATTTTTTGATGGAAATTGAAGAAAATCGATAGCTCCCATCTAGAGATCACCCCAAACAAGCATGCCAGGTTACAAAGCAATCTGATCATAAATGTGCCCTGTAGGGTGTGCCAAAGGGAAATATTGAGGTCTTCTGACTAAACTAAATTCTAAGAACGTTGACTGCGGCAACATTTTTTGACGGAAATAGAAAAAAATCGATAGCTCCCATCTAGACGTCACCCCAAACAAGCATGCCAGGTTTCAAAGCAATACAATCATAAATGTGCCCTGCAGGGTGTGCCAAAGGGAAATATTGAGGTTTGACTAAACTAAGTTCTAAGAACGTTGGCCGAGGCAACAGTTTTTGACAGAAATTGAAGTAAATCGATAGCTCCCATCTAGATGTCACCCCAAACAAGCATACCAAGTTTCAAAGCGATCTGACCATAATATGCGACCTGTGAGGTGTGCCAAAGGAAATTGTGTACGTACGTACGTACGTACGAACGTACGTATGTACATACGTATGTACGAGAAGTGATGGCAATAGCTCAGCTTGACCTTGTCAAGTTGAGCTAAAAAGGTTTAAATATTTCCTAAAACCGATAAAAGAAATCATTGATGGAATCATTGATGTAAGTGCAATCATTAAGTATTGACTATGCAAGAATTAAAGTAAGAAAGTATGTGGAAAAGCCTAATTTCAAATACAAAGAAAACTAAGTCTGAAAACATGTTTAAAAGGGGTTAAAATCACACCAATATTAATGAAAGTTAAAAAATTTATAGTAATTTATATATTTTTTATACTTACCAATGACCCAGACTTAGCTGGTGCTAACTCTTAAAAATATAGGGCCAAACACAAATTTTGCCCCCCAATCCCCAAAATTTGCATCTAAAACCAAAGAAAACATGTCCTGAATGGCCCTCCACACTACACCTCTACTGTGCATGCGCAGTGTCAAGGACGTCCCGAAATTGGCGCCATTAATCATTCTTGTAACCAGTGCCTGGTAAGCGCTATGTACTCAGCAGGGAGGTATGAGTTCCCAACTCCTGGGAGGGCCATCCCCGTCTGTGTCATTGGTAAGTATAAAAAATATATAAATTACTATAAATTTTTTTAACATTTTTATACTGTACCAATGACCCAGACTTAGCTGAATAGTAAAAAGGCTGGAGGGCCTAGGACATAGAGCAAGTTGAAATACGCTCAATTATATAAAATAGAGTCATCCCCCTCTAGGGGAAAAGGAGTATTAGGCCTTACATGTATCTTTCTTATTTATGATAAATTAGAAAGACACAAAACCTTCCAAAATTGAGCATCATAACATCCATGTACTCTATTAACATCCAGTATAATCCTTATACTAATAATTTTTAAAGTAAGCCAATAAATAAAGTCTAGAGAATAGAGACTCTTTATACTCCTTAAAAGTGTCTGAGGATTGTATAATAACGCCCGTTTGACACGTGATATATTCAAAAGCTATACTTTAAAAACTATGACCTGAATGAATGTTTAAAACATAAACTTCTCACTTAAAAGCCATCCCAGTAACACCTCAGATTTACTAACTCCGGAGGAGGTATCCCCTTGTTTTCATAATAAAACAGGTGACCCAAGGGAACACCCCCCCCCCCCTTTTTCTTGCCCTGGGTCAAATAGCCCAGAGCAAAGAGGGCAGCAGGACGGAGTCACTGCCGGAACAGAAAGCCTACCTAGCTATAGTAGCAACTGTTAAGTGAATGACATTCTGAGCAGTAGATAATAGACCTAACAATGGAGGCCTCCAAAAATGGACTCAATATTCTGAGATAAAAATTCATGAATGTGGATGGCTGAGCGCAATGAGCAGCCTTCAAAAATCTATAATAGCGACACTATTAGTGTAAGCCCAAGATGTAGAAAGATCTCTTACTTCATGAGCCGAAATCTCAAGCACAAACTGCTGAGTCAATGATATACCATAAGCAGTACCGATAGTTAATTGAATCCATTAGCAATAGAATGGAGCATAATGTCCTTCTATTAGGCATCAAAGACAGAAGTAGCTTACGTCCATACTAATAAACTGATATCTGTTTATAAATACGTAAACTCTAACCGGACAGAGTATAGGCCTATGCCCGTACGAAGACGGAAGGACCTTAATAACAATAGGTTCCGGATATTATTAGGAGCCTGACTCTTAACCAAAAATCCAACCTAAGTAGTAAAGGAAGTAGTGTTTCCATCACTACAAAAGTGAGAATCGTCCACCGATAGTGCATGAAGCTCACTGACTCCTCAGTAAAAGAGAAGACTAACAGAATTACTGTCTTAAAAGGTCAGAATTTGAAAACTACTGTTTCCAGAGGCTCAAATGATTACTTAGCTAAATAAGAACCGATTCTAGGTCTATTTATCGAAAAGTTTCTAACTGACTTAGATAAAGAGACATAAGACTCAATTGTAAACTATCATAGAGTGCATAGGTATGAGATAACATAGACCTATAACCTTAATAATAACAGGCTGCAGTAAATCTTGTCAAACAAGTATACTAGAAAGTTGCAATGTCTAGTATGGAGGGATAAAAAATATCAACATAATGATCCCTACACCAACGACGGAAGAGCCTCCACTTTAGCCGCATAGTATAGCGAAGAAGAGGTTCTCCTACAGTAAGAAATCGCGTCCAAAGCTCGTCCTGTACATTGCTTGCCAAGCAAGAAGGACCACACAACGGAATACGTGAAGGTTGAGACCTTGCGGGTTGTGATGAAGTTGACACGATTTCCCCAGCGAAAGAAGATCCTCTCATGGAGGAAGTTTTCGCGGTAAGTCCCACAGTAGACACCTGAGTAAATTTACCCACGGTCTCTGTGAAGACAGAGATGCTACCAACAGAATTGTATTATGGATGTTTATCTTAGCAATACTTGCTGAATCAACAGCGCTGGAGGATATGCATATCCTATCATTCCGTCCTATTAGATCAATAGAGCGTTAACAACATAAGCTCAGGGATCCGGACATGCAAACACATACGTCTGCAAATGAATAGTGAGTTGTGTCGCAAATAAATTATCATTGGGCGTTCCCATTGATAGCAAATCTGATTGAATACTTGTTTGTTGAGAGTCCATTCTGACGGCAACAAGCGACCCTTACGTGAAAGGGAGTCAGCTAATACAATCAGACGACCCGGAATATGACGGACCGAAGCAGAACTTGGTGTACTATAACAAACAGAAGGATTCTTTCCGTTAAATTGAATAACGGAATCGAATGAGTGCCTCCCTGGTTCCGGAGAAACGCAACTACTGTCGTATTATCGGACAGAATTTGGACATGCGTTTCTGAATAATGTTCATCCAATGACATAGTGCAAGACTAAAGAACATTATTCCCAGGAAGATAAGTGCTTGCCTAGAAACTGCGGAACCCAAAGACCCTGGTACTTCGAATCCGTTGGGATTAATATTGTACCCCAACCTGTTTGACTGGCATCCGTCATAAACATAAAACTCAGATCCGGCAACTGCAGTGGCACTCTCTGAGTCAACCACCGAATGTTGCCGCAGTCTGAATCTCTTGCTACACTTGATAGACAAGAGAACGTGTATATCGAGCAATTCATAGATTGCTGAAAAGTTGCCGTCGAAGAGAAGCTTCTCCAAGACCGAAGCGACTCTGAGAGAGTTCTTCACCTTACTATCCACTCGCGTGGATGTAGCTAGGGCTGCGTCACGTCTAACCAACTCCAGGTTGCCACTGAAGGGCAGAGTTATACGTGGAAAAACTACTGCCCTTGAAAGAAATCACATTGAGGATCATATCCTGGAATTCTTTCTCTTGAAGACGTAATGATAACGCCTCAGTAAGGTGGTCTACGTATGATAAAGCGTTTAAGTTAAGTCTATTAGACATCATTGTCGTTTCCAACATCGTGGTTGGAATTGACATAGACGGCGAAAAAGATAATTCCCAGTCTTCAACCCCGCCGTCTAGACGCATATGAACTCTCGGTAAGCCCCGTTCTGCCAAAATAAATTATTTCCTAGAATTGATAAAAGGCAGAAGAGCATTGCGGACAAGAAACTAGACTATCATGCTTGGTAGCAAGCTTATATATAGCGTCGTTAAATAATTCGAATGTTCTAATGACATTATTGGACTGTGTTGGTAAGTCAGGGACAATGTCCCTGAACCGATCCAAAACTCCGTGTCCAATGACGCTATTAGTCTCTTATCCAGCGTCGCAGCAATGTAGTCCGACGGAACAACCTGTGGAAGATAATGCCAGAATATATGTATGGCAGCTTCTGTTGTTCCGAAAGGGAAAGCTCGAAATCGTCCGAATCCCTTTCGCCATCCTGTCGGACCCTATAAAGTGTTCGGTCGTCCGAACCTGATGCAACAGCGGAGCGCACCGACCCAGCGCCGTCGGATAATTCCTGATCCGACCGAGAATCTGTCGATTGCTGGGATGCTGCGATAAACTGTGCTAACTTGGATAGCACGTCCGTCACTGAAGCCTGTGTAGAAGCAGTCTTACAATGCATTGCCGCTGGAAGCTCCATGCTCGTTACCCCGTGCATACATCTATTATGCGAACGAACGGAGTGTATAGGCCTCGTGTCCCTTGGCTACCGGATGGCGTGACCTGTTCGCCGTGGAATCACTGAAAGACGAAGCTGGCCGGATACTCGAGGTCACGTAGCCAATGTGCGGTCGTGTGCGCTGCTGTGAGGATGAGGAAGCATTATTGACAGTCTCTCGGACTGTCAATATAACGGAGCGTCCCAAGCGGCAGACATATGCTCCGAATGCGAAATATCTGTACCACAACATCCGGTCCCATATGTTGTTGTACGAGAGAGGGACCTCTCTCGCTCGCAGCCCGGACGGACCTGGATGAGCTAGGAACCGGACTAACAGGCTTCCTCCGATCTGTCCTCTAATCCGTCGTCACTGGGTGCGTACTAAAGTTTATTATAGTGCTCGCATCACCCAAATCTCCTTCCTAGACCGCAACGGACGAACCCGGCTGCCGAACCATTCGATGAATGGACGCTACACCGGGTGAGCTAGCGAATGTCAACTCCGTCGATCCCACTAGGGACCTCTTAGGCGACTGACCTATTCCATGAGCACTTATTGCCGCTAGCTCTTCATTAACTATGACGACAGAGGCACACTTTGAAAGACATCTCCGTAACTTTGCGAACAAGAAACCAGAAATGCTTGTTAATAGCAAGCAAATAATAATATATATAGCGTCGTTCAATAATTCGAAAGTTGTGTGACATTATTGGACTATGTCGGAACTGAGGGACGATGTCCCTGAACCGAACCAAAAATTTCTGTGTCCACCGACGCTATCAGTTTCTTATCCGGCATCGCAGCATTCTGGTCCGACGAAAGAACCTCTAGAAGATAAAGTCAGATGACATAAACAACAGCTTATGTTGTTCCGAAAGGGAAAGCTCGAAATCCTCCGAATCCCTTTCGGCATCCCGTCGGACCGGATGAAATTTTCAGACGTCCGTACCTGCTTCCACGGAGCGTCCCGACCCAGCGTCGTCGGATAATACATGATGCGAGAGATTCTGTCGTTGCTGGGATGCTGCGATAAGCTGTGCTATTTGGGATAGCACGCCCGTCACCGAGGCCTGTGCAGTAGCGGTCTTACGATGCATTGCCGCCGGATGCTCCGTGTACGTTGACTCCCGCACACTTTCTTATGCGAACGTCTGGAGTCTGCAGGCCTCGTGTCCCTGGCTACCGGATGGTGTGACCTGGTCGCCGATGATTCTCTACCATGAGAATGAGGAAGCCTTAATGACAGTCTCTCCAGACTGACTATATATCGGAGCGTCCCGATCGGCGGACGTATGCTCCGAATGCAAAACATTTTGTACCACAACATCTAGGGCCAGATGTTGCTGTACGAGAGAGGGTCTCTCTCGCTCGCAGTCCGGATGGACCTGGACGAGCTAGGAACCGGACTGAAAGGCTTCCTCCGTTCTCCCTGTAATCCGCCGTCACTGGGTGTGCATTTGGTTGATTTATAGTGCTCGCATCACCCCAAAACTCCTTCTAGACCGCAACGGCTGAACCCGGCTGCCGAACCATTCGATGAAGGGACGCTACACCGGGCGAGCTAGCGGACGTCAACGGCCGTCGAACCTACTAGGGTCCTCTTAGGCAATTGACGTATTTACATGAGCACTTTTCCGCTAGCTCTTCATTAATTGTGACGACGGAGGCACACTTTTGGAAGACATCATGGATACATCACCCTATTCTTGATCATCTGAAATAGAGATTGATAAAGTAGAGTGACCCTGCGGGGAAAGGACCGGAATGGCCATTTCCCCACTAACATAACGTGACATACGCTTCCCATTTTGTCATCGAAATTAACACATACAGAACAGGAGTTAGTGCGAGTACACTGACTACATATACAATGATTATGAAAGTCAGAGGAAGATTTCCTCTTATTACAATTGAACAATATCCTTTCATTGTGAAAAGAAAACAAAGTCCTAGTACTCGCACCAACCCCTGACAATCAAAATACATAATAATATGATCCATTAATATAGAAAAAATAATTGCAATCAAAAAATTTTGAAAAAATATTTTTTCAGAACAGCCCAAGTTTCTG
Source organism: Pictodentalium vernedei (assembly GCA_031216915.1). NCBI lineage: Eukaryota > Metazoa > Mollusca > Scaphopoda > Dentaliida > Dentaliidae > Pictodentalium > Pictodentalium vernedei. Next base: position 730,269,997 of record CM062297.1, on the reverse strand, counting down.
AAAAGTAACGTTGAGCCCCAATGGATCCCAAGCCTAAGTGTGGACAAAAATTCTAAAAATATTTTAAACAATTTATGCAACACTTACAAACAATAATAATGTATCTAGTTATGATTAAATTAACATCCAGATATTATTTTCAAGAAATCCCCCCTCACACAGAGGGCTGTAGTAAATGTAAACAATAAGTGTAAAAACACTAGAACAAGACTCCAGGCACCCTGGCCCGAAATCAGTTACCAATAATACACTATCTGATGCAAAATAGAGACTTCCAGGGAAGAAACTGCAGAACATCAGATGGTAGATGCAGAACACTACGCCTAACCACCCATAGGTGAAGACGTAAACATGGGGAAAAGAACAGAATTCATTCTGTTATCCAGCTAAAACTCCCAAGAAATTTTAGTAATAAAATTACAGAAAATATGCCAAAAGCAGGGGAGAATAGCAAGAGGGGACTTAAAGGAAAAGGAGAGAGGAAAACACTGAACAAGCAGTGTAATTTGATTAACAAGAATGACCACAACAGGCTGTTGCCTCGAAAATAGGTAACTTAACATAATTTCATTAAAAAATTTTAAGTTACAGCCCTGATTATTTTCTGTCACTCATTTTCCATCTCCTCCTTCTATATCCTCCTTAGAATCACCATTTCTCTAATATTTATGTGTCTGGCATCATTTAAACTGAGATTTACAAGCACAAAGATCAGTCAGATGTTAACTGATGAAGGGCCAAACAAAGAATGATTAATGGCGCCAATTTCGGGACGTCCTTGACACTGCGCATGCGCAGTAGAGGTGTAGTGTGGAGGGCCATTCAGGACATGTTTTCTTTGGTTTTAGATGCAAATTTTGGGGATTGGGGGGCAAAATTTGTGTTTGGCCCTATATTTTTAATAGTTAGCACCAGCTAAGTCTGGGTCATTGGTACAGTATAAAAATATCACCGTAGAAAGGTTCAGTAGACAGTAGACATTGTCCCAAATGAGAAACAGTGGCATTGCACTGAACTGTTTGAAGAATTAAAGGTGTAACTTTAAGCAAAAACTTTAACCTGTAACTTGTAAGTTAAATTGCCATACAGATGCGGCGGAAACTATTATACGTGACACACCTTCTGACTGTCCTTAACATTTGTAAAAAGTTTAACAATTGTACTATGATTCGTTTCTGAGTTATGGCTGAGACACGAATATTGACCGATTTTTAGTGTGACCTTCAAATGTGACCTTTACCTTGAAGGTACGAACCCGGCTATGGTGTGTGACACATCCTCCCATGGTCCTTTATAATTGTGTGAAGTTTGATAATCCTCCCATGGTCCTTTATAATTGTGTGAAGTTTGATGACTGTGGCCCTAACCCTTTTTGAGTTATTGCCTCGGACACACACACACACGGACAGACACACGTACACTTCAAACACTATATGCCACCCAACTTAAGTCGGGGGCATAAAAAATAATGAGGTTAAAAATGAAAGTGTCAATGACACTTTAGCTTAACTTGTGTGTTGTGTTTGATGAAAAGGATAATGTTCAATGTTTATGAAAGGATTATGAAATAAGTCAAGAATTGCAAAAATTGGGAATATGTTCATTTCTGTTCCCTGTAAGCTATGTTTTTGATAAAAATAATATGAGGTGTCACTGTACTAAAGAGCTGAGGGGTGGGTTAATATGACCTCACAGTTAATGTATGTGGCACTCACAGTTAACGTATATCAACGAAAGTTACCAAGTTACAGTGAAATTATTCAAAAACGAGTCATCCTATCAAGTTTCATTGAAATCCCTTCATAAATATGGCCTGTAGACTGTGATAAAGGTTTTCGGGCTTCGGGCCCCTGTAGCCGTCAGTTTCCCAATTGCGTCCAAAGGGGACGTTCTCATCTAGACATTATATGAAGTCAACCTACCAAGTTACAATGAAATCCCTTCATAAATATGACCTGTAGACTGTGCTAAAAGTTTTTGGGCTTTGGCAGCCATCATGATTGAATGATCGCAACCAAAAGGGGACATTCTCATCTGGGCATCATCTGGAGTTATCCAACGAAGTTACAATGAAATTCCTTCATAAATATGACCTGAAGACTGTGCTCAAGGTTTTTGGGCTTCAGGCCCCTGAAGCCGTCAAAGTTGACCAATCACAACCAAAATGGGATGCCATCATCTAGGCATTATATGGAGTCAAACTAACAGGTTACAATGAAATCCTTCCATAAATATGACCTATAGACTATGCTAAAGGTTTTGGGCTTGGGCAGCCATCAAGGCTGAATGATCGCGACCAAAAGGGGACGTTCTCATCTAGACATGATTTGGAGTCATCCCACCAAGGTACAATGAAATCCCTTCATAAATATTACCTGCAGACTGTGCTAAAGGTTTTCGGGCTTCAGGCCCCTGTAGCCGTCACAGTTGCCTAATGGTGTCCAAAAGGGGCTGTTCTCATCTAGACCTTATATGAAGTCAACCTACCAAGTTACAATGAAATCCCTTCATAAATATGACCTGAAGACTATGCTAAAGGTTTTCAGGCTTTGGGCAGCCATCATGGTTGAATGATCGCAACCAAAAGGGGACATTCTCATCTGGAGTGATCTTACGAAGTTGCAATGAAATCCCTTCATAAATATGACCTGTAAACTGTGCTCAAGATTTTTGGGCTTCGAGCACCTCTAGCCATCATAGTTGACCAATCACGACCAAAAGGGGATGTCATCATCTAGGCATTATATGGAGTCAACCTAACAAGTTACAATGAAATCCTTCCATAAATACGACCTATAGACTATGCTGAAGTTTTTTGGGCTCGGGTAGCCATCAAGGCTTACTGATAGCGACCAAAAGGGGACGTTCTCATCTAAACATTATTTGGAGTCATCCTACCAAGCTACAATGGAATCCCTTCATAAATATGACCTGAAGACTGTGCTAAAGGTATTCAGGCTTTGGGCTCGGGCAGCCATCATGGTTGAATGATCGCAACCAAAAGGGGACATTCTCATCTGGGCATCATCTGGAGTGATCCTACCAAGTTACAATGAAATCCTTTCATAAATATGACCTGTAGACTGTACTCAAGATTTTCAGGCTTTGGGCACCTGTAGCCATCACAGTTGACCAATCACGACCAAAAGGGGATGTCATCATTGAGGCATTATATGGAGTCAACCTAACAAGTTACAATAAAATCCTTCCATAAATATGACTTATAGACTATGCTAATGGTTTTTGGGCTTGGGCAGCCATCAAGGTTGAATGATCACGACCAAAAGAGGATGCTCTCATCTAGACATTCTTTGGAGTCATCCTACCAAGCTACAATGAAATCCCTTCATAATTATGACCTGTAGACTGTTCTAAAGGTTTTCGGGCTTCGGGCCCCTGCAGCCGTCACAGTTGCCCAATCGTGTCCAAAAGGGAATGTTCTCATCTAGAAATTATATGAAGTCAACCTACCAAGTTACAATGAAATCCCTTCATAAATATGACCTGTAGACTGTAAAGGTTTTTGGGCTTTGGGCTCGAGCAGCCATCATGGTTGAATGATCGCAACCAAAAGGGGACATTCTCATCTGAATACTGAAATGGATCAAGTTCTTGTCATCTGCTTTACAGTGACAGTCGGTGAATTTTTAGACTGCAGTCGTATGTTTTATGCTATTTATGATAAGAAAAAGGAAGTACTTAGAAGTTGGACATGTTGGCAGCAGTATCTGCGTGTGCGGAAAATGTGCAGCTAATGCTACGGTTTGTTCAAAGGAAAAAGTTAAACAAATAAATAAAGTCTAGGCCTACTCCCATTTATACACTTCATTAGTGTTGCTTATTTCGTTCTCTCAGGTTATTTGACTTTGGAAATGCGCCGCAATCTAGGGGTGGCGCCCAACATTCCCCCGATGTAGGCGTATGACCCCCACCCGGGGGGTCTAGACAATTTATTTATTTATTAGAGTTTAAGGTCACATATTTTTTAACAATGGCTAATCATGCCCACAACATGAATATCAACTCAACACCAGGGTGAGCGTTAATAAGCCATGTTGCCCATTTTAGAGAGGGTTTACACTTCCTAAGAATTGGTGACTGGGTCCTATTTTGCCAGTAAAACAGAACCTGTTTACCGCAGTGAATGGGCACTGCTTTACTTCCAGGGGTTCCCGTGGGCAGGGGTCTGGAAATCCCCGGCCCGACCATGGTTTAGCCAGATGTGTATAATTTTTGTTTTAATTGGGAAAAAGTCACAAAAGGCTTATCCATGAATCTAGAGGCAAGAAAGCCAGTAACTGCGAGCAGCCAAGTTAACATAAACTACAGATTCTGAAGATATCTTCCAATAATATAACAATACCATGAGTTTAGAGGGCCTTGCGGTTTATTACCGGCCCGAGTTGAATGAATAAAAGCCCGAGGGTTTATTACCTGCCCAAGAGTCGAGGGCCGTTAATAAGGCAGAGGGCTGTTGATCTTCATCCACCAAGCGCCACATCTTAAAGTCTGCGCCTCCCCCCCTCCCATTCACCAGCTTTTAATTTTACGTTTCACTCATCATGCAAGTAACAGGTAATTTTTGATGTAGCCAGTTCAAGTTTGGCAATTGAGGAGGAAGAACGTTTGCAGCAGCAAGCAGAAGGGGTCAAGGGGAACGGCGTTCCCCCCAAAGCATCACTGCCCTTGCCTCCCCACAGACTTCCAAACGCAGGCACAAATGCTCACAGTGGGTTTTCTAGAATGTTTCTTTTTTTTAAAAAAAAATGCCTCCAGGAAAGATTGTTTGTCTGTCGAGACCCCGATATATATCTTAATCGGCCAAGTGCTTTGTCTGAATAACCTACAACAAGCCTCACCGCTCCCAACCCATTCACCCCCCCCCCCCACCCCCCGCTCCTCATTTCAAACAGCATGTAGGCTAGTGGGCCTAATACACTATTATGATTAAGGTTGTTCAGCATTAAATTTAAATGTTGTCAATGTCACGATTCCTAGCTGGCATTGTAAAAAAGAGATGCAATAGAATTTCCTTTTTATACAGGCCAGGAGATCACTCTGACCCCTCCTTGTCTGTCATATAGGCCCATAGCCTAGATCTAATACCCTTTCCGCCCCCCAATACATATTCCTTTCAAAGCTTCCTGCATTTTCAACTTCTGACAACAAGGTAGCGCTGTCTTAAATTAACCACCAGTTTTTTTTTTTATTAAAGTTTGGACAAGTTGGCTGTGCCTTGACAAATGAAAGTGTCAATGACACTGTAGCTTAACTTGTGTGTTGTGTTTGATGAAAAGGATAATGTTCAATGTTTATGAAAGGATTATGAAATAAGACAAGAATTGTGATAATTGGGAATATGTTCATTTCTGTTCCCTGTATGCTATGTTTATGATAAAAATAATACGAGGTGTACACTGTACTAAAGATCTGAGGGGTGGGTTAATATGACCCCACAGTTAATATATGTGGCCCTCACAGTTAACATATATCAACAAAAGTTACCAAATTACAATGAAATTATTCCAAAATGAGTCATCCTATCAAGTTACATTAAAATCCCTTCATAAATATGGCCTGTAGACTGTGCTAAAGGTTTTTAGGCTTCGGGCCTCTGGAGCCGTCAGTTTCCCAATTGCGTCCAAAGGGGACGTTCTCATCTAGACATTATATGAAGTCAACCTACCAAGTTACAATGAAATCCCTCCATAAATACGACCTGTAGACTGTGCTAAAGGTTTTCGGGCTTCAGGCACCTGTAGACATCACAGTTGACCAACCACGACCAAAAGGGGATGTCATCATCTAGGCATTATATGGAGTCAACCTAACAAGTTACAATGAAATCCTTCCATAAATACGACCTACAGACATGCTAAAGGTTTTTGGGCTCGGGCAGCCATCAAGGCTGAATGATCATGACCAAAAGAGGACGTTCTCATCTGGACACTATTTGGAGTCATCCTACCAAGCTACAATAAAATCCCTTCATAATTATGACCTGTAGACTGTTCTAAAGGTTTTCGGGCTTTGGGCCCCTGAAGCCGTCACAGTTGCCCACTCGTGTCCAAAAGGGGACGTTCTCATCTACACATTATATGAAGTCAACCTACCAGGTTACAATGAAATCCCTTCATAAATATGACCTTAGACTGTGCTAAAGGTTTTCGGGCTTCGGGCTCAGGCAGCCATCATGGTTGAATGATCGCAACCAAAGGGGACAATCTCATCTGGGCATCATCTGGAGTGATCCTGCGAAGTTACAATGAAATCCCTTCATAAATATGACCTGTAGACTGTGTTCAAGGTTTTCGGGCTTCGGGTACCTGTAGCCATCACAGTTGACCAATCACGACCAAAAGGGGAAGTCATCATCTAGGCATTATATGGAGTCAACCTAACAATGTTACAATGAAATCCTTCTATAAATATAACCTTTTGCCTATGCTAAAGGTTTTTGGGCTCGGGCACCCATCAAGGCTGAATGATCACGACCAAAATGGGACGTTCTCATCTTGACATTATTTGGAGTTTACCTACCAAGTTACAATGAAATCCCTTCATAAATATGACCTGTAGACAGTGCTAAAGGTTTTCGGGCTTCGGGCACCTTTAGCCGTCAAAGTTGCCCAAACATGTCCAAAAGGGGACGTTCTCATCTAGACATTATATGAAGTCAACGTACCAAGTTACAATGAAATCCCTTCACAAATATGACTTGTAGACTGTGCTTAAGGTGTTCGGGCTTCGGGCTCGGATAGCCATCATGGTTGAATAATCGCAACCAAAGGGGACAATCTCATCTGGGCATCATCTGGAATGATCCTATGAAGTTACAATGAAATCCCTTCATAAATATGACCTGTAGACTGTGCTCAAAGTTTTTGGGCTTCGGGCACTTGTAGCCAACACAGCTGAACAATTACGACCAAAAGGGGATGTCATCATCTAGGCATTATATGGAGTCAACCTAATTGGTTACAATGAAATCCTTCCATAAATATGACCTTTTACCTATGCTAAAGGTTTTTGGGCGCGGGCACACATCAAGGCTGAATGATCGCGATCAAAAGGGGACGTTCTCATCTAGACATTATTTGGAGTCATCCTACCAAGTTACAATGAAATCCCCTGTAGACTGTGCTAAAGGTTTTCGGGCTTCGGGCACCTTTAGCCGTCACAGTTGCCCAATCATGTCCAACAGGGAACGTTCTCATCTAGACATTATATGAAGTTAACCTACCAAGTTACAATGAAATCCCTTCATAAATATGACCTGTAGACTGTGCTAAAGGTTTTCGGGCTTCGGGCTCGGGCAGCCATCATGGGTGAATGATCGCAACCATAGGGGACAATCTCATCTGAGCATCATCTGGAGTGATCCTAAGAAGTTACAATGAAATCCCTTCATAAATATGACCTGTAGACTGTGCTCAAGGTTTTCAGGCTTCGGGCACTTGTAGCCATCACCAATGACCAATCACGACCGAAAGGGGATGTCATCATCTAGGCATTATATGGAGTCAACCTAACAGGTTACAATGAAATTCTTCCATAAATATGACCTTTTGCCTATGCTAAAGGTTTTTGGGCTCGGGCACCCATCAAGACTGCATGATCGCGATCAAAATGGGACGTTCTCATCTAGACATTATTTGGAGTCATCCTGCCAAGTTACAAGGAAATCGTTTCATAAATATGACCTCTAGACTGTGCTAATTTTTTTTCGGGCTTTGGGCTCCTGTAGCAGTCACAGTTGCCCAATCACGTCCAAAGGGGGACTTTCACATCTAGACATTGTATGAAGTCAACCCACCAAGTTACAATGAAATTCCTCAATAAATATGACCTGTCGACTGTGCTAAAGGTTTTCGGGTTTTGGGCTCGGGCAGTCATCACGGTTGGCAGATCATGCCCAAATGGGGAAATTCGCATCTAGACATCATAAGGAGTCATCCTACCAAGTTACAATGAAATCCCTCCACATTAAACATGACCTGCAGACTGTGCTAAAAGTTTTTGGATTTCGGGCTTGGGCAGCCATCACGGTTGATAGATCATGCCCAAAAGGGGACGTTCTCATCTAGGCACTATACAGAGGCATCCTACCAAGTTACAATGAAATCCCTTCATAAATACGACCTGTAGACTGTGCTAATGGTTTTCGGGTTTTGGGCTCGGGCAGCCAAACCGGTTGGCCAATCGCGACCAAAAGGAGACGTTCTCATCTAGACATGACCCGAAACCTGCATTTTCGTGACGAACAGACAAGAACTGCGGGGTGTAGCCTGTGCTAAAGGAAAATGTGAACAGACTCACAGACTAACAGACTTCCGCACGCGTGATGGCAATAGCTTATCTTGACTATGTCAAGTTAAGCTAAAAATAGAACTCGAGGACAGGGGTGCAACAATTGTTTTGCAGGAAAGACTCTTACATTATAGCCCACATCCATTATTATTCTGTTCTGTCGTCTGCAGCACAAGAACAACGCAGTGCGTAGTTTCGCTTTCTGGGTTAACTTTTGTACAGCCTAGCAACGAAATGTCACGCCATCATTGTTGTTCTAATGGCGTCGAGTTGCGGGCAAAAAAGTCGAACGGAGAGGTTTTTTTATCATATAAAGAAGCCGTAGTATGATGATTTGATTATTAATTTATGATAAACATGAAGTTAAATACCTTGTGGATAGCTGTACAAGAAAACTGTGTTGATGAATCTTTGATCAATGAACGAATTCACAAATGAACTGGGAAGGGGGTATCGGTCAGGGCAAAAAAGCTTTCATTACTTGTCTATTATTATATAGACTACTGATGTGTAACGCGGGGTCAGGACTGACGTGGTGCTTTCATTGTTATCAGTGAAAAAAGTGGTTGAATCCACAAATTCCAGTAACTGTTGTCTGCTGACCTGCTTGCTGCAATGATGACTATATTATGTGAAAGGGCACAAAAAAGGTAAAGATACTAGCATTAAGCTGTACAGCTAATCTTTCAGCAAAAAAATTCAAATAGCAAGAATTTTCAATTATTTATAAGTTTGTTAGTTACCTGCTTTCTAATGTTGAAAGAGAGAATTCAGTTCATTAAGACTTGTTTGAAAGTCAGCATCTGATTGTGGTGCCTCTCCCTCTTAACTTTATATAGAATATCAGGATGATTGGTTGGATGATAGATCCTCCAGATGTAGTTCAAAACTTTTAATTTTCTTGGCAGACACCATTGGCCCCTACAACTGGGTTTCTAGAATGCCAATTGGTCATATACTGAAAAATGTCCCCATTGGCACCATCTATGGGGGAAGGGAGCAGAAGTTGCAATAAATGAACAATGCTAAACAAACAAAAATTTCTCTAAGGCATTATTTAGTATTATTACTTTCCAAAGTGTGATTTACTGGGATTTCTGGGTTTGATTATAAACGATAATTTCACAAGTGAATTATGCAATCAACAATTGTGTCATGTATCCGCGCGTGCAAACGAAGACGCTTTGCCGTGGATGTAAAGGGGACTTCATTGTTTTTTGGTTTTTTTTACCCTTTACCTAATATGAAAAGCAGACGACACCTGCAAAAAAAATTCTTGAACAGCTATTAATTTCATTTTTTGTCTCAAAAACATACGTTATGACCCTGCATTGGAACAAGCTTGACGAGCTCAAAAATTGAAAAATAATGAAAATTAATTGGCGATTTTTTAGAATAGCGCTGGCCGTTACGTTAGGTAAAGGGTTAAATAATATAATTATCATTAATAATGAAAAGTAATAAACAGAGTAATCGCTTGACTGCACAGGTTACATGAAATAATTCATTCGAAGCGAGGGACTATATTGTAAAACACTTCTGCGCATTTGCTCACTCGTGTTTGTACAACGTCCCTCACCTCTCATGAATTATATCACATAACCAGTCCAGTCAAACAATTACTCTCTATTACCCACACAATCGCCACTCGCTTTTGAAAGAATATACTTTGATGTATGCCTAAAATGAATATGTTGATGATGTGCACATTTGGCAATGCAAATAGAATATTTACAACATATTTAATTTTAGTTATTATTGACAAAAATCAAGTGCTGAGAATGGAAACTTGATATAGTGTTATTAGTTTTCATGTGGGTTAACGCCATGGTGTTTGATAAAGTGAAAGCTGTTGCATTAAAGTGTAACAACTTTTATGTAAACAATGTTATGGCTTGGGAGGAGTTATTACAAAAAGTGAATTGATACCTTCTTTGGGGTGGGGGTAGTTTGACTGGCAATGTTAAATAAATTCCTTCTTATATCCCAGGCTTTTAACAGGGGGACTGTTTTTAACCGTAAAACAAAAATAGAAAGCTTGCTACAAACAGGCATTTACCAGTCAAGGAAAATATCTGACACAACAAGGGAATATCTTTTAATTACTAGTGCTAGGCAACAGAAATTACAGCTCTGAAGCATACTGAAAATCACATTCTTTAAAGGCTAATAAACAAATTTCAAGTACTTTCAGGACCTTGAAAACCCATTTTTCAATTCAAGGACTTTCAAAGAACACAATGAACCCTGAATTAGGAGTTTGCTTGAACTGGACAGGTTTTCGCAAGCCTGATGGATCCTCACTCCCCAAAAATGTCCCTTCCCAATTTCGTGGAATAAACCCTTGAAACAATTTAATTACTGATGAATAAAATCAATTACAAAACAAGAGCTATTGCTGAAGGCAATTATACCCTCACTGCAGTGCTGAACGATAAAGCATAAATGAATTAATAACAAGAAGAATGTTACTAAGGTAACACATGCCCTTGTGACCTTCACCTTGCAGATGCAGCAGAAACTATTATAAGCGACACGCCTTCTGACTGTCCTTAACATTTGTAAAAAGTTTAACAAGAGTACTATGAATCGTTTCTGAGTTATGACTGAGGCACGAATATTGACAGATTTTTAGTGTGACCTTGAAATGTGACCTTGACCTTGAAGGTACGAACCTGGCTATGGTGTGTGACACATCCTCTCATGGTCCTTTATAATTGTGTGAAGCTTGATGACTGTGGCCCTAACAGTTTTCGAGTTATTGGCTCGGACACACACACACACACACACACACAGACACATGCACACTTCAATCACTATATATGCTACCCGACCTAAGTCAGGGGGCATAAAAACAAAGTAAGGATAAAAACAATTACGAGAAATTGACAATGTAAGGACCATAACTCTGGTGAAATATATGCAGGCAACATTTTTATAACATGTACATGAGCGGCTTGTCAAAAGAATCCCTCAAACCAAATTTCCATGAAATCCATCCACACTCTGCTGAGATATTGCTGTGGATGCACAGAGAGATGGATGTATGGACGGATGGATGCATATAATGCAGTATACCCACCATTCCCTTCGAGAGTGGAACATATAATTATTCTAGCACTCTACGACTATGAAGAATCAAAATTATATTCAACTGGATATAATGTTGGACAACAGATTTGAACTAGGTGGTTACCTGAGGATCTTCTTTGTCAGTTACCAGTCCTTTATGATATGATGAACTTGGACTGCCTATATCAGAATTAATACTACTACATGTACTGCTAGATCGCCCTTTACCTATAGGTTCTGGCAACGGACTACTACTATTATGGTTATCTAAAGCACCTTGTATACTACTAGAACTATTTACCTGGAAAGAAAAGAAAATAAAGTTAATTGCTAACATGATTCCACTTGATTTCATTTTAACTTATTTTACATGGCTTGGATGGCAAGTTCTATATTAACCCTCTGTATACTGATGTCGATATGTCAAACTTTCAGGCTGTAAATGTTTCACAAATGCAACTTGGAATTTAACAAATTCATTCTTGTTTAACCCTTTACCTAACATAATGGCCAAAACTGGCCAGCACTATTCACAATGAAAGTGTCAATGACACTGTAGCTCAACTTGTTTAAGACATGTACATGTATAGTATGTAACACAACAATGACAAACATCTAGGTAATGACCTGATAATAAAGGTACATGTTAAGTATTGTAACGGTCTGTACATAAATGCTGACTGTAGCCTGTAACAAATAAAAAGGTAAAGTATTGTAAAGGTGGGGTAACAGATAGGTGCTAAACTAGAAAAGAAATCTTTTAGTCCCAGAGTGGGTCTGATTGAACCCAAAAATATTTGTTCTCATAGCACAGTGATAACAAAGGCATCCCAAAACACTCGTTCCTGTCACAAGGTGATAACAATGTACGCCAAGAAGTTTCGTGAAGATCGGTTCATAAATAAGACTCTAGCCCCAGCCATATTAACATGTGCACTTACTGTGTGTAAGTAGCACTGAACGAATCAAAGTTCATCTAATTTGCATAATTTTTGCACAAGAAAAAAACCTGTATTATATGTGATGTATTCCATGTTATTAAACATTCCTACAAAATTTATTCAAATCAGAACTTTCATACAGAAGTTCTGTATAAAAATCGCGACATCGACGCCGTAGCTGCGACGGGTGGTGCAATCTCACAAAATTCTAAATTCATCAAGGGCCATAACTCCAAGAAAAATATTTGGAACAACACATGCATTGAACTGTGGCTAGACATCAATAAGATACACTTACATGCCAAATATAAAGTCATTCCATCAAGTATTTCAAAAGTTATTGAGTTTTGAAACCCGTTGGTCACAGACAGACCGACAGACCTACAAACCGACCGACCGACAGACAGACCAACATTGCCACTTATTGAGCTGCTAGTCACAGCTAAAAAATGGATCGCACTAATTTTGGTACAAAATGGATGCTGGTGGCCATCTTGAATTTTGGACCGCACCCAAAAACACTCGTTCTCGTCACACAGTGATAACAAAGGTACCCAAGAAGTTTTGTGAAGATCGGTTCATAAATACAGCCTCTAGACCGAGCCTTATTGACATATGCACTTACTGTGTATAAGTAGCACTGAATAAATCAAAGTTTATCTAAAGTGCATAATTTCTGCTCGAGAAATAACCATGTGATGTATTCCATGTTACTAAACATACAAACAAAAATTTATTCAAATCTGAACTTTCATACAGAAGTTCTGTACAATGAAAGTGTCAATGACACTGTAGCTTAACTTGTGTGTTGTATTTGATGAAAAGGATAATGTTCAATGTTTATGAAAGGATTATGAAATAAGACAAGAATTGTGATAATTGGGAATATGTTCATTTCTGGTCCCTGTATGCTATGTTTTTGATAAAAATAATATGAGGTGTACACTGTACTAAATAGATGATGAGGGGTGGGTTAATATGACCTCACAGTTAATGTATGTGGCCCCCACAGTTAACGTATATTAACGAAAGTTACCAAGTTACAGTGAAATTATTCCAAAACGAGTCATCCTATCAAGTTACACTGAAATCCCTTCATAAATATGGCCTGTAGACTGTGCTAAAGGTTTTCGGGCTTCAGGCCCCTGTAGCCATCAGTTTTCCAATTGCATCCAAAGGGGACGTTCTCATCTAGACATTATATGAAGTCAACCTACCAAGTTACAATGAAATCCCTTCATAAATATGACCTGTAGACTGTGCTCAAGGTTTTTGGGCTCCGGGCCTCTGAAGCCCGTCACATCTGACCAATCACGACCAAAAGGGGATGTCATCATCTAGGCATTATATGGAGTCAAACTAACAGGTTACAATGAAATCCTTCAATAAATATGACCTATAGACTATGCTAAAGGTTTTGGGGTCTTGGGCTCGGGCACCCATCAAGGCTGAATGATCGCGACCAAAAGGGGACATTCTCATCTAGACATTATTTGGAATCATCCTACCACACTACAATGAAATCCCTTCATAATTATGACCAGTAGACTGTTCTAAAGGTTTTCGGGCTTCGGACCCCTGAAGCCGTCACAGTTGCCCAATCATGTCCAAAAGGGGACGTTCTCATCTAGACATTATATGAAGTCAACCTACCACGTTACAATGAAATCCTTTCATAAATATGGCCTGTAGACTGTGCTAAAGGTTTTCGGGCTTCGGGCTTGGGCAGCCCTCCTGGTTGAATTATCGCAACCAAAGGTGACAATCTTATGTGGGCATCATCTGGAGTGATGCTACGAAGTTACAATGAAACCCCTTCATAAATATGACCTGTAGACTGTGCTCAAGGTTTTCGGGCTTCGGGCACCTCTAGCCATCATAGTTGACCAATCGCGACCAAAAGGGGATGTCATCATCCAGGCATTATATATGGAGTCAACCTAACAGGTTACAAAGAAATCCTTCCATAACTATGAGCTTTTGCTTATGCTAAAGGTTTTTGGGCTCGGGCACCCATCAAGGCTGAATAATCGCGATCAAAATGGGACATTCTCATCTAGACATTATTTGCAGTCATCCTACCATGTTACAATGAAATCCCTTCATAAATATGTCCTGTAGACTGTGCGAAAGGTTTTCGGGCTTCGGGCCCCTGTAGCCGTCACAGTTGTCCAATCACGCCCAAAAGGGGACCTTCTCATCCAGACAATATATGAAGTCAACCCACCAAGTTACAATGAAATTCCTCAATAAATATGACCTGTAGACTGTACGAAAGGTTTTCGGGTTTTGGGCTCGGGCAGTCGTCACGGTTGACAGATCATGCCCAAATGGGGAAATTCTCATCTAGACATCATAAGGAGTCATCCTACCAAGTTACAATGAAATCCCACCATATTAAACATGACCAACAGACTGTGCTAAAAGTTTTTGGGTTTCGGGATTGGGCAGCCATCACGGTGGACAGATCATGCCCAAACGGGGACATTCTCATCTAGGCATTACACAGAGGCATCCTACCAAGTTACAATGAAATCCCTTCATAAATACGACCTGTAGACTGTGCTAATGGTTTTCGGGTCTTGGGCTCGGGCAGCCATACCGGTTGCCCGATCGCGACCAAAAGGGGACGTTCTCATCTAGACATGATCCCAAACCTGCATATGAAATTTTGTGATGATCAGACAAGAACTGCGGCTTGTATCCCGTGCTAAAGGACAATGTGAACAGACTAACAGACTCACAGACTAACAGACTTCCACACGCGTGATGGCACTAGCTTATCTTGACTATGTCAAGTTAAGCTAAAAAACCGATTGCACTAATTTTGGTACAAAATGGCCGCTGGCAGCCATCTTGAATTTTGGACCGCGCCCCAAAACACTCCTTCTTGTCCCAAGGTGATAACAAAGGTACCCAAGAAGTTTCGTAAAGAACGGTTCATAAATACGGCCTCTAGCCTGAGCTGTATTGGCATTTGCACTTACAGTGCTGAAAGTAACACTAAATAAATCAAGGTTAGTCTAATTTGCATAATTTACGCACAAGAAAAAAACCTGTATTATATGTGATGTATCCCATGGAACTAAACATTCATACAAAAAAGATCAGTTCATAAATACAGCCTCCGGTCCTAGCCGTATTGACATGTGCAATTACAGTGTATAAGTAGCACTAAATAAATCATGGTTAGTCTAATTTGCATAATTTACGCACAAGAAAAGAACCTGTATTATATGTGATGTATCCCATGGTACTAAACATTCATACAAAAAATTATTCAAATCAGAGCTTTCATATGGAAGTTCTGCGCAAAAATCTGATTGCACCTAATTTTGTACAAAATGGCTGCCAGCGGACGTCTTGTATTTCGGCCCCGACCCCAAAACACTCGTTCTCGTCCCACGCTGATAACAAAGGTACCCAAGAAGTTTCATAAAGATCGGTTCACAAATACGGTCTTTAGCCCAAGCCGTGTTGATGGCACAATGGGCAGACGTACGGACAGAGAGATAACGGGCCATGGCAATACCTCAAATTTGCTTTGCCAAAGTTGAGCTAAAAATAACCAATTAATTTTCATTATTTTTTTCATTTTCGAAAACATAGGTTATGACCCCTCTTTGGAACAAGCTCAACGAGGGGTCATAACCTATGTTTTTGATACAAAAAATGAAAAAAAATAGTTATTCAAGAATTTTATTTGCAAGTGTCATCTGCTTTTCATGACTTTTTTTTTTTGTTAGGTAAAGGGTTAAAAGAGTCCATTGAGTGCGCAAATGAAAGAATGAATTGGTTCAATTTCTAGATGCATTATGGGAAAATCTGCAGTTTGAAATTTCAGTATTTTGACATCAATCTTTTTGTTTATTGGGGTTTAACAACACTTAACAACAGTTGTACGGGTGGAGGAAACCAGAAAACACAAAGAACCACCAAGCAGTTGCAAGCATGTTGTCATCCTCTCTTAACTTACTAACTCTACACAAGCAGAGTTAGCAGCAGTTGAAGGCAAGAGCACCATCGAAGTGTAGTACACCTTATATTAGTACACAGTGACCTCATTCCCCCCCCCCCCCCCCCCCCCCCCCCCCCCCCCCCCCCCCCACATGGGCGATTGGCAATTGGGACCGTTTTGTCCAAGGGCACACTGTTGGTCAGGATCAAACTGTCAACCTGTCATTTTAAAGCCTAATGCTCGAAACATTGAACCACTGCACTCCCTTTTTACATCAGTTTGCTGAGGGTTAATGTAAAAATAATGTAGGATGACAATCAAAGTGACAGAGAATATCTCTTTCTGCAGAAAAGACAGTCATTTTACGTCCCTCATTCAGTAAGATGGAAGGCCATAAAAGTATCACCCACATACCTGATGTTGACTGAAAGTGTTCAACCAAGACAAAATTATCTGTCTTTCTGTGAAATTTTCTGACAATGTGCCATTTTGATTCACTTATAGTTCCAACTTACTACATAATGTCAGAACTGTTTTCTTCATTTTCAATTGAAAAATATATGAAATAATCTATTTACTGACTGACAAGAAGTCACAAGCACGGCTTTATTAACTAGATGTGTCAGTACAACATGGATGCCCCCAAGACGTGGCATGATTAAGCTTTTTGCTTTACATGCCTGTAGGTACCCGTGACAATGCCACTTACCAGAAATCAGCCAATTATCTTAACGTAAAGCGTAATAAAGTCTGGAAAACTGAGTTCAAGGTTAATTACTCAGCCAAAAATCAACCCAGTGGGAAGAAACTTGAACTCAATTTGTACTTACCCATGAGAAAACCCCGTACCAGAAATATCAGCCAGTTATCTGAATAACAGCGAAAAAGAGTGGAAAACTGATTCTCGGAATGTTCACATCATAAACAAGTTCAAGGGCAATAACTCCATGAACCAGAGGACACCATTGGATGGTGCATAATACGCCCGTACTTCCAGAAATTATAAAACATTATGCAGGCATATAAAAAAGTCTGGAAAATGGTAAAAATTCTAAGTTCAAGGGCAGTAACTCCACCAAAAATCAACCAAGCGGAATGAAATTCGAACTTGATCTGCAAGTATCCACAACAAAGCTATACACCAAATATTTTCTCAATATGTCCAACGATAACGAAAAATGAAAGTGTCAATGACACTGTAGCTCAACTTGTCAAGACATGTACATGTATAGTATGTGACACAGCAATGACAAACATCTAGGTAATGACCTGATAACAAATGTACATATAAAGTATTGTAACGGTCTGTACATAAATACTGGCCATAGCCTGTAACAAATGTATAGGTAAAGTATTGTAAAGGTAGGTGACAGTCAGATGCTAAATAGAAAAGAAATCTTTGAGTCCCAGAGTGGGTCTGACTGAACCCCAAAATATTTGTTCTCATAGCACAGTTATAACAAAGGCACCCCAAAACACACTCATTCCTGTCCCAAGGTGAAAACAAAGGTACCCAAGAAGTTTCGTGAAGATCAGTTCATAAATACGAGCTGTATAGAAGTTGTGACAAAAAACTGATTGGACCTAATTTCGGGACAAAATGGCCACTGGCAGCCATCTTGATTTTTGGACCGCACTCAGAAACACTTGTTCTCGTCCCAAGGTCATAACAAAGGTACCCAAGAAGTTTCGTGAAGATCGGTTGATAAATACAGCCTCTAGCCCGAGCCGTATTGACATGTGCACTTACAGTGTATAAGTAGCACTAAATAAATAAAATTCATCTAATTTGAATAATTTCTGCACGAGAAAAAAACCTGTACCATATGTGATGTATTCCATTTTACTAAACCTTCATACAAAAATTTATTCAAATCAGAACTTTCATACAGAAGTTCTGTACAAAAGACTGACTGCACTAATTTTGGTACAGAATGGTTGCTGGTGGCCATCTTGAATTTTGGACCACACCCAAAAACACTTGTTCTCATCCCACGGTGATAACGAAGGTACCCAAGACGTTTCGTTAAGATGGGTTCATAAATACGGCCTCTAGCCTGAGCCGTATAGAAGTTGTGTACAAAAACTGATCAGACCTAATTTCGGTACGAAATGGCCACTGGCAGCCATCTTGAATTTTGGACTGCACTCACAAACACTCGTTCTCATCCCAAGGTGATAACAGAGGTACCCAAGAAGTTTCGTGAAGATCGGTTGATAAATACAGCCTCTAGCACGAGCCATATTGACATGTGCACTTAGTGTGTGTAAGTAGCACTGAAAAAATCAAAGTTCATCTAATGTGCATAATTTCTGCACGAGAAAAAAACCCGTATTATATGTGATGTATCCCATGGTACTAAACATTCACACAAAAAATTATTCAAATCAGCACTTTCATATGGAAGTTCTGTGCAAAAATCTGATTGCACCTAATTTTATACAAAATGGCTGCCATCGGCCATCTTGAATTTCGGACCGCACCCAAAAACACTTGTTCTCGTCCCACGGTGATACCAAAGGTACCCAAGAAGTTTCGTAAAGATCGGTTTATAAATACGGCCTCTAGCCCGAGCCGTATTGGCATTTGCACTTACAGTGTTGAAAGTAACACTAAATACATCAAAGTTAGTCTAATTTGCATAATTTACGTACGAGAAAAAAAACCTGTATTATATGTGATGTATCCCATGGTACTAAACATTCATACAAAAAATTATACAAATCAGCGCTTTCATATGCAAGTTCTATACAAAAAACAGATTTCTGCATCGTCGGTACAAAATGGTGGCTGGGACCCAAAAACACTTGTTCTCGTCCCACAGTCATAACAAAGGTACCCAAGAAGTTTCGTAAAGATCGGTTCATAAATACGGGCTCTAGCCCGAGCTGTATTGAATTGTTGATGGACAGACAGACAGGTGGCCAGACGGACGATGGACAACTGGCCATGGCATAAGCTCAAATTTGGATTTGCCAAATTTGAGCTAAAAATCTGGAAAATGAAAAATCCGGAAAATGAAAAAAATTATAAGTTCAAGGGCAGTAACTCCACCAAAAATCAACCGAGTGGAACGAAATTCGAACTTGATCTGTAAGTATCCATAATAAAGCTATATATATAACAAAAATTTCAATATGTCAATCCACGAATGAAAAAAAGTTTGGAAATTGGTAACTAAGTTAAGGACAGTAACGTCACCAAAAATCAACTGAGCGGAACGAAATTCAAACTTGATCTGTAAGTATCCATAACAATGCTACATACCAACAATTTTCTCAATATATCCCTCCATAAGGAAAAAAAGTTTGGAAAACAATTCCGGACATACGGACAGATGGGGATTGAAATTCGAACTTGATCTGTAAGTATCCACAACAAAGCTATATACTCAAAATTTTCTCAATATGTCCAACAATAACGAAAAAAAAGTCTGAAAAATGAGCTAAAAATCCAGAAAACTCTAAAAATTCTAAGCTCAAGGGCAGTAACTCACACAAAAATCAACCGAGTGGAACGAAATTCGAACATGATCTGTAAGTATCCATAACAAAGCTATGAATAAAGTTTCTTCTCAATATGTCAATCCATAACAAAAAAAAAGTCTGGAAAACGATAACTAAGTTCAAGGGCAGTAACTCCACCAAAAAAATGGTAACTAAGTTAAGGACAGTAACTCCACCAAAAATCAACTGAGCGGAACGAAATTCGAACTTGATCTGTAAGTATCCATAACAAAGCTGTATACCTAAAATATTTTCTCAACATGTCCATACATAGCGAAAAAAAAAGTCCAGAAAACAATTCCGGATGGACGGACGCCAATGCTATAATATAATACAACCGTTTTAATAAAACGGGCGTAAACAAATCAAGCAACCTGGAATAAACTCGAACTAGATTTGCAGGTATCCATGACAAAGCCACATACCACAAATCAGCCAATTATGTGACCATATGGCAAAAAAAACGTTTGGAAAACTAATTCTCTGAGTTTTTACATCATAAACTAAGTTCAAGGTCAATAACTCATCCAACTGGAAAGAAACTGAACTCAATTTGTAGGTACCCATGACAAAGCCGCATACCAGAAATCAGCAAATTATCTGAATGTATAGTGGAAAAAAAAAGAAAAAAAAAAAGAAAAGGAAGTCCAGAAAACTGATTCTGCTGAGTTTTCACATCATAAATGATGTTCAAGTTCAATAACTCCATGAAAAATCATCCAACCAAACTCAAACACCATTTGTAGTTTGTAGGTAATGATGTCAAAGCCAGGTACCAGAAATCAGCCAATTATCTCAATGTGTGGTGAAACAAATATCGGAAAACTGTCATTTCAGAATGACAGAATGACGGATGGACAAACTAACACTATATGCCCCACCCATTTTATAATAGGGGCATAAAAAAAGTACTGAAAAACACTTTTTGGTCTTAACACTGTTAGCATTAGCTTTGTTTGCTTTACAGTAGCAACTTTTTTCTTTCTAAAATAGTTTTGTTACAAGTTACTGGAGAGTGCCAATTGTAATTAAAACTATTATTTATGAACAAAATCTTGCCAATTATTTAACCCTTTGAAACCTAGTGGCCACTTTTCCGGCCAGGAAGATGATACGTCATAACATCATTATATTGGGTGGTTTGTTCAGTAAATGTGTGGAGTAGACCTGAGTAGACCAATCAATATTTTCAATGTGCCTGTAGCCCCAAGGCTGCACGTTGAAAATATTGATTGGTCTATCCCAAATAATGAATATGGACTCTTCTAATTGCTGCCATTGAAATGGCATGGAAGATACCACTAGAGTTCAAAGGGTTAAGAACAAAATCTGGCCAAACAAGGTGAAATATCTGTACGGACGGACACATTTTCTAAGTTCTAACAAGGGTCACAAACCTGGCCAGAAATTGCAGGAAGAATCTACGCTACATGGAGATCCTTTCCCCAATATTAGTCAATATACCAAGTGATGACCAAATTTAATTATCCACACCCGAGCTTCAAGGTGAAATGTTTGCAGGGATGTATACAAGCTCCCCCACCCCTCCCAGCACTTGATTTTAACAAACTTGAATTTGACTCCCTTAAGGATGGTGTATACCACATTAATGGGGGTTTCTTGATAAGATTGTTAATGAATATTTCTCATATTGCACAAGGGTAAAATTTGAGTTCCCGTAGGGAGCCCAAATATTAGAATATGGACTTGGTTTGAATGAAAATTCTTGAGTCTGACTTTAAGGATGCTGTATATCATGTATAAAAAAATTCAGGCTCCCACTGGGACCCCAAAAACTAATCCAGGGACTTTATTTGAGTAACTTGGATCTGACCTCCTTAAGGATGTTGTATATCAAATATCAAATGATTCTGACAGATGGATCTGAAAATGATTTTAAAGCTTATTCCTAATACTACACTAAGTTTTTTCTTAGGCTTTTTTTAATCCCCCTCCCCCTTATGGTACACTATGACACAACTGATGGCAATTTTTCATACCATTCGATTATGCTGGTCCTAAGAATGCTACATATCAAATAACAGGTCTCTGTTCTTTGTGGTTTGAGAAATATGGGCATTCGAAAATATTTCTATTTTTAGCTCCAAGCATTCACACGGGGAAATTCATGAAAATGTCCAGTCAATTAAGGGTGAAATGACTTGAGATATTGGACAAAAGCGAAAAAAAAGACTAAGAAATTTAACATTCAAATTGTATAGAAAATATTAAGACTGATACCTCAGCAATTACATGTATACTACAAGTAAGTTTTGTAACAAAACAGTCACATGGAAACATGTTCACTAGAGTCTCTATTAAACTGTAATTGTTATATTAAAGAAGAACTTTTAAAGAAGAACTTGTCAGTTACCTTTGAATCTTGACACTTTCTAAGCTTTGTAAGGTAAGAAACTTAAATTTAATGCACAGTTGGTGTACTGAACTGGGTTGTCATGAGGCCTCCGAAAACCATTCTCAGAAAACCATTGAGGCCTTATGACTTCCCAGTTCAGGGCATCAATTGAACATTACATTTTTGTTTGAGTGGGGACTGATATTGGGAAATTTGGGATTGGGAATTGGAAAAAATCATGCCTAAATGCCTTTAGGAAAGGATCCATTCATCCCCTGTAGACACAGACACACAAAAGAATCCCTGAAATATTTGTTAAGCCTTCTAAAAATCTGGGAACATTCCCATAATTTGGGGGACATAGGTTACCACTTTATAGAGTTTAACATAATTTAAAGGCCTGGTAAATATGGAAAGGCAATAACCAGCCATCTACATAGTATTTTCAGTACAGAGTTGGACAGATTTTTGACTGTACTTACAGAACTTCCTAGAACACTATTTGCTCTTTCTTTGCCTATAGGGTCTGGCAATTTTCCAATTTGATTCACATGATGATTTAGATTTGCACTACTGTTTGTCTGAAAAACAAAATGAAAAATTGACAAAATTTTCTTTGTTTGGTACATCCTGTCGGGGATAAGAACCTATTCAATCCTCATGTTAGGCCATAAAAAAGAACCTCTGTTTCTTGGGCCCATGTGCATGATCATTTTTGCTGTGCATGCAACCTTTTTATGACACCAAAAAATCTTTAAAAAAAATTGGAGATATTGTGCTCATTTCAGTAAATCGATATCGATGCGTTGGCAAATTTTAAATTAACACACTTCAAGATTTTTCTACATCATACTTTAATAAAGTGGGTGGGTTTTAGCAATATTCACGACAGTAAGTGTTTTATTCTGTAAAAGGTAAGTCATAATGACAGCAAGAAGGAAGGTGTCTTTCAGTCTGACAACAAACAGTCACAAAGGGGAATGGTCGATTCGCACCATGTTTGATTCGCACCAACCCTCAGAAAGTCTGCAAAGTCAGGTGCTATGTTGAATGGAACACAGTCTCCTGGCATTTATTTTTAGTAACATTTGTATTGTAAATGGCCGTCATTGGGAATTTGTGTACTGTTATTTGAAATCGTTACGAGTTTCCCAGTTAATTTAAATAAATGCATTTGAGATGCAGGATAATTGGATAACTAATAGTAACCGTTGCTTGATATAAAAGTAACAGTCATAGTTGAAAATAAATCGCAGGTATGTGCGGTCGAATTGGTTAATAAAAACACGCAAACATTCGTTTTGTATTTCATTATCAGATTTCCAAAAAATATGATTTATGGATGAACTGCCTGTTCAAATGGGTTGTGATAATTTTGAATATAAGGGGGGAAAAATTGCGATTCACGATTTTATTAGGCAGGTTGTGAAAGGATTTTTTTTTTGGGGGGGGGGGGGGGGGTAAAATAAATCTGTGAAATCTGTGAAAGTTGGCACTTCGACATTTGATTTGTCCCAGAGACGTTTCATCCCGAGACGTTTCACCCATGAGGCGTTTCGTCCTGTGTCATAATTTTCACGTTTCACTGAAAAAACAAACATTCAAACCCCACTTCATTTATGACCCAACACCCCTACGGTGAATAACCAATATATTTGTGAAATTTTGGGTGGTCCACCAGGCATTTGGGTGGGGGACGAATTACCACAAACAACCTCTCGGGGAGAAATAAAAAGAAAAAAAAAGACCACCCGCCCGCATGCTTTTTTGGATAAAATGGCCTGAGAAACAGATAATCAACTTTGTATGGCCTTATCACATATGTCAACTCACAAAATACCTGCACTATAATCGTTATCTGAGCTGTGCAAAACACAAAAGCATGGTCCTGGGAGTTCTTTTCTTCATTTACCATCTGCCTTATGAATCAGTCGCATCTGCACATAGTTTACAAACTGAGCAGTTGAAAAAAAATATAATTTTTAGTAAATTTTGTTTCTTAACATACCTATCACAATTGTTTACAATTGGCTGTAACGTAAGTGCAAGCCCTACTTCGGAACTAACTCAAGCCTTTAGCCCAAACAAGTTGAAAAAGAAATAGAGTGCAAAAGCACAAAAAAGATCGAAAAAAGGGTCGAGAGAGACCAGCACTCGAAATTACAGGTACTCTCTCTGCACACCTCTTGCATTTACCGAGCGCATGTGCAACAACCGTGACGTCAATTCCATATTTCCGCCAACGAGAAGTTTGTAATTTAGCGGGGAGGCATCAATATCAAAGATATCCCCAAGGAGGGTGGGCCTCTGGTAAACAATTGTGGTAGGTATCTTAAGAAACAAAATTTACTAAAAAATTTTAATTTCTTTTCAACCTACTCACAATTGTTTACAATTGGCTGAATAAACAATAGGAGGAGGTGAATCACATAACAAATACAACAAGAGTAGCAGAAAGAAAAGCAAGGATGGCAGAGAAAAATAGCGAAACCTGTAATGAAGATAGAGAGAAGGCACCAGAAAAGAACAAGGCTGAGTGAAGCACAACCTCGATAAAAACAATTTTAACGAGGGAGCACAACAGCCTGAGCAACAACAAGAGGGCCTAAAGAATAAAGGTCCTCAGATTGCTCCTGAAGGTGGCGGAGATAAAAGAAGGAGAAGGTAGAGGAAGGTAGAGGCATTCCTCCAGTAAGCCGCATTCATAACATCCCGGAGCGAAACAGAATTGAAGAATGCCCGGGATGTAGAAATGCCACGAACCTCATGAGCATTAAATTCCTGTTCGAAACAAGATCCGACGAAGACAAGCGGGAATAAGCCAGCTTGATTGCAAGACAGATCCACCTGGAAATAGAATGGGAAGAGATAGACTGCCTCTTAGGAATGAGAGACAGAAAGAATCTCTTCCGACTCCTCCGAATGAACTGAGTGTGAGTAATGTAAGTCTTGATCACACGAACAGACAAAGAAGGGGCCTCCGGCCATCAACAGCAGGGAGAGCCCGAATGCAGATGGGAGGAGGTATTGAATCAGGAAGTTGATTCTTAGCCAGAATAGAGCAATCAGTAGTGAAGGTGACACTGTTAGCCTCATTTCTGGAGAAGGCAGAATGAACAGATAGCGCATGAAGCTCACTGACTCGTCGAGCAGAAGCAAACGCTAGAAGAAAAACTGTCTTATAGGTGAGAAAAGATAAAGGCTCGAATGGCGTCCCCCTCCAAACAATGCAACACCCATGCCAAGTTCCACTTGGGTGTATGACGCAAAACTTGAGGCCGCTTCAAAGAAAAGTGCCGAATGAGTTTGGAGAGAAAAAGATTACGACCGATGCACCGCTTTCCCACATAGGAGAAAGTATCAAACAGCATAGACCGATAGCCCTTAATCGTAATAGGCTGGAGGCCCTTGGAGTCAAAAATATATACCAGAAAATCCGCAATTTGAGCGATTGACGGATCACGGTAATCCACATTGTGATCTGCACACCAGAAGCAGAAAACCTTTCACTTCGCAGCATAAGTCATGCCAGTGGAATGTCGCCGCGATGCAGAAATGCACTCCACTGTTCGTCTCGAAAGACCTCTACGTCGGAGACTGGACCTGATAAAAGACAGGCGTGAAGGGACAGGCTCGCCAGGTTGTTGTGATACTTCCTGGGATGACCCTGGGAAAGAAGATTGTGATGTAGAGGTAGACGAATTGGCCGATCTGCCAACAGAGGCTGCAGCAGATTGATCCACACCCTCTGTGGAGACAGAGGTGCGATCAGAATAATCCTGCAACTGCAAGCACGAATTTTCGCTAATACTTGAGGAAGAATCGGTGCAGGAGGAAAAGCATAGCCGATCCAACCTGTCCAGTCCAGAGACAGAGTGTCAACTGCAAATGCCAGAGGATCTGGACAAGGGGAGACAAAGGTCTCTACCTGATGATTCCAGCGAGTAGCGAAAAGGTCGACCTGAGGACGGCCCCACTGCCCGCAAATCGCCTGAAACACCGACCGATGTAAAATCCATTCGGTTGGAAGGACACTGTCGCGTCGGGACAGGGAGTCTGCTAGGACGCTGAGACGCCCGGGAATGTGTCGAATGGCAGAAGATCCCGAGACAGCCGATACATGGGAATCGAATGTGTGCCTCCTTGATTTCGTATGTAGGCCACTACTGTCGAATTGACCAAAAGAAGTAGGACAAAATGGTCCGACAGATGAGGTATCCAAAGCCGAAAACTCAACAGAAGAGCAAGGAGCTCCTTCTGGTTAATATGGAGGCCCACCTGCTCGCTGTCCACTCGTCGTGAGTAGACAGACCGAGAGGATCCAACGTCGCACCCCAGCCACGATCGCTGGAATCCGCAGTAAGGATGCGATCGGCCAAAGGAAGATCCAACGGAACACCCTGTGTCAGCCAGGGAATATCAGCCCAAGGGTGGAGGTGACAAAGCAGAGACCGAGGAATAGTGAGTTCCAGGTCCAGCGGATCTACATTCGGATGCCAATGATCCAACAGGAAGTGTTGGAGAGGTCGGACAAACAAGCGATCGAGCAGAATGAGATCTGTCACCAAACCGCAAAGGCCCAGCATCCGAAGGAAAGTCCTGGCCGAGACCGAGGAAGATTGAAGCAGGTTCCGAGTCAAGGCGGAAAGAATCGTCGCCCGAGCATGGGGGACCGACACTACATTGTGAAGAGTGTCGAAATCCATCCCCAAATGACGGAATCGCTGAAAAGGAAGGAGATCCGACTTCTCGCGATTGACTCTGAAACCCAGCGACGCTAGCAGGCAAAGAAACTGCCGGACCTCTAACTTCAGAACAGCAGCATCGTGGTGCCATTGGAGAATGTCGTCCAGGTAGGCTGATGAAGTCACAGCCGACTGAGTACGGTGGAAAGCAAGCTCATGTGACATCAGTCGGGTGAAGGCCCAAGGAGCCAGGTTCAAACCGAATGGGAGAGCTCTGAATTGATAAACTCGATCCCGAAACGAGAACAGAAGGTATTTCCGTGACACCAGATGAATGGGTACATGGAAGTAGGCATCCTTCAGGTCGATACTGGCAGCAAAGTCGCCCTGATGAACTGAACGTCGAACCGACCGGAAAGTCTCCATACTGAAACGAGGAGCTATAATGTACTCATTCAGGATACTCAGATCAATGACAGGGCAAAATTGGCCGTTTTTCTTCGGTACCAAGAAAAGTCTCGAGTAAAACCCTGGTGAAAGGGTGTTCCTGACCACCTCGATCGCCCCTTTGGAGAGGAGATTGTTGATCTCCTGCACCAGAAGGTCCCGACACAGAAAATCGGAAGGGACCTGAGTCAGGAGGGGCACCCGAGATAAACTGGGGTGCCGATGTTAGGACAGTCGCAGACCGGATTGAATGACGTTGAGGAGCCAAGGGTCCGACGTTATCTCTGTCCAACGGTCGTAAAGCAGCGACAGCCTTCGCCCAACTGGAGGCGAATCGAGGTGAGAACCTTCACTTGCGGCCTCGACGAGGCCCCCGAGAGGAGAAACCACCTCGGGAAGTGACAGAGTCCTGAGACTTTCCTGTCTGAGGCTGCCAGCGAGCTTGGCCACATCGGCGCTTCTTATGTGCAGAAGGAGCAGACGGAGCTGATGACGTAGCCGACGTCTCCTACGAGGCAGACGCAGCAGCACGCCTGACGGGCCTGGAATGACCACCACCCGCAGCAGCAGGTTGGTCAAGCTGTCGCAGCAAAAGCTGGTCCTTCGAATGACGAAGAACTTTGCCACGAACAGCTTCCACGGAACCATGGAACTGAGGTCCCACCAAAGAGGCAGACCTCAGAACAGCACGTTGCTCAGAAGGAAGGGATGGAGAAGAATCCAACACAGCATCCCGGCGTGCCAGCTCCAAATTAGCTGTGTTACAGGCGTGAGCGTGTGTCAAGTTCATAAGAGCCTGTGACAAAACGCGAAAAGGCGCCTGAGCGTCATCAAACTCCCCTGGTGAAAAATATTCAGCCAGAGCAGCGACGACATGGTCCGCGAGAGATAACATACCCAGCATCTCTCGGGACAGGCCCAATATAGATTCAACTACCGACATCGGGAGAACTGCCGACTTCGGCTTAGTTAACCCAAGGGAAGAAGAATCCTTATCCACAGTAGTCATCCCTTGGAAGACTGGTGGAGAGACGGAATCGTAAACACGAAACCGCGATGGAGGCAGAAGGCCTCAGCTCTAGAAAAGAAGGAACCCTTGAGGGCCTAAAAACGCATTTTGGCGTCTAAGCTCTGGAAGGACTCAACAACCTAAGCCGATTGCAGGGGACGCAAAGCCCCAGAGCTAGAAGGCTCAACAGGGTTACGGCGCTCCACAGTGGACCGCGGCCGGACGGTCACAGATGGCTGGTCTGAAGGTTGAACTTCCGGCAATAAGACGAAGAGGAAATCCAAACCCTGCCCCAAGACTGATGAGGGGGGCCCATCACCTTCCAGATAATCGTCATCCTCCGTAGCAGAGGAGACGTAGCCCAACTCGGGCTGACCAGCAGAAACCTCCTGGGAAGACTGAGCAGTATCCAAGAGGCCAGGCGAGACATCTCGGCGACAGACCAAAGGAGGTTGTGTCTCAGGAGGCACAGGGAGGCCAACTTGAGGGTTGCCAGGAAGCAACCGGGTGAGCGCTAAAACGGCCTGACGCAGGTCACCCTGAGAATCCGTCGCAGCAGCATCGCACGACGGAGTGTCCTCCCAATGGACCCTTCTGGTAGAAGAACCCAAATCCTCAGAAGAGACCGACGTCGAATGTCGATCGGCAGACAGAATAGGGATACGGTGAGAAGACACCGGACACAGGGGTCATCACTGACCTCTGTGAACCAAAATCCTCGAAGGAGACCGACGGCGCACATCGATCGGTAGCTGGACCTAGGACACGGTGAGAAGACACCAGAGGATTGTCCCAAGAATGACAGGAACCTGTCATTGGCCTCTGCGCGGCAGACGACCCCAACTGCCCATCCTCTGAGACCGACGGCAAGCATCGATCAACACCCAGACTCGGAACACAGTGAGGAATCACCGGAGGAAGGTTCCGAGAGTGACAGCTAACAGGGGCTGTCACTGACCGCTGCCGAACAGCAGGCCCTGGATGCCAACGTCCCAACACCATCCTGCTAGGCAGCACACTAGCAGGGAAAGGAGGAACAATAAACGATTCACTTGAAGGACGAGGAATCGCAGCCGAAGTGCCCGACTGGCTCAACCGACTAGGAGCAAACCTAGCCAGATGAGATGGAGCAGACAG
The DNA here is from genome assembly GCA_031216915.1 of Pictodentalium vernedei. NCBI lineage: Eukaryota > Metazoa > Mollusca > Scaphopoda > Dentaliida > Dentaliidae > Pictodentalium > Pictodentalium vernedei. The sequence goes on along the minus strand of CM062297.1, from coordinate 730,240,575 downwards.
CAAACCCGCACAGCTATGCCGCAAGGCTAGGGGAGGCTGAGAGCACACAGACACACCAGCAGATACAGCCTCGGTCCCCTGAGACTGTAGACCATCCCCAGAGGAGATGAAATAGCCACCATCAGACAGAATAGGATCTGTAGTAACAACTTCCTCAGCAACTGTCGACGGCGTAGGAGGCAGATCGGAGAGGGTCACCGAGCTGACCTCGGAGAAGTTCTCTACGAAAACAGATGCCTTAAGAGTGACATCAGAAGACAAAGAGACCACGGTATCCACTTCAGGTATCACTGAACTAGCACCGTCACCAGTTGCAGAGGAACTCGCCACAGAAGACAGATCAGAATCCTGTGTGACAGTCACCACGTGCACCAGCAGAAATGTCTGCTACGGCACGGCTACCCTTACCCCGAGAACGAGGGGTTCTAGCTCTGGACAGAACCACCTTGTTAACAGAAGACCAGAATTTAGAGGACCAAACCCCACAAATACCACATGATTGGGCCTGAGTGCAATTGTTGCAAGTGACACATGTGGAATGAGAGTCGTCCACATGCTTCACTTGCAAGCAAGAGGTACAAGGAATAGTCTTTGGCATTATATGAATGAAAAAGGAATCAAGCTTCCCGCCGACGGAAAACAGCACAAAGGTCGTGTTCACCTGTGGGGGAAAAACAAGATTAAGTGTGAAGAAACAAGCAATAATGATCAAAAATAACATTAATCAAAAACAATTTTGGATAGCTTGATAAAAGGATACAATCCACTTGCACACAATGAAATGCAGAGCACATATAATAAGTTGTTCACGAAGAATAACAGCAAAGTAGCACGAGTCACAAAAATTTCCGACCATGTACAAATGGCGGAAATAAAAGGAATTGACGTCACGGTTGTTGCGCAAGCGCTCGGTAAATGCAAGAGGTGTGCAGAGAGAGTACCTGTAATTTTGAGCGCTGGTCTCGCTCGGCCCTTTTTTCGATCTTTTTCGTGCTTTTGCACTCTATTACTTTTCCAACTTGTTTGGAAAAGTTCTCTAAAAGCTTGAGTTAGTTCCAAAGTAGGGCTTGCACTTACGTTACAGCCAATTGTAAACAATTGTGAGTAGGTTGAAAAGAAATGTATTTTTCAAAACATTTCCACAAAACCATATCATCGAGCTCATTGCAGTGAGGGGTCGTGTGATATGGTTTTGTTGAAGTGCATACTCACAAATTTTGAATTGATTGAATTTTGAACAACGAATATGGTGATTGAACATCTATAATGCATAAGGCATGTGGAATATTGATGCTTATGCCACCAGTTGCAGTTGGATATTGGAATGTAATTGCTCTCGCTATTAGTCAAGTCAGAGAAATAAATATCCATTCCCGTTCACCAAGCCTGGGAAGTCCGGTGTTTGTTTGTATCATGCCTCCCTTCACGACAACAATAACGGGACGCATAATGATGCATGTGCACTACCTCGTCAGTTACATTGGCATTTTCATCATATTTGAAGGGAATTGTGTTGCCGGTACCACAACAGTCACAGTTAACATTTTTAGCATTTTTTTTTTCATTGGCCAAATATGTAAAATTCCACATGTGGCTCTCCGATTGGACTCAAATATGCATTTCAAATCAAGAGTTCAGGGTTCAGACCTTAAAATATGAAACTTCTCGTAGATCACCACAAGGCACAAACAAATTAATATAACAATAGTAAATGTGACAAAACTTACATCTGACTGTTCTTGATTTGTAAAACTGTTATCTTTAGCTTCTCCATTTGCTTTATGTGGCAATACATTGGTTACAAATGCTGCTAAAGAATTTTCACTAGCCAATGAAACATCTCTCTGTGTTGTCATTTCCTCTGGAAAAGATATATAGGCCAAACATAGGACAAAAACATAGGAATCCTTTTTCAGAGTTTACCCTCTATTTCATACTGGTTAGGATTTGAAGGAATGAGACACAAAAGTAACACAAGGGACATTAAATAGCTCGCTTTATAAAATTGGAAGATTCTTTTTCTTGCATAAAACCACTCAACCCATTCAAAAAACATTTTGAAGCATAAAATCATTCAAAATCATCTAAATCTTTTTTTCAAGCCAAAAAAAATAATTTTGTCCTTCCCCCTGACCTCAAGTGGTCATCCCCATTTCAGCAAACGTTAATCTTATATACTCACATTTACATTTAATTAATGTTTACCACAATCAGCTCTGTCACGCATGGGTACAATTCATTTAAACAATGAAAGTGTCAATGAGGCCTACAAGGTGTGCTAATCAGTGTTGAAATAATTAGTCGACTAGTCAAAGTCGATTTGATTTTCAGAAAAATCGACTCTGAAATCCGCCAGTCGACTAGTTGGGAAACTCAAAGATCAGGGATTTTTCTACCCTTTTTGGGAAAGGGTCCAGGGGCCTTTCCAATTGGGAAAATTAGCGTCGCAGAGGCCACAAGTGGGAATTTATCTGAGCGACTATCAACAAGAAATAAATAAACTTACTAGCATATCCTTGTGAGAAATCAGTCTATTAATCAATGAAAACCTGTTGTATAATTGTATTTACCCACTGGCTGCTTAGAATTATTAAATTGTACTGGTGATTAATCAATCCTAGTGATGAAAAAGGATTGGTTAATGATCACCCACATACATAAGTCCTCACCTAAGCAAGCCAAGTTCAGTCAGCAGGAGTACTTGGCCTGGTGGATGGTTTGGGTAAAATAATTGTGGACGGTTCGTTCTGGGGACGAAAGTCTATTCAGGTTTCATGACATCAGTCAGCAGGAGTATCAGACCTGGGGAACGGTTTGAATAAAATACAGGTTACCAGACAGGATTTCAGACGTGAGCTGAACCTAAAAATTGGTACCATGCTTTAAGAAGCACGGAACTCGCCTGTAACAAAACTTAGGTACCATTCGTGAGCCGTTATGGTTGACAGCGATGCATTTTGTCACTTTGACTCACGCACTGCGAGTCGCGGCATTCAGTTGTGATTCTATGCACATCAAGGGAGCTAATTTAGAGTGCTGATTCTAGGAACACACTGTCAAGGACGCTCCTTGACACTGTCAAATGGTTTCAAAACAACACAAGTGAATACCCTTCGTACTGAAACAATTCACACTGCGAAGTCCACTGGCAAATATTATTCGGTGCTGGTCACTTAAAAATAATCGACTGGTCACACAGAAATGAATTCTCAACTGCCGTGAATTGGGAATTTTTGGGAGCAAATTGGGAAAAAAGGTGACTATTTTCGATTGGGAATGGGGCCGATATTCGGCCCCTCTCGTCGGTCAAAAAAAACCCTGAAGATGAAGTTGTAAAATGCCAATAGTGGGGGTTAAAGATTACAAACATCAAACGTTTCTACTTCGTGGTGGACCTATTTTAAATTGTATTGATAAGTGGATATCAATGCAATCATTGTCGTTTGTTGATGCCGATAATGTTACAACTTAGATTTCAGCAGCATTAAAATAAAATAATTTTTTGTCTTAAAATTGACTGAAACGCATAAAAAACCAAAAAACTCATTTCCAGATTTTGGTCCGAAATTTCTAAGTCCGGACCGGGACCCCAAATTTTCAGTGTAAAAAAAAAAAAAAAATTTTGTCTTAAAATTGACCAAAACGCATAAAAAACCAAAAAACTAATTTCTGGATTTTGGTCCAAAATTTCCAAGTCCTACCCAGAACCCAAATTTTCAGAGTTAAAAAAAAAAAAAAAAATTTTGTCTTAAAACTTACCAAAACGCATAAAAAACAAAAAAACTAATTTCCGGATTTTGGTCCAAAATTTATAAGTACCACCCGGACCCCAAATTTTCAATGTAAAAGAAGAAAAAAAAAAATTTGTCTTAAAATTGACCAAAACGCATAAAAAAAAAAAAACAAAAAAACTAATTTCCAGATTTTGGTCCAAAATTTCCAAGTCCCACCCGGACCCCAAATTTTCAGTTTAAAAAAAAAAAAATTTTGTTTTAAAATTGACCGAAACACATAAAAAAACAAAACACTCATTTCTGGATTTTGGTCCAAAATTTCTAAGTCCAGACCGGGATTCCAAAGTTTCAGCCTAAATATGAACCCAGGGACTTGGCTTGAACAAACTTGAATCTCACCACTCTAAGGATGCTGCATACCAAATATCAAAAGATTCTTATTGGTAAATCTAAAGAAGAAGATTTTTAAAGAATATTCCTCATACTGCACTAATTTAAACATTTGGACTCCCATAGAGAGCTCAAATATGGACCCAGGGAATTGCTTTCAATAAACATGTGAAGCAATCTTCCAAAGATGTTATATGTGAAATTTGAAAGCTTTTGGAGCAGTGGTTTGGGAGAAAAGTAGTCTTAAATGTTTTTCCCATTACACACAGAGTTAAAAAATGCTGACTCAGCACTTTTTCAAAAGTCCCAAAAAAGTACCCCATGATAAAACTGATAGCAATTTTTTTCGACCACTTCATTCTGTTGGTCCTAAGGAAGCTTCACACCAAATAAGAATTCTCAGTGCCGTGCAGTTTTGGAGATATGGGTGTCTGAATTTTTTTCTATTTTAGCTCCTGAGGTTCCCACGGGACAGCAGGAAAATTTTTTCTGGCATGAATCAAGTACTTAGGACCCAATAATACCTCATAGCAAATTTGGTTCAAATCGGCCTCTCGGTTCAGAAAATAGAAATTTTGGGCAGGGCACAAAATAGGGATCCTCCCGTAGCGAGCCCAAATATTGACCGAGAAAATTTCTTTGAACTAACTTGAATCTTGAGTACCAAAAGAGCTTACATACCAAATGTCACAGCATTCTGACTGGTGGTTCATAAGAAGAAGATTTCAGGAGAAATTGATGCTTTTGGGGCATCACTCCCACCCCAGTGGGGGCACCAAGTTCATTTTAACAAAGTGGAAAGAGGATACCTCCAATATCCTGTGTGTCAAATTTGTCTGGGCTTGGGCTAGTGGTTTTGAAGGAGAAGACCGAGTTGCAAAAGTTAACGGACGACGGACACCAAGTGATGGCAAAAGCTCACACTGGCTTTCAGTCAGGTGAGCTAAAACCTCAAAATACAAAAAAGACAAGGAAACTTCATCAAACACCTGTCAAACGAGTCATTAAACGAAAGGGTTATCAACTTACATGTAACAGTCTCTTATCACCTTATTTACTGAGACAATTATGTTTTCAACAGAAAAGCCGACAAGTCAATTTTGAATCGATTACTCCCATCGACTTTGAAAAATAGGTATTCGTTTCAACACAAGTGCTAATAGAATTGTTGACAATTCATATGCCAATCCAAGATGGCTGCTGGCTGCTATATTTTTTAACGAAATTCAGTATGAAAGTGTCAATGACACTGTAGCTCAACTTGACAAACTTGAACTTCGTAAGTTATAAATGAAATAGCAAAACTGAAGATCATTGGTAGCAATGTTATTTGATGAAATTTCAACATAACAGCATTGTGTGTGCACAACGTCAGAGTAATCCATGCATTTTTAAATGTAAACTGTAAGACTGGCTAAAGGAAGAATGTTGAAACACAAATGCAGTATGTTCAGACGTTATTGTAAATGGCAATTCTTTTCACAGAAATGAATGCTAATCAATAGCTCTCATCTAAAGGTCTTGCCTAATGAGCACACCAAGTTCAAAAACAATCCTATGATAAATGTGGCCTGTTGCCCATGTCAAATGAAAGTGTCAATGACACTGTAGCTTAACTTGTGTGTTGTGTTTGATGAAAAGGATAATGTTCAATGTTTATGAAAGGATTATGAAATAAAGACAAGAATTGTGATAATTGGGAATATGTTCATTTCTGTCCCTGTATGCTATGTTTTTGATAAAAATAATATGAGATGTACACTGTACTAAAGAGCTGAGGGGTGGGTTAATATGACCTCACAGTTAATGTATGTGGCCCTCACAGTTAATGAATATCAACGAAAGTTACCAAGTTACAGTGAAATTATTCCAAAACGAGTCATCCTATCAAGTTACATTGAAATCCCTTCATAAATATGGCCTGGTGACTGTGCTAAAGGTTTTCGATCTTCGGGCCCCTGTAGCCGTCAGTTTCCCAATTGCGTCCAAAGGGGACGTTTTCATCTAGACATTATATGAAGTCAACCTACCAAGTTACAATGAAATCCCTTCATAAATATGACCTGTAGACTGTGCTAAAGGTTTTGAGGCTTTGGGCTCGGGCAGCCATCATGGTTGAATGATCGCAACCAAAAGGGGACATTCTCATCTGGGCATCATCTGGAGTGATCCTACGAAGTTACAATGAAATCCCTTCATATATATGACCTGTAGACTGTGCTCAAGGTTTTCGGGCTTCGGGCCCCTGAAGGCGTCACAGTTGACCAATCAAGACCAAAAGGGGATGTCATCATCTAGGCATTATATTTAGTCAAACTAACAGGTTACAATGAAATCCTTCCATAAATATGACCTATAGACTATGCTAAAGGCTTTGGGGTTTTGGGCTTGGGCAGCCATCAAGGCTGAATGATCGCGACCAAAAGGGGAAGACTCATCTAGACATTATTTGGAGTCATCCTACCAAGGTAAAATGAAATCCCTTCATAAATATCACCTGTAGACTGTGCTAAAGGTTTTTGGGCTTCAGGCCCATGTAGCCGTCACAGTTGCCTTATGGTTTCCAAATGGGGCTGTTCTCATCTAGACATTATATGAAGTCAACCTACCAAGTTACAATGAAATCCCTTCATAAATATGACCTGTAGACTCTGCTAAAGGTTTTCGGGCTTCAGGCTCGGGAAGACAATCTCATCTGGGCATCATCTGGAGTGATCCTAAGAAGTTACAATGAAATCCTTTCATAAATATGACCTGTGTAGACTGTGCTCAAGGTTTTTGGGCTTCAGGCACCTGTAGCCATCACAGTTGACCAATCACGACCAAAAGGGGATGTCATCATCTAGGCATTATATGGAGTCAACCTAACAGGTTACAATGAATTCCTTCCATAAATATGACCTTTTGCCTATGCTAAAGGTTTTTAGGCTCGGGCACCCATCAAGGCTGAATGATCGCGATCAAAACGGGACGTTCTCATCTAGACATTATTTGGAATCATCCTACCAAATTACAATGAAATCCCTTAAAAAATATGACCTGTAGACTGTGCTAAAGGTTTCCGGGCTTCGGGCCCCTGTAGTCGTCACAGTTGCCCAATCATGTCCAAAAGGGGACTTTCTCATCTAGACATTATATGAAGTCAACCCACCAAGTTACAATGAAATTCCTCAATAAATATGACCTGTAGACTGTGCTAAAGGTTTTCAGGTTTTGGGCTCGGGCAGTCGTCACGGTTGGCAGATCAAATCCAAATGGGGAAATTCTCATCTAGACATCATAATGAGTCATCCTACCAAGTTACAATGAAATCCCTCCGTATTAAACATGACCTGCAGACTGTGCTAAAAGTTTTTGGGTTTCGGCTTGGGCAGCCATCACGGTTGACAGATCATGCCCAAAAGGGGACGTTCTCATCTAGGCTTTATGCAGAGGCATCCTACCAAGTTACAATGAAATCCCTTCATAAATATGACCTGTAGACTGTGCTAATGGTTTTCATGTTTTGGGCTCGGGCAGCCAAACCGGTTGACCGATTGTGACCAAAATGGGAAGTTCTCATCTAGACATGACCCCAAACCTGCATGTGAAATTTCGTGACGATCAGACAAGAACTGCGGGATGTAGCCCGTGCTAAAGGAAAATGTGAACAGACTCACAGAACTCACAGACTAACAGACTTCTGCACGCGTGATGGCAATAGCTTATCTTGACTTTGTCAAGTTGATCAAAAAATGTTGATGCACAAATGCAATAAATTCAAAGATTGTTGCTAACAGCAACAGATTTTAATGGAAAAAAAAAGAAAATCAATAGCTCCTATCTTTGTCACCCTGCATAAGCATACAAAGTTTCAAAACAACCTGATAATGAATGTGCCCTCTGAGGCATGCCAAAGGAAGATGTTAATGCACAAATGCACTAAGTTGAAGGTCACATTGCTTGTGGCAATGTTTTTTTTTTAAGGAAATTCATAAATATACCCTGCAGAGATAATAATTTTTTATCGAAATGAAAAAAAGCAATAGCTCACATCTAGAGGGTGTGTTAAAGGAAAATACTGAGGTCTGACTAAACTAAGTTCAAAGGTCAGCGGTAACATTTTTTGACAGAAATGGAAGAAAATCGACAGCTCCCACATAGATGTCACCCCACACAAGCACAGCAAGTTTGCAAGTGATCCAATCATAAATGTGCCCTGCAGGGTGTGTCAAAAGGAAATACTGATGCTAAACTGCACTAAGTTTTTACTAAGTTCATCGAAGGTCATTGCCAGTGGGAACATTTTTTGACGGAAATCAAAGAAAATCGATAGCTCCCATCTAGAGGTAACCCCAAACAAGCATACAAAGTTTCAAACCGATCTGATCATAAATGTGCCCTGTAGGGCATGCCAAAGGAATATATTGATGCCTGACTAAACTAAGTTCAAAGATCATTGCCAGCAGCAACATTTTGACAAATGGAAATGGAAGAAAATCGATAGCTCACATCTAGAGGTCACCCCAAACAAGCATGTCAGGTTTCAAAGCAATCCGTTCATAAATGTGCCCTGTAGGGTGTTCCAAACAGAAATACTGAGGTTTGACTAAACTTAGTTCTAAGAATGTTGGCCGAGGCAACATTTTTTACGGAAATGGAAGAAAATCGATAGCTCCCATCTAGACGTCACTCCAAACAAGCATGCCAGGTTTCAAAGCAATCCGATCATAAATGTGCCCTGTAGGGTGTTCCAAACGGAAATAATGAGGTTTGACTAAACTAAGTTCTAAGAATGTTGGCCGAGGCAACATTTTTTGACGGAAATGGAAGAAAATCAATAGCTCCCATCTAGAGGTCACCCCAAACAAGCATGCCAGGTTTCAAAGCAATCCAATCATAAATGTGCCCTGTAGGGTGTGCCAAAGGAAAATATTGAGGTTTGAGTAAACTAAGTTCTAAGAACGTTAGCCGCGGCAACATTTTTTGACGGAAATGGAAGAAAATCGATAGCTCCCATCCAGAGGTAACCCCAAACAAACATACCAAGTTTCAAACCATTCTGATCATAAATGTGCCCTGTAGGGTGTGCCAAAGGAAAATATTGAGGTTTGACTAATCTAAGTTCTAAGAACGTTAGCCGCGGCAACATTTTTTGACGGAAATTGAAGAAAATTGATAGCTCCCACCTAGAGGTCACCCCAAACAAGCATACCAAGTTCCAAAGCGATCTGATCATAAATGCGACCTGTGAGGTGTGCCAAAGGAAAGTGTGGATGTACGTATGTACATACGTACGCCGACGGACGAGAAGTGATGGCAATAGCTCAGCTTGACTTTGTCAAGTTGAGCTAAAAAATTGATAGTTCCCATCTAAATATCACACCAAAGCTATATATGAAATTCAAAGAAGATCAGGTGAGTGATGCGACATGTAGAGTGTGCTAATGGAATTGTTGACAATTTATATCCGAATCCTAGATGGCTGCTGGTGGCCATGTTTTTCAACACAATTCAGAAATATTCTACAGCTCCAATCTAGACAGCAAACCAAAGCTACATATGAAATTTGAAAAAGATCAGGTGAGAGATGCAGGGTATGTTTCAGTGAACTATTCTGGTTTACTTCGTTTACTACTCCGTGTAAACCTAAACTGTGGTTTAGAAATCCCAATGGAATATGCTTAACCCTTTACCTAACGAATCCCCCGCATCCGCCCGTGTAAAATGCAAATTGAGCAGTTGAAAAAGTTGAATTTTTCAAAATATTTCAACCAAACCATATCATGTGACCCCTCATTGGAACGAGCTCATTGAGCTCGTTCCAATGAGGGGTCACATGATATGGTTTTGTTGAATGTTTTTGAAAAATTAAAAAAAAAATATATTTAAAATAATAAATTTTGATATCATCTGCGTTGGGTAAAGGGTTAATGAGAATACTATTCCACGTGAACCTTGGCGTGATGTTGCTAGGAAACGTGAAGCAGGGACGCATTTTTAGGAGGGGCGATATCCAAAGTGTGGGAAACATATCCCTGCTTTCATATTTAAATAATCTTTGAAAAGACCCACATAAGAGTGATAAGACACTTTCCAATGATAGTGTCAGAAACTGAGTTACTGCTACCATAGAAATAAAATGACCAAAAATGGTCTTCTGAAAGTTGCAAAACAATTTTTTTCCGACAAAAAAACACTCGTTCAGTTGAGAATAGAGTATTTTTGAAAAGCCGCTTTTATGGGCAAAATAAACTTTATTGACTTTTTTTATCGTTTCTCTCTCTTTATTTATTGCTTTTTTCATGAACCCGGCATTGTTTATTTTTTATCTGACACACGAAATCAGAATATTTTTTATTGTTGTTGTGTGAGGCCTAGAACTTTTATGTGCACTCCAATGCGCATGTCAAGAATAGAATGATAAACCAGATAACCCTGCTCTCCAGGAGGTTTAGTTGGTTTAATCCAGAATGATAAACCAGAATATAAACTGCTCAATAAAACGATCTGGTTTTTATTCTGTGTGTCTACGTATGCTCACAATAAACCAAGTAAACCGGAATAGCTCACTGAAACATACCCCTTGTCTGTAGGGTGTGCTAATAGAATTGTTGACAATTTAAATGCCAAATCTAAGATGGCCATTGGCGGCCACCATGTTTTTCAATGAAATTTGGAAAAATTTGACAGCTCCCATCTAGACATTGCCCCAAAGCCACATATGAAATTTGGGACTGAGAGAGTGCCAAAGCCTGTAGAGTGTGTCTGCAGAGTTGTTGGACAATTTATATCCAAATCCAAGATGGCTGCTGGCCGTCATGTTTTTCAACAAAATTCTGAAAAATTTGATAGCTCCTATTTAGACATCACACCAAAGCTACATATGAAATTTGAAATGATTGGGTGAGAGATGCAGTCTGTTGGGTGTGCTAATGGAATTGTTGACAATTTATATGCCAAATCTAAGATGGTCACTGGTGGGCATGTTTTTTAATGAAATTCATTAAATTTGATAGCTCCCATTTAGACATTGCCCCAAAGCTACATATGAAATTTGGGACCGATCGGGTGAGAGCTGCGATGTGTAGGGTGGGCTAAAGGAATTGTTGGACAATTTATATCCAAATCCAAGATGGCCACTGGTGGCCATGTTTTTCAATGAAAATTCAGAACAAATTGATAGCTCCCATCTAGACATTAGCCCAAAGCACCATATGAAATTTGGGACTGATCGGGTGAGAGCCGCAGCCTGTACAGTGTGGTAAAGGAATTGTTGGGACAATTTATATCCAAATCAAAGACGTATGGACGGACGGACGGACGACAGATCACAACCCATCCCAATAGCTCATACTTGACGTTGTCAAGTTGAGCTAAAAAGTAAATTTCCCCTGGGTTCTGCATTAAATTTCATACCCCTTTTCAAAATCAGTCAAGCATAACACTTTGAACAAACTTCAATCTAGAACAAACTTTAATCTAGGAGTCAAAAAGCTAAAAACAAAATATCAAAAGATTCTGAGTGGTGGGTCTGAAGAAGATCCTTGAAGAATTTTCCTGATTATGCAGTAAATTAAAATTTGAACTCCAACAGGGATCCCAAATACGAGTCCAGGGACTTAATTTAAACAACTTAAATCCCCCACTATGTAACAAAAGAAGAATCTGACTTGCATATGTGAAGAAGATTTTTAAAGAAGAGTCCTTATATTGTACTAACTTAAAAATTTGGGATCCCACAGGGAGCCCAAATATGACCCCCAACCCAAAGGACTTGAGTTGAACAAACTGGAATTCAGATTGATTAACAGTGCATGTCAAATATCAAAAGATTCGGACTGGTGGATCTGAACCTGAAGAAGATTTTTAAGGGAATTTCCACACACTGCACTAAGATATATGCAGGTTGCCACAAGAGAGCCAAAATAATGGAAATTTCAAGTAATTTCTATATTTATCATACCCACCACTGGCCCAGACATGCTGGCACTCCATTCGTGAGAATTCAGTAAAAATTTTGAACCCTGCCCCCATGCACACACACCAAAAATTAAGCCAAAACAATAAAAAAATGAAAGTGTCAATGACACTGTAGCTCAACTTGTCAAGACAAAGACATGTACATGTATAGTATGTGACACAGCAATGACAAACATCTAGGTAATGACCTGATAACAAAGGTACATATAAAGTATTGTAACGGTCTGTACATAAATACTGACCGTTGCCTGTAACAAATGTATAGGTAAAGTATTGTAAAGGTGGGTGACAGTCAGATGCTAAACTAGAAAAGAAATCTTTGAGTCCCAGAGTGGGTCTGACTGAACCCCAAAATATTTGTTCTCATAGCACAGTGATAACAAAGGCACCCCAAAACACACTCATTCCTGTCTCAAGGTGAAAACAAAGGTACCCAAGACGTTTTGTGAAGATCAGTTCACAAATATGAGCTGTATAGAAGTTGTGACAAAAAACTGATTGGACCTAATTTCGGTACAAAATGGCCACTGGCAGCCATCTTGAATTTTGGACCGCACCCAGAAACACTCGTTCTCGTCCCAAGGTGATAACAAAGGTACCCAAGAAGTTTTGTGACGATCGGTTCATAAATACAGCCTCTAGCCCGGGCTGTATTAACATGTACACTTACAGTGTATAAGTAGCACTGAATACATCAAATTTCATCTAATTTGCATAATTTCTGCACGAGAAAAAACCCCGTACTATATGTGATGTATTCCATGTTACTAAACATTCATACAAAAATTTATTCAAATCAGAACTTTCATACAGAAGTTCTGTACAAAAGACTGACTGCACTAATTTTGGTACAAAATGGCTGCTGGTGGCCATCTTGAATTTTGGACCACACCCAAAAACACTCGTTCTCATCCCACGGTGATAACAAAGATACCCAAGAAGTTTCGTAAAGATCGGTTCATAAATACGGCCTCTAGCCTGAGCCATATAGAAGTTGGGTACAAAAAAATTGATTAGACCTAATTTCGGTACAAAATGGCCACCGGCAGCCATCTTGAATTTTGGACCGCACCCAGAAACACTCGTTCTCATCCCAAGGTAATAACAAAGGTACCCAAGACGTTTCGTGAAGATCGGTTCATAAATACAGACACTAGCCCAAGCCGTATTGACATGTGTACTTACAGTGTCTAAGTAGCACTGAAAAAATCAAAGTTCATCTAATTTACATAATTTCTGCACGAGACAAAAACCTGTATTATATGTGATGTATCCCATGGTACTAAACATTCACACAAAAAATTATTCAAATCAGCGCTTTCATATGGAAGTTCTGTGCAAAAATCTGATTGCACCAAATTTTGTACAAAATGGCTGCCATCGGCCATCTTGAATTTTCGGACCGGACTCAAAAACACTCGTTCTCGTCCCACGGTGATAACAAAGGTACCCAAGGAGTTTCGTAAAGATCGGTTCATAAATACGGCCTCTAGCCCAAGCCGTATTGGCATTTGCACTTACAGTGCTGAAAGTAACACTAAAAAAACATCAAAGTTAGTCTAATTTGCATAATTTACGCACAAGAACAAAACCCGTATTATATGTGATGTATCTCATGGTACTAAACATTCATACAAAAAATTATTCAAATCATAGCTTTCATATGGAAGTTCTGTACAAAAAACATATTTCTGCATCATCGGTACAAAATGGCGGCTGGCAGCCATCTTGAATTTTGGACCGCACCCAAAAACACTCGTTCTCGTCCCACGGTCATAACAAAGGTACCCAAGAAGTTTCATAAAGATCGTTTCATAAATACGGCCTCTAGCCCGAGCCGTATCCAATTGTTGACGGACAGACGAGACGGACAGACGGACGACGGGCCATGGCATAAGCTCAAATTTGGCTTTGCCAAAGTTGAGCTAATGAAAGTGTCAATGACACTGTAGCTCAACTAGTCAAGACATGTACATGTATAGTATGTGACACAGCAATGACAAAAATCTAGGTAATGACCTGATAACAAAGGTACATATAAAGTATTGTAACGGTCTGGAACATAAATACTGACCATAGCCTGTAACAAATGTATAAGTAAAGTATTGTAAAGGTGGGTGACAGTCAGATGCTAAACTAGAAAAGAAATCTTTTGAGTCCCAGGGTGGGTCTGACTGAACCCCAAAATATTTGTTCTCATAGCACAGTGATAATAAAGGCACCCCAAAACACACTCATTCCTGTCCCAAGGTGAAAACAAAGGTACCCAAGAAGTTTCATGAAGATCAGTTCATAAATACGAGCTGTATAGAAGTTGTGACAAAAAATTGATTGGACCTAATTTCGGTACAAAATGGCTACTGGCCACCATCTTGAATTTTGGACCGCACTCAGAAACACTCGTTCTCATCCCAAGGTGATAACAAAGGTACCCAAGAAGTTTTGTGAAGATCGGTTCATAAATACAGCCTCTAGCCCGAGCCGTATTGACATGTGCACTTACAGCGTATAAGTAGCACTAAATAAATCAAAATTCATCTAATTTGCATAATTTCTGTACGAGAAAAAACCCCATACTGTATGTGATGTATTCCATTTTACTAAACCTTCATACAAAAATTTATTCAAATCAGAACTTTCATACAGAAGTTCTGTACAAAAGACTGATTGCACTAATTTTGGTACAAAATGGCTGCTGGTGGCCATCTTGTATTTCGGACCACACCCAAAAACACTCGTTCTCATCCCACGGTGATAACAAAGGTACCCAAGACGTTTCGTAAAGATTGGTTCATAAATACGGCCTCTAGCCCGAGCCGTATAGAAGTTGTGTACTAACAAGAGGCCCCATGGGGCCTGAAGCGCTCATCAAGTACAGAACACAATTTCCAAAAATGAGTCTACATTAAGCAAGCCATCTCCATAGGCTACACTGTCAATCCTTGAGTCCCTCAGGAGTGACAAAAATAATCTGGGCATCATGCCTTTTCTTCAGTTGATCATAAGTAAAATGTAGAGCTCCCCTATGAAGCCCCATGATACAACCTATGTGGATTAATCTTAGTACCTCTAGAGGGTACTGAATACAAAATTTTTAATTCTTCAGCAAAATGGCCAATTCTGGCTCCCATAGAGAGCCCAAATATTAACCCAGGCTCTTGATTTGAACACATTTAAATCTGACTTCCCTAGAGATGTTGTGTACCGAATATGAAAGCATTCTGACTGTTGGATCTGAAGAAGAGAAATTGTAAAAAATTTCTTCGAATTGCACTAAGTTCAAATTTGGGCTACCATAGCGAGCCCAAATATTGACCTATGGAACCGATTTGAACAAACTTGAATCTGACCCCCCTAGAGATGTTGTATACCAAATGTGAAAGCATTCTGACAAGTGAATCTGAAGAAGAAGATTTTTGAAGAAATTCCCTCATATTGTACTAAGTTAAATTTCATGTTCCAATATGGAGCCCAAATATTAACCTAGGCACTCGAATTGAACAACCTGGAATCTGACCCCCCTAGAGATGTTGTATACCAAATATAAAAGCATTCCGACTGGTGGATCTGAAGAAGAAGATTTTTAAAGAAATTTCCTCATATTGCACTAAGTAAAAATTTGGGCTACCATAGTGAGCCCAAATGTATACCTAGGGATCTGATTTGAACAAACTTGAATCTGACCCCCATAGAGATGTTGCATACCAAATATCAAAGCATTCTGACTGATGGATCTGAAGAAGAAGATTTTTTTAAATTACCCTCCATATTGAACAAAGATCAAATTTGGGCTTCCGTAGGAAGCCCAAATATTAACCTAGGGACTTGGTTTGAACAATCTAGAATCTGACCCTCATAACAGTGATGTATACCAAATATTAAAAGATTCTGACTGGTGGTTCTGAAGAAGAAGATTTTTAAAGAATATTCCCCATATTACCCTATGTTAAAACTTCGGGCTCCTGTAGAGAGCCCAAATATGAACCAATGAGCTTTATTTCAACAAACTTTTATCTGACCCCCCTATGAATGCTGTATACCAAATATCAAAAGATTCTGATGATTGGTTCTGGAGAAAAGATTTTTTTTAATTTTTGCAAATATGCTGACTCAGCATTTTTTCGATGCCCATTACAGAACACCCTAACATAACCGATGGCAATTTTTTTTTACCATTCAATTCTACTGGTCATAAGGATACTTCATACCAAATAAAAGCTCTCTGTTCCGTGGGGTTTGGGAAATATGGGCGTTTGAAAATATTTCTATTTTTAGCTCCCAGGGTTCCTATGGGGATGCGGGAATTTTTTTTTTTTGCATGGGTCAAGTACTTATGACCCAATACTACCACAAACCAAATTTGGTTCATACTGGACCATCGGTTCAGAAAATAGAAATTTTGGGCGGGGCCAAAAATCTTACCACTCCTATTACAAAGCCAAATATTACTTCACGAACTTTGTTTGAACAAACTTGATTCTACACCTCATATGGAAGCTCCATAGCAAATATCAAGTCATTGTACACACTGGTTCTTGAGAAGATTTTAAAAATATTTTGGAGCATTTTCCCCCACTCCCTCCCTATGGGGCTGGGCATGCTGAGTTGAACAAAAATGAAATGCCCCTTTGGGACCATCACTCACACAAACTTTCACTTGAATTAGCCCAATGGTTTTGGAGGAGAAGACCAAAACATGGTGTTGACGGACGAGAGACACCAGACGACGGACGACGGACGGAGAGCGATGAGATTAGCTCAGCTTGACTTTGTCAAGATGAGCTAAAAACTGATTAGACCTAATTTCGGTATGAAATGGCCACTGGCAGCCATCTTGAATTTTGGACCGCACCCAGAAACACTCGTTCTCATCCCAAGGTGATAACAGAGGTACCCAAGAAGTTTCGTGAAGATCGGTTGATAAATACAGCCTCTAGCCCGAGCCGTATTGACATGTGTACTTATTGAGTGTAAGTAGCACTGAAAAAAATCAAAGTTCATCTAATTTGCATAATTTCTGCACGAGAAAAAAACCCGTATTATATGTGATGTATCCCATGGTACTAAACATTCACACACAAAATTATTCAAGTCAGCACTTTCATATGGAAGTTCTGTGCAAAAATCTGATTGCACCCAATTTTGTACAAAATGGCTGCCATTGACCATCTTGAATTTCGGACCGCACCCCAAAACACTCGTTCTTGTCCCACAGTGATACACCAAAGGTACCCAAGAAGTTTTGTAAAGATCAGTTTATAAATATGGCCTCTAGCCCGAGCCGTATTTGCATTTGCACTTACAGTGCTTAAAGTAACTCTAAATACATCAAAGTTAGTCTAATTTGCATAATTTACAGACGAGAAAAAACCCCGTATTATATGTGATGTATCCCATGGTACTAAACATTCATACAAAAAATTATTCAAATCAGTGCTTTCATATAGAAGTTCTGTACAAAAAACAGATTCTGCATCATCGGTACAAAATGGCGGCTGGCGGCCAACTTGAATTTCGGATCGGGCCCAAAACACCTGTTCTCGTCCCACAGTCATAATAAAGGTACCCAAGAAGTTTCGTAAAGATTGGTTCATAAATACGGCCTCTAGCCCGAGCCGTATTGAATTGTTGACGGACAGACGGACGATGGACAACTGGCCATGGCATAAGCTCAAATTTGGCTTTGCCAAAGTTGAGCTAAAAATAGAGTCCTGTACAGTCCTCCATATATGGCTGCTGTGCATAGTAGTGTTGAAACCATTACCTATTTTTCTAAGTCGACTAGTCGACGGGAGTAACCGATTCAAAATCGACAAGTCGGCTTTTCTGTTGAAAACATAATTGTCTCAGTAAATTAGGTGATAAGAGACTGTTACATGTAAGTTGATAACCCTTTCGTTTAATGACTCGTTTGGCAGGTGTTTGATGAAGTTTCCGTGTCAAAGTCATGAACGTAGCTATTCTCTTTTTTGTATTTTCAGTTTTTTAAAACGTCGTGCATATTATAGTTTTAACCATTCAGTAAAAAAATTAGGATACCGGGAAATGCGTGCCTCCTAGTCCTCTGTCCGTACAGTGAAAAAGTACCCAATGATGTTAAAACAGAAGTTTCGTGAATTTGTAAAATGTTTGAAGTGTGCCGCCATTCGCCCAGTGCAATTAATTAAAAACACCCGGGTAAAATTTTGTGACGGACAGTTTCCTCACCTTCATATCCGGTCTTCGCCAGCTCGCACCCAAACCAGTACAGTAATATCATAGAATATGGAGCAACTTTCTGAGTGTTTCAGGCATGTATTTTATTTTTATATCAGTTAAAAAGTGTGGGCGACTTGGGTGAGGGACAGAACGCTTGCATGAATTAACGGCATCTTTGAAGTTGTACATCAAAGTATTTTTCTTCAACGCGTGCCAGTGATTAGGCTGGGTGAAATCAGTCCCTGTAATGTTGCTGAAATCTAAGTTGTAACATTATCGGCATCAACAAACGACAATGATTGCATTGATATCCACTTCTCAATACAATTTAAAATAGGTCCACCTCGAAGCAGAAACGTCTGATGTTTGTAATCATTAACCCCCACAATTGGCATTTTAGGACTTCATCTTTGAGTTTCCCGACTAATCGACTGGTGGATTTCAGAGGCAATTTTTCCGAAAATCGAATTGACTTCGACCAGTCAACTAATCATTTCAACACTACATCTATCTTAATAATGGTGTACTATATCACAGAGGAACCGACTTAATGATTAATTAGACATGAAAATGCTATATAATGAGAGACTGATCATCAGTAGTCAGTCGAACTTGGATTGAGTCAGTAATCTGTCGGAAAGAGGGTTCGGAGCTCTAGCCATTGGGGCTCTCATTTGTGGAAATTAATTGTGGAGACTAACCGGGCTCCATTTAAGTAGGCGAGCGGTTGCTAGGTTAAGTGACGCGATGCATAGGCAAAGTGTAGAGTAGTAAAGAGCTGTCGAGAGCTCGAACAATTACTTAATTGAAGCTATTGAGAGCTCGAACAATTAACTTAATCAAAGCTGTTGAGAGCTCGAACATTTGATATAAGCTAAGAGCTTAGAGTGAGCTTAGTTGAGACAGGCAAATTAGATGCATGAACTTTGTTTAAACGGTATACGGAGATTGGCGTAAACGGAGACTGGCGTAGACCGTCGGTTAATTTTTAAATATCAAGTCACGGACACCTCAAGATGACGAATCAGCCCCAACAAAAACCACTACACTGTGAGGCCGAGAGACCTATGTTCACTCGAAAGCCCGGCTGTCCTCTGAGTACGGCCGAGCTCTAGAGTGATCATAAATCTTACATATCTGCCCCAACGTGTTGTGACAGTATGGACGGAGACCGTGATTATGTGCCCCAAAATCTTCAGAGGAGGTGAGGGTATAATATATGCTCATTTTATAACTATGAGATTGGAAAATAACCCAATCCCAGTTAACTGTTGATTGAGTATTTTTCTGGCAAAGTGGCTATTCAATTAAGACTTCCACTGTACCGTCAATGAAAGTGTCAATGATACTGTACCTCAACTTATTTAAGACATGTACATGGATAGTGTGTGACACAGCAATGACAAACATCTAGGTAATGACCTGATAACAAAGGTACATGTAAAGTATTGTAACGGTCTGTACATAAATGTGACACAGCAATGACAAACATCTAGGTAATGACCTGATAACAAAGGTACATGTAAAGTATTGTAACGGTCTGTACATAAATGCTGACTGTAGCCTGTAACAAATATATAGGTAAAGTATTGTAATAGTGGGGTGACAGTTAGATGCTAAACTAGAAAAGAAATCTTTGAGTCCCAGAGTGGATCTGACTGAACCCAAAAATATTTGTTCTCATAGCACAGTGATAACAAAGCCACCCCAAAACACTTGTTCCTGTCACAAAGTGATAACAAAGGTACCCCAAGAAGGTTCGTGAAGATCAGTTCATAAATACAGACTCTAGACCGAGCCGTATTGACATGTGAACTTACTGTGTATAAGTAGCACTGAACAAATCAAAGTTCATCTAACTTGCATAATTTCTGCACGACAAAAAAACCTGTATTATATATATATGTGATGTATTCCATGTTACTAAACATTCCTATAAAAATTTATTCAAATCAGAACTTTCATACAAAAGTTCTGTACAAAAAACTGATTGCACTAATTTTGGTACAAAATGGTTGCTGCCGGCCATCTTGAATTTTGGACTGCACCCCAAAACACTCGTTCTCGTCCCACGGTGACAACAAAGGTACCCAAGAAGTTTCGCAAAGATCGGTTCCCAAATATGGCCTCTAGCCTAAGCCATATAGAAGTTGTGTACAAAAACTGATTGGACCTAATTTTGGTACAAAATGGACACTGGCAGCCATCTTGAATTTTGGACCGCACCCAGAAAACACTCGTTCTCATCCCAAGGTGATAACAAATGTACCCAAGAAGTTATGTGAATTTTGGTTCATAAATACAGCCTCTAGCCCAAGCCGTATTGACACATGCACTTACTGTGTATAAGTAGCACTGAATAAATAAAAGTTCATCTAATTTGCATAATTTCTGCTCGAGAAAAAAACCCGTATTATATGTGATGTATGCTATGTTACTAAACAATCATACAGAAATTTATTCAAATCAGAACTTTCATACAGAAGTTCTGCACAAACTAGAGGCTCTACAGAGCCTGTAATCGCTCACCTGGAACTACATATAAAAATGTGATTTTCTATAGGCTTTCCATAGCAACTACAGACCTGGACGTAAGAAAAATGAAGGTGAGCAACTAGGAGCTCTCCTAAAATAAGCTCTGGGCGAGTAACGAGCAGCTCTCCTAAATTAACTCAAGGCGAGCAATTTGAAGAATCACAAATAACATTGAGAAATTGACAGAAAGAGTATGAGCACTGTGCATATAACACAGCCTTATGGACAGGAACAGAATTCAGAGAATTTCAAGGATCTTTCCCGGAATGGAGGAAACTTTGATCCCGGTAACCTCAACTCAGTTCACTTAACTTTGGTGTGATGGTATTGAGCCAGGACACCAGATCAAACTAAGATGAGGGGACCTAGGATACAGTTACTGTATCCTAGGTCCCCTCATCTTAGTTTGATCTGGTGTTATATCCACGTCTGAGATCTTTACCCCTCAGTCAACTCAGTTTAATAAACTTCTGATGTCCTCATTTCACCCTGATGGTCTGTTCTGAACAGACCATCAGGGTGAAATGAGGACATCAGAAGTTTAGTAAACTGAGTTGACTGAGGGGTAAACTTAGATCAAAGGTCTAAGGATAAAAAATAAAATTATATCTTGGGATGAGCTCCTCACAGTGAAATTAAGTACAGGCAGCTTGCCTGGAATATTTCAGGTAAAACTGCATGTGGGATCCCAGATGTACATGTAGTTCCACTTGAGACATAACATTCAGTCAGTTTCAGGCTGTTTGCACTATACTATTATGTCTATACATGTACCAAATTTCAATACATTGCAGTATACTGTAACTTACAAAACAGGACACATACATACATGTAAGTAAAAATCATCAGAGTCTTTACATATGCAGTAACACGACGAGACTTTGACTTCAATTATTATTGTTACTCCTTACAGACTCAGATCAGATCTCTACAAGCCAACAACCCCCAAAGTTGAACCAATGTTACTAAGTACCAAGTCCAACTGAAGAAAAACAAAACTAAGGCCTAAAGGGTATTACCCAAGATATCTTTTAATGACAATCTTTTTCCACATTATTGAGTATTGCACCACGTTGTCAAATAAGCCAAGGAATGAAGACTTGGGCTGCAAAGCAGCAGTGACTTGGTGTGATTCAGTAAGCTAAAGAAAAATATTCACTGAATTTGAAAGCATTATCAGTAATTTTAAAACACCTGAGAGAAACACAAACAGTGTTGCTTTCCACTGCACTCTGAAGAGTCTTTTTCAAAATAAATTTCCGTTTGTTTTAAAAACTTTAGTCAAGTCTTCCAAAACGCTGAACAAAAATAGTAACTAAACAGTTAACACCCATATCTTGGGTGGTTGGTAACAGTTAACTATTTACCTATTAACGTAATGGCCAATGTAATTCACACAATTGCCTTTCAAATGTCACAATTTCTAATTCTTCAATTTTTTGTAAGTTCAGCTTATGACCGGACCCTCTCATTGGAACAAGCTCATTTGGCTAATTCCAATGAGAGGTAGACAAAGAGTAGGTTACATATATTTGGGTGCAAATAAAAAAAAAGAAATCTGAATGGTGATTTTTGTGAATAGGCGATTAGGGCCAGGTGCTTTTTGCAGCTATCATATCGTTTGAATGAGTAACATGATTACTATAAATCAAACCCATGTATTCTGCAAATTAATACTAAACAAGTAATAAAAAAAGATTATAAACTTTGTTTTGTAACTTGGAAGATCAAATTACAAAATAAAGTTTCTAATCTTCCTCTCGTTCGGCATTATTCATCTCACCATCTGCCAAAAGTTCTTCCTCAGAAATCTCGACAGAATTGTCTGAATAACTTTCATCAGTATCACAAGAAGGGCAATAGTCGGAATCATCAAGATCAGAATCAAAATTAACATCCGAGTCACTGTCAGCTTCAACTGCTGCTGCCAAATGAGCATTGTCAGTTTTAATTTTTTTTAATGGTATGCTGTCATCATCACAACAACCCAACTTGGTTTTAGTTGCTGCTCTTATTCTGCGACACTTAGATAAGTACTTGTCAACAGCCTTTTCAAGAATATAGTATTTCTTATCATTCGACCAATTGTTCTGGTTATTTCTGACAATGACATATGATTCAAGATTGCGGTATTTTAGTGACAACCTCCTGTTACTAAGGGTGTGAGTTAAGTAGCTAAAACAACGCTCGACTGTGCAGTTTGATGCAGACACAGCCAACACAACTTCTGCGAGAATACACAGATTTGGAAAAACATTCTTTTTAAAGTTAAAGATGTATGACCAGACTCCTTCACATGAATTCTTTGGGTGTTTTGGAAATTTGGCTTTAATTTCAATTTTAAAATTACTCCACTCTTTCTTGATGCATTTGCTGTCATAACCACTTTGTGATAAAATAGCACTGAATTTATCCTCAAGATAAGCAATTGACTCCAGCCCATATGATTTATTTGTGATGTCCCAGTTTTGAGGATCAAAACATAACATTGCTTCAAATATTTCATTTTCGAATGACTCGAATCGTTGCACATATGATGTTAAGAGCTTTGTTATAACTGTATCTTTTATTTTCTGTGCGGTTTCTGTTGCTTTCTCAACATTTTTCATTTCTGTTTCTAAGCAAGTGTACTCTCTATTTGCTTTTTTCTTTCTCTCATGCCCAGCTTTAGGGTATTTCATTTCAAGCATATAACACTGATCTTTGTCCACACGTAACCTGTTAAAGTGATCCATATTAAGCTCATCAAGAGATGTTAAATCATCTTGTAGTTTTTTAAGTTTTTCCTTAGTTTTAATGAGTTCAGTTCTAACATTAAATGCAGCTATATTTTCTTTTTCAAACTCTATACACAGTAATGCAAGTGCTTCTAGGATATCCCTATACACACAAACTGATGTCAAGAATGTATAATCAGATAGTTTTTTGATAAAACCTTGAAGTTTAGCTTGAACATCACCTTTACATCCTCCAGAACAAACAGAATTTTCATAAGTAACTTTTAGGGGGAACCACATTTTTATCAGTCGATCTAAACCCCTTCTACGATGATGTTGAAAACGCGTACCGTGAATTTTGGGAAGTGGATAAAATGTTATACCACTGGCACTACATGCCGCTTTTACACAAGAACAAACTTTCCCTGACCGTTTCAGAAAGTTGTAGTTTGCTATGTAAAACTCTTCCACATATCTCAAGTGAGTAGAACTCAAAAAAGCATCATGTGCTACAAGTTCGGCCCTATGAGCGATACAGTGTATACTTATTAAACTTGGTCGCAATTCTGTCATTCTCGTGAAAAGGCCAGAATAAATCCCAGTGTTTACAGAGGCGCCGTCTGCTGTGACAGAAACAAGCTTTTTGACATAATCATCACCATCTATTTTTAATTTATTAAGAAACACGTCGTCAATAGCTGACTTAATAGATGCTGCATCTGATCCACCGAAGTGACTCATATCTTGCATGCCTACACAATAATATTTAGGAACACCTGTTTCAACAATTCGTATATAAATGAGTTCGATTTCTGAGCCGGTTTTTTTGGGTTGACTTCCATCCGATAAAATAGAGAAAGCAACTTTGGAATTTATAATTTTTGTAATTTCTTCTCGTATAACGCTTGCCAATACCCTTGTCATTTCTGAACAAACATGATTAGATTGTTTACCTTTCAGTAGGTTAACACCATTTTGTTTTTGAATGAGAACAACATGTTCAAAGTCTTTGAACGATTTTCCATGTATGACAAGGTTGTAGACTGTGTTGAACAGTTTCACATAAGCATCTTTAGACGCTTTCTGAAGTGTTTCGGTTATTCTAGGCTGTCTTGCAACCGACGACGATTCGAAGTCAGAGGGAGACCCCACCACTGTTTCGTCAATTTGAGGAGCACTAGCTAATGCAATGCGATGTGCTTTGCCACTAATATGTCTAATTAAATTGAATTTTGAGATGTAATCAGTTCCAGTTACGTAGTTTAGCATATCTTTTTTGGCTTTGCCTGTGCAGCTCCCATGCGATTTTATCGCGTCGGCGTTCTGGAAGCAAATCCTGCACTGAATATGAGTGACATATGAGCTTGTTTTCGTTGGTCATATGACTCTTTGATTGTAAATACTTTAGTCAACTCTGAGTCCCATTTAAGGTACGTGCTCATTCAACTTGGTGCCCCACGTTAGTCATTGCCGTAACTATTTTTTGTAGAACAGGCAAATGTGAAAACAAGACGATTGTCTGACATGTCACTTGAGAAGTTTGCGTCTCTCACAAAGTAGACTGTCAATATTTATATTGGAGAACGACGTCCCGCTTTTTTCCGATTGTCGTTCAGCGTTTCAACTGGTTGGGTTACAACAGCCTAAATATTCTTCATATCGTTTTCCACGAAAATCATCGGGGCGAGTGGCAAGGAGCTCGCCAGAAAATAGAATCAGGCGCGAAATAGGCGCGCGCGAGTAATTGCTCGCCTCTTATATCCACGTCTGAACTATGAGCTGCAATTGTGGCCATGTTTGCAACATTACATCAACATTACATGAGGATCATTGGTAGAAGGTGTCCCAGTCTTCAATGACGTGAAGTTTCAAAACATGTGAATCCACCAAACAGAATCATAGAATGTCTCTGGCAGATATATTTTCCGACCAACAGGAACAAAAAGAGGATCGTTGGTAGAGGGCCTCGTATAGACCATTCTTGCCAAGTTTTTGGTTCACATCGGCTCAGTAGTTCCAGAGAGAAGATGAAAATGTGATTTCCCATAGGGGTTTTCTATAGTAACTATAAACCGCAATTGTGGCCATGTTTGCAAAACAATCAACATTAAATGCGGATTGTTGGTAGAGGGTGTCCCAGCCATCAACCATGCAAAATTTCAAAACATTTGGCCCTGTGGTTTCAGGAGAAGAGTTTTCAAAATTGACCAATCATAATCAAAGAATACTTCTGGCGGTCAGGTTTTCACCCAACAGGAATAAAATGAGTAACAGTTGTAGAGAACCTCTCATAGACCATACCTGACAAGTCTGGTTCACATTGGCTCAGTACTTTTAGTGAAGATGATGAAAATGTGATTTTCCTATAGGGTTTCTATAGTAACTATAAGCCACAAATGCAGCCGTAATTGCAACCTGATGAAGATTAAATGAGGATCATTGGTAGAGGGGGTTACAGTCATCAGTCACATTAAGTTTTTCAAACCATTTGGCCTTGTAGTTTCAAAGAAGACTTTCTTGAAAACGCACACATTTATATGAATTCTGTTTTAACAAAAAAAATGAGTAAAAAAGGGTTAAAATATTATGAAAATTACAATTTTTTCAGACAGTGTTCTCTTTCAAAATAGCTTTTGGATAGGTAAAGTGTTACAGGAAACAAATTTTACTGGATTTTTGTCAGATCTTAAAAGATATATATAATTACAGTCATCTAAGCTGACATGATGGGAACAGAATATAAACAAACTTCCATTCTTTCTGTTCTCACCTGTCATCAGTCACTATTTTTCTGATAAGTAAGGGAGAATAGTTTAATTACTTTACAGTTGAAGTTGTTTTACAGTACAAGTCAAAATAAGTTGGGTTAATCCTATAAACTATGTATCTCTCTCTTCCTACACTGACAAGACCAGAAGCTGACACCATTTTCTGGAAAGCTCTCAATGATAGCGTTCCAGAAAATGTCAGAATCTGATCTTGTCAGTGCAGGAGCAGCAGTTTACTTAGTTTATTGCAGTTATGCTACAGCATATTTTGACCTGTACTGTATACACAATATTTTTGGGGTTTTTTCCCCCAGTTCTCAGTGGAGAAAAACTGGAACCAACCCTTACCAGATTCTCAAAAAACAAGTATTTTGCTGACAGTACAGATCTTCGTGCAGACAGGAGAGGCATTGGGTTAAGCATAAGAATATAGCCTCTGGTGGCCACATATTTACATCCTCGCATAGACCATTCCTGCGAAATTTGGTTCACGTTGGCTCAGTAGTTCCAGAGAAGATGAAAATGTGATTTCCCATAGGATACTATAGAAACTATAAGCCGCAATTGTGGACATGTTTACAAACCGATCAACATTAAATGAGGATCCATGGTAGAGAGGGACCCAGTTATCACTTATGTGAAGTATCAAAACATTTGGCCTGGCAGTTTCAGAGGAGATTTTTGAACATCCACCAATCAGAATCAAAGAATGCCTCTGGCGGCCATGTTTTTCAACCCACGGGAACAAAATGAGGATCGTTTCTAGAGGACCTCCCATAGACCAACCCTGCCAAGTTTGGTTCACGTCGGCTCAGTTGTTCCAGAGAAGAAGATGAAAATGTGATTTCCCATAGGGTTTCTACAGTAACTATAAGCCACAATGGTGACCATGTTTGCAACCCGATCAACATTAAATGAGGATCGTTGGTACAGGGGGTCCCAGTCATCATTTATGTGAAGTATCAAAACATTTGGCGTGGCAGTTTCAGAGGAGAAGATTTTTGAAAATTCACCAATCAGAATCAAAGAATGCCTCTGGCGGCCATGTTTTTCAACCCATGGGAACAAAATGAGGATCGCTGGTAGAGGACCTCCCATAGACTATCTCTGTCAGGTTTGTTTTCACGTCGCATTGGTTTTTCCAGAGAAGAAGAGGAAAATGTGATTTCCCATAGGGTTTCTATAGCAGCTATAAGCCACAATTGTGGCCATGTTTGCAACCATTATCAACATTAAATGAGGATCGTTGGTAGAGGTGGTCCCAGTCATCACTCATGTGAAGTATCAAAACATTTGGCCTAGCAGTTTCAGAGGAGAAGATTTTTGAAAATCCACCAACCAGAATCAAAGAATGCCTCTAGAAGCCATGTTTTTCATCCGACGGGAACAAAATGAGGATCATATGTAGAGGACCTCCCATAGACCATTCCTGCCAAGTTTGGTTCACACTGGCTCAGTGGTTACAGAGAAGATGAAAATGTGAAAAGTTTACGGATGCCAGACGACAGACGTCAAGTGATGAGAAAAGCTCACATAGCCTTTTAGGCCAGGTGAGCTAAAAACTGATTGCACTAATTTTGGAACAAAATGGCCGCCGGCAGCCATCTTGTATTTCGGACCACACCCCAAAACACTCGTTCCCGTCACACGGTGATAACAATGGTACCCAATAAGTTTCGTAAAGATCGGTTCATATATACAGTCTCTAGCCCGAGCCGTATTGGCATTTGCAGTTACAGTGCTGAAAGTAACATTAAATAGATCAAACTTAGTCTAATTTATGCACGAGAAAAAACCTGTATTATATGTGATGTATCCCATGGTACTACACATTCATACAAAAAATTATTCAAATCAGAGCTTTCATATGGAAGTTCTGCGCAAAAATCGGATTGCACCTAATTTTGTACAAAATGGCTGCCAGCGGCCGTCTTGAATTTCAGACCGGGCCCCAAAACACTTGTTCTCGTCTCACAATGATAACAAAGGTACCCAAGAAGTTTCGTAAAGATCCGTTCATAAATATGGCCTCTAGCCCAAGCTGTGTGTACGGCATGACAGACAGATAGACTTTAAAAGTGGTACTTCACAAGTGTAAAGTTCAAGGGATGTAACTTGGTTAAATTTGTAGATGACTGAAAATTCTGAGCAATGTACAGGTTCACTTGTTGGTTGTCTGGTGTGAGGAGTTTCAATTCAATTCATAAATGTAGGAGGATGTGAATACACAAGAATATCTTATTCAAACCTTGATTACATTTTCTAAGTTGAAGGGGAGATAACCTGGTTAAAATTAGAGCAGATTAAAATTTTGGAAATGTGAGCATGTTCACTTGTTAGTGGTCATGCTATAGAAGTTTCAGCAAAATTGGTTCATTAATGAAGGAGACACTCACACCAGAATTTCATTTGGAAAACAATAACAAATAAGTTCAAGGGACATAACTCACATCATGGTAAATTGAAAATTTTGAATTATGCTCATATTCACTTTTTTAAAGTTTCATCTAATTCAATATATAAATGGAAGAGTAGTTGGACACACAGGAATCTCGAACAGAAATCTATATTAAATCTCCTAAGTGAAGGGGAGATAATCTGGTTAAAATTGTTGCAGAAAAAAATTCTGGAATATGCGTATGGGCAGTTGTTAGTCCTAATATCTGGGAGTTGCACACAATAGAATTTTCTAAATTGATGGGGAGACAATCTGCTTAAAATCTTTGCTAATGAAAAATTTGGAAATATGTGTATGTTCAGTCATTGGTGGTCATGTTTGTGAAGATTCACCGAAATCAGTTCACTAGTGTAGGAAGAGCTGTGCACACAAGAATTTCTTTTTAGAAATCAATAATAAATAAATTCCGGGAGATAACCTGGTCAAAATTATTGCAGATAAAAAATTTTTGAATATGTGCATGTCCACTTGTTAGTCATAATGTTTGTGCAATTTCATCAAAATCGGTTAAAAGTATCGGAGAAGTTGCTCGCACAATTGTATCGAAGATACACATGGATGGTTGGACATACAGAGCAATGACAATATAGCCCCAACTTCTTCGAAGTCAGTGTATAAATATATTTTTTATCCGATGTGTTTGCAAAATTAGGAAAAATGAAAAATGACCACTCACGTTCAACATGGGCAAATGCACAAAATGGTCCCCTTGGACAATAACCAGTCTGAACCATATCATTACATTTTGTTGATTTATAGATCTGAAAATATAGTTACAAAAATATAAATGTATTTGTATAATATTCAGAAAGATTAATTTATCTTTTATTCAACACAAAATTCAGACAATGACAACAATCATTCCCCAAGCCCTTCAAAACATCTTGTGATACTATCTAAAAGGAGTGTATCAGATTCATTAAAGGGGAATGAATTGAAATGTGAAGCATGACTCAAAAAATATTCCACTATTTTAACCCTCAATTCTTGAGATTAATGTTACCTTAATAACTACTGTATGTACATGTACACAGTGGCAGATGACTTGACAGTATTTCTACGTTATTGCTGGCTGCCTGTACAGACAACCAACAATGATGTAAATACACTGTCATGATTAGGCCATACAAAGTTGATTGTCTGCTTCTCGGGCCATTTTTTCCAAAAAAGCATGCAGGCGGGCGGTCTTTTTTCTTCTCTTTATTTCTTGTTTGTGGTAATTCGACCCCCACACAAATGCCTGGTGGACCACGCAAAATTTCGCAAATATATTGGTTATTCACCATAGGGGTGTTGGGTCATAAATGAAGTGGGGTTTGAATGTTTGTTTTTTCAGTGAAACGTGAAAATTATGACACAGGAGGAAAGGCCTCGTGGGTGAAACATCTCGAGATGAAACGTCTCTGGGACAAATCAAATGTCGAAGTGCCAACTTTCACAGATTTATTTTACCCCCCCCCCCCCCCCCCCCCAGCAAAAAATCCTTGAATCGCAACCTGCCTAATAAAATCGTGAATCGCAATTTTTCCCCATTATATTAAAAATTATCACAACACATTTAAATGGGCAGTTCATCCATAAATCATATTTTTTGGAAATCTGAAAATGAAATACAAAACGAATGTTTGCGTGTTTTTATAAACCATACCTGCCTATATGCGATTTATTTTCAACTATGACTGTTACTTTTATATCATGCAACGGTTACTATTAGTTATCCAATTATCCTGCATCTCAAATGCATTTATTTAAATTAACTGGGAAACTCGTAACCATGCCCCCACATGAGCAATGTGGGTGAAGTGTCTTGCCCAAGGACATAACGCGGTTGCCATATTGATTCACTTACATTTGCAACTTACTACATAATGACAGAACTGGTTTTTTTTCGTTTTCAATTAAAGGACATATGAAATGATCTACTGGTTTACTACATAAAGTTATGAGTATGGCTTTATTAATGACTGTAGATACCCATGACGATGCTAAATACTAGAAATCAGCCAATTATCTGAATGTACATTGAAAAAAAATTCTGTTAAACTTATTTTTTGAGTTTTCACATCATAAACTAAGTTCAAGAACAATAACTCCACAAAAAAGTCATCTGACTGGGACCAAACATGGTGCTCTATGGCAGGAAAGTTGTAAAAGTTTTACAAAACGAAAACCAGAGGCTCAAGTGAGCCTAAAATGCTCATCTGGCTCAAATTGTCAAAAGAGATGAGTGTATCAGTAAGTGATCAGCAGCAAGAGCAATTTTTTGATTTGCTATGACAAAACCAAAGGCTGGTTTTTTGGCCGTTCAATTCTGCTGGTCCTAGGAAAGCCTCTTAGCAAGCTCTGTTCTGTGAAGTATTAAATAATAACAACCGAACGACATTTTTGTTGTGGTTATCTCTAGCTCCCCTCCCCCCCCTCCCCCCCCCCCAAAAGAAAAACAAAACAAACAAGCAACTCAATTTGAACAAACTTGAACTTGACACCCCTAGAGATGTTACATATCAAATATCAAAGGATTCTCACTGGTGGACCTGAAGAAGAAGAATTTTCAAGAAATTTTCTCGTATTGCACTAAGTTAAACTTTGGGCTTCAATAAAAAGCCCAAATATTAACCCTGGGACCTGATTTAAACAACCTTCAATCTAACCCTCTCAGAGGTGTTGTACACCAAATATCAAAAGAATCTGACTGCTGGATCTGAAGGAGATGATTTCGAATGATAATTCCCCATATTGCACTAATTAAATATTTGGGCTCCCTTGGGGAACACAAATATTAACCCAGGAACTCGATTTGAACAAATTTGAACCTTACACCTCTAGAGATGTCACATATTAAATATTAAAGGATTCTCACTGATGTGTCTGAAAAAGATTTTTTAAGAAATTTTCTCATATTGCACCAAGTTAAAATTTGGGCTCCAATAAAGAGTCCAAATATTCATCCAGGGATCCTATTTGAACAAACTTGAATCTAACCCCCTAGAGATGCTGCATACCAAATATCAAAAGAATCCGACTGGTGGATCTGTGGAAGAAGATTTTTAAAGATTATTTCCCATATTGCACCAAGTTAATATTCAGGCTCCCACAGGAAGCCCAAATATTAACCCAGGGACTCGATTTGACCAAATTCGAATCTTACACCTCTAGAGATGTCACATACCAAATATGAAAGGATTCTCACTAGCAGGTCTGAAAAAGAAGATTTTTAAAGAAATTTTCTCATATTGCACTAAGTTAAAATTTGGTCTCCAATAAAGAGCCCAAATATTCATCCAGGGATCCCATTTGAACAAACGTGAATCTAACCCCCCTATAGATGCTGCATACCAAATATCAAAAGAATATGACTGGTGGATCTGTGGAAGAAGATTTTTAAAGAATATCCCCCATATTGCACCAAGTTAATAATCAGGCTCCCATAGGAAGACAAGATATTAATCAGGGACTCAATATGAACAAATTCGAATCTTACATCTCTTGAGATATCACATACCAAATATGAAAGGATTCTCTCTAGTGGGTCTGAAAAAGAAGAGTTTTTAAGAAATTTTCTCATACTGCACAAAGTTAAAATTTGGGCTCCAATAAAGAGCCCAAATATTCATCCAGGGATCCCATGTGAACAAACTTGAATCTAACCCCACCTAGACATGCTGCATACCAAATATCAAAATAATCTGACTGGTGGATCTGAAGAAGATTTTTAAAGATTGTTCCCTATATGCACTAAGTTAATATTCAGGCTCCCATAGGAAGCCCAAATATTAACCCAGGGACTCAATTTGAACACACTTCAATCTGACCCCTGTAGAGATGTTGTATACCAAGTATCAAAAGAATCTGACTGTTTGATCTGTAGAAGAAGATTTTTAAAGCTTATTCCCATAGCTCCCTAAGTTAATTATTTGGGCTGTTGAACACACTTGTATTTGACCATCCTATGGATGCTGTATTCCAAATATCAAAAGATTCTGATCAGCAGTTCTGAAGAAATTCTTTTTTTTAAATTTTGCAAAATGCTGACTCAGCATTGTTTCAAACGCCCCTACAGAACACCCTGACACAACCGATGGCCATTTTTTTAAAATCCATTCTACTGGTCAAAAGGATGCTTCATACCAAATAACAGTTCTCTGTTCTGTGCAGTTTGGGAGATATGGGCATTTGAATTTTTTTCTATTTTTAGCCCCTGGGGTGCCCACGGGGCTACAAAATTTTTTTTTTTCAGGCATCAATCAAGGACTTTGGACCCACTTATACTACATGCCAAATTTGGTTCAAATCGGCCCATCGGTTCTTGAAATAGAAATTTGGGGTGGAGCCCAAAATTGGTGTGCCCACAGAGAGCCCAAATATAGATCTATCAACTTCCCTTGAACAAACTTTTTGTCAGGCAGAGCTAAAAAAAAGAGATAAGAGGCCCCATGGGGACTATGGCGCACACCTGACAAAGTTGTTAAAAGAAGAATTTAATTAGCATCTATGGCTCGTTAACACTACAGAGAAATGAAGCCATGTAAATATTCATAATTCTATTGTCTAAGTAAGACTTTTTTTTTCTGGTATTGAGATGCTGTCACACAAATAATTCACAGATTTCCAGTAATGCAAAACTTTGGAGCCCCATCATAATTCTGACTACTGGATCTGAAGAAGCAGATTTTAAAACTTATCCCTCATATAGTTCAACATCAGGCTTGACTAGGAAGCACAAATATTAACCTGGGGACTTCATTTTAACAATCTTGAGCCAGACCCCTCTTAGGATGGTGAGTATCATATATCAAAAAATTCTGATGGGGGGGGGGGGGGGGGGTTCTGGAAAAGAAGATTTTTAAAGAATATTCCTCATATTGCACAAAGTTAAAACTTGGGATCCCTTAAGGGGCCCAAATATTAACCCAACGACTTGATGTGAACAAATTTGAATTTGTAAATAATAAAATAAGTATATTGTATATCAAATATCAAGAATTTCTGACTGATGATTCTGGAGAAGAAATTTCTTTTAAGAGAACTTCTCATATTGCACCAAGTTAAAAGTTTGGCTCCTGTGTTGAGCCCAAATATGAACATGAAGCGAGGGGCTTAATTTTAACAAACTTGCATCTGAACACCACCATCCCTGGATACTGTGTACAAAATATCAAAAGATTCTGATGGGCAGTTCTGGAGAAGATTTTTTAAAACTTTTTTAAGCCGACTTAGCATTTTTTGACCCCCCCCCCCCCCTCGCCTCCCTACAGTACACTATGACACAACCAATGGCACTATTTGTTCACTGTTCCGTTCTAATGGTCCAAAGGATGCTTCATACCAAATAACAGTTCTCTGTTGAGTGTTCTGTGCAGTTTGGGAAATATAGGCATTTGAAAATATTTCTATTTTTAGCTTCTGGCATTCCCACAGGAATGTGGGACAATTTTGCTTTGTAAGAATCAAGTACTGACTAAATATCACCATATACCAAATTTGTTTCAAATCGGTCCAATGGTTCAGAAAATAGCTAGGCAAAAATCTTGCCCATCCCATAACAAAAGCAAATATTGTCCCACAAACTTCATTGGAACAAACTTAATTTTTCCCCACAAAGGGATGATCTGTACCAGATATCACGTCATTGTACAGCGTACAACAGATGGTGAGTGATCACTAAAGCTCACCTTGATTTTCAGTCAGGTGAGCTAACTAGAGGCTCTAAAGAGCCTGTAATCACTCACCTGGAACTGCATATAAAAAATGTGATTTCCCGTAGGCTTTCCATGGTAACTATGAGCTGCAATTGTGACCATGTTTGCAACATTACATCAACATTACATGAGGATCATTGGTAGAAGGTGTCCCAGTCCTCAATCACGTGAAGTTTCAAAACATTTGAATCCATCTAACAGAATCATAGAATTCTCTGGTGGCCACATTTTCCAACCAACAGGAACAAAGAGAGGATCGTTTGTGGAGGACATCCTATAGACCATTCCTGTCAAGTTTCGGTTCACGTCGGCTCAGTAATTCCAGAGAGAAGATAGAAATGGGATTTCCCATAGGTTTTATTCTATAGTGACTATAAACTGCAATTGTGGCCATGTTTGCAACACGATCAACATTAAATGAGGAACGTTGTTAGAGGGTGTCCCAGTCATCAACAGGGTTCCTGCACCTGGCCTGACATGAAATTCCAGGCTTTTCCAGGCCATATACACCCCAAATTCAAGGAGTTTCAAGGCTAATAGAAAGATAAATTCAAGGTTTTTCCAGGCTTAACATAGTTGAACCACTTGAACCGTCTCAGACGTATTTCATTCATCTCAACTCGGCGCGCAATGCTTCATTTTTCAAGGCTTTTCCAGGCCCAGGGAGCCAAATCAAGGCCTTGAATTTCATTTTTGAAATTCCAGTCTTTTCCAGGCCCGCGGGAACCCTGATCAACCATGCAAAAGTTTCAAAACATTTGGCCCTGTGGTTTCAGAGAAGAGTTTTCAAAAATTGACCAATCAGAATCAAAGAATACTTCTGGCAGCCACGTTTTTTCATCCAACAGGAATAAAATGAGTAACAGTTGTAGAGAATCTCTCACAGACCATGCCTGCCAAGTCTGGTTCACATTGGCTCAGTACTGTCAGAGAAGATGATGAAAATGTGATTCCCTATAGGGTTTCTATTGTAACTGTAAGCCACAATTGCAGCCATAACTGCAACCTGATGAAGATTAAATGAGGATCATTGGTAGAGGTGACTACAGTCATCAGTCACATTAAGTTTCAAAAACATTTGGCCTTGTAGTTTCAAAGAAGATTTCTTGAAAATGCACACATTTATGAATTCTGTTTCAACAAAAAAATCAGTAAAAGAAGGGCGAATATTTTGAAAATTACAATTTTTTCAGACAGTATTCTCTTTCAAATAGCTTTGAATAGGAAAAGGGTTACAGGAAAGTTAAAAAATTTATAGTAATTTATATATTTTTTATACTTACCAATGACCCAGACTTAGCTGGTGCTAACTCCAACAAAACCAGGGCCAAACACAAATTTTGCCCCCCAATCCCCAAAATTTGCATCCAAAACAAAAAGAAATCATGTCCTAAAGGACCTCCATACTACGCCTCTACTGCGCATGCGCAGTGACGCAGTCGTCCCGAAATTGGCGCCAATTATCATTCTTACTGGCAGTGCCTGGTCAGCGCTATGTACTCAGCGGGGAGGCAAGAGTTCCCAACTCCAGGGAGGGCCATCCCCGTCTGGGTCATTGGTAAGTATAAAAAATATATAAATTACTATAAATTTTTTAACATTTTTATACTGTACCAATGACCCAGACTTAGATGAATAGTAAACAGGCTGGAGGGCCTAGGACATAGAGGAAAATCCAATAAGCTCAATTATATAGTAAAGAGGTAACCCCTTAAGGAGAAAAGGAGTATTAGGCTTTACATGTATCTTTCTTATTTAATATTAAATTAGAAAGATACACTACCCTTAATAATTGAGCACAATAACATTCATGTTCTCTATTAACATCCAGTATAACCCTTATACTAATTATTTTTAAAGCAAGCCAATAAATAAAGTAGTCCAGAGAATTGAGACTCTTTATAATCATTTAAAAGTGTCCGAGTATTGTATATTAAAGCCCGTTTGACACTTGACATATACAAATGCTTCACACCGAGCTACACTTTAAAAATAAGACATGAATGAATTTAAACATTAATATTACACTTTAAAACCATCCCGGAAGCGACTCAGAAATACTGACTTGGAGGAGGCATTCCCTTGCTTTTCACTATAAAGCAGGTGACCTAAGGGAACACCCGCCCCTCCCCCCCCCCTTCCCCTTGCCCTGGGTCAAATAGCCCAGAGCGAAGAGGGCAGCCGGATGGAGTCACTGCCGGAACAGAAAGCCTGCATAACTATAGTTGCAACTGTTTAGTGGACGACATTCTGAGCAACAGATAACGGACCTAAACAATGCAGGTCTCCAGAAATGGACTCAATATTTCTGAGATAAAAATTCGTAAATGTGGATGGCTGAGACCAATAAGCAGCCTTCATTAAATCTGTAATAGCAACACTATTAGCATAAGCCCAGGAAGTAGAAAGAGCTCTTACTTCATGAGCAGAAATCTTAAGCACAGACTGCTGAGAAGAAGATAAATCTTCATAAGCAGTACGGATAGTTAACTGAATCCATCTAGCAATAGAATGGACTGAAATGTCCTTTCTATTAGGCATCAAAGACAGAAAGAAACGTTTCCGTCCCTTTCTGATAAACTGAGATCTCTGTTTATAGATACGTAGTGCTCTAACAGGACAGAGTAAAGGCCTACGCCCGTCTGAAGACGGAAGAGCCTTAATAACAATAGGTTCCGGATATTTATTAGGAGCCTGATTCTTAGCTAAAAAACCCACATTAGTAGTGAAGGTGATAGTGTTCCCAACACTACGATAATGAGAATCATCCACCGATAGTGCATGAAGCTCACTGACTCTTCTGGCAGAAGAGAAAGCTAAGAGAAAAGCTGTCTTATAAGATAAGAATTTGAAATCTACTGTCCCAAGAGGTTCAAATGGCTTTTCCTTCAATTTAAGGAGAACCCAAGCTAAATTCCACTTAGGAATTAATCTAAGAGTTCTGGGTCTATTTATCGAAAAGTTTCTAACCAACTTCGATAAAGAGACATTAGATCCAATTTGTAAACTATCATGATGTGCATAGGTATCAGATAACATAGATCTATAACCCTTTATAGTAACAGGCTGCAGTTTGATTTCGTCAAACAAGTATACTAGAAAGTTTGCAATGTCTGGTATAGAGGGATCAAATATATCTACAGAATGATCCCCACACCAACGATGAAAAACCTTCCACTTAGCCGCATAGTTTAGCGAAGAGGAGGTCCTCC
This sequence comes from Pictodentalium vernedei, assembly GCA_031216915.1. NCBI lineage: Eukaryota > Metazoa > Mollusca > Scaphopoda > Dentaliida > Dentaliidae > Pictodentalium > Pictodentalium vernedei. The sequence goes on along the minus strand of CM062297.1, from coordinate 730,202,902 downwards.
TACAGTTAGAAATCGCGTCCACTGCTCGTCCTGTAAAGTGCTTGCCATGCAAGAAGGACCGCACAACGGAAAAACGTGAAGGTTGAGACCTTGCGGGTTGTGATGGAGTTGGCGCGATTTCCCCTACGAAAGAAGATCCTCTCGTGGAGGAAGCTTCCGCGGTAGGTCCCACAACAGACACCTGAGTAGATTTATCCACGGTCTCTGTGGCGACAGAGATGCTACCAACAGAATCTTGCATTGAGATTGTTTTATCTTTAGCAATACTTGTTGAATTAACGGCGCTGGAGGATACGCATATCCTATCATTCCGTCCCAAGGGATCGACAGAGCGTCTACTGCAAATGCTCTTGGATCCGGACACGGAGACACATACGTCTGCAACTGATTGTTGAGATGTGTCGCAAATAAGTCTATCATTGGCCGTTCCCATTGGTAGCAAATCTGATTGAATACTTGTTTGTTGAGAGTCCACTCCGACGGCAACAAGCGACCCTTTCGTGAAAGGGAGTCTGCTAGCACATTCAGACGACCCGGTATGTGACGGACCGAAAGAAGAACGTGATGTTCTAACGCAAACAGAAGGATTCTTTCCGTTAGATTGAACAACGGAACTGAATGAGTGCCTCCCTGATTCCGTATACACGCCACTACTGTCGTATTGTCGGATAGGATTTGGACATGAGCATCGTGAATAATGTCCATCCAGTGACGTAACGCAAGCCAAATTGACATCATTTCCTTGATGTTTATGTGCTTGCACAGGAATTGCGGATCCCAAAGACCCTGGCATCTCGAATCCGTTGGGATTAATGATGCACCCCAACCTGTCTGACTGGCATCCGTCATAACGGTAAAACTCGGATCCGGCAACTGCAGCGGAACTCCTTGAGTTAACCACTGAATGTTTGCCCAAGTCTGAATCTCTTGTTTCACTTGATCTGACAAGAGAACGTCTACATCGAGCGAATGAATTTTCACACTCCAATTCTGAGTCAGGAAAATTTGAAGAGGACGTGTGCGTAGCCGCCCCATCGGAATGAGATCCGCGGCGGCTCCGCACAGACCTATCAGTCTCATAAATTCTCTCGCCGTGACTTTGTCTGCGTGCAGACAATAGCGAGCGTAACAACTGACTAATTTCGCTCTGGTTAACGGCAGACGAACGAGATTGTTGTGCGTCTCGAAGCTCATTCCCAGATGAGTGAATGACTTGGACGGCACCAGATCCGACTTCTCCTCGTTTACTATAAAACCGACACGTCGGAGCAATAGAAGAAGATTCTGAACATCGCTCTGAAGCGTTAACTCGTTGCCGTACCTCTGAAGAATGTCGTCCAGGTAGGCCGACGTTACCGCAGACGAATGAGCTCGGAAGTAGATCATTACCGAGTTCATTACCCGAGTGAAAGCCCAGGGTGCTAGATTCAATCCGAAGCACATCGCCCGGAATTGATACACCACTCCTAGGACTGCGAAGCGTAGATACTTTCGGAATGTCGGATGTACCATGACGTGAAAGTACGCATCTTTGAGATCTATGCTCGTTGCATAATCGTTCACCCGAATACTCGCTCTGACCGATCGAATCGTCTCCATATAAAACTTCGGAGCGACGATCAGCTTGTTTATTCAGCTTAAATCTATGACTGGACGGAACGAGCCATCTGGTTTCAGAACCAGAAACAGATGGCTGTAGAATCCCAGAGATTCCTGGTTTTCTACGACCTCTACCGCGTTCTTCATTAAAAGAGACTGCACCTCTGATAACAGAGCGTCTCTTTTCTGTGGATTTGACGGAAGATGAGTCCACTTTGGACTTCGAGTTAATGGAGGCTTTCGTTTGAAGGATATCTTTAGACCTTCCGAAGTCACTCCTCTCACCCAAGGGTCGTCCGTAATCGACGCCCACTCTTGTGAAAAACTCGACAACCTTCCGCCAACCGGAACGCGATAGAGGTTTAAGCCATCACCTCCTGGACCTGCGAGGCCTGCGGTAGGAGAAACCACGTCTTCCACGACCCGCACCTCGCCTCGTCGACCTCGGGGCGTCCGACCGATTGTCCCGGCCTGAAGGACGTCCCGAACGAGAGTCGCTATCCTGACGGTCTCTCGAATAAGACCAAGAGGACGCACCGGAACCTCTATAGGAACCTCTCTTGGGCGCATTAGACCCAGAAGTGCCTGTCTTATTCGTGTCTGCTGTATCCGACTTTTTAGGAGCCGATCTGAACAACAGAGAATCATTAGCTTTCTTTTTAATTTTATCATAAATAGCGGAAAGCTTGCCGTCAAAGAGAAGTTCTCCTGAGACCGAAGTGACTCTAAGAGAGTTCTTCACCTTAGAATCCACTAGTGTGGATGTAGCTAGGGCTGCGTCACGTCTAACCAACTCCAGATTTGCCACTGAAAGGGCGGAGTTACACGTGGAATAAGCTACTGCCCTTGAAAGAAGTCTTAAAGAGGATTGTATATCCTGAAACTCTTCCCCTTGAAGGCGCAGTGATAACGCCTTAGTAAGGTGATCTGCGTAAGATAAGGCATCTAAATTGGCTCTGTTAGACGCAATAGCTGTTTCCAACACCGCGGTTGGAATAGAAGCTGACGACGGTAATGATAGCTCTAAGTCTTCCGCCTCGTCGTCCATACGCAGAGGAACTCTCGGTATACCCTGTCCTGCCGTATCGAATTTATTCCTTGCATTAATGAAAGGCAGGTTGAGAGTATTAGCGGACAAGAAACCTGCTTTCCCCGCCCTGGAAGCAAGTTTAAATATAGCGTCGTTCAATAATTCAAATGTTCTTGCAACATTATTGGACTGCGACGGAAACTCGGGAGCGATGTCCCTGAACCGCTCAAAAAATTCAGAGTCCAATGACGCTATAATTCTCTTGTCCGGAAGCGCAGCAGTCTGGCCCGACGGAACAACTTGAGGGAGAAAGTGCCGGATGAAGTCCACAGCAGCTTTATGTTGTTCCGAAAGGGATAGCTCCAATTCATCCGTATCCCTTTCACCATCCGGTCAGACCTCCCGATGTTCCCGGTCGTCCGCCCCCGATGCTTCGGCGGAGCGTACCGACCCAGCGCCGTCGGATAATTCTCGATCCGACACCGTTTCTGTCGGCTGCTGGGATAAGCTGTGCTATCTGCACAAGAATGTCCGACGTCGAGACCTGCGGAGGCGCAGTCTTTCGCTGCTTCGCCGAGGGCAGCTCCGCATCAGATGGCTCCCGCATACTTTTCCTATGCGAACATCCGGAGTCCATCGGTCTCGAATCCCTGGCTGCCGGATGGTGTGACCTGGTCGCCGAAGAATCCTTCATCGGCGAAGCTGGTAAAATATCGGCGGTCACGCAGCCAAGGTGCGGTCGTGTGCGCTGACGAGAAGAGGAAGCCTTAACAGTCTCTGCGGACTGCTTATACAACGGAGCGTCCCGAGCGACGGACGTATGCTCCGCTAAAGACACATTTTGTACCACAACATCTGATCCCAGATGTTGTTGTACGAGAGAGGGACCTCTCTCGCTCGCGGCCCGGCTGGACCTGGACGAGCTAGGAACCTGACTAAAAGGCTTCCTCCATTCTCGCTTACTATCCGCCGTCACTGGGTGTGCATCTATTATGTTTATAGTGCTCGCATCACCCAAAATTTCCTCTTGGACCGCATCGGACGAACCCGGCTGCCGAACCATTCGGTGAATGGACGCTACACCGGGCGAGCTAGCGGACGACATTTGTCTAATCTCCATGAGCACTTTTGCCGCTAGCTCTGAATTCATTTGTGACGACGGACGCACACTTGAAGAAGATAAATGGAAACATCACCCTGTTCTGGTTCCTCTGAAATAGAAACTGAGAGAGTAGAGTGACCTTGTGGAGAAAGAGCCGGTATCGCTCTTTCTCCAGAAACAACATATCGTGACACACGTTTCCAATGTTTCTCATCCCAATGTTCACATATAGGACAGGGATTAATGCGAGAACACTGACTACAATTAATACAATGATCATGAAAGTCAGAGGAAGATTTCTTCCTATTACAATTTGAACAATGTCCCTTCATTGTGAAAGAACAACAATAAGTCCTAGTTACTCGCAAAAACCCCTGACACAAAGATACATAATAACATGATCCATTAATAAATGAAAAAACAATTGCAAAACAAAATAATTTTGAAAAAATATTTTTTCAGAGAAGCCCAAGTTGCTGAAAAGTAACGTTGAGCCCCGATGGATCCGATGGCAAAGTGTGGTCAAAAATTTTAAATTTATATAAAATAATTAATGAGACACTTTCGGATAATATAAATGTATCTTATAATGAGATAAACTACCACAAAGGCAAACAGCCCCCCTCAAAAAAGGCTGTTGCCAATGAAAACAAACAGTGTAAACACACTAGAAAACATGACTCCAGGCACTGAAAAAACTGGCCCGGAATCAGTCATCAATTACACTCTATCTGATGCAAAACAGAGACTCCCAGGGGAGAATCTGTAGAACATCAGATGGAAGATGCAGAACACAAACGTTATACACCCATGGGTGAAAACGTAACTATGGGGAAAATAACAGAAAACATTCTGTAACCAAGCAACTCTCCCAGGAAATTTTAGAAATGAAATTTCTCAAAAATATGCCAAAAGCATGGGAGAATTGCCAGGGGGGACTTTAGAAGGCTAGGGGAGAGGAAACACTGAATAAGCAGTGCAACAATTAGCAAGAATGACAACAAGAGGCCCATGCCTCGAAAATAGGCAACTTAACATAATTTCATCAAAAAATTTTAAGTACAGCCCTGATTATTTTTTGCCACTTCTTTTTCCTCTCCTCCTTCTATCCTCCTTAGAATCACATTTTCTCCAAAAATTACGTGTCTGGCATCCTTTAAACTGAGATTTACAAGCACAAAGATCAGTGAGATGTTGACTGATGAAGGGCCAAACAGAGAATGATAATTGGCGCCAATTTCGGGACGACTGCGTCACTGCGTATGCGCAGTAGAGGCGTAGTATGGAGGTCCTTTAGGACATGATTTCTTTTTGTTTTGGATGCAAATTTTGGGGATTGGGGGGCAAAATTTGTGTTTGGCCCTGGTTTTGCTGGAGTTAGCACCAGCTAAGTCTGGGTCATTGGTACAGTATAAAAATATACATTTTTACTCCAATTTTGTCATATCTTAAAAAGAACTTCCATGCTTTTCCAAACACCTGTCATGATTCAGTTTTTCAGATAAGTAACTTGAGAGTAATTTATTTATTTATTGTGTATGAACTCTTACACCAATAATGGTGGAGTGTACAACAAGTGATAAGTTTTAAAAACAACATATCTTACAAATGAATACAGTTAAACATGCAATTTTTTTTTTCCAAACTGAATTAATTTGATGAGACCAGTTGCTCTGTTAGACTGGGCTTTTTGATGATGAGCAACTGAGTATCATCCATATGAATGTTAAAGAAATGCAAGATGTATTAATATAATTACAGCTGCACTTGTTTACAGTAGGAGTCAAAATAAGTTGTAGGATAATCCTATAAACTAAGTATATTTTCTCTTCCTACACTGATAAGACCAGAAGCTGACATCATTTTCTGGAAAGCTCTCACTGATAGCTTTCCAGAAAAATGTCAGATTCTGATCTTGTCAGTGCAGGAGCAGTAGTTTACTTAGTTTATTGCAGTTATGCTACAACTTATTTTTCACTTGTACCGTATACACAATATTTTGGGTTTTTTTTCCCAGTGCTCAGTGGAGAAAATCTGGAACCAACCCTTACCAGATTCTCAAAAAAACAAGTATTTTGCTGACAGTACCGATCTTCGTGTAGACAGGAGAAGCATTGGGTTAAGCATTAGAATATAGCCTCTGACGGCCACATGTTTTCCATCCTCTCATAAACCATTCCTGCAAAGATTGGTTCACGTCGGCTCAGTAGTTCCAGAGAAGATATTTATTATTATCATTTATCGATGTTTTAGGTCACATATTTATCCACAATGGCTAATCATGACCACAACAGTTTTACGGGTGGAGGAAGCCGGAGTACCCAGAGAGAACCACCGAGCAATGGCGAGCAACTGTCAGCTCCCCAACATACGAACTCCAAACAAGCAGGGTTAGCATTGGTTGAAGACAAGTGCACCAACGATGTGCAGTACGCTTTAGTACACAATGTCACCGTGCCCCCTCGCGGGCAATGGAGATGAAGTGTCTTGCCCAAGGACACAATGCGGTATGCCACAGGTGGGATTCCAACCGAGGACCTATAGGCTTGAAGCCTGCACCTCTACCTACTGAGCCACCACGCTCCCACCAGAGAAGATGAAAATGGGATTTTCCCATAGGGCTTCTATAGTAATTATAAGCCACAATTGCAGCCATGTTTGCAAACCAATCATCATTAAATGCGGATCGTTGGTACAGGGTGTCACAGTCATCAACCATGCAAAGTTTCAAAATATTTGGACCTGTGGTTTCAAAGGAGCACATTTTTCAAAATCCACCAATCAGAATCAAATGAAAGTGTCAATGACACTGTAGCTCAACTTGTTAAGACATGTACTTGTATAGTATATGACACAGCAATGACAAACATTTAGGTAATGACCTGATAACAAAGGTACATGTAAAGTATTGTAACGGTCTGTACATAAATACTGACCGTTGCCTGTAACAAATGTATAGGTAAAGTATTGTAAAGGTGGGTGACAGTCAGATGCTAAGCTAGAAAAGAAATCTTTGAGTCCCAGAGTGGGTCTGACTGAACCCCAAAATATTTATTCTCATAGCACATTGATAACAAAGACACCCCAAAACACACTCATTCCTGTCCCAAGGTGATAACAAAGGTACCCAAGAAGTTTCTTGAAGATCAGTTCATAAATACGAGCCGTATAGAAGTTGTGACTAAAAACTGATTGCACCTAATTTCGGTACAAAATGGCCACTGCAGTCATCTTGAATTTTGGACCTCACCCAGAAACACTCGTTCTCGTCCCAAGGTGATAACAAAGGTACCAAAGACGTTTTGTGAAGATCGGTTCATAAACACAGCCTCTAGCCCAAGCCGTATTGACATGTGCACTTACTGTGTTCAAGTAGCACTGAATAAATCCAAGTTCATCTAATTCAGGGTTCATACAAAAATTTGCTCTCAAAGTTCAAGGGTTTTTCAAGGGTTTTTCAAGGGCTTCTTCTTTTTTTGTCAAGGGCTACATATACTATTCAGCTTGTTGTATGAGCTCTAAAAATCTAAGATTCATGTGACACGGATCTGACTTTGAAAGTCAGGAAGTACTGGTACCCAAAGTGTGATCTGTGTTACAGTAATCTTGGTAAAACGTTCCATACTTTTTTATGTTTTTTTTTTAACTGAGCGACACGAGCGCAACAAACAAGTAAAAGGTGAGTACACATATATTTACAATGCCCAGGAAATAGCTTGTTATTCAAGGGTTTTTCAAGAGATTTCTGAAAGTTCAAGGGTTTCTCAAGGGCTAATTTCAAATTCCAGGGTTTTTCAAGAAAAAACTCATTTTCAAGAGCTGTATGAACCCTGTAATTTGCATAATTTCTGCACGAGAAAAAAAAAGTACTATATGTGATGCATTCCATGTTACTAAACATTCATACAAAAATTTATTCAAATCAGAACTTTCATACAGAAGTTCTGTACAAAAAACTGATTGCACTAATTTTGGTACAAAATGGCTGCTGGTGGCCATCTTGAATTTCGGACCACATCCAAAAGCACTCGTTCTCGTCCCAAGGTGATAACAAAGGTACCCAAGACATTTCGTAAAGATCGGTTCATAAATACGGCCTCCAGCCTGAGCCGTATAGAAGTTGTGTACAAACAAGAGGCCCCAGGGGGCCTGAGGGCGCTCACCTGACATGGTAGCCTAAATATCAACCCAGAGAATTGATTTCCACAAGTTGCATCTGCTCCTCCTAAGAAAAGCTGAAACCAAATATTCTGACCAGTGGATCTAAAAAAAGATTTTTAAAGAATATTCCTCATACTGAACTAAGTCATAATTCGGGCTCCCACAGGGAGCCCATATATGAACCCAGGGAGTTGGCTTTAACAAACCTGAATCTCACACCCCTAAGGATTTTGCACACCAAATATCAAAACATTCCGACTGCTGGATCTGAAGAAGATGATTTTTAAAGAAAATTCCTCATTTTGAACCAAGTTACAATTCGAGCTCCCACAATCAGCCCAAATATGGACCTAGGGACATGGCTTGAACAAACTTGAATCTTACCCCCCTAAGGATGCTGCATAAAAAATATCAAAAGCATTCATCTGCTGGATCTGAAGATTTTTAAAGAAAATTCCTCATTTTGAACTAAGTTGTCATTCAGGCTCCCATAGTGAGCCCAAATATGAACCAAGGGACTTGGCTTGAACAAACTTGAATCTCAGCCCCCAAGGTTGCTCCATGCCAAATATCAAAACATTCCAACTGCTGAATCTGAAGATGATTTTTAAAGAAAAATTCCTCATATTGACTAAGTTATAATTTGGGCTCCCACAGGGAGCCCACATATGGACCCATGGACTTGGCTTTAACATACTCGAATCCCCTCCTCCACCCCCCCCCCCCCCCCCCCCCCCAAGGATGCTACTCACCACATATCAAACCATTCCGACTGCTGGATCTGAAGAAGAAGATTTTTTAAGAAAATTCCTCATTTCGAACAAAGTTACAATTCAAGCTCCCAGTGAGCCCAAATATGGACCTAGGGACATGGCTTGAACAAACTTGAATCACACCCCCCTAAGCATGCTGCATACCAAATATCACAAGATTCTGCCTGCTGGATCTTGAGAAGAAGATTTTCAAAGAAATTTGCCTGAAATGCACTAAGTTCGAATTTGGGCTTCTATCGTGAGCCCAAATATGAATCCAGGTGGCCGATTTGAACAAACTGGAATCAGATCCACCCCACAATGTTGCATACCAAATATCAAAAGACTCTGCCTGCAGGATCTGGAGAAGAAGATTTTTGAAGAAATTTGTCTGAAATGCACTAAGTTCAAATTCGAGCTTCTACAGTGAGCCCAAATATGAATCTAGGGAGCCGATTTGAACAAAATAGAATCAGATCCACCCCACAATGTTGCATACCAAATATCAAAAGATTCTGCCTGCTGGATCTGGAGAAGAAGATTTTTGAAGAAATTTGCCTGAAAAGCACTAAGTTCAAATTTGGGCTCCTATACTGAGCCCAAATATAAACCCAGGGAGCCGATTTGAACAAACTTGAATCAGATCCACCCCACAATGTTGCATACCCAATATCAAAAGATTCTGCCTGCTGGATCTTGAGAAGAAGATTTTCAAAGAAATTTGCCTGAAATGCACTAAGTTCAAATTTGGGCTCCTATACTGAGCCCAAATATAAACCCAAGGGGCTGATTTGAACAAACTTGAATCAGATCCACCCCACAATGTTGCATACCAAATATCAAAAGATTTTGCCTGCTGGATCTGGAGAAGAAGATTTTCAAAGAAATTTGCCTGAAATGCAGTAAGTTCAAATTTGGGCTCCTATACTGAGCCCAAATATAAACCCAGGGGGCTGATTTGAACAAACTTGAATCAGATCCACCCCACAATGTTGCATACCAAATATCAAAAGATTCTGCCTGCTGGATCTGGAGAAGAAGATTTTTTAAGAAATTTGCCTGAAATGCACTAAGTTCAAAATCGGGCTCCTATACCGAGCCCAAATATGAACCCAGGGGGCCGATTTGAACAAACTTGAATCAGATCCACCCTACAATGTTGCATACCAAATATCAAAAGATTCTGCCTGCTGGATCTGGAGAAGAAGATTTTTTAATGTTTTTCCCATTGCCTACAGTGTTAAAAAGTGCTGACTCAGCACTTTTTCAAAGTCCCGAAACTGTACCCTATGATAAAACCGATGGCAATTTTTTTTTACCAATTCTTTCTGTTGGTCCTAAGGAAGCTTCACACCAAATAAAAATTCTCGGTGCCATGCAGTTTTGGAGATATGGGCGTTTTAATTTTTTTCTATTTTTAGCTCCTGCGGTTCCCATGGGGCTACGGGAAAAAAAAAATCAGCATAAATTAGGTACTTATGACCCAATAAGCCCTCACATAAAATTTAATTCAAATCAGCCTCTCGGTTTGGAAAATAGAAGTTTCGGGCGGGGCCAAAAATTTTGCCCCTCCCATAACGACACAAAGTATAGCCCCACAAACTTCTCTTGAACAAATCTGAGTCTACACCTCAAAAGAAAGCTGCACACCAAATATCAAGTCTCTGCTACTGCTGGTTCATGAGAAGAAGATTTTTTAAGATTTCAGCTCACTTTTTGGGTGTGGCCCTACCCACGGGCGGGGCAACTTGATTTGAACAAAATCAAATTGCGATGTCATAACAAACTATTATCTCAAATATCAATTAAATTGGTTCAGCGGTTTGGGAGGAGAAGACGCAAACACCATGTTCACGGACGACGGACGACGGACGGTGAGTGATCACTATAGCTCTCCTGACTGAAAGTCAGGTGAGCTAAAAACTGATTAGACCTAATTTCGGTACAAAATGGCCACTGGCAGCCATCTTGAATTTTGGACCGCACCCAGAAACACTCGTTCTCGTCCCAAGGTGATAACAAAGGTACCCAAGACATTTCGTGAAGATCAGTTCATAAATACAGACTCTAGCCCGAGCCCTATTGACATGTGTACTCACAGTGTCTAAGTAGCACTGAAAAAATTCATTTAATTTGCATAATTTCTGCACAAGAAAAAAACCCGTATAAGGCCAAAAAAAAAAAAGGAATTGATTCTCAGGCACCGCCGCGTTGAAAAAAATGGCCCGCGTTGGGCCTTTTTATTTGGACCGTCAATGCAAGAAAATAGGAAACAGGGAAATTGAAAAGGGACTATTGGTTTTAAGGCCCAAAACCAACGAATAAACAGGTAAATATACACAGGCGTGTGTTAAGTGTGAGAGCCTCTGGCCTTGGCTTACATTGGGGGCGAAATTCAAGTCGCCCTCCCAAACTTCCTTGGGAGACATGGCAGTTTACTGTATTTTCTTATGTTTTATTTTTTAAAAACACACGCTTCCGCAAAAAACAGTAAACACGGTTGCTGTTAAAGTCCGTCACACGGCTATGAAAATAGCCTAAACTAGCCCAATTTTATATTTCTGAAAAGAATTGCAATGGCGTAGTCGTTCGAACAATTCGCCCCAACTGATAGCAACCAGCACAAAATGGCTATTTAAAAACAAAGTACCAGACAAAACAACGAATCACACAAGACACGCATCGAGTTAATAAGAATTTATTAAAAGTTAACCACCGTTTCAAAACCAAAAAAATGTATTGGAGACAGTTCGTCCATATCGAAATTGTTGCGGTTACGCTCTGTTCCACTGAAAAATTAGCTGCATTGAAATTCGCCCCGCAATTTGCATTGAATGTTTTTCTTTGAAAACTTGTGAAGTTTGTTGGAAGGGGGTTAAATGTAATAAGGCTACAATAGAAATCACAGGTATTTGGATGGATAAGAATGGCAGCCCTTCAAAGCACCAATCGCACGTGTCAGTGAAAGATGGTTGGCAGAAATTGTCCGTTTTCTGAACAGTGTATTATTACCCAGCGCAGCCGGAAAGGGAGACAACTGAAATGTTTTGTCATTTACCAAAGAAATTAATTAACTCAAATTGTTAATAACGCTTAATTTACGAAGGATATCGAAAACTTTTTTAACTACGCTTTTCAACTCAGTTAGGGTATTCAGAAACCATGAATGACCCAGCTTCTTATATGAACTTGAAATTTATTTTAAACACTTTAAATATTTTTTTAAAAAGAATATACCTTCTGTTACAGAGAAGAACACGCTCACCATGGGTCATACTAAAAATCAAAATAACTCACAATGATACCAAAATAATACGAGGGTGGTCAATAATATCTAGTATTCATAAAATAGTTCTGCTTTGTTAAAGTTTAAAAGTGAAGTCAGAGTTCTGTTTCTAAATACAACAAGTGGTGATATCAGAAAATAAAGAAAAACAGTTTTAGTTTTCAATAAAATGAGTTTTATTTGTATATCATTTTACAATATGCACTTTCCATGCTTTTCAGGTAAAAACAGACATCAGAAAGTGACTTTTACCTCTCAATCCTTTCTCACCATCTGGAAGAAATAAAAATAAAAAATAAAAATAAAATCCTCCCTCCCTCATTGATTTGAAAAAAAAATTGCCTGAGAATCAATTGATTTTTTTTTTTTGGCCTAATATGTCATGTATCTCATGGTACTAAACATTCATACAAAAAATTATTCAAATCAGAGCTTTCATTTGGAATTTTTGCGCAAAAATCTGATTGCACCTAATTTTGTACCAAATGGCTGCCAGCGGCCAACTTGAATTTCGCATCGAACCCCAAAACATTCGTTCTCATTCCACGGCCATAACAAAGGTACCCAAGAAGTTTCGTAAAGATCAGTTCATAAATACGGCCTCTAGCCCGAGCTGTATTGAATTGTTGACGGACAGACGGACGACTGGCCATGGCATAAGCTCAAATTTGACTTACGTCATAGTTGAGCTAAAAATGATTCTGGCAGCCATGTTTTTCGAAGCATGGTAACCAAAATGAGAAGCTTTTGTAGAAGACCTCCCATAGACAATCCCTGCCAGGCTTGGTTCATGTCGGCTCAGTAGTTCCAGAGAAGATGAAAACGTGATTTCCCATAGGGTTTCTATAGTAACTATAAGTAGCAATTATGGCCCAGTTTACAACCCGAACAACATTAAATGTGGATCGTTGGTAGATGGGGTCCCAGGCATCATTTATGTGAAGTATCAAAACATTTGGTCTGGCAGTTTCAGAGGAGAAGATTTTGGAAAATCCATCAACCAGAATCAAAGAATGCCTCTGGCGGCCACATTTTTCAACCCACAGGAACAAAATGAGGATTGTTTGTAGAGGACCTCCCATAGACCATTTCTGCCAGGTTTGGTTCATGTCAGCTCAGTAGTTCCAGAAGAAGATGAAAATGTGATTTCTAATAGGATTTCTATAGTAACTATAAGCCGCAATTGAAGCCATGTTTGCGACCCGATCAACATAAATGAGGATCGTTGGTAGAGGGGGTCCCAGTCATCAACCATGCAAAGTTTCAAAACATTTGGCCTTGTGGTTTCAGAGGAGAAGATTTTTCAAAATCCACCAATCAGAATCAAAGAATGCTTCTGGTGGCCATGTTTTCAAACCCATGGGATCAAAATGAAGAAGTTTATAGTAATTTATATATTTTTTATACTTACCAATGACCCAGACTTAGCTGGTGCTAACCCAAAAATATCTAGGGCCAAATGCAAATTTTGCCCCCCAATCCCCAAAATTTGCATGCAAAACCGAAAATTAGAAGTCCTATCTGGCTCTCCATACATTTTACCCTCTGCGCATGCGCAAACACCAGGAAGTCACCGAATCTGGTGCCAATAAATCATTCTTTGTAAAAAAAAAAGATTATAATAATTGAGCGGGGAGGTATGAGTGCCCAGTACTGCCCACTCATGGGAGGGCCATTCCCGTCTGGGTCATTGGTAAGTATAAAAAAATATATAAATTACTATAAATTTTTTCGTATTTTTATACTTTAGCCAATGACCCAGATTTAGCTGAATCGTAAAAAGGTGTAGGGCCTAGAACTTCCAAAATAGTATATCAACACAGATCAAATCTTTCAATCCATGATGAAGAAATTAGAATTTACATGTATGTCTCTTAATACCATAATAGAAGAGACATAACCTAATATGTATCCCAATTATGTAAATCCTAAATCTAAGCATAATATCATGTTAATTAGGATGTAACAAATAAACAATTTTTAAGACTAGTCTGAACTAGGCCCTAAAAATTAGAATGGCATATTGAGAATGAGGGAAAATTGCCCATAAACCTACGCTACACAATAATACTGCAGCTGATCGCCGAACATGGTACAGACAAGACAGCTTCCTTAATAGTTACATACCCCATAAGACAGAGAAGTGGACAAAATGACACCCCCCCCTTTTTTGAACATATCTTCAAAAGAAAGAGGGGAGAGCTCTGGAATCAATAAGCAGAACTCAGAAACGATATAAATATCGATCAGGCACTCAAAAATTAATTCATGAATAATAATAAATGGTGCTTAATGCCACTTCACAAGCCAAGGCTATAGTGATGATTTTGGTAAATAACATTATCTGCTACAAAATATGCACTGCATACGCCGTATACAGGTACGACGAGATCAGTGAAAAATCAAATATAACATATACATACAAAAGCGGGATAAGATGAACAATCTCTGCAGAGAATTCATGAATAATAATAAATGGTGCTTAATGCCACTTCACAAGCCAAGGCAACAGTGATGATTTTGGTAAAGAACATTATCTGCTACAAAATATGCACTGCATACGCCGTATACAGGTACGACGAAATCAGTGAAAAATCAAATATAACATATACATACAAAAGCAGGATAAGATGAACAATCTCTGCAGAGAAAACACGCTTCAAGATCATTCACAGGAGGCCTCTGTAATATTAAATCCGGTAAAAACACTCTCCAACCTGTACTATTTGGTATCTACAACTATAAACACGTGAGAATATGCGATTTGAGAACCGACAAAATAGAGAGCAGGATCTAGAAATGGAGGTAGGTATGATTAACCGGCTCCAACACAGACCGCCCTCGAAATATAATAATTTCAAGGTCCACCAAAGAGATAGTGTAATCACACATTGCGCGAGTGCATAAAAATCCAGCCTATTAATCAGCTAAAAACCACTAAATGGCTATGCCATAACCTATGATCTCAAATAGTGGCCATTATGATGATAAAATAAGTGCCTGTATATTAGAAATCAGAAAATAAACACCGGAAACAAATGCAACAGAACTGCATATATGCCTATGAGGGCACCATCCAACACGACACAAACGCAAAGTATGTATGTATTAAAATATATATTCGTGACAGAGAGTGTGTGTGTGGAGGGGGGGGGGGGATTCGAATATATGTCGAAACCTCCTCACCCACATTACTTAATCATTGCTGGTCCAGACAGCAATAATATAGTAGAGCTGTGCGGTATACCGAAACCGAAACCGTATACCGCGGTTTTAGCCAATACCGGCAAACCGAACCGACCTCGGACGAAATACCGTAATACCGGACGCGAACGGTATGAGAACAGACTGCACTTTATACTCACCCAGAATCACGGGTGTTTTAGTATTTTTACGAAATTACGAACGTACCGTATATGTCCGTGTATAAGTCGCATCTTTTTGCTTGGAAAAACGGGACCAAAATTGGGGTGCGACTTATACAAAGGTAATTATTTTTCAGCAAGTTTTCAACAGTGATATGAGGACTGAACGGACACCAGATCGGCCCATGTCGACGGTTTGTATCACAGCGATTCACCTGCTTTGAAAATTTGTTTATTTTATTTCACCTCTTTATTTCTTATTTCTGTGTTGTGCATTAACTTGATCACAAAATAAAATTTAAACAAAAATAAATATAAAAAAAAATAAAATAAAAATAGGAGATTATACTCAATGTGTTCTTGTTGATTTTTTTTTTCTCGGTGACCCGGTGACTGGAGGGGTGGTGAACAATCGAAAATTCGAAACCGCATGCAATTAATTTCCTTCAAAATAATTACGGTACCTGTTCATGTCTTCAACATCTCCAGTAATAATTCACAATAGAATATTCCATGGTTGTATATCTCAACATATTTTGAATATTGGTATGAGTTATTTACGAAATTCGCAAGGCAATCAAATTGTTTACACAGCACACCACATGCGTTTTTTAAGGGGAATTCCCTTTGAAGAAGATTAACAAGAATCATGCAGTTACTTCCCTTTTACTTTACATTCACACTTTCGGGAATTTCCGTCGCATCCCGACTTCATGACCTATTTGTTCGCACGTGCAATTCGTTTAAATGGCATGGGAATAAAGCATTTTTCTTTGTAGTTTTACATTTGGATTTACCATTTGAATTCAACTTACCTCGTTCTTACCTGAACACATGCACCGGAGCATTCCTTCTTTTACTGGCGTGAGTAATAACAAACACAGTTGACATATATCTTTTAATAAATTCGATACACGAGTAATAACAAACACAGTTGACATATATCTTTTAATAAATACGACACATTATTGAATGTATCAATGAAGAATACAAACAAATATAATTTATAAATATACTGTAATCGGTCATCAAACATCCCTGTTCAGTCCACAAGACTTCCAGACTGACAAAGCCAATATCTTGTAACAAATCCTCGTTTGAACTTTGAATGCTACAGTGTTCTATGTCCCAGTGGGACATAGAACATTGTAGGTCTGAGGCGACAAAATGTCTACTATAAGCTTATGACTGAAATTATCTGACTTTATTTCACTACGTTTTGAATCTCTCACTGAATACCGATACCGAAACCGTAACCGAGGTATTGCAGTAGAAAATACCGAAACCGATACCGAACTCAAAATACCGATACTGCACAGCTCTATAATATAGTGACCACAAAGCTCTTTCACGTCTGACATACTCTGTAATGCCACTGAGAGCAGAGAATGACGTGAAGAATAAAACTTTCCTTTAAGAAGAAAACCCTCTTGTGGGGAAGCTTCTGGCGGATGCTCAATAACAGACCCCATAACCTCAATGAAATCAATAGAAACAAATGAATTGAAGGCTACACATATCCTTTCATTCATTCCCATGAAAACGGCTGAGCGTCAAATGTATGTGCTCAAATGCCTTATACTAGCGACACAAATAATGGAAACTATTATTCCTGTGCACGTAAACTTAACTATCCTGAAGTGATCCCACATAAGATCAAGTAATAGCCATACAGTTAGAACAAGTGTTTGACCACCGAGGTGGTATTAGTCCCCTACGGCGCTTTTGTGACATAAGGTGTTTTTGTCACAGAAGACACTAGAGCACATAAGCATCTTGGATTTTGAAAAAAAAATATTGAGCATGCATAATCCCCTCACAACCCTTTATCCATGTACCATATATGAAAGGCATAGCTTGAACCATGTTGGAGGGAGGGGTGGTAACATAAAATAGAGAAAAAAGCTTAAAAAACACAACAATAATGGCCGCCATTCTGCCATCTTGGATTTTGAATAAAAAATTTTGAGCGTATTTGAATAAATATTGACTGTGCATCATCCCCTCAGAACCATTTATCCATGTAACAAATATGAAAGGTGTAGCTTGATGCATATTAGAGGGAGAGGTGGTAACATAAAATAGAGAAAAAAGCTTAAAAAACACAATAATGGCCGCCATTCTGCCATCTTGGATTTTGAAAAAAAAATTTTGAGCGTATTTGAATAAATATTGACTGTGCATCATCCCCTCAGAACCATTTATCCATGTACCAAATATGAAAGGTGTAGCTTGAAGCATATTAGAGGGAGAGGTGGTAACATAAAAACAGACATATGGACAGACAGACAGACAGATGTTTGATTTTGAAAAAAAAATATTGAGCGTGCATAATACCCTCACAACCCCTTTATCCATGTACCATATATGAAAAGTGCAGCTTGAACCATGTTGGAGGGAGCAGTGGTAACAAAAAATAGAGAAAAAAGCTTAAAAAACACAACAGAAATGGTTGCCATGGCACCATCTTGAATTTTGGAAAACAAATACTGAACGTGCAACATCCCATTACAACCCTCTATCCATGTGCCAGATATAAAAAGTTTAGCTTGAACCATGTTGGAGTGAGGGGTGGTAACATAAAATAGAGAAAAAAGCTTAAAAAACACAACAAAAATGGCCGCCATGCCACCATCTTGGATTTTGAAGAAAAAATATTGAACGTGCATCATCCCCTCCCAACCCTCTATCCATGTGCCAAATATGCAAAATGTAGCTTGAACCATATTGGTGGGAGGGGTGGTAACATGAAAATAGAGAAAAAAAGCTTAAAAAACACAACAAAAATGGCTGCCATTCCGCCATCTTGGATTTTGAAAAAAAAATTTTGAGCGTACATCATCCCCTCAGAACCATTTATCCATGTACCAAATATGAAAGGTCTTGAACCATGTTGGTGGGAGGGGTGGTAACATGAAAATAGAGAAAAAAAGCTTAAAAAACATAACAAAAATGGCCACCATTCCGCCATCTTGGAATTTGAAAAAAAAATTTTGAGCGTGCATCATCCCCTCAGAACCATTTATCCATGTACCAAATATGAAAGGTGTAGCTTGAACCATGTTGGTGGGAGGGGTGGTAACATAAAATAGAGAAAAAAAAGCTCAAAAAACACAACAAAAATGGGCGCCATTCCGCCATCTTGGATTTTGAAAAAAACATTTTGAGTGTGCATCATTCCCTCAGAACCATTTATCCATGTACCAAATATGAAAGGTGTAGCTTGAACCATGTTGGTGGGAGGGGTGGTAACATGAAAATAGAGAAAAAAAAGCTTAAAAAAACACAACAAAAATGGCTGCCATTCCGC
Source organism: Pictodentalium vernedei (assembly GCA_031216915.1). Taxonomy (NCBI): domain Eukaryota; kingdom Metazoa; phylum Mollusca; class Scaphopoda; order Dentaliida; family Dentaliidae; genus Pictodentalium; species Pictodentalium vernedei. The sequence continues at coordinate 730,184,297 of CM062297.1, read as the reverse complement.
CATCTTGGATTTTGAAAAAAAAAATTTGAGCGTGCATCATCCCCTCAGAACCATTTATTCATGTACCAAATATGAAAGGTGTAGCTTAAAGCATGTTGGAGGGAGAGGTGGTAACATAAAAGACAGACAGATGGACGGACAGACGGACAGACGGACAGACAGTCGGACGGAGTGCAATCCTATAGTCCCCTTACGGTTCCCGTAGGGGACTAATAAGCACAAGATGTAGCCAGCGCTTTACTCAAGTGCTGAAAGCTTAAGCACTGACTGCTGATTGAAAGATAAAATAACCAAAGCAGTACAAATAGCTAACTGACTTATTTAACAATAGAATGAACATAAACATCCCTTCTATTGGAAAATAATGACAAAAGAAGCATTACATCTCTTCTGATAAACTCTGATCTGCGTCTATAAATACATGAACGGAAATAATTCTATGATGTAACATAAACAATGAGACATCATTGAATATGTGGTTTCCAAGAACCGAAGGTCTCAAGATGCCTGCATAGAGAGACCCTCGGACTCAAGACTGTAACACAATATATGAACTCACGTCCGAAATAATTGAGAAAACCGTTAATATATGCCCAAACTTGACCTTCTGTTAAAAAATTCTCTAAAACAAAACAGGTCTAGAGGGAAAAACATCTACCACTGCAGTCAATAACTGGAGTAGACATGTGTGTAAGCGACCCATCAAAATAACATTCAAAGCGGCTCCACACAACTCCATCCGGTGCATAAAACTTTCGCTGTTAATGCGTCAGATAACAGATAAAAGCGAGCCAAACAGCTGGCTAATTAGCTCTGTGAAACAACAGATGAACCAGCCAAATGAATAGTGGGATACGTGTATCCTATCAAAAATCCATGAGACATTATCTAGTTCACAATACAAGTGATCTAAAGAACTATACTCGCTACAATTGCCGAACGTTTGTTTTTCGACTGAAAGATAATCATAAATAACCTAATTATCCACTTCCAATCAAAATCGGTCGGACCAAGCTCCATAAGAGCCTCGAGCCACCGGCTCGGGGGAATCTGATCAGTAACTCAGACAGACGAGCAACCCCTATCCAAGTGGCTGTATAGACAATCCTAAAGAAATATATAGGAGAGATACCTATACCTTCGCTATGAGCCCTTATAGGCGAAGTGAGTCTAGGACAACCTCTCCTACTCTTTCTGTTGGTGTGGTCGATTAGATCCCAACTCAAAGAGTTGAGTATTGATGCTTTCTTGTAGTTTAATCCTACAATAATGAAAGCTTACCATCAAAGACTTAGGTATACCTATACCTTCGCTATGAGTCCTTATAGACGATCTGAGTCTAGGATAACCTCTCCTACTCTTTCTGCTAGTGTTGGTCCATTAGACCCCAACTTAAAGAGTCGAGTATTGATGCTTCTTACCATAAAAGACTAGAGTTGGAAGACTAAAGCGACCTATAGCAAGTTTTCCACCTAGTCAAATGCAAAGATGAAGACACAAGGCTTCGTCACATCAGAATAACTCCCACTTAACATTAGTTAAGACCAAGATATATATAATAGATCTGGAAAGAATTTTAAAAAGTACAAACGACCACAAAATTCCTTTCCATATAGATGTTGCATCACAGTACTTAAAATGGAAGACCATGAGACTAAATTCGCTCTGAAAAAGAAATTATCTTCTCAATTGTGTCCGAGTGAAGATAAGGCTACAACTAAGATCTTAGCCTGCTCAATCAACGCAGAGAAACTCTCAACACATCTTCCCCTGTTGTTTTTAAAAGTATGTGAACAAACACAAACGATTAAGAATACAGAGGAAGAAGATTAGAAACCGAATTACTTTTTCCCGCAGGAAGTTAAATATGGTGTCGTCTACACAATCGAAGACCTGTGACATCTGTGTAGACTTAACCGGAAAGAGATCTTATTACCCTGTTCTTTATCCGGATGAAGTCAGCGTCAAACTATGCTAGCGGTTTCTCGTAATTGCTTGCAGCATTGTGATTCACTGGAACAAGTTCAAGGAAACGATAATGTATGGTATCTACATCATCCAAGGGAAAGTTATCCTTTCCATCATTCGCCTAAATCAGTTAGAATCACAGTCACCAGCATCTGAACAGGCAGGTGACTGGACCAATTAAGCACCATGCAACAGCTTTTGAGACTGACGTTGAGTGCTTTTGCCTTAGCAGGAATACTGCGATTAGCTGCGCAACTGCGACAGCAAGTCCGTTACGGAGCAGCGGTCATGAATAGCCTGTCTGCCGGCTGCTCCTAGGACAGGGTGCCCAATATAGTTATTACTGAGGACGACCCGATGAATGAAGCCTCATCTCCTTGGCTACTAGATGATGCGACTTTCTTCACAAATGATGGACTTTTTGACAATGCAGACTGGAAATCCTGAGTCACTTAGCCAAGGTGCGGTCGGGAGTGCTTGGTAGATGCTAAAGAAGCTACTAGATGGTGCGACTTTCTTCACAAATGATGGACCTTTTGACAATGCAGACTGGAAATCCTGAGTCACTTAGCCAAGGTGCAGTCGAGAGTGCTTGGTAGATGCTAAAGAAGCAAAACTGTAGCCACCCCCGGCTAAGAATTGAACTAAGTGTACCGGACAATAGCTATGTACGTAAGCTCTGACTGATGCAAGATCCTGCCAACAACACCCGGCTCCCGATGTTGTTAAAAGAGAGAGAGGGGTCTCCCTCGTGCTCGCGGTCCGGGGAGACCTGGACAAGCGTACCTCAGAACTTGCCGTCTTCTTCCTTCCATCAACACTGGATGAGCATGATTCGATTAAACAGTGCTCACTACACCCTTATTCTCTCTCGACTGCTACGGAGATACCTGGCGTCACACCACGAGTCTACGTGATAAATCTGCCGGATGAGCTAGCTGGAGACAAGGGATGTAAACCTCTTCTGAAGCCTAGTCCTTGTCTAAAATCATTGAGCACTTTTCCACTAGCTCTGAATACAATGCATATGCGACACATCTGGAGTCACAGTACTCGTATTCAATCTTAACCGTTTCACCGGCGTCAGCAAACTGAAACCACTCATCGGGTTTATAGCCCTGTGCAATATAAAGATCACTTTGTCCGTTATGTAGAGGAAACCATAAGACTAGCCGACCCCGGCTGCCTATTAGACGGGACGTCCCGGACAGGAGGCATGGACGTATACTCCCAACTGACGCAAATTCCTACCAACAACATCTGTCCCCAGATGATGCTGTAAGAGAGAGAGGCCTCTCTCTTGCTCGCGGTCCTGGATGACCTAGACGAGCGTACCTCAGGACTTGCCGGTTTCCTCCTTCCGTCGTCGCTGGGTGAGCAAGGTTGCATATCATAGTGTTCGCTCCACCCTATATCATCTCCTCGCTCGAATCGTATACACCCGGCGTCACAGTTCTCATAGACATGAGTAACCACTTCACCGATCGAGCTAGCTGGCGACAACGGACTTGTGCTTTTCGAACATAGAGGAAGCTATAAGACTAGCTGACCCCGGTAGTCTATGGAAGGAGCGTCCCATGGACATAAGTTCCAACTGACACAAGTTCCTACCAACAACCTCTGACCCCAGATGTTGTTATAAGAGAGAGGGGCCTCTTTCTTGCTCGCGTCGCGATCACGGAAGACCTGGACGTGCATACCTCAGAACTTGTCTACTTCCTCCTTCCCGTGCGTCCTCCTTTCCGTCATTGCAGGGTGAGCATGTTCGTATCTTTATAGTGCTCGCTACACCCTTATTCCTCTTCTCGACCACTACAGACATACCCGGCATCACACCACCCATATTTTGTCGTGATAGATCTGCCGGTTGAGCTAGCTGTAGACAAGGGACGTAAACTTGCTTTTGTAGCCTAGCCCTTGTCTAATATCATTGAGCACTTTCCAGCTAGCTCTTATAGTATAATGCGACAACGGAAGCATACTCCCTGACGGCGTCACGAAACCACACCATGTTCTTGTTCCTCTGTAAATAGAAACTAAACAAGAGGCCCCAAGGGGCCTGAGAGCGCTCACCTGACATGGTAGCCTAAATTTATATCAACCCAGAGAATTGATTTCAACAAGTTGCATCTGCTCCTTCTAAGAAAAGCTTATACCAAATATCCAAAGATTCTGACCAGTGGATCTAAAAAAAAAAGAAGATTTTTAAAGAATATTCCTCATATTGAACTAAGTTATAATTCAGGCTCCCACAGGGAGCCCATATATGAACCCAGGGACTTGGCTTTAACAAACTTGAATCTCACCCCCCTAAGGATGCTGCACACCAAATATCAAAACATTCCGACTGCTGGATCTGAAGAAGAAGATTTTTAAAGAAAATTCCTCATTTTGAACTAAGTTACAATTCGAGCTCCCACAGTGAGTCCAATTATGGACCTAGGGACATGGCTTGAACAAACTTGAATCTCCCCCCCTAAGGATGCTGCATACCAAATATCAAAACATTCCGACTGCTGGATCTGAAGAAGATTTTTAAAGAAAATTCCTCATTTTGAACTAAGTTATAATTTGGGCTATCACAGTGAGCCCAAATATGAACCCAGGGACTTGGCTTGAACAAACTTGAATCTCACCCCCCTAAGCATGGTGCACACCCAATATCAGAAGATTCTGCCTGCTGGATCTTGAGAAGAAGATTTTCAAAGAAATTTGCCTGAAATGCACTAAGTTCAAATTTGGGCTCCTATACTGAGCCGAAATATAAATCCAGGGGGGCCGATTTGAACAAACTTGAATCAGACCCACCCCACAATATTGCATACCAAATATCAAAAGATTCTGCCTGCTGGATCTGGAGAAGAAGATTTTTTAAGAAATTTGCCTGAAATGCACTAATTTCGAACTCGGGCTTCTCTAGTGAGCCCAAATATGAATCCAGGGAGCCGATTTGAACAAACTTGAATCAGATCCACCCCACAATGTTGCATACCAAATATCAAAAGATTCTGCCTGCTGGATCTGGAGAAGAAGATTTTTTAAGAAATATGCCTGAAATGCACTAAGTTCAAATTTGGGCTCCTATGCTGAGCCCAAATATAAACCCAGGGGGCCGATTTGAACAAACTTGAATCAGATCCACCCGACAATGTTGCTTACCAAATATGATAAGATTCTGAAGCTGGATCTGGAGAAGAAGATTTTTTAAGAAATTTGCCTGAAATGCACTAAGTTCGAATTCGAGCTTCTATAGTGAGCCCAAATATGAATCTAGGAAGCCGATTTTAACAAACTTGAATCAGATCCACCCCACAATGTTGCATACCAAATATGAAAAGATTCTGCCTGCTGGATCTGAAGAAGAAGATTTTTTAAGAAATTTGCCTGAAATGCACTAAGTTCGAATTCGAGCTTCTATATTAAGCCCAAATATGAATCCAGGGGGCCGATTTGAACAAACTTGAATCAGATCCACCCCACAATGTTGCATACCAAATATGAAAAGATTCTGCCTGCTGGATCTGAAGAAGAAGATTTTTTAAGAAATTTGCCTGAAATGCACTAAGTTCGAAATCGGGCTCCTATACTGGGCCCAAATATGAACCCAGGGGGCCAATTTCAACAAACTTGAATCAGATCCATCCTACAATGTTGCATACCAAATATCAAAAGATTCTGCCTGCTGGATCTGGAGAAGAAGATTTTTTAAGAAATTTGCCTGAAATGCACTAAGTTCGTAATTGGGCTCCTATACTGAGCCCAAATATTAACCCAGGGGGCCGATTTGAACAAACTTGAATCAGATCCACCCCACAATGTTGCTTACCAAATATGAAAAGATTCTGCCTGCTGGATCTGGAGAAGAAGATTTTTTAAGAAATTTGCCTGAAATGCACTAAGTTCGAATTCGGGCTTCTATAGTAAGCCCAAATATGAATCCAGGGGGCTGTTTTGAACAAACTTGAATCAGATCCACCCCACAATGTTGCTTACCAAATATGAAAACATTCTGCCTGCTGGATCTGGAGAAGAAGATTTTTGAAGAAATTTGCCTGAAATGCACTAAGTTCGAATTCGAGCTCCTATAGTGAGCCCAAATATGAATCTAGGAAGCCGATTTGAACAAACTTGAATCAGATCCACCCCACAATGTTGCATACCAAATATCAAAAGATTCTGCCTGCTGGATCTGGAGAAGAAGATTTTTTAAGAAATTTGCCTGAAATGCACTAAGTTCGTAATCGGGCTCCTATACTGAGCCCAAATATTAACCCAGGGGGCCGATTTGAACAAACTTGAATCAGATCCACCCCACAATGTTGCTTACCAAATATGAAAAGATTCTGCCTGCTGGATCTGGAGAAGAACATTTTTTAAGAAATTTGCCTGAAATGCACTAAGTTCGAATTCGGGCTTCTATAGTGAGCCCAAATATGAATCCAGGGGGCCGTTTTGAACAAACTTGAATAAGATCCACCCCACAATGTTGCTTACCAAATATGATAAGATTCTGAAGCTGGATCTGGAGAAGAAGATTTTTTAAGAAATTTGCCTGAAATGCACTAAGTTCGAATTCGAGCTTCTATAGTGAGCCCAAATATGAATCTAGGAAGCCGATTTTAACAAACTTGAATCAGATTCACCCTATAATGTTGCATACCAAATATCAAAAGATTCTGCCTGCTGGATCTGGAGAAGAAGATTTTTTAAGAAATTTGCCTGAAATGCACTAAGTTCGAATTCGAGCTTCTATAGTGAGCCCAAATATGAACCCAGGGGGCCGATTTGAACAAACATGAATCAGATCCACCCTACAATGTTGCATACCAAATATCAAAAGATTCTGCCTGCTGGATCTGGAGAAGAAGATTTTTTAATCTTTTTCCTTTTTCCCATTGCCTACAGTGTTAAAAAGTGCTGTCTCAGCACTTTTTCAAAGTCCTGAAAAAAGTACCTATTCTATTCTACTGGATAAAAGTAAGCTTTATACAAAATAAGAATTCTCTGTGCCGTGTAGTTTTGGAGATATGGCAGTTTTAAGGTTTTTCCTATTTTTACCTCCCGAGGTTCCCACGGGGCAATGAGAAAATTTTTTTTGGCATCAATCAACTATTTATGACCCATTATCATCTCATATCAAATTTGGTTCAAATTGACCTCACGGTTCAGAAAATAGAAATTTTAGGCGTGGCCAAAATTTTTGCCCCTCCCATAACGAAGGCGGATAATGCCCGAGAAACTTCTCTTGAACAAACTTGATTCTAAACCTCAAAAGGACTCTGTATACCACATATCAAGTCTCTGCTACTGGTGGTTCATTAGAAGAAGATTTTCAAAAAATTTGGCCATTTTTTCCCCACACCTCTGCTCAATATGAGCCAAAACCTAATTTGGATAAAAATCAAAATGCCCCTATATAACCACCACTTACATGAAATTTAATTAAAATGTGGCCACTGGTTTAGGAGAAAGAGGCTCAAACACCACCTTCACGCAGGACGACGGACGAAGAGTGATAAGAAAAGCTCACCCTGACTTTCAGTCAGGTGAGCTAAAAACTATAGTGACATTTTGACGAGAGGACCAGCAGAGTCCCCTCGCCGCGATAGGACCGATAGTGTCCACTCCCCTAACACAAACCATGACGCCCGTCATCCAGATTATCAAATCTGACACATGGAGTAGAATTAGTGGTAGTACATCAACTAAACTCATTACAACGACCAAGTAAATAGAGGAAAGGCTTCCTCTATTTGCCATACTATTAGATAAATATAATTACCTAAATTCTAATATATGTCATTGTACCACCACCAAATCTACATATAAGATAACATTAAAATATAATCAATTAAATAAATATATCTAAAGAAAAACTCTTTCAAAAATAAATTTTCCCAAAGGGAACGATGTGCCCAAAAAAACCTAAGTGTGGACAAAATTATAAAATCTGTGTAAAATTAATGGTACTTACAACTTTTGTTCCTAAACAAAAATACGAAACTACCTAGAGTAATGTAAATGTAAACAAAAAGCTGGAATCAAGACCCCAGGCAACACAGCCCGAAGTCAGTAACAGAAACAAGACTATCCGATGTAAAGCAAGATCTTTCTCAGAAGAAAAAACGATACATTGGATGTATGATGCATGACCAAAACGCCCAAACACCCTAAGGATGAGGATGTAACCCTGGGGATGTACAGAATAATCTTCTGTATAATACATTAAACTCCCAAGAAATTTTATAAAAAAAATTTCATAAAAACAAGCCAAAAAGCTTGGAAGCTTAACTGGGAGATAAAGGGAAGGCAGGGAAGGAATACTAAATAAATTTAGAAGATCATAATCAATCAGTGATAACATCAGGCTCATGTCCTGAAAATTAGGGAACATGAACAAATTTTAATAAATATTATAAAATTACAGCCCTGAATGTTTCAAACCACCTTTTCTTCCTTCCTTCATGCAGTTCTGTCCTTGGATCCACCAATTTAAACATTGATTTGTGTCTGGCATCATTATTAATTGAGATTTAAAAGCACAAATGTCTGTTTGTTGTCATCTGACAAGGGCCAAACAAAGAATGATTTATTGGCGCCAGATTTGGTGATTTCCTGGCGTCTGCGCATGCGCAGAGGGTAAAATGTATGGAGGGCCAGATAGGACTTCTAATTTTCCGTTTTGCATGCAAATTTTGGGGATTGTGGGGGGGGGGCAAAATTTGTGTTTGGCCCTAGATATTTTGGGGTTAGCACCAGCTAAGTCTGGGTCATTGGTTACAGTATAAAAATGTGAGGATCGTTTGTAGAGGATCTCCCATAGACTATCCCTGCCAGGTTTGGTTCATGTCAGCTCAGTAGTTCCAGAGAAGATGATGAAAATGTGATTTCTCATAGGGTTTCTACAGTAACTATAAGCCGCAACTGTGGCCATGTTTGTGACGCAATCAACATTAAATGAGGATTGTTGGTAGAGGGGGTCCCAGTCATCATTTATGTGAAGTTTCAAAACATTTGGCCTGGCAGTTTCAGAGAAGATTTTTGAAAATCCACCAACCAGAATCAAAGAATGCCTCCGGAAGCCATGTTTTTCATCCGACGGGAACAAAATGAGGATCGTTTGTAGAGGACCTCCCATAGACCATTCCTGCCAAGTTTGGTTCACACCGGCTTGGCAGAAGATAAAAATGTGAAATGTTTACTGATGCCGGAAGAGGACGGATGCCAAGTGATGAGAAAAGTTCACATGGCCATTTAGGCCAAGTGAGCTAAAAATGAGAGTTTGTTGCTGTGATTATTAATGTCTTGTGAGTCGATCAGTGCAGGGTCAAGCCATGAGCAACAACCAACAACCAATACTGGCATCTGTTCTGGGGTGGGGTGGGGGCATGGGGCTGTAATATTTTTTACCGACAATATGCCTTCAAGTAAATAGTAATCCAATGTACATGTATTGTGACAAGAGAATGTCAACCATTTGAACCCAGTAAACTGAAAGACAGTTCTTACCTCAGGATGAAACTGTTGCTCTGTTCTTGTGTGACAATATGAACAATTTTCCCCACTATCACACTGAGTTGGATCTCCCCAGTCATCCCCATGCTTTACATTGGGACATGGTGTTGACCTGCAAACATTAAAACATTCCATTACACATATATTGCAACGTGCATGAGCAATACTTGTTACTTCATCACCTAAAGAATTATATAATTTCTCACATGTTAGCAGCAGGGCTGAAAATAAGCAGTCTGACATTTGCAGAATGAGGTCCCCAGAAGGTGAATTTGATGATGCTATCCCATACAGTGGGCCAATTTATCCTCTGGGTACCTCTTTCTGTTTAGTTTTGAGATCCTGATTCAGACAGAGGTTCACAGAGGGTAAATTTAGTGATCGGGTAGCATCACTAAATTCACCCTCTGGGGACCTCATTTTGTAGATGAAAGTCTGCCTATTTTCTGGCCTGGTTAACAGTGAACATTAATGTCCTACATATTATAAACTAAGGCAAAGAAAGATATCAGAAGGGCTTCTGTTTGAAAGGGCTTAGTGTGATGTGACTAATGATGGCAACTTGATAGCCATAATCAGTAACTGCTGGAAATTGGAAATAGAACAAGCTTGCATTCACACACAATTGCACTTGCATGGAACAACAACTTTTGTAAAATTCCAAGACATGAATAATAGCATACCTGCATTGTTCATGACTGACACTGCATACTGGTAACAACAGAGACAGCTTCAAACAACTCCATTTCACAAATAGGCAGCATGACTATGCCATACAACTGAGCAAGCCCATGATAAATGCCGACCTTGTTAACTCTAATTGATAAAACAAAAATTCTACGTTCTGTTAAACTTGGAGTCATCCCATGCATACTGCAGTATGTTTGCCAGAACTTATTTTGATGAGGAATTTGTAACCAAGAAGCACAATACTAATAAATGGCACCAGTTTGTTGAATTATCTCTGTTTTTTGTTCCAACTCTATGGAATCCATGCATTCTAGTCTGTTTACTGGAACTTATATTGACATCGAGCAAAAGCCAAAAATTATAACAAGTAGTAGCCCCCCTTTTTTTATTTTGGATAACAATTAACATTGGGGAGGAAAAATAATCAGTCTGATGGGATGCTAAAATCGACCTCTTTAAATTGTTTGGGAAGGCTATTTTCTCTCAGACCTTTTTCCACAGAATAAAAGTTCAGTTTGTTTATTCACATGTCACTGCAGTCCTGACAATTCAATGAGACAGACATGACCCTGGGAAAAAAACTGCCAATGAAAAATCATCTCTCCCTTCCCTAAGCAATTTCCAAGGGCCCAATCCGGCCCAATAACTACCTCCAGATATTGGGAAGGGAGGGGGAAGGAATTTGACATGCAAGCAGGGATATGCACTGTCCAGATAGAGTTTGCATTTCAGCACATTCCGTAGGGTGTTATTTATTTATTGGTGTTTAAGGTCACATATTTATGTACAACTGCTAATCATGAAATATAGATGTAAAGTCATGTCCAGCCAATCATTTATACCCATGTTGCCCATTTTAGAGGACTTCCACCTTAGGCTTTGACGATGGGGTTCAATTTTACCTGTAAAACAGAGCTTGTTTACCACAGCAAACAAGCACTGCTCCCCTGCCCAGGGATTCCACAGTGAACAGGTTTGGAAAATTCTGTGCACATATCTTGTATAAATGCCCCACATTCTCACTTCTGTTTTATTTATTTGCCTACAAGTTTTCAAGCATACAAAGCACAGATGAAAATATGCCATACCACTGCAGTACTACACAGGTAAGAAGACAGGGATTATCTGAGAAACACATAATCCTGGCCAACTGGGAAAGTGCTAAATTCTTTTTGGTTGTCAAAATTTGTTCACATGTCTTTGTCATGTTACAATTTATGGTGCCACTAGTGTTAAGTCGAGGATAGGGCTGTGTTGGGAAAGGTAATATCTCTCACCCAATGAACCCCATTCAGCCACCCATCCCAAGGAGAAAAATTCTCTCTGCATAAAAGCACTTGAAATCTTTTAACACACATTTTAAAGCCAAAACAATGCTCCCCACAATGGGGTAAAATGCACCCCACAATGGGGTAAATTTTTTCTTTAATAAAATCACACAAAACTAATTTTAAAGTAATAAAAAAATAAATAATCCAAATCACTGTTTGGCAGTTCTTACTTGAAAAGCTCAACCCTTTACACAATGAATTGGCCACATCCGCCAGCGTAATATGCAAATTCAGCAACTGAAAAATAATATTTTTCAAAAAATTTCAACAAAATCATATCATGTGACTCCTCTTTGGAACGAACTCATCGAGATCATTTCAAAGAGGGGTCACATATGGTTTTGTTGAAATATTTTGAAAAATTTAAGATAAAAGTGTCAATGACACTGTAGCTCAACTTGTGTAAGACATGTACATGTATAGTATGTGACACAGCAATGACACACATCTAGGTAATGATCCGATAACAAAGGTACATGTAAAGTATTGTAAAGGTCTGTACATAAATACTGATCATAGCCTGTAACAAATGTACAGGTAAAGTATTGTAAAGGTGGGTGACAGTTAGATGCTAAACTAGAAAAGAAATCTCCATGGGGTTAATGTTACAATGGGGATCCTTGTGTGGTGCATCATAAGCCAAATGTTAGCAACTGTTTTGGCCTGTTTGATTCAAACCCTTCTACAGTTGACTCCTACTACCCCGGTAATTAATAAATATTTGTCCAGTCCTTCTTAAAATATAGGTATTTGAATGTTTTATCTTTAGCTCATAGGGTTCTCACAGGTGAGGATCTTTTATTTTTGTCATTCGAAACAGAAAACTGCTATTTTTAGAGCAAAATGAATGATGGTGTCCAATTTTGACGGCTCTCAAAACCCAAAATGTAGTATAATCTTCCACTTGTCAAGAAACACCTTTCAATTAAGTTTCATAACAATTGGCCTTGTATTTAGTTTTACTGATTTGGGCGAATTTTGTGTTTTGTCTACAGATGGAACACTTAAAAACTAAGATGGCGGGCTAATTTGCATAATTTATGCACAAGAGAAAACCCTGCATACTATGTTATGTATATTTTAACAGTTTTTCCACCATTTGGAAGCTCTTGCTTTAAAAGTGTAACTGCTATTTTAGAACAAAATGGCTGATGGTGGCAATATTTAATGGCTGTCAAAACCCAAGATGTGACATCCTGTTCATCAACTTCTGCGCTGTTCTGTGTTATCTCCCATTGTGTCATATGGCTAGTCCATTGGTCCATATATGTTTGTATTGACTAACAAATGGATGGATGCCTAGATGAATGGACAAATGTAATCCATTATCCCTCCCCCGCCCACCCACACTGTGAGTGGGGGTATGATTTCACTTCAAAGATAAGATAAAGCACATCCACAGAATATAAAGCCTTTTAGTTACTGTACCTGGACTTTAGAATGAAGCCCAAACATGGCTTCCAGCACCCAACCAGTTAGCAATGTGATGAACGGAATGAAATATTCAAGCAACATGCTATGTACATACAGGTCAGAGACAACATATTTACATGACAATGCGGACATGATCACCGATCCAATGTCGAGTTGTGACAGCACAAAAGTGGGTTTAATCATTATCAACTTATCGTTGGGAAACCAATTGTTTATGATTTACTATGTGCAAGGTCACTGTAACCTTGACCTTTAACCTAGCAAGTCCAAAATAAATAGGGTTCTTCCTCTCACGAAGGCCATCCTTCAGATGAAGTTTCATGAATATGGGTTGAACAGTTGTCAAGTTATCACCCGGTAACCATTTATGATTTAATATGTTCAAGGTCACTGTGGCCTTGACCTTTCGAGTCCAACCTATGAAGTTTCATGAATGTGGGTAGAACCATTGTCAAATTATCATCCAATAGTTATGATTTACTATATTCAAGGTCACCGTGACCTTGACCTTTAACCTAACAAGTCCAATATAGATGCAGTTCTTCCTCTCACCAAGGCCAACCTATCTATGTAGATTCAAGATTGTGAGTTGAACCATTATCAAGTTATGCAGAAACCAATTGTTTATGATTTACTATGTTCAGGTTCACTGTGACCTTGACCTTTGACCTAGCACATCCATTATAGATAAGGTTCTTCCTCTCACCAAGGCCAACCTACATATGAAGTTTCATGAATGTGGTTCAACCATAGTCAAGTTATAATCTACAATCCGTTTACTATTTAGTATGTTCAAGGTCACTGTCACCTTGACAGTTGACCTAGCGAGTCCAAAATAAATAGTGTTCTTCCTCTAACCAAGGTCAACCTACCTATGAAGTTTCATGAACGTGGGTTGAACCATTATCATTATCAAGTTATCGTCTGGAAACCAATTGTTTATGCCCACCCGTTGCCATTCATCAAACTCTAAGTCGAGTTTGACTACGTCACAACTCGGCCAAAATAAATTATCAGACATTGTTGAGTTGAAATTTGTGCCATTCTTATTCTTTGAATATGCACATTCAGAACTGAAATATTTGTTCTCATTTTAAATCATTTGTCAATGACTAATGACCCTGGAAATGAACTGTTTCCCTGTAGGCTTGTTCATATCACTGCCAGTGTAAATAAACAATTTTAAGATGCAATGTAAATGTATTTACTTCTAAATTCTTTCTAATTGCTATCCCTGCATTTTAAACAAGAGGCCCCAGGGGGCTTGAGGGCGCTCACTTGACATGGTAGTCTAAATATCAAACCAGGGACTTGACTTGAATAAGCTGCATACGCCCCACCCGGACCCCAAATTTTTAGTGTAAAAAAAAATAAAAATTTTGTCTTAAAATTAACCAAAATGCATAAAAAACCAAAAAACTAAGTTCCGGATTTTGGTCAAAAATTTCTAAGTCCCACCTGGACCCCAAATTTTCAGTATAAAAAAAAAAAAAAATTTTTGTCTTATAATTGACCGAAATACATAAAAAAAACAAACAAGAGGCCCCAGGGGGCCTGAGGGTGCTCACCTCACATGGTAGTCTAAATATCAAACCAGGGACTTGACTTGAATAAGCTGCATACGCCTCTCCATAAGAAAGGCATATACCAACTATATGAAACGATTGTGCCAACACAATACACAGAATTTTCCTTCTATTTTCAGTTCCTGCACTTTTACGTCCCAAAATTGAGACAAACGCATAAAAGCAGATTTTTTTTATTTTTGTTCGGAATTTCAAAGTCCTAAACAAAATATTTTCAGACTAAAATGTTTTTTTCTTCTTCTTAAAATTGACCAAAATGAATAACTACCAAACAACTAATTTCCGGATTTTGTTCCAAATTTTTTCAAGTCCCACCCGGACCCCAAATTTTCAGTGTAAAAAAAATAAAAATTTTTTTTGTCTTAAAATTGACCAAAATGCATAAAAACAAAAAAAAACCTCATTTCCGGATTTTGGTCCAAAATTTCTAAGTCTGGACCAAGACCCCAAATTTTCAGCCTAAATATGAACCCAGGGACTCTGCTTGAACAAACTTGAATCTCACCCTCCTGCTGCATACCAAATATAAATGAAAGTGTCAATGACACTGTAGCTCAACTTGTCAAGACAAAGACATGTACATGTATAGTATGTGACACAGCAATGACAAACATCTAGGTAATGACCTGATAACAAAGGTACATATAAAGTATTGTAACGGTCTGTACATAAATACTGAGCGTTGCCTGTAACAAATGTATAGGTAAAGTATTGTAAAGGTGGGTGACAGTCAGATGCTAAACTAGAAAAGAAATCTGAGTCCCAGAGTGGGTCTGACTGAACCCCAAAATATTTGTTCTCATAGCACAGTGATAACAAAGGCACCCCAAAACACACTCATTCCTGTTCCAAGGTGAAAACAAAGGTACCCAAGAACTTTCGTGAAGATCAGTTCACAAATATGAGCTGTGTAGAAGTTGTGACAAAAAACTGATTGGACCTGATTTCGGTACAAATTGGCCACTGGCAGCCATCTTGAATTTTGGACCACGCCCAGAAACACTCGTTCTCGTCCCAAGGTGATAACAAAGGTACCCAAGAAGTTTTGTGAAGATCGGTTCATAAATACAGCCTCTAGCCCGAGCCGTATTGACATGTGCACTTACAGAGTACAAGTAGCACTGAATAAATCAAAGTTCATCTAATTTGCATAATTTCTGCACGAGAAAAAAACCCATACTATATGTGATGTATTCCATGTTACTAAACATTCATACAAAAATTTATTCAAATCAGAACTTTCATACAGAAGTTCTGTACAAAAGACTGATTGCACTAATTTTGGTACAAAATGGCTGCTGGTGGCCATCTTGAAATTCGGACCACACCCAAAAAGACTCGTTCTCATCCCACGGTAATAACAAAGGTACCCATGAAGTTTCGTAAAGATCGGTTCATAAATACGGCATCTAGCCTGAGCCATATAGAAGTTGTGTACAAAAAACTGATTAGACCTAATTTCGATACAAAATGGCCACTGGCAGCCATCTTGAATTTTGGACCGCACCCAGAAACACTCGTTCTCGTCCCAAGGTGATAACAAAGGTACCCAAGACGTTTCGTGAAGATCGGTTCATAAATACAGACTCTAGCCCGAGCCGTATTGACATGTGTACTTACTGTGTGTAAGCAGCACTGAAAAAATCAAAGTTCATCTAATTTGCATAATTTCTGCACGAGAAAAAAACCCGTATTATATGTGATGTATCCCATGGTACTAAACATTCACACAAAAAATTATTCAAATCAGCGCTTTCATATGGAAGTTCTGTGCAAAAATCTGATTGCACCAAATTTCGTACAAAATGGCTGCCATCGGCCTTCTTGAATTTCGGACCGGACCCCAAAACACTCGTTCTTGTCCCACGGTGATAACAAAGGTACCCAAGATGTTTCGTAAAGATCGGTTCATAAATACGGCCTCTAGCCCGAGCCGTATTGGCATTTGCACTTACAGTGCTGAAAGTAACACCAAAAAACATCAAAGTTAGTCTAATTTGCATAATTTAGGATTGAGAAAAAAACCTGTATTATATGTGATGTATCCCATGGTACTAAACATTCATACAAAAAATTATTCAAATCAGAGCTTTCATATGGATGTTCTGTACAAAAAACAGATTTCTGCATCGTCGGTACAAAATGGCAGCTGGCAGCCATCTTGAATTTCGGACCACACCCAAAAACACTCATTCTCGTCCCACAGTCATAACAAAGGTACCCAAGAAGTTTCGTAAAGATCGGTTCATAAATACGGCCTCTAGCCCGAGCCATAGCAGCTTGGCACTTACAGCTCTGAAAGTAACACTAAATAAATCAAAGTCAGTCTAATTTGCACAATTTACGCACGAGAAAAAAACCCGTATTATATGTGATGTATCCCATGGTACCAAACATTTATACAAAACTTTATTCAAATCAGAACTTTCATTTTTGCATCATCGGTACAAAATGGCCACTGGCAGCCATTTTGAATTTCGGACCACACCTAAAAACACTCGTTCCCGTCCCAGGGTCATAACAAAGGTACAAAAGAAGTTTCAAAAAGATCAGTTCATAAATACGACCTCTAGCCCGAGCCATAGCCAATTGTTGACGTACGGACAGACGGACGACGGGCCATGACAATAGCTCAAATTTGACTTCGTCAAAGTTGAGCTAAAAATTCTTATTGGTAGATCTGAAGAAGATTTTTTAAGAATATTCCTCATACTGCACTAATTTAAATATTTGCACTCCCATAGAGAGCCCATATATGGACCCAGGGAATTGATTTCAATAAACATGTGAAACAATCTTCCAAAGATGTTACATGTGAAATTTGAAAGCTTTTGTAGCAGTGGTTTGGGAGAAAAGTAGTCTTAAATGTTTTTCCCATTACCCACAGTGTTAAAAAATGCTGACTAAGCACTTTTTCAAAGTCCCAAAAAAGTACCCCATGATAAAACTGATAGCAATTTTTTTTGATCATTCCATTCTGTTGGTCCTAAGGAAGCTTCACACCAAATAAGAATTCTCAGTGCCATGTAGTTTTGGAGATATGGGTGTTTTCATTTTTTTTTCATTTTTAGCTCCTGTGGTTCCCATGGGGTGACAGGAAATTTTTTTTGGCATAAATTAACTACTTATGTCCCAATAAAACCTCATGTCAAATTTGGTTCAAATCAGCCTCTCGGTTTGGAAAATAGAAATTGTGGGCGGGGCAAAAATTCTTGCCCCCTCCCATAACGATGGCAAATATAGCCCCTGGAACTTCTCTTGAGCAAATCTAAGACTACACCTCAAAAGGAAGCTGCACACCCAATATCAAGTCTCTGCTACTGCTGGTTCATGAGAAGATTTTTTAAGATTTAGGCTCACTTTTTGGGCGTGGCCCTACCAATGGGGCAGGTCAACTTGATTTAAACAAACTTGAACTGACATATGATACGGAACATGCACACCAGATTTGATTCATTTTGGTTGAGCTGTTTGAGAAGAAGTCGATAATGTAAAGTTAACGACGGACGAAAAGTGATCAGTAAGCTCCCCTTGAGCTTTGCTCAGGTGAGCTAAAAAAGTTCACGATGCCGGACGGACGGCAAGTGATAAGTTTAGCTCCCTTCGGTGAGCTAAAAATTCCTCATTTTTAACTAAGTTACAATTCGAGCTCCCACAAGTGAGCCCAAATATGGATTTTGGGACATGGCTTGAACAAACTTGAATCTTACCCCCCTAAGGATGCTGCATACCAAATATCAAAAGCATTCTGACTGCTGGATCTGAAGAAGAAGATTTTTAAAGAAAATTCCTCATTTTGAGCTAAGTTATCAATCAGGCTTCCACAGTGAGGCCAAATATGAGCCCAGGGACTTGGCTTGAACAAACTTGAATCTCACCCCTCTAAGGATGCTGTATGCCAAATATCAAAACATTCCAACTGCTGAATCGGAAGAAGAAGATGTTTTAAGAAAATTCCTCATTTTGAACTAAGTTACAATTCAAGCTCCCACAGTGAGCCGAAATATGGACCTTGGGACATGGCTTGAACAAACTTGAATCTCCCCCCCCCCCCCCCCCCCTAAGGATGCTGCATACCAAATATCAAAACATTCCGACTGCTGGATCTGAAGAAGATTTTTAAAGAAAATTCCTCATTTTGAACTAAGTTATAATTCGGGCTCCCATAGTGAGCCCAAATATGAACCCAGGGACTTGGCTTGAACAAACCTGAATCTCAGCCCCCCCCTCCCCCCCCCCCCCCCCCCAAGCATGCTGCATACCGAATATCAAAAGGTTCCGCCTGCTCGATCTTGAGAAGAAGATTTTTAAAGAAATTTGCCTGAAGTGCACTAAGTTCAAATTCAGGCTCCTATACGGAGCCCAAATATGAACCAAGGGGGCCGATTTGAACAAACTTGAATCAGATCCACCCCACAATGTTGCATACCAAATATCAAAAGATTCTGCCTGCTGGATCTGAAGAAGAAGATTTTTGAAGAAATTTGCCTGAAATCGACTAAGTTTGAATTCGGGCTTCTATAGTGAGACCAAATATGAATCCAGGGGGGCTGATATGAACAAACTTGAATCAGACCTACCCCATAATGCTGTATACCAAATGATTCTGCCCACTTGTGCTGGAGAAGAAGATTTTTTAGTAATTTCTCTAATATACATAGGGTGCTGTCGGAGTTATGCGCCCTTTGGAGCCCCAAGTGGCCATGTCCATTTCATTTGAACAAACTAGAATTGACATATGGTAAACATCCATACCAAGTTTTGAGCAAATCGACTTAGCGGTTTCAGTGGAGAAGTCATTTGAAAAATGTTCACGACGCGGGACAGACGACAACGGACAACAGACAATGGACAACAAGTGATAAGTTTAGCTCCCTTCGGTGAGCTAAAAACTCATTTCTGGATTTTGGTCCAAAGTTTCTAAGTCCGGACCGGGACCCCAAATTTTCAGCCTAAATATGAACCCAGGGACTTGGCTTGAACAAACTTGAATCCCACCCCCTAAGGATGCTGCATACCAAATATCAAAAGATTCTTATTGGTAGATCCGAAGAAGATTTTTAAAGAAGATTCCTCATACTGCACTAATTTAAACATTGCCCAAATATGGACCCAGGGAATCGAATTCAATAAACATGTGAAACAATCTTCCAAAGCTTTTGGAGCAGTGGTTTGGGAGAAAAGTAGTCTTAAATGTTTTTCCAATTACCCACAGTGTTAAAAAATGCTGACTCAGTACTTTTTCGAAGTCCCCAAAAAGTACCCCATGATAAAACCGATAGTAATTTTTTTGACCATTCCATTCTGTTGGTCCTAAGGAAGCTTCACACCAAATAAGAATTCTCAGTGTTGTGTAGTTTTGGAGATACGGGCATTTTAATTGTTTCTATTTTTAGCTCCTGCAGTTCCTATGGGGAGACAGGAAAATTTGGGGGGGCATAAATTAACTACTTATGTCCCAATAAAACCTCATGTCAAATTTGGTTCAAATCAGCCTCTCGGTTTAGAAAATAGAAATTTTGGGCGGGGAAAAAATTCTTGCCCCTCCCATAACGATGGCAAATATACCCCTAGAACTTCTCTTGAACAAATCTGAGTCTACACCCCAAAAGGAAGCTGCACACCTAATATCAAGTCTCTGCTACTGCTGGTTCATGAGATTTTTTAAGATTTAGGCTCACTTTTTGGGGGTGGCTCTACCAAGGGGCGGGTCAATTTGTTTTGAAAAAATTTGAATTGACATGTGATAGGGAACATGCACACCAGATATGGTTCAATTTGGTTGAGTAGTTTGTGAGAAGAAGTTGATAATGTAAAGTTAACGCCGGACGGACGGAAAGTGATTAGTAAAGCTCCCCTTGAGCTTTGCTCAGGTGAGCTAAAAATGTGGGGATATAGTGATGAGCACCATCCGTACATCCCTTTTCTTGAGCTACAATTTTTAAGCTTACCATACTTCTTAAGTATGGTATAGAGATGTGTTTATGTTCCGGTTGGCTGTCTAGATGTGCATAAAGGTTTTGGATTTTTGATTCGGCCCCATGTGGCGCCCGTAGTGCCACTTTTGTCATCAGAGAATTGGCTTCTGGCAAAAGGCTCCTGGGGGTTTTAGTTCGAAATGTTGAAAGTGTGTTAATATGTTCCAGTAGGGTCTTTAGATGTGCATGAAGGTTTCAGATTTTTGATTCGGCCCTATGTGGCACCCCGTAGCACCACTTCTGGCAGTCGAGAATCGGTTTCCTGCAAAAGACTCCTAGTTGTTTTAATTATAAACGTTGAAATTGTGTTCATATGCTCCGGTAGGGACTCTAGATGTGCATAAAGGTTTTGGATTTTTCATTCGGCCCCATGTGGTGCCCAGAGTGCCACTTTTGTCGTTAGACAATCGGTTTCCGACAAAAGGCTCCTTGGAGTTTTAATTCAAAATGTTGAAAAGGTGTTCATATGTTGAGGTAGGTTATAAGTGCATAAACGTTTTGGGTTTTTGATGTGGCCCTAAGTGGAGGCACTTTTGTCATTAGAGAATGTGAATTGATTTGTCACCAACGTGATGGCACACTGAAAATGGGGGGATACTCCTTAGTGTGCTTTGCACATGACACCATTCAAGTTGATTTTATGATAAGCTTGGCAGTGCAGAGTGAGATTTTAGTCCACTCAATAGCTGTTACAAAATCCACCCATGACAATTTCTTTTTCATATAATGTAAAGTACAATTTAACACTTCAATGATGGATCTAATAATACGGTGATCATTTGGTTTCAGTAAGGTAAGAGTCGGTGGTCTGGCAATATCTCATAGACTACCTGACCATTATTTCACATGCCTCACATTTTGTAAGCTAAGCAGAAGGCAGGCCATAAGGCCACACACTTCAGGATGCCAGACCCAGCATGAGAAATCATTTTGAGCATGGGAACAAATATTAAACTGACAGATCTGAAGAAAAAAAATTTCCAAACAAATTCTGAGATCACTGCCATGGAGCCACATTGATTTGAAGGATGAACATGAAGGAAATCAGAGGTTATACAACATCATAAAAATGAACATATTTTGCAGTTTTCTAGAAACACATCTGAGAGAATGATTTAAAAATGTTAATGGTTATTAAGAAGGTTTGAAATTGCTACCTGTTGGTCATTTTAGACCGCCACAAGACACCATTAAAGACATACTATGCCAAAAATCATTGCAAAAACATTCTCAGATATTGCACGATAGGATGACTAATAAATTCAAAGATAACAATCAGATGCTTCAAAGCAGTGTTACAGTCCCAACAAAATGACTTCTAGGTGACTATCCTGAAATGGTAATATATGAGATAGCTACTGTGATTGAGAATGTTACCAGAATTATCTTATGAGTGATTGAAAGGAAATGATGGTTTTCACCAGTAGCTGAATGTCACATATGAAAACATATTCTTTGCAGTCATGAATAAGGCCCCACAAAGTAGATCATCTGTTTCTCAGGCAATTTTTGTAAAATTGCACATGGGCGGGCATTTTTTTATTTTATTTTTAATTTTTGGAATTATTTCTTTGCTATCAAAAGTTCAGGTTCTTGGTTTGTTTTATGCCTCATAATCTGCAGAATAGCATGGGTGGTGGTGTATTTCATCTCGAGCGTGCAACAAGACTTTGCAATGCTAAAGCATTGCAAAAACATGTTGCAATCAAGGGAC
Organism: Pictodentalium vernedei; assembly: GCA_031216915.1. Taxonomy (NCBI): domain Eukaryota; kingdom Metazoa; phylum Mollusca; class Scaphopoda; order Dentaliida; family Dentaliidae; genus Pictodentalium; species Pictodentalium vernedei. The sequence continues at coordinate 730,162,081 of CM062297.1, read as the reverse complement.
AAATATATCAATTTTATTAACTTTAGTAAAAAATAAACCATTTAATTTATATTTTTTGTAATTGCAGAGAGAGCATGCAGCAGCTAAAAGGACCTCATGCAAAGCATTGCAAAAACATGTTGCAATCAAGGGACAAATATATCAATTTTATTAACTTTAGTAAAAAATAAACCATTTAATTTATATTTTTTGTAATTGCAGAGAGAGCATGCAGCAGCCAAAAGGACCTCATGAGAGGGCTTGAGAAACAGATTTTTAACTTTTTTAAAGGCCTAATTCTGATACATGCACCTACATTTTTCAAAACTGAGAGTGTGAAAATAAACAGCTTTAATTGGCTGGCATTTTTAGAAGTACAACATTACCTATATTTGTACTTCTTCGGACTTCTTCTTCGATCTCTTGTGTTGTGATACTGTGGGCAAGCATAGCCCTGCCGACATAATCTCGGAGGTCTCTTACATGGTTCTGTTTTGTAATTTGCTAAGACATAATTTGTGTCTGTAAAAAAAGAAAACAAGAAGGTTAGACAAAGGAACCTAAAGAACATATGTGATTTCCAAACAGAATATAGTGTCAGAATGCAACAAACATGAGGCCCCACGGGGCCTGAAGCACTCATCTTGAACAGAACACAATATAAACAGAATCCAATAATGAGTCTACATTAAGCAATCAATTTCCATAGGATACACCGTCAATCCTTGAACCCCGTAGGAGTGACAAAAATAATCTGGGCATCATGCCTTTTCTTCAATTGAACATAATGTAAAATGTAGAGCTCCCCTATGAAGCCCCTTGATACAACCTATGTGGATTAATTTTAGTTACACACCTCTAGAGGGTACTGAATACAAAATTTTTAATTCTTCAGCAACATGGCCAATTCTGGCTCCCATAGGGAGCCCAAAAATTAACCCAGGCTCTCGATTTGAACACAGTTGAATCTGACTTCCCTAGACTTGTTCTGTACCAAATATGAAGGCATTCTGACTGTTGGATCTGAAGAAGAGAAATTTTAAAGAAATTTCTTCATATTGCACTAAGTTAAAATTTGGGCTACCATAGAAAGCCCAAATATTAACCTATGGATCCGATTTGAACAAACTTGAATCAGACCCCCCCCCCCCCACCCCACCCCCACCCCCTAGAGATGCTGTATACTAAATATGAAAGCATTCCAACAAGTAGATCTGAAGAAGATTTTTGAAGCAATTCCCTCATATCGTATTAAGTTAATTTTCAGGTTCCCATATGGAGCCCAAATATTAACCCAAGCACTCGAAATGAACAAACTTGAATCTGACCCCCCTAGAGATGTTGTATACCAAATATCAAAGCATTCCCAGGGTTCCTGCACCTGACATGACATGAAATTCCAGGCTCTTCCAGGCCATATACACCCCAAATTCAAGGAGTTTCAAGGCTAACAGAAAGTTAAATTCAAGATTTTTCCAGGCTTATCGTAGTTGAACCACTCGAACCATCTCAGACGTATTTCATTCATCTCAACTCGGCACGCAATGCTTCATTTTTCAAGGCTTTTCCAGGCCCAGGGAGCCAAATCAAGGCTTTTCAAGGCCTTGAATTTCATTTTTGAAATTCCAGGCTTTTCAAGGCCTGCGGAAACCCTGATTCCGACTGGTAGATCTGAAGAAGAGGATTTTTAAAGAAATTTCCATAGCGAGCCCATAGGGATCTGATTCCAACAAACTTGAATCTGACCCCCCTAGAGATGTTGCATACCAAATATGAAAGCCTTCTGACTGGTGGATCTGAAGAAGATTTTTTAAAATTATCCCCAATATTGAACAAAGTTAAAATTTGGGCTTCCGTAGAAAGCCCAAATATTAACCTAGGGACTTGTTTTGAACAATCTTGAATCTGACCCTCATAACAATGATGTATACCAAACGTTAAAAGATTATGACTGGTGGTTCTGAAGAAGATTTTTAAAGAATATTCCCCATGTTACCCCATGTTAAAAATTCGGGCTCCTGTATTGAGCCCATATATGAATGAACAGGCTTTGTTTTAACAAACTTGGATCTGACCCGCCTATGAATGCTGTATACTGAATATTGAAAGATTCTGGTGATTGGTTCTGGAGAAAAGATTTTTTTAAATTTTTGCAAATATGCTGACTCAGAATTTTTCGATGCCCATTACAGAACACCCTAACATATTTAACCGATGGCAATTTTGTTTTACCATTGAATTCTACTGGTCCTAAGGATACTTCATATCAAATAACAGCTCTCTTGTTCCGTGTGGTTTGGGAAATATGGGCATTTGAAAATATTTCTATTTTTAGCTCCCAGGGTTCCCATTGGGATGCAGGAATTTTTTTTTTTTTGCATCAGTCAAGTACTTATGACCCAATAATACCACATACCAAATTTGGTTCAAACCAGACCATGGGTTCAGAAAATAGAAATTTTGGGCAGGGCCAAAAATCTTACCCCTCCCATTACAAAGCCAAATATTGCTTCACGAACTTCGTTTGAACAAACTTGATTCTAAACCTCAAAAGGAAGCTCCATAGCAAATATCAAGTCATTGAACACACTGGTTCATGAGAAGATTTCAAAAATATTTTGGAGCATTTTTCCCCACTCCCTCCCTATGGGGCTGGGCATGCTCAGTTGAACAAAAATAGGCCAATTAAATCATCAGATGTGTACCCATATGCGCAACTAGTAGAAAGCTGTATGACGGTGGGCCACTCTGGATGCCGACATTATGTACACCATACATGGAATGGGCACAAAGAGAAATGGATTGGAGGAGTTCCTAATTTGATGGATAAAGGGTTAATATCTCCGGATCAAATTATTAGATTTACATAAAAAACTATACAGCCCAGCACATCAGTAACCTGAATTCATAAAGTAACCTGATAATCGGATTAATATTTTTTTGAGTTATCGCATGCCAAAGAAATGGATTGGAGGAGTTCTCAATTTAAAGGATAAAGGGTTAATTTTCAATTTGAAGGAAAAAGGGTTAATATCTCAGGATCAAAATAACAGATTTACACCATAAACTATACAGCTCGGAACATCAGTAGCCTGAAGATATATATAAAGTAACATGACAACTGGATTGATATTTTTTGAGTTATCTCATGCCATAGGGATTGGAGGAATTTTCAATTTGAAGGATAAAGGGTTAATATCTCAGGATCAAACTATCAGATTTACACCAAAAACTATACAGCTCCGCACATCAGTAACCTGAACACAAATATAAAGTAACTTGATAATCCAACCAATATTTTTCAAGTTATCGAATGCCAAAGGGATTGGAGGAATTTTCAATTTGAAGGATAAAGGGTTAATATCAGGATCAAAATAACAGATTTACACCATTTAGCCTGAAGATATATATCAAGTAACATGACAATTGGATTGATATTTTTGGAGTTATCTCATGCCAAAGGGATTGGAAGAATTCTCAATTTGAAGGAAAAAAAAGTTAATATCACAGGATCAAATTATCAGATTTACACCAAAAACTATACAGCTCGGCACATCAGTAACCTGAACACAAATATAAAGTAACTTGTCAATCTAAGCAATATTTTCAAGTTATCGAATGCCAAAGGGAAGGATATGGACGCCAGATGGACAGATGGGCAGACAAAGGATGGACAAACGATGGATGGCCACCCCGGATGTTGGCATTGTGTGCACCATACATGGTATGGGTACACATAACGAGGCCCCAAGGGGCCTGAGGGCGCTCACCTGACATGGTAGCCTAAATATCAACCCAGAGAATTGATTTCAACAAGTTGCATCTGCTCCTCCTAAGAAAAGCTTATACCAAATATCCAAAGATTCTGACCACTAGTGGATCTAAAAAAAAAAAAATCGCGACATCAACACCGTAGCTGCGACGAGTGGTGCAATCTCACAAAATTCTAAGTTCATCAAGGGCCATAACTCCAAGAAAAATATTTGGAACAACACATGCATTGAACAGTGGCTAGACATCAATAAGATACACTTACATGCCAAAAATAAAGTCATTCCTCAAGTATTTCAAAAGTTATTGAGTTTTGAAACTCGTTGGTCACAGACAGACCGACCGACAGACAGACCGACCGACAGACAGACCGACATTGCCACTTATTGAGCTGCTAGTCGCAGCTAAAAAGATTTTTAAAGAATATTCCTCATATTGATCTAAGTTATAATTCGGGCTCCCACAGGGAGCCCATATAATTATGAACCCATGACTTGGCTTTAACAAACTTGAATCCCCCCCCCCCCCCCCCCCCCCCCCCCCCTAAGAATGCTGCATACCAAATATCAAAACATTCAGACTGCTGGATCTGAAGAAGAAGAAGATTTTTAAAGAAAATTCCTCATTTTGAACGAACTAAGTTACAATTCGGGCTCTCACAGTGAGTCCAAATATGGATCTCGGGACATGGCTTGAACAAACTTGAATCTCACCCCCGTAAAGATGCTGCATACCAAATATCAAAACATTCTGACTGCTGAATCTGAAGAAGATTTTTAAAGAAAATTCCTCATTTTGAATTAAGTTATAATTCGGGCTACCACAGTGAGCCCAAATATGAACCCAGGGACTTGGCTTAAACAAACTTGAATCTCACCTCCCTAAGCATGGTGCATACCCAATATCAAAAGATTCTGCCTGCTGGATCTTGAGAAGAAGATTTTCAAAGAAATTTGCCTGAAATGCACTAAGTTCAAATTTGGGCTCCTATACTGAGCCAAAATATAAACCCAGGGGGCCGATTTGAACAAACTTGAATCAGATCCACCCCACAATGTTGCATACCAAATATCAAAAGATTCTGCCTGATCAATCTGGAGAAGATTTTTTAATCTTTTTCCCATTGCCTACAGTGTTAAAAAGTGCTGACACAGCACTTTTTCAAAGTCCTGAAAAAAGTACCTTGTGATCAAACCGATAGGGTTTTTTTTAACCATTCTATTCTACTGGATAAAAGTAAGCTTTCTACAATATAAGAATTCTCTGTGCCGTGTAGTTTTGGAGATATGGCAGTTTTAAGGTTTTTCCTATTTTCAGCTCCTGAGGTTCCCACAAGGCAATGAGAAATTTTTTTTTGTATCAATCAACTACTTATGACCCATTATCATCTCATATCAAATTTGGTTCAAATCGACCTCAAGGTTCAGAAAATAGAAATTTTAGGCGTGGCCAAAATTTTTGCGCCTCCCATAACGAAGGCAAATAATGCCTGACAAACTTCTCTTGAACAAACTTGATTCTAAACCTCAAAAGGACTCTGTATACCATATATCAAGTCTCTGCTACTGGTGGTTCATTAGAAGAAAATTTTCAAAAAATTTATCCATTTTTTCCCCACACCCCTGCTCAATATGAGCCAAAACCTAATTTGGATAAAAATCAAAATGCCCCTATATAACTACTACTTACATGAAATTTAATTAAAATGTGGCCAGTGGTTTAGGAGAAAGAGGCTCAAACACCACCTTCACGACGGACGACGGACGAAGAGTGATAAGAAAAGCTCACCCTGACTTTCAGTCAGGTGAGCTAAAAATGCAATGCCCCTTTTGGGACCATCAGTCACACAAACTTTCACTTGAATTGGTCTAGTGGCTTTGGAGGAGAAGACCAAAACATGGTGTTGACGGATGACGGATGGACGAACAGACAGACGGAGGGAGAGCGATGGGATTAGCTCAGACCCACGGGGCCTTAAGTGCTCACCTTGAACAGAACCAGATATAAACCGAGGCCACGAATAAATCTACATTAAGCAATCAATCTCCATAGGAACCATTTCAATCCTTGAGCCCCTCAGTAGTGACTAAAATAGTCAAGCATCATGGCTTTTCTTCAGTTAATCATAATGTAAAAAGTGGAGCTCGCCTACGGAGTCCCTTGATATACAACCTATGTGGATTAATCGTAGTTACACACCTCTAGAGGGTACTTAATAAAATGATTCTATTTCTTCAACTACATGGCTCCTTATAAAATTAACTTGGAATTATTATGTTTCTATTTTTAGCCCACACTGAGTCCCACACTAGGGTTAATTTTTTTCATATAAACAAATATCTGCTTCCCACTAATGCTGCATATCAAATTTTGTTAAAATCGGACTTAGAGTTTCCGATTAGTTAACTACTACAGAGGTTGTACACCAAATATGAAACCATTCAGATTGGTGGATCTGGAGAAGATTTTTAAAGAAATTCCCTCATCCTGCACAAAGTTAAAATTCAGGCTCCCATAGGGTGCTCAAAAATTAACCCTGGATCTCGGTTTGAACAAACTTGTATTTGACCCTCATAGAGATGTTGTATACCAAATATGAAAGGATTCTGACTGGTAGATCTGAAGATTTTTAAAGAAATGTCCTCATATTGCACTAAGTTAAATTCGGGCTACTATAGGGAGCCAAAATATGAGACCAGGGACCCAATTTGAACAAACTGGAATTGAACCCCCCCCCCCCCCCCCCCACCCCAGAGATATTGTATACCAAATATAAAAGGATTCTGACTGGTAGATCTGAAGATTTTTAAAGAAATGTCCTCATATTGCACTAAGTTAAAATTTGGGCTACTATAGGGAGCCAAAATATGAGACCAGGGACCCAATTTGAACAAACTGGAATTGAACCCCCCCCCCCACCCCACCCCACCCCAGAGATGTTGTGTACCAAATATGAAAGGATTCTGACTAGTGGATCTGAAGAAGATTATTTTTAAAGAAATTTCATCATATTGCACTAAGTTGAAATTTTGGGCTACGACAGAGAACCCAAATATGAACCCAGAGACCCGATTTGAACAAATTTGGGGCTACATTAGAGAACACAAATATGAACCCAGAGACCCCATTTGAACAAATTTGAATCCAGCCCATCCCCCCCCCCCCCCCCCCCCCCCCCCCCCCCCCCCCCCACCTCGAGATGTTATATACCAAATATGAAAGCATTCTGACTGGTGGGTCTGGAGACGATTTTTCAAGATTATTCCCCACATTGCCCTAAGTTAAACATTCTGGCTCAAGATTCTCTGATCACTGGTTCTGGAGTAAAAATTGTTTTAAATTTTTGCAAATATGCTGCTGACTCAACCGATGGTAATTTTTTTTTACCATTCAGTTCTACTGGTCGTAAGGATGCTTCATACCAAATAATAGTCCTCTGTTCTCTATGGTTTGGGAAATATTGGAGTATGAAAATATTTATATTTTTATCTCCTGGGGTTCCCACAGGGACACAGGAAACTTTTTTGCATGAATCAAGTACTTATGACCCCATAATACCACAAACTAAAATCTTGCCCCTCCCATTACAAAGGAAAATATTGCTTCATGAACTTCGTTTGAAAAAACTTGAATCTACACCTCAACAGGAAGCTCCATACCAAATATCAAGTCATTGAACCCCCCCCCCCCTGGTTCATGAGAAGATTTAAAAACAAGAGGCCCCACAGGGCCTGAAGCGCTCATCTTGAACAGAACACAATTTAAACAGAGTCCAAGAATGAGTCTACATTAAGCAAGCCATCTCCATAGGCTACACTGTCAATCCCTGAGTCCCTCAGGAGTGACAAAAATAATCTGGGCATCATGCCTTTTCTTCAGTTGATCATAAAGTAAAATGTAGAGCTCCCCTATGAAGCCCCTTGATACAACCTATGTGGATTAATCTTAGTTACACACCTCTAGAGGGTACTGAATACAAAATTTTTAATTCTTCAGCAAAATGGCCAATTCCGGCTCCCATAGAGAGCCCAAATATTAACCCAAGCTCTTGCTTTGAACACAGTTGAATCTGACTTCCCTAGAGATGTTGTGTACCGAATATGAAACCATTCTGACTGTTGGATCTGAAGAAGAGAAATTGTAAAGAAATTTCTTTGAATTGCACTAAGTTCAAATTTGGGCTACCATAGCGAACCCAAATATTAACCTATGGATCCGATTTGAACAAACGTGAATCTGAACCCCCCCCCCCCCCCCTCCGGATCGGAAGAAGATTTTTGAAGAAATTCCCTCATCATATTGTACTAAGTTAAATTTCATGTTCCCATATGGAGCCCAAATATTAATCTAGGCAATCGAATAGAACAACCTGGAATCTGACCCCCCCCCCCCCCCGCCCCCCCCCCCCGCCCCCCCCCCCCCCCCCCCCCCCCCCCCTAGAGATGTTGTATACCAAATATGAAAGCATTCTGACTGGTGGATCTGAAGAAGAAGATTTTTAAAGAAATTTTACCATAGTGAGCCCAAATATATACCTTGGGATCTGATTTGAACAAATTTGAATCTGACCCCCTTAGAGATGTTACATCCCAAATATCAAAGCATTCTGACTGATGGATGTGAAGAAGAAGATTTTTTAAAATTACCCTCCATATTGAACCCAAGATAAAATTTGGGCTTCCTACGGAAGCCCAAATATTAACCTAGGGACTTGGTTTGAACAATCTAGAATCTGACCCTCATAACAATGATGTATACCAAACATTAAAAGATTCTGACTGATGGTTCTGAAGAAGAAGATTTTTAAAGAATATTCCTCATATTACCCTATGTTAAAACTTCGGGCTCCTGTAGAGAGCCCAAATATGAACCAATGAGCTTTATTTTAACAAACTTTTATCTGACCCCTCTCTGAATGCTGTATACCAAATATCAAAAGATTCTGATGATTGGTTCTGGAGAAAAGATTTTTTAAAAATTTTTTCAAATATGCTGACTCAGCATTTTTTCGATGCCCATTACAGAACACCCTAACATAACCGAAGGCAATTTTTTTTTACCATTCAATTCTACTGGTCCTGAGGATGTGTGGTTTGCGAAATATGGGCGTTTGAAAATATTTCTATTTTTAGCTCCCACGGTTCCCATGGAGATGCAGGAATTTTTTTTTTACATGGGTCAAGTACCTATGACTCAATAATACCACAAATCAAATTTGGTTCATACCGGACCATCGTTTCAGAAAATAGAAATTTTAGGCGGGGTCAAAAATCTTACCCCTCCTATTACAAAGACAAATATTACTTCACGAACTTCGTTTGAACAAACTTGATTCTACACCTCATATGGAAGCTCCATAGCAAATATCAAGTCATTGTACACCCTGGTTCTTGAGAAGAAGATTTTTAAAATATTTTTGCGCATTTTCCCCACTCCCTTCCTATGGGGCTAGGCATGTTGAGTTGAACAACAAGAGGCCCCAGGGAGCCTGAGGGCGCTCACCTGACATGGTAGTCTAAATATCAAACAAGGGACTTGACTTGAATAAGCTGCATACGCCCCTCCTAAGAAAAGCATATATCAACTAGATGAAGCGATTGTGCCCACACAACACACAGGATTTTCCTTCTATTTTTCCTGCACTTTAACGTCCCAAAATTGAGATAAACACATGAAAAACAGATTTTTTTCCCAAACAAAATACTTTCAGCCTAAATTTTTTTCTTTTTCTTAAAACGCATAAAAAACGCTAAAACTAATTTCCGGATTTTGGTCCAAAATTTTCTAAGTCCCACCCGGACCTAAAATTTTCGGTGTAAAAAAAAAAATTTCTTTTTGTCATAGAATTGACAGAAACGCATAAAAAACACAAAAACAAAATTTTTTCGGATTTTGGTCCAAAATTTTCCAAGTCCCACCCGGACCCCAAATTTTCAGGGTAAAAAAAAATTTTTTTTTTTGTCTTAAAACTGACCGAAATGCATAAAAAAACAAAAACAAAAATTTCCGGATTTTGGTCCAAAATTTTCGAAGTCCCACCCGGACCTAAAATTTTCGGTGTAAAAAAAAAAAAATTTCTTTTTGTCTTAGAATTGACAGAAATATATAAAAAACACCAAAAAAAAATTTAAGGATTTTGGTCCAAAATTTTCTAAATCCCACCAGACCCCAAATTTTCAGGGTAAAAAAAAAAAAAAAATTTTTTTTGTCTTAAAATTGACAGAAACGCATAAAACACAAAAAAACAAAACTTCCAGATTTTGGTCCCAAATTTTCTAAGTCCCACCCGGCCCCCAAATTTTCAGGGGAAAAGATTTTTATTTTTTTTTTTTTGTCTTAAAATTGACAGAAACGCATAAAAAACAAAAACAAAAATTTTTCGGATTTTGGTCCAAAATTTTCCAAGTCCCACCCGGACCCCAAATTTTCAGGGTAAAAAAAAAAAAATTTTTTTTGTCTTAAAATTGACCAAAACGCAGAAAAAACAAAAAAAATTTTTTTTCGTATTTTGGTCCAAAATTTTCGAAGTCCCACCCGGACCCCAAATATTCAGGGTAAAAAAAAAAATTTTTTTTTTTGTCTTAAAACTGACCGAAATGCATAAAAAACAAAAACAAAAATTTCCGGATTTTGGTCCAAAATTTTCGAAGTCCCACCCGGACCTAAAATTTTCGGTGTAAAAAAAAAAATTTCTTTTTGTCTTAGAATTGACAGAAACGCATAAAAAACACCCAAAAATTTTTTACGGATTTTGGTCCCAAATTTTCAGGGTAAAAAAAAAAAAAAAAATTTTTTTGTCTTAAAATTGACAGAAACGCATAAAAAACAAAACGCAGAAAAAACAAAAAAAATTTTTTTTTCGCATTTTGGTCCAAAATTTTCAAAGTCCCACCTGGACCCCAAATATTCAGGGTAAAAAAAAAATTTTTTTTGTCTTAAAACTGACCGAAATGCATAAGAAACAAAAACAAAAATTTCCGGATTTTGGTCCAAAATTTTTTCGAAGTCCCACCCGGACCTAAAATTTTCGGTGTAAAAAAAAAAATTTCTTTTTGTCTTAGAATTGACAGAAACGCATAAAAAACACCAAAAAAATTTCCGGATTTTGGTCCAAACTTTTTTCGAAGTCCCACCCGGACCTAAAATTTTCGGTGTAAAAAAAAAAATTTCTTTTTGTCTTAGAATTGACAGAAACGCATAAAAAACACCAAAAAAATTTCCGGATTTTGGTCCAAACTTTTTTCGAAGTCCCACCCGGACCTAAAATTTTCGGTGTAAAAAAAAAAAATTTCTTTTTGTCTTAGAATTGACAGAAATGCATAAAAAACACCCAAAAAATTTTTACGGATTTTGGTCCAAAATTTTCTAAGTCCCACCGGACCCCAAATTTTCAGGGTAAAATAGAAAAAAAAAAAAAATTTTTTTGTCTTAAAATTGACAGAAACGCATAAAAAACAAAAAAAAACGAAAATTCCAGATTTTGGTCCCAAATTTTCTAAGTGCCACCCGGACCCCAAATTTTCAGGGGAAAAGATTTTTATTTTTTTTTTTTTTTTTGTCTTAAAATTGACAGAAATGCATAAAAAACAAAAACAAAATTTTTTCGGATTTTGGTCCAAAATTTTCCAAGTCCCACCCGGACCCCAAATTTTCAGGGTAAAAAAAAAAAATTTTTTTTTGTCTTAAAATTGACCAAAACGCAGAAAAAACAAAAAAAAATTTTTTTCGGATTTTGGTCCAAAATTTTCTAAGTCCCAGCCGGACCCCAAATTTTCAGGGTAAAAAAAAAAAAATTTTTTGTCTTAAAATTGACCAAAACGCAGAAAAAACAAAAAAAAATTTTTTTCGGATTTTGGTCCAAAATTTTCCAAGTCACACTCAGACCCAAAATTTTCAGGGGAAAATTTTTTTTTTTTTTTTGCCCTCTCAGCACTATCACTCACACAAACTTTCACTTGAATTGGCCCAGTGGTTTTGGAGAAGTCCAAAACATGGTGTTGACAGACAACAGATGGAGAGCAATTACATAAGCACAGCTTGACTTCGCCAAGGTGAGCTAAAAAAAAAAAAAGATTTGTAAAAGTGTTAATACACATTTCATGAGTTTATTTTGACCTGAAGCAGCTCTCTGAATCAGCTATGGTAATAAGCAGCAGAATAGACTTGCCACAGCGAGTAAATGTCATTTCCCCAACTACTGTACTCTGTTTGCAAAACCAGTCACTTTCTCGATCAGACTGTCACCATTCGGTCAAAATGTTCTGTCTGCTTTTGTGATCACAGTTCAATACATTTTTGATCACAGTTCGATACATTAACTGCAGATTTTACCGAGGAATATTCTTCCAGTTCCACTGAAGCTCAGATGCCGTATTCATTTGTTTTTTTTTTTGTTATTCAGTTTCGATTTCATTTAGAGGCCTTAAAATTAGTTCTGATCTGCAAGAATCGTCTTTGATTCTCAAGAACTCCTGAAGCAAGAATGCAACCACTACATATTCAACTCTTGTCTTTCATGTGGAACACATCTTCCACTATACAGGCCTTGGGTGATCTGCAGGATAGAAATGAGAGCACCTTGGCAGAGGCTTCTAAGAGAGCAGTCACAGCACTGTTCAGTCAGCCAAGACTTAACTGGACACTACTGCTTAGTCAAAGTGTTACCTCCCATGGGGAGCCCAAATAATAAAATGAAAGTGTCAATGACACTGCAGCTCAACTTGTCAAGACATGTACATGTATAGTATGTGACACAGCAATGACAAACATCTAGGGAATGACATGATAACAAAGGTACATATACAGTATTGTAACGGTCTGTACATAAATACTGACCGTAGCCTGTAACTAATGTATAGGTAAAGTATTGTAAAGGTGGGTGACAGTCAGATGCTAAACTAGAAAAGAAATCTTTGAGTCCCAGAGTGAGTCTGACTGAACCCAAAATATTTGTTCTCATAGCACAGTGATAACAAAGGCACCCCAAAACACACTCATTCCTGTCCCAAGATGAAAACAAAGGTACCCAAGAAGTTTCGTGAAGATCAGTTCATAAATACGAGCTGTATAGAAGTTGTGATAAAAAACTGATTGGACCTAATTTCGGTACAAAATGGCCAGTGACAGCCATCTTGAATTTTGGACCGCACTCAGAAACACTCATTCTTGTCCCAAGGTGATAACAAAGGTACCCAAGAAGTTTCGTGAAGATCAGTTGATAAATACAGCCTCTAGCCGGAGCCGTATTGACATGTGCACTTACAGTGTATAAGTAGCACTAAATAAACCAAAACTCATCTAATTTGCATACTTTCTGCACGAGAAAAAACCCCGTACTGTATGTGATGTATTCCATTTTACTAAGCATTCATACAAAAATTTATTCCAATCAGAACTTTCATACAGAAGTTCTGTACAAAAGACTGATTGCACTAATTTTGGTACAAAATGGCTGCTGGTGGCCATCTTGAATTTCGGACCACACCCCAAAACACCTGTTCTCATCCCACGGTGATAACAAAGGTACCCAAGAAGTTTTGTAAAGATCGGTTCATAAATGCGGCCTCCAGCCTGAGCCGTATAGAAGTTGTGTACAAAAAACTGATCAGACCTAATTTCGGTACAAAATGGCCACTGGCAGCCATCTTGAACTTTGGACCGCACTCAGAAACACTCGTTCTCGTCCCAATGTGATAACAGAGGTACCCAAGAAGTTTTGTGAAGATCGGTTGATAAATACAGCCTCTAGCCCGGGCCGTATTGACATGTGTACTTACTGTGTGTAAGTAGCACTGAAAAAATCAAAGTTAGTCTAATTTGCATAATTTACATACGAGAAAAAAACCCGTATTATATGTGATATATGCCATGGTACTAAACATTCATACAAAAAATTATTCAAATCAGCGCTTTCATATGGAAGTTCTGTGCAAAAATCTGATTTCACCTAAGTCTGTACAAAATGGCCACCAGCAGCCAACTTGAATTTCGGATCGGACCCAAAAACACTCGTTCTCGTCCCATGGTCATAACAAAGGTACCCAAGAAGTTACGTAAAGATCGGTTCATAAATACAGCCTCTAGCCCGAGCCGTATTGAATTGTTGACGGACAGATGGACGACTGGCCATGGCATAAGCTCAAATTTGGCTTCGCCAAAGTTGAGCTAAAAAAGGGACCTGACTTGGAACAAACTTGAATCTGATCTCCTTGAGGTTCCTGCATACCGAACAAGATTCTGACTGCTGGATCTGAGGATAGAAGATTTGTAAAGAATTTTCCTTGTATTGCACCATGTTAAATTCAGGATCCTATAGATGGCCTCAAATATGATGCTAGGGATTTGACTTGAACAAACTTGAATCTGATCCGCTTCAAGTTGATGAATACCAAATATGATAAGATTCTGACTGCTGAATCTGAAGAATTTTAAAGAATTTCATTTGAACAAACTTGATTTTTTTTATTATTGATACTATATTTTATTAATATATTAGCCCTTTACCTAACATAAAAAGCAGACGACACTTGCAAACAAAATTACTGAATAACTAATTTTTCTCATTTTCTATGATGCCTCATTGGAACGGGCTCAGCGAGCTTGTTCCAATAAGGGGTCATAAGCTATGCTTTGAAGGCAAATGAAAGTGTCAATGACACTGTAGCTCAACTTGACAAACTTGAACTTGGTAAGTTATAAGTGAAATGACAAAATTGAAGATCATTGGGACCAATGTTGGTTAAATTTAAAAATAACAGCATTGTGTGTGCACAACATTAGAGTAATCCATTCCTTTTTTAAATGTAAACTGTAAGTCACCATGGCTAAAGGAAGAATGTTGATACACAAATGCAGCAAGTTCAGAGTTTATTGTAAACGGCAACTTTTTTCACAGAAATGAATGCTAATCAACAGCTCTTATCTGAAGGTCTTGCCTACTGAGCACACCAAGTTCAAAAACAATCCTATGATAAATGTGGCCTGTAGGCCATGTCAAAGAATGTTGATGCCCAAATGTAATAAATTCAAAGATTGTTGCTAAAGCAGCAGTTTTTGATGGAAATGAAAAGAAAATCAATAGCTCTTATCTTTGTCACCCTGCATAAGCACACAAAGTTTCAAAACAACCTGATAATGAATGTGCCCTCTGAGGCATGCCAAAGGAAGATGTCAATGCACAAATGCACTAAGTAGAAGGTCACTGCTTGTGGCAATGGTTTTTTTGGGGTTTTTTATGGAAATTCATAAATATACCCTGCAGAGAGTGCAAAAGGGATAAGTTGATGCACAAATGCAGTAAGTTTAAAGGCTGGTGATAACGACAATAATTTTTTATGGAAATGAAAAAAAGCAATAGCTCACATCTAGAGGTCACCCCGAATACACATACCAAATTTCAAAGTGATCCGATTATAAATGTGCCCTGAAGGGTGTGTTAAAGGGAAATATTGAGTTCTGACTAAATTAAGTTCAAAGGTCAGAGGCAACATTTTTTGACAGAAATGGAAGAAAATCGACAGCTCCCATATAAATGTCACCCCAAACAAGCACACCAAGGTTGCAAGCGATCCAATCATAAATGTGCCCTGCAGGGAGTGTCAAAGAGAAATATTGATGCTTAACTGCACTAAGTTTTTACTAAGTTCATCGAAGGTCATTGCCAGTGGCAACATTTTTTTGATGGAAATTGACGAAATTCGATAGCTTCCATCTAGAGGTAACCCCAAACAAGCATACAAAGTTTCAAGCCAATCTGATCATAAATGTGTCCTGTAGGGCATGCCAAAGGAATATATTGATGCCTGACTAAACTATGTTCAAAGATTGTTGCTAGCGGCAACATTTTTTGACGGACGGAAATGGAAGAAAATCGATAGCTCCCATCTAGAGGTCACCCCAAACAAGCATGCCAGGTTTCAAAGCAATCCAATCATAAATGTGTCCTGTATGGTGTGCCAAAGGGAAATATTGAGGTCTGACTAAACTAAGTTCTAAGAACGTTGGCCGTGGCAACATTTTTTGAGGGAAATTGAAGAAAATCAATAGCTCCCATCTAGAGGTCACCCCAAACAAGCATGCCAGGTTTCAAAGCAATCCGCTCATAAATGTGCCCTGTAGGGTGTGCGAAAGGGAAATATTGAGGTCTGACTAAACTAAGTTCTATGAACGTTGGCCGTGGCAACTTTTTTTGATGGAAATGGAAGAAAATTGATAGCTTCCATCTAGAGATCACCCCAAACAAGCATGCCAGATTTCAAAGCAATGTAGGGTGTGCCAAAGGGAAATATTGAGGTTCTAAGAAAGTTGGCCGCAGCAACATTTTTTGACGGAAATTGAAGAAAATCGATAGCTCCCATCTAGAGGTCACCCCAAACAAGCATACCAAGTTCCAAAGCGATCTGATCATGAATGCTACCTGTGAGGTGTGCCAAAGGAAAGTGTGGATGTACGTACGTACATACGTACGCCGACGGACGAGAAGTGATGGCAATAGCTCAGCTTGACTTTGTCAAGTTGAGCTAAAAAATTGATAGTTCCCATCTAAACATCACACCAAAGCTATATATGAAATTCAAAGAAGATCAGGTGAGAGATGCGACATGTAGACAAATGGAAATGGAAGAAAATCGATAGCTCCCATCTAGAGGTCACCCCAAACAAGCATACCAAGTTTCAAACTGATCTGATCATAAATGCGACCTGTGAGGTGTGCCAAAGGAAACTGTGGACGTACGTACGTACGTACGTACGTTAGTATCGTACGTACTAACGTACGAGAAGTGATGGCAATAGCTCAGCTTGACTTTGTCAAGTTGAGCTAAAAATGAAAACTGAACGGCAATTTTTGTGAATAGCACTGCCCGATTTTTAGCTTTACATTGGATAAAGGGTTAAATTCAACTAATACGATGTGAACCTGTAATTTAAATGGGCTAATGCAACCAATTTATTAGGTAAAGGGTTAATAGATATCCTGAGGCACCAATAAAGCACTCAGTAGCCCACAAAGGACATTTCAATCACTCAATTATATAAATATTATAACAAGAGGACCCCAAGGGACCATAATCATTCACCTTGTTTACAGGGTTCAAACACTTTTTTGAGAATCAAACTCCTTGACTTTTCCAAAACTTTCTACCCAAGTCCGATGACCTCTCCCTTGTTTGTATGACCACCATGCTCCCTTTTTCAGGATTTTTAAGCGTGATTTTTTTTTTTTTTTTTTGGGGGGGGGGGGGAGGGGGGTGGGGGGGGGGGGAGGAACGGCATACTGCATCGTTATCACATCGAATTTCCATGGCTTTTCCAGAATACAGCAACAACAATAAACAGCTGTGCCATGAGCACATGATACGCCCGTTATTAATTACAAGAGGAAAGCACACAATATGAGTATACATGTGTACTTGTCAGGTTTTTTTTATATTCTTGTACAATAATCATAACCAACAACATACTGTGTTCATTAATTTGGAAATAAATCGAAAGGGAGATTCCAGTTAAAAACATATACTTGCAACCAAAATGAAAGTGTCAATGACACTGTAGCTCAACTTGACAAACTTGAACTTGGTAAGTTATAAATGAAATGGCAAAATTGAAGATCATTGGGACCAATGTCAGTTTTTTGGCAGTGGCAACATTTTTTGACAGAAACAGAAGAAAATCGACAGCTCCCATCTAGAGGCCTCCCCAAACAAGCATGCCAGGTTTCAAAGCAATCCGATCATAAATGTGCCCTGTAGGGTGTACAAAAGGGAAATATTGTGGTCTGACTAGACTAAATTCTAAGAACGTTGGCCGTGGCAACATTTTTTGACGGAAATGGAAGAAAATCGATAGCTCCCATCTAGAGGTCACCGTAAATAAGCATGCCAGGTTTCAAAGCAATCTAATAATAAATGAGCCCTGTAGGGTGAGACAAAGGGAAATATTGTGGTCTGACTAAACTAAGTTCTAAGAATGTTGGCTGTGGCAACATTTTTTGATGGAAATTGAAGAAAATCGATAGCTCCCATCTAGAGGTCTCCCCAAACAAGCATACCAGGTTTCAAAGCAATCAAATCATAAATGTGCCCTGTAGGGTGTGCCAAAGGGAAATATTGTGGTCTGACTAGACTAAATTCTAAGAATGTTGGCCGTGGCAACATTTTTTGACGGAAATGGAAGAAAATCGATAGCTCCCATCTAGAGGTCACCCCAAACAAGCATGAAAGGTTTCAAAGCAATCCGATCATAAATGTGCCCTGTAGGGTGTGCCAAAGGGAAATATCGAGTCTTCTGACTAAACCAAGTTCTAAGAACGTTGGCCGCGGCAACATTTTTTGATGGAAATTGAAGAAAATCGATAGCTCCCATCTAGAGGTCTCCCCAAACAAGCATACCAGCATTCAAAGCAATCCGATCATAAATGTACCCTGTAGGGTGTGCCAAAGGGAAATATTGAGTCTTCTGACTAAACTAAGTTCTAAGAACGTTGGCCGCGGCAACATTTTTTTACAGAAATTGAAGAAAATCGATAGCTCCCATCTAGAGGTCTCCCCAAACAAGCATACCAGGTTTCAAAGCAATCTGATCGTAAATGTACCCTGTAGGGTGTGCCAAAGGGAAATATTGAGGTCTGACTAAACTAAGTTCTACGAACGTTGGCCGTGGCAACATTTTTTGACGGAAATGGAAGAAAATCGATAGCTCCCATCTAGAGGTCACCCCAAACAAGCATGAAAGGTTTCAAAGCAATCCGATCATAAATGTGCCCTGTAGGGTGTGCCAAAGGGAAATATCGAGTCTTCTGACTAAACCAAGTTCTAAGAACGTTGGCCGCGGCAACATTTTTTGATGGAAATTGAAGAAAATCGATAGCTCCCATCTAGAGGTCTCCCCAAACAAGCATACCAGCATTCAAAGCAATCCGATCATAAATGTACCCTGTAGGGTGTGCCAAAGGGAAATATTGAGTCTTCTGACTAAACTAAGTTCTAAGAACGTTGGCCGCGGCAACATTTTTTTACAGAAATTGAAGAAAATCGATAGCTCCCATCTAGAGGTCTCCCCAAACAAGCATACCAGGTTTCAAAGCAATCTGATCATAAATGTACCCTGTAGGGTGTGACAAAGGGAAATATTGAGGTCTGACTAAACTAAGTTCTACGAACGTTGGCCGTGGCAACATTTTTTGCCGGAAATTGAAGAAAATCGATAGCTCCCTTCTAGAGGTCAACCTAAATAAGCGTATCAGGTTTCAAAGCAATCAAATCATAAATGAGCCCTGTAGGGTGTGCCAAAGGGAAATATTGTGGTTTGACTAAACTAAGTTCTAAGAACGTTGGCCGTGGCAACATTTTTTGACGGAAATTGAAGAAAATCGATAGCTCCCATCTAGAGGTCACCCCAAACAAGCATAAGAAGTTTCAAAGTAATCTGATCATAAATGCGACCTGTGAGGTGTGCCAAAGGAAATTGTGGACGTACGTACTAATGTACGTACGTACGTACGCCGACGGACGAGAAGTGATGGCAATAGATCAGCTTGACTTTGTCAAGTTGAGCTAAAAATCATGAAAAAAGGGAAATATTGAGGTCTGACTAAACTAAGTTCTAAGAACGTTGGCAGTGGCAACATTTTTTGATGGAAATGGAAGAAAATCGATAGCTCCCATCTAGAGGCCACCCCAAACAAGCATGCCAGGTTTCAAAGCAATCCGATCATTAATGTGCCCTGTAGGGTGTGCCAAAGGGAAATATTGAGGTCTGACTAAACTAAGTTCTAAGAACGTTGGCCGCGGCAACACTTTTTTAAGGAAATTGAAGAAAATCAACAGCTCCCATCTAGAGGTCACCCCAAACAAGCATGCCAGGTTTCAAAGCAATCCAATCATAAGTGTTGCCTGTAGGGTGTGCCAAAGTGAAATATTGAGGTCTGACTAAACTAAGTTCTAAGAACGTTGACTGCGGCAACATTTTCGATGGAAATTGAAGAAAATCAATAGCTCCCATCTAGAGGTCACCCAAACAAGCATGCCAGGTTTCAAAGCAATCCAATCATAAGTGTTGCCTGTAGGGTGTGCCAAAGGGAAATATTGAGGTCTGACTAAACTAAGTTCTAAGAACGTTGGCTGCGGCAACATTTTCGATGGAAATTGAAGAAAATCGATAGCTCCCATCTAGAGGTCACCCCAAACAAGCATACCAGGTTTCAAAGCAATCCAATCATAAATGTGCCCTGTAGGGTGTGCCAAGGAGAAATATTGAGTTCTGACTAAACTTAGTTCAATATTGAGGACTGACTAAACTAAGTTCTAAGAACGTTGGCTGCGGCAACATTTTCGATGGAAATTGCAGAAAATCGATAGCTCCCATCTAGAGGTCACCCCAAACAAGCATGCCAGGTTTCAAAGCAATCCAATCAAAAATGTGCCCTGTAGGGTGTGCCCAAGGGAAATATTGTGGTCTGACTAAACTAAGTTCTAAGAATGTTGGCCGCAGTAACATTATTTGACGGAAATTGAAGAAAATCGATAGCTCCCATCTAGAGGTCACCCCAAACAAGCATACCAAGTTTCAAATTGATCTGATCATAAATGCGACCTGTGACCTCTAAGCAATCCGGTCATAAATGTGCCCTGTAGGGTGTGCCAAAGGGAAATATTGAGGTCTTCTGACTAAACTAAGTTCTAAGAACGTTGGCCGCAACATTTTTTAACGGAAATGGAAGAAAATCGATAGCTCCCATGCAGAGGTCACCCTAAATAAGCATACCAAGTTTCAAAGTGATCTGATCATAAATACGACCTGTGAGGTGTGCCAAAGGAAATTGTGGACGTACGTACTAACAGATGTACATACGTACGTATGTATGCCAATGGACGAGAAGTGATGGCAATAGCTCAGCTTGACTTTGTCAAGTTGAGCAAAAAATCATGAAAATTGCTCAAAGCATTTTCAAGTTATTGTCTGACATGTGGAAAATTGCCTATATTTTGACGAATAAAGTCCCATAACTCTGGAATGACAAAATGGACAGCGACACAAATCGAAAGAGAGCTTCCTTCCATCAACATATAGTTTCCATCATTATTGTACGACATGTGGATAGACAGACAGACAGACGGACAGACAGACAGCAGTATACCATAATACAACCGTTTTTTTCAAAACGGGCATATAAAAATAAACATTTCCAAAACTGCCAGGACAGGAAAAAATATTTTTGTTTTCCATGATTTTCCAAGATTCCATGACTCATACAAACCTTGTGTTTAAGGAGGGAGGGGGAATTTAAGGTCAAGACCAGCATCTATGACTAATTAATACCACAGAGCAAGAACAAGAAACCAGGCATTTCATTTAAACAAGTTTGAATCTGCCCACCCCCCCCAAAAAAAAAAAAAAAAAAAAAGAAGAAGAAAAGACATTCTAAATACCAAATATCATACGATTCTGACTGGTGGATATGAATAAGAATATTTTAAAGTATATTCCTCGTACTGCACTAACATAAATTTTGGTTTCGCATTAGAAATCTAAGCATGCTGACAGGTGGATGTGACGAAGTTGAATATATTGCACTAAGTTAAGATTTGGGCTACCTACCATAAGGAGCTCCAAATAGGGGCTTGATCTAAACAAATTTAAATCTGTCACCCTTAAGTATGCTGTATACCAAGTACCAAAAATTCTGATGTGTGAATTTAAGAAGATTCCTTTCAAGAATATTCCTTATATTCCATTAAGTTATGATTTGGGTATCCAAAACAGGAAACCTTAATATTACTCCGGGAACTTGATTTCCCCAAAGGATGCAGTATACCAAATATCAAAAGAGAACATGACTGATGGATCTGAAGAAGAACTTTTTTTAAGAATATTCCACATATTGCACAAACAGTAAGTTGAAATTTGGGTTCCCATAGGAAGACCAAATAGGAACCCTGGGACTTGATTTGAACAAATTTGAATCTGGTCCCAAAAAGCATGCTGCATACCAAATATCTGAAGATTCCAACTGGTGGATCTGAAAAAAAAAATTTTTTTAAAAAATGTTCCGCATATTTCAGTAAGTTAAAATTTAGCCTCCAAAAGAGAGCCCAAATATTAAACCAAGGTCTTGATTTGAACAAACTTGAATCTGACAACCATAAGGATACTGTATAACAAATATCGAAAGATTCTGACGGGTGGATCTGAAAAAAATTTTTAAAGAAAGTTTCTCACATTGCACTTAGTTAAAATTTGGGCTCCATACGAAGCCCAAATATTGGCCCAAGGTCTCGATTTGGACAAACTTGAATCTAACCCTTCTAAGGACACTGTATATCAAATACCAAAAGATTCTGATTGGTGGTTCTGGAGAAGGTCTAAAAAAAGATTTGTGGACAACCTGTGGGCATGGCAACTTTATTTGAAAAGTGGAATAGACATATGATGAAGAACATGCATCTGAAATTTAGTTCAATTTGGCCCAGTACTAGTAGTTTATGAGAAGCCAATACTGTACATTTCACGCCAGGTGGACGGGACAGATGGATGGACAATGGACGGAAAGCCAAAAACTTTTCTTCAATTGGGCTTACCAGTAACTGACTTGAAGTCGACAAATTAGCAATGCCTCCAAATTCGAGTGATTGTAATCTAAAGGCATCAGACTGGTTAAATTACATAATTGGAAAACTTTGCTGCTGAAAACTTTGGAAAGTAATGGAAAAAAGCTCCCAAAATAAGAAAATTAAATTTTTTTTATTGGTTTCTGTGGCAATTTTATGTCGAGAGAGAAAGAGGGTTTTTTCTACTTATTTAATCTATAAAAAGAGTCTCAGAAAGTTGAAATGTTTACTCTCCAGGAAACCATTAGCATTCAACAATTGTTTTTTGCAGAGTTATGTCCATATTGAAATGTGAATAACTTTTGTAATAATTATCTTCTTCCTATTATGATTGCTAGGACAAAAGTGCTTCTAGAATAGAAATTTTAATGACTTGCAGACAAATTTTTGTTTTTCTTTTTGGATCATCTGCACTATGATGACAGCAGACAATTTTTTTTTTTTTTTTTTTTGGATCATCTGCACTATGATGACAGGTAAGTCATAGATGATAGTAGCTCAACTTTATTCAACCACAATACAACCATAGTACAGGTAACAGCCTTTGCTTTTTGTTATGGCTCAAACCTAGCTATTGGTTACTGTCCACAATTCTAATACAGGCTTGTCATTTTGAAAACTGCAGGAGGGCCATTATGGTTCACCTCAAATCACCCCAGGAGGGCCATTTTGGGTTCACCTAAAATGACTCCAGGAGAGTCATTTATGATTTGCTGGGGCCATTTTGTTTCAGCCTGATGGGCAGACAACTACTATCATTTTAAGGTATACGGTTTGTGTAATTATGATGTACGTCATCACGTAATGTATAGATGCAGGCTTCAATATTTGGATGCAAGATACCAGGTTAACCATGACATCCACCAACAGTGAGTGTTATAGTTATCTTGCATCCAAATAACCAAGCCCGCATCTATACATTACATGACTGTAAAAGCCAGTGCACTGTGCTCACTGCCAGATGCCGATAACTTGGGACGAATCAATCAGATTTGGGGGATGAATCATCCCGGCTATGATTTTGGGATGAAATGTCCAAGGCAAATCGTCAGGAGTCGAACTGGCTTAGGGATGATACATCCAGTAATCGCGCGTGACACGGGAGTTGTTTCAGTCTGATGTACAATGTAATAACTAATTACAACTTTGGAATTGGTAGACCTCCCCCTCATATTTGGAAAGTTACTTACTGTCTCTTCAGGAGTGAGTGCATTGACGACACACTACAAACTTCACAAATTGCACTTTTGTTACACGCACCTCCTTCAAACCGCGAAAACTGCCGTTTGAGCTGGCCGTTTTGAGCTGCCTTCGACTGAATTAATGGGCCGCAGAAATCGGGGTTAAGTGGACATTTACCATACACAGAATTTTGAACTCGGGCAAGCGACTGCAGCCCAGGGCAATCGCCCACCTCAAAATGACAAGCCTGCTAATATGTTTTTACTATTGGTGAAATGATTTATCTACGATATTTTTTCCCACATCTGTGGTAATTTTTAATGGAAGTTCGACTAAAAAATTGATCTACTGTACAGAATTCCAATTTTTGTACAGAACACAAAGGTCTAGTTGACAACTGGGACTGACCTGAGCATTTAAAAAATATAGAACCTTAGTGAGCATACCCCACGCACCCCGATATTTCAAGCTTGGAAAACTGTAATTTTTAGGAAAATGACTCGGAAATCTGTTACTTGTATTTTCCAGAGTCCATCGTAATTTCCGCAAAAATCAGCCGAGCAGAACGAAACGCAAACTTGATCTGTAAGTCATTGTGGTAGACTCACATACTAAAATGGCCGTAATTTCGATAATATCTGAAAGCGTGTACAAAAAAAGTCCGGAAAACTGTAATTTTGATGAACTTTTCAAAGTCGAAGGGCTGTAATTTCGGTAAAAATCAGTGGAGCAGAACAAAATGCAAACTTGATCTGTAGGCCACCATGTTAGACAAACATACCAAAAATCAGCTCAATATCTGGAAGCATGTAGAGAAAAAGCCCGCAAAACTGTAATTTTGATGAACTTTTCAAAGTCTTTGGGGCAGTAATTTTGGTAAAAATCAGTGGAGCGGAACAAAACCCAAACTTGTTCTGTAGGCCACCATGTTAGACTAACATACCAAAAATCAGCTCAATATCTGGAAGTATGTAGGAAAAAAGTTCACAAAACTGTAATTTTGATAAACTTTTCAAAGTTCAAGGGTCGTAATTTCGGTAAAATCAGTGGAGCGGAACAAAATGCAAACTTGATCTGTAGGCCACCATGTCAGACTAACATACCAAAAATCAGCTCAATATCTGGAAGCGTGTAGAAAAAAGTCTGGAAAACTGTAATTTTGATGCATTTTTCAGAGTCCAAGGGCCGTAATTTCAGTAAAAATCAGTGGAGCAGAACAAAATGCAAACTTGTTCTGTAGGCCACCATGTTAGACTAACATACCAAAAATCAGCTCAATATCTGGAAGTGTGTAGGAAAAAAGTCCACAAAACTGTAATTTTGATGAACTTTTCAAAGTTCAAGGGCCGTAATTTCGGTAAAAATCAGTGGAGCGGAACAAAATGCAAACTTGATCTATAGGGCACCATGTCAGACTAACATACCAAAAATCAGCTCAATATCGGGAAGCGTGTAGGAAAAAAGTCCGCAAAAATGTAATTTTGATGAAAGTTCAAAGGCCGTAATTTCGGTAAAAATCAGTGGAGCGGAACAAAATGCAAACTTGATCTGTAGGCCACTATGTCAGACTAAAATACCAAAAATCAGCTCAATATCTGGAAGTGTGTAGGAAAAAAGTCCACAAAACTGTAATTTTGATGAACTTTTCAAAGTTCAAGGGCCGTAATTTCGGTAAAAATCAGTGGAGTGGAACAAAATGCAAACTTGATCTGTAGGCCACCATGTCAGACTAACATACCAAAAATCAGCTCAATATCGGGAAGCGTGTAGGAAAAAAGTCCGCAAAACTGTAATTTTGATGAACTTTTCAAAGTTCAAAGGCCGTTATTTCGGTAAAAATCAGTGGAGCGGAACAAAATGCAAACTTGATCTGTAGGCCACCATGTCAGACTAAAATACCAAAAATCAGCTCAATATCTGGAAGCGTGTAGAAAAAAAGTCCGGAAAACTGTAATTTTGATGAATTTTTCAGAGTCCAAGGGCCGTAATTTCGGTAAAAATCAGTGGAGCGGAACAAAATGCAAACTTGATCTGTAGGCCACCATGTCAGACTAACATACCAAAAATCAGCTCAATATCTGGAAGCGTGTAGAAAAAAAGTCCGGAAAACTGTAATTTTGATGAATTTTTCAGAGTCCAAGGGCCGTAATTTTTGTAAAAATCAGTGGAGCGGAACAAAATGCAAACTTGATCTGTAGGCCACCATCTTAGACTCACATACCAAAAATCAGCTCAATATCTGGAAGCATGTAGAAAAAAAGTCCGGAAAACAAGTAGGACTGACTGACGGACTGACAGACTGACGGACGGACCAGTCAAAAACATTATACCCCCGCAACTTTGTTGTGTGGGGTATAATAAGAGCCAGACTTGGAGCCTATTTTTGAAATCTGGAAGCCAGATTTACTTCTTAACCGGAAGAGTGCCAAATTATTGTTGATTGTCAAAATTTGTTCATCTGTTTTGCCTTGTTACAATTTATGGGAGAGTGCCTACAGGCACTCATCCATATGTTGTAACGAGCCAAATCTGCACAGATGAATTAATTTCACTTAAGATAATATGACATACATTTTCAGAACATGAAGCCTTTAAGTTGCAGCACCTTCACACAAGCATAAAGCCAGAATATGGGCTTCTAGCATGCTACCAATCTAATTGTAGTTATATTACTTTTTGATAACGATCTTCTGTTTGGGGCATATTTAAATGACTGAAAATATATTTTTATTACACCACAATATCCAGTCATTTTCACACTAGTTTCCAGTCAAGTCTTGGCTGCCTGAGTGATCAGACCTTTATATTGGTCTAATTTGGGCACAGCGAACAGTCACTGACACCTCTCTCAGTGGGCTGACCATGGTTCGGCATGCAGGGAGAAAATTTTCAAAATTCAATCTGAAAAATGCAAAATCCTGGCTTCTTGCAGCATAATTCAGCATTTGGTAATGCTCAAAGAGTTTGGCATAATTTAGCACCACAGAATACATTTTAATGATCTGCCTTTGAGATGCAGAGATGAGCAAATTGGAAATTTTGCACAACCCCTGAATTGTTATGCAAAATATTTTTGCACAACCCATTCTGAATTAGTCCACCCCTTCTTCAGGAGTCGATAAAATTTAGATTTTTAGGTGCTCTCTGGTGGCCTCTGGGGACATTCTGGTTGCTAAAATGCTGAATAATTGATGTGGAAAATATGCATTTTTTCCTCCTACAATTCTCTAAATTCCCACGGGACACACAATACTACATCTGGTCGGAGGTTTCATAAAAATACAAACCCAAAACAACACAAAATCCATGAATCCTAACAGTGACTGAGCTTTGTTTACAAACGCTCGCTGTAATTTTCGAAAAGAACCATGATGCGGACATGTGACGTCATGCACGTGCAATTACCGTACTGACTCGTGTAGAAGCCCAGAGGGGTGCTTGTAGTGGATAAATTGCAAAGCTTGTGTGTGGTGGAGGGGTGGGGGTGGGGGCTTCGGGACGAGTAATAGTGCTTGCAAGACGCGTTGGGATGCGTCTGAAATTGGCGATATACGGCAAGTAAATATCCACTGGGTATGTTATGTTTCTTTGGAAACCGCCTACCAATTTTATAGAATTTGCTTTAAAAATTCTCATAATTATCTTGTACATATGTTTCATTTTCAGATTTCGGGTTTTAATCCTCAATTTAATGAATAGAACAAACAGAAAACCATGCGGTGTTGTTTTCATTTTGGCTACTCTCGAAAGTCGAAGCCAGAAATGGACGTTAAGTATGTCAATCAGCACTGCAAACCACCCCCTTGAAAACAGACAAACATTGTCTGTTTAACAAGAGGCCCCACGTGGCCTTAATCGCTCACCTGACAAAGTGACTCTAAGAAGTATTTTAGGTCACCTTCACCATGTCATGCCTCATCAACATTAACTGGTTGTGTGATAGATTTTGTTTGAAGTTCAACATTTGTTACCTAAAATTAGTTTTATTTAAAATCATTGGTGTGTGGCCAATCTCCAATGATTTTTAATAAAGCAAATTTATCTCTGCAGACAAACTGGTTTAGCATGAAGCACAAACAAGGAATGTGAAGAGATAGCCTTGGACATCTCTCCCCAACTGTGGATATCTTCCATGTGCTACATGTACATATTTGCATGCAAGAAAACAAAAATTTTCACAAATTTTCCAAAATATTAGTTTTTTTTATCATCATTGGAACAAGCTCAAACAGCTTATTCCAATAGGGGTATGGGAAGATCAGGTATATTTTTGAGACAGAAATGTGAATATATAAATAATGGTGTTTTTTTGTGAATGATGCTGGAGAATTTTGCGTAAAGATATGGTAAATGGTTTGTTCTAAATACAGAATGATGCAAAAGTATTTAAATTTGATTAGGCAAGTTGTTCCTATAATGCATTTAAAAATTGAAGTAACTGTTTTTTTGCTGCCGAACTTTTAGATGTGTGTGTCTGTGTTTGTGTGTGTGTGTGTGTGTGTGTGTGTGTGTGTGTGTGTGTGTGTGTGTGTGGGGGGGGGGGGGGGGGTAAGAGTGTTCTTGCAAACAAAATTCCTGAATAAATGGAAAATTTTATTTTTTGTGTGAAAGACATAGTGCGTGAATGTTGATTGGAACAAGCTTAGAGAGCTCATTTTAATGTGAAGTCATAAAGCTGTGTTTTACGTACGAAATTCTGGAATAACTAAAAAATTGCTTTTTTGACTCAAAAAGCATGGTGTGCGACCTCTCATTGGAATGAGCTCAAAAAGCTCATTCCAATGGGGTATTTACAAGCGATAAGTACATGTATGTTTAAGAGACAAAAATTAAAATTTGAATAGCGATTTTTGCGAAGAATGCTGACAAGTTTTGGCAGTTATGCTGGTAAAAAGGTAAGATATGCAAAGTGGTTGTTTTTTAGAGTCGACATTTAATTAAGGGGAATTAACCCTTGATTACTGAGGTAACTTCTAAAAGTACTGAAATTTCATGAAGCAATGTGAATAACAGACAACAGTTGCCTAAAAATTTCATGAATAACTAAAATTTTTATTCTTTTGTCTCGAAAACATGGCATATGACCTTTGTTGGAATGAGCTGAATGCGTGTGTTCCAATGAGGGGTCATAAAATTTGAACGGAGATTTGTGTGAATAATGCATTAGTACTGCTAGATTTGGGTAAACGGTTCACCCTGGATACCACCCCTTCTATAGTAGATCTTTTCTGCAAATTTTGTCTAAGATTCTATCAACTTTACAAATAAATACGTTCATGAATCACAATCAGATCCACCCCACAATGTTGCATACCAAATATCAAAAGATTCTGCCGGCTGGATCTGGAGAAGAAGATTTTTTAAGAAATATGCCTGAAATGCACTAAGTTAAAATTTGGGCTCCTATACGGAGCCCAAATATAAACCCAGGGGGCCGATTTGAACAAACTTGAATCAGATCCACCCCACAATGTTGCTTACCAAATATGAAAAGATTCTGAAGCTGGATCTGGAGAAGAAGATTTTTTAAGAAATTTGCCTGAAATGCATTAAGTTCGAATTCGAGCTTCTATAGTGAGCCCAAATATGAAACTAGGAAGCCGATTTGAACAAACTTACATCAGATCCACCCCACAATGTTGCATACCAAATATCAAAAGATTCTGCCTGCTGGATCTGGAGAAGAAGATTATTTAATAAATTTGCCCGAAATGCACTAAGTGCGAATTCAGGCTTCTATATTAAGCCCAAATATAAATCCAGGGGGCCGATTTGAACAAACTTGAATCAGATCCACCCCACAATGTTGCATACCAAATATCAAAAGATTCTGCCTGCTGGATCTGGAGAAGAAGATTATTTAATAAATTTGCCCGAAATGCACTAAGTGCGAATTCAGGCTTCTATATTAAGCCCAAATATAAATCCAGGGGGCCGATTTGAACAAACTTGAATCAGATCCACCCCGCAATGTTGCATACCAAATATCAAAAGATTCTGCCTGCTGGATCTGGAGAAGAAGATTTTTGAAGAAATTTGCCCGAAATGCACTAAGTTTGAATTCGAGCTTCTATAGTGAGCCCAAATATGAATCCATGGGGCCGATTTGAACAAACTTGAATCAGATCCACCCCGCAATGTTGCATACCAAATATCAAAAGATTCTGCCTGCTGGATCTGGAGAAGATGATTTTTTAAGAAATTTGCCTGAAATGCACTAAGTTCGAATTCGAGCTTCTATAGTAAGCCCAAATATGAATCTAAGGAGCCGATTTGAACAAATTTGCATCAGATCCATCCCACAATGTTGCATACCAAATATCAAAAGATTCTGCCTGCTGGATCTGGAGAAGAAAATTTTTTAAGAAATTTGCCTGAAATGCACTAAGTTCGAATTCGAGCTTCTATAGTGAGCCCAAATATGAATCTAGGAAGCCGATTTGAACAAACTTGAATCAGATCCATCCCACAATGTTGCATACCAAATATCAAAAGATTCTGCCTGCTGGATCTGGAGAAGAAGATTTTTTAATAAATTTGCCTGAAATGCACTAAGTTCAAATTTGGGCTCCTATACTGAGCCCAAATATAAACCCAGGGGGCCGATTTGAACAAACTTGAATCAGATCCACCCCGCAATGTTGCTTACCAAATATGAAAAGATTCTGCCTGCTGGATCTGGAGAAGAAGATTTTTTAAGAAATTTGCATGAAATGCACTAAGTTCAAATTCGAGCTTCTATAGTGAGCCCAAATATGAATCTAGGAAGCCGATTTGAACAAACTTGAATTAGATCCACCCCACAATGTTGCATACCAAATATCAAAAGATTCTGCCTGCTGGATCTGGACAAGAAGATTTTTTAAGAAATTTGCCTAAATGCACTAAGTTCGAAATCGGGCTTCTATACTGAGCCCAAATATGAACCCAGGGGGCCGATTTGAACAAACTTGAATCAGATCCACCCTACAATGTTGCATACCAAATATCAAAAGATTCTGCCTGCTGGATCTGGAGAAGAAGATTTTTTAAGAAATTTGCCTGAAATGCACTAAGTTCGAAATTGGGCTCCTATACTGAGCCCAAATATTAACCCAGGGATCCGATTTGAACAAACTTGAATCAGATCCACCCCACAATGTTGCTTACCAAATATGAAAAGATTCTGCCTGCTGGATCTGGAGAAGAAGATTTTTTAAGAAATTTGCCTGAAATGCACTAAGTTCGAATTCGGGCTTCTATAGTAAGCCCAAATATGAATCCAGGGGGCCGATTTGAACAAACTTGAATCAGATCTACCCCGCAACGTTGCATACCAAATATCAAAAGATTCTGCCTGCTGGATCTGGAGAAGAAGATTTTTGAAGAAGTTTGAATTCAAGCTCCTATAGTGAGCCCAAATATGAATCTAGGGAGCCGATTTGAACAAACTTGAATCAGATCCACCCTACAATGTTGCATGCCAAATATCAAAAGATTCTGCCTGCTGAATCTGGAGAAGAAGATTTTCAAAAAAATTTGCCTGAAATGCAGTAAGTTCAAATTTGGGCTCCTATACTGAGCCCAAATATAAACCCAGAGGGCCGATTTGAACAAACTTGAATCAGATCCACCCCACAATGTTGCATACCAAATATCAAAAGATTCTGCCTGCTGGATCTGGAGAAGAAGATTTTTTAAGAAATTTGCCTGAAATGCACTAAGTTCGAAATCGGGCTCCTATACTGAGCCCAAATATGAACCCAGGGGGCCGATTTGAACAAACTTGAATCAGATCCACCCTACAATGTTGCATACCAAATATCAAAAGATTCTGCCTGCTGGATCTGGAGAAGAAGATTTTTTAATGTTTTTCCCATTGCCTACAGTGTTAAAAAGTGCTGACTCAGCACTTTTTCAAAGTCCCGAAACTGCACCCTATGATAAAACCGATGGCAATTTTTTTTTACCAATCCTTTCTGTTGGTCCTAAGGAAGCTGCACACCAAATAAAAATTCTCAGTGCCGTGCAGTTTTGGAGATATGGGCGTTTTAAATTTTTTCTATTTTTAGCTCCTGCGGTTCCCACGGGGCTGCGGGAAAATTTTTTTTTGCATAAATCAAGTACTCATGACCCAATAAGCCCTCACATAAAATTTGGTTCAAACCAGCCTCTCGGTTTGGAAAATAGAAATTTTGGGCGGGGCAAAAAATTTTGCCCCTCCCATAACGACGCCAAGTATAGCCCCACAAACTTCTCTTGAACAAATCTGAGTCTACACCTCAAAAGGAAGCTGCACACCAAATATCAAGTCTCTGCTACTGCTGGTTCATGAGAAGAAGATTTACAAAGATTTTGGTGCCCCTTGGGGGCGTGGCACCACCCAGGAGGAGGGGCAACTTCATTTGAACAAATCTGAATTGGCATTAGGTAATAAACATTTAGCCAACATTTGAATAAAATTGGGCTAGTGGTTTAGGAGGAGAAGTCGATAATGTAAAGTTAACGCCGGACGGACGACGACGGACGACGGACAGAAAGTGATTAGTAAAGCTCCCCTTGAGCTTCGCTCAGGTGAGCTAAAAATAGAGGGTTTTTTAAATATGTACATTTTTAAAAAATTTTACGAATAAAACAAAATATAGCTTCACACAAACTCAATAAAAGAATCATAATATGAAGACCAGATAAAATTTACACAGCGAAATATGAATAACAAAATAGTTGCCTCCCTTGGCACCATTCGAAAAATTGATTTTACACTGAAAGTCATAACTTCACATGTTGCAGGGCATGATGAAATGATAAATGAGTATGTTTTATTGAACCAATAAGTCATAAATCATATCCCTGTTTATATTGTTATATAATTCTCAAATACCAGAGTTGTAATTATTTTTTATTTTTAATTACCACTTTCTCTTTAATTTCTGAACACCCGTTTTTCACAATGAGTTGTGCATGCTCGAAAGTGGCAGTGTTCTTTCACAATGAGTTGTGCACCGCGCGATAGTGGCAGTGTTCAATCAGTATATTTCTGATGATATTCAACCACTGTGAAAACTATATGTTATGGGCGTGTTTCAGATAACTACTGACAGCAGCCTACACACTCATTTGAAACAAGTGACAGCTTCCAAAACGAGTACATCATTTGTCGCTCAAAATGAAAGCCAGTGATTTCGGACCAAAACACGACAATTTGAGTCCAAAATTTTATAGGCGACGTTTATGATTTGAACTTTGTTTCCCCCTCTCGTCTGGGGTTATAAGGTATCAGGTTGTCGCCGGTAATAGTAGGCATAGTATACAACATAATTGTGCCTGTATTACGTGGAAACAAAGGATCCCAAGTGTCGTTACGATACAGCATTGTACTCGACATTTTAACCACCAGCTTTTCTGACTGATCATAGTATGATCGGCAGGGGGAATGGGTCCAGTCGACGGACCCGCTGCCGGTACAGCGGAAACCCTGTCATAACATAATGCATTTCAACATGTATTCATTTTTATGTGTTCGCATCACTGACACACTAATAAGACTGTATGTTTGCTTACCTCAATTTACTTATTCCCTGAATTTCCCTAGAATCAATCTGTGTCACTCATTTGTTTCAGAGCACAGTTTGCCCCATACACATGTTCAGTTGTTGTATTTATGTTGGGTTTTCCTGAACATGATCACATTCAGGAAAATCCAACATAAATACAACAACTGTGCATGTGTACGCCGCAAAATTGTTTCTAGAGAGGTTACAGTATGAAAAACCAATGACATTGGATGACTGAGTCAGTGAGTGGTTTCCCTTACAACATAAGTTGACGAGTCTGGATACAAATACTTTGACCGTAGTCGGGTTTAATTCGTGCATAGGATTGGGGGTCACAGGCTGGTCATGCACTAGTACATAAGTACAAATGGAATACAACTGTTTATACTTATGGGTAACTTACCAGGTGTGTTTTCATTTTCGAGAAATACTTGCCTAATTATTAACCATCAACTTCTAACACAAAATTGGCTACATGTATTTTACTTGGCAAACAGCGAAATTATTGTCTTTGTTTTACAGCAAAAAATTAATTTACCCCACCCCCAGAGGTAATTGTGAAGGCCAGAAACACCGGTTACTGAAGTCTAGGGATGATCAGAACATCCACATGAGAGATATAGAACAAAGACATAATGACACCTGAGGGGAGGTGATTTGCATGTAGTTTCTTTGTTTTACTGCAGAGACCTGACTCTTGAAAGCCTTTCCCATAAACAATCTTCATTCGAAAATTCAATGAAATCCAATTACCTTAACACACAGAAAATTGGCTATTTTACGAGGCAAACAACAAATTTTCAAAGTTATAAAGGTGGATAAGTCTTAAATGAAAGTGTCAATGACACTGTAGCTCAACTTGTTAAGACATGTACATGTATAGTATGTGACACAGCAATGACAAACATCTAGGTAATGACCTGATAACAAAGGTACATATAAAGTATTGTAACGTTCTGTATACAAATACTGACCATAGCCTGTAACAAGTGTATAGGTAAAGTATTGTAAAGGTGGGTGACAGTCTGATGCTAAACTAGAAAAGAAATCTTTGAGTCCCAGAGTGGGTCTGACTGAACCCCAAAATATTTGTTCTCACAGCACAGTGATAACAAAGGCACCCCAAAACACACTCGTTCCTGTCCCAAGGTGAAAACAAAGGTACCAAGAAGTTTCATGATAATCAGTTCATAAATACGAGCTGTATAGAAGTTGGGACAAAAACTGATTGGACCTAATTTCGGTACAAAATGGCCACTGGCAGCCATGTTGAATTTTGGACCGCACCCAGAAACACTTGTTCTCGTCCCAAAGTGACAACAAAGGTACTCAAGAAGTTTCATGAAGATCGGTTCATAAATAAAGCCTCTAGCCCGAACCGTATTGACATGTGCACTTACAGTGTATAAGTAGCACTGAATAAATCAAAAGTTCATCTAATTTGCATAATTTCTGCACGAGAAAAAAAACCGTACTATATGTGATGTATTCCATGTTAGAAAACATTCATACAAAAATTCATTCAAATCAAAACTTTCATACAGAAGTTCTGTACAAAAGACTGATTGCGCTAATTTTGGTACAAAATGGCTGCTGGTGGCCATCTTGAATTTCAGACCACACCCAAAAACACTCGTTCTCATCCCACGGTGATAACAAAGGTACCCAAGACGTTTCGTGAAGATCGGTTCATAAATACAGACTCTAGCCTGAGTTGTATAGAAGTTGTGTACAAAAAACTGATTAGACCTAATTTCGGTACAAAATGGCCACTGGCAGCCATCTTGAATTTTGGACCGCACCCAGAAACACTCGTTCTCATCCAAAGGTGATAACAAAGGTACCCAAGACGTTTCGTGAAGATCAGTTCATAAATACAGACTCTAGCCCGAGCCGTATTGACATGTGTACTTAATGTGTGTAAGTAGAACTGAAAAAATCAAAGTTCATCTAATTTGCAGAATTTCCGCACGAGAAAAAAACCCGTATTAAATGTGATGTATCCTATGATACTAAACATTCACACAAAAAATTATTCAAATCAGCGCTTTCATATGGAAGTTCTGTGCACAAATCTGATTGCACCTAATTTTGTACGAAATGACTGCCATTGGCCATCTTGAATTTTGGACCGGACCCCAAAACACTCGTTCTCGTCCCACGGTGATACCAAAGGTACCCAAGAAGTTTCGTAAAGATCGGTTCATAAATACGGCCTCTAGCCGAGCCGTATTGGTATTTGCACTTACAGTGCTGAAAGTAACACTAAATACATCAAAGTTAGTCTAATTTGCATAATTTACGCACAAGAAAAAAACACGTATTATATGTGATGTATCCCATGGTACTAAACATTCATATAAAAAATTATTCAAATCAGCGCTTTCATATGGAAGTTCTGTGCAAAAATCTGATTACACGTAATTTTGTACAAAATGGCTGCAAACGGCAAACTTGAATTTCGGATCAGACTCAAAAACACTTGTTCTCGTCCCACGGTCATAACAAAGGTATCCAAGAAGTTTCATAAAGATCGGTTCATAAATACGGCCTCTAGCCCGAGCCGTATTGAATTGTTGATGGACAGACGGCCAGACGGACGACTAGCCACGGCATAAGCTCAAATTTGGCTCCGCCAAAGTTGAGCTAAAAATGAAAAGTAAGATATATTATTAGAGATTCATTTGAAAGCCTTCCCATAAACAATCTTCATTCCAAATTTCAATGAGATACAATAACCCAAATCTGAAATACAAGGCGAACAGACAAAAAATAGCCTATTTTGTTCTATTCAGAGTGCCATAACTCAAAGAAAAAAATATTCCAACAGCAAAACGGCTAATGCTCCTTAAAGATCTCATGATAGTAAACAGCTGTATGAAATTTCATCGAAATCTGAACAACAATGTTCAAGTTATAAGTTATAACGCAAACAGACATCAGAGTGTGGACGGACAGACATATCAACAACGCATGGATGGATGCACAGACGAAAGGACAGGCGCAATCCAGTATACACCACTTTTTGAAAAAAAGGTGGAGGTATAATTAGAAGTCCTGTGACTGTATTATGCACTATTTTGAAATAATAATGTGCTGAGTTAGTGCATTTCTGTTCCTGTCAAACTGCACTGTTAGCGTAACTCAATTCCTGAAGAGAAACATCATGACCAACTGTGTATCTATACTAGACTAGAAGTACTGTGAGCAAGCTCACAAAGTGATACCCCCTATGCCTAAGTTGTAGCCTTTTTGGTACATTAAAATGTATAAGTTAGATTATCTCCCCTTGGAAATGTCCGAACGGAATTATATTGTTTCATGCATATCTTCATATGGAGTTCTTCCATTGTGTAAAGTTTCATGAAAATTCTTCAAACGGTTTAGGAGGAGTTGCGCTTATAAGGATGGACGGTCGGACGCTCCAACATTTCGGGTTTATGGGCTACCAAAAAAACATTTTGTATGTCCAAAACCTTATTTTACCCAGAACCCCACCCACTCCACCCTAGAACTTATATTTAACCCTAACCCCACCCCTCCACCCCAAAACCACACCCTAACCCTACCCTACCCCACCCTGACCATAAACCCTAAAAGCCCACCCCAGACCCTAACCCCCAACCACCCACGGGACCTACCCCCCCAACCTTAAGCCCTACTCTGGGGCTACCCCTAATCTTAACCCCCACCCCTGACCCAACCCCACCCTAGCCGAACCAATAGGATTAGGAGCTATTTTTTGGTTTAGGGGCTACTAAAACTAAAACCCCACCCCTGACCCCAACCCTAACCCCCCGGGTCCTATCCCTCCCCAACCTTAAGCCCTACTCTGGGGCTACCCCCCTAACCCCACCCCACTCCTAACCCTAACACTACCTTAATTTGGAGGTAGCCCCTAATAATAATATCCCCTAATCCCCCAATGTTGGCCCGGACAGACAGGCTGACGGACAGGGTGATTCCTATATACACCCCCCCCCCCAAACTTTGTTTGTGGGGGTATAAAAACAGAGATCATTAACAACATTCCTAGCCTCTACTGGGATACATCTAGATGACGTAAATAGATATTAAAATTTGACTCCATATACAGAATGAAGAGTGTGGATTACATGTACTACTTAATCCGAGCGCCATATATTCTCCACTCTAAAAGTATTTATAATTGTTTGTAACAGCACAAGAAACACTTACAAAGTTTTATCACATGGACTACTGGGTACAACCCGGTGGTCCATGTGATGGAAGTTTGTGACAGGACTTCTAGTTTCAACTTAGGTCGGTCCTTGTTGGCAGTAAGATAATGTGAGACATCTACAATACTGTGATTGCAAAAGCAGATAGAGAATCTCAGCCAGATCATGAACTGCTTGAAATTCTCTTTTCACTTTCCTAACCACTGCATCTCACCTGCTGAAAAATGGTATGTGACAACTTTGAATCTCAAATGCTATTTTCGTTTTTGGTTGCGATTTTGCAATATTTTATTTAGCAAATCTCTGTCAACTAGTGTAAAATCAGTAAACATATACATAAAGGGTAGTAATTCTCTTAATTTTCAACAAAACATTGTGGTTTTCAATCTAATCCAATACAATTTTAATATAATGCAGACAGGGCTACACGGTATTCAAATTTCAATACCAGTATCGGTATTAAAATAAATACCGCGATCTACCGGTACATGTGTATATCAAAGACTGGTTCAGAATCTAAACATAGTTCTCAGTACCTGTGACTGATTGTCACAGAGACTGATGATTACGTTCCAAGTGCTGAACTAATCTTCTACTATTTCTATACTATATTTTAGAATGTCTGTATGTATGTCTGTCTGTCTGTCTGTCTGCTATAGAAATGAACATGGGGCCACCCCGAATGTCCAAAATGGGTCTACTAGGAGTACTTTTTTATGGCAGAGGTCATCGTCGGGTTTAAAAAAGTGTGTGGGGTGGGGGTGTAGGGGGGCACTAAAAGTTATGACCAAAATTTTTTTTTAACGATATATGTCTTCAAAGGGGTATACTACGGGTACGTTTTTATCAGGAATCTAATGGTGAGGTTTAAAAAAGTATCGGGAGGGGGGGGGGGGGGAGGGGGGGGTGGGGGGGGGGGGGGGGGTGGAGAGGGGCACCAAAAATTATGACCAAATTTTTTTCCCTGCTAGTTAACAAATAAATTTAATTCACATGTTCTACATTTAAACAAATTCTGTTGGAAAAATTAACTGAACGACTTTTTTTGTGTTTTCATACAAGGTCTTTTTACACAGTTCTCGTGAGTTCATTATTTAAATATTTTGCATGAAAATATGAAATACATCTGTTCATACATGAAGCACAGTGAGATGAAATAAGTTCCTGAAGCGGCTAAGAAAACATCCATCAACTGCTCATATAGTTTTGTTCAAACTGTCTTTTCTATGGAAACTCTAATGAGTGAATGACAGCAATTCACAACAGCTTTAACAAGATGGGGAGGAGTTTGAATTAGGAACGATTTCTTTCCTTGCTCATTTTTCAGAAGAAAAAGTGTGAGTTGTGCATTGGCTGGGATGTGAATGGAGCTTAGGAAAAACTGAAAGCGAAATGTAACCCTAGGTTTTTTCCCCCCAAAAAACAAAAACCAAACCGCAGATTTCAACTTTCCATCTCAATTATACTGTGCACCAGACACCCCCAAGTGCAAAGGCAGGGTTCGTACAGGTTTAACAAAATGAAATTCAAGCACTATTCAAGGGCTATGTCATTCATTTTCAAGGACTATTTTTCCATTCCAAGAAACCAACTGTGTCATGTTCTTTTTATAACTGCTCTCCGCACAGTGCCTATTTCAAGAATGAGTGTGTGCCAGGTAATATTCAGGCCCATTATTTCTGTCCTTTTGGTTAAGTTTCGGAAAGTTGTTGGGTTGTTTGTGGTAATTTGACATTCAAAATCGATTGTTCACAAACAATAATTCATGATTTATTATCAAATACCTCTTTTATTTTCATACAAAGTCAAGGTGAATCTTTGATATATTATCACTTCCAGTAACTATCCTTTTGTGTGACACGATGAAATAAACTAGAGGTACTGTGAGCAAACTCACAAAGTGATACCCCCTGCGCATGAAATGTATAAGTTAGATTATCTCCCCTTGGACATGTCAGAACGGAATTATATTGCTTCATGCACATCTTCATATGGAGTTCTTCCATTGTGTAAAGTTTCATGAAAATTCTTCAAATGGTTTAGGAGGAGTTGCGCTTACAAGGATGGACAGACAGTATAAGCTAGATTATCTCCCCTTGGAAATGTCAGAACGGAACTATATTGCTTCATGCACATCTTCATATGGAGTTCTTCCATTGTATAAAGTTTCATGAAAATTCTTCAAACGGTTTAGGGCGAGTTGCGCTTACAAGGATGGACAGACGGTATAAGTTAGATTATCTCCCCTTGGAAATGTCAGAACGGAATTATATTGCTTCATGCACATCTTCATATGGAGTTCTTCCATTGTGTAAAGTTTCATGAAAATTGTTCAAACGGTTTAGGAGGAGAAATTGTTCAAACGGTTTAGGAGGAGTTGCGCTTACAAGGATGGTCAGATGGACAGATTATCTCCCCTTGGAAATGTCAGAATGGAATTATATAGCTTCATGCACATCCCCATATGAAGTTCTTCCATTGTGTAAAGTTTCATGAAAATTCTTCTAACGGTTTAGGAGGAGTTGCGCTTATGATGGATGGACAGACGGACAGATGGATGGACAGGGTGATTCTAAAATACCCCCCCCCCCCAAACTTTGTTTGCGGGGGGTATAATGAAGCAGGCGGTGATGCAGACATTGATTGGAAAAAACAGTTTGCAAAACACAATTCAGCGCTCATTTGAATTGGATGCTCTCCATAGTATAGCAGCCTGTGTGTACAGTGAGCCACATGATAGTATGCAAATAGATCACATGCTGCCGTTTCAATGTTCTGATTGGTTAAAATTGACCTGTACATTATGATGAATGTCATCGTAATTTGTGTACTCGTGTTTTCTCTCATTATCATAAACAAGAAAAGTAGTGTGCAGAGCACACAGGCGTATTATACTATTCGTGTTTTAAACTTTAATATGCTACTGCGAATTCCCAAAGTTTTTTGTTATTTTGGGCACTAAAACGTGGCATTTTGGGGGGATTTTTTTAGCTGAGAAGGTTGGGGTCCAGGATTCAAGGACTTTTTACGGGGAGTGGTGGTAATTCAAGCACTATTCAAGGGGGAAAGTCAATTTAAGCACTTTTCAAGACAAGCATTGAAATTCAAGCACTTTTCAAGACCGTACGGACCCTGAAAGGACAACTTTTTCGGCAAAATCTGATAATCATATTGACTCATGCAGTACAGTGAGCGTGCATTATCAGTAAAACACTTGTGGAATGGAAATTCCCATACAATAACTATTGATACCAGTGATAACGCATAAGAAGGTCAAGCATCGGACCGTGGTGGTTCAGCGGTAAGACTGTTAGACTTCTACGCTAGAGGTCCCGAGTTCGAGCCCCATCTGGGACGACCCATGTTGTGTGCGTGGGCAAGGCACTTTATCCCGGTTGCTTACATGTGGGCTCGAAGACGTTGTGTACTAAGGTGTACTGCACGTCGATGGTGCACATGTCTTCAACCACTGTAACCCTGCTTGAGTGGAGCTTGAACAGAGTCAGAATGTTGAGGAGCTGACAGTTGCTCGTCGATGCTCGGTGTTCTCTCCAGGTACTTCGCCCTCCTCCACCTGCAAAACTGTTATGGTCTCGATTAGTCATTGTGCATAAGTATGTGACCTTAAACACCAATAAATAAATAAATAAGGTCAATCATAGTTTTAGCCAATACCCTCTGTATTCAAGCAAGAGATCAATTGGCTGAAACTTTATCATTTTGCTTTCTCAGAGGTTTTGGTCTGGATGGAATTTCCAGTCCATGACAATTAGCGCTAATTCATTCTCCATGTATTGTAATATGGTTAAGGTTAATATGGGTGCATTTTAAAGGCTTTTGAAGTTAAATGATTTGAGATGATTTCATATAGATTCAAGAATCAATTTGAAAAAAGAGGTTTGGATGGCCCTAGGGAGAGGATATAAACTTACACCTGCTTTAACCCTTTACTAAAGAATCAACCACAGCAGTCGAGGTACTTTACAAACTGGACAGTTGAAAAAAATATTTTTTTCAAAAAATTCCAACTAAACCATATTATATGACCCCTAATTGGTCCGAGCTCATCGAGCTCGTTGCAATGAGGTTATCACATATGGTTTTGTTAAATTTTTTTAAAATTTGGAAAAAAATAATTTAAATAAAATTTGATATCATTTGCGTTGGGTAAAGGTTACAAAAAATTGAGATATAAACTTGCCATTCCATTTAGGATCTTCACTCAATATCCTTTCCTTCTCTAAACTGCTACTTGGTGTACTGACAGACTGTGGAGTACTACCTGGTGATGGTGATGTTGCAAACACCGACAGAGCTAAACTACATGCAGTTTCATGGTCAGTCTGCAGTTCTCGAACATCATAAACTGGCTGCCGCAGGTCTTGAGCCCCATGGGCAAAGGCACAATGAGGTCCATTTTTCACACAATGTCCTTTTGTATCAGTCTCATAAACACACTGTCCTGTTTTATAATACCTCAGATGGTATCTTCTCTCTGTGTCTCCTGCTGTTCTGTGTAAAAATGGGCATCTAAAATAATAAGAAAAACTATTATTCTTGATGTATAAATGGCAATATCATGCATGCAAGTCCATTAAAAACAAACAAGAGGCACAAAGGGGCCCTTAATCACTGGGGCTGGGTGGTTATTTTGAAGACAGAAAGCCAAGATTTGAGGCTTTCAGTATCAATACACGAAACTCACAATATTCATTAATATTCATGACCTGTCAACACCAAGGCTGAAGCATAGCAGAAATGTTCATCAGTTTATCAAATGTGGTTTAGTTTGATGAACTATAACTTGTCACTTGCTCTTCATTTATACTGTCCCGATTTATTGCTACACGTAATTTTGAAAGCTTGAACATCAACATTGGTTTCAAATTCATAGTTGAAGTCAGATGGAAATTAAGGGTTACAATGACCTAAATGAGCAACTTTTACTTGATAAAATTTTGAGGGCCCGAATAATTTTTTAGGGTTATCCTAAAGAGTTCTTTGGGGGGTTTTTTGGCCTGACATTAAAAACATTACAGGCATAGATATGTTATAATTATTTATTGAACTGATACAATCAACAGAAGATGTCTTGTTAGTTGTTAGGGGAAGATGTTGTAATTATAGGGCCAATCTGATAGGTATAAACGGATAGTTTCTATATGCTCATGGACAAACAAAACTGGAACCGCAGTTTTTTTATTTAAATGAAAGTGTCAATGACACTGTAGCTCAACTTGGGTAAGACATGTACATGTATAGTATGTGACACAGCAATGACAAACATCTAGGTAATGACCTGATAACAAAGGTACATAGAAAGTATTGTAACGGTCTGTACATAAATGCTGACCATAGCCTGTAACAAATGTATAGGTGAAGTATTGTAAAGGTGGGCGACAGTTAGATGCTAAACTAGAAAAGAAATCTTTGAGTCCCAGAGTGGGTCTGACTGAACCCAAAAATATTTGTTCTCATAGCACAGTGATAACAAAGGCACCCAAAAACACTCGTTCCTACCACAAGGTGATAACAAAGGTACCCAAGAAGTTTCGTGAAGATCGGTTCATAAATACAGTCTCTACCCAAGCCGTATCGACATGTG
Organism: Pictodentalium vernedei; assembly: GCA_031216915.1. Classification (NCBI taxonomy): domain Eukaryota; kingdom Metazoa; phylum Mollusca; class Scaphopoda; order Dentaliida; family Dentaliidae; genus Pictodentalium; species Pictodentalium vernedei. The sequence continues at coordinate 730,119,207 of CM062297.1, read as the reverse complement.
CACTTACTGTGTAGAAGTAGCACTGAATAAATCAAAATTCATCTAATTTGCATAATTTCTGCACGAGAAAAAAACCTGTGTTATATGTGATGTATTCCATGTTACTAAACATTCATACAAAAATTTATTCAAATCAGAACTTTCATACAGAAGTTCTGTACAAAAAACTGATTGTACTAATTTTGGTACAAAATGGCTTCTGGTGGCCATCTTGAATTTCGGACTGCACCCAAAAACACTCGTTCTCGTCCCACAGTGATAACAAAGGTACACAAGAAGTTTCGTAAAGATCAGTTCATAAATACGGCCTCTAGCCTGAGCCGTATAGAAGTTGTGTACAAAAAACTGATTGGACCTAATTTTGGTACGAAATGGCCACTGGCAGCCATCTTGAATTTTGGACCGCACCCAGAAACACTCGTTCTCGTCCCAAGGTGATAACAAAGGTAACCAAGAAGTTTCGTGAAGATTGGTTCATAAATACAGCCTCTAGCCCGAGCCATATTGACATGTGCACTTACTGTGTATAAGTAGCACTGAATAAATCAAAGTTCATCTAATTTGCATAATTTCTGCACGAGAAGAAAAACCTTATTATGTGATGTATTCCATGTTAATAAACATTCATTCAAAAAATTTATTCAAATCAGAACCTTCATATAGAAGTTCTGTACCAAAAACTGATTGTACCTAATTTTGGTACAAAATGGCCGCTGGCAGGCATCTTTAATTCGGACCGCACCCAAAAGCACCTGTTCTCGTCGCAAGGTGATAACAAAGGTACCCAAGAAGTTTCGTGAAGATCGGTTCATAAATACGGCCTCCAGCTCTAGCCATATTGACATGTGCGCTTACAGTGTAAAAGTAGCCTGAGGTGTATAGAAGTTGTGTACAAAAAACTGATTGGACCTAATTTCGTATTATGTGATGTATTCCATGTTACTAAACATTCATTTAAAAATTTATTCAAATCAGAACCTTCATATAGAAAACTGATTGGAACTAATTTTGGTACAAAATGGCCACTGGCAGCCATCTTGAATTTTGGATCGCACCCAGAAACACTCATTCTGTCTCAAGGTGATAACAAAGGTACCCAAGAAGTTTCATGAAGATCGGTTCATAAATACAGCCGTATTGACATGTGTACTTACTGTAGTAGCACTGAAAAAATCCAAGTTCATCTGATTTGCAGAATTTCTGCACGAGAAAAAAACCCTTATTATATGTGATATATTCCGTGTTACTAAACATTCAGACAAAAATTTATTCGAATCAGAACTTTCATACAGAAGGTCTGTACAAAAAACTGATTGCATTAAACTAAACTACAAAGTGACTGCTGGTGGCCTTCGGACCACACCCCAAAACACTCGTTCTCGTCCCATGGTGATAACAAAGGTACTCAAGAAGTTTCGTAAAGATAGGTTCATAAATGCGGCCTCTAGCACGAGCCGTATTGAATTGTTGATGGACAGACGGACAGACAGTCTGACAGACGTCAAAGTTGAGCTAAAAACCGAAACTGCCACCGCAGTGTAAATCCCACAACCTCCCAACTCTATTAATCACTCAGCTGATAGAAATGTTTAACAAAGGATTTATATGACATTCATCAACTACGTGTTAATATACTTAATTTATTTAGCTAGGGTCTGAGGGGGGAATGTTTATTGGGGTATGAAATCACTCAAAACACCTTCAAAATACATTCTGAAGCAAAGCGAAAAAAAATCTCCCAGTGTAGTCCCTCTCATTCCTCTAACACCCCCTCCCCCCCCCCCCCACACCCACACAGAGTGAAAGTTCATAAAAGCTTCTCAAACAAAAAACATTTTTGCCCAATGTACCCTCTGACCCTCCCCTTCCCCAAGGGGGCCTCAAGTACCCTGGTGGTCCCCATTTAAGCAAACATTAATCTTACATACTCACATTCACATCTAACTAAAATTTACCACAATCAGTTCTGTCGGAATCTGATCCATGGAATTGAAGATTTTTTTAAAGAATAGTCTTTGTACTGCACAAAGTTCAAATTTGGGATTCCACAGGAAGGCAAAACATGTCCGGCCACTTGATTTGAACAAACTGGAATCTAAACCTCCTAAGCTTGCTTCATATCAAATATCAAAATATTCTGATTCGTGAAACTGAAGAAAATTTTTAAAGGAATTTACCCATATTGCACAAAGTTAAAATTTAGATTGCCAAGGGGTGCCCAAATATGAACTCAAGGACTTCATTTGAACAAACTGGAATTCGACCCCATGAAACATACTGCAAACCAAATATCAAAAGATTCTGACTGATGGATCTGAATAAGAGGATTTTTTTTTAAAAGAATATTCCTCATTTACCACCAAGTTAAAATAAGACCATAAGGACTTAATTTGAACAAACTTGAATCTGAACCTTTTAATGATAGATACTGCATATCAAATATCAAAAGATTCTGACTGGTAGATTTGAAGAAGATTTTTAAAGAATATTTCCCATATTGCAGTAAGTTAAACTTCAAGTTCCCATAGGGAACCCAAATAGGACCCCAGGGACGACTTGATCTGAACAAACTTGAATCTGACCCACCCTAAGGATGCTTTATACCAATCATCAAAAGATTCTGACTGGTGGGTCTAAAAGATTTTTATGCAATATTCCTCAGGTTACACAAAGTTAAGATTTGGGCACCACAGTGAGGCCAGATATGACTCCAGGGACTTAATTTGGACAAACTTCATGATTTCCCCCTCTCCCCTCCCCCCCCCCCCCACCCCCCAAAAAAAGAAATGAAAGTGTCAATGACACTGTAGCTTAACTTGTGTGTTGTGTTTGATGAAAAGGATAATGTTCAATGTTTATGAAAGGATTATGAAATAAGACAAGGAATGTGATAATTGGGAATATGTTCATTTCTGTTCTCTGTATGCTATGTTTATGATAAAAATAATATGAGGTGTACACTGTACTAAAGAGCTGAGGGGTGGGTTAATATGACCTCACAGTTAATGTATGTGGCCCTCACAGTTAACGTATATCAACAAAAGTTACCAAGTTACAGTGAAATTATTCCAAAACGAGTCATCCTATCAAGTTACATTAAAATCTCCTCATAAATATAGCCTGTAGACTGTGCTAAAGGTTTTCGGGCTTCGGGCCCTTGTAGCCGTCAGTTTCCCAATTGCGTCCAAAGGGGACGTTCTCATCTAGACATTATATGAAGTCAATCTACCAAGTTACAATGAAATCCCTTAATAAATATGACCTGTAGACTGTGCTAAAGGTTTTTTGGGCTTTGGGCTCTGGCAGCCATCATGGTTGAATGATCGCAACCAAAAGGGGACATTCTCATCTGGACACTATTTGGAGTCATCCTACCAAGCTACAATGAAATCCCTTCATAATTATGACCTGTAGACTGTTCTAAAGGTTTTCGGGCTTTGGCCCCGTGAAGCCGTCACAGTTGCCCAATCGTGTCCAAAAGGGGACGTTCTCATCTAGACATTATATGAAGTCAACCTACCAAGTTACAATGAAATCCCTTCATAAATATGACCTGTAGACTGTGCTAAAGGTTTTCGGGCTTCGGGCTCGGGCAGCCATCATGGTTGAATGATCGCAACCAAAGGGGACAATCTCATCTGGAGTGATCCTGCGAAGTTACAATGAAATCCCTTCATAAATATGACCTGTAGACTGTACTCAAGGTTTTCAGGCTTCGGGCACCTGTAGCCATCACAGTTGACCAATCACGACCAAAAGGGGATGTCATCATCTAGGCATGATATGGAGTCAACCTAACAGGTTACAATGAAATCCTTCTATAAATATAATCTTTTGCCTATGCTAAAGGTTTTTGGGCTTGGGCACCCATCAAGGCTGAATGATCACGGCCAAAATGGGACGTTCTCATCTAGACATTATTTGGAGTCATCCTACCAAGTTACAATGAAATCCCTTCATAAATATGACCTGTAGACAGTGCAAAAGGTTTTTGGGCTTCGGGCACCTTTAGCCGTCAAAGTTGCCCAATCATGTCCAAAAGGGGACGTTCTCATCTAGACATTATATGAAGTCAACCTACCAAGTTACAATGAAATCCCTTCATAAATATGACCTGTAGACTGTGCTTAAGGTTTTCAGGCTTCGGGCTCGGGCAGCCATCATGGTTGAATGATCGCAACCAAAGGGGACAATCTCATCTGGGCATCATCTGGAGTGATCCTACGAAGTTACAATGAAATCCCTTCAAAAATATGACCTGTAGACTGTGCTCAAGGTTTTTGGGCTTCGGGCACTTGTAACCATCACAGCTGACCAATCACGACCAAAAGGGGATGTCATCATCTAGGCATTATATGGAGTCAACCTAATAGGTTACAATGAAATCCTTCCATAAATATGACCTTTTACCTATACTAAAGGTTTTTGTGCTTGGACACCCATCAAGGCTGAATGATCACGATCAAAATAGGATGTTCTCATCCAGACATTATTTGGAGTCATCCTACCAAGTTACAATGAAATCCCCTCATAAATATGACCTGTAGACTGTGCTAAAGGTTTTGGGGCTTCGGGCACCTTTAGCTGTCACAGTAGCCCAATCATGTCCAAAAGGGACATTCTCATCTAGACATTATATGAAGTTGACCTACCAAGTCACAATGAAATCCCTTCATAAATATGACCTGTAGACTGTGCTAAAGGTTTTCAGGCTTCGGGCTCGGGCAGCTATCATGGTTGAATGATCGCAACCAAAGGGGACAATCTCATCTGGGCATCATCTGGAGTGATCCTGCAAAGTTACAATGAAATCCCTTCATAAATATGACCTGTAGACTGTGCTCCAGGTGTTCGGGCTTCGGGCACCTGTAGCCATCACAGTTGACCAATCACGACCAAAAGGGGATGTCATCATCTAGGCATTATATGGAGTCAACCTTACAGGTTACAATGAAATCCTTCTATAAATATAACCTTTTGCCTATGCTAAAGGTTTTTGGGCTTGGGCACCCATCAAGGCTGAATGATCATGGCCAAAATGGGACGTTCTCATCTAGACATTATTTGGAGTCATCCTACCAAGTTACAATGAAATCCCTTCATAAATATGACCTGTAGACAGTGCGATAGGTTTTCGGGCTTCGGGCACCTTTAGCCGTTAAAGTTGCCCAATCATGTCCAAAAGGGGACGTTCTCATCTAGACATTATATGAAGTCAACCTACCAAGTTACAATGAAATCCCTTCATAAATATGACCTGTAGACTGTACTTAAGGTTTTCGGGCTTCGGGCAGCCATCATGGTTGAATGATCGCAACCAAAGGGGACAATCTCATCTGGGCATCATCTGGAGTGATCCTGCGAAGTTACAATGAAATCCCTTCATAAATATGACCTGTAGACTGTACTCAAGGTTTTCGGGCTTCGGGCACCTGTAGCCATCACAGTTGACCAATCACGACCAAAAGGGGATGTCATCATCTAGGCATTATATGGAGTCAACCTTACAGGTTACAATGAAATCCTTCTATAAATATAACCTTTTGCCTATGCTAAAGGTTTTTGGGCTCAGGCACCCATCAAGGCTGAATGATCATGGCCAAAATGGGACGTTCTCATCTAGACATTATTTGGAGTCATCCTACCAAGTTACAATGAAATCCCCTCATAAATATGACCTGTAGACTGTGCTAAAGGTTTTCGGGCTTCAGGCACCTTTAGCCGTCATAGTAGCCCAATCATGTCCAAAACGGGACGTTCTCATCTTGACATTATATGAAGTTAACCTACCAAGTTACAATGAAATCCCTTCATAAATATGACCTGTAGACTGTGCTAAAGGCTTTTGTGCTTCGGGCTCGGGCTGCCATCATGGCTGAATGATAGCAACCATACAAGACAATCTCATCTGGGCATCATCTGGAGTGATCCTGCGAAGTTACAATGAAATCCCTTCATAAATATGACCTGTAGACTGTGCTCAAGGTTTTCGGGCTTCGGGCACTAGTAGCCATCACAACTGACCAATCACGACCAAGAGGGGATGTCATCATCTAGGCATTACATGGAGTCAACCTAACAGGTTACAATGAAATCCTTCCATAAATATGACCTTTTGTCTATGCTAAAGGTTTTTGGGCTCGGGCACCCATCAAGGCTGCATGATCGCGATCAAAATGGGACGTTCTCATCTAGACATTATTTGGAGTCATCCTACCAAGTTACAATGAAATCCCTTCATAAATATGACCTCTAGACTGTGCTAAAGGTTTTCGGGCTTTGGGCCCCTGTAGCCGTCACAGTTGCCCAATCATGCCCAAAAGGTGACTTTCTCATCTAGACATTGTATGAAGTCAACCCACCAAGTTACAATGAAATTCCTCAATAAATATGACCTGTAGACTGTGGTAAAGGTTTTTGGGTTTTGGGCTCGGGCAGTCGTCACGGTTGGCAGATCATGCCCAAATGGGGAAATTCTCATCTAGACATCATAAGGAGTCATCCTACCAAGTTACAATGAAATCCCTCCACATTAAACATGACCTGCCGACTGTGGTAAAAGTTTTTGGGTTTCGGGCTTGGGCAACCATCACGGTTGATAGATCATGCCCAAAAGGGGACGTTCTCATCTAGGCATTATACAGAGGCATCCTACCAAGTTACAATGAAATCCCTTCATAAATACGACCTGTAGACTGTGCTAATGGTTTTCCGGTTTTGGGCTCGGGAAGCCATACCGGTTGCCCGATCGCAACCAAAAGGGGACGTTCTCATCTAGACATGACCCCAAACCTGCATGTGAAATTTCATGACGATCAGACAAGAACTGCGGGGTGTAGCCCGTGCTAAAGGAAAATGTGAACAGACGTCACAGACTCAGACTCACAGACTAACAGACTCAAAGACTAACAGACTTCTGCACGCGTGATGGCAATAGCTTATCTTGACTACGTCAAGTTAAGCTAAAAAGATGCAGAATACCAAATATCAAGAGATTTTGACTGGAAGATCTGAGAAGACTATTTTTAAATAAATATCTTCATTTAGCACCAAGTTTATATTCAGATTTCCATAGGGAGTCCAAATGTGAACCTAGGGACTTGATTTGAACAAACTTGAATCTCTCACGTCACTAAGGATACTACATTCCAAATATAAAAAGACTGTGACTGGTGGATCTGAAGAAGATTTTTTAAAAATATTCCTCATGTTACACGAAGATAAAATTCAGGCTCCCATAGTGTGCCCAAATATCGAATATGACTCCTCAGGACTTAACTTGAACAAACTGCAAACCCTCCCCCCCCCCCCCAAAAAAAAAAAAAAATTTAAAAACATGCAGTAGTACAAATCGTCCCCAGAGTCCCAATGTGTTCTATGTGCCTACTGGCACATAGGACACATTGGAACTCACATGACGAAATATCAAGAGATTCTGACTGGTAGATCTGAAGAAGATTTTTAAACAAGAGGCCCCAGGGGGCCTGAGGGCACTCACCTGACATGGTAGCCTAAATATCAACCCAGAGAATTGATTTCAACAAGTTGCATCTGCTCCTCCTATGAAAAGCTTATACCAAATATCCAAAGATTCTGACCAGTGGATCTAAAAATGAAAGTGTCAATGACACTGTAGCTCAACTTGACAAACTTGAACTTGGTAAGTTATAAATGAAATGGCAAAATTGAAGATCATTGGTACCAATGTTATTTTTTTTGCCAGTGGCAACATTTTTTGACAGAAACCCGAAGAAAATCGATAGCTCCCATCTAGAGGCCTCCCCAACAAGCATGCCAGGTTTCAAAGCAATCCGATCATAAATGTGACCTGTAGGGTGGACAAAAGGGAAATATTGTGGTCTGACTAGACTAAGTTCTAAGAACGTTGGCCGTGGCAACATTTTTTGACAGAAATGGAAGAAAATCGATAGCTCCCATCTAGAGGTCACCGTAAATAAGCATACCAGGTTTCAAAGCAATCAAATCATAAATGTGCCCTGTAGGGTGTGCCAAAGGGAAATATTATGGTCTGACTAAACCGAGTTCTAAAAACGTTGGCCGCGGCAACATTTTTTGACGGACATTGAAGAAAATCGATAGCTTCCATCTAAAGGTCACCCCAAACAAGCATGCCAGGTTTCAAAGCAATCCAATCATAAATGTACCCTGTAGGGTGTGCCAAAGGGAAATATTGAGTCTTCTGACTAAACGAAGTTTTAAGAACGTTGGACGCGGCAACATTCTTTGACAGAAATTGAAGAAAATCAATAGCTCCCATCTAGAGGTCTCCCCAAACATGCATACCAGGTTTCAAAGCAATCAAATCATAAATGTGCCCTGTAGGGTGTACAAAAGAGAAATATTGTGGTCTGACTAGACTAAATTCTAAGAACGGTGGCCGTGGCAACATTTTTTGACGGAAATGGAAGAAAATCGATAGCTCCCATCTAGAGGTCACCGTAAATAAGCATACCAGGTTTCAAAGCAATCATATCATAAATGTGCCCTGTAGGGTGTGCCAAAGGGAAATATTGTGGTTTGACTAAACTAAGTTCTAAGAATGTTGGCCGCGGCAACATTTTTTGACAGAAATTGAAGAAGATCGAGAGCTCACATCTAGAGGTCTCCCCAAACAAGCATACCAGGTTTCAAAGCAATCTGATCATAAATGTGCCCTGTAGGGTGTGCCAAAGGGAAATATTGAGGTCTGACTAAACTAAGTTCTACGAACGTTGGCCGTGGCAACATTTTTTGCCGAAAATTGAAGAAAATCGATAGCTCCCATCTAGAGGTCACCCTAACTAAGCATATCAGGTTTCAAAGCAATCAAATCATAAATGTGCCCTGTAGGGTGTGCCAAAGGGAGTGGTTTGACTAAACTAAGTTCTAAGAACGTTGGCCACGGCAACATTTTTTGACGGAAATTGAAGAAAATCGATAGCTCCCATCTAGAGGTCACCCCAAACAAGCATACCAAGTTTCAAAGTAATCTGATCATAAATGCGACCTGTGAGGTGTGTCAAAGGAAATTGTGGACGTACGTACGCCGACGGACGAGAAGTGATGGCAATAGCTCAGCTTGACTTTGTCAAGTTGAGCTAAAAACTGATCAGACCTAATTTCAGTACAAAATGGCCACTGGCAGCCATCTTGAATTTTGGACCGCACCCAGAAACACTCGTTCTCGTCCCAAGGTGATAACAAAGGTACCCAAGACGTTTCGTGAAGATCGGTTCATAAATACAGACTCTAGACCGAGCCGTATTGACATGTGTACTTACTGTGTGTAAGTAGCACTGAAAAAATCATCAAGTTCATCTAATTTGCATAATTTCTGCATGAGAAAAAAAACCCGTATTATATGTGATGTATCCCATGGTACTAAACATTCGCACACAAAAATTATTCAAATCAGCGCTTTCATATGGAAGTTCTGTGCAAAAATCTGATTGCAGCAAATTTTGTACAAAATGGCTGCCATCGGACATCTTGAATTTCGGACCGGACCCAAAAACACTCGTTCTCGTCCCACGGTGATAACAAAGGTACCCAAAGAGTTTCGTAAAGATCGGTTCATAAATACGGCCTCTAGCCCGAGCCGTATTGGCATTTGCACTTACAGTGCTGAAAGTAACACCAAAAAACATCAAAGTTAGTCTAATTTGCATAATTTACGCACGAGAAAAAAACCCGTATTATATGTGATGTATCCCATGGTACTAAACATTCATACAAAAAATTATTCAAATCAGAGCTTTCATATGGAAGTTCTGCACAAAAACCAGATTTCTGCATCGTCGGTACAAAATGGCAGCTGGCAGCCATCTTGAATTTTGGACCGCACCCAAAAACACTCGTTCTCGTCCCATGGTCATAACAAAGGTACCCAAGAAGTTTCGTAAAGATCGGTTCATAAATACGACCTCTATTCCGAGCCGTATCCAATTGTTGACGGACAGACGGCCAGACGAACCATGGCATAAGCTCAAATTTGGCTTCGCCAAAGTTGAGCTAATAAAACGATGAAAGCTTAGTTACTACAGTTATTTATTATACAAGTAGTAAGCTCTATCAATAGTAAATACGTCACACATATTATCTCAAACATTTGCTGAGGATTTCCACACACATTGTACAAACATATTTTCACAAGTTACTTAGTAATTAAAACAGCGTCAACCGGCCTCCAATGTATTAGAAGCTGAATGGCTTTCAAGTTTTGTCTTCAGTCGGAAAATTGGGGCGAATGGGAAACAGCTCGCCATAAAAAAATTAGGGATATCTTTAGGCGAACAAAACGATCATTCCCCCAATTTGTTCAGGCCTGATTCATACATAAATGATGACTGCTTACATGAACATTAATAACTAAAAGAAAAGGCCTCTTTGTAGACAGCTCTGACCAGGGTCACTGCTTGTAGGGAAAGCTAAATACAAGACAAGAATCCAAGTGCTACTGCTTGTGACCTTAACCTTCATGATATGACAACAATGTTAGATAATGGGTAACAATTGTGTGAAGTATGAACAAGATCTGTCAAATAGATTCAATTATACAGAACACATGAGCTGTATAACAATATCAAAGTTTTGCTGCCTGTGACCTTGACCATGATGATATGACCTGGGATCAAAGTCATGTCACACCTTTGAGTCATGAGCAATAACTGTACAAACTATGAATGAGAGCTGTCAATCATACCAAGTTATATGGACCAGACAAAGGCTGTATAACAAAAAAAAAAAGTTTTGCTACCTGTGACCTTGACCTTGATATGACCTTGGATCAAGGTCATGACACACCTTTGAATCATGAGCAATAATTGTACTAAGTTTGAATAAGATCTGTCAATCATATCAAGTTATATGGACTGGACAATGGCTGTATAACAATAGCAAAATTTGCTGCATGTGACCATGACCTTGTTGATATGACCTTGGATCAAAGTTGCGGCACACCTCTGAGTCATGAGCAATAATTGTAACAACAGGCCTTTAAATTAATTTAGGCACACCGCTTTGTCCTCATTTGGGGACATCAAACCAGAAATAACAGTCTTATCCTATTATGAGTTATTGCCATGCCTTTCTTTGTTTTTCTATGGTCATATTACAAAGGAAGTTATTTTCAAATGTAGAAGAGGCACAGAGAATTTATATATTTTTCTTGATGTTTTCACACCATCTCTAATTTGGGCACACCTGTAAACGGTGTGAAATTGCGGTAATCTAAAGGTCTGTGTAACAAGTATAAATAAGATCTGTCAATCATACCAAGTTATATGGACCGGACAAGGGCTGTATAACAATATCAAAGTTTTGCTGTCTGGACCTTGATCTTGATGATATGACCTTGATTCTGAGTCATGGGCAATAATTGTTCCAAGTATAAATAAGATCTGTCAATCATACCAAGTTATATGGACTGGACAAAAGTGACAATGAATTGTCAGTTTTTTAACTGTCAGCTTAACATACGGCCTGTGATCTTGACCTTGAGGGGCACATACCATATTATAATTCACAACATGCAGTCTTTGGATAATACATGTTGTTATAAAGTTTTGTCAAAAAATATTCAGTGATTAAGAAGTTATGGCCTGGGCAAACAAAATGTTGAGGGACAGCTGGTGGACTTAGCATTAGAAAAGCTCCACTGACATTTTGTCAGATGCAGCTAACAAAAATACCACTGGGCATATCCAGGGATGAGGCTAGAGGCTTCTGATTGAGGGGGAGTGTAGGGTAGTGAATTTTCAGCTGTGGAGGGGACCTGGAGGGAGGTGTTTTCCCCCTCCCAGAGGGAGAAGATCTTTGAAAATGAAGTCATGAAAGAGGGCATAAAGCTGATTCTAGTAACTGAAATGCCAACACATTTATGATAAAATTATCAAGTTATTATTATTTGGTATTATTCTGGGAATTGAATATGTGTTACACAAATGTTCAAGCTGAGAAATTTGAGCAATTCCCACAGTGGAACTATCAGGCAGTGTTGGAATAACATTGCATATCAATTACTTGTTTGAACTTGTTAAGAGTAGTTCACTCACTGAGGAATACACATGCATTTGCATAACTGTTACTGGTACTGAACCTGTACTAGCTAAAAAAAATTGGTCAACTAATTTATATAGTTAAAAATCAATTGAAGCTGAATAAAAACTAAGTTTAAATGACAAAAGCTACCCATATTTTCAATTGCTGACAGAGTGGAGATGCGCAACAAATCCCTTTAAAATTGTGGCCGATTCATGCATACTTATGTAGGGTTTTGCAAATTTGTTTTTTGCAGGCCCCATTTTTGGGTCCCGCAAACATTTTTTGCGAGACACATTTATTTTTGTGGGATCTATTTCCAACATGCATTTTAATCACACAAATTATTCTTATTTATCTTCAGATATGTAGCTTGTTCAACCACCATATCAAAAGGCATTTGCAGTAATCATGTTTATAGAAATGAATCTAATTTTATTGAATTTTGAATCAGTGTCACTGACAGACTGAAATCCCCATCCCAGAACAGTTTTCCTCTTCACCATATTGATTGAAAGAAATGCAGTACTGTTGATTTGAGGTGCGCTATCGCACTCGCACTTCTTCGCACTTCAAAATTGGAAACAAGAAGCTCTGTTTTTCACGCTTCTCTAATTTTCATGGAAATAGATTAAATTACCGGGCAAAGATTCAAGATTCCGTTACATTTAGTTTACACTGCTTAAAACACGTAAATGATGTATGAATAGTACACATGTACCTGCAAACTGTTGTGTCATTTTAATTAAAGCTGACAGCAGAAGTGCATCTACGAACGTCCATGCTTTTTCAACACGTTGTTTTGGGTAAATGTTGCAGTAATAAGATTGGTCAGAAAACAAAACGTCACAATGATATATACTATTGAATGAAGTTTTACAACTCACATTACGCAGTGCACATACTGACCAAACAAATCACACCATTTGGTCATGTGATGCATTTATGATTCGATAAGGCTATTGTTTATAGTTTGTCTAGCTTTTCATTGGGGGGTTGATTACGTTATGCAGGTCATGGAACAATCACGTCACTGGAGTATATGTACATTTCTTCAGTAACCTGTTTTCTGATTTCAAAGTTTTAGCACAATAACAATGTGCAGAAATTTCTTAGACAACAATATACAAGAGTCCCCAAGGGGCCTTAATTGCTCACCAGCCAAAGTGGTTCAAAGAAGTATTTGGGGTCACATTCAGTTAGACATGGTTCATCAACACTACAAAGGAATGAAGCCATGCAAAGGCAAATTTTATGGAAATGGATCTGAACAAACCTGAACCGAACATGCTCCCCCTGCACCCCCCCCCCCCCCACCCAACCCTGCCCATAGAGAGCCCAAATAATAAGTCAGGTACTGAAATTGAACAAACTTGAATCTGATTCCTCTTGAGATGTTACAAATGTATATACCAAATATGAAAGAATCTTACTGGTGGATCTGAACAAGGAGGTTTTTAAAGAAATGTCCTCACATTGCATTAAGTTATACTTTGGGCTCAAATAGGGAGCCAAAATATTAACCCAGGGACCCGATTTGAACAAACTTGAATCTGACCCACCTAGAGATGTTGTATACCAAATATGAAAGGATTCTGATTGGTGGATCTGAAGAAGAAGACTTTTAAAAGAAATTTTCTCATACTGCAAGTTAAAATTCGGGCTCCCATAGGAAGCCAAATCTCAACCCATAGACCAGATTTGAACAAACTTGAATCGGACCCTCCTAGAGATGTTGTATACCAAATATGAAAACATTCTGACTACAGGGTCTAAAGAAGAGGATTTTTAAAAAAAATTCCCTATATTGCACTAAGTTGATATTTGGGCTCCCATAGGGAGCCCAAAAATTTACCAGGTAAGCAATTTGAACAAACTGAAACTGACCCACCTCAAGATGTTGTATACCAAATATGAATGCATTCTGACTGGTGGATCTGAAGAAGAAGACTTTTAAAGAAATTTCCTCATATTTCACTAAGTTAAAATTCAGGCTCTCATAGGAAGCCCAAATATAAACCCAGGGACACAATTTGAACAAACTTGATTCTGATCCCCCTATAGATGTTGTATACCAAATGTGAAAGGATTCTGACAGGTGGAGCTGAAGAAGAAGATTTTTAAAGAAATGTCCTCAAATTGTACGAAGTTAAACTTTGGGCTTCAATAGAGAGCCCAAATACTAACTCAGGGACCTGATTTGTACAAACTTGAATCTGACCCCCCTATAGATGTTGTATACCAAATATGAAAGGATTCTGACTGGTGGATCTGAAGAAGAAGATTTTTAAAGAAATTTCCTCAAATTGCACGAAGTTAAACTTTGGGCTCCAATAGAGAGCCCAAATACTCACTCAGGGACCCAATTTGTAAAAACTTGAATCTGCCCCCCCCCCCCCCCCCCCCCCCCCCCCCCCCCCCCTATAGATGTTGTATACCAAATATGAAAGCATTCTGACTGATGGATCTGAAGAAGATTTTTAAAGAAATTTCCTCCCACTGGGAGCCCAATTATTAACCCAGGGACTCGATTTGAACGAACTTGAATCTAACCCCAATAGAGATGTTATATACCAAATATCAAAAGATTCTAAATGATGGTTCTGGAGAAGAAAATTTTTTTAATTTTAAAAAAAAAATTATGGGTGCTGGGTGCTATCAGAGTAATGCCCCTTGTGGTGCCCCCCTGTGGACGCAGAAAGTTTATTTGTACAAACTTGAATTGACATATGATAAGGAACATGCACACCAAATTTGGTTCAATTTGGTCCAGTGGTTTGGGAGGAGTAGTCGATAATATAAAGTTCACGACGGACGACGACGACGGGCAGCAAGTGATAAGTTAAGCTCCCTTTGGTGAGCTAACAAGGGAATTTTCGGTAAAAAGATTGATTCTGCTTTATTTCTATACGATAAACACTTTTCCTTAATTACAATTCACATCTTCGAACACCGCTGCCATGTGCAATTCCATACAGTAATGCTTACATTTTCTCTGAAAACATCTTGTAGACTTTTAAGAAACAAGAGGCCCCACAGGGCCTGAAGCGCTCATCTTGTACAGAACACAATTTAAACAGAGTCCAAGAATGAGTCTACATTAAGCAAGCCATCTCCATAGGCTACACTGTCAATCCTTGAGTCCCTCAGGAGTGACAAAAATAATCTGGGCATCATGCCTTTTCTTCAGTTGATCATAAGTAAAATGTAGAGCTCCCCTATGAAGCCCTTTGATACAACCTATGTGGATTACTCTTAGTACCTCTAGAGGGTACTGAATACAAAATTTTTAATTCTTCAGCAAAATGGCCAATTCCGGCTCCCATAGAGAGCCCAAATATTAACCCAGGCTCTTGATTTGAACACAGTTAAATCTGACTTCCCTAGAGATGTTGTGTACCGAATATGAAAGCATTCTGACAGTTGGATCTGAAGAAGAGAAATTGTAAAGAAATTTCTTCGAATTGCACCAAATTCAAATTTGGGCTACCATAGCGAGCCCAAATATTAACCTATGGATCTGATTTGAACAAACTTGAATCTGACCCCCCCTAGAGAGGTTGTATACCAAATGTGAAAGCATTCTGACAAGTGAATCTGAAGAAGAAGATTTTTGAAGAAATTCCTTCATATTGTACTAAGTTAAATTTCATGTTCCCATATGGAGCCCAAATATTAACCTAGGCACTCGAATTGAACAACCTGGAATCTGACCCCCCCAGAGATGTTGTATACCAAATATAAAAGCATTCAGACTGGTGGATCTAAGAAGAAGATTTTTAAAGAAATTTCCTCATATTGCACTAAGTAACAAGAGGCCCCACGGGGCCTGAAGCACTCATCTTGTACAGAACACAATTTGAACAGAGTCCAAGAATGAGTCTACATTAAGCAAGCAATCTCCATAGGCTACACTGTCAATCCTTGGGTCCCTCAGGAGTGACAAAAATAATCTGGTCATCATGCCTTTTCTTCAGTTGATCATAAGTAAAATGTAGAGCTCCCCTATGAAGCCCCTTGATACAACCTATGTGGATTAATCTTAGTACCTCTAGAGGATACTGAATACAAAATTTTTAATTCTTCAGCAAAATGGCCAATTCCGGCTCCCATAGAGAGCCCAAATATTAACCCAGGCTCTTGATTTGAACACAGTTAAATCTGACTTCCCTAGAGATGTTGTGTACCGAATATGAAAGCATTCTGACTGTTGGATCTGAAGAAGAGAAATTGTAAAGAAATTTCTTCGAATTGCACTAAGTTCAAATTTGGGCTACCATAGCGAGCCCAAATATTGACCTATGGATCCGATTTGAACAAACTTGAATCTGGCCCCCCTAGAGATGTTGTATACCAAATGTGAAAGCATTCTGACAAGTGAATCTGAAGAAGAAGATTTTTCAAGAAATTCCCGATTTTTGAAGAAATTCCCTCATATTGTACTAAGTTAAATTTCATGTTCCCATATGGAGCCCAAATATTAACCTAGGCACTCGAATTGAACAACCTGGAATCTGACCCTCCTAGAGATGTTGTATACCAAATATGAAAGGATTCTGACTGGTGGATCTGAAGAAGAAGATTTTTAAAGAAATTTCCTCAAATTGCACGAAGTTAAACTTTGGGCTCCAATAGAGAGCCCAAATACTCACTCAGGGACCCAATTTGTAAAAACTTGAATCTGCCCCCCCCCCCCCCTATAGATGTTGTATACCAAATATGAAAGCATTCTGACTGATGGATCTGAAGAAGATTTTTAAAGAAATTTCCTCCCACTGGGAGCCCAATTATTAACCCAGGGACTCGATTTGAACGAACTTGAATCTAACCCCAATAGAGATGTTATATACCAAATATCAAAAGATTCTAAATGATGGTTCTGGAGAAGAAAATTTTTTTAATTTTAAAAAAAAAATTATGGGTGCTGGGTGCTATCAGAGTAATGCCCCTTGTGGTGCCCCCTCTGTGGACGCAGAAAGTTTATTTGTACAAACTTGAATTGACATATGATAAGGAACATGCACACCAAATTTGGTTCAATTTGGTCCAGTGGTTTGGGAGGAGTAGTCGATAATATAAAGTTCACGACGGACGACGACGACGGGCAGCAAGTGATAAGTTAAGCTCCCTTTGGTGAGCTAACAAGGGAATTTTCGGTAAAAAGATTGATTCTGCTTTATTTCTATACGATAAACACTTTTCCTTAATTACAATTCACATCTTCGAACACCGCTGCCATGTGCAATTCCATACAGTAATGCTTACATTTTCTCTGAAAACATCTTGTAGACTTTTAAGAAACAAGAGGCCCCACAGGGCCTGAAGCGCTCATCTTGTACAGAACACAATTTAAACAGTGTCCAAGAATGAGTCTACATTAAGCAAGCCATCTCCATAGGCTACACTGTCAATCCTTGAGTCCCTCAGGAGTGACAAAAATAATCTGGGCATCATGCCTTTTCTTCAGTTGATCATAAGTAAAATGTAGAGCTCCCCTATGAAGCCCTTTGATACAACCTATGTGGATTAATCTTAGTACCTCTAGAGGGTACTGAATACAAAATTTTTAATTCTTCAGCAAAATGGCCAATTCCGGCTCCCATAGAGAGCCCAAATATTAACCCAGGCTCTTGATTTGAACACAGTTAAATCTGACTTCCCTAGAGATGTTGTGTACCGAATATGAAAGCATTCTGACAGTTGGATCTGAAGAAGAGAAATTGTAAAGAAATTTCTTCGAATTGCACCAAATTCAAATTTGGGCTACCATAGCGAGCCCAAATATTAACCTATGGATCCGATTTGAACAAACTTGAATCTGACCCCCCCCCTAGAGATGTTGTATACCAAATGTGAAAGCATTCTGACAAGTGAATCTGAAGAAGAAGATTTTTGAAGAAATTCCTTCATATTGTACTAAGTTAAATTTCATGTTCCCATATGGAGCCCAAATATTAACCTAGGCACTCGAATTGAACAACCTGGAATCTGACCCCCCGAGAGATGTTGTATACCAAATATAAAAGCATTCAGACTGGTGGATCTAAGAAGAAGATTTTTAAAGAAATTTCCTCATATTGCACTAAGTAACAAGAGGCCCCACGGGGTCTGAAGCACTCATCTTGTACAGAACACAATTTGAACAGAGTCCAAGAATGAGTCTACATTAAGCAAGCAATCTCCATAGGCTACACTGTCAATCCTTGGGTCCCTCAGGAGTGACAAAAATAATCTGGTCATCATGCCTTTTCTTCAGTTGATCATAAGTAAAATGTAGAGCTCCCCTATGAAGCCCCTTGATACAACCTATGTGGATTAATCTTAGTACCTCTAGAGGATACTGAATACAAAATTTTTAATTCTTCAGCAAAATGGCCAATTCCGGCTCCCATAGAGAGCCCAAATATTAACCCAGGCTCTTGATTTGAACACAGTTAAATCTGACTTCCCTAGAGATGTTGTGTACCGAATATGAAAGCATTCTGACTGTTGGATCTGAAGAAGAGAAATTGTAAAGAAATTTCTTCGAATTGCACTAAGTTCAAATTTGGGCTACCATAGCGAGCCCAAATATTGACCTATGGATCCGATTTGAACAAACTTGAATCTGGCCCCCCTAGAGATGTTGTATACCAAATGTGAAAGCATTCTGACAAGTGAATCTGAAGAAGAAGATTTTTCAAGAAATTCCCGATTTTTGAAGAAATTCCCTCATATTGTACTAAGTTAAATTTCATGTTCCCATATGGAGCCCAAATATTAACCTAGGCACTCGAATTGAACAACCTGGAATCTGACCCTCCTAGAGATGTTGTATACCAAATATAAAAGCATTCCGACTGGTGGATCTGAAGAAGAAGATTTTTAAAGAAATTTTCTCATATTGCACTAAGTAAAAATTTGGGCTACCATAGTGAGCCCAAATATATACCTAGGGATCTGATTTGAACAAACTTGAATCTGACCCCCATAGAGATGTTGCATACCAAATATCAAAGCATTCTGACTGATGGATCTGAAGAAGAAGATTTTTTTAAATTACCCTCCATATTGAACAAAGATAAAATTTGGGCTTCCGTAGGAAGCCCAAATATTAACCTAGGGACTTGGTTTGAACAATCTAGAATCTGACCCTCATAACAATGATGTATACCAAATATTAAAAGATTCTGACTGGTGGTTCTGAAGAAGAAGATTTTTAAAGAATATTCCCCATATTACCCTATGTTAAAACTTCGGGCTCCTGTAGAGAGCCCAAATATGAACCAATGAGCTTTATTTCAACAAACTTTTATCTGACCCCCCTATGAATGCTGTATACCAAATATCAAAAGATTCGGATGATTGGTTCTGGAGAAAAGATTTTTTTAAATTTTTGCAAATATGCGGACTCGGCATTTTTTCGATGCCCTTTACAGAAGACCCTAACATAACCGATGGCAATTTTTTTTTACCATTCAATTCTACAGGTCATAAGGATACTTCATACCAAAAAAAAAGCTCTCTGTTCTGTGGGGTTTGGGAAATATGGGCATTTGAAAATATTTCTATTTTTAGCTCCCAGGGTTCCCATGGGGATGCGGGAATTTTTTTTTTTTTGCATGGGTCAAGTACTTATGACCCAATACTACCACACACCAAATTTGGTTCATACCGGACCATCGGTTCAGAAAATAGAAATTTTGGGCGGGGCCAAAAATCTTACCCCTCCTATTACAAAGCCAAATATTACTTCACAAACTTCGTTTGAACAAACTTGATTCTACACCTCATATGGAAGCTCCATAGCAAATATCAAGTCATTGTACACACTGGTTCTTGAGAAGAAGATTTTTAAAATATTTTGGAGCATTTTCCCCCACTCCCTCCCTATGAGGCTGGGCATGGTGAGTTGAACAAAAATGAAATGCCCCTTTGGGACCATCACTCACACAAACTTTCACTTGAATTGGCCCAGTGGCTTTGGAGGAGAAGACCAAAACATGGTGATGACGGACAACGGACAACAGACGACGGACGACGACAGGCGGACAGAGAGGGATGAGATTAGCTCAGCTTGACTTTGTCAAGATGAGCTAAAAATGGCCAACCGCAGTTCTTGGTGTGACATTACAAGTTGCATGGAAAAATACTCCTGTTAGCACTTGTTAACCCTCTACAAGCTGCCACACATCAATATTTTGGATATATTTGAGATAAAATGGACCATTTTCAAATAGCCACAACACACAGTGAGTATGTGTCAAAGAAGCATAACTCCTTTTGTCGGTCATTAACTTGTCGGACTACGATATTGATATTAACCCTCTCCACCATTAATGATGGTTTTTACCTAAACATTTTTTTTGTGAAACTGGGTCATTTTAGACTACTATACCCACGTTTCTCATAACATCAATAAAGGAACTTCAGTGAGACAGTTAAAACAATTCATCAGACACTCTGGCGTCATGAAAAATCATGGAATCTCATCGGGAAAAGCCATGATTCGCCAGAATCATAAAGTCTAGTTTGTATGTAAATTGCTGCAACACTGCCATGTTCCCAAGGATTCATCTTTATTAGGCTTTTCCCTCTGGAAAAGACTATTGTTTTTCTACGGATTATTATTTTATTGGGCTTTTTTTTTTTTTTTTTTTTTCCCCACATATTTTGTCTGCACGATTCTGAAGCCATTTACGAACCGATTTTAACAAAATTTGGCACATGCATAGAGGGGCAAAAAATCTAATGAAAGTGTCAGTGACACTGTAGCTCAACTTGTCAAGACATGTACATGTATAGTATGTGACACAGCAATGACAAACATCTAGGTAATGACCTGATAACAAATGTACATATAAAGTATTGTAACGGTCTGTACATAACAAATGTATAGGTAAAGTATTGTAAAGGTGGGTGACAGTCAGATGCTAAACTAGAAAAGAAATCTTTGAGTCCCAGAGTGGGTCTGACTGAACCCCAAAATATTTGTTCTCATAGCACAGTGATAACAAAGGCACCCCAAAACACACTCATTCCTGTCCCAAGGTGAAAACAAAGGTACCCAAAAAGTTTCGTGAAGATCAGTTCATAAATACGAGCTGTATAGAAGTTGTGACAAAAAACTGATTGGACCTAATTTCGGTACAAAATGGCCACTGGCAGCCATCTTGAATTTTGGACCGCACTCAGAAACACTCGTTCTCGTCCCAAGGCGATAACAAAGGTACCCAAGAAGTTTCGTGAAGATCGGTTGATAAATACAGCCTCTAGCCAGAGCCGTTATGACATGTGCACTTACAGTGTATAAGTAGCACTAAATATATCAAAATTCATCTAATTTGCATAATTTCTGCACGAGAAAAAAACCTGTACTATATGTGATGTATTCCATTTTACTAAACATTCATACAAAAATTTATTCAAATCAGAACTTTCATACAGAAGTTCTGTACAAAAGACTGATTGCACTAATTTTGGTACACAATGGTTGCTGGTGGCCATCTTGAATTTTGGACCACACCCAAAAACACTCGTTCTCATCCCACAGTGATAACAAAGGTACCCAAGACATTTCGTAAAGATCGGTTCATAAATACGGCCTCTAGCCTGAGCCGTACAGAAGTTGTGTACAAAAAACTGATTAGACCTAATTTCGGTACGAAATGGCCACTGGCAGCCATCTTGAATTTTGGACCGCACTCAGAAACACTTGTTCTCATCCCAAGGTGATAACAGAGGTACCCAAGAAGTTTCGTGAAGATCGGTTGATAAATACAGCCTCTAGCCCGAGCCGTATTGACATGTGCAATTACTGTGTGTTAGTAGCACTGAAAAAATCAAAGTTCATCTAATTTGCATAATTTGTGCACAAGAAAAAAACCCGTATTATATAGGGCCCTGCGAAGCTTCGAGTATTCGATTCGATGTCGACATCGCTTTGGTATTCGTATATCGATCTCGAATAGTTTGCCGATTCGTTAGTCAAACGAAGCTTCGAGGAAAATGAATCAGTGTTCGACAATGTCGACATCAGTTGAAATAAGGAGCGAACTCTTCTAGTTTTAATGTTTCTATCAGGAAAATAGTCAAATTCATTGCAAATTTCTGTCGTTTCACTTTCAGTTTCAGATTCCCAGAAAACCACTCACCGCAAATTCGCTATTTATAGATTTCCAGGAATTCGTGTGAGAGTTATTCGCAGAATCCCGTTTGCTCAGCGGCTCTGCCCAAGTTGTAACCTGTTCACGCCCATCTATACAACCGAAATATCCAGCTATGGGCATAAGGCCTGCTCCCAGTCCCGGAATCTTCTAACACAATAATGGAGACATGTCGCCTGGAGCGCTTCCATTATTGTGTTAGAAAACTGTGGGAAGAAAACCTCTGTAGTTTCTTTGCATTGTTCGGAGTTGGTACTTGGAAGTTGGAATGAAGTAAAAGCAATTTGTGTGAATGAGCACTGCGTCACTATTCGAGTTAACTAATGCAGAAACTAACACAGTTTAACGCCTTCGCTGCTTTTGATGTATACTGTGTTATTGAATAGAGAACGGACCGAAATCTACAAGACCCAAATTCTGATAATACAAAACAACTAAACATAACAATAATGTATTTAGGCGTGCTAACGTACCTGAAGTTAGCGGCTGTAGCAGACTTCAACCCATGGGAATTAATGTGCCACTTGTATTACATTTGTGCTTTTAAGTCTCATGTTTCAATTTAGTGGTTTGTCTTAAATGTCTCTGGGCAGTAACACCTTAATTTGTCCATATTTATGTCTTGAATTTATTGTCGGGCCAAGTGAACATCTGGATGGCCATTCAACGAGAAAGAAAATTAAAACAACGCCAAGTTGTCAAGTTATGTCAACGATCTCTTCTCGCAGTGCTTTCCGGACATCTCTGCACAAGATAATGCCAGTTATAATTATTTCTCGAGTTTATCCCGATTCGATTCGAGATTCGATTCGATGTCGACATCAGTCCCGATTCGATTCGAGATTCGATTCGAACATAAATTTCCCGATTCGCAGGGCCCTAGTATTATATGTGATGTATCCCATGGTACTAAACATTCACACAAAAAATTATTCAAGTCAGCACTTTCATATGGAAGTTCTGTGCAAAAATCTGATTGCACCTAATTTTGTACAAAATGGCTGCAATCGGCCATCTTGAATTTCGGACCGCACCCAAAAACACTCGTTCTCGTCCCACGGTGATACCAAAGGTACCCAAGAAGTTTCGTAAAGATCGGCTTATAAATACGGCCTCTAGCCCGAGCCGTATTGGCATTTGCACTTTCAGTACTGAAAGTAACACTAAATACATCAAAGTTAGTCTAATTTGCATAATTTAAGTACGAAAAAAAACCCTGTATTATATGTGATGTATCCCATGGTTCTAAACATTCATACAAAAAATTATTCAAATCAGCGCTTTCATATGGAAGTTCTGTACAAAAAAACAGATTTCTGCATCGTTGGTACAAAATGGCGTCTGGCGGCCAACTTGAATTTCGGATCGGACCCAAAAACACTCGTTCTCGTCCCACAGTCATGACAAAGGTACCCAAGAAGTTTCGTAAAGATCGGTTCATAAATACGGTCTCTAGCAGATGGCAGATGGACAGACAGACAGACGGACAAATGGCCATGGCATAAGCTCAAATTTGGCTTCGCCAAAGTTGAGCCAAAAATGTACCGAAGCGGAATTTTCGATTTAACCCTTATTTCGTCAGAATCGGCAAAAAACTGTCAAAATTGAGGTTTATTGGCACTTTCTCGAACCACGTCTTGTAGATTTTTTTTTAAACATTCACCATTTCTAGACCTACCTGTGACACAACCTTTGATGCACACGACATATTCGGTGATGCATATGGTAACCCTCCACAGGCTGCCAAACATCAAAATTTTGATGAAATGGGTCGGTTTCAGGCCCCAACGGCACCCAAAAAGATAAACATAAATTCCTTTATTGGAAGTGGAGTTCACCGAGGATCATTTTTGTAAGTAATAAGGGTGTTCAAAAAACCAAGCATTAACCTGTTTTGGACTGGTTAAACAGCAATACCCCCATAAAGATAAAAAAAAATCATGTTTTTCGTGGATTTCTCTAAACGAGTCTTGTGGATTTTCAAGAAAAATTTTTCACTCCCAGGTCTTGGTGTGACAATAGAAGCTGCATGGACAAAATACTGCGGTGAGCATTTGTTAACCCTCCATGGGCTGCTGAAAGTCAAAATTGTGATAAAATGGGCTGTTTTTGGATGCAGACAGCAACCAATGAGTACGCCACAAAGAAAAGTGCATTCTTTTATCGAGCGCACACTCTATACCGAAACATTTTTGTAAGTAGTAAGGGTATTCAAAAGTCGAAGTCTTAACCCATTTTGGGCAGGCTAAAGAGAGAGACCCCTTAAAATCTTAAAATTCCCATTTTCTGTGGATTTCTCTAAAAACATCTTGTAGGTTTTCAAGAAAAATTGACCTCTCGCAGGTCTTTCTGTGACATTACAAGTTGCAAGGACAAAATATTCCAGTGAGCATTTATTAACCCTCTACAGGCTGCCAAGCATTGTAATTTTGTTGAAAATTTATGTTTCCCCTGGATTTCTTTACAAACATCTGGTAGTGTTTTCAAGAGAAAATGGCCATTGATAGGTGTTGGTGTCACATTACCACTTGAATGGATAAATTATTCTGGTAAGCATTGGTTAACCCTTCATGAGCTGCTAAATGTCAAAATTTTGAAAAAAATAGTTTATTTTTGGACACCAACAACATCAAATGGGAATGCAACCGAGAAAAATAACTTCTTTTACCGGACGCAAAGCTGACAGGGAAACATTTTTGTAAGTAGTAAGTGTATTCAAAAATTGAGGGCTTAACCCATTTTTGACTAGTTAAGGAGATATACCCCTAAAAGCTTAAAATTCCAGTTTTCTGTGGATTTCTCAAAAAAAATTTCAAGAAAAATTGACCATTCGCAGGTCTTGGAGTGACGTTACAAGTTGCATGGACAATATATTTCGGTAAGCATTTGTTAACCCTCCAGAGGCTGCCAAGCATATTTATTCTGAGAAAATGGGCTGTTCTTGGGCAACCATAACACCAAATGTGTACCTGCGAGATAAACATAACCTCCTTTATTGGAAGTGGAATTCATCGACGATCATTTTTGTAAGTAATGAAGGTATTCACAAAACCAAGCTTTAACCTGTTTAGGGCTGGTTACAGAGTGATACCCCTCGAAAGGTTAAAAATTCATGTTATCCGATGATTTCTCTGAAAACATCATAGATTTTCAAGAAAAATTGGCCATTCTCAGATCTTAGTGTGAAATTACAAGTTGCATGTACAAAATATTCCAGTAAGCATTTGTTAACCCTATGCAAGTTCTCAAACATCAAAATGTTGATAAAATGGGCTTTGTTTGCATATCCACAGCACCCGAAGTTGAGAGGAGAGATCAAAATAAGTGGAAGTAGAATTCACTGAGAATTATTTTGGGAAGAAATAAGAGTATTCAAAAAACAACACTTAACCCGTTTTGGGCTGGATAAACAATGATACCCATCAAAAGCTTAAAATTCATGTTCTCCCTGGATTTCTCTGAAAACATCTCATCTTGTAGATTTCAACCAACTGCCAGACATCAATATTTTGGATACATTCGAGATAAAATTGACCATTTTCAAATAGACACAGCACTCAGTGGGTAAGTGTCAAACAAACATAACTCCTTTTGTCGGTCATTAACTTGTTGGAAGACGATATTGACATTAAACAACGTCACCGTTAATGATGGGTTTTACCTAAACATTTTTTTTATCAAACTGAGTCATTTGAGACTACTATACTCACCTTTCTCATAACATCAATGAAGGAACTTCAGTGAGACAGTTAAACACAATTCATCAGACACTGTGGGGTCATGAAAAATCATGGAATCTCATCGGGAAAAGCCATGATTCTCCAGAATCATAAAGTCTAGTTCATCAGGATATTGTCCATAGGAGCAAGAACTTGGTTATGATACAACAGTTCTTCTATTGGCATAGTTACAATACATATATATTTCGGTTACTTAAAAGTACGAGGAACGAATAAGTTACCAAAGCTCAGACCAGGTGAACGATAAATGGGTTACACAAAATTTTGAAAACAACAGGCCTGTGTTGGTAACTACAGGACTTTCACATATGGGCAATATGTTGTGGTTGGTAGAAGGGGGCGACTAGTCGATCAGCAATTTTGCTATCAATTAATAATGAAAATCTAGTTGACATCAATTAATCATTCCAACACTACAAATGCAGAAGTTCATGTACAACAGATGATGGATGTCAAGTGATGGCAATTATAGCTCAACCTAACGGATGGCCAGGTGACCTAAAAATACTTTTTATTGTCACTGTGCGACTGTACTAGAAGGGTGTTAAATGATTTGAGACATTAGTATTTTTTTCAAAGATTTCATGCAACCAACAAGTGTACCCTTACATGTTGTTCAGCAAGATTTTCTTCATAAATGCTTTCTCACAATTTACTGGAAATTCTTCTGGCACTATCCAATGGATTGAACCCAAACAATTGTTTCATTTTCTTTTAATGTTGAGAAAACTACTAACTGAAGGATACATTGTACAGTACAGTCGCTGTGGATTGGTTGTAATCCAAGCATGGCAGTGATGTTCACGCATGCATTTACCAGGTAATAATAAACATCATCAGCAACAAAATTTACCCGGTGTTTCATTAATTACATTTTTGTTCATTATTCCTATAATTAGGGTTTGGAATCTAATATTAGAGTCTGTGGAAATATTGCCCAGCCAGTCCACAGCGGACATACTGTAATGCCACTGTAGATGCTTTCAGCATGTTTCAACAAAACTCCGATAGTGGCCAGTGATGAACCAATAATCGGAATCAGAATCGGCAATTGGAAGCGGCCAGTTATGGGGCATCGGCCAATTATGACAACCGGCAGTTTCTGGTTATTCTATATTTGTCACTGACTATTAAAAATCTCTTTTTTTTGGCCATTTCAATAAAGTTTCCCCATTACAAATGTATGTAGTGCATAGCAGAATATTTAGGGAGTTGCAGAGCAGAGATATTACAGAATTTACAATCTGCAATCGGTACGTGATCGCCACCATTTCCAGCTGATCGAAGTCACTGCCTTCAATCATGATGCTGTACAACATTGCATAGGGTACATGTATAAATAAAATTAGTTCAGCTTCTTTTTTCAATAACAGATGATTGTTATGCAACATATAAGTCGCATGATTGTCACAAACACATTTTCATTTTGTCAAGCTTATTTTTTCAGTTATCTCCCTTGTTGTTTGTCTCCAATGTTGATTGCAGAGTACATCTTGTGTG
Source organism: Pictodentalium vernedei (assembly GCA_031216915.1). Lineage (NCBI taxonomy): Eukaryota > Metazoa > Mollusca > Scaphopoda > Dentaliida > Dentaliidae > Pictodentalium > Pictodentalium vernedei. The sequence continues at coordinate 730,091,783 of CM062297.1, read as the reverse complement.
TATCTGTAAACCATGCATCATACAACTTCACAACACACATTGACATCAAAGTTATTCAATTAAGACACAAAGTATGTGTGCTCAGTGTATTCCTGGTTAATACATCCAAGCGAATTGTATTCATGCACAAAACCGTATTAACACTATTTACCAAAATAAAACAATCTTCACAAAAGAACAATATTGGGAGACTGCATCGTTCATAACGATCTTCTCCCTCATCCCCCTCAAAATGCAAATATTATTTTGGCTAATATTGCCCAACACTAAACATGCATTCTCTGAGAAATTATGTAGTATTAAGCTTTTGTACTTGGTGATTTATTAACGAAACTCTGTAGTGTAACAGGCACCAACAGATTTTCTTCTGTGTCCTATTTCAATCATCGGAATCGGCATAATCGGCAGAGAAAAAATCGGTAATCAGTTCATAGCAAGGTTTGATAATTGATTCATCACTAATAGTGGCTTCTAGTACATGCTTTCCATGACTGTCATGAAAAGTCTGCCTGTCAAGAGAGCTAATGAAAACACTGGGGACAACCTCAATACATTCCTCAATCATATCCACCAAATATATCGCAAATATGTCACAAGCAAATTTCACTATGATGTGTCAAATATGTGGTGCTTAGCAAACTTTGAGTAGTATATTTACCTAATAGAGCAAGATTCCTTGAGAAACTAATGAAAAATGGAGTGAAAACAAGGAATAGGTGGATGGGGAATGAAATGAGGTAAAGGGTTAATATTACAGTTGGAGAGGACAAAATTATGAAACAGTTTTTGACTGAAGGGTGGGAGATTTAGAGGGAAAATGGGGGAGGAATAATCTGGCAAGGGAGGGGTTGATGTCGGCTTTCTCAGAGGGCTGAAACAAATCTGTGGAAGGGCAAAGATTATTATTATTAAGCTAATTCCGTGCTGTTGTGCACAGATGGAGGAAAATGTTCAAGTCAAGTTGTTCAAAAGCTCATACATGTGACTGGATTTGTGTAAAAAGAAAAATTACACAAACTCCAAACACACTTTAAATTCTATTTAAACATCCTGAATTATATGAGTCAATATCATTTGGGAAATGGCTAGTGAACCATGTATAACATAATAATAAGTAGAGGTACTGTGAGCAAGCTCACAAAGTGATACCCCCCGCACCTCAGTTGTAGCCTTTTTGGTACATTAAAATGTATGTTAGATTATCTCCCCTTGGAAATGTCAGAACAGAATTATGTTGCTTCTTGCACATCTTCATATGGAGTTTTTCCATTGTGTAAAGTTTCATGAAAATTCTTCATACGGTTTAGAAGGAGTTGCGCTTATAAGGATTTGTAGCCTTTTTGGTACATTAAAATGTATAAATTAGATTATCTCCCCTTGGAAATGTCAGAACGGAATTATATTGCTTCATGCACATCTTCATATGGAGTTCTTCCATTGTATAAAGTTTCATGAAAATTCTTCAAATGGTTTAGGAGGAGTTGCGCTTACAAGGATGGACAGATGGACAGATGGATGGACGGACAGACAGACGGATGGACAGGGTGATTCCTATATACCCCCCCCCCCCCCCCAAACTTTGTTTGCGGGGGGTATAATAACACTTTGGCCGTGGCTGATTTTTTTGCAGTTCTCAGGTGAGAAGGCATTGATTAGCCCTGTTCTCCCAAATGCCTCCTTATCCCACCGCCTCTTCTTTCCTCCCAACACTCTCAGATTAACTGCATGATGACAGCTACTGCCTTCTAACACTCAACCATTTAGTAAGGGTATATTTTTTCACCTCAAAAATGAGCACTGACTTACAAACAGGTTTTTTTGACAAACCTAACATGAAAAAAAAAACCACAACACAATTTGCACACAATTGTAACTTTGACCAGTTTATTTAGGAATTCAGGCCATAAAATTTGAGAGTAACGATTTTACCATTCCTCTGGTGGTTATCTGAATGAAAAAAACAGATAACTCAGAAGTTGTTCATCTGGAACTACAAACTGTTCGTCGAAACACCTTATCTGAAAGCACCGTGTTAAAATGTTCCTGTGGGAAGACCCCTCTTTTCAATGCTCAAACTCCCTAAGACAGCTGATGCCCCCTGTGCTTGCCACAAATTTGAGCTGGGAGATTAACTGCAACCATGGGTCGGGATCGGTAGTGAGAGATTATCGAAAATCGCAATCGCACTCCAATAAACACAACCGTAAGTTCGGTTTTAAAAGGTTTATAAGTTACAAATACAGTTAAAACTAGAAGTCCTGTCACATCTAGTGCAGAAGACGCTCGTCAGATAATGTGCTATCTAGTCAGAACAGTCAAGTAAACCTCGTTAAACATGTGATAACTTCTGCGTTAGGTTGTTAACTTTGTATAGACATCATTAGGAAAAGAAATGTGCTGTAACAGGATTTGAACAACCATCAATATCATTTCGAATCAGGTTCGCCTGGTACATTAGTGGTGACAAAGAAAGAAAAAAACTCAGAAAAAATGTCGAAATGACCAGTTTTAATTTTCACAAGAAGCCCATACATTGAAATAAAAGTCACTGCCAAATTGGATAATTGTCTTTTAAATGATTTATTCGGCGCTATTGTTGAACGCGGGGTCGAGAATTGTGGAAGATGTATATATACGAACAGCCCAGCATGTGATCGTTTCGAAATAGCCTAATAAAAAATATTTTGATACCAACATTTTATCAAATTAATATCTGTGACTTTGTTCGACTTGGGGCACATGGATAAATCTGTTCGTAAAATCACCATAAAAAATGCAAATACCGATAAAATCGCTCAGTCTCCCAACTGAATTTTTAACGCGCAATTTGCAGCAAATTTTCAGTATCATTTAAAACTAAAACCTTCATTCATTTTTGAGGCCTTGTTCGTATCTCCAGCTAAACTCAATAATAACAAACAAAGTGGGCCTTGACTCGCTATTCAATACGATGGGAATCGCTCTGAGGGTCCCCTAGCCAAATCGTAAGGCTGGCGAACGATTTCACCCCGCCCTGAGTTAAATCATCCATTGAATATTTGTCCCCCTCCCCTACCCCCTAAGATTTTGAAATCCCGACTGAGTGGTCACAAGTTGGGTTTTTGAGGCAAAGGAGGTCGGGTGGGTTGAGGGGATTCTGGACATGCGTGTTCGTATTATCCTAAGAGTTAAATAAACAATAATTTTTTAATGTAGTTTGAAAAACGCCTACCCCCCCCCCCCACCCCCAGTGCACAGTGGTTAAAAACAGCCCATATGCCTACATGACTTTAATTCTGATTTGTTTTACTTGTCTCAGTTTGCTCTTAAACTTTTCCGAAGAGTCTTGTCGTCACCATGAGCTAAGTGTATCTTATGACACTATCAGTAAACAACAGGGATGACAACAGCAAGCAACAAAATTCACTAAAATTTGTGAAAATTCCCTTATTTTCAAAATAAATTTGAAAATCAGAGGGTTTTTTTAAATATCTAAGAACACATGGTGAACCTGTTGGTTTAAAAATGCTTAATTTCTTTAAAGTTCAGAATTTGGGGCATGAATTCGTCGAAATCAGCAAATTTACTGAAAAATCCCATCCTGGTAAACAAATAAAGCAGGTGGAAAAAATTAGTTTTTTTTTTTTATTTTAATTTTTTATCCCGAACTGATTTTTCTCCGGATAAGGTCTTTTCAATCACTCTTCATCATTAATCCTTAATTATTGATGACTAGCAGGATTACCTGGCATTGCCCAGGTTGAATTGGTGCCCCTCTACACCCCCACCCCAGCACTTTTTTAAACCTCACAATTAGATTCTTGGTAAACAATTACCCCTAGTAGACCCCTTTGAAGACCTATACCGGTGAGAAAAATTTTGGTCATAACTTTTGGTGCCCCTCTACACCCCCACCCCCGATACTTTTTTAAACCTCACCATTAGATTCCTGATAAAAACGTACCCCTAGTAGACCCCTTTGAAGACATGTATCGGTAAAAAAAATTTTGGTCATAAAGTGAACCCCTACACCCCACCCCCACTCCACACACTTTGTTAAACCAGACGATGACCTCCGCCATAAAAAAGTACTGGACACTCGGGGTGGCCTCATATTCATTTCTATACATGCATGCATGCATGCATACATACATACAGACAGACAGACAGACAGACAGACAGACAGACAGACAGACATTCTAAAATATAGTATAGAAGATAAAAGAGCACAAGACCCATGGAAATATAAATTTTACACCTAATTGTTGTTAAGTAACCCATTTACTAATTAATTGAGGCCATAAAACGGGAGCTTTGTATATTGACAGGCCTGTTTTCAAAGCTTATTCACACCTTCTACTGAAAAAATGCACAAGTGGTGATTGCCAACATTACTGATTGCTACCTGAAAAGCTGCCGCAAATTGAGAAAAATCTTTTTTGTTCAGGCGGGATGAGTCTTCATATACCGCTCCCAGTTTGTTAACATCAAGAAGAATAGCAGTCATCAACCATATTTATTGGGACTTTACGCCTTCAGCATCAATAAATAATAAACATATTTGTTCCATAAATGAGGAGCAAGAAAGTAGAATATTCAAAAGGAACAACAATCTGGTGGCAATTTATGAAAATTAAAACCTGACAAGCCCTCTCACCTTGAAGTGAAAGTACAATAAGAGCTTATGTTTAGGCCTACATCCATAGTTCATCTAAGAAAAAAAGTATGTAAAACAAGGACAAATGAACAAGGAAAAACACACAGCAGTCTGTTTGAGGATGGCTTGAGGATTAAACATCTTTGCATCAACTTTCAAGTGTGAGGGTAAAAACTTCACCGTGCAGGTGATTTAATGACGTCCACTCTAAGCGAACAGCACACCTATATTACAGATTCGACGGGGTCTTAGTTTAAGCAATATTTATTCAACATTTTCAAGAGATACAAAGTACAACATAGGCAGAAAGCTAGAAAGCTTATACAGGGTCCTGTGTGGAATGAGTCTATAAAATTCCCATCCCCACCCAGTGTTTGGGATATCCGTCTGAAGTCTTGCAAATTTCAGCTCGAGGAAACTCCATTTGTACTCATCTACTCGTCCCTATCATATAATTGGAGTGTCTGCAAATCACTCCAGGGGAGGAATATCCACCCAAATGATATTTCTGTGACAAAGCAAGTACAAGGAACACAGAGTATGGTTCAGTGGACTGGGCTTTTAATACTGATTCGAAGCTCAAATAAAGTTGAGAATGTTTCTAATCTTTCACATAACACAATCTGGTATGCGTTGAAATTCCACTCTGTTGGTGTTTCTGTACAAAAGCATCCACCATGTACCTTGTGTGAATTTTAGAAAAAGTACAGTTCACAGTGTCTGAGAATGTTAAATTCACATGAACGGTGGGTCGAGTCGTCTGTGGTACGAAACTGAGAGAGAATGTTCCTATTCTCAAATTGCGTGTCATGATGTGGATGAGAAAGTTGACCACACTGTTCATGCTCACTAAGTTTTCAAAAATGTTCTTTCGGATATTTTTCATGAATGAATAGTTGTTACACGCCTTTGATTCTTCTCAGTCATTTTGAAATGGTTCCCCATGACATATTAACCCCAAAAGTGTACCGCATCAGAATATCAATTCCCCCCAAAAAGCCACACATGGACAGAAAATGAAAAAACTGATTTTTAATCGATTTCTAGCATGAGCCTGTAGACACTTCAACTGACTTTGTTTTTTTTAACTCTCCATTAAACATTGACAACGGTTGTTTGAAAGGTCTCATGGACATATTTCTAAAGGAAAATAAAACAAAATACATGCATGTCAAGGGTTGTTTTATATTCTCTTGCTATTACCAGTATTTGAGAGAAATAAAATGCTGTACTGTGAATTATAGGCCAAATTTAAATGACCACATGTGAAAGAGTAGCAATGGAGGTCCCACAAAAAGTGTTGTGAATGGTAGGCCCACCCTTATCAATCATAAATTGTTTATACAGCATGCTCAATGAACCATGCAGTGTCGGAAACACGTGTTGGCATCAGGGGCAAATATTTCCAGATTTATTTTGGTACCCCCCCCCCCCCCACACATAAACTTAAACAAGCAGCTGTAATGAATAAAATAATTACGCATCGATGCTTTTAATACAACGTTCCTTTATAACTAATAATGTTAACCTAGTCAGACTCTCATTGATCGAAGGTGACATTGGCCACCAAATGTACTTGAGAATACTTTTTTTTTACCTTTTACTTACCAAATACGAAGCATGCCACCCATGCTTTTCTCTACATGTATGTAGGGATAAGGATGCCTGATGACTTGGGGGTTCTGCTGATGAAAGGGAGTGTGCATGTGTGTGTGTGTGAGGGGGAGGGGGCGTCTATTTGCTGATCTGGTTTTCAAATTTCCCAGCGAATAATAATATACACATTTATTTTGCGCCAAAATTATAGTTCAGAAGATATAGAACCATATTCTAAGGCGCAGTACATGTTACTGAGCTCGTGCAAATATACAAACGGAATATTGACAGTATCTTACAGTCCAGAACATCACTTATAGGCTTTTTGAAACAGGTATGTTTTGAGATCTTTCTTGAAAAGGTTGACATCTGACAGTCTTTTTAGGTGTTCTGGTAAATTATTCCACAAGTGAGGGCTAGCAAATAAGAATGACTTATCTCCAAATGTCTTACACCTATGTTTTGGAACACGTAGCAGCATTTTACCATTGAACCTCAGGTTGTATTGACACACATTCTTGGTATTAAGGAGTTCTTCTAAGTAGGCTGGTGACATGTTGTTTTGTGTCTTGAAAACTAATAATAAAGTTTTGAAAATTATTCTGTACTTTACTGGCAGCCAGTGCATATCCCTCAGAAGTTAGAACAGGAGTGATGTGTTGAGATCGTAATATCCTATATACCACTCGGGCTAATGCATTTAGTATCATCTGCAGGCAAAAGTACTGATATTATGGAAGGTTGAACAGTAAGGCATTACAATAATCCAAATGTGAAGTTACGAAGGCATGGACTGGGGTTTTTGTTGAGTCTTTGGGAGGAACTGTCTTATCTGTTTAACTTTGTTTAGACCTCTGAAAGCCTTATTGCACATATTTTTAACATGTCTGTCCATAGACATGGTAGAGTCGAAGAAGGCACCAAGATTACGTACACGGTTACTTGCAATGATGGCAGAATCTCCTACCTTCACTGAATTGATGTCAACTTTAGTGAGTTGTTGTCGTGAACCAATTATTAAGAATTCAGTCTTATCATCATTTATCATTAATTTGTTTGAAACCATCCATGTGCGAATGTCCGAAATACATGATTCAATAGTTTCTAGAGCTTTAGTTTGATCCATGATTGATGGTCGAAAAGAGAAGTAGACCTATGTGTCATCAGCATAACCATGGACGTCAAGCAGGTGAGATTCAATGATGGTGAACATTTTTGAAATATAGAATAGAAACAGAACAGGACCAAGGCAACAGCCCTGTTTGACAGATTACCTTTTATTGATACAAGCTGCTGTCTATTCTTGAGGTATGATGATAGCCAGCTAGCAGCAACATAATTAATTTCCTTTTTCAGGTTTCACCCAAATGCATATTTTTTTACAGAACACCAACTATCTCTTGAAACTGAAACTTTCTTGGTAAGTAGTTGAGAATTCCGAATTCGTTAGTCGCTCGCAACAATTTCGATACACTGTCAGTTCGGTATTCTGTGGAGGGCGTTCTTTGTGTCCAACCACACTTGCCTCTCCCATAGTTCCTCCATAAGACCGGCTGCAATTGATAGTAGGCTAAAAATTCTCGAAATGAAAACGTCATTACTTCTGCCTTTTCGAGGTTTAAAAGTCTTGAATCAACCTGCATGATCTTCTCAATAATTTTCGAAAACGAAAATCACGTAATACGCGTTTTTATTTTCAAATTATACTTCTTGTGTTGTTGCAATATTGAATTGATAAAAGGTGGAAACCAGATGAATAAACATCATCTCGTTTTCTGAGTATCTGCATTCTAATATTTGCCACCTTATGTCAGTAGGAGCTGCGACTTAATTACTGTTGAATGCTTGTTACAAGTACTGAATATCAATCAGCCGTCGCGCGTTACAATTCTGCAGAAATCGCGATACACTACCATGCATCAGATGTGATTCTCTGGTGATTTGCTGTGCTAACCTAACGAGTTATTATTTCAAATTGGTGCAGAATATGGGACAGGACTTCTAGTTTTAACTGTAGGTATGCTCATACCAGCAATTTGAAACTGAAACTGAAAGTTGAATATTTAGGAAGTGCGTCGAATTCAGGGAATAAATGCTTTTACACATTTTGTGTATGTAATCTCATGTTTTCACGTGAGGATAATAAAAATACTCACAAAATCATTATAGGGAGTCTTTGTTTTATTTATTCTATCCCTCTCAAAAACAGATAAGCTTGAAGCCAAGTTGATGAACATTTCCATCAACATGGTCATTTTGAACTTTGAAGTTATGAATATTAATAAGCTGTTCAATGAAGACGTGGGTTGGACGTCCCTGTCACTTTTCATCCCAGTTTTAAAATTAAAGTGTCAATGACACTGTAGCTTAACTTGTCTGTGTGTTATGTTTGAGGAAAAGGATAATGTTCACTGTTTATGAAAGGATTATGAAATAGGACAAGAATTGTGATAACTGGGAATATGTTAATTTCTGTTCCCTGTAAGCTATGTTTTCAATAAAAATAATACGAGGTGTAGACTGTACTAAAGAATTGAGGGGTGGGTTAATGTGGCCCTCACAGTTAATCTATGTGGCCCTCACAGTTAATGTATATCAACAAAAGTTACCAATTTAGAGTGAAATTATTCCAAAACGAGTCATCCTATCAAGTTACAATGAAATCCCTTCATAAATACGGCCTGCAGACTTTGCTAAAGGTTTTGGGACTTAGGGTCTGTGTAGCCACCACAGTTGACCGATCGCAACTAAAAGGGGACATCTTCATCTAGACATTATACTGAGTCATCCTACCAAGTTACAATGAAATCCGTTCATAAATATGATCTGTAGTCTGGGCTAAAGCTTTTCGGGTTTTGGGCTTGGGCAGCCGTCATGGCTGAATGACAGTGACCAAAAGGGGACGTTCTCATCTAGGCATTATGTGGAGTCATTTTACCTAGTTACAATGAAATCCCTTCATAAATATGACCTGTAGATTGTTCTCAAGGTTTTTGGGCTTCGGGCCCCTGTAGCCATCACAGCTGACCAAATTCACCAATCGTGGCCAAAAGGGGACGTTATCAACTAGACATTATATGGAATCAACCTACCAAGTTACAATGAAATCCCTCCATAAATACAATCTATAGAATGAGCTAAGAGTATTCCCTTTTTTGGACTTGGGCAGCTGTCACGGTTGAATGATCGTGACCATAAGGGGACGTTCTAATCTAGACATTATCTGGAGTCATCCTACCAAGTTACAATGAAATCTCTTCATAAATATGACCTATAGACTGTGCTAAAAGTTTTCGGGCTTTGGGCCCCTGTAGCCGTCACAGTTGCCCAATCGTGACCATAAGGGGACGTTCTCATCAAGACATTATCTGGAGTCATCCTACCAAGTTACAATGAAATCCCTTCATAAATATGACCTGTAGACTGTGCTAAAGGCTTTCGGGCTTCGGGCCCCTGTAGCCGTCACAGTTGACCAATCGCGACCAAAGGGGGACATTCTCAACTAGACATAATATGGAGTCAACCTACCAAGTTACAATGAAATCCCTCTATAAATATGACCTGTAGACTGTGCTAAAGGTTTTGGGCTTGGGCAGTCATCACTGTTGACCGTTTGCGACCAAATGGAGAAGTTCTCATCTAGATATTATACAGAGGCATCCTACCAAGTTACAATGAAATCCCTCCATAAATACGACCTGTAGACTGTGCAAAAGGTTTTTGGGTTTGGGGCTCTGGCAGCCATCACGGTTGACCGATCGTGACTAAAAGGGGGCGTTCTTATCTAGACAAGACTCCGAACCTGCATATGAAATTTTGTAACGATTGGACAAGAACTACAGGGTGTAGCCTGTGCTAAAGGAAAATGTGAACAGACTCACTGACTCACAGACTTTTGCACGCGTGACAGCAATAGCTTATCTTGACTTTCTCAAGTTAAGCTAACAATGACAACCAGAAATCTAAAACTTAACTATTTTTTGTAACTTTAAATATTTTTTTTACAGATGTTCTCCCAGAAATTAGTAATGAATTCAAATAAATCTAGGATTTATATCTTTTAACTCCCTGCACACTGATGTCACAATATCTAAATTTCAGGCAGAAAAAATTTCCCATAATGCAACTAGATATTTAACCAATTCAATCTCGTCTGACAGAGCTCATTGACAGTAAGCCAAGATTTGAGGCTTTCAGTATCAATGCACGAAACTCGACACAACATTCATTAATATTCGTCGCTTGTGAACACCAAGGAAGAAGCACTGTAAAATGTTCAACAGTTTATCAAATGCAGTTTCCTCTGATGAACTATAACTTGCCACTTGCTCTTTCATTATACACAGGCCTGGCATTCTGAAAAATGCAGGAGGGCAAAAAATCGCTCTCCTCAATCAGCTTAGGATAGCAATTAGCTTTACACAGCATTTTAAGTATCCAGCTGAACGAACTCATTGAAACTGAAACCAACAGACTACATCAGTGATTTTATTAACTTTACTAAGGTAAAGCGAAATCTCTTAGACATCTAGATATTTCACTCAACAACCGAACACACACTTGACAAGACCTGTGTGTGTACCCAGACCTGTTGTCCAAGAAAGTCATACGCCTACCACTACCACCTTCAACCCCCTTGGGGGGTTGAAGGTGGCAGTGGTAGGCATATGACTTTCTTGTACAACAGGTCTGCTTGAATGTACAGTCACATCCTGGTGCAAGTGCTTCAAGTGACAGGATAGTAGTAATGGTAGTATATTATAGTGTCAATATTCCTTGAATAATTACCCCTCAAACTGTGATGTTAGTTGTTGAATTTAAAATTGACAGAAAAAAAAAAATTGTTGTGACCCATTTTGCTTCAAATGATTGCAACTGTGTTTGAGTATGGTTGCAGCCATTACCTTTTACCACTAAACCACTTTCAAAATGAAATTACGTGATGTTATGTGACTTCGAAGTTAAATTACATTCTTGCTTTACAACCAAAATTTAATGTGAGCATAATACATGTAATCTCAATCATCCCAGACCAAAATATTTAGGAGGGCAATTTTTCGCTCTCCTTAATTCTTTCAGGAGGGCAGTAAGGAGAGCTAAAAAATCGCTCTCCTGAAATTGCCAAGCCTGTATACAGTCTGATGTATTTATTTCTACACATAATTTTGAAAGCTTGAACATTAAAATCGGTTCCAAGTTCACAATGGAAGTCGGATGGAAATGTAGGGTTGCAGTGACCTAAATGAGCAACTTTTACTTGAAAAAGTTTTGAGGGTCGGTATAATTTTTTAGGGTCCGCTGGGTTGTCCTAAACACAGTTTTAGGGTTTTTTTAGCCTGACATTTTACAACATTACAGGCATAGATATTCAACAGAAGATGTCTCGGAAGTGGAAGTTGTTGTAATTATAGGGCCGATCTGATAGGTATATACGGATACTTTCTATATGCTCACGGACATCCGCAACCAAGGTTTTTTTATTTGAAAAACAGAAACCGCAACTGCAGTGTAAATTCGACAATCTCACAGCTCTACTGCAGATGCTTTTGAAATCTGTGAACTGTCATACATTAGGGCCATTGTGGACGGGTCAAAATCCATGGGTTGTCATTTTTAACACACATATAATTCAGAGATTACCTAGGTGCTTCATTGGTGGAAATTTTGCTAAGTGTCATAGAAGATAATCTCTGAATTATATGCATGTAAAAATGCCCACCCATAGATTCTGACTCATCCACAATGGCTGTACTGTAATGATAATCAGTCCTCTTTATTATATCCAGATGAACGGTAAATAGATTATCTCAAAATTCAAGATTTTATTCTCTGGACTTTTAGGCTGAGAATTGGGAAAGAATCATGCCCTAATCTCATTGGGCATGGTAGACATATATTTTGCCAGCACTCATCCAGAAAAAATCTATTGATATATTAACTTCACAAACACCAAGTCTTCCATATTGTAACAAATACCCCTTTTTAAGATCCATACCTTAAATTCACCTATATTTTTTTTAATGTGTTCCCACCCCATAGATTTTTTTTAAAAGTTTACAACGTTCCATTCAATATTTCAGTGGATTCCAGTGTTTAGGGCTATCAGTATATTCTTGAACCTGGCGTAAGTTGGAAATGCCATTGTGGCAAACAGTGCATATCGTAGGTTATAAATTGTTATCTGTTGGATATTAAGCAGTATAACTGTTTTGGCACAACTCCTTCTGCAGTAATATTATCCAGTCTTCCATTTTTTTTATTTATTTAACCTCTCAGTATCACACGGAAGGTCTGAAAGAGCCAGTGTGAATTTGTGAAAGATCCTATCCCAAATAAGGCTACACAATTTTTTTTTATTCATAAACTTGTATAAACTATAGCTTGAAGTAGCTGTATTTGCAGAATCTACCACACCCCACCAAAAATGTCAGTTTATTGAGCAAAGGATTATTTAAGTCACTTGGATTACGATCCATCTCCATGATAAGACTATAGAGCCTGAAGTGGACACAGTTTTATTTGGTGGGATGGTGCTGTATTCCACATTTAAGAAAGTAAATTATCTCAATCCCCACTGTACCCACTTTTCATCGAAGTTAAGCAACGTCGAGCCCGGTTAATCATTGGATGGGTGACCGTCTGAGCGATCAATTCGGACTCCGCGTTGTGTTCTTGGGCAAGGCATTTAACCCCAACTGCCCACATGGGGGCACAATGATGCCATGTACTAAGGCGTACTGCACGTCGATGGTGCGCATGTCTTCAACCAATTGAACCCTGTCTGTGCTGCAGTGCGGAGTTACAATGTTGGGGAGCTGGCAGCTGCTTGTCGTTGCTCGGTGGTTCTCTCCGGGTACTCCGGCTTCCTCCACCCGTAAAACTGTCACGGTCATGATTAGCCACTTTGCATTAGTATATGACCTTAAACACCAATAAATAATAAATACCCACTTTTCATGACCCTACCACCACCACCCCCTCTTTTATTCCACATGTGAATCTTAATCTTTACATAAATTACCCTGAAAGTATACAGCTCATGATTTGCCATACAGGGTTTTCTGGAATGATTCTAACATGGCTCATTTCAGAGTATTACAGTGTTACAAATTTTGAACGGTTGAGTGTTTACGAATGTCTTTGTAAATATATCTGCCATAAAGATAGCAACCTATAACTAGTTATAACCCTTGCCCATAATATTATTGTACCGTTTCCTTTCTGGTGCTAGTAAAGAATAATACCTAAAAGTATTATTTAAGGTGAAGACGGTAGGAAAGAGCTTGTATATCCAGCTCTTCCCGACTGGCTCCCCCATGAATAATCAATAGAGTAATATTCCAGTCGTTTAGTGTTATTAGAACTTTATCCTGTGCAGGAAATGGAATCACTCTCAGTAGTTAAAGGTTAAATTTCCCCACAGACCCCTTTTAGCCTAAAGCCCATCTCTGGTGAATAACTCATTTGCTCAAAACTAGGTCATAACCCTGGCCCCGGGCACTCCTACTACTAAGTAAATACTCCTATGCCTTCTTCTTTATTCCAAAAGGTTTAATGACATATCTGAGTAACATCGAAGCCTGAAAGGGCTAGAATGTGTCAGATACTCTTAACATCAGAGTCTGAAAGGGCTAGAATGTTATTGTGACATTAAGGCCTGAAGGGGCCAGAATGTCTTATTGTGTTAAAACACAAATGGTTCTCGTACTCAGGTGATGAAAAGTATCACCACAGCTTTTTCATAACGAAGATCGGTATGAAATATGTGTAATTGCCTTTTGAGCCAAGGTGGCTTAAAATTTATGATATCCCTTTGCGAGTGTGTATGGAATTCCCCAGAATATAAAAACAGCTGTCAATTAGTAAGTCCTTGGGAGGCATAGTCAGCAGTGTTTTTTTTTTATTGTGTGTCGTTCCCGAGTACCATACTTTATCCCTCGTGAAAGTGAACCTGGGATCATTGTTTATATTTTAGAAATCTCCCCGGCCTAAACACTGGAAATAATAAACTTTTTTATTCATCTTAGTTTGATGAGCTGGGTGCTGTTGGAAGGATCTAATGCCACAGCGCCTTTCGGCAGCATACAACACCTCTAACTGTTCTTTGACCATGTGGTTGTAAAATATAACTGTAAACTGTATATACCCTTGTTTGATGTGCTGGGTGTTGTTGGAAATAACTAATGCTATGGCTCTTTCCGACTGCAGAGAGCACCTCAAATGGTATTTAGCCAAGTTGGTTGTAAAACACACACTTGTAATTCAACTGTGTTTTACTGTACATGTAAATCACATATTTCCTGTTGCGTAACCCAAAACCCCATATTTCCTTTCGATCCCTAAGTCCAGCAGTCTATGTAATAGAATCATGCCCTAGTTAAGTTAAATCTATTGTAAAATCGTAAAATAATTATTTCAAACTGGTATCCTTTTGCAAACTCCTTTTATCATCCTGTGCAGTTGTGGTGAGAGTATGGAAAAGGGCTCTACCCAGCACTGTACAGGGTGACAGTCAAGTTGTATTATTGTTGGAGCGTGTTGTTCAACAAGCTAGTATGTTGTATACTCAGATCTGCAGTTGGACTGCACATAGTCTAGGACTACAGGAATTAGTAGAGATTATTCTGAACAGACTTCTCTAATTGGCTCATCCTTAGGTTAATAACTACTAATCATCATCAATCAAAATTCATCCTTTGTGCAATATTCACTTGCACTTCATCTAGATGTTCACTTTCGATGTTATGTAAGGCCAAAAAAATTAATGGTTTGGTTCCGGTTACATAGCAGAAAAAAATAGGGTCGGTAGGTCGGGATATTTTTTTTTCCTTGAATTTGAGCTTGAGTTGATTTTTATGACCAAATTCTTCCAACATTTGTGACTGAAATATACTGTTTTGATATTCTGTTGAGTCTGAATTGCAAAATTACACCAAAAATGGCAGTTTATCACCAGACGCTTTAATCACGATTGCAGCGGACATTTCAGGTGTAATTTCGCAACTTCAAAATGAAACGGACTCAGCGGTGTCTTGATAATATTTTCATCAGCTGTCTTCAGATTCTGAAGTGACGAATGCATTTGCACATCTCACTCCATCACAGGAAGTGTTAAAATTAACGCAACTCAGCACATGAAATAAATTGATATTTTAAGTAATTGTGGTAATGCACTGGTTAAGGACATGTATCATCGTATTTATCTTCATAGAGGAAGCACAAATGACTTGCTTTTGTTTATTTGAAAACAATGTACCTTGCGTCGGGTTTGTATCAAACACTTGCGTGCACACAATTTTGAAGGCAAGATGCTATCATGATGTCAAACAGCCAATCACTTTGAAGTACAAGTGTAAACGTAAACGTAGTACAGGGAATCCCTTGGAGTTTCCCCCAAGAAAAATTTCCTAGTTTTAAACAGCAGGAATGCTATTGGTGAATGTTCAATGTCACTGACTATGCAAGCTTTGTGTAATGCAGAAAACGTGGTTGTGGCTTTTCACCTCATCTTGTTTCTTCACAAGTTCACAACTGCCGGCCAGTCTTGATTATTACACTCACTTTTCAAAAGTTCAGAACATCAAAGCCTTGAATGTACCTAAAAGACAAATGCTTCTAATGGCTTCTTGAGGTTTAACGTCAAAGTTCTTGACCTTTTACCTCTAGAAACAATAGTTTTTTCATCAAATTTTTTTTAAATTATTAAACGTCTAAAACGGAGTAAAATAACTGATTCTTCGACAACGATAAATACTAATCAATTTTGGCGTGACCGATCGAGAATCGATTAATCGTGACAGCCCTATTGGCCATCACTCTTGGATTGTGGGATACAAGGCGTCAATGTCTGATTTTTTAAGAGTGAATGCTTACCTAAATTGAAGTACCAAAACATTAATACAATCCTTTTAGTAGTCATAGATAAAAGAGGTGGCTTGTCCCAAACTTACTTCTTTTCTTCCTTATATTTCCACTTCCAAATCAAATACATTCCTTGCCCTAGTTATCTCCATCCCTTAATATCCTTGCATATTCCACCTTCCCAATGACATTGTCCTACTCCCTGCCTTTACCTGTGTAACCATTTACAAATTTAACTTGGTCTTATTCAAGAAGGTGATTTGGTAAATAGTGTATTGGTGGAGCAATCACTGAGGATGATGACAGGGGTTAGCTGTTATTGTTTTCAGGGACTGAGCCATGGGTAGACTGTTGCACTGGGTTTGAGGATTGGTCTGTAATAGCTCCTAGTAATTGGACTATCTGAGGGCTGGTCACTGAGGAGAGATGGCAGTGGTCAGCTGTCACGGTCCCCTGGGTCCAGATCATAGCTTTACTGTTACAATATCTTGTTACCAGTAAGGTCAATAGTCAGGGGGCAATTTTAAGTTTCAAAAACTTAATAGCACTTTTCTAACTGGATAAATTTGGATTAAGACTAAAAAAATAGGGTTGGTAGGCCAGAAAAACTTTTTATCTTTTTTCTCCAGAATTCAGTTCCCTTAACTCAATTTATAACTCTTTCACCGTAAAATAGGCCTCTTTGTAGTGCTGTGTGGTTTTACGGTGTGCCAACTATAACTGTCAATGCTGTCACCGATACTGGCGAATTAAATCATAATCGATACCTTGAAAAGTTGGTTTTATCCCCTAAGGCGGTATATAAATTTCAACTTGTTTTAATATCACAGTTTACAAGAAGTGATTTTACTTCACTAGTGTGGATTAATGTTGGTTTAAATTTGGGCATTTTCCCTTCTTACAGCCCTGTCTGCCATCACAGACCATGAATCATTTCTGTATTACTCTTCTTCATCAATTGTTCAAGGGTTTTGTCTCAACAGTGACCATTATTCTGCAAGTGATTGAATATTGTTTACCTCGAACTTGAAACAAGACACGCGAACTGTATTCCAGTAAGCAGACATAGTTAATCACATTGTACATTTGACCAATGGCATGCCTGCTATTTAAAACCTGGAAATTTTCCTTGGGAAATGCCATGGGATTCCGTGTTGACACCTTGTACTTTAAAGTGATTGGCTGTTTGCACTGGTACTGAAATAGTTAACCGGATAATCGTTTTGAAACCAGTTATTTACTTAACCCTTTACCTAACATGAAAAGCAGACGACACTTGCAAAAAAAATTCCTGAATAACCTTTTTTTCATTTTTTGTCTCAAAAACATAGGTTATGACCCCTCATTGGAACGAGCTCGACGAGCTCGTTCCAATGAGGGGTCATAACCCATGTTTTTGAGACAAAAAATGAAAAAATAATCAAAATTAATAGGCGATTTTTTAGAATAGCGCTGGCCGGTTTTGGCCGTTATGTTGGGTAAAGGGTTAACTGATTAGAAAAACTGTCAAACGGTTACCCGAAATATCGATAGTGGTCATCATTCCACATTTAAAACGTAGTAAATCTGCTGCTTCACCTTTGTGATGGATTACACATCGAAGCCGCATTGTATATATTGAGATATAATTGACTCTGACGTTCAAGACTTTGTTAATGATCGGCAGTTTTCGTGAGTAATGAGAAATCGCAGAAACTATTCTGTAGTGTGGATACAAACGAATGTTGTCGAGCACTCGACAACGTTCGTTTGTATACACACTATGGAATAATTTGAGAATACTGCTTTCCAATTTCTTTTGTTTTCATCTCATATTCGGTGAAATAATGGCCACGGATAACCGGATATTATCCGGTTATACTGTTAAAACTAGAAGTCCTGTCATGAAATGCGCACAAATAGTAGGTCGATCTGCTCGTTAATCTATGCGTTATGACCATAGTAAGACTATCAAATTCTGTACATATGGCCTGTGCACAAGCAATGTTTCAGCCAATGGACATCCAGGTAACCCAGAGGTCCACTGGCAGAAACATTGTCTGTGTTTGCTGTGAGTAACCAGGAGAACCTGCCGTGCTTTGGATGCCATTCGATATGGCAATTGTGCACAATTCCTAAGCGCAGTTAAGCCTAGATAAGCGCACAGTTCGTGACAGGACATCTAGTTTTAACTGTAGCTCTCGGTTAGTAGGTTAGGAAAATGAGCCCACCGTTTCAGTCCTACATGATAACATCATGCCTTCAAAACAGTGTGCTCTACAGTGTTTCATACATTACAAGACCAACGCAGAGAACTTGTCTTAAAATAAACAAAAGCAAGTCATTTGTGCTTTCTTAGCCAAGACAAAAAAATATGATGTTACTTAACTGGTAGAGTGCTGGAAGCCCATATTTGGGCTTTACTCTGAAGTGTCAGTACCAGCACTTAAAGGCTTCATATTTTGGGTATGTTGTTCATACCACCTTTGAAGTGAGATTATTTAGTCTGTTAGGATTTGCCTTGTTACAATTTATGGGAAAGTGCCTATTGGCACTCTCCCATAAATTGTAACTAGGCAAACGTATGTGAACAAATTTTGATGACCAAAAATAATTCAGCACTCTACCAGTTAACCAGTCCATTATCACAATCACTTAAAAAGGCAATATATTTCAAGTGCTGATGTGTGCTAATTTTAACACTTCTTGACCTTGTGATAAAGTGCGGCTTGCGAATACACAGTACAGAATAAGAGGACTACTGAATATTATATTGTGAAGAAGTTCCATAGCTCGATAGGCTTTTATATAAAATAGGGTTTCTTTAATTTTTATAAAATCTTAATTTTTTGACGATCAATGTATGTAGTACGGTTTAGAAAGTGACAGAAATGCCACCCTATTTTAACTTTTTTGCGATTTCAATAAAATGCTTAGACTCAGCGGTATGAAATAGGGTTGGTCAGGTTAGCGAACACAAACATACTTTTTTAGGCCTTAGCATTTCCTTTTATTCACATGATTTTTCATTTCAAATTGATTAGCTATAGTTGAAAATTGATTAAAAAACTGCTATGCTAATCCAGTTAAATCGAGCCTTGTCAATAGTAACCAGAGAAATCTTCCCCAAAGCAGCAATATAAATTTGTGCCAAAACCAACTGATTTCCCATTTGAGTCACTCGGGGCTTGGTGTCAAAGGATGAACTAACATAAAGATTATCTTGCTTATGTAGAAGTGTTGAAAAAAATGTTTTTCACTAAGAAATTTGATAATTTTAATTTCTGAAGCACTTTTGGCCATGAGTTGTCCAGAAATTTAATTTTATTATCAGTTCTCGTACGAATATGGTAGCAGACTTCCAGGAACCACTCATGAGTGCTATCAACTCTGTGAGTTCATTGCATATATTTTTTACGTTCTATACATCATAACCTTCATGTTGATTAGGGTTGGGACAATTCACCACGGTATGATACGTATCTAGGTACACAAGTCATGATATGATATGTATCTAGATGTGTATTTTGATATTCATCCTGGTATTGAAGATGCAGTTAAGATCACAGGGACAATGGTGGAGCCAGCAATTCATAGTTGGGGAGCACAGATACATTAGGGAGGAGGGGGATCAATTTCAGCCCCCCTGGAATTTCACATATTCTGTCACGTACTGTGCTGACTGATCATGCAGGTCTGAGCTCATACTCTGGCATAAGCCCATCAATAACTTTACAAATTTGAGTTACCAAGTGGCCCCTCTGAGTCTTAGCACATCCTTCTACTTTTCAGTTTTAGAATAAAGACTATTTTAGTCACAGGCGCTGGTAATTATGACAAAAATAGGTAAGTAGTCATCTGATGATCACGACAACTGATCTTACCAAATACATAAAAAAGCTGGAGCACCCTGGTCCCGTAGGTTGGCAATGAAAATATATCAGTGATGAGACATGCTCTTGCAGTTCGTGGTGTGACTTCTACTTTGCAATTTGCAAATTGATTCACCCGAACGAAAAAAAGTCATGTAAGATGATTACGAAGAATAACTGGTGCACATCAAGGGGTCTAATTAATAGGCACCAACATCGTAGAAAACATGAGTGCAGTTTTGTCAACTGCTTTGGAAAAACTCATAAAATGGTGGTTAAAAATTTATCCATTTCGCATAACCAACAGACGTTCATAATACATTGGTGTATTGTTACACTTACATTGTTTATCTGTAGTTTTACCATCTTTGAATTGGAATGTTGGAGGAGGCATAAAATATTGAATCACACCACGTGATCGAAACTTTGGTGATTAGATCACACCTGGAAGATCTTGCTTCGCAAACAGCGAAGTGAGCCCAAACAAAAATATCCTTGTTTATAATCGGTACTCCAATGTACCCCGGTGCTATATTCTGAATTGCGGGGTATATGAGTTGGCCAAATCACCCAAGCCTAAAATGTGATGTGCTGAATGTATTGAGAGTGCAAGAGTTGAATTTCAAGATTGGTGACCGGCCTATATAGTGGTATCGCAATATGACAAAATTTGGATGTCTGCATCGGTACACGTGTCGTGGGTTGCTGTATCGGTACATATCGGAGTACTGTGATATCGTCCCAAGCCTAATGTTGATGTATAATCAGGGATGAGAATGGCAAGCAACAAAATTTGCTGAAATTTGTGATAATTCCCACATTTTCAGGATAAGGCCATAAAAAAGAACCTCTGTTTCTCAGGCCTGCATGCATGGTCATTTTTGGTGCGCATGCAACCTTTTTATGACACCAAAAAATCTTTAAAAAAAATTTGAGATATTGTGCTCATTCCGGTAAATCGGTATCGATGCGTTCGCAAATTTTAAATTAACATACTTCAAGCTTTTTCTACATCATACTTTAATAAAGTGGGTGGGTTTTAGCAATATTCACGACAGAAAGTGTTTTATTCTGTAAAAGGTAAGTCATAATGACAGCAAGAAGGAAGGTGTCTTTCAGTCTGACAACAAACAGTCACAAAGGGGGATGGTCGATTTGCACCACGTTTGATTCGCACCAACCCTCAGAAAGTCTGCAAAGTCAGGTGCTATGTTGAATGGAACACAGTCTCCTGGCATTTATTTTTAGTAACATTTGTATTGTAAATGGCCGTCATTGGGAATTTGTGTACTGTTATTTGAAACTGTTACGAGTTTCCCAGTTAATTTAAATAAATGCATTTGAGATGCAGGATAATTGGATAACTAATAGTAACCATTGCTTGATATAAAAGTAACAGTCATAGTTGAAAATAAATCGCATATAGGCAGGTATGTGCGGTCGAATTGGTTAATAAAAACACGCAAACATTCGTTTTGTATTTCATTTTCAGATTTCCGAAAAATATGATTTACGGATGAACTGCCCGTTCAAATGGGTTGTGATAATTCTGAATACAATGGGGAAAAATTGCGATTCACGATTTTATTAGGCTGGTTGTGAAAGGAATTTTTTGGGGGGAGGGGGGGGGGGGGGGTTAAAATAAATCTGTGAAAGTTGACACATCGACATTTGCTTTGTCCCAGAGACGTTTCACCTACGAGGTGTTTCGTCCTGTGTTATAATTTTCATGTTTCACTGAAGAAATCTAAATTTTATAGTAAATTTCCTTTCTTATTATACCCACCACAACTGTTTACTTCAGGCTTGCACTACAGTGGAAGTCCCTAACTCGGATAAAATACTCTCTATTTTTGTCTTTCCCAAGCAATTTGGGAAAGAAAAGTGGTGCAAAAGCACCAATAAAAAATAAGCCAAAACTGGGTCGAGTGCAACCGGCGCAGACCCAGTACGGGACGCTCTCTCCCAAGTACAACTCCACGACTTCCGTTGCCAGTGCGCATATACAGTCTCTAAAGACTCATTCTTTTTGAATCCGTCAACGTTAGAGTTATGTGATCAGCGGGGAGGAAAGATTCTTTACCCGTAAAGAAGACGGGAGGGCCTCCATGTAAACAATTGTGGTAGGTATAATAAGAAAGGAAATTTACTATAAAATTTAGATTTCTTATCAACCTACTCAAAATTGTTTACTTCAGGCTCAATAGACAAAAGGCTGGAGGGAATCGCATAACCAACCCACACATAACCCCAGTGCACTGGAACCGTGAAGCAGAAGGAAGAGGTCCCAAGACTTAACAACCATAATGTCCAGGCTTGGCAATTTCAGGAGAGCGATTTTTTAGCTCACCTTGCTGCCCTCCTGAAAGAATTAAGGAGAGCGAAAAATTGCCCTCGTAAATATTTTCGTCTGGGATGATTGAGATTACATGTATTATGCTCACATTAAATTTTTGTTGTAAAGCAAAAATGTAATTTAACTTCGAAGTCACATAACATCACGTAATTTCATTTTGAAAGTGGTTTAGTGGTAAAAGGTAATGGCTGCAACCATACCCAAACACAGTTGCAATCATTTGAAGCAAAATGGGTCACAGCAATATTTTTTTTTCTGTCAGTTTCAAGTTCAACAACTGACATCACAGTTTGAGGGGTAATTATTCAAGGAATATTGACACTATAATATACTACCATTACTACTATCCTGTCACTTGAAGCACTTGCACCAGGATGTGACTGTAGATTCAAACAGACCTGTTGTCCAAGAAAGTCATACGCCTACCACTACCACCCCCCTTGGGGGTTGGTAGGCGTATGACTTTCTTGGACAACAGGTCTGGGTACACACACAGGTCTTGTCAAGTGTGTGTTCGGTTCCTGAGTGAGACATCTAGATGTCTAAGAGATTTCGCTTTGCCTCAGTAAAGTTAATAAAATCACTGATGTAGTCTGTAGGTTTCAGTTTCAATGAGTTCGTTCAACTGGATACTTAAAATGCTGTGTAAAGCTAATTGCTCTCCTAAGCTGATTGAGGAGAGCGATTTTTTGCCCTCCTGCATTTTTCAGACTGCCAGGCCTGAATGTCGCAATCATTGATAAAGGACAAGGAAAGGACACATATGGGTGTTACGGTGTGGAATTATTAATGATATTGGTAACAGAAAGAAATCTGAGAATCAGCAACAAAACTATGAATTTAACTATTCTGAAATTTAATTAAAAAGGATTAATATATATATAAAAAAAAAAATGATACAAAGATCTTTTACACTAATTGGTTTACAGAAAATAAAAACAGTGGTACTTATCAATTATTGAATTAGTCCAAAGTACAGTTTGACAGAATCCAGTAATCCAGTGGTGAAGTATCTTCTGAAGAAAGTTACCAGCTGGTAGATGTAGTATTAAATCCAAGAATGTCTCTTCAGAAACAGTATCCCGTAGATTTGTAATAAAATTTTCACTTAGAAATTTCAGCAGTCTCCAATAAAATATAACAAAATGCTCCGTAAAATTCAAATGGATAAAAAATCCAAGAAGTATTGGCGCCACAGGTAATTTCCAAATAATCCAGTAGAATCCTGGCTTTTCACAAAATAATATTCTGTTTCACAGAAAGTATAAATTCTCTTTTCCAAGACTAATAGATTCTCCTCCAAATTCTCCTTTGGAATCAATCTCCAAATTCACAAAGAAGCACTGCTTCTATAATAAATGCACTGTTCTGAAACAATAATAATCTCCAATGGAAATAACTGAAGTGAGTCTTTTTGAAAGGCTTTCTAAGAATGAGTTTTTGAATTCTGTTGACAAACCTTTATATAGTAACCAGATAGAATGTCCCAGAAGAGGAAGTTTCTGCAATGTTCTATTAGTTTCTGGGGGATTCTGTTAAAGTTCAAGTAAACAAGGTCATTGACCTATTTAAACAATTAAACAATCAACAGCTATATGTACAATATATCAGTGTAACAAAGATGTAAACAAGGTCACTGAGTGCAAAAGAGTTAGACCAGTCAGAAAATGCAGCAATAAAAAAAAATATCTGTCTCATATAATTATCTACTAAGGATATATCAATCTCAATATAATATGGGGGCTATAACACACCCCGCCTTAAAAGAAAAAGTTTGAAGGTACTGAAAACTTTTTACATAATTTAGCAGACTCTGACTGGTTTACAATACACACACACCATAATCTTTACAATTTTTTTTTTTTTTTTAATAAACATATATACACTTGAAGTGAATAGGGACCGATCATATCATTTTAAATTAGGATATTCTGGAAAGAGCATCAGCTACAACATTATCTCTTCCCGAAATATGCCTAATCTCTAAATTATATTCTTGAAGGGCTAAACTCCACCGCAATAATCTTTGATTCTTGTTTTTCATTTTATTGATAAATGTTAAGGGGTTATGATCGGTGTAAACTGTAATTGGACATTGGGCGGTTCCTAGATACACATCAAAATGGGTTAATGCCAAAATTAGAGCCAAAGTTTCTTTTTCTACTGTAGAGTAATTCTTTTGATGTTTGAGAAATTTTCTGGAAAAATAACATACAGGGTGATCAATACCTTGGGAATCTTCCTGGGCAATATATCCACCTGCTCCATTGTCACTTGCATCTATGAATAATTTGAAGGGCTTTTCATAATTGGGACTGGCCAGGACAGGGGAATTATTTAATAAAGTTTTTATTCTGTTAGGATTCCTGACATTCCTCAGTCCAAACAAACTTAACCCTTTTGCTCAATAAACTGGTCAAAGGGGAGACAACATCTGAAAAATTTAAACAAAATTTTCTATAATATCCAGCCATGCCTAAGAATCTCATGAGCTCTTTTTTAGAGTTTGGTACTGGAAAATTTACAATGGCATCAACTTTAGCCGCAATCGGCCTCACCTGCCCTTGCCCCACAACATGACCTAAATAATTTACAGTTGCTTTGCCAAATTCTGATTTTACCAAGTTTATATAGTTAGGTTGGCTTGGGTCACTTTGTCAAAAAATTCTTGTATATGCTTTAGATGATCAGCCCAATTTGTATCTGTGTGTATAATAACATCATCAATATAAGCTTCACTGTGATCTAGGTCTGCAATTAAGTGGTTAACCATGCGCTGGAACGTTGCCGGAGAGTTTTTCATGCCAAAAGGGGTTACTTTATATTGATACAACCCAAATGGGGTAACAAAAGCAGATATTTCTTTTGCTTTTTCTGTTAAAGGGACTTGCCAATAACCCTTTAACAAGTCAAATTTTGTCACAAATTTAGCATGGCCAAGTTTGTCAATGCAGTCATCAATTCTTGGAATTGGATAATTGTCTGTTTTGGTGAGGCTGTTCACCTTTCGGTAATCCGTACAAAATCGGTAACTGCCATCAGGTTTTGGGACGAGTATACAGGGCGAACTCCAGTTGCTATGGCTAGGTTCTATGATATCATTGTCCAGCATATACTGTATTTCCTTTCGCATGATCTCAGCTTTGAAAGGGTTCAATCTATATGGATGCTGTTTGATGGGATTTGCCTCTCCTACATCAACATCATGAAAAATAACAGATGTCCTACTAGGCACATCGGGAAATAAGTGTTGATATTTGAAAATTAAATCAACTAAATCTTTTCTTTGGTCAGGCAGTAAATAATCAGTTTTATTTTGTAGATCTCTCAGGACATCTGAGTTCTGTAACTTTAGAGGTACATTTTCGCCGCCTTCATGAATATCCTCTACAGGATTTTCCAGCTCATCCATGTGGGTGACTGTTGAGACTGGTAGAGAGTTTGGTTCTCTCTCATAATAAGTTTTCAACATATTTATATGGCACAGCTGAGTATTTTTGAGTCTATCGGGAGTCTCAACAACATAATCAGTATCACTGATCTTGTGCTTAACAATATAAGGGCCTGAATATCTTGCTTGTAAAGCATTGCCCTTTACAGGGAATAATACTAGCACCTTGTCCCCAGGTTTAAAGGTGCGAAATTTTGCCTTTTTATCATACCAGGTCTTCATATGACTCTGGGCTTGCTGTAAATGTCTATTTGCCATTTCTCTGGCCTGGTGCAGTTTTTCCTTAAAAGTGGACACATAGTCCAGAAGAGAAATTTCAGGTGGCTCTTCCTCGAGCCATTTCTCCTTCAAAGCAGTGAGTGGACCCCTCACTGAGTGTCCAAACACTAATTCAAAAGGGCTGAACCCCAGAGATTCCTGTACAGTTTCACGGACTGCAAATAAAAGGAGATGTACTCCTTCATCCCAATCCTTCTCATTATTCTCCCCATAGGCCTTTATCATGGTCTTCAGTGTTTGATGAAAGCGTTCTAGAGCTCCTTGACTTTCGGGATGATAGGCACTTGATGTGTACTGCTTAATTTTGAGCTCATACATCACCTGCTGAAAAATGTTTGACATAAAATTTGAGCCTTGGTCCGATTGCACTGACCTGGGTAGACCGAAAGTCGTGAAAAATTTTATCAAGGCCTTAACTATAGTCTTAGTTTTAATATTTCTTAGAGGAATGGCCTCAGGAAATCGTGTAGAAGCACACATGATGGTAAGAAGATATTCATTTCCAGATCTTGTTCTAGGCAAAGGGCCAACACAATCAATAATAATTCTACTAAATGGCTCCTCAAAAGCAGGGATTGGTTGAAGGGGAGCAGGAGGAATCTTCTGGTTGGGTTTTCCTACAATTTGACAGATGTGGCAGGTTTTACAAAATTCGACAACATCCTGTCGAAGCTTGGGCCAGTAAAAACATTGCTGAATACGAGAGTAGGTCTTCCTAATTCCCAAATGTCCAGCCATTGGATTTTCATGAGCCAGGCTTATTATTTCATTCCGGTATTTAGTGGGGACAACTATTTGATAAATAACCTCCCAATCACTATTGGAGGGTACTTCTGGTGGTCGCCATTTCCTCATAAGTACACCAGATTTTCTGAAATAACAGACAGGGGAGTTTTGGGCTTCAGCCTGTGTTAGAGCCTTTTCACGTGGCTCTGCAAGGTCAGGATCACTTTCCTGTTCCTGAATTAAAGAAGTCCGGGAAATGACATTCAAGGAGGTCCCCCTATCACTCTCAGGTGTAGTGGCCTCTTTACAATTTCTGGAGGAGTCATCACACTGACTCAGAAATGTCTGAGACAAATCAATGTCTTCAGAATCCGTAATTTTGTGACTGTTCTTATACGCAGCTTTGCTGTTTAAATCAACACAATTGAGGTTGTTATCAACCTCAGCTTTCTTTGCCATGGACCGAGTCACAGCACATGCTGGAAAAGCAAAATGAAAACATTCCTTCAAATTAATAATACTTTCATCTGTGCTCGGCTTATCCACCACTTGAGGTTCTACAGTGACTTTGTCACCAGCTAAGTCATTTCCCAATAATAAAGAAATACCTTTTACAGGTAGAGTAGGTCTGATTCCTACTGTCACAGTCCCATTTACTAAGCTACTTCTTAAATTTATTTTATGAAGTGGGACCTTTAAAGAGTTTGACTCAATACCTGATATTAGAACTTGTGCCCCTGTGGCACTTTCTTCAGAAAATGGCAAAATGCCTTCTAACATTAATGACTGAGTAGCCCCTGTGTCTCTCAGTATTTTTATTGGTAAGGAACAGTGCTTATCCCCATCAAGGGAAACAAAGCCTTCAGAAATAAATGGCTTATAATTTTCTAAAGCATCTTGCTTTATAACATAATCTTCAGGGCATGGAGCACATGCTAGTGCATTCTGTGAAGTAGAGGACTCATTTTTCCTTTTTAACAGCCAGCAATCAGATAATAAATGACCTGCTTTCTTACAATAATTACAAGTTTTAGTTGAACTGTTGGGTCGTAATGGTGTAGGGCTGGCATTGGATGACTTATTCTCATTAGGCTTCCGATTAAATTTAGGTGGTGAAAAGTTTGTAGGATGGGAAGGATGATTGGAAGGATGAGTTTTATCTGAAGCTGGTCTTGGTCCACTTTGGAAAGAATTCTTGTGGGGCCAAACATTTGTGGCGTTACGACTCATTTTATGAGTTAAGGCATAGTCATCTGCCAGTACTGCTGCTCTATTTAACGTATCAACTTTTTGTTCATCCAGGTGGGCCTTTATATCTGAATGTATCTTTCCTTTAAACTCCTCAATCAGCATCATTTCCTTTAATTTTGTAAAATCTTTCCCTATTTCTTTTGAGTGGCACCACCTGTCAAATAAATTTTGCTTTTCTCTTGCAAATTCCACATGAGTTTGATTTTCATTTTTATAATAATTTCTGAATTTCTGCCTATAGGCCTCTGGAACAAGTTCATATGCCTTACGTATTGCCTCTTTAACAGCGTCATAATTGTTGCTTTGCTCAGAAGATAGAGCGGAATAGATTTCTTGGGCCTTCCCTTTCAAAACACTTTGCAGTAGCAAAGTCCAGACATCCCTTGGCCATTCTAAACTTGTTGCCACTTTTTCAAAATGTGAAAAATATTTATCAACTTCTTTTTCTTGAAAGGGGGGAACTAGCCTAACATGTTTAGTTGCATCAAATCTACTTGGAGAAATTACATTTGAGCCTTGATGTTGAGATTCTAATTCTTTTATTTTTATTTCCTTTTGGGCCTGAATTTCTAATTCTTTTAAGTGCATTTCTTTTTGAGCCTGAATTTGTTCCCTTTCTTTTTGAGCTTCTAATTCTTTTAATTTAATTTCATTTTCTCTTTCTTCTTTTTCTTTTTGAGCCTGAATTTGTTCCCTTTCTTTTTGAGCCTGAATTTGTTCCCTTTCTTTTTGAGCCTGAATTTCAATTTCCCTCATTTTTTGTTGCATTTCTAACTTTTTTAATTCTAATTCTAACTTTTTGAGTTCAAGGGCATCAGTATGTTGTGGTTCAGAGGGGGGAGTTTCAGACTGAGGCAAAAGACCTTCTTCCATATAATGATTAACAATGAGCTGTTTAAGTCTATGTTTGTTCAGACCAGGGGTGGCAGGTAATTTTAGATAATGAGCAAGTTGGAATAAATCCTCCTTCTTAAGAGATTCTAAAAGGGCCAAACTAGGAGAGCCTTCAAATTCAGAAATAAATTCTGTCACAATAAATACCATGATGAGAAGGTTTGCTGGTTCTCAGAATATAAATAATAATACTGAAATTTTCTAAGAAAATTTAAATGTTTTAAAAGTGATCCAAATAATAATTGCAATATGCAAATAAAGTTTTCTCGTTATCTTATATTCAATCTCGGCAACGAGCCCCCAATTTCTGTTACGGTGTGGAATTATTAATGATATTGGTAACAGAAAGAAATCTGAGAATCAGCAACAAAACTATGAATTTAACTATTCTGAAATTTAATTAAAAAGGATTAATATATATATAAAAAAAAAAATGATACAAAGATCTTTTACACTAATTGGTTTACAGAAAATAAAAACAGTGGTACTTATCAATTATTGAATTAGTCCAAAGTACAGTTTGACAGAATCCAGTAATCCAGTGGTGAAGTATCTTCTGAAGAAAGTTACCAGCTGGTAGATGTAGTATTAAATCCAAGAATGTCTCTTCAGAAACAGTATCCCGTAGATTTGTAATAAAATTTTCACTTAGAAATTTCAGCAGTCTCCAATAAAATATAACAAAATGCTCCGTAAAATTCAAATGGATAAAAAATCCAAGAAGTATTGGCGCCACAGGTAATTTCCAAATAATCCAGTAGAATCCTGGCTTTTCACAAAATAATATTCTGTTTCACAGAAAGTATAAATTCTCTTTTCCAAGACTAATAGATTCTCCTCCAAATTCTCCTTTGGAATCAATCTCCAAATTCACAAAGAAGCACTGCTTCTATAATAAATGCACTGTTCTGAAACAATAATAATCTCCAATGGAAATAACTGAAGTGAGTCTTTTTGAAAGGCTTTCTAAGAATGAGTTTTTGAATTCTGTTGACAAACCTTTATATAGTAACCAGATAGAATGTCCCAGAAGAGGAAGTTTCTGCAATGTTCTATTAGTTTCTGGGGGATTCTGTTAAAGTTCAAGTAAACAAGGTCATTGACCTATTTAAACAATTAAACAATCAACAGCTATATGTACAATATATCAGTGTAACAAAGATGTAAACAAGGTCACTGAGTGCAAAAGAGTTAGACCAGTCAGAAAATGCAGCAATAAAAAAAAATATCTGTCTCATATAATTATCTACTAAGGATATATCAATCTCAATATAATATGGGGGCTATAACAATGGGCCTGTGTGACACACAGACAGAAAAAGGGCAGTAACAGCACAAGGCTGAAAACTGACCTTCAAGAAGCCTAATGGCTATGGCAGACAACAGCCTGAGCAGAAGAAAGAGGACCCAGGGCAAAAAGGTCCTCTGACTGCTCCTGCAACTGGCGCAGATAAAAGGTGGAGAAAGTAGAAGCATTTCTCCAGTAGGCTACCTGCATAACATCCGACAACTTGACATAGTTAGAATAAGCCCAAGAGGTGGATAGTGCCTGCACCTCGTGGGCAGAAATACGATTGGTAATACAATCGCCAGCTGCTAAACGACCATAAGCCGTATGAATAGCAAGACATATCCATCGAGAAATGGATTGAGGAGAGATCTTCTGTCGACCCGGAATAAGAGACAGAAAAAAAACGTTTCCTGCCTTTCCGTATGAAGCGTGTCCGATCGAGATAAATGCGAATAGCACAGACCGGACAGAGCAAAGGGCGATTACCCTCAACAGAAGGAAGAGCCCTGATACAGATAGGAGGAGGAGTAGTATCTGGTAACTGATTCTTGGCCAAAAAGGAGCAATCAGAGGTAAAAGTAACACTGTTGGGAGAGCTCCTAAAAAAGGTTGGGTCAACCGAGAGGGTGTGAAGCTCACTAACCCGTCTGGCCGAAGCAAATGCCATCAGAAAAACCGTCTTATATGTGAGAAAATGCATATCCACCTGGGATAAAGGTTCGAACGGCGCCCCAAAGCAAAGCAGCACCCACGAAAGATTCCATCATGGAGTAAGCTGCAAAGTCCGAGGCCTTTTCAAAGAAAAGTGCCGAACAAGCTTGGAGAGGTAAGGATTAGTGCCGATACGACGCTTCCCCACATAAGAAAAAGTCTCTGAAAGCATGGACCTGTAACCCTTGATGGTAACAGGCTGGAGACCCCGAGAATCAAACAGATATACCAGAAACTCCGCAATCTGTGAAATCGAAGGATTGGCATAATCAACAGAGTGATCAGCACACCATCGACAGAAGACCTTCCATTTAGCTGCATAAGCTAAACCAGTGGAGTGCCTCCTTGAAGAAGAAATGCACTCCACTGCTCGTCTCGAAAAACCTCTACGGAGGAGACAGGACCTGACAAAAGATATGCGTGAAGGTGCAACGAAGTCGGGTCGACGTGAAACCTCCTCGGGCGACCTTGACAAAGAAGGTCACGACGTAGCGGGAGACGTGCCAGAACCGCCGCCATCAGCGAGCGGAGCTGATTGATCCACACCCGCTGAGGCGACAGGGGAGCGATCAGAATGATTCGACAACTGCAGGTTCGAATTTTGGCAAGAACCTGAGGAAGTATCGGAACCGGCGGGAAGGCGTAGCCGACTAGGCCGTTCCAATCGAATGACAGAGCGTCCACGGCAAAAGCCAGAGGATCTGGACACGAAAGTGTCCACCTGATGGTTCCAACGAGTCGCAAAGAGGTCGATGTGGGGACGTCCCCAGAGATCGCAAAGCGACTGGAACACTGCCCTGTGAAGCATCCACTCGGTGGAAATAACCCTGCCCTGTCGGGACATGGAGTCGGCTAGGACGTTCAGACGACCGGGAATGTGACGAACAACCACTCCGGCATGAACATCCTGAGCGAGCAGTAGAAGATCCCGAGCTAATTCGTACATCGGAACTGAGTGCGTGCCGCCCTGGTTCCGAATGTAAGCAACCACTGTCGAATTGTCGGATAGCAGAAGGACCTGGCGATTCGACAGGTGAGGGATCCACAGCCTGAAACTCAGAAGAAGAGCAAGAAGCTCCTTCTGGTTGATGTGTAGAGCTGCTTGATCCTGGTCCCACATCCCGTGTAGGGAAAGACTGAGAGGATCGAACGTCGCACCCCCTCCGAGATCACTGGCATCTGCCGTCAGAACGCGATCGGACGTGGGTAAGTCCAATGGAACACCCTGCGTAATCCACTGAACATCTGTCCAGGGAAGAAGGTGAGGATACAGAGATTCCGGCAACCGAAGCACCTGATCCAGAGAATCTGCATTCGGCCTCCAACGACTGAGCAGAAAGTGTTGGAGAGGTCTGACACGCAGCCGACCTAGAGGAATGAGATCCGTCACCGAGAAAACTCCGAGCGGTCGTGGACGTGGACTGGGACAGAGTCAGAGCAAAAGCTGAGAGAATCAAAGCCTTGGCCTGGGGAACTGCTACCAAATTGAATTGGGTTTGGAAAGACATCCCCAGATGACAAAGCGACTGAGAAGGGACCAGGTCCGACTTCTCCTCGTTGACTCTGAATCCTAGCGATGTGAGCAAGCTCAACAGAGTGGCGACATCCGACTCCAGTAAGGCAGCATTGGAATGCCTCTGGAGGATATCGTCCAGATATGCCGAAGTAGTCACCCTGGACTGTGTGCGATGGAACGCTATCACATGCGACATCAGTCTGGTGAACGCCCAAGGAGCCAGGTTGAGGCCGAAAGGCATGGCCTTGAACTGGTAAACTCGCCCCAGAAAAGCGAACCTGAGATACTTCCATGACGCCCGATGCATCGGAACGTGGAAGTAAGCGTCTCGCAGGTCGATGCTGGCTGCGAAATCTCCCTGGTGAATTGATTGGCGGACCGACCTGAAAGTCTCCATGCTGAACTTGGGAGCAATGACAGACTGGTTCAGGATACTCAGATCGATAACCGGTCGGAGTCGGCCGTCCTTCAACGGAACCAAGAACAGGCGGGAATAGAAACGCACTGACTGAATGTTCTTGATGACCTCGATCGCCCCCTTTGCCAGGAGACTGCCAAACTCCTGTGGACAAAAGTTCCCGACGTAAAATGTCTGAAGGAACTGTGGTTGGAAGAGGCACCCTTGACAGAGTGGGGTGCCGTCGGAAGGATATTCGCAGCCCGGACCGGACAACATCTAACACCCACGGATCAGATGTGATGGTGGCCCAATGGTCTGCGAACTCTGCTATCCTTCCTCCAACCTGGGACGAGTCGAGGTGAGGACCTTCATTTCGAGCCCTGACGAGGCCCGCGAGAGGAGAAACCACCTCCTCTACTAAATGAAGAATCCTGCGACTTCCCTCGATTCTGCCGACCCTTACCCTTACCCCTTGAGTAAGAAGTAGAGGCGGCGGCAGAAGGACCAGCCTTTTACTTCACAGAGGAAGCAGAAGGGTACTTGTTAGGCTTGGATCGGCCCTTGCCTCCCCTAGAAGGCTGATCAAGCTGACGAAACAGCAGCTCATCTTTGGAATGACGTAGGACGTCATCCCGGACCGTCGACACGGAACCATGGAAAAGTTGCGGACCTGCCAAAGAAGCAGATCGAAGTGCAGCACGCTGCTCCCCGGGAAGGGATCGTCATGTGTCCAGCACAGCGTCCATTCAAACTAATTCCAGATTAGCCGTGTTACAGGCATGCGTGTGAGTAAGATGCATAAGCGCCTTGGACAGCACGCGCAAAGGAGTCTGTACCTCGTCAAACTTATCTGGAGGCAGATAAGCAGAAGCTGAGACGACGTGATCTGAGAGAGAAAGCATGCCAAGCATCTCTCTAGATAAGACCAACGTGGACTCCAGAGTCGTCATTGGAATGACGGCAGACTTGGGCTTGGAAAGCCCGAGGGAAGTGGAGTCCTGATCCAGAACCGTCAAAGTCTGGCAGACCGACGGATTGGCGGAATCGTAGGAACGATAACGCACAGGAGGCAAAAAGGTGTCAACCCTGGTGAAGAACGAAGTCTTCAGAGCCTTGGAATTCAGCTTGGAGTCCAATGCTGAAAAAGCTTCAACCACCTGTACCGACTG
The DNA here is from genome assembly GCA_031216915.1 of Pictodentalium vernedei. NCBI lineage: Eukaryota > Metazoa > Mollusca > Scaphopoda > Dentaliida > Dentaliidae > Pictodentalium > Pictodentalium vernedei. The sequence continues at coordinate 730,057,795 of CM062297.1, read as the reverse complement.
ACACGGTCGAAGGCGCCCAGAAGCAGGTTGCTCCATAGGCTGTTGGCGCGCGACCGATGATCGCGGCCAGGCTGACACTGTCGACTGGTTAGCAGGTTTGAGATCAGGCAGAAACCCAAACACAAAGTCAAGAGCTGCCCCCAAGTCCGAAGACTGCTGGCCCTCGACATCAAGCATGTCGGACTCCTCCCCAGAGTCGGAAGACACATAGCCCATCGTGGGCAAACCAGCCGACGCCTCCCATGGTATCGGGACACCAGGGGAATCAGAAACCGGCATGTTTCCAATCCCGGGAGGTGGCGCCATAGGAGGCGCCTGGAAACCACTCATTGCCTCGCTGGAAGCAACAGGAAGGCTCTTAGAAAGAACCTGAGTGAGTAAGGAGAGGGCCTCCCTAAGCTCACTGCCCGTACCGACCGGTTCGACAGGGGAGCGAACCGGCAAAGTGGCTTCACCTCTGACCCTCTTAACCAGCGAAGGGTCACGATCCTCCAAAACACCCGATGCGGGACGACGGGTGGCAGCCGAAACATCTGAAGGCAGACGTGTATAGGGGTACAAGGCACCCTGAGGATCAATATGGCGAGAACTCATGAGAGACATCGCGGACCTCTGCGGGGCAGAAGGTCCAGGCTGCACAAATGGCGTTGGTCCCCCAAAACTGGTCGTGAGGCCAGAATGAGTAGACGGAAACGCCATGGAGTTCATGGTTGGTTATTGGTGTTTAAGGTCACATACTTATGCACAATGGCTAATCATGACCATGACAGTTTTACGGATGGAGGAAGCCGGAGTACCCGGAGAGAACCACCGAGCAACGACGAGCAGCTGTCAGCTCTCCGACATCGTAACTCTGAACTCTGCACCGCAGCACAGGCAGGGTTAGATTGGTTGAAGACATGCGCACCATCGACGTGCAGTACACCTCAGTACACAGCGTCATCGTGCCCCCATGTAGGCAATCAGGGTGAAGTGTCTTGCCCAAGGACACAACGCGGTTGCCGCAGGTGGGATTCGAACCGAGGACCTCTCAGTTTGCAGCCTGCACCTCTACCAACTGAGCCACCGCGCCAACCATGGAGTTCATAGTGTCTCCACTAAGAACATCCGAATCCAAAGACACAACTGTGGTGCTCGACGGCGAAGAGACCACAGAGATGGTTACGGCTGGCAGCCCCTTCCGACTTCGCCGAGTTGAAGTCAGGGAAGGCTGAGGCTGATATCCGTCTACAGTACCGGACATTTCTGCTGTCCCCTGCAGCGAAAAGCCGAGGCCGGCTGAAACTGACGACGAAGCAGACGGACCAGCAGTAGTAGTAGATACGTCGGGAGTCGTTGAGGCTGGTGAAATAGTGGAGAGAGCACACCTGCATGGCTCCGAAGGAGGAGTCACAACCCTAGTGACAGCCTCAGATGTCGCCTGGAGGGGGACCGTAGTCCCCGAACCAGGCACCTCTTCACCAGAACACTCAACGGCTCCCGCAGTATCCACTACAGGAAAAGACTGCACATTCCTCACGGAGGAGGAATAACTCTCATCAGACAAGGTCGGCTCCGGAGCCCCGAACGACCACGTTCTCCTTTCCCGCGGGATCGGGAGGCATGGCCACGAGAACAAACGACATGGTTAACTGACGCCCAGAAAGTGGATGTCCATGATCCACACACACCACATGGCCGCTCGGCCGAACACCCATTACAGGAGGAACAAGATGAATGTAAATCTTCCACATGCTTTGGCAGCAGACACTGCCCACAAGGAATTGTCCTGGGCATGATAGAGGTGAGAGGAGCAGAGAAGGTGAAATCAGAAAACAGAAGAACACCCCCAAAGAAGAGAGAAGGGTGACAGAAACAAAGACCCCAGGCGGTCGACCGGGAACCACACAACAGGATGACTACTCTCAAAAGAAAGAAGAAAAACTGTAGGAGTGGTACCCCGCTGACACCTAACTCTAACACCAGGGATTTTTCTAGGTGTATTGGGAATGGGTCCAAAGGCCCGTGCAATTGGGAAAAAAACATCTTATAGGACCAAATTGGGAATCCTGTTGATGCTGTAGAGTGGAGAAAAGTGCACATTTCTTCTCTACAGGTACATTAAAAATGAAGAAGTTGGTTTTATTAATTGAAATTATGGTTTTACAGTTCTTTTATCAGCATAATAAGACCAACTTTTGCAGTAAAAATCATAAATGTTATGGCCAAGTTGATACTGGTTACCAATTGGGAATTTAATGTTACAAATTGGGAAAAATCATGCCTAAATCTCATTGGGAATGGGGCCTATATTCGGCCCCTGTCGTCACCTAGAAAAATCCCTGAACATAATTAGAAAATTTAGCAAATAAAGCATTAACAATAATTGTGAAATATTATAAGTCCGAACCGCATGGCACACGAAATTTGTGCGCGACTCGAGAGAGAACAATTAAATATACATTATGGATATATAATATAAAAGAGAATATAAAAAACACTGTTCCTGAGAATACAAAGGATACACTGATGCACAATGAATCAGGAATCATCAAACATCGAGCTGGAGAAACACTGATAAGCGTGCAAAAACATCTCGACACGAAGCAGATTATAAAAAGAATGAGTCTTTAGAGACGGTATATGCACACTGGCAACGGAAGTCGTGGAGTTGTACTTGGGAGAGAGCGTCCCATACTTGGTCTGCGCCGGTTGCACTTGACCCAGTTTTGGCTTATTTTTTATTGTTGCTTTTGCACCACTTTTCTTTCCCAAATTGCTTGGGAAAGACAAAAATTGAGAGTATTTTATCCGAGTTAGGGACTTCCACTGTAGTGCAAGCCTGAAGTAAACAATTGTGAGTAGGTTGATAAGAAACAAACATTCAAACCCCACTTCATTTATGACCCAACACCCCTGCGGTGAATAACCAATATATTTGCGAAATTTAGCGTGGTCCACCAGGCGTTTGGGTGGGGGTCAAATTACCACAAACAACCTCTCGGGGAGAAAAGAAAAAGAAAAAAAAAAACGCCCGCCCACATGCTTTTTTTAGAAAAAATGGCCTGAGAACCAGACAACTTTGTACGGCCTAAATTTGTGAAAATTGGGATTCTTTAAAACATCTAAGTACACAGAGTGCACCTGTTGTTAGACATTAATTTAATTTATATAAAATTGCATGAAAATGGTCTTTAAGACCATTTTCATGCAAATTTATAGAAATACAATTTCAGCATCTGGGGCAAGAATTCGCTGAAATCAGCAAGTTTGCTGAAAAATCTCATCCCTGTATAATTTGTGTATAATTAATTAGAATTTATGGAATATCAGAGGTGGGAAAATGAAAGTAACCAAATTTCCCTTACTTATACACACTATGGCCACCATGGACTGGTCACTTTCCACGGAGTGGGCAGTATTCCCATGGACACAATAATGTTAGATTGAAAAGACTAATTACAGGAATAATTATCAAAAATTTAATTAACGAAGCATCGGGTACAACCCGGTGCTTCATTAATCAATTCATCAGGTTGATTCATAAATTATTCACTTCTATCTCATTACTGATTGCTATTCAAACCACTCCGGTCTTTCACAATTCTATTGTAGTTATTTTATATTTTTATTCAATCTTTTTACTTCATACTTGACAATGACGTGTTTTACTCTCCACCATTTTCCTGCAATGATATAGCTTTGGCTGCTGATGTGGTGTAAAGCACCAATAAATAAATAATTAAAATCTTGCTGATACTGATTTTTATTACCTGGTAAAAGCATCTGTGGACATCACAGCCCAACCATGGATTACGACCAGTCCACAGTGACTGGACTGTTACAGTGTAGCACATTAATATTCACTCTTTTAAAAATATTTATTGATACCTAAAAGTATATATAACTCCTGCTTGCACGAGATCTTCATTAAAACATAATTTTGGTTGACTTATTTTTCAATTTCCATCTTTATGTTTGACTTTTTGTATAATTTTAAAATTGATAATCAAATTTCGGAGCGAAAATAATTTTGTTCACCACCAATTACATGTATTATCAATATAATCTTTGTATTATTTCATTGTCTGTCTCAGTGTATGTTGTGAGTGTGATCCAAATCCAAAAGTGGTTAAATGGGAAATCAGCTGGTTTTGACAGTCACACATATTTATTTTGTTGCTTTTTGGAGAATTCTCGAGGGATAAAGGGGGTATTCACCTCCTCTTGCCTCAGTGAAGAGTGTAAACGAAATGTGGGTCAAGGCTCTTGGCAGTCTCAATAAAACTGAACAGCTGATTACGACTACGAGTAGTATACTTCTAATCTAGAATTCGCATTATGGAAAGAACATAATTTCTTTTTATCACATTAGAAATAATAACACTGGAAATTATTTTATTGTTCAGTGCCTGTGACATGTACATTGTCACGTTCGCAACTGGTGTGGAATTGTTATTTGTTTTCGATCTTAGAAGGAAATCACTGAATAAAATTATCAAATGTGACGGGTCGCAGATTAAAAGATGATCCCATATTCCATTGCTATAAGAGTATACTCCTACCATGATCAACAAATTAATTCTACCCAATCACCGTCCAAATACACTCCACATAAATTATGTGTTTACAACTCACAGAGATGAGATGGGCAGATTTGATGAAAGAACTGATAGTAAAATCCACAGTCGATGTTAACTCTAGTGCAAATGGAACTCCCTCCTTATTTCTTCATTTCTTCTGTTTTCTGATTGGTTCCCGCTGAACCCGTCTTTCATTCACCAGTTCATGGGCATCAGAATTGGTAAACAAACTTTTGGGCAACTATTACATTGTCGGCAATACTTCTGCCGTGCAAACCCAAATATACAACAATCAAATTTTGAATTACATTCGTCTAAATTGCAAGGAAACGCGAACATTATAAGCCTAAATAGAGTCTACTCTGTATAAATAGATCAATATGGCCGCCATTTTTGTTTACAACATGTCAAACGGAGAATGTAAACTGCTGCGAAAGCAATTGAAAAGAAATGATATTGCACATCATTCCGAAATCATACACAATTCTTCTCAAGTCTATTGAAATGATAGTTGACATGGTCACACTGTTGTTAAAAACAAATGAACAACTATCTGCGATTTAAATGCCCGTATGCCGATGAATGTCAATTTCCCACCAAAATTCGAAGTTTTTGACAGCTACATTACTTACTCGTCTCCATTCGGACATAATCCCGTTGTCTCGTCATATTTTGTGCAATATACATCTGGACTATAATTAAATGTGCCATCTCTTTTCCTTACGGGTCGTCTCCGTCTTTGATTCATAAAATGCCAATGAAAACACGTGAATGGCCTGTGCTGTGTACATTTGTGTTGCAGGAAAAGTGGACACTGCTGCGTTCTAAATTCTTTCAAATACCTGCAAAAAAAAGAATTAACATGAAAATCAAGAATGATCGGTATGATCTCCGATATATTACAGACATTTTACGACATGACAATATTTCGAAAGATAATCATTACATGTAATGATGCGGTTGTTCTGTTTGTGCTGTAAAGAGTGGGGTTTCTGACGGCATTTTGTTGTCAATAAAAACCTCACTACGCATCAACATTGCGCAGCTTTTTCTTATTGTTTGATTGGATATTTCATCCACATGACCCCTATCTCCTCCCATTTCGAGCACCTGCTTTTGTTTTGATAACAGAATCAAATTCTGAAGAGCAAGTAAACAGCAACGAACTGAAAGTGGGAACAAAGCCGAACGTATCACAAATTTCGCCAAACAACAGGATTCCACATAATTCCAAGTAATACACGTTGCTTTAAAGAAAAAGAACCATGTAACTAAACAAAGTACCCATGTGAAAGCTGTCGGTGTGTTACATGCTTCTTGACAATTCTTGGCATCAATCGAAACTGCAGGTTGAACACCACGTGTTGGGCCTCCCAGAGGCGGAAGATTTCAGTTCAATGGTTCATTCAGCTAAGAGGTTTAATCAGGGACGTGGCGACGGGAGGGTGGTGTCACCCCAAAATTTCCTATAAATAGAAATTAGAAGGGCAAGTCATGAGTAGTTGGAAATTCTATCTATCTGCATTTTAGAGCTTCTTTGGTGATGTTGATGTCTCCTTTACTTCCCAAAATCCCAACTCGGTTTCAAATCTGCAAAAATTCCAACTTATTATTTACAACTACAGTGTACGCAGTATCGAGCTTCATAAGTATGCACGAATCGGCCACAGTTTTAAGGGGTTTTTTTTTTTCGCATTTCCATTCTACCAGCAATTGAGAATATGAGTAGTTTTGTCATTTAAATTTAGTTTTTCTGCGGCCTCAACTGATTTAACTATACTACTCAAAGTTTGCTAAGCACCACATATTTGACACATCATTGTGAAATTTTCTTGTGACACATTTGCGATATTTTTGGTGGATATGATTGAGGAATGTATTGAGATGGTCCCCAGTGTTTACATTAGATCTCTTGACAGGCAGACTTTTCGTGACAGTCATGGGAAGCATGTACTCCTTGATTTCCAGGATGTTTTCGTGTACTGTCTACTGTGCATGAGATGTGCAGGGTATTCAGTCTTCATGTCAACACAAACCCTTGTGATTTAATGATCGAATATGGCGAATGCAAATGTAAGAAGACATTTGTCTGAAGCAGAAATTTGGTGGGCTATAGGTATGGAGGAACAAGGGGCTACCCATCGTCAGGTTGGTGAAGCCCTTGGTGTGCACCATACGGTGATCACCAGAGCCTGGGCAAGATTTCAGCAGTATCGCACACCAGTCAGACGACATGGTGGTGGCAGAGACACGGCAATATCTGCAGCTGAAGACCGATTTTTGATCATTCAGGCCCGTAGGAACCGCTTTGACACAGCAACTCATCTTCGCAGTGACCTTCAGAGTTCAAATGTTTCGACGCAGACTATCCGGGCAAGGTTGCACGAAGGTGGTCGCCGATCGAGAAGACCCATGTATTCGCATTCAGCTGTCTCAGAACCACCGCCAGGAACGATAAGAATGGACAATGGATCACGTTGGATGGACCTGAGAAGATTGACGACTTGTACTTTTTACAGATGAGTCAAGGTACTACCTAGACAACACATGCGTTCTAGGGTATGGAAAAGACCAGGAGAGTGATTCCATGCAGCCAACATTGCTGAGCATGATCGCTATGGTGGAGGGTCAATAATGGTCTGTGGCGGCATAAGCTGGGATGGACGTACAGAGCTATGTGCCCTTGACCGTGGCACATTGACTGAACAGCGATATATTGATGAGATCCTGGATGCTGTCCGGGAGTACAGACAGAGGGGGGGGGGGGGGGGGATTGAGCGTATGGACTTGCCAGCAAGATTGCCTGACCTCAAGCCAATCACACATGTCTGGAATGAGTTGCAGCTTGCAATTTCAGTCCGTCCAGTCCAACCAAGAAGTGTCCAGGAGCTTGGTGCCATGCTGATCCAAGAATGCAACAAGATCCCATAAAGGACCATCTGGAACCTGATTAGGAGGATGAGAAGGCGTCGTCAAGCTGTAATTAACAATAATGGATCTCGTACTCGATATTGAACCCATATCAGTTCGCTCCGTCAACTGTTTGGCAAATTTGAAAAAATATCCTCATTTACCAATAATATCCATTTTTCATGGTTATCGTATTCAAATGCTAAAAATAATGTCAAACACAAACAAAATCTCAATTTCTGTGCTTATAAATCATTAAATATAAAATATATACACTTTTCATAACAATATTTCAACTAAAACGTAAAACAGGTAGTTGGATATACTTGGTTCTTAGCAAACTTTGAGTAGTATATATAAATCAGTTGGCCAATCTTTTATCTAGTACAGGTTCATTTTCCAGTAACAGTTACACAAATGCATGTGTATTCCTCAATGAGTGAACTACTCTAAACTAGTTCAAACAAGTAATTGATATGCAATATTATTCAAGCACTACCTGATAGTCCCACTGTGTGAATTGCTCAAAGTTCTCAGCTTGAGCATTTGTTCAGCACATATCCAGTTCCCAGAATAATACCAAATAATAATAATCTGATAATTCTATCATAAATGTGTTGGCATTTCAGGTACTAGAATCAACATTATGCCCCCTTTCATGGCTTCATTTCCAAAGATTTTCTCGCTCCGGGAGGGGGAAAACACCCCCTTAGGGGCCCTCCCCCAACTGGAAATTCACTACCCTACACCCCCAACCGGAAACCTCTAGCCACGCCCCTGGGTTTAATAAATAAGTTACTTATAAATAATTTCAAACTCATGGCGGCCTAATTGAACATTAAGTGCAAATGACATAAACACACACATATATATAATAATTCATTTTGAAGGCAGGGTCGGTAAAAGGGCGGAAAGGTAGGGTAACAATCGACGAAATTTGAAAACCAAATAGAGACGCCCAATCCTTTAGCAATGTAATTTCATTCATTTCGCGCGGTGATTCAAGGACATTGCGACTCTTGCCGACTAAATTTTGAACATTTTCCCGGCTGTACGGAAGCCCTGGAGGGACATTTTTTGTTACTAGTTGTTACTTACTTGTTATTACAAATAACAGATAACAAGTAAGTAATAACAAATAACAGATAACAAGTAAGTAATAACAAATAAGTAATAACAAATAACAAGTAAGTAATAACAAATAAGTAATAACAAATAACAAATATGTAATAACAAGTAAGTAATAACAAATAACAAATAAGTAATAACAAATAAGTAATAACAGATAACAAATAACAAGTAAGTAATAACAAATAACAAGTAAGTAATAACAAATAACAAGTAAGCAATAACAAATAAGTAATAACAAATAAGTAATAACAAATAAGTAATAACAGATAACAAATAACAAGTAAGTAATAACAAATAACAAATAAGTAATAACAAATAAGTAATAACAAATAAGTAATAACAAATAAGTAATAACAAGTAAGTAATAACAAATAACAAATGAGTAAAAAGAAATAACAAATAAGTAATAACAAATAAGTAATAACAAGTAAGTAATAACAAGTAAGTAATAACAAATAAGTAATGACATATAACAAATAAGTCATAACAAGTGAGTAATAACAAATAAGTAATAACAAATAAGTAATAACAACAAGTAAGTAATAACAAATAAGTAATAACAAATAAGAAATAACAAGTAAGTAATAACAAATAAGTAATAACACATAACAGATAAGTAATATTATTACTTATTTGTTATTACTTATCTGTTATTTGTTATTACTTATTTGTTATTACTTATCTGTTATTACTTATTTGTTATTACTTTTTTGTTATTAACAATAATGTTATTTGTTATTTGTTACTTGTTATTGCTTATTTGTTATTACTTATTTGTTATTACTTATTTGTTATTTATTATTATTTGTTATTTCTTATTATTACTTATTTGTTATTACTCATTTGTTATTTGTTATTACGTATTTATTTGCTATTACTTATTTGTTATTACTTACTTGTTAATACTTATTTGTTATTACTTATTTGTTATTTGTAATAACAAATAAGGAATAAGTGCCCGATCACCCTCCCTACTATGGACAGGCTGCAATTTTTATTACTTATTTGTTATTACTTACTTGTTATTACTTATTTGTTATTACTTATTTGGTATTTGTAATAACAAGTAAGTAATAAATAGCAACAAAAAATGTCCCTCCAGGGCTTTCGTACGGATGTGTAATTACGGGAAATTTTATGCATTTGGTCTGCAAAAGTTAGCGGATTCAGTCATGTCCTCGGTCACCACAACCCGCCCACACCCTCGTATCGCCGTTTCACACTGGTCATGCTATATGCTGCATGTATCAAGTAATGAGAGACGCGGTTGAACATACACTGATGAGGTGAGTTGGATTTGCAGGAAATAAAGTATTTGTATAAAATGTTTTAGTGCCCAACTTCTGTAAGAATACACAAGGAGCGTAATCACACTTTACAGTGACCATTCTTTTATCATCGGCTCTTTGTTGCTTGTAAAAAAAACTACTGTCACTGGGTAGAAGATGTTGAGCTGTATAAGATTCTGAGGGATTTCGTAAAGACAAAACCAGATGCATTTTTTTTTTAAATTGGGGTTTACGCAGGTTAACGGTTTTATTTAAAATAGAGTTTGTAATATTTTGATCTCATTTATTACGAGCAATCCAGTTTCGAAGGATCACGTCAGGGCAGAGAAATAAAATGGTGCATTGGAGGGTTAAAACAATTGCGTCTTTTTTGCATACAAAAAACAATGTACAGTTGAATTTAATTCGCGATAAATTTACCAGTTATTTAGTTATTTACTTTTGAGTAAAAAAGTCTGTACACATAATACCGAAAAGGCGATAGATTGTCAAGAATAGTGGACGATTCCTTGTTTAATTAAAACAAAAGTTCACAGAGACAGATTGACGCTCGATCAGTTGTTAGTTGTATGTAATGTGGTTTTCACCACCGCATGGGGGGGGGGGGGGGAGGAGGAGAAGTGACGCCATGTGGGGTGACCCAGTGGCGCCATGTTAGGATGTCATGGTAGCCCGCGTGAGCAGCCATGTTATGACATCATTACCATAGTGATATGTGGTGTTAGAGCGCTTGCACAGCGGGTGTTGTTGGGGTGATGCGTGTTTCCGTCGGCCATTTTGTATACTGGAGACCGCATCTTAGTTTCTATGGTAACACATGGTTGCTATGGGCCTGAAAGACCTAGAATAGAAAAGGGGTATGTTCATAGGGTATGTTCGATTGAATAGGAGTAAATCTATTCACCAAAAACAACCCGACAATTGTTTTATTTGGCTCGGATTTCCCACAAAATCCTCGATATCTACCTATGTATCTACAAGCCAAGTTATGACTTCCCCGTCTCCTTACAAAGTATTCCGATTTCCCTAGACGTGTTTATGTGCTAGTGTACACTTTACAGGTAGCTCATAGGAAAATGCTAGATGTGCTTATTCACAATGAGCACACATCACATGCGGCACATAGGCACATGCGACCAAAAAGGGATTCTGTAACCACAGACATATCCTAAAAAGAGATTCTGTAGGGATTATGTAAAAGGGATTCCATAAGTGGGATTCCATGCTAATGTATAGGTAGTCTTACCACCGGCTTCCAACTTGTCTTCAACCATCTGTCCTAAGGTCTCTTTGTATTCATCCAATACTCTAATCTACCAACCTTTTCGAATTTTACGGGATGCAGACATGGAGGAAATCGATGCCGTTTTTCGTGTTGCTGATAAGCATCCTCGAAGATAAGATACCGCTGAATCTGATTGAATATGGTGGCCTGCGAAAATACGAATGTGTGTTGAAGTTGCTAACCTACAATATTACGAACGAGTTGCTTTCTCTCGCCACTCATCACCCCAGTCCTATCCCTAAAAATGGTAGAAAAGGGATGTACCGTCACCAAATACTTATTTGTTCTACGGCCACGAAAGTGTAAGGACATCTTTGCAGATATTGTTATAAAGAATTCTCCGGGAGCTTCACACGCAAAAGGCACGAAGATGATTACTGTCCTACGAGAAAATCGGAAGAAACGAACAACACTAAAAGACTAAACAGAAATTCATATACATTGCGAATCCCATCTCATGCCGCCCGACTTGAAGCCAAGACTATGATCAAGACGGCTAATGATGATTCGATACATTGTATGGGATTGTGCCAAGAACGTATTGGATTATAATGTGTCAATGACCAAATCTGAGAGAGTTCAGCTGATCCCATACAAATGCCAGATTGGGTGGATAGCAAACGATAAACTATCTTATCAGAAAAAAAGACGGATCACACAGAAAAGAGGATTTTTAGGGAAGTTACTCAAACCCATCGTCAATATATTCTCCGATATCCTATAAAAAGGGCGTACTCATAGAGAATTTGTCATTTGTGAACAGGCCTGAAAATAAGCAGTCTGACATTTACAGAATGAGGTTCCCAGAGGGTGAATTTGATGATGCTATCCCATACAGTGGACCAATTTATCCTCTGGGTACCTCTTGCTGTTTAGCTTTGAGACCCTGATTCAGATTGAGGTTCACAGAGGGTAGATTTAGTGATGCTACCCTACTTATTTTCTGGCTTGTTTGTGAAATGACTTTGGAAGAGACCGAACACAATGCAATCCTGTTGTGCACCAAGAAACTGGTCAGCAGATTCGGATTCCGATGAGTCGGAACTATCTCAAAATATGGATTATGAAGAAGAAGAAGACGGCGATTCTGTGATGGGAAATATCGTCAAAAGTGCCTATGCCAAACACCAAGAAGATTTGACAACGTCATAAATAAGTATATCGATGATAGAATGGAGAAAGATGCAGTTGAAACAGCATATTTAGCACTTCAAAAGAGTACCAGCTCGAAATACATTGATGCGTTTGTGTACATAAGGAATTTATGCAAGGACCCAATACACAAGAAAATCCAAGAGACTGCCAAGCGGCTCCGTGAAGAAGAAGACTTTGACTTTGAAGAATCCCCGAAATATGCCTTGGAAAACAGGGGGGGGGGGGGGGGGGGGGGGGGGGATCTTCCAAAAAATTCCGGACACAAGGCCGGGGTGGGTGGGTGGTCGGATGGGGGCCAAAACACCTTTTTTCCTGGAGTTGCAATTTTTTTCCTGGTGGGTTTTTTTTCAAATTATTTTCACATAACAAGGCTATATTGTTGTTTAGTAGTCTAATAGGCACCTGTTTGTCAGGTAGGGTTAGTGAATAAGGCCCCACTAGGCTGATTAGGGGATTTGTTCTCTTTTTTGTAAATTAAATTAGATGCATTAAAGAATTGTGTACTCCAGTTTGACAAAAAACAATCGGTGGAAATTTATGAATTTTAATTTGGGAATGGTTAACATAATTTTCATAGCTGAATCACCACGGCACAATTTGGATTTTACAATGAGTAGCAATGTGTTTAGCAGAACATCTAAAATAATGTAAAAAATTTACGGAAAATAATCTAAATGCCCAGTTTCTCTGAGTAGAGCTCTTGTAGCCTGAAACAAATGAAAATTCTCACTGTATATCTTTGATATAAAACCCCACGTACTTAATTCAAGCTCATAGTGATAGTACCAGGGTTTTCACAGAGGGTTTGTCTGGCTATCTCGTGAAAACATGAAACAAAAGTTACAGTTAATATTTGAATTCAAAACTGATCCTGACTGAGCCAGAGTATATAGATGAGTAGCTGAGCATAATGCTATGCAGCAAAAGAAGATTATTTTAACCCTCTATTTGATGTTCACAAAAATAGTCTAATTCTTACATTATATGCTGTTATATGCAGAAATCAATGCTGACATTTTTTCGGAGACGGACCAGGACGGACAGTGAGATTTACAATAGTGTTAGGTGACAGATTTTCAGCTTTCCTACGCTGTCTACTATCTTTTTGAGTAATGACAATTGGCTGAAACCTCAAGCCAAGACACTTAGCCTGTAGTCAGGTCATTAAAATTAAAACTTCTTCACTAAATTTAAACTGTTTCTTCAGTCTCGGAACTTAACACATGAATGATAATTATTATGAGAGCATTGAGGCCAGAACTTTCAGTTCAGCATTTGTAATTCATGCACTTCAATAATATGCCAGTATACACTACGCCATAGTGTATATAGGCATATTATTGAAATGCATGAATTACAAATGCTCAACAGTCACAACGAAAAATAACAATGAAATTTTTCCCAGTAAAAATAAATGCATGCTTGATAACAAAAGAGTTAATAACAATTTTCTTTAGTGAAATCTAAATGCTTCTGTTGATGCTGGTTGATGTGTACATAATTAGTTTAGACAGTAGATTAGGATTCAAATTAAGGCAAGGATTGACAACTGGAAGCTCAGTGCAATAAATTTTCATTACCCACTGTGGTGATACACTGAAAAAATATAGGTGGTGGGGTGGGTGTCCAAGTGGTCAGAGGAAAAATTTTTTTTTTTTTGCACGTGGGTGGGTGGGTAGTGGTCAAAAGGTGGAAAACAATATTTTAGGCCTTGTGTCCGGAATTTTTGGGAAGACCCCCCCCCCCCCCACCCCCCCCCCTGTGGAAAAGCGAAGATTTCTGTTCGATAACCTTATCGCAAACTACTTATTCAAAGTAGAAGATGACGAAGAAGATGAAGACTAGAGAAAAAAGTATAAAAGGGCCAATCTCGGTTTTTAGCTCATTTCCTGAACGTCGAAGAGTAAAGATGTCTGTGCCAACAACAGTACAGATGACTTACACGTACAGGTCATTAAGAATGATGCTGGATTAAGGCTGAACTGGCATAAGTGAATCGCGTGGCAGATGGAGCCAAGAGAAGAAATCTAGACCAGCACATAGGTGCTGGTGGAAAGAAACGGCCTCATGACCAATTAATTATTAACCCTTTACCCAACGTAACGGCCAAAACCGGCCAGCGCTATTCTCAAAATCTCCAATTAATTATCACTATTTTTTATTTTTTGTCTCAAAAACATAGGTTATGACCCCTCGTTGGAACGAGCTCGTCGAGCTCGTTCCAACGAGGGGTCATAACCTATGTTTTTGAGACAAAATATGAAAAAAATTAGTTATTCAATATTTTTTTTGCAAGTGTCGTCTGCTTTTCACGTTAGGTAAAGGGTTAACCAACGAAGTTGTAACTACAAACAAGAGAACGAAGGTAGGGAGTAGAAATTGTGCTGCTGTGCAAGATAAAATGCCAAGATCTTGCTCATTTCTTTCCCAATCTTTTTCCGATAGATTGTACGATCGACTTGAACAAAAACAGCATTCGACGCGTTTTTTATGTCCAAGAGTCACGTCCATCATTCATGTTTCGATCTCAAATGTTTATTTCTGAGCGCGGCATGGCATCCCAACAAAGTGTTCCGTAAACTACGTCCGACACCCGTCATTTTGACTCCAATTACACCTCCGCAAAAGTTACAGCTAATTTTATCTTTCCGACCCCCACACCCCAGGGTATGCCTCACCCACGGACGGTGTACGTATGGAACTTCTCACACAACGTGATATCGTATGACGAAATAACACAATTTCTCATTTTAAAATAAAAAGGTTATATAAATGTCGACTCAGATGATAGAAAATCCTGTCTAATTCCAAGTACAGGTAACAGGATTTTCAAATGTTTATTTCCAAATTCCAGGTGTGGTATCACGTCCTCACATGATGTATCTGAAATTAAGATCCATGGCTGTTATGGTAATACCAACTGCACCTCTTGGTCACACTTCTTTTAAAACTGAAGGTGCCACCCCTCCCCCCCCCCCCAAAAAAAAAAAAACACTCACCCCACCCAACCCATTGCACACACACCTATCGAGTGGAAGTTTACAAAACGTGCTGCCATTCATTTTTCCATGTTGAAAGAAAATAAACGAAAGAAAGAATCAGGAATTCAAATTTTCAGTGATATGTTTTTTATACATTTTATATATAACTTATTCAGATATACATGTAAAGAACAGGTACTAAAAACTAATGTCAACCTGACATTCACCGATCCGATACAATGAATGTAACAATTCACAAAAATATAAATACCCATTTATGAATAGCAAAAGCTAAATAGTATTTATGACATCTCCATATCAGCAAAGTTAATAAATGCACTCAACTGAACGTAAATACGTAAATGTATCTGGAAAGTGGATTATTTGTAAAACACTTGCAGAGTGGCATTCCAACACATACCTTACATCCATTTTATCAAACTGGTGAATGTCAGGTTGATATTTTATTACCTGTTCTTCACACAGTGGTGGCGCCAGGATTTCAATTAGGGTAGGGGGCTAAGTAAGATGGGGGGGGGGGGGGGGGGGCAAGGTTGAGATGCCGAAGGGATCTCCCAAAGCTACAGCCCTTAGCTGGAGGAGGATAGGGGAGGGGGTGTCCCCCTTGCGTGGGTGGGGGCCTGTGGGATCTGCCCTATGAAACATTTTCATATCTGGACGCAGGGGCGTAGGAAGTTTATTATATTGGGCGGGTATTGTAAACGGGAGCTTGTAGGGGACAGCACGGCCGCCTTTGGTGGCCCGCTCTGCGTAGCCGAACCCATGAGAGAGTGCGGGGGGGGGGGGACCAGGAAAATTTGTGAAATATGAACTACTGAGAGCTCACTTCCTTGTTTCTCAAGTGAAAAAATCAAAGTATCGTTGCTGTTAATTTTTGGTATTCATCCCTTTACCTAACATGAAAAGTAGACGGCACTTGCAAAAACAAATTCGTGAATAACTAACGACGAGCTCGTTCCAATGAGGGGTCATAACCTATGTTTTTGAGATAAAAAATGAAAAAATCATTAAAATTAATTGGCCGGTTTTGGGAGTTACGTTGAGTAAAGGTTTAAAGGAGGATGTATGGCAAAGAGGAAGATGTTAACCTGTTGAGCGCCAAATCTTTCAGTGACATCGGCTACCAACTTTTCCATGCACTGCAAATGGTGCAGATCATACAGTTTTTATGTGCACCTGTATGATGTAGAATATGAAGATGTATGTGGTTATTTTCGTGTAGATAACTAGATATGATTTACAAAGTTTTGGAAATTTTTTTTTTTTTTTTTGGGGGGGGGGGGGGGAAATACTCCCCCTACCCCTCCCGGTTCCCACGCCACTGTTTGGACGCCATGGGAGCGATATCTGAGTATTTCTACAACACCTGACATGATGTGTATTGTTGTGTGCCGTTTGCGAGTGTGATATTGGGTGAGAAAATCACGGTCAGATAGCAATTTGAAGTTTGATGGGGGGGGGGGGGGGGGCTAGCTCACCCCCACCCCACCCCGTGACGTCGCCACTGTCTTCACATGTATAACTGAAGACATTGAGAAAATATTATATTACTGAACATTTGAATTCCTAGTTTCCTTCTTGAATTAATAGAGGACGAAATGGGCAGCGGACGAAACGGGCATTTCCTTTCTTTTGTATATTTTCTTTCAACTTGGAAGAATAAATGACAGCACATTTGTAGACTTCTACACTACGGGTGTGTGGGCAATGGGTTAGGTGGGAGAGGGGGAGACAGTTATACCTGCAGCATTTAAAACAAGTGTAACCAAGGGGTGCAGTTGGAATCACTATGACAGCCATGGACCTTTATTTTCAGATGCATCATGTGAGGACGTGATACCACACCTGGAATTTGGAAATAAAATATTTGAAAATCCTGTTGAGTAATGATATTGCATTTGGTAATACAGCTGTACA